>CM033685.1:7107610-8540555 GCA_019514585.1 Dendrobium officinale | reverse complement strand
TCTTCAAAATAATTCTAGAATATCTCTATCGAATATTGATCAACACTGATCGTCCCGGGCGATGTTCCCGATCGTCCCGGGATGATCTCCTCTGGACCAGATCGTGGACCAGATAGTCCAAACGAAATTAAATGCCAATTACGTCGTCCCGGGATGAAACTCTCGGGTTCAGTTCGTCCCGACGGTTCGTCCCGGCTGTTCCAGGTTCGTACAGACAAAACATACAGATTTCTTCACAATTTCTTCAGTTCGTCCCGTACTAAAGCCAGTTCGTCTGGGACTAACAGCACTAAAAAAATAGCTTTTTAAGGGTTTTACAAACTCAGCAAAGCATAATCATGCAAATGATAACTAAAGAGTTAAACTTTTCCAATGGACATTCAATTGAGCTTGTGGACTTCAACGTGATAACAAGAAAACTCACACCGAATTCAAACTGGAACAAAATGCTGGACAATAAAGAATTTGTGGACATAGAATTTGAGTTTGCCACTTGAACTTAAACAAAGACTTGATTTGGATGACAAGTTTGAGATTCAAGCTTGGACAAGAATTTGAACTAAGTGCGCTTAAAGTTAAACTTGAACTTGGTATAATATGGACAAATTGGACTCAAGTTCAAATGAAAAGGATCATGTTTGTACATTGAACATGAATACAAGCAAGAACTTGCAACTCGACTACAAAGGGACTTAGACTTGAATCTAAAAGGGAACTGCAATAAGCATGAGCCTAAGTTGAATTTGAACATAAAGGGACTATATTTGGAATGATAACCAAAATCCCTATGGAATGTTAAAGTACCATCTTCCTAATTTGAATAAGAAAGATTTGAGTCATGCAAATCTTATACAAGCGAACAGGTGGAAGACAAGTTCTCAATGCGTGAGGATGATGAATGATGAAAACAAGTGACATCTATATCAACTGTACAATTAACTATAATCAGAAAGATTCAAAATGTAGCTTGATAGCGAGTATTAACGATGCATAACTCGATTGATTCATTCATCTTCAATGAATACAACATACTCGATGTCAGAAGATCCACAACGTATACAACACTTCACTCACAAGTAAAAGTAAAGGCATTCTTCGTATGCATAATGACTGACTTCCAAGATTGGGAGTTGATGACATAAATCTTACAATGAATTTGATGCTCTCATGGGGAGATATGCAAATGAATGAAACAACCTACCAATCCATACATATGAAGAGGTGGTGGCAATGCAAATTTTTATGAATTATCATAGTGTTGACCCTTTTCCCGTAAGCCAGCACAGCAAAAAAAAAATGAAAAATCAAATCCTCACCTGCTCTCTGCGTACCCACGTCGTTCGCACGTCGCAGCCACGACCGAAGTCGCATCCTTGCACGTCGTCGACACGACTCGATCGCGTAGATAAAGGGCCGAAGAAACGAAGTCGCGCTCCCTCTGACTCTCTCTTCGCTCTCTGGCTCTCTCCCCTGACGACTTTGCCTTCTGTTGGATCGGAACTCCCCCAGCGACCAACCTCCCTCCTCCGTCTGACTCCGCTCCATCCACGACTCTCCCTTCCCTGCAGATCGGAAGTTACGACATTTTGATCGGACACGAGAAGCAGGAGCTCGTCGGCTGTAAGGGATCGGAAGCCGCGACACTTTGGTCGGAAGCAAGAACAGGATCTCGCGGGCTGTGAAGATAACTTTCTTCCTTTGCGTGCGCTCCCCTTCGGCGCCCCCATTGCTGTTCAACTTTGCTCCTTCGTCGACGTTCCCCTCTTGTCCGATCGGAAGCAAGCACAGGAGCTCGCTGCTGTGCAGGTAACTTTCTTCATACCGCACGCTTCTTCGGCCTAATCCCGTAAAAAAAAAAAAAAGAGGGGATTTTTATTATTATTATTATTTAATTATAATTATATTAATTAATTTTAATTAATTATAATAATTGTTTTTAATTACTTATATTTATTATAATTAATTATGCTTAATTTTAATTAAGTTGTTATAATTAATCTAATTAATTATAATTAACTTTAATTAGAATTAAAATTTAATTAATTATACAATAATTAATTAAAATAATTTCTTAATTAATTTTAATTAATTGATATTAATTATAATTAATAAATGCTTAAATGCGAGCCTTCTCCCGCCTCGGTCCACGAGCTTCTACCGCCGATCCGCCAGCGGACCAAGGTATAATTTCTGGAACCTAGGCTTTCTTTCTTACCTCGTCCTGCGTGTCGAGTCGGCGGTCTGCCTATACACGCTTTTCTTAGCGTGGTGGGAGGGGCAACCGGCGCGACACCTACGACAAGGTAGGCGAGCGACCCATGGTTTCCAAATCCTTCTTCGAAGTTCGTAAACGCACCGGCAAAACCACCTATACACGCTTTTCTTAGCGTGGTGGGAAGGGAACCCGGTGCGATGCGTACGACGAGGTCGGGATACCCATAAGTACCCGCTTGCGGGGAAACAACTGCTTTTTCTCTTGCAACAGGTACTGATAGAAGACCTACACGCTTTTCTTAGCGTGCTGGGGACAAAGACTTTACACGGCCGCGGTGTCCTTGAAAGAGGGCACCTACCATACACGCTTTTCTTAGCGTGGTGGAAAAGGCCCAGTTTTCCGTAGTTTTCCCCTAAATGGGGGAGACGCCGGGAGGCTGCCGAAATTTCGGGTGAAATACTACTGCACTCAAACCTGTTTTGAACTCAAAAGAACAAAAATTTGGACCAAATGAGAAAGAGCAGTGAACTCTTGGAACATGAACATGAACTGTAGACTTGTGGACCACCGAACTTGATTGAACACAAGCAGAGAGCCTGAATCAGAACAAAATTCAAATGATGTTTAAATGTCAAAATCAACAACAACAACAACAACAACATCAAGCCTTTATCCCACTACGTGGGGTCGGCTACATGAATCCTTTTTCTCCATTGTGTTCTATTAAAAGTCAAATTCTCATTTAAACCTAATAAAGAAAGTCATTCCTAATATTTTCTAACCAAGTCTTTTTAGGTCTACCCCTACCTTTCTTAACATAAGTCAAATCTAATACCTCTACTCTCCTAACCGGGTCATCGAAAGGCCGTCGTTTTATGTGACCAAACCATCTAAGGCGACTCTCTCTAATTTTATCTTCTACTGGAGCTACTCCAACCTTTTCACGTATATGCTCATTTCGTATCCTATCTCTAAGGGTAAAGCCACTCATCCACCTGAGCATTCTCATCTCTGCCACACTTAACTTAGTATTATGCTTCTCTTTTTAATGGCCAACATTCGGCACCATAAAGCATTGCAGGCCTCACTACCATCTTATAGAATTTTCCTTTAAGTTTGAGGGGTACATTTCTATCACATAACAAGCCCGATGCATTCCTCCACTTCAACCATCCAACTTGAATTCTGCTGATAATATCCCCATCTATTTCACCATCACTTTGAACAATTGATCCAAGATATCTAAAACGTGTACTCTTATTAATGACTTGATCGCCCAAAGTCACAATCCCTTCAGTAGGTCTATTACTACTAAAATTACACTCCATATATTCCGTTTTAGATCTACTCAAGCGAAAACCTTTAGACTCTAAGGTTGACCTCCATAATTCAAGTTTACCTTCAACTCCCTCTCTAGTCTTATCAACAAGAAGAATATCATCAGCAAAAAGCATACACCAAGGTACATCCTCTTGCAAATGTCTAGTGAGAACATCCAAGACTAAAGCAAAAAGATATGGGCTTAAGGCTGATCCTTGATGTAACCCAACCGAAATAGGGAAATACTTGGTCAATCCACCTTGTGTTTGAACACAAGTAATAGCTCCTGCATACATATCTTTAATGATTTGAATATAAGCATTATTGACTCCTTTCTTTTCAAGAACTCTCCATAGCACTTCTCTTGGAACTTTATCATATGCTTTTTCTAAATCAATAAATATCATATGTAGATCCTCCTTATTTTCTCTATATTTCTCCATCAAACCTCTTAATAAATGTATGGCTTCCATAGTCGACCTACCCGGCATGAATCCAAATTGATTTTGAGAAACATTAGTATCACGCCGCAACCTATGCTCCATAACTCGCTCCCATAGTTTTAAAGTATGACACATTAACTTAATACCTCTATAATTCGCACAATCTTGTGCATCACCTTTATTCTTAAAAATAGGAATTAACATACTCATTCTCCACTCATCTGGCATCTTTTTAGTCTTCAAAATAGTATTAAAAAGTTTAGTAAGCCATGAAATTCCTTCATCTCCTAAGCATTTCCACACCTCTATTGGGATATCATCAGGTCCAACAGCTTTTCCACCCTTCATTTTCTTTAAAGCCTCTCTAACTTCAGTTTTTACTAATACGCCGATAAAAATAGAAATCTTTATTTTCATTTAGGGTGCTAAGGTCACTACAGTCAATCTTATTTTCACAATCTTCATTAAAAAGGTTAGCAAAATATCTCATCCATCTTTGTTGAATATCATCTTCTAAGAAAAGTATTTTTTGATCTTCATCTTTAATACACTTCACTTGAACTAAATCCTTACTACTCCTATCTCTTTGTTTGGCTAACTTATACATATATCTTTCTCCTTCTTTAGTATCTAATCTATTATATAAATCACTAAAAGCTAATGTCTTTGCATCGCATATGGCTTTCTTAGCATCCTTACGAGCAACTTTATATATTTCCCAATTATCGGAATTTTTAAAAATTAAACCATTTTTTTTATAACAAAGCTTCTTATTTTTTATCTTTTCTTGCACATTAGGATTCCACCACCAACTATTTTTACTATTAGGAGCTTTTCCCTTTGATACTCCAAGGACATCTTTTGCAATATTCTTAAGATCACTAGCCACTTTTTCCCACATAATATTAGCATCCTCATGCACAGACAAAATCTTACGATCTAAAATCTTATCTCCAAAAATATTTTTGTTAATATTCTTTAAATGCCCCCATCTAATCCTAGAAAATTGTTTTACTTTATTTTTTTTTATTTTATGCCCCTTTATCTTAAAGTCCAAAACTAATAATCGATGTTGGGTACATAAATTTTCACTCGGAATAACTTTACAATCTTTGCAATCTAAACGATTTAATTTTCTAATAAGAAAATAGTCAATCTGGGTTGTACTATATCCATTTTTATAAGTGATGAGATGCTCATTCCTTTTCTTAAATAAGGTATTAGCAATTGAAAAATCATAAGCTAAACAAAAATCCAATATGGTCTTGCCACCTTCATTCGTCGTTCCAAATCCATGGCCTCCATGAATGCTTTTAAAATCATCGACCTCTCTACCAACATGTCCATTTAAATCTCCTCCAATAAAAACTCTTTCTTCAAGAGGTATATTTTGTATTAATTCTTCTAAGTCATTCCAAAAATTTAATTTAGAACTCATATCCAAACCTACTTGAGGAGCATAAGCACTTATAATATTAACAATCTTATCATCAACAACAATCTTTAACGCTAAAATTCTATCTCCAATCCTATTAATTTTTATAACATTATCCTTTAAACTCTTATCTATAATAACACCTACACCATTTCTAGTACAAAACTCTTACCCGAATACCAAAGTTTAAATCCTAAACTATCAATTTCCTTAGCCTTCTCTCCAACCCATTTAGTTTCCTGAATGCACAAAATATTTAACTTCCTATGAATCATAATATCTATTAATTCCATTAATTTTCCTGTAAGAGAACCTATATTCCAAGTTCCTATCCTAATTTTAGTTTCATGGACTAGCTTCTTTGCCCACATTCGTCCTTGATGTGGGAACCCTTGCCTATTTAACACTGCACCCGGGCGCCGGTGCAGCGGCCCTTGCACACTTGTCACTGTATTCAGGCCATACAGCGCGTCGCTTCCAGGGGACGCCCTAGCATTAACACAATTTCTTAAAGGATTCATGTCATTATTGTTCGACAAGTTTTACGCTGGCTGTCGACTACCTAACGCAACCCTCCACTTTTCTCATCCAGGACTTGGGACCTGGCAACGGCAGTGTTAAAATCAAATGAAATAAAATCAAATTGGAAACAGATTCAGACCAACTTGAACCTACATTTGAATTCAAAGGACTGCAGGGGACTTGAACAAGACTAGAACATCAAACAAAGACTTTGATTTGGACTGGATCCGAATCCGAATAAAGCAGTTGAACAAGCACTTGAACTCGTACCTTGGAATCAAACATATACAAGGAGCTCAAAGCTTGAATAATGTAGGAAGGAACTCAAGCTACAAGGACATTGGATTCAATGTTAGATGAAATACCTTGATCCTTGTAAACAAATATGACTAAGATGCAACAAATGCAAACACCCACGAACTCTTGTAAGGGAGATATTGCAATATCCTCGTAATCAAAGGTGCATCATACCTGCAAGATCAACGAATGATTCCAGAATGCATGAGTGATCTCTACACACTGTATTGGAACTCCCAATACTAACAACAACGCCCGTTGATTGAGATGGCGATACGGGAGACCAATGATGGAGGACCTGACCCCTACAAACAAGTACAATCAAAACACCCAAGATTGGTGAAAGGGTGGATATGATGCAAGAAACAAGGGTCTCCTACAAACAGTTCCAGGAACTCGTAATGGCTGTAACGGGTCCCCTGCAAATGGATACTTGTGGATAACAACAGTATGTTGCAAGTACAATGAATCACTGTGGGCACAAGTACAAATATCTCCTACGACGATCCCTACAACGCCTGTTGATTGAGATGGCAATACTGGAGATCAGCAATCAAAGACCCGGTCATACAAACAAATCCAACAAATCCCACCTGAGATTGGTGACAGATGGGCATGATGTAGGCAACAATGGGTCTTCTACGAACGGTTCCAGGAGGTCGTACAGGAGGTCGTAGTGAGTACAACGGTCCCCTGCAAATGACTACAAACAACTTGTGGATAACTAGGATGCATGGACACGGACACGGCGACACGGACACGACACGACACGGACACGGGACGACATTTTTTAAAAAATATAGGACACGGGTGCGGCGTGGACACGACATAATAATTTTAAATATAATATATATAAATTAAGGTAATATTATATTAAAAATGGCAAGCAATATTAAATCAAAGTCATGATAACTTGTTTAGCTCATAACATAAAGATGTTTAGTACAAAATGTCTAGTACAACCACAAAAATATAACCAAAAACCATTTAGTACAACATGAAAGTTCAACTACTCAATGGAGGGAATGATAGAATTAGATTCAGATGTTGGTCTTTGGCCTTCAATATCATCATCATTGAATATCATTGCTTCCAACTCTGGTTCATCTAAAGAAACATTTGCAACCTCCAATAATCCCATTTCATCAAGGCACTCGAACCCATCTCCAGCAACATCCCACATCTTGTTATCACCTGTCATATAAAGTGGGGTTTTCCTTGATAGAAGACGAAGATTTGTATGCACATAAACTAAATCTTCAGCTCGTTGTGGAGTTATTTTATTCCTTTTCATTGATTGAATAAATGAGTATGTGCTTGTTATGCCGGTCCAGCATGGACCGGCTCAACCTGGACCGGCCCAGCCGGTCCAGGTTTACTTGAGGCGGAGACGTCCTAGGGAGCAGGCGGAAGGGGGAATAGAGGTGGGGGTGGGGTCCACTTGCAATTCAAACATAGTTTAAGTATTTTTGGAGGGAGAAGGAAGGGTAGAGAAGTCCTTTTGCTTTTAATTTGAATTAGATTGTATTAATAGGGAGTTATGAGGGGATTAGGGTTTTATCTTGATTTTGAAAAGAGATTTGTCTTCTAGGTTTTCTTGCTTGGGCTCTTGGCGTTGCCGGAGATTGTTGGAGAGTTTTTCCTTCCTCTCGGATTGAAGGAAACTTGTATCTTTATTGTCTTTTGCATCGTCTAGTGAAATTTCTATCGTTTGCAATTGTTTCTCCTATTTTCTCTACAATTCTTCTCAGATTTTTCCACTGTTTTTGTGCTTGGTGGCTGTTTTCCATAGAAAACAGCGGATTATTAGTGATTTGGCTTAGATCCGATAGGAATCACTTGAAATACTCAAGTGGTATCTATCAATGCTCCAATTTCTCTCACAACTTGAAGAGGATGATACTTGACCAAGAAGTTTTATTGCTATTGTTTGAAGAAGAGGTGTCGACGCTCCATGAATTAACCACCACATTTTTTGATCCATCCTCCATCTATCAACCAAAGATTCTTGATCACCGAAATCCTCTAAATATCCAAAGAACTTAGCAAGTTCTATATTAATTTTTCTTCTCTCCTCATTTGGAAAACTAACACCTTTTTCTTTCCAGACTCCTTTTGTTGGTTCAAGCAATGTCTCAATGTGTGCTCTTTTCCTTTCCAATAACTTTGATCTTAATGCATTGTAACCAGGTGGAACATATCCTGCAAGATTGTTGTTACATGCAAAACTGAATGCATTTTTATAGTAAGGATTTCTAGCAAGGTTGAAAGGTAAGCCCGCTGAAAAAAACATCCTTGCTATTTCACCATCCAACTCCTCTCTCTGCTGCAAGCTGAAAGCCTTCTCTAAAGGACTACTAGCAACTCCTTTTCTTTTCTTTGTTTGATAGCCTTCACTTCTGAATGATAAAGAATGATCAACTCTAACAGATGAGGAAGAAGCATGGGACGAACCATGGGTGGATGGCAAAGGTATCTCCTTAGGGAGTGCCCTTTTGATCCTACATTCAGCTTCATCAACTTGTCTGTTTATTTCAGTCAACTGCGAAGTAGTAATCTTGGGACATATTTTAATTCCATGGCCAGCTATCTTAAGTAGATGTGCTTTCACCCTAGAATATGATCCTTTGTAGGTTCCACCACAATAATTGCATTTGAATGAAACATTCCCTCCTCCTTCAAATGTTTTTCCTAACTTGGTAACATGAAGCCATAATGGCTTATCAGTTTCTACAGATTGTTCTTTTGAACCTTCGCCTAATCCACTCCCACCAGCCGTAGAGCTCATTTTGCTTTAAAATGCACTGGTAAAATGGAAGTAATAAAAGCTTAAAAAATGTCTCAAACTCATTTCAATATAAACATAAAGCTCTCTCACAATAAAATCACTATTTCAAAATACAAGAACAACCTATGAAACCAAAAGCAAAAGCAAGAAAGGAATATGAAATGGGTTCTTTATCAAGAAAGGAACAAATAGGAGTAATAAAATCTTTATTGACGTTGATTGGGTAACATATATAAATGATCAGAAATCCACATTTATATGGGAAAACTTAGTCACTTGGAGCAGTGAGAAATAGGTGGTAGTTGCCTGAAGTAGTGCAAGAGAAGATTTCAAGGTTATGGTTCAAGATATTTGTGAATAGGTGGTAGTTGCCTGAAGTAGTGCAAGAGAAGTTTTCAAGGTTATGGTTCAAGATATTTGTGAAGCATATCTAGGATTCACAATCATGCATCTTACTCCTAGCATACGGAACAGATGCTAATCAAACCAAAATTAACAAAATTGTAATGAAGACCAAAGAAAATAGAAAACATAGTATCTACTTCGTGCCAAACCTTACAAAAATATCATTGCCTAATAAACTTCATTTAACAGCAACTAGAAATAGACATGCGATTCAATCCAATAAAAGAAAATCTGTAGGAATATAATCAAAAGCCTTGTGAATTACGGGAAAATTACGGGATTTACGGGATTTGGCCAAAGAAGCGCGTGAAAGGGTGAAAGTTACCTTCGCAGCGTGAGAGCTCCCCGGCGTTGCTTCCGATCAAAATGTAGAAAAAAATTAAGTTTCCTGTAACAGGAATCAGGTCAGAGGAGTCGCATTTAGGGGTTCTTTGGCAACAGGATTTGAGCAGGTCAGCAGGAATTACGGGATTTACGGGATTTGGCCGAAGAAGTGCGCGAAAGGGTGAAAGTTACCTTCGCAGCGTGCGAGCTCCCCGGCGTTGCTTCCGATCAAAATGTTGTAACTTCCTCGTCGAACTTACAGATCTAGAATCTGCTCGGGACGGCGACTCTTCTCTGGACTGCGACTCCTCGATCGACTGCGACTCTTCTCTCGCTCGGGACGGCGACTCCTCTCTCGCTCGGGACGGCAACTCCTCTCTCGATCGGGAGCGGGACGGAGACTCCTCTCGGCTGCGACTCCTCTCTCTCGCTCGAATGAATGAAACGCACGGGATTAGGGCTACTTCTTGTGCGTGCCCGGTTTTTTTTATTTAAAATATGAAATAACCAGACACGCGTGTCCGGCTCTAAGTTTTATTTTTTTTAGTCCGGACACACCCGTGCCGTGTCGGACACACCCGTGCCGTGTCGGACACACCCGTGCCGTGTCGGACACGTGTCCGTGCCGTGTCGGATGCGTGTCCATGTCCGACACTGCATTGCCTCTTAAAACGGAGTGTCGGTGCATCATAGGTGGATAACAACAATGTGTACGTCGTAAGCATAACGAACCACTGTGGGCACAAGTATAGATATCACCTACGACAGCGGTGATCAAAATTTCCAAGTACACCGTGTACAGGGGCAGCCCGATGTACGAAAAGTACACTCCCTTGGCAGAAGGGAGGAAATGTTTGAACAAATTAAAACCAAACTTCCTGGTGTTTTAAAGCCTCTTTTTGGTTCTATAATTTAGAAGAAAAGCAATCCGGATGCCCATAAACACCAGAAATAGCAAGTCCACTATGCCAAAGATCCTGAGAGGAGTTCTTTCCAAATCAAGCAGTCTTTGACTCCAAAATCCAAAAATTCCCTCCCCGGTGAATGAGAAAAGGGGAGAGTCAATATCAAGACCGCACCACCACCGGATCTGCAACACTGATACAAGCAGACAGAAGGCGTCTACAACATTCATATTCGGCCTTTAAGGCCTTTAATCAAGAAAATTCACAAACAAAAGCATGAAGCCTACAGAACCCGATCCTTCTATACGGATTAATAGGAGTCGACAGGGTTCGAACTATCAAATAGATACACGGTTGTGGGGACCGATGTATTTGTTCCAATACATTCATATTCGACATTCAAGGCCTGAAATCAAAAAAAATTACAAACAATGGCACGAAGCCTATAAGAAACCCGATCCTCTGTCAATAGCTTGACAGAGTTGACAGGGTTCAACCAAATAGAAATAACCCCAAAACACCCCGATGATGGCCGTGTTGAATGCAGATCTCAACCGGAGGGGTTCCAAAATATTTTTAAACTCCACCCACAATGCCAAAATTCAGAAATCCAAAGCTCAACCCAAAATTCCAAAAAAAATTACAAAAATTTCAAAATCCCAAAATTCCAAAAATATTTAAAATTGAAATAAATCCATTAACACTTAAAGCAAAATCCATCCACCCTCCGCAACAGTCTGCCAGGGTGGACAAATTCAAATAAACTCTAGCTCACAAAGAGTCAAATGCCTAGTCGAAAATATCATTAGGATCCATTCTCAAAACAATCTCCTGCCAGTAAGGACGTGGTACGTGTCCTCTAACCGGCGGTTTCGCCACCAAATGGCACCGCAATATAAACGGTTATGACCCGGGGCCCTCTGAACCGAGTGGTTTTGCCGCCAAATGACACCACGAAATACCGGTTATGGCCAGCATCAATACGTTCCTTATTGACATAAAATCCTTGAGATATGAATCAATAGGATATGATTGATAGGGCACAAAGCCCTCTGTTTGCTAAGGTGAATTCAAACTTGTCCCCTTAGACACATCCAAACCAGGTCTACAAGGTCCCCTTGGACGAAGCAACCCATGGCTGCCGACAAGGATCCTTCTGTCAGGTTGGGTCGACTACCTCCTCTGACTAAGTAGACCAGGGACCATGGTGGCCCGGGACGACGGAACCATGGGATCTTGATCGGGTCTATCATCCATTCCCCCACCATCCGCTTTTAGTGCTAGATGGTGAAATTTCCATTTTAAATATCAAATCTCCCAACTTTTCAAATTCTCCTACTATCTCAATTCCCAAATCCAAACCTATTGCTGCTACTATATGCTAGATAATACGTATACTCTACGTATCTGATTGACGACTAGCCTTAATCGAAAGTTCTCTCTCGTGATCGGCAGGGGTAATTAATTATAGGGGCTTGTGCCTATAGGAAACCAGAACTCAGATCATAAAGTCCTCACCAAATGAGGGCGAAAACTCTGGGTAGTGTCTTATCTACAAATTCATCTGCCTTCCAAAATTTACCCTGGAACTTAATCAGTTAAAACTCCCTTCGCGGATAAAAGAAAAAAGCAAACAGTCAGCACGGCGGGGAGGCCGGGGCCGAATTTTCGGAGCCCACAGTAGACCTAAAAAGAATTAGAAAGAAAGTATTAGAAATGATTTTTTTTATTAGATTTAAATGTAAATTTGACTCTTTAAAGAGCACAATGTAGAAAAAAGATTGATGTAGCCAACCCCAAGTGGTGGGATAAAAGGTTTTTTGTTGTTGTTTTTTGTTTAATCTTTACTTTGTGTTTTTGAACTTTTAATCTATTGTTTTCCCATCTTCCTAGCATGTTTCCTAGCTGCTGGAAATTACAGCCAAGTTGCCGTTCCAGCAAACAAAAAATTGGAGCGTCCAGCCCCATTTTCTGGTCAGAAACTTTGTTATCCGAACAGGTAGTAAAGAAGACAGAGTTGGCTGGGAGAAGTTAGGCACGGTGCAGCAACCACAGGCTTTCGCCCAGCTGTTCTTTCTTCCTTGGAAAGATCGTTGGAAGACTGAACAAAACTAAGGTGTTGGATTCACTGAACTCACTTTCCCGGGTGCAGAAATCATTTTAGCAGCAAAAATCCACTGGGTTAGCGTTTTGAGGAATTTCTTTTCTATAAAGCTGTAATAATGACATTTTTTGTTGAAATTGAGTAGTTTAGGTTTGCTCTTAGCGCCCTCTAGGTTTGTGAAGTATTTCGTTCAAGTGTTGTTGAATCTTTGTTCAGTGTCACGCATACATAGATATCCCTCAAATGCATTTCTATGGATGTGTACAGGACCTTACCAAACCAAGGGTTATAGCATATTTTATGCAGGACATTAGAAGTGAAAAACGATTATGGCAATATTTCAGTATGAAATATTTGAACAGCTAATAGCTGCAATTATCAAAACAGATATATTCCAGAACGAATAGAGTCACCAAATGTGGATTTTCTAAAATAAAAAATTCATAATTTCATATAAATGGAACGCATTTCTTCCAAGTCCAAATTCCACGTTTACAACAATAGTTTATCTAAACATCACCATACTTGACAACAGCTATCAGATTCCACTAAGATCAGTGGACAAGACAGTGCAAAAAGTTGGATGTTTTCAAATAAAAATCATAAACACACCTCTTTGCTTTGCTGAGTTTCCTATGAAACCTGAACTAGAAATATGTGGCAAGCACATTATCCTTTTAGCCTCATTTAGATCCCAAAGTTCAACCTACATAAAGTTTAAATCTGTTATGGCCAGAAAGTTCCGCCAAAAAAACAAGTCAGAATAAGTTGTAGTGTGATACAAGTGAGTCACTCTTCAGCCTTTTTTTTTAATTTCCTTTAATGGATTTTATTTCAATTTTTAAGAATAAGAAGAACGCTCATTTAAACAAAAAGTTTGATAATCACCTGGTTTGCTTCTCCTGCTGAGGCCATCAGCACTGGCCCATTAGTGACCAAGCAGTCTAATCAAACTCGTAAATAGTTAGTAGAAAGCAAAATTTCAAGGTCCAAGTCTCTTTATAAAGAAATAAAAACATAAGCAGTGCAGGAGTTTTCCCATGGAGTCTAGGGGCAGATTGATTATGCAACCTTACCCCTGCATTATTGAGAGGCCATTTTGGTTATTCAATGATGTGACCTCAAAATCACAATGGAATTAATCAAACCATTCCTCCAAGCCTGGCCTCTAAGATCTCCTTCTAAAATAACCTTAAAAAAATGCCATGTAACTATGAAATAATCTTTAGTAAAGTTCTGCAATAGTGCCCACAAGAAAATGCAGTACCAAAGGCCTAAGACGTCATAGGTAAAAATAGTTGTGAAATGTCAAAACAAACAATTCCAAATACTTACGTTGATTGTTGATCTCATGCCTAATGTCCAGAATTATAATTCAACAACAAATACTTACGCCTTACGTCAAAACAAACAGTTCTTAGAGAATTTCATTTAAGCCTAATAAAGACAAATTTCATAGAACTACAACTGGATAGGCTATGCCATATTGGATCTAAAGAACCATTGATAATCAAATTAACTAAGGAAGCTTGCTCTTTTAAGGAAATCTTAACCACCATGATTAAAATAAATCTTGTTGGAAGCCACATTCAAATTTTTGGGACAAATGCATTTGGTCTGTCTTCCATTAATTTCGACGGCCTTATAGAGTGCCTTAATTAGTTACGCTCAATCATCTATAGCAACATCGCAGGCTCTCTTTGAAGCCCATGCTTATTATAACTATTATATAGCATCTTCATGAAACAACCTTCAACTTGCATTTTCATAAGGATATATCAGAGAAGGGAAAAAGGGTCATTTTGGAAAAGGAAATATTATATTCACTTCATCCAACTCAGGCATTTCATCTCCAAAAAGAATCATAATTCCATACATAAAACTCGTTTAAAGGGCACTTCACCTCCTTCACATTAACTTAAGCATATAAATACTGGTCAGGCCTTATGAAGACAATTTTCTCGTAGGATTCATCCCTTTCAAAGCTTCCTTGAATCATTCATATTACATGCTCTTCATTGTCATCTTTGGAGAACTAGCATCCAGGAGCCTGTGTGGCCTTCATCATCCAACTAGTAAGAATTTGTCAAGTCTCAACAGCAACAGATTGTATGTCCAATACAGGTTCAGTATGATAACTTTAGAGATGGAGAGTGAGACCACGATATCTTCAAGGTACCAAGTTCGTATTTTGAATTCTAAATACTAGGATTCGTATAAGTTGTAAAGAAAAAATTTAAGCTTTTGATGAAGAATAGGATCATATAGGGAATTAGACACCATAAAAAGCTGTCTATAGGATGCAATACTTTTTACAAGCATCGTGATGAATAGATGATAAATGATAAGCTCCTGAAACTGATTGTCAGAACCACGAAGTACAATAGAAGAGCTAATCTTAGCATCAGCTTCTTATGAAGTATACTACTGTTTATATTAGAAAAAATTAGGTTTAAAAATTGCCAGTTCGGCTACACAAACAAACAGTCATCAAAATGCATTCACCTGAACCTTGAACAGATTCTTCTCCGCAGAATCTATTAACAGATTCTTGTAGATCGCAATTGATTTCAGGCTCAGCTCCATCAAATGCTGGCTTATAACGAGAAGTTTGGCAGGTTGGTGCAACACAAGTCAAAGTCTTCACCAATGAAAGCTTACAAAAATGATACGCGCTCGTCCTAAATGATATTAAGGGCTTTCTGCAAAATACATGATCATGATATAAACAACAATACAATATAATAACATGATATCAACAAAATCGTGATTCTAATTGAAACCAAGATTAAGTAATTATAGTAATTCTGTAGCTATAGATGTAAATTAACTGATTTGCCTATATATCACCATCAAAAACATTAGCCTTATCTCAACTCTTTAAGGTCAGCTTCATGAATCCTCAGTTTATATTTGCCCTTAAGGAATAAAAGTCATGGTAAGGACTACATAAAAGTTGAGATTCACTTGAATTTTTCTTGAAAAGTTTCTCATATTTGGTAACAAATTTATAAAAAATGGTTGTCAACAAGATTGTCTTAGATGCATAGAAAATGATGGAGGTACTAGCTTGAGTACAGTCATGTTTAAGATGTCAACAGAAATACTCCTTTGAGATTACAGTTAAAGTTGCCCTCCAGTCCAATTCTACTTCCCAATAAGTTTATGCAGCAGTGGATTAATTAAGGGGGGTTATCTAACAAAATCATGCATAGAGCAATGTTCAGTCGAATATAAGGTTGTCCTCAAATTTGGAATACTTCTTTCGGAACCAACAAAATAGTTCATGGTAAAGGGATTGCCTTGTTATAACTATGCCCGAGGCATTGATGTGAATGATCTTTCCAGGGTGTAGCAAAGGTTGTCCCCAACCAATAATTATTTTTCACAGATAGCGCCAAAATATTGCATGCCAAAAATATTTGTGGCGATAGAGAGATATAGAGTTTAACGTCTAGCTTTGCATGAAGATCCAACACACGCATGGATAAGAGAGGAGTGTAAGAGTGTAAAATTTGTAAATAACACCAAATTTTTTACATAAAAAAAATCCTAGAAAGAGGAAAACCATTGGGTCTGGCCCAATTAAAGTGATTCCGCTAGTATTTGCATTTTACCACAAATAAGCCCTTCCTACGGGGGAAACCATTGATGCACCGTAAAGAAACATTTTAGTTGGTTGGATTCAAAGAGCACTTTGGCAAGAATTCAGCACAAATCTAATTGTTGGAGTTAGGAGTTAGACTTGAGGTCGATTACATGCATGAATCTTATAAGTGACGGTGTGTGTTGGCAATTGGCATTATCAAGAATAGTAACTGATGAAATCAATAGGTCTTAGAGTAGCCAATCAAAAATGGTTAGGAGTTTGTAGGTCAGTGGACCATAATCGGGCAACAGTGCTCGGAGAATTGTAGTCGGTAGGCAATACAGACGATGGAGGTCGGAATGACCGTAATCAAGTAAAGATAGTTTTAAGATTGCAGTCAGGCGATGGTGGTTAGAGGACCGTATTTAATTGATTGTGGTCAAGGGACCGTAGTTAATTAACTATGGTCAGGGGACCATAGTCAGTTGATTGTGGTCAGGTGATGGTCATTAGCCGGTGAAGATAATCCGAATGACCATAGTTAGGTGATGGTGCTTAGCGAGTGACGGTGATCTGAACAGCTATAGTCAGGGCGATGGTGGTTTGAGAACTATAGTCGGACGACGATGATTGAGGGACCATCGTGAACAGGCAACATAGGTCATAGGATCATAGTCGGCGGGCAATGGAGGTCAAAGGACTATAGTTGGCGGGCAACGGATAATGGAAGGTCAATGTCAAGCGACGGAAGTCGAAGGATAGTAGTCGGGTGACAATGGTTGAAGGATTGTAGTTAGCAAGCAACAAATGTTAGAATGACCATGGTTAATGGTCGACAAAATTTTGAGGACCTTAGTCAGACGACGGTGGTCAAAGGATCTTAATTGACGATGAAGGTAATAGGATCACATTTGGCAAGCGACGGTGGTCAAAAGATCATATTCGGGCGACAGTGGTCCAAGCACTGTAATCTATTAATCGTGATCCGAGCATCATAGTAGTTGGCTGGCAAAGACTCGACGACAAATATCGGGTTGTGGCCCGACAGTGGTGCTCCGAGGTCCTTGGAACAAAACTCTATTGAATCTCAAACCAAAGTTCAAGCTTATAGCTCCAAGCTCATCTCCTCTTATATAGGGAGTAAGGGCCTATTCATAAATTTTTTTTAGGGTGGCATGCCAGTAAATATGCCCAAATTTTGAAAAACTCGAACTGACGACCTATATTGATTAGCTCAATCATAGATCGTTTCTTCAGCATTTTAGCATCTTAATAATGTCGAAATTAAATGATATTGAGCTCATTGAATACGTCTCGTCAAGCCACTTGATTCGATTATAAGCATGTTAAATTTAAATATCATTTTCTCATTCAATTAATGTATTAAAATTTTGAATTGCACTTTAGGCCTTTGATTTGGGCTCATTCATGCTCGAATTGGATTTATTTTTGTGTCATTGGGTTTGTCTTGTTGATGCATTTAGTTCGATCATAAGTTTGCTAAAATTGGAGATTGGATGTTCGTGAATTTAATTTTGAAAGCTTCCAATTTAAATAGACATGTAGATTCGTTCCCTATCAAGGCAATTTTTTGCGACGTATCCAGATTTCATTTCATTGGTTTTTCCATAAACTTTATGATTGGATTCATTTGAATCTACTCTATATGAAACCACAAATTAGTAATATTTCAACAAACACTCCTCAAAGAAATCTATAATATCAGGCAAACCTTGGTACCTGGAGAGGCCACCTTCTTCAATCTCCCAGCATTTACAAGTGCCATCTCTGCCCTGACTAAATTCCAAAGCAAAATTTTCAACACCTCAAAATCACTAAGAAAAAAAAAAAAAAAAAAAAGGGAATCAAAATGCTCAAAGACACCTCACGACCCTATTTCCTAGAGACGCACTCGTCGCCACACAATACACACCGGCAGCACCGCCATGAGCCCTACCAAGCCAAGAAAAACATCAGAACGCGAAACTGTAAGCAACTGAAAGAATTGAAGAAAATACCCACCACGTAGAAGAAAGCGTTCTGTGCTGCACCGTATCCCAAACTCTGAGCTCACCATCAGTCGCACTACGCCACCAAACAATGGAATAAGGGTTAGGGAATTTTATTTTTTACTTTCTGCGGAACCAAAAAGAGTAAAAACTTATTGAGAGAGAGGAGCGGGAAACGTAATACCCTGTGAAAAGAAGAGGGTGGGAGGGATGGAAGCATGCGTCCATAACTGAGGATCGGTGGCCGCGGAGAACGGCAATCGGGTCCGGAGGAGGGCGCTTTCCGCTCATGCTGCCAAGAACTGCAGAATGATATCGAGCCGATCAAGTGCAAGCTGAACTAAATTGCATAAACATCCCGATTTTAACTACTAATTTAATTACACTAGCATGTTAAAAATTAAGCGGTTGTTTGATTTGAAGTAGAATTTGCCTAAAGTATTCTACATCTTAAGGGTTAAGAACAGTGTTGTCTGACTTTAGCTAAAATAAATGTACTATAAAATTTTTATGTATTTAAAGTGTATCTTTAATATAAATTTGTTGAATTTAGAATTCCTCTAAGTTCGATCATTTTAAAATACATCATAATTTTATTGTCATTGTTATCGCCCTCGTTGCCACCTTCTACACCAACCATCATCACCCACCACAAATCACCATTGTCACAAACAACCACCATCAATCATGAACACCACAGCCAGTCGCCACCCACTACCACCATCATCAATGACAGCTATTAACAACCTCTATCATATATATCCTTCTCCATTAGCCGACAAACATCTTTGCCACCTGGCAACCATAGCTACATGTCACACTCGGATTTTTGAAGGCAGTACACCTCAGCAACACGAGACGCAATGAATGAATAAGAAAACATGTTTTGTATTTTAGAAAGAGAACATGTATGTATGTATTAGAGTAAAGAGAGGAAGTGAAATAATGATCCAATTCATTAATATAAGACCAAATATCCAAAACATCTAATAAACAATAGCTATCATAAGTCAATATAAAATAGAACGAAACCCGGGAAAGGAACTATCCAACGCACAGAAATCATAAACATATCATAATAAAACTATTACAAAATAATAAATATAAAAAATAGTCTACTGCTCGTAACTCTGCTCCTGAGGTGACGGTCCACCAAACACGCATGTAGGACCTACTAAAAAATATAACGGATGAGTTTGATAAACAAAACTCAGCAAGCAACTATTATCTATCAAAGTATATATGACAAAAACGTGGGGCATGCATTATGGGAAACCAAAGGGTAGAAGTAAAAACTTTAAATCGTCAAAGAAAATGACAGTAACACATGTCATGTTTCCTACAATAAAAATCTAATATAGTAGTGATATTAATATATGTGAAAAATCGCAATCAATGTAATTATTTTAATGTCTGATAACTCAATCATACTATGTATCATCATATTTCAAAATGACCTACTATTATTTATTATTTATGATTCACATATGCTTATATTTGTTTCCATTTAAACAAGCATATTTATTGTTAGTTCATCATATACCCATATCAGAAAGGTAATTATCAACCCAAGGAAATCAAATAATTTTCTATAGAGTCATCACTTTGGGGGCCCGTGAATCCCAGCTAGCAAAAAACCAATATGGTTCCACTGACATGCATACAATTGTACAAGATAAATGCTTTTATGAATAACCAACAAATATCATATAAATCAATATGTTTAGTATAATATGCAGTAATGAAATTCATTTTTTATTTAACCAAAGCTAAATTGCATAAATTTAACTTTTCCAACATACAAAATTAACTTGCATGATTAAAAACTAATGAGCAATAAATCAAGTAGAGTTATGATTATCACATGGTGATTTGATATGAACAATAATAAAGATTTATTACATGTAATTATACTAAATAATTCAGAACAAAATTGATAATCTATATACTTACAAGGGAACCTACTACAATTGATACGGATTACGACCCTATCAAATGGGGGTATGTTTATACCTGCAATAACCCGTATTTTGATCAAGCAAATAAACTTTTTTTTCTTGAGTCAATATAACTCCAAATCATAAACCGCATGCACCATAATATTTTGATTGTAGTATTTTACTTACACATATTTTTTATATTTTTTGGGCACTGAAAAAAATTCTTAAGAAATTGATATGTGTGATAAAAGTGGAGATTTTGAGGCCGTTAGATGTCCAATTTGCAAATCAATTTGAATGATATTTTTTAAATAAAATGATTTATTTTATTGATATTTTTCTATAATTTTTGAAATTCTAAAGTGATTTATTTGAATTTTATACTAAAAATGTAATTAAATTAATTATATAATATTATATTTAAAAAATCTAAAAGCACTCATTGTTTTTTTTTTCTCAAGCCACAAGTCTCATATTCATTTCGGCTTAACAGAGAAATCAAAAAATAATTTAGAGAGAAATGTGAGGAGAGAGAAAATAGAAGTTTAAATTTGGAGGCCCCGTTGCGATTTTTGTCCGTCAAGCCTGTTGGAAAAATTACTCGTCTCGCTGTAAGAAATCTTTATTCTATTTTTTATTTCAAAGATTTTGCATTTTTTATATTTTTTTATCAAATTTGTGTTTCCGTTATCGAAAAATATGAATAATTTTGTATTGACAAAATTTTCACTAAATTATTTTAAAATTCATATTTATAACTTTGTAAATTATCTTCAACACTTATGCAATAGAACCTCCCCTAAATTTAGAAGATACAAAATTCAAATATACATAATAAAAGGATTATTTTAAAACCGCAAAAATTGATATAAACATTTGTAAAATTTAAAGTTATTATTTTTTCACAAAACTACTAAACTATAAAAATATTTACATAAAAATGATTTAAAATTAAGATGCCTATTTCTTACTAACTAAGCAAGCTAAAAGAGCATCCATATTTAAATTTAAAAAAAAATAAAATTTGAAAAAACTAAGCGATAAAATAGAAATTTGATTCCAAAACATCATTAGGCATTAGTGATCTGCCGCTGCCTTTCCTTTACTTCTTATAATTGGAATTTAATACGTATAAAGTTACTCCGCGGCGGTTCAACTTCTTATTGAATAAAAACAGTTTCATGAACGTGTTTGAGTGCTTTTATTTATTTATTTTCTTAAATAAGCAAGCACTATAACTCGTCATAAGGGCTATTTAATACTAAATATTAAGAGTGAAAAAGTAAATAAATGAAATAATTTTGAATTTTTTTTTTATTTGAAAGGAAATTAAATGTACAATATTTGTGTGAGGGATTTTAAATGCCGATTGGGATGCTTACTTTGCTAAAAAAAAGTAAAAATAATATAGTATAAAAACCGACGACGGTAATAAAAGGGGCCAACCGGCAACGACAAAGGAGGGGGCGGTGGTGAAGGGCAATTGCTGACGACGGTAGTAGGAGAGTGTGATGACCAACGGTGGAGGAAGGGTGATCGCTAGTCGCTAGTCTAGTGACTGTTACCATCTCTAATAATATTATTTCGCTATCACCGTCTATACAAAAATTACACGACGCCCAACAAATGCCTCTAATTTTATGATCATATCTCTCTATTTAAAAAGACGATCAGAATTCTATAATTTTAAATAATTCTCAAAAGAATTTTATATTATCAATCCTACTTCTTTTAGCCACCCCTCAAAATTTATTTGGGGCCCTCAACTCACCAACATTTTTTTTTTAACTTTGATGCTATGATTGTATAAGGGTGGCACATCAATTCAATAAGATGCCCATAATTACTTTGCTAGCACATCAATCTATAATAAGCAATACCATAATATATAAAAAAATGAATTTATTTTTTTAATGTCAAACAATTAAATTTAAAGAGGTTTATATACATTAAATGAATTTATATATTTAATATTTATTTTTTAATAAATATAATTTTTTTTGGGAAAAATAAATATAAATTTACGTAATTTATCTTTTTTTAGACATTTGAGCTATGAAGAAAAATTCATACACACATAGGGGTGCAAACCAGTCGAGTTGAGTCGAGCTCGAACTCAACTCGAATTTTATATTTTCAGCTCCAGCTTAGCTCGTTAGCTTGAGTTCAAAAAAGAGGCTCGTGTTTATTAGCTAGTTAGTTTGATATGGAGTGCATTTAAAAAAAAATTATTAGTGAGCTTGGGATAAAGCTAATGATGGTGCTAATCTTAACATAGTTCGGGGAAAATAAAATTGGTAATAATTTTGCATGTTCCACACAATAAATTTTATATAAAGAAATAAAGTAAGCATTAAAATTATTGATTGATATGACATAAATCCCAAACAATTAACTAGCTCTTGGTATTCATTGGCTCAAACAACAGGAACTAGTAATCTTGGCTCGAAAGCTCGTTATCGAGCCGAGTTTGAGTAAGCTCGTATGCCAGCTTGACTGATTTGCACCTCTGCACACAATTTACATATGCAAACTTCGAACTCATGACATTTTAGTTGGTATTCAAAGTTTTCAACCAATAAATTAAGATGATATGTGTTAGTGGTGTCAAAAAAGGTTCAATAAGTCAGACCCAATTTTTTCTATTCATTTTCTTTTTTGTCCTCCCCTCTCATGAGAAAAGCATAAATATGTGGAAGATCAAGATCAAAACGGAAGTGATTTAAATGGACGGGCGATATTGATCTCCTTGGTCATGGACCGTTTAATGGTCATTTGAATGCCTAATTATATTGGATTTAATGATCTTTGGCTCGTTAGATTCCTCTCGTCGAGCCGCTCGATTCAACTATAAGCATGTCACATTTGGAAACCGTTTGATAATTCAAATTATGGTTTGAATCTTCCGAATGTGCTTTGGGTCTTTGATTTGGACTCATTTGGGCTCAGATTGAGTCGAATTTGATGTCGTTGGATTCGTATTTTTGATACGTTGAATTTGACTATTAATTTGCTCATATTGGAATTCAAAGGTTCTCTGATTTATTTTTTATAGTTTCCAACTCAATTTTGCCTCAAGATTTGTGCCGGATCAAGATAATTTTTTTACTGATATATCAAATATAATTTACAATTATCTAGAAAGAATTATATTGATGATCTAATGATGCTTTTTTGTATCATAAGTTTTCAAATATATATAATATTGAAATATAAAATTTCTTAAATGTAATTGACATTAGACGCAACATACGTGGCAGGCTGAGGTCCTCAGCTTCTTCATGAGAATCTTTTCTCTTTCTGTGTGTGGGCTCTTTAATATTTTCTCTTCCAGCGATTTTCATCGAAGGGCGCACGTTTTATTCCAATCTAACGGTCATTGGTTTCAAATTAATTCGAAAAAGAAATATGTATATTATTATATATTTCATTTTAGTTAAATTTTTATTAGATTAATATTATATTTGATATTAAATAATTACATGATTATTGTGATGTATAATAAACGCATAAGATTTATTTCATTAAATTTAGAAATACAGATATAATTATCAATATAATTATAGTGGATTTAAAGCCATTAAGAATATGATGCAACACATTTTAGGAGATTAAAGTTTTATTTTTAATTATTTTTTTTAATATTAGAAATTGTAATTTAAAAAGAAAAGCGATAAGTGGAGAGGATCCGAGCTCGATGTAAAGACTTTTTTTGGACTTTTCAGCAAATTAAGATAAACTCACAAACACATATTTCCTAGGAGCTCAGCAAACAACCTAATCAAGTCTGATTTTTTTTACTAATATACACTCACTTAAATATATTATTATTTAAAATTTATTTACCTAAGTGCCATTAAACATATTTGCTTATTTATCAAAGAGACATGAGATTTACGCTCGATAAAATCATTTTAATTATGAGACCAAAAATTAATGTATTCTTTAAAAAACAATTAATACAAATTAAAACAAGCCAATCCATAGTCAAAATAGTTATTTTATGTTCATGAAAAACTATAAAAAGTAAATTGTTTTCTACTATTCAAAATTTATATTTATTATACATTCTTTTATATTGGAAGTTGCCATAATGAAAAACAACTAAGAAGACCACTTCAGTCATCCTCATTTAGCCACTAATCTTCTTAAATTCACTATTGATATGCCATAAAAAAATTATCTTGATCAGGCACGAATCTCGATGCAAAATCAAGTTGGAAACTTCCGAAATTAAAATTGGGACCATCCGAACTCCGATTTCAACAAACTTATAGTCGAACTGAACGTCTCGGAAATACAAACCCAACGACACTAAATTCAACCCAATCCGAGCCCAAACGGGTCCAAATCAAGGACTGCAGTACTGTTGGAAGGTTCGAACCATAATTTTGGGTTACCAAACGGATTTCAAACATAACATGCTTATAATCGAATCGAGCGGCTCGACGAGACGAATCCAATGAGCCCAAAATCACCGAATTCCAACATCATTAAGACCATCAAATGTTTGACGAACGGTCCATAATCAAGGGATTCGACATCGGCCGTCTATCCAACCACTCCCTATTTATCCTTGATCTCTCACCTATTTACAGGCCATGCCACTCCAAAAATCTATAAATAGATCCCTCATTTCTCTTGAGAGGGGATCGAAGAAGAGAAGAAGGAAGAGAAGGAATATATTTTTTGGGAAAACTTTGTTGCAGTTTTCTAAAACAACTTTGTAGTACTGATATATCATAAAACAATTATATTGATCGGGTACGAATCTTGAGGCAAAATTAGACCGGAAGCTTCAAAAATTAAATCTGGGATCATCTGAATTCCAATTATAGCAAACTTATAGTCGAACTGAGTGTCTCAGAAATACAAACCCAACAACACCAAATTCAACTCAATCTGAGCTCAAATGTGTTTGAATCAAAGACCCGAAGAGCTGTTGGAAGATTCAAACCACAATTTGTATTACTAAACAGTTTCTAAATATGACATGCTTATATTCGAATCGAGCGGCTCGACTAGACGAATCCAACGAGCCTAAGATCGTCAAATTCCAATATCATTAAGACCTTCAAATGTCTAACAAACCGTCCACGATCAAGGGATTTAATATCAGCCGTCCATCCGAATCACTTCATATTTGCCCTTGATCCTCCTATTTACGGGTCATGACATCCTCAAAACACTATAAATAGCCCCTCATTTCTCTTGAGAGGGGACCCAAGCAAGAAGAAAAAGAGAAAAAAGAAGGGAAGGAGGGAAAAAACTCCTCCTTGACCACCGCTGGAGTTCCGCCCGACATTCAAGTGGCGTCGGAGTTCCGCCAGACGATCAAGTGATGGCCGAGTTTCCTCCGACTTCTAAGTGACGCCGGAATTCTGCCCGACTTCCAAGTGACGCCAGAGTTCTGTCCGACTTCCAAGTGACACCAAAATTCTATCCAACTTCCAAGTGATGCAGGAGTTTTGCCCGAATACCATCTAACGCCAAAGTTCTCCCCGGCCTCCGACTAACGTCGAACTTCTACCCGACACCGGACCTCCGCTCGTCACTAAATTTCTATCTGGCGCCTTCTTTCTGACCTCCGTCGTTAGACAACGGACTATCCGACTTACGTTGCCCACTGACTACAGTCCTTCCGACTTCTATCGTCCACCGACTACAGTCCTTTTGGCTTACATCGATCACTGACTGTAGTCCTTCCGACCTCTGCCGCCCGCCCGCCCGCCGGCTACAGTTCTTCTGGCTTGCATACATCATGCTTAAAAATAATTATTTTCGAATTAAAATAATATACAAATTAGAAAAAAAAATATTTTATTTCCAAATTTTCATTTTTTTTAATTATAGACTTCACAAGTCTCTTAGGAACAAAATTGGTTAACATCATGCTTAAAATTGCAAAATTTGGAAAAGCCGAATGTTGAAACTCCAAAATTCTTTAGAAAAAAAATCAATCTCTTGCTCATCGTCCTTCTAAACCCTTCCTAACAATATTCCTAAACCAAAATAAAATTTTTATAAAACCCTAATTTTGGAACCTAAAAATTTTTCTTAATAAGAATTCATTTTTATTATTTAGAAGTATGCACACATACAAATCCTATCACTTTTCTATGAAAGCCCCATCATTTAAGCAAACCCTAAAATTTTTAAACCTAAAGAAATTTAGGAAAAACTTAAATTTCTTTGCAAAAGAACATTCACTCGTCTTCCTTCACATTTATCCTTAATAAATGTAAAAGTTTTTAAAAATCCTAAATTTTCTAATCATGAAATTCTTGGAAAAAAAACAAGGTTTCTAGGTTTTAAGTTTACCTTCTTCTTCCTTTAGACTTCATATTGAGTTTTCCCCAATAAAGTTGCCATAAACCACTGTCTGTCGCCGGATTTCACAAGTACCCGACACTCTCTCCCTCTCTTTCACCTTCTTCTTCAGTCCGCCGAACAAAAATAAGCCAAGGACCGAATGTTTGATCCCTAGGCATTAAATGACAGTTAAGGAAGAATGTAAATGCCAAATAACACATGTGCCCCTCCAAATATTTCCTTAAGAGCTCATAAGGGTAAAATGAACAAAAGGCTAAAATTTACTTAAATGAATTTAGACGATTTTTTGTTTTCAAATCGTGCGAAATTAAATATATGTTCTTTATACCGTTTTGATCGAAATTTCGCGTAGAATTTTATAAAATTTATTACGTCAAACTCCGACAACTTTAAAATTTTGTCTGATTTCATGTCGGTGCATCAAAATGCGTGCGACTAAACCGTTCGAAAGTTTTCAGGTTTTACAGCGAGCTCGAGTAAACTTATGAGCCGGCTTGACTCATTTACATCCAGACGATAAATTTAACAGGCTTTTCAGCCAAAAATACACTGTTACATTCTCTATTATTAAAGGTTCATAAATTTTTGAAAATAATTTTATAATTACGCAGCTCGACATTACCATTACAATAAGAAACATTCACCACCAAAAAAAAAATTCAAAAAGCATATAAAAAATGTTTAAAATATAAAGCTGATACGTCAAGATCTGTAATTTATTATGATTAAATTTCATGTCAGAATTTAACGCCGTTAATATTTAAATTTAATGGATAAACATCCAACAAAATCAGTCGCGAAAGCTTACAAAAATGAAAATCATTTAATGTCACATGAGGCCTATAGCTGTTGGGACCCAACCTTTGCTTGCCTCGGCGTGCCATTTTCAATACAACCAAAAGAACCAAAACTAGTAACGGACTAATGATGAACATTAGCGTCAATAATAAACATTTTCAGTTTTTTTTTTTTTCCAAATGGATGAGTACGAAATGAGCATATATGTGAAAAGATTGAAGTAGTGAAAGATAAGGTTATAGAGAGTCGTCTTAGATGATTTGGTCACATAAAACGGCGGCCTAACCCAGTTAGAAAAAATTGAAGGTATTATATTTGACTTATGTTAAAAAAAAATATAGATATATCTAAAAAGATTTTATTTAGAAAATACTAAAAATGATACATTTTTGGGAAAGTTACATACATACCACTTTATAGCATCCTATTTACATATCTAAGATTCAAAACTTTAATATTACATGCATACCACCCTATATTATTTTAATATCAAATATACCACTTATATTTCTTTCCTACCACTCATATATTTCATTTTTACCACTCATTTTTGATATGAAAATGACCTATAGGTGTTATGTATGTAATATTAAAGTTTTAAGTGTTAAATATGTAAATAGAATAGTATAAAGTGGTGTGTATGTAAATCTTCCTATATTTTTTTTTTTAGATTTAAATAAAAAATTGATTTTTAATAAGAAATAATATAAAAAAAATTATATAAATGTTGTTATTGTCGTATTGTCGTTTTTTTTTTTTGAAAAAAATAAGAGAGAAATGATTGTGATACCTCAATTTGTACCAAGTTCAAGAGCGCGCTGCTGGTCCCTCTCCTATCCGCCGTTTCTGATGAATAAAACGTCACTCTTCGTTCCGAAGGTCTGCAAGAAGAGAAATAAGAAAGTTCGCCGGCTAGCAATGCCGCCACCCTCCGTCGCCTTTCTTTTCCTTGTTCTCCTCCGGCTTTTTGTCGTGGTAGTCGCCGCACAGCAGCCGGGGAGTATGGCTGCTAGGCAGACAGAGATCGACGCGCTTACGGCATTCCGACTCAACCTTCAAGATCCACTTGGTGTGCTCTCCGGCTGGGACGGCTCTGCTGATTCCGCACCGTGCGCTTGGCGGGGTATAACATGCTCGCCGGTCGACGGCGGCCCTGTCGTTGAAGTTCGGCTCCCGCGGCTCCGTCTCTCGGGCCCCATCTCGGACCGTCTTGCTGACCTGCGCTTTCTCCGCAAGCTTAGCTTACCCTCTAACCTCTTTACTGGAACCATCCCTTCTTCGCTATCCAAACTTTCGGACCTCCGAACCCTTTTTCTTCAATACAACTCACTCAATGGTCCTCTTCCTCTCGCTCTCCTTTCCAACCTTACTAAACTCCAGATACTGAATGCCGCGGGAAACCGCCTCTCTGGCGTCGTTCCCGTCGTTTTCCTCCCAAACCTCCGCTACCTTGATCTCTCGTCCAACTCTTTTTCAGGCCAAATCCCGACTAACTTGTCATCAATGGCTCCGCGGGTCCAGCTTCTCAACCTCTCCTTCAATCGCTTACGAGGCACCATTCCGGGAGACCTTGGGCGGCTCCAGATGCTCCTTTATCTTTGGCTCGACTGGAACGAGCTCGAGGGGACGATTCCGGCGGTTCTGGCCAACTGCTCTTCTTTGCTTCACCTCAGTCTACAAGGGAACAAGCTCCAAGGTATCGTTCCGTCCGCCGTCGGCGAAATTCCTACACTTCAGGTTCTTTCGCTCTCGCATAACCGGCTTTCCGGACCGATCCCTTCTTCCATTTTCTACAACGCCTCCGCCGCGCACCCGCCGATGCTGCGGATCGTGCAGCTAGGGTACAATGCGCTATCCTATTTGCCCAATCCGCCGGAGGACCTAGCTCGGGCAGCGTTCACTTCCAGTGTTCTCCAAGTGTTCGATGTGAAGGAGAATCAGGTCGCCGGCCCGTTCCCAGTGTGGCTGTCCAACATCTCAACGTTGACGGTTCTGGATCTCTCCAGGAACTCGTTTTCTGGTGATCTACCGCCGGAAATGGGTAGGTTACTCTCGTTGCAGGAGCTGCGTCTTGGGATGAACTCGATGAGTGGAAACATTCCCACGGAGATCGGAATGTGCAGCTCACTACATGTTCTCGAACTCGAGCATAACCGATTCTCTGGTTTAATACCGTCGGCTTTTGGTGATCTTCGAGAGATGAGAACGCTTCTTCTTGGTGGAAACCTGTTCTCTGGTTCGATACCGTCTAGTTTGGGCGGCCTATCACATCTCGACACTCTCTCATTATGGCAGAACAAACTTGGTGGAAGCATACCGGAAGAGATATTAAGGTTGAGCAACCTTACGTCCATGGACCTTTCCGGCAATAGATTCTCTGGCGATATTCCGGCCAGTATCGGGAATCTAGAGGGATTGCAAAGCCTGAACTTAAGCAACAATTTTTTCTCAGGAAGCATACCGTCGACCATTGGAAAGCTTGGAAGGCTTAAATCACTAGACCTCAGTGGACAGGGCAACCTCTCCGGCGACCTTCCAGCGGAGCTCTTCGGGATGCCGAATCTTCAAGTGATCTCGCTTGCCGAAAACTCATTCTCTGGTGAGTTTCCTGAAGGTTTCACCAGCTTATGGAGCCTGCAGCGTCTCAATCTGACGTCCAACTCGTTCAAAGGAGGCATCCCTCCCACCTACGGCTATCTGCAGTCCCTGCAAGTTCTCTCCATCTCCAAAAATAATCTCTCTGGCCAGATTCCAGCGGAGCTTGGCAACTGCTCTAACCTCACCACCATCCAGCTCCAGGAAAACCACCTCTCAGGCAGCATTCCCCCGGATCTCTCGCGGCTTTCCAACTTAGAAGAACTCGACCTCAGCGAAAATTTCCTTTCTGGAGGAATGCCTACGGAGATTTCGCAATGTTCGTCGCTGTCCACTCTCCTCCTAGACAAAAACAATCTCTCCGGAAGCATCCCGGAGACCCTCTCGAATTTGTCCAAGCTGCAAAGGCTCGATCTCTCCTCAAACAACTTTAGCGGCACTATTCCTGCCAGCCTTGCAGTTCTGAACAGATTGAACTACTTCAATGTATCATCCAACAATTTGGAGGGCGAGATACCGCCAATGTTGTCCTCACGATTCGAGAATGCCTCTCTGTTCGACGGAAATCCTGCCCTTTGCGGCCAACCGTTGGCCAATAACTGCGGCGGAAAAAAGAGGTGGACGCGATCGATCCTCTTCATCTCCCTCGCCGCAGCATTGGCGGTCATCACCCTCACAACACTCTATTGCTGCTGCGTCTGCTTTGTAATCCGATGGCGGCAGCGGTTTCTTGAGAGGCGCGACGGGCCGAAGAAGCGTAGCCCAGGCCGAGGGAGCGGGTCGAGCTCCGGCAGCGCTGGCGAAAACGGTGGGCCAAAGCTGATCATGTTCCAGAACAAGATCACGTACGCTGAGACATTGGAGGCGACCAGGCAGTTTGACGAGGAAAACGTGTTGAGCCGCGGGCGCCACGGGCTTGTCTTCAAGGCCTGCTACAGCGACGGCACGGTGCTATCGATCCTCCGGCTGCCGTCAACCTCCGCCGACGGGGCGGTGGTGGTAGAGGAAGGCTTTTTCCGTAAGGAAGCGGAATCGCTTGGGAAGGTAAAGCACAGGAACCTGACCGTGCTCCGTGGTTACTACGCCGGGCCGCCGCCGGACGTCCGACTGTTGATCTACGATTACATGCCGAACGGTAACCTTGCGACACTGCTCCAGGAAGCATCGCACCAAGACGGCCACGTGCTTAACTGGCCGATGCGGCACCTGATCGCGCTCGGCGTGGCGCGGGGTCTCGCGTTCCTTCATTCCGCCAACGTTGTCCACGGCGACGTGAAGCCACAGAACGTGTTGTTTGATGCAGATTTTGAACCACATTTGTCTGATTTTGGGTTGGAGCGGATGACGGTGACGGCGGGGGCGGCCGCCGAGGCTGCGGCGTCGACGTCATCCGCAGCGGCGGGGGTAGTTGGTTCGTTGGGGTACGTGGCGCCGGACGCTGCTGCGGCTGGACAGGCGACGAGGGAAGGGGATGTGTTCAGCTTCGGGATCGTTCTATTGGAGCTACTTACGGGACGGCGGCCGGGGACGTTCACCGGGGAAGAGGAAGAGGAGGATATCGTGAAGTGGGTGAAGAGGCAGCTGCAGCGAGGTCAGATCACGGAATTACTGGAACCCGGATTATTGGAGCTCGATCCCGAGTCTGCGGAGTGGGAAGAATTTCTTCTTGGCATCAAGGTCGGGCTGCTCTGCACCGCTCCCGGCCCAGCCGAGCGCCCCACCATGGCCGACGTAGTATTCATGCTCGAAGGCTGCCGCGTCGGTCCCGACATTCCATCATCCACCGATCCAACCTCGCAGCCCTCTCCATCTTAACTCCCCACTCCGCCGCCAATCGCCGCCGGTGATCCTCCCTCCCGCGGCCTTCTATTTGTTTATCTTTTTCCCGCCGTTCCGTTTCGCTTTCCCGGGTTTCCTGGTTCATTTCAAATTGATTTTTGATTTTTGATTTTTTGTTTAAATTTTGTTTCCCTTTCTTCATCCGACCGATTCGCGAAGTTGGGGGGGTGGTGGGGGCCCAAAGTGGCATCCGAAGGCATTGAAAAGGAGCAGAAATGTATAAGATATAGCCGTTGGGCGTCTTCGGCGTTGCAGTCCAAGCTATCTTTTTCCATGGAGGAAGAGATGCTTGCTTTTACCAAGTGAAGGTGGAAAAAGCCAAATTCGGTCATCTGCTGAAGGATCCAGCGAGGGGACTGCCGGTCCCTTTATTTTCACGTGGGGTAGCAGTCGGGGGTGATGGGTGCACGATATTGGGGACAGAAGGTAGCACAGGGTGCAGTTTGATGTGGGGGCCATAACGGCCGGACTTTGATTAGGATGGCTGGCTTTTTGATTCCATGTAATTCAAAGAAATGATTTGCACCAACATTTATGACGATTTTTTGTTATTAGTTTATCTTTATTTTTTTGGAGGATTCTTGAGGAGAGATTATTAGCGCCGTGTCCGGGTTGTTCGAAGTCGAATCTGGATGCGCCACATCACCCTGATGCATCTGGCCCTGAGTGACGTGGCTGACCCGAATTCACCTCCGAATGAATTCGGACGCCACACCTGATAATTTTCCATTTTTGAGAGCTCTTCTTGCTCCTTGCAAGAGGGAAAATTATTCTATGCGGAATCCGAACATGTTCAGAGACAAATCAATGCATGCCACATCATAGGACCCAGTGCATCCTATGATGTGGCGCATCCGGATTCGTCTTCGAATACATTCGGATTCCGCACAGAATAATCTCCCTTGCAAGAGAGAGGGAGAGGGAGAAAGGAGAGGAAGAAAAATTATTTTGTGCGGATGTCGAATCCCATCCAAAGACTAATCAAAATAAGCCATATCAATACTATGCCTCGATACCACTCGATACTACGATTCAGTACCGCTCAATATCATGCTTGATATTGCTGATATGACTCGTTATGATTAATTTCTAGATATAAAGTTACGTTTAACGTCTGCATAGAATAATTTCTCAGAAAGAGATTATAGATTTTAGAAGAAAAAAATTTCCTAAAATTTATTTTAATTTTTTTCTTCTAATATATCATATATGACCTTTATTTATATATATTTATATTGATGTGATAACTTACCCAAATAAAATAACCTAAAACTAAATTAATTCATAACATTTTATCTTCCTTTTGAAATTGTTGAAACTCTTTATTTGCTGCCTCTTTTTATCTTTTGAGATAAAAGCTGGAACTTCTTGAAAAAAGGATGGCAATACCAAGCAAAACGTATTATATTTCTTATATAAAAATTTGAGTTTGGCAGGTCTGCAGAGTTGTCATTAATAAGTAAAGCCTTGTTTTTGGGCATTTATCACGAGGGAATGGACATCCCAAGAAGCTAATTTTATCACTAACACATTTGGGAAAGGAGCTAACATCTACATATATAATGGCCTATCATCAGTTTTATTAATGTAAGGGCACAGGAGGAGGGAGGGGTGGATATTTGTTACAATAAACAAATGCGACTAAGGCTTCATTTGGGACGGTTTTTTTCATGCTTTTTAAAAATAGTTTTTTAATACAAAAGTTTAAATTTTTATACTAAAAAACTGTTTTAAGAAGCAGTAAAAAAATCGTCCCAAACAAAATCTAAGTAATGATCTTCAAGCAGAAGTAAGGCCTTGGGGCAACGGCTCATCCCAGGTCTCCGAATGCGGGGAAAGAATTCTACGGCACGCATGGAGAACAGCAGAGTGAAATCCTGAAGGGTTGTCTATGAAAACGAAGTGGCCACCCTGCAAATTTTGCAATGCATTCATCGTTATATTTTGTTTAGAATAGATGCATAAGAGAGATGGGGGAAGACATTGCATCAAGAGTTATTTTGTTCTTGTATTTGTGATATGGCTCTTTGTAAAGAGCTTTGATGCAAACAAAATTTCCGCCAAGGATGGATGGATGAACGAATAAAAGCGTGTGGAAGGTGAGAGATTATTTTGTGTGTAGTCTGAATGTGTTCAGAGGTTCCTCTGGACGTGCCACGTCATCCAATGTATTGTTTATTGGGCGACGTGAAGAGTCCGGATTGACCTCCGGACGCGTCCGGATACCGCACATAATAATTTTTCGTGGGAGAGAGAGAAACAGAGGAGACCTGGGGAACTCTGATTATGTCGCATGGAACCTTCATGCTCTCTCGAGCTAGTTGTGCTCCTTTGTAACTCATCCAGTCTTCATATCCGTAAATGAAGGTAGTAGGGACTTTCCAATCCGATGAACTGCACATAAAAACAAATTGTTTAACCAAATGTAAAAGTTTAATAGAAGGTTATGCACTTGGTGCATGAGCAGTTCATATTGACTGTAGCCTGAGCAGCTTGCTCGAGCTTCTCTCTTAAAAACTACCGTATTTTAGGTGAAGAACTTTATCTTCGATTAAAATACCAAATCTTTTGGTGTGATATCTTTTATCTGGTCTGGAGAGGACATGGAACATGAGGAGATGAGTTGTATCATAATATTCGAGAGATTATTATGTGTGGACACCGGATGAAAAAAACCGTCTGATTTTTCTCTTTGTCTACAGTAAAAATGTCGTTACTATAGCAGCTGCGTTTTGACTGCGCTTTTACGATAGCCAGAGAAAATCGGACGGTTCTCTCTATTCAGTGTCCACACAGAATAAAAAGTCCATAATATACAGATGCTGCAGCTTCAAAGCATGGAAACTGGGTAGTACAACTCATTCACTATGAAGTTTTGCTCAGGAAAAAAAAAAACAGTGATCATGCAGTGCTTGTATTCTGTATCCAGGCATACCACAAAAATAACAGTACAATGATTCTCATTCTGCATGACGAATCCACAATATATTATGATGCAAACTATCACGTGGAAAAAGTCCATAATATTACATGTTTGCAATTAGAGACAATGTATACACTATAGATAATCATTAATATAAGCTATAGATCACTATTTTGGAATATGGAAGATAGTGCATTTATTTTATTTCAAATTTAACTGCAGAGCTCACAATATTAGAAGGAAAGAAAGTTTGAATCACAAAGGTAGCAAACCGAGGCAAAATAAAGGAAAAAAGCTCTAGTGAACAGAACTTGAAGCTCAGAAATAAGCAGCTCTAAAAGATGTAGCTTCAAAAGTAGATAGTACTAAACCATGAAAAAATAAAGGAATAAGGGCTCAGTATGGAGAAATTATAGGATGCAAATGACACAGACACATGGAGGGACAAATTTCAAAAAGGATCACTGCTCATGTTTAATTAGCAGAAGAAACCTACAAAAAATTAAATTTAAAAAGGATAAAAAACGTAAAAAATATTTGTATTTTTGGTTAAAACTCAAATATTTGTTGTGTTTTCCTAGTAAACGATTTTTTTCCCTGTTTATGTAATTTTATCGATTCCTGTCATTAAGAACCCAAATAAAAGGGGATGTTCCAAATTTTTTTATTAAATAAAGTTGATATTAAATTTTAAAAATTATTTGACTAAATTTATTTCAAAATAAATGAGAACTATTGATTCAAATTTAAAAGAATCAAGATATAAATAAATTTAATTACATTTAATTTAGAATTATATTTAACTCAAATAATGTTAATATACTTAGTAGTTGTTATGCCATTATAAAAAATGTAATATAAATTAAATAAATAATCACTAAATAAACTAATATGTCCTTATTATTCCACAATCCCAAGCCCAAAAAGTGGAATAAACTCCTAGGAGCAACAAGAAAAAGCAAGTCCAGTAGAGCCCGCAACTATCCCAGCACACACTATATGCACCAAGGAATGGAAAAATTATTCTGGGCAGAGGTCGGATCTCGTCCAAATAATTAAGCATGCAGCTCGGTACCACTCTATCGGGGCTTGGTACTGCTCGTTGTTGTAGCTCGGAATTGCTGATGTGGCTCATTCTGATTGGTATCCGAATATAGAGCTGTATTCGACGTCCGCACAGTCTCTTTTAACTACATCGGTTGAATGAAACTCTCAAGTCCTGCGATAGGCACCTACAGAGTTGCCATATGAGATAGAAAAAGAAATTTTCCAAATAGGTGGACTAGGGCTAATGATGCGATAATAAGCAGACGCAATAATTCTCAAGCGAGCGCAAAAAGCTCCACTCATGTTATAGAAAGGCTGTTATCAACTCAATATAGTATGCTGATTACTGAATGCTTATCGAGCAATTTCTAATTTCAATTTCACCCATCACACAGGATAACTGTCCTTAATAGAACCGGTAGGATCTCATCAACTACTTATCTGTATTCAGATTTCTATGGGCACACATTTATACATGGATAAATTTGTAGCATCATGAATACACACAGGGGTAGAACCAACCTTAATTTTCAGGGGAGGGGGAAGCTTATAAGTAAATGTGTAGAGATTTTTTTTTCCATAAATATAGTAATTACCAAAATTTGTTATGGGGATGCTGCTCCTCGACCCCTATTTGTTCATATTCTAGATCATACGGTTCAGAGATATGTCAGGGTCCAAGGGGGCAGCGCCTAAAGACCATAGTATTTTAAAATTTTCTTACAAAATTTTGGTTGTAAGGATATTTTTGGATTTTCTTTACTGTTTCTCTTTGTATTTGGTTCATCTTTCCCTAAGAATAAGATCTCTACATAATGTGTTTAATTATGTTGGGGCAATTGTCTAAAGACTTTAGTATTTTCAAACTTTTAGGGGGGGCATCTAAAGACTAAAAAATAAATGAAGGGGGATAAATTACCTAAAGAATCATATAATTATTTTTTAAAAAAAAAAATTGAGGGGGTGGGGGGTGGGGTTAATTGAGAAATGCATGACTCTCTTCCAAGAGAAAGGGAATTAAAATGACTATCATGTCAAATTACACTTTGTATATTTCAGCAGGCTTGTCAAAATTTTGAATATAAGCAGCTATGTTAAATGAAGAAAATATAACAAACAATATAAGACCAACGATAAGGAAAACAGATAGAAAACCGATTATAAGAAGTCGGCAGAAAGAAATGAGACAGAAGGAAGATTCATAGAAAAAAAAACAAAAGAAAACAAAATAATAGCTTCTACATAACAAGTGTATCAGAACATGCAAGTATATATTTCATATCCATGAAATTGAATAAGACTAGGTGGATTTTTCAATATGATAAAAGAGAATTGAGCAATATTAAATAACTAAAATTGTAGAAGAAAGTCAAGGAGACAGACCATTGTAGAAGGGGTTTCCGTGCAAATGCTCCAAAAGAGAATATATACTTCAAACATAATTCTCCACTCGCTTTTGCTACCAAAGTATGGTACACGTAGTCTAAATTTATTTAGAAGAGAAAGTAAGATATCATAGCATTTGGAACAAAGGGGAAAGCACCAAAGATACAGATTATGAAATGTACCTGTCAACAAAGTAGCCTCGCCTTCATTTAAGACGCTACCACTAGAGTAAGCACCAAATCTAGCTGTTGTATATCTACGTACTAGATCAGGGCCCCAAGGGCCTAAGCCCCTGCAACACACAAAAAATAGCTTCATTGCAAAAAAATAAATTGATAGTAACAAACATATAGCCCGCAAGAGCCCTTTTACAAAATTGATGAAGAAGGCTGCAAAAGCAGTCCGGTTAAGCACAATTTGATGTTAGGGCTATCAATGTAGCTTGAAGATCAAAGATTGTACGAGAAATTGAATCTCCTTTTTATTTTATTTTTTGGATTGAAGTAAGCGAGCAAACTGAAAAGCCAATATAAGCTCGGCTCAAACATGAATAAAACTGAGCTTGATTTGGATAGAGCTAGTTCAAGATTGAATCGAAAGTATATATCTGCATGAACAAATGCATAGACATAAATAATATATATCATCTATGCATGTATTAATCTATGTTGGTATAAGAAACTAATTTAGGAGATCAAAAATTAATGATGATTCGATTGATTTTTAGTTCTAATATAACTCGGATTGAAGTTAATGAACTATACTTGACTCGAATCGAACCAACCTATAATAAAAGTTGGCTCAACTCAAGATCAACTTAAGTAACTACGAGCTGATCTTGAGCTGGGGTTGGATCATCCCCAGATCACTAATTACAACCCTATTTGACACACCTTACTACAAATATCACTAATTACACATAAGTTGCTTATATCATAGATTCAAATTGAAGAATTAGAAAATATAACCATAAAAAAGATAGTTATGACCACTCAAAGCGAAAAGAGAGCAACAAATCCTAAAAAACCCGTGTTTGACTGGAATTACAGTTGGGAAACAAAAACTCCACTTTACTACAAGATTAGGAAAATACAAATATTGAAAATTTTGGAGGTACCTAGCAACGCAGAAAAAGAAGATATAGAACATATTTTATACTAGATATTCAGAAACTAGAATTTAAGAAACTTTAATCCAAAAGTTAAAGAAATTGGGACAAACAACAAGAACATCTTTATTTGTGCAGGTAAGCTATCTATCATCTAAGATAATTACCGGATAATTTTCATAGGGGTAAAGTTTGATTCCCAGAGATGATTAACAATAGTGCCTTTCCATGTTGCTCTAAATTTAGTTAACCATTCTGAGCTATGTTCTGTCTCTGATGAAAAGCCAGCTGGTCCTACTAAAATCAAGTGCTGAACATGTTCAGGATGCTGCAAGGAAAACAATTGAAAAGATAAATAAGTAAAAGGCACTCAAGTGACGTATTAGATGAGTTTTCTGATAGCGAGATTTACCTTCAGAGCATACTTCGCAGCAACATATCCTCCAAAAGAATGTCCAAGTAAGATAAATTGATTAAGATTTTTTGCTTTACGCCATTCCTCAAAAGAATCTATAAACCACGCCTCAGTTTCTGCAATGAGAAGTCGGCAATTGTCACATGAAGGAATATCCAGTTTGAAAATTTCCGTAAAAATGGGAAAAAAGCAATCCAATTACATGAAATCTTCAAACGAAGAAAAAAAAAAAAAATGGTGCCGGCAAAAATGTTTAGATAACTATTTTATAGAAATGCAAAACAAGAATTTCTTTCTCCCACCCTCCAGCACCCGGCAATTCCTGCAACCCTGCTCAGTACAACCTCTTAGAAACATGCCACACTGAATCCAACCAATCAGATATTTAAGAAATCATTTCATAAAGCAGCCAATTTCAATTCATAGAATGGAGCTATTATCCATTATTCTCACTATCAGTTAAATTTTTATTGTCTAGCAAGGCAGAAGAAGCCCAAGAGGCCTTGAACTTGAAAGTTAGCCTTGGTCACATTTAGCCAATTCTTCGATATAAGATCTTAAAATCAGAAAGGGAAGGTGTTAGGCCGGCACTTGAGCCGGCTGGACCGGTCCAAACCGGACCGGTCCACACCTACTCGAGGCGGAAACCAACAGGGCGGGCGGAACCGAGCGGAGCGAGCTCATCCGACGGGGGCCAAGGAGGAATTTTGGGAGGGAAATTTTGAATGCGAGGGGCTGTTTAGACATTTTGTAAAACTCCTTTATGGTTAATTAGGAGGTTAGGAGGAAAAGGGGGGATTATCTTGCATTGGAAGTTTTTTTGAGGAGATCTAGGGTTTGTGTTCTTGGGCTCTAGGCTACGGATAGAGATTTGGAGAGTCATTCCTTCCTCTCGGATTGAAGGAAATTGTATCTTTGTGATGCAGGACTACTTAGATGCGATGATTATGTAGTCATTTAGGCATTGCACAACTCTTAGATTAGAATAAATTCCGGAAACAATTACTTAGCAATTCTCAACGAAGATTTGAAACAAATAAGGAAATGATTTGCTTAGGCGAATTTACATGCTCTGAATTTTGAAACTTTCAAGATAAATAAGAACATCACACAACGCAAAAAAGTAGGCTTCAAATTAAATCCCTAATCTAACAATGAGACGTAGGATGCATAGAAGATTACACTCAATTCCTACAAGTGACTAGGCTTGGCAAGAGCAATTTAAGACGCTTCCGTGATTACAATCATCCACTGAGAATTTAGATTTGGAAGAAATAAAATGCAAGCGAAAAGGAGAACCTTTGCTTAAGGAGACGTGGAGATTTTCCTCTTGACGTCAACCACCTCAATCCTTGTTGTAGAGAAAGAAGTTTCTCCAATGAAGGACTAAGGATCTTCTTCCAACGGTTGATACCAAAATCTGAAATTTTGGTTCAGGGTTTTTGCTCAAAACTGAGGGCAACCTCTGAATATTTGGTTTAAATGAAAAATGCTTGGGAGGTAAGAAATCAAAGCATCCAAAAGCTTAGTCTAATGAGAGAAGATGGGGGTTGGAGAGGAGAGGAGACGGGTAGAGGAGGGAGGCGGGTGTTGGGCGGCAAACAGAGAAAATAACTGGGAAAAGGTTTGATGTATTTCCTAAAGTGATGTGATCACTTAGGCAATAATTCAATCCAGGCAAGGTGTAATAGGCGGCCAAGAGGGATTGGGGGGATTTTGAATTATTTCCTAAAGCTAGATTAAGTTTTAGGAAGTAATTTGAAAAGAAAATTAATGAGGGGGTGAAGAGGGGGGCCGGCGGCATGCATAGATTAGGGAATTGATTTGTGAGAGTAATTATGGGTTTCTAATTTAAGAATTAGATTTAGGAAAGAATTAATTTAAATCCTCATGGATTTAAATTTTGAAATTAGATGTAAATCAATTTCTTTCCTAAAATAGAATAACTAATTTGGGAAAGGTTTTGAATTCAAATTTGATTGAATTTGAATTTCAAATTTAATTCCAATATCTCAACTCCCAAATTAGGAAACCCAATAAAGAATTCAAATGGTGGAGGGCCGGCGGCTAAAACCTTTGGCCGGCGGTTACAGCCTTTGGCCGGCGGCAAGGGGCTCAAGCAAGCTGGGAATGTGGGGGTTGGATGGGTGGAGGGGGTCGGGTTAATGCTTAGCCGTGAGGTGGAAGAGAAAGGGTGGAAGGGTTTGGAAGCTTGACGAGGAGACGATGACAAAGATAAAGAAGAAAACCACGAACCCGGCCGTCTCCAAGGTTGGTGGGTGATGCGCCAATCTCCCTCTCCAAGGGTTCTCTCTAAAGTTCTCTCCAAGAACTCTAAAACGCTCTCAAGCACAAATGTAGGCAAATTTCTTCATAATCATTCATTTCCATCATAGAATAAAATGGGGCTTTAAATAGCCTCCTACAACATGACTCGAAACAAAAGACACAAACGCCCTTTGGGCTCACATACGAAAACTCTCACAAGAGGGGTACAACAGGAAAGACAACACATAAGCAACGAAATAAAATAAAATAAAAATACGACTCATAAATGCCACATAAGCAAATAACAAACTACATGAAAATGAAATACATCAACGACTCAAAAATATAAAGACTCGATCGTGGCCGTAGATCGACGGCCACGTCTCTGATAAACTCTCCATGACGATTTGATGTCCCCATCATTCTCCCGGGGTGGGAGAAAACTCGACTCCGTCGAGTAGGAATCTCTGAAGCTCTCGTAGATCTCTAGTGCGTCTGGGTCAATCTGCTGCAGCTCCTCACGATCTAGCCATGTATCCTCTGACTCGGGCTTTCCTTTCCACCTGATCAAATATCTTCTTCGTCCTCCTTCTCTTGTGGATATGATCTCATCACTTAAGACTGCCTCCACTTGCTCTGCCATAGGAAATTTGGGAATATTTGGTAGTGGGGGTAGGCTTGGGATCTCACAGGGTGGGTTCACACAAGGCTGTTTTGATAGTGGATTTTGTGGGGTTAAAGTCAGGACCTTCATATGCCACTAAGTCTTTCTATGTTAAAAGAGGAATTTATATTGAAATCTGCAGGCAGATCTACTATATAAGCATTGTCATTAATTTTCTTAAGAATCTTGAAAGGTCCAGCGCTCTTTGCATGTAATTTCTTAACTGTTCCTGGAGGGAACCGTTTCCGGACGAATCCGCACCATAACAAAATCACCAACCTCAAAAGTTTTAAATCGCCGTTTTAAATCTGCATGTAATTTATATTCCTGATTATTCTTTTTCAATTTGTTGTGCAATGTCTTTATGAAGTTCATGCAAATGAGATGCAAATGCTGATGCAGACTCAGAAATCCTATACCTAGAACTCATGGGAATCAGGTCTAACGGCTGTCTAGGTTTGAACCCGTATACAGCGGTAGGAAGAATGGAATCCCAGTCTCTAATGTGTTCACCAACCAAGGACCGCAATAAATTACCCAGACTCCTATTGACTACCTCGGTTTGACCATCAGTCTGTGTGGGTGAAAGGCAGTGGAAAAGTGAAGTTTGGTGCCCATTTTCATCCACAGGGTTTTCCAGAAATAGCTAGTGAATTTCACATCCCTATCCGAGACAATGGTTTTGGGGCAAACCATGTAAACGGACGACCTCATTGAAGTACAACTTCGCGATGTGGGAGGCATCGGATGTTTTAGAACATGGAATGAAGTGTGCCATTTTGGGAAAACCGGTCAACTACCACACAAATAGCATCGTGCCTACGGACGTGTGTCTTGGGCAGGCCTAAAACAAAGTCCATACTAACGTCCTGCCAAGGACAACTGGGGACAGGTAAAGGGGTGTAAAGCCAGTGTTCTGCTTTCCTTGGCCAGTGGCAGGTGTTCCCAGACCAACATCTCTCTTAAGGCTGGGCCAAAAGAAACGGTATTCCCTAAGGGAGGTGCCTCGGTTCCCAGACCAAAAAAAGCCTACAAAGCCTCTGGGCTTTGAAAAGATAACCATCCTCCAGTAGGAAATCGTCCACAAAGCGCGTGCTGCCAGTGGACAAGAGAGTGTAGGTCTCCTTGAAGTCAGGGCATTCCAAATAATCCCCTTTATTTGGTCAAAACCCACAACTTCTGCTCTCATCTCAGTGGTGGTCATCATTCGACGACTGAGAGCATCGGCAGCTTTATTTTCAACTCCCGCCTTATGTCTAAGGGTATATACGTGTACTCCTGAAGGAACTCAACCCATCGACCATGGCGCGCATTCAATTTCTTCTGGGAGTTGATATAACGCAGAGCTTCGTGATCCGAAAAGATGACGAATTCTTGCGGGAGCAAGTAATGTCGCCAATAACGAAGTGATTGGATCACGTAAGCGTACTTCCTGGGAGAACTCTTTGCATCAAGTTACTTCGAAGACTTTGGAGAAATCAGGAACGCTGCCTGCTTAATCTCATCAAAAGAGTGGCGGCCGGGGTAGTCATTCAAGTGATAGGAGAAAACAATCGTGCTGAACTGAATGAATCTCCTATAGAAAGCATGTCATCGAGCCTCGGAATAGGGAATCGATATTTGACGGTGATCTTGTTGATAGCACGGCTATCAACACACATTCTCCAAGTTCCGTCCTTCTTCGGTGTAAGAAGGGCCGGCACCGCGCAGGGACTAAGACTCTCTTTAATGAAACCTCGCTGCAGTAATTCATCAACCTGCTTTTTAAGCTCAGCATGTTCCGTGGGGTTCATGCGATAGTGTGGCAGGTTTGGAAGGGAGGCTCCAGGGACGAAGTCTATAGCATGCTGGATGTCTCTAAGTGGTGGTAACTGATCGGGGAGATCATCGGGAAAGACATCAGCATACTGTCCTAAAATAGGCTGTACCTCCTCAGGAATGGGCTCGTCAGATTCAGTGGGAAATCTCACGGCCAACTAAGGCAAACAGAGGGGCGCCTTGGGCAAACTCAGTAATCAGAACCTTGGCGGTGACAAGGTTCACGCCCTTTTTAGATTTGGCTGGGTTGGATTTCGTGGCATCCGTAACCGGGGCTGTGATGGCAAAAGCTTAATCTTTTTGCCAGCATGTTCAAACACGCAGGTGTTTGAACGCCCATAAATGTGGACATCGTTATCGTAGATCCAGGGGCGACCTAGTAAAATTTGTCCAACATTCATAGCCAACACATCGCACCAGACATTCTCCTTATAAGTGGCAAAGGAGATGGGTACGTGGCTTCGTTCCTTCACCTCCAAGGCATTGGAGTTGACCCAAGATACCCTTATACGGGTTGGGGTGAGGAACGGCAGACAGACCTAACTGGGAAACCATGCTGGAGGAAACAGCGTTAATGCAACTACCACTATCCACTATGACTTTACAGTTCTTTTCTTTGATTTTGGTGTAGGTATGGAAAATCGTGGTCCTACGCCAGTCATCAGTGGGTGTCGGGTGTGATAGTGCACATCTCACCACACAGATGGGAGATGTATTCAGCTTTTGAAGGCAATTGAGGACCGTAGTGTCGTCCTCCTCCTCGAAGTATTCGCCTTCTTCCTCGACTTGATGGATCTGATCAACCTCGGGTTCGAGATCGTCCTCAGTCATCTCCTCAACAATCGAAAACCTTATAAGGACTGGAGCACTGAGAAGCGATATGCCCATACCCCTGGCATCGAAAGCACTTGGTCCCGGGACTGGACCGAGGGGCATCCGGGTGGTGGGAGGTTTACTTCTAAAATCAGATCTAGGTGCAGGTGGACCCGTGGGTGGTCGGGTCGTGCTCCCCGGAGTGGGTCGTGAAGCAGGAGGGTGTGGGGTGGAACTACTGGCTGATCTATACGAGGGTCTAGAATCATGGGAACGACTCGGGTGCTGAGAACGGGACTCCTCTAGATCAAGCACTAAGCTGTAGGCATTTTCCAGTGTAGTGACGTTCCGGGCAAACAATTCATTGCGTAGATCCTCACGCAACCCGGTTCGAAACATAGATAAGATTTGCGCGGGGGTGGTAGAGGTCTCCCCTTTGCATCTAATCAAGAAGTCATCAAACGAGGCGATGTACTCCTTCACTGGTTTGTTGCCTTTGGGTCAACCTATTCCACCTGTCCAATAGGCGGGGGAAGTACGACGAGGGCAAGTACTTCTGTTTGAGTTCCCGCTTCATGGACAACCAGTCTACAATAGGGTATTCATTCCTATCCTCCCTAAGACTCTCTAAATTCGCCCAAAACTGGCTCGCCCTACCCGTAAGCTTCATGGCAGCAAAACTAACCTTCCTGGCCTCAGAAATATCGTACCACTTAAAGAAACTATCCATACCTTTGACCCAGTCCAGGAAGAGCTGGGGATCGAGGGTGCCATCAAAGGTAGGAGCATCAACCTTAATGTTCTTCATAAGTGGTGCATCGGGATCATGGCCGTGGTAGGTAGCACGATGATTTGGCACGGTGATGCCTCTCATCCAAATCAGGATCATGACGTGGATCATGTCCATGATAGTGAGCTCGATGATTAGCCCGATGTGGCCTCTCATCCGGGTAGTTTTCATCCCCCATACATAGAAGTGGGTCTAGATGGGGTGTAAGGAGTAGGGTGGTCTCTAGTTCGCTCAAGTGTATCGAATCTTTCGGTGGTGTTCCTACGAAGCTCAGCTAGATCCGCCTGGTTTTCCTTGAGTTGTTGGCTAATAGTGTTCATCTGACCTACCAAGAGGTCTAAGGTCCTTCCTAGTTGTTCCGGGTCCATTCCTAAACACAAAGGGATACTTAGAGGGTTTTCTAGAAAGTGGACAGCAAGCTAGGGAGTGAAAAGACACTCTAAAATGACCCTATATGGTGCAGGAATTTCAGGGACAGCCAACTACACACAAGTACTAAGTCACCCTAACAAATAATAATGAGTGCGAAGCTTAAGGACAGCAAAAACACACTTAAGTAATGAACCTAAAGTTCGATAAACTGCAGGAAATTTCTGGACAGCACTCTAAACAAGGGAGTATGATGAATTTAAGATGTTATATGCTCACAAAACGACATGTAATGCTATATTAGCACTCTAGGGATGATATGGAAAACTTTCTAAAAGAAATAAATGCAAAAATATGAAAGTACCAAAAAGGAAAACTACCAGGAGTCCTAAAGCATGCAAGAGCATACCATGCTCTGATACCAGATGATGCAGGACTACTTAGATGCGATGATTATGTAGTCATTTAGGCATTGCACAACTCTTAGATTAGAATAAATTCCGGAAACAATTACTTAGCAATTCTCAACGAAGATTTGAAACAAATAAGGAAATGATTTGCTTAGGCGAATTTACATGCTCTGAATTTTGAAACTTTCAAGATAAATAAGAACATCACACAACGCAAAAAGTAGGCTTCAAATTAAATCCCTAATCTAACAATGAGACGTAGGATGCATAGAAGATTACACTCAATTCCTACAAGTGACTAGGCTTGGCAAGAGCAATTTAAGACGCTTCCGTGATTACAATCATCCACTGAGAATTTAGATTTGGAAGAAATAAAATGCAAGCGAAAAGGAGAACCTTTGCTTAAGGAGACGTGGAGATTTTCCTCTTGACGTCAACCACCTCAATCCTTGTTGTAGAGAAAGAAGTTTCTCCAATGAAGGACTAAGGATCTTCTTCCAACGGTTGATACCAAAATCTGAAATTTTGGTTCAGGGTTTTTGCTCAAAACTGAGGGCAACCTCTGAATATTTGGTTTAAATGAAAATGCTTGGGAGGTAAGAAATCAAAGCATCCAAAAGCTTAGTCTAATGAGAGAAGATGGGGGTTGGAGAGGAGAGGAGACGGGTAGAGGAGGGAGGCGGGTGTTGGGCGGCAAACAGAGAAAATAACTGGGAAAAGGTTTGATGTATTTCCTAAAGTGATGTGATCACTTAGGCAATAATTCAATCCAGGCAAGGTGTAATAGGCGGCCAAGAGGGATTGGGGGGGATTTTGAATTATTTCCTAAAGCTAGATTAAGTTTTAGGAAGTAATTTGAAAAGAAAATTAATGAGGGGGTGAAGAGAGGGGGGGGCGGCGGCATGCATAGATTAGGGAATTGATTTGTGAGAGTAATTATGGGTTTCTAATTTAAGAATTAGATTTAGGAAAGAATTAATTTAAATCCTCATGGATTTAAATTTTGAAAATTAGATGTAAATCAATTTTCTTTCCTAAAATAGAATAACTAATTTGGGAAAGGTTTTGAATTCAAATTTGATTGAATTTGAATTTCAAATTTAATTCCAATATCTCAACTCCCAAATTAGGAAACCCAATAAAGAATTCAAATGGTGGAGGGCCGGCGGCTAAAACCTTTGGCCGGCGGTTACAGCCTTTGGCCGGCGGCAAGGGGCTCAAGCAAGCTGGGAATGTGGGGGTTGGATGGGTGGAGGGGGTCGGGTTAATGCTTAGCCGTGAGGTGGAAGAGAAAGGGTGGAAGGGTTTGGAAGCTTGACGAGGAGACGATGACAAAGATAAAGAAAGAAAACCACGAACCCGGCCACCGGCCGTCTCCAAGGTTGGTGGGTGATGCGCCAATCTCCCTCTCCAAGGGTTCTCTCTAAAGTTCTCTCCAAGAACTCTAAAACGCTCTCAAGCACAAATGTAGGCAAATTTCTTCATAATCATTCATTTCCATCATAGAATAAAATGGGGCTTTAAATAGCCTCCTACAACATGACTCGAAACAAAAGACACAAACGCCCTTTGGGCTCACATACGAAAACTCTCACAAGAGGGGTACAACAGGAAAGACAACACATAAGCAACGAAATAAAATAAAATAAAAATACGACTCATAAATGCCACATAAGCAAATAACAAACTACATGAAAATGAAATACATCAACGACTCAAAAATATAAAGACTCGATCGTGGCCGTAGATCGACGGCCACGTCTCTGATAAACTCTCCATGACGATTTGATGTCCCCATCACTTTGTTTGCGTTCTCGAATCTACTAGTGAAATACATTGTTTTTCTCTATTTTCCTTGAGTTTTCTCCACTAAAACTGCTGCGATTTGCTGTTTTTCTGCTGAAAACAGCAGTTTTCTCTTGTTTTTGTATTGATTTTGATTAGGTTTACTTGCGAACCCAAGTATTTCCTATCAAATTGGTATCAGAGCGAGATCCGGGCGGTGGAGGGCTGTTTTTTCCACTGTTTCGCTGCAGTTTTTCGCAGATTTTTGGTGGATCCGGAGGCATCTCGTTGGTTCCCATGGCATCTAAGCGGGTAGAAGTCTTGGAGACCGAGATGGGTCAACTTAAGGCGGATCTAGAGGAGAAGATGGCCACATTTAGCGAGAATGTGGAAGGAAAATTCATGGCCTTGGAGGAGATGATGAAGAAGTTGTTGGAAGGGCAAGCACGGGCGGTGCCAGCGGAGGAAAGAGGAGAAGGTAGTGGGAGCAGGGGTAAGGAGAAGGTGAATCCAGAAGAGGAAGAGGAGGTGGAACTGCTTAACAGCAACAGGAGGATGCCACCTCAGGAGTCCATCAGGCGAGAAGAACATGACAGAAGGAGAGACTTCCGGGAAGGAAGAGAAGATGATTGGCGACGTCGGAGGCCCGACCCATTGGACCGGCCGTGGGTCATGGCGGGGCATGAGGGGAAGATGGCTACCGGCGCCCAAGGAAGGAGGATGAGCCCCGATATGGAGAAAGAGGAACTTGGGAAGACCCCATAGCTTGGTACACAGGAGGTCATGGGGGGAATAGGGCATATAGGGTGGACACGAGGGCCAGGAAGCTGAAAATGCCAGTATTCGAGGAGGGAAATGTGGATGAGTGGATCCACAAGGTGGAGAGGTATTTTGTAGTGAACGGCCTGATGGAGGAGGAGAGATTGATGGCTGCTAGTATGTGCTTGGAAGGGGCGGCATTTGCCTAGTTCAAGTACATGGATAAGTGGGAACCGGTGAGGTCCTGGAGGGACTTCAAGGAGGCTATCAGGGAGAGATTCAGGGGGAGCAGCTTATGGGAGATATCAGAATAGTTCTACGCCCTCACTCAAGAGGGAACAGTGGAGGAATACAGGAAGAAATTTGAGAGTTTAGTGGGAGACATGGAGGGCCTCTCAAACAGTACTTTGGGGGGAAATTTTATGAAGGGCCTCAAACCAGAAATTAGAGATGCGGTGAAGGTCATGAGACCAAGAGACTTGAGGGAGGCAATGGAGTTAGTTCAGCTGGTGGAGAACCAGAAGACCAACGCCCGAACTTGGAGGAACACACACTCAGGAGGGCCCACTAGGACAACCACCACTTACTTGGCTCCAAAAGGGTCAAGCCCTAGCTTCCCTAGGGAGAGTGGAAAGGAGAAGAGCGGGGTGACCAGATCTGCTGGAAGCTTCAAGAAATTGACTGAGGAAGAGATGCAGGAGAAGAGGGCCAAGGGCCTTTGTTTCAGATGTGAGGAGAAGTTTGTTCCAGGGCACAGGTGTAAGGATCGCGCCCTTCGGGCTCTCACCATCTATATAGACGAGGCGCCTGAAGAGTGTGATGATTCTGATGAGCAGATTGATCCCCAGTTGGAGGTAGCCGAGGTCTCCCTCAATTCTGTGTTGGGATTTACTCCTAGCCATACGATGAAGGTGAAGGGGAAGATCCGTGGGAGGGAGGTAGTGGTCCTGATTGACAGTGGGGCAACCCACAATTTCATATCCACCCAGGTGGCGGAGGAGCTAGGGATGGAGCCTACTGAGACAGGCAGTTATGGGGTGATGATGGGGACAAGAAAGATTGAGTCCAACACCGGGATCTGCAAAGGGGTGGAGATGAGGCTACAGGAGATCAGGGTGGTAGAGGACTTCCTACTCCTGAAGTTGGGTAGCACAGATGTCATTCTGGGCATGAAGTGGCTACAGACCTTGGGTGAAACCAAGGTGAACTGGGGGACCATGGTGATGGAGCTGATTGTAGAGGGGAAGAGGGTGAAGCTAAAAGGGGAACCAGGATTGTCCAGAGCTGGAGTGTCACTCATATCAATGGCGAAAATCATCCATGAGGAAGGAGGAGGATTCCTTGTGGAGCTGCAGAGCCTGGAGGAGCAGGAGGAGGGGGAGGAAAAGCTCATTCCCACATTGGTTCAGCCTCTTCTGCAGGAATTTGAGGATGTGTTCCAACCTCCAGTGGGACTACCACCTGACAGAGAGCAGTAGCATCAGATTATCCTGAAAGAGGGAGTATCTCCTATCAGTGTGAGGCATTACAGATACCCTCAGGTGCAAAAAAAGATGAGATGAGAGAGAAGCTGGTGTGGGGAGAAATGCTCGAAGGAGGAATCATTCAGCCCAGTGTGAGCCATTTCTCTAGTCCAGTTCTGCTGTGTGAAAAAGAAGGATGGAGTTGGAGGTTCTGTGTAGACTATAGAGCTCTCAACAAGGAGACTGTGCCTGATAAGTTTTCCTATCCCTGTGTGATTGACGAGTTGATGGATGAGCTACATGGAACAGCCTTGTTCACCAAGGTCGATCTGAAGTCAGGCTATCACCAGATCAGGGATGAGGAAGGAAGATGTGCAGAAGACGGCCTTCAGGACTCATGAGGGCCACTACGAGTTTCTGGTGATGCCTTTTTGGCCTCACCACCAACGCACCTGCCACATTCCAGGCCTTGATGAAACCGGATCTTCAAGCCACACCTCCGCAGGTTTGTGTTGGTATTTTTTGATGACATTCTAATCTATAGCAGGACTGAGGAACACCTAGAGCACCTGAGAGTGGTGTTGTGATGTATGCAAAGGGGGGGTCAACTCAATTAGCGTGAGCAGCATGTCTCAGTCAAGCGGTGCAATTAAAGGGCAGGCTCTGCAGTTGATTCATGATGGGTTGGAAATAAAGATGTTATCAGTCCTTAAGGATCTGCTTTCATCTGGACCTTTTGAAAAATTTGATTTGCCGGCTTGGGGGGGTCCATTTGTCCTTTGAAGGTGGCTGGTTTCATGAGATCTATGGCTGATTCGGTTTGAGCTTATGAAGTTAAACTTTAGTTGTGCCAAGCTCATTAATTTCTAGTGGGGAAGTAGCTCATTATGAGCTGATGTCTTGCTATAAAATTTTAAGGTTGGAAAAAAGATTTGGTGGGTGGACTTGTTCTTTCACACATTCCCCTAAAAAAAGCTGAGTTGCTGCCGCCTTTTTTTTCTCCTCTGTTTAGCCTCTCACGGCTATGCTGCTGCTGCTTGGGTTTGGCATGCCTCTTCGGGTGCTGTTTTCTTTTCTGAAACGTCATGTTATTTTATTGGCTGGGAGCTGCTTCCGCCTGGCTTCCTGTGCTGATTTCTCGGTCTGTGATATTCTGGCTGGAACCGTGGCTTGTTCTCTGTATTGTTTTAATGTTGCCTCTTGGGCTTCAGCGGGAATGAATTTTGGCTCTTGGAAACTTGGGAACTATGGCTGTTATGTTCCCCCTCTTTGGCCTATATATATGAGGTATTTTGTGAAGAAATAAGATATATGAATGATTTTTGGAAAGAAACCTGAGGGTTTTCTTGGATAGCTTGCGAGCTATGCCACTTCTTCCCCTCCTCCTCTGGAAATCCTGCGGGCTCTTTCCCTCTTCTTCTTGGCTTCTAATCTCTTTCTTCTCGCCGCATGTATCCACCCCACCTGTATCCTTCTTCTTTTGGAAAGCAAGTTTAGGGTGTCTTGTTTGAGTCAAGTTTGTCAAGTTTGTAAGAGTAAGTCTTTGTTTGTAAGTCGTTTTAATTTTAAGAGTTGTAAGTCTTTCATTTTATATAAGTAAAGTTTGTTTTGTCTAATTTGTCTAGTTTTTGTGAGATCTTGTAATCTTTTAAGTAATAGAAAGAGTTTGTTTTTGTGATCAAAAATTTGGGTCCCTCTCCCAAATTTTTGATTGCATCATGTTGGGTGTGCTGAGGGAGCATCAGCTGAAGGCCAACTTCAAGAAGTGTGACTTCGCTCAGGCACGGGTGGAGTACCTGGGGCATGTGATATCCCAGGAGGGAGTTGCTACAGATCAGTCCAAGATAGAGGCAATACTGGCATGGCCTCAACCCAAGACCTTGAAGGGGCACAGAGGATTCTTGGGATTGACAGGCTACTACAGGAGGTTTGTGAGGGGATACAGCACCATAGCGTGGCCACTGACATAGCAGTTGAAGAAGGACAACTTTTTATGGGGAGAAGCAGCTTCAGAGGCTTTTGAGAAGCTGAAGAAGGCCATGACGACAATGCCAGTGCTTGCTCTGCCGGACTTCAACCAGGTGTTTGTGGTGGAGACAGATGCTTCAGGCTATGGATTGGGAGCAGTGTTGATGCAGAACCACAGGCCCATAGCTTACTTCAGTCAGGTACTGTCGTCCCGGGCTAGGCTGAAGTCTGTCTACGAGAGAGAGCTGATGGCTATTGTACTGGCCATTCAGAATTGGAGACCTTACTTATTGGGCAGGCACTTTATTGTCAGGACTGATCAGAGGAGCCTGAAGTACTTGTTAGAGCAGAGGATGGTCACGGAGGAGCACCAGAGGTGGTTGTCCAAGCTGCTGGGATATGATTTCGAGATCCACTACCGACCGGGACTAGAGAATAAGGCAGCAGATGCCTTATCACGCTATATGGGGGAGCTCCAAGGGATGGCTGTATCATTACCAGTACTGATAGATTGGGGAGCCATCAAAGAAGAGAGCATTCAGAATGAGGAGCTAAGGAAAATCAAAGAAGATGTGTTATCAGATGGGAATAGCCACCCAGGCTACTCCGTTGTGGGAGAGAGACTGTACTATAAGGGAAGGAGTGTGATTCCAAGGTCTTCCATCCACATTCCCCAGCTGCTACAGGAGTTTCATGGGAGTGCCATAGGAGAGCATTCAGGAGTGCAAAAAACTTATAGTCGGTTAGCGGCTGAATTGTACTGGAAGGGGATGAGGAAAGATGTAGAGGAGATGGTGGCGAAGTGTGATATCTGCCAGCGGAGCAAGTACCTGACGATGGCACCAGGGGGATTACTACAGCCTCTGGCCCTACCAGAGAAGGTTTGGGAGGAGATTACTATGGATTTCATTGACGGGCTCCCAAAATCAGAAGGCTACACAGTTATACTTGTAGTGGTCGACAAGCTGAGCAAATATGCTCATTTCATTCCCTTGAGACACCCGTACACAGCGGTGTCTGTAGCAGCAGCATTTGTGAGGGAGATAGTCCGCCTGCATGGAGTACCAGAGTCCATTATTTCTGATAGGGACAAGGTGTTCCTGAGCCATTTTTGGAGGGAGCTATTTAGGATGCAATGAACAGTATTGAAGAGGAGCACAGCCTACCATCCACAGACTGATGGGCAGACGGAGGTGGTGACTAGGAGCTTGGAGACATACTTGAGGTGTTTTGTGTCTGAGGCGGACGGCAAAAGGAGAGATATACAGTTTGCAGTTGAGGACAAGGTCTACTTAAAGCTTCGACCATACCGGCAGAGGACTATGGCCCAAAGAAGAAATGAGAAGCTTGCAGCAAGGTATTTTGGCCCTTTTGAAGTGGAGGAGAGAATTGGAGGGGTGGCCTATAGATTGAGGCTCCCTCCAACAGCCAGAATACACCTCGTTTTTCATATCTCACAGTTGAGGAGAGTGGTGGGGGAGCATGCAGTGAGCCCAGAGCTGTCCAGCACATTGAGGGAGGACATGGAAGTGACATTGGAGCCTCTAGCGGTGGAAGGAGTGCGCATCAATGAGAAGGGGGAAAAGGAGGTGAAGATTAGGTGGAGCGGCCTTCCAGACTACGAGGCCACTTGGGAGCCCTATGAGATGGTCAGGCAACAGTTCCCTGACTTTCACCTTGAGGACAATGTGAGTTTTTGGGAGGGGAGTAATGTTAGGCCGGCACTTGAGCCGGCTGGACCGGTCCAAACCGGACCGGTCCACACCCACTCGAGGCGGAAACCAACAGGGCGGGCGGAACCGAGCGGAGCGAGCTCATCCGACGGGGGCCAAGGAGGAATTTTGGGAGGGAAATTTTGAATGCGAGGGGCTGTTTAGACATTTTGTAAATCTCCTTTATGGTTAACTAGGAGGTTAGGAGGAAAAGGGGGGATTATCTTGCATTGGAAGTTTTTTTGGGGAGATCTAGGGTTTGTGTTCTTGGGCTCTAGGCTACGGATAGAGATTTGGAGAGTCATTCCTTCCTCTCGGATTGAAGGAAATTGTATCTTTGTTTGCGTTCTCGAATCTACTAGTGAAATACATTGTTTTTCTCTATTTTCCTTGAGTTTTCTCCACTAAAACTGCTGCGATTTGCTGTTTTTCTGCTGAAAACAGCAGTTTTCTCTTGTTTTTGTACTAATTTTGATTAGGTTTACTTGCGAACCCAAGTATTTCCTATCAGAAGGGCAAGCCGAAGTTTAGTAAGTGGTCCAGTATCTAAAGTGAGCTTTAGACCAACCTAAATATCCATCAGGTTAGATCAAACGTACAATAGTATAAGAGAAACATCAATACATAATCTAACATAGCTACTTTCCTAATTTATGATCGTATAGTTAAAATGTTCTACAAAGATTATTGATTTATATTCCGCCGATGCACAAAGCAAAAACAATGCAGAGGACAAGAATTTTGATCAGCTGAAGCATATACATATGTAAAAAAAAAAAAGCCAAACACCACTTCAAAAATAACTAAACTTACCTTTTATGAAGTACAAAATCAAAATGCTGCGTTAATAACCTGACCTAGAACACTTGGGAGAAGGCTAAGATGATGATGAAGACATATTGTGCAGACATGAGCATTCCTTACCAGGAAAGAGAAAAGCATTAAACTATACTCTTGCAGGCTTAGTTCCTACATCCAGTTGTATGCTCATAATTGTAGTCTTTTCTGTGCCTAATTATGTCTGAAATGAATTAATGGTTGTGAGATTTTCATCGAGAAGCATAAATATATATTGAATAATATTCTCATCCAATCTCATTCAACAATTAACAATGAATAGTGCAAAATGATTTGAACAAAATAAATTAAATACTTCAAGCAACATTTCAAAATAAGTGTAGATTGTAGAATAAAGACTCATAAAGTCTAACAAGGTGATGAGGCAAATAATGAATAATAGAGATGATATTATTTCATCAACAAGTGGTTTAAACCATTTCCAGCAGGTACTCTGAATGCATTAATTGCAGCAGTACTGAGATAAACGCTTAGACATGTAATGACATGTAAAATTTATTTGAACACTGAAGCTGTCCTTCTGCTTTCGAGGTCAGTCATTTAACTGAATAAGATTTATCAAGCTTCATCAACCGATCATCTCTAATCAGCGTATAACTTCATTTCCTAAATTGGGAGTTTATCCATTCCCTCCCAATAATGTCCGCGCCAAGGGGAGAACAAATCACATTTAATTTAAAAGGAGCGTTGAGACAAACCTTCCGTGCTTTTACAGGCAAAGTCCGGTCTACTTGATCCTCCCCAACTGTAGTGAAAGAAAGTTGTAATGTAAGAAAACAATTTGAATAAATTACTCGCAGCCAGGAATTAAAAAAACAAAGGATCCAAAAGACTAATTATAAGAAAAGATCATCTAAGAAAAAAAATGCTAAATTTAATATAGCGATAACTATATTAGGTTATCTAAAATGATTATCACATTACTAACATCATCATTGATCTTATCCCAACCATTTAGGGTCGGCTTTATCACTTCTGGTTCTTCAATCTTTTTTCTAATAAGTGCTGCATAATGTGTTAAGCTGATTTTGAGCAAATATTTATCATAGGTGTACTCATTTTCCTTTTTAATCCATCATCATCAATTTATCCTACCTATCTTCTAGCGCATTTCATACCCCTTATGTACAAGTTCAAATTGGCAAACTTTATTTTTCACTATTTATCTCTCAATAGATGCTCGCAATCTAGCTATAGTAGTGGCAATACTGCTAGCTTCGTTGCTTTTTCGTCCTAGCTATAGGAGCCTCAGGTTCTTGCATTTCGCAGTTTCCTTTCCCAGGACTGTTTCTATCTTTTCTTTTTCTTTTAACAGGCTGAGTTCAGCTAACGATTTTCTTCCTTTTCCAATATTCTACATTAGTAGGGCACAAGAGAAATTCTTGTCAATAGAATTCCAAAGGGGAATTTACTTTCTTCACTTAAAATTGAGTTTAAAAGTTGCTATTTTTTTGCTGAAATCCAAGTTGAAAACTTGATCTAATCCTTGGAAGATTCTAAGAAATAACTTATTTTAGGTTATTTCTGAGGCTATAAGTAGAGCCCTTAAAATATGCAAAAATAATAGAAGTATTACATAGATGTGAATCCTTCCAGCACCTCGCAAATCTTGATGATAAAGTCCCGGGGATGACTCTTATAGTACCGACGTCAGGACCAAATATTCCATTTGGCGACTTTTATCTTTTATTCTTGTTTCTAAATTATTTAGTGATTGTTATATGTGAGTCATTGAGTTTTAGTCAAATTTGATACATGCTAGTTTCACTATCATGGTGTGAATCTTAATCACTTTAGAATTTTAAAATGGATCTCCATTGTCTTATTAGATTTCAAATATTTTATTGTTAATATATCATTTGAAATGAATAAGCAAGTTTTCTAATTTTGCATCAAAAGTGGCCAATCCTTGCTTAAATTAAAAGTTGGGAAACTACAAACTATGATTTTATGTATTTGTTTGTTCACCTCATCCTAGGTTTGCATTACTAATCCTATATCCTAAGAAGTCCTATGCCAAATTGGTACTCAAGATGGTGGTTGCATCATCATATCAACAAAAATTAGGGCACAATAATTAGATTTATTATGTCATAATTGACGATATTCCCCACCTTTTTATTTTCCCATTATATCGATCCAGTATACATATATGAAGAATCCCTAATCAATTGATAATACATAATTTTTCGGTCTAACATGGTATCAAAGTATGGTCAATTCTAACCCTAGTTGTTACCCATTCCATCATTTTATCATTTCTAACATAGGATGAGAATCCAATCTTCACTCATTAATCATCATGCATGCACTCATTCGCTCGCATATCCTACACACTATCACCACGATCGTGTCTTTGTCAGAGACCTAGCGCCCACTCCTAGGACTTCACCCATACTCACTCATCCAACGCCCACTCGCCCAACCTCAACCCCTGCTCAAGCGACCTTAACAACCACTCCTCATACTTATTTTATATCAGTACGCACCTAATGCCTTATCTGCATGCACCCACTAGCCACATACTATCAACTAACCTAGCACATATATGATGCACCCCTAGGCACCTATAACCACTGCATGTACTTGATGCTTTTTTTTTGCATGTACTTGATGCCTCTATTGCCACTTGCCCCCAACTTAAGATATGATCATTCGTATTGTGGGTACCAAAGGGGACTCCCGTCGAACCGACAACATGAGACTAAATGGATGCTAGGTTATGCCGCAAATACCCTATCCCTCAAGTGGAATCCGTGAAGAGGGTAACCATACCACCTCAAAAGGTAGAGCGAGTCTCAAGACAAACTCAAAGGGTAGTGATTTGTGCGACAGAGCCATATTCCTCTGCATAGTGAGGCACATCGAATATAATTTATTTAGATTCCGAGGTTCTGACTTCCCATGGACATAAATTAGTAGGATTAATTATATCTTGAGCATATTACTAGAAGAATACTCTTGATTTTTTTAATGGAATACTCTTGATTATGAGTAAATATTCACGTCTTTAGGGTTTATTATATAAGGGTGTGTATGTGTGCGCCCCAATGAAAGTAATAGTAGTAGCGAAGCAGGTAATCCAGAAAAGTAAAAAAAATCCAAGGAATAAAATGATTACTATATTATTGCATAAGAATGATATGTGATTTACAATGCATTTACCTTATCTAATCGTTATAAGATAATGATTAATACAATATAAATTCTAGGGCTTAGATCTACAAAAAGAATAGACACAAAACTGGCAAGTAGCTAACATGATTCAAGCCTAGCATAGCTAACAATTTGGACTGAGGGACTTGTTGGTAAGGAGACTACGGGGTCCACATAATACAGTGTGGCCAACCCAATCACTATAAGCTATATGGCTGATGGTGGGCCTAGAGAGTTGTCAATTTAAGAGCCGATGGGTAGACAAGAAGGATCAAATTGACAAACCAAATCCAGGAGCTCTAATGTCAGCCCTATAGAAGGTACATGATGGATTAATCGATTTAATTGGGAGGAAATTAGAAAGTTTCAAAATAAAGAGGGAACTGTTTAGAAAGGTTCTTAATTAAGGGGGATTAATTAGGATTTATTTTCTAATTGAAGAGCATATTTGGGGACTGATTTAGAGGAGAATAATTAGAAAATATTTTTTAATTGAAGAGGCTGATTTGGAGGGGATTAATTATGAGATGTTTCCTAATTAAGGGCAGATTTGGGGGCTGATTAATTAGGAGATGTTTACTAATTGGAGAGTGCAGATTTGGGAGCCGATTTGAGAGGGAATTGGGGGAGGGCTATTTTGGAATTTGTTATTTATTGTTTGTTATAAATAGTAAGGTTTATGTTGTGTTCTGTATTTTGTGAGTGATTGTTGTCCACAGTTCTTGTGAAGGATTCTAGCGGCATCTATGATTTGGGAGAGAAGATCCTTCTCTCAAAAGAGGACCATTGTACCTTGTTTTTGTATATTTCTGGGTATATCAATAAAAAAATTAGTTGTTTGTTAAATTTGTCCTTGTTCGTTGGTTGTTTTTGATACTAAGGTGTATTAAATTAGTATTAGAGCACTTTTTTGGGAACTATGGAGGCAAAGAAGGTGGATGTATTGGAAGGCAAAGTGGACCAAATCAAATCCCGATTGGTGGAAAAGTTCTTAACCATCGAAGGAAGGCTTTCATACTTGGAAGAAAGACTTTCTAACCTAGAGGACATGATGAAAAAAAAAAAATATTGGAGTTTCACACTCAAATGATAATATCGGAGGCAAGGGTGACCAGACAAGAAAGTGGGAGAAATCCTAATAAAGGGATGATGAGGGAGGATGGGGAGATGGAAATGTTGGGGGAAGAAGATGAGATGTCATCTTTGAAGCCACTTCCAAAGAGGGGAAAGAGTGAATGGATTGGGATTTTTAGTGGAGTTGCATAGTTTGGAAGGAAAAGAAAATAGGGAGAAGATATAAGCACCAGAAATGGTTCAACTACTCCTACAACAATATCGAGAGGTGTTCCTACCAGTTTAAGGGTTGCCTCCTCCTGAACATGAGCATGCTATCATTTTAAAGGAAGGAGTCTCACATATTAGTGTTCATCCGTACCGTTCTCTCCAACTCCAGAAGGATGAGATCAAGAGATTGATCAGGGAGATGCTGGAGACACGGATCATTCGATGCAGTGACAGTCCATATTTCAGTCTAGTGCTTTAGCAACAGTTTCTTTTGTTCCACCTTGATAACAATGTGACACTTTGGGAGATGAGTATTGATGGACATTTCGATTTGATTGGGAGGGAATTAGGAAGTTTCCTAATCAAGATGAAGCTATTTATGAAGGTTCTTAATCAAAGGGGAATTATTAGGAAAACTTCAATTAAAATGAGGCAATTATTTAGGACAACAATAACAACAACAACATCAAGCCTTTATCCCACTACGTGGGTTCGACGCAATTATTTAGGACAAGATATTTAATTTGAATTCTGATTTGGAGGGGATTAATTAAGAGATGTTTCATAATTAAAAATGGCATATTTGGGGGCTGATTTGGAGGGGATTAATTAGGATATGTTTCCTAATTAAAGAGGTCATATTTGGGGGGCTGATTTGGGAGAGAATTGAGGGAGGGTTGTTTTGAAATTTGTTGTTTATTGTTTGCTATAAGTAGTAGGGTTTATGTTATGTTTTATATACAGAATTTTGTGAGTATTTGTTGTCTACTATTTTTGTGAGGAATCCTAACAGCGTCGAGGGTTTGGGCGAGATGGTCCTCCTCTCGAAAGAGGACCATTGTATCTTGTTTGTTCGTATTTCTTTTCTTATAAGTAAAAATATGTTGTTTGCTGACTTTGTATTGGTTCGTTGGTTATTTTTGATAACCAATCGTTGGTTATTTTTTATAACCAAAGCATACAAAAAAACAAGTAGAGGAGTGTGTAGAGGGGTGATTTTGACCATACAAGGAGTCCAGGTGAGGGAGAACTCTCTCCCATTAGAGTTAGGGAACACTGATGTCATCCTAGGAATGAAATAGCTGTAGAAGTTAGAAAAGACCAAGATTGATTGGAAGACGCTAACGATGGAGTTCAAGGTTAAATGAAGTAAAGTGGTTATTAGAGGGGATCCTAACCCATCCAAAATTATAGTTTCACTCAAAACCATGATCAAGGGGATAAAAGGAGCAAGCTTGGGCTATCAAGGAGACCATCACGAGCAGTTTTATGCCTTGTCTCAAGCAGGCACAGTCATAGAGTACCAAGAGAAATTTGAGTTGTTATCAGGCAAACTAAGGGAGATTTAAGAAGGTTTTGTGGAAAATTTCGTGAAGGGCCTCAAGGAGAATATATGGGTAGAACACAAAGTATGGAGGTCTAATGGACTGAAGGAGACAATGGAACTTGCACAAATGATGGAGGAGAAACATTAGAGGGAAAAGGCCCGCAGGAGCAACATTGTGAGAGGTGCTCATAGGAATTCCTCCACAACCCTAGCACCGAGGACCCAGACGATCTCTTTTCATAGAGAAGCACCCAAGAAGAAGATCACTGGAGTACGTCTGGATAGTAATTTCAAGCGCCTCATAGAAGCAAAGATATATGAAAGGAGGACAAAGGGGTTATGTTGTAGGTGCGATGAGAAATTTCTTCCAAGATATAGGTGTAAAAGTCATATCTTGCAGGTTCTATTGGTGTGTGATGAGGAAGAGGTGGACGAGGCAGAGGAGGAAGAAGAAGAGGAGCCTGTACACAGGGAGGTGGCGGAAGTTTCATTGAACTTTGTAGTGGGATTCACTCTGAAACACACTATGAAGGTGAGGGACAAATAAAAGGAGAGGCGGTGGCGATCCTAGTGGACAATGAGGCTACCCACAGTTACATATCAAATTAAGTGGTGGACAAATTGGGGCTAGAGCTGAAAGACACAGGATGTTTCAGAGTGATGATGGGCACAAGAAACGTAGACAAGAGTGGAGAGATATTTCAAGGTTTGATGGTGGAGCTGTCGGGGATTCACATCAAGGAGGATTTTCTTCCCTAGCTATGGAGATCTAGGCGGAGGGGAGAAAAGTGGTAATATGGGAGATCTAGCTTATTCAAAGCCATGGTTTCTTCGAAAACCCTGGTTTGTGCCTTACACGGGGAAGGAGAGGGTGCTTGGTGGAGCTCCAAAGTTTGGAACGAAAAAAAAGATGGGGAGAAGATATCAGACATGGTTTAACCACTCCTACAATAATATCGAGAGGTGTTCCAGCCAGTTCAGAGTTAGCCTCCTCCACGGGAACACGAGCATGCTACATTTTGAAGGAAGGAATTTTACATATCAGTGTTTGTCCGTACCGTTCTTCCCAACTCCAAAAGAATGAACTCGAGAGATTGATCGGGGAGATGTTGGAGGCAGAGATTATTCAACCCAGTGACAGTCCATTTTTCAGTCCAATGCAATGCTTTAGCAGCAATTTCCTTCGTTCCACCTTGTGGATAGTCGCTTTGGGAGGGGACTATTGTTGGACCTGCCAATTTGATTGAGAGGAAATTAGAAAGTTTCCTAATCAAGAGGTAGCTGTTTAGGAATGTTCTTAATCAAAGGGGATTAATTAGAAGAAGTTTCCTAATTGAAGAGAGTATATTTATGGGCTGATTTAGAGGGTATTAATTATAAAATATTTTTTAATTGAAGAGAACATATTTGGGGGCTGATTTGAGAGGTAATTAGGGGAGGGTTATTTTGAAATTTGTTGTTTATTGTTTGTTATAAATAGTAGGGTTTATGTTAAGTTTTGTATGCAGAATTTTGTGAGTGATTGATGTCCACAGTTTTTGTGAGGGATTCTAGCGGCGTCTAGGATTTGAGAGAGAATGCCCTCCTCTCGAAAGATGACCATTTTATCTTGTTTTTGCATATTTCTGATTTTATCAATAAAAAAAAAATATGTTGTTTGTTGAATTTGTCCCTGTTCGTTGGTTGTTTTTGATGTCAAGGTGTATTAGTACAAAATAGCATCAAGTTGGGTTTAGCGAGTCGAGCTGGCATGAGTGAGTGTTGGTGAGAAAACGCAAACTAATCATTGGGTGGTTGTGTCGATAGGACGTTGATAAAAGACATCAGGTCCTCATAGAACATGGTCATATCATCTTACATGGATGTTAGATTCGTCTTGTGGAGGGAGATGACTTTAAAGAAGCTAACAACTATTAGGGGTTGTTGGTTATGGCAGTGTCGTTGATGGCTTTACAAGTGGTGAGTTGAATGAGGGAGACTAAATTTTTCCCTAGGGATTTTCCTATGAACTAGAAGGGTATGGGAATCCAGCACCAAGGGTTAGAATATTCTACTCACGGCAAAGACTTGTACTGGGTAAGGATATGTTGGCCCTTCTATGGCTTATCAATGAGACAAATCTAAGAGAAATGTTACCGAGTTTAGAGCCTGGTGAAAACCAAGGGATAGGATTAACAACAAAAAAGAAAAAAAAATGCAAAGAGATGTGTTTGGGTCATGAGGTTAGCAACTACTAATCGCCATCCCCATCCCTCCCGATGGCCACGTTGTAGTAAGCTAAGGATGACACGCTGAGAGGGGCTGCCTCGACAAGTGTACATATGATGAAATTGTCCACAATCTACAATACTCCCATCATATTGTTAGAACTAGTTGAGCAGCCCCTAGAGAACTCTTTATCTCCATATGCCCATAACCTTTGGAAAACATAAACAACAGTGTATTGATTCCACTAGGCCACCTCATACATCCTTTGAACATCTTCTACTGGCTTCCAATATTTTATAATGTCCTTTAATCCATTTCTATTCCCATGACATACCAAGAAGGATAACAATATATCCCATTGAAATAAGCTATGGATACTAAAATGGCTACTTTGCTTAGTAAGAATACATAGGATCTAGTTAACCCTCCTAACATTAAACCAATCCTATATCAATAGATTTAAATCATTAAATTTCATCGTGATAGCTTGTTGATGGATACAAGGTTCATTTGGTTGACAAAGGTTTTACTCAAGTCTCTGAGATTGACTGATTTCATACATTCTCCCCAATTGTTAATGCTATAAAATTCTCATATATGTAACATGTTTTGTAAGAGACAGCTTTGTCATATAAAAGAGTTAGAAATAAATAGTGGTGGCTAGCTCAAATGCTGAGGCGAAATGTAGCTTTATGGCAATTGACTTCTAAGATGATGCGGGTTAAGACTCTCCTAGAGAAATTTAGTTTTCCAATTTCAACCCACGGGATTAAACCATTACAATAGGATGTTATCTAGATTATTGGTAATCTTGTATTATACGGAAGAGCAAAACAAATTAAGTTTGGTTGTCACTTTATTTAGGATGTGGTGGTATCAAAAACGATTATTAATCCTTACATTTCCAGCATTAAAAAAAATTTGTCATACTTTTTAGAAAGGTATTAGGTCCACTTCAATATTTCAAACTATGTAAGAAGTTGGAGTTAATTGATAAATATGCCCCAGTTTGAGGGAAAGTGTTATCATTGAAAACTTCCATATTTAAAAAAATTACAATAGGAAAGTATTAGATTACCAAATAAGTTTTTATTACTAATTTATGATCACATAATTGAAGATATTCACCTCCTTAATATTATTTTTTTTGTTTGTCTTGTGCACATATATATAGTTTCCCTCTTGTCAATTAATAACACTAAAGGCTTCCCAACTCAAACAAGTGTCATTCACATCGAGACCAAGGTTTTTGTACATAAATTCTCATTTTGCCAAAGTAGTTGAGTGCATGATGGAATTGATAGAAAATTGAGGAAGAGAGGGGGGAGAGAGAGAGAGAGAGAGAGAGAGAGAGAGAGAGAGAGGGAGGGAGGGAAAGATAAAGGGAGAGAGGGGTAAGGGGTTAGACAATAATATTCAATTGAAACCTTTTCTTATACTACTGGTACATCTTGTAAGATGAAAAATTTGTCTATTTTTCTATTACAAGCTCCGTAAGTAGGGTCATACATTTGACATCAATATACTTAAATATTTTCCTTAAATAATCACATTTGACAGAAGTACAAGCGTTCTATGAACCTTCAAGTTAATCACTTTAACATTAGGAATAATCTAACACATCATAGAGAGAAGTTCATATAGGTTGGGGTTAGCAGGAGGAGATTGGGAAAGAGAGGAATCATGTTACTAACCCAAGTTGATCAATAGCAATCACCCGAAAACGACTAGCCAAGGCATCAAAGTTCCGAAAGAAGAAACCTTGAGAAGCACCATAACCATGTACCATGACAAGAGTAGGAGAGTTGTCTTTGCTATCAAATGTTACCGTATTGATGAATCTGGACTCATCACTACAGGATCTGAACCACCTAACTTTGGAACCAGGCGGCCCAGAACCAATATTGACCTGCTCTTGTACATATGGAGTCCTGCAACATACAAGAAATTTCAAAACATCAACGTCTTAATCCATAAATCATTTTTAAGGATAAAACATTTTGAAAATATAGCCTTGCATATGAGTAAAAAACAACAAAGTTACCTGGAGATATTGCTAGCAATGTTATAATCTTTTCTTAAAATCTTTTAGCCAACACAAACAAAGATTCACACGGATAACATAAGACATATGCTAAACACTATGTTTAACTATACACTTGCAATTAATGGTCATTGTAATTTAAGTGCAAAAAGAAAATGTTACCCAAAAGAATAAATGTGATTAGAAAAAATTTGAGATATATACGACAAATAAAAGGAAACTCGAAATTCTATAAAGAGGGTATTAAATGAAGAGCTACAACTCTTAACAACCACTCTAGTAGGATAGATCTATACTACTAATTAAAAAGTGGTATGTAATTCCACCAAATTTATGATCCTAAGTTTTCAATTTTAGAAAATAATCCCAAACATTCTTATGTTTAAGCATATATGAATTATTAGAATAGTATACAATTATAAGAGTTAGAATTCAAAACATAATATTATTTTTAAAAATATATTATAAGTAGATCATGCAAGTATGAAATAGAATAAATAATCATGAGAAAACTAAGAGTTAATCTCAATTTTGAATAAGGATACTTGAATAATTTTATCATAACTCATCATTTATTGTTGAATTGTATCTAAGAATCTTCATGGAGCATACATATACCCATGAGATTGTTTTGTAATGATTACAAAAAAACTATTTAAGCATAACTTGGATAGAATAAATATGGCGAGGAATAAAAGGAAATGATATTCTGAAGGCAAAATGACTAGAAATTGTATGAAACGATTAGAAAATAAAGCTAATACATCTTTTGGTGCTTAATATAAGTGAACGAAGAAGGATTCTAATCTGATTTGAAATAGTAAAAATACAGTTAAAGATGATGATGATGAATGAACGGATAAAAATGGAACCCTAAAAGCTATTTCAAAATATCAAGCATTTCCAAAATTAGAGATTTTTCTAACCTATAAAATTGTGTTTCTTGTTGGCAAAAGCTCTATACAAATGTTTGAAGTTGTCAAAAGCTAACAATAGTACTTGAATGATAACTTTAGCATGCTACCCATCAATGAGTGGATTTACCAGTCCTTAAGGCTCTATGACATCCGTGACACTAAAAATCATCTTCATTAACATCATAATGATGATTAATCAACAATTAAGGTCTCTTCTATACACATTTTTTATCATTAATTCTTATTAAGGGTTGTACATATTAATAAGTTTGACTAAAAAATAATCCTTTCACAACTACTAGTCATTTTAACATGGATCAATGTTGTTTTCATTACTAGCACTTTCCCATGAATTTTATCAACTCCCTAATTAGCACCTATGCTTCTCAATTGTATATGGCCAATTACCAATTTATAGTTTAACTTTTTCTTCAATAGATATGACACCTACACTCTCTAATATGGATTTCAAAGTATAACATTCCCACATTTACAAGATATTCACCTTGATATTCTCATTTTCCACACAAAATTTGGTAAATGTTGATGCCATAACCTAATAAATATCATGATGTTTAGGATTAAGCTTTTAGAAGAGTTTAACTAATAGGCATGGTGTTTCTCTATATGAGCATGTAAAGAAATGACATGGCATTTGTATGTGCTATCTCATGCCATTTAACGTTGGTCGTTGGCTTGTTGTGCAACAAATTAGCAATTACACTAGGCATTGCCATCTTAATATCTATGATTAATCTTTTTCATACCCATCAAGCAAGAAATATGGTAGAAAAACATACAAGAAAGAACACCTAATGTTTAAGAAAAGCGGTGGATTATCTCCTTTAACTCTTTTTGAATGGAGGAAAAAGACATTATTTGCTTCAAATAAATTCTCGTACATTTTCACGGTAGTTATTTAGCAACTATATGCTAATATAAGCTATTATTAAAAAGGGCTTCACATTTTATCAAACATTAATCATCTTATTTGCGAAGTGAATCAAGTCAAATTGTAGATCAATACAAAGTTTACGGAGCCAATGAACAATAAATCCAATAAAACCAAGTCAAAAATCAACTAGAATCGCTGAAGCACCAACTTGCCTAAAAAGAGTTAAAATCTTAAGATTTTGGCTCACAATGTTCAACTTCTGAAATAAGATGATTAGATCTTAAAGAGCATATCCAACCAGTCGTATTCAACAAATAGCCAACTTCTAGAACTTTCTCGTGATGCCCAATTGATGAAGTCACTTTGGTCATAACCTTTAAGATAGTACTCGTCCAAGGTACTTGCGAGATGTCATGGCTACTCATATTGAGATGTGAAGATGTATTTCTGTATCTAACATCCACAAATATATTATCTAATACTGTTTAAATAACCTCTACAATTGTAATCTACCACCTCTGCCTAACCCTAAAAACACATTACCTACCATCATTTATCTAACCTCTATAGATTTGTAGCATTTCACTTCCAAGCAATATATAAGGAGATAACTATATGATGTTTAAGTGCATCCTCCAGCAATAAGAAAATAGAAAGAAGAGAGAGTGAGAGGATGCCAACCAAGAGGAGGGATTAAGGTGCTTGTTGGAAGATGGTTCTCTACTTCAAGCAAAAGAATATGCTACTAATTTTGGCTCTATTAAAAGGATAAGCTTTCATCCATAATAAGGAAAATTTCTTTTTTTACTCCTATAAGAGAGAAGAGGAGATAATAGCAGCAATAACAAAAACATCAGCTTCTCCATATTCAATCCTAGTCATCATAATTGGTGCTTGCAGTCTCTCTATCATTAACATAGAAAAAAATGATATCTCAATCCATATCTTAAACTTTTTATAAAGAGAAATCTTTGATGTACCCTTCCTTTTCAAAGCTTAAGGGAATATTTGATTTTTGTGTAGTCATGGACATGAGTGGATCTCACTAAACCAAGTAAACTTGTGTTTTGTGTTTTTGATTTTTTTGTATGCTTGATTCTTTCATTTATATTTGTTGTTTGCTTAAAGTTTTTATCTTATCTTAACAATTAGTATCAAAGCTTTAATCTTAAAGGCTTTTAGACCTGGTCATGGACGATAAAAGTATCAAAACATCATGTTCTGGAAGATGCAAATAGAGGACTATTTGTACCAAAAAAAAAACTCCAACCACTTAAGAAAGTAAAGCTACAGCCTATCGATAAGAGTGATAGTTGATAAACAAACAAACTATAGGGGACACTTGTCAATCCCTTAGCATGAACGTTATTTTCAACATTCTTAGCAAGGCAACTACAACAGGCATTATGAAGGCGCTCACTGGTGTGTATAAATATATAACAAAAAAAATCGATCTTAGGATGTTATAATAAGTTTTGGTCACCGATTACATCAATGAGTTCAACTCAACTATAAGATAGTTAAACTCCATAAATATTGAATTCGGTGATGAGATCTATGCCTTAAGCTTGTTTTCATCACTGTTTGCGAGCTAGGATAACATTGTAATAGTCATCAAAAGATCCACAGATTGTCTACCATGAGGCTCAATGACGTTAGAGGTCTAATCCTTAGCAATAATATTAAACAACAAATCATTTTACATTCTAAATGGTGGTGAAATGAGCAAGTTTCAAAACAAGGGAACCAACAAAGGAAGAGGCATATCAAAATCTCATGTAAAGAGCCGACAATAAAATAATAACAAAAGCATGTCACAAGATCACCCTACGGATTTTGGTATTGTAAGAAGCCTGACCCCATAACGAAAAAATGCAGAAAGAATAAGTTGAATAAGGTCAAAAGGCAAAGAAAGAAATAATGAATGTCGGTAATTTGAAATATATCTAAATATCATTTGATAGTTATTTTAGATATGCCTAAATATATATAAATCTTAATAATATTTACTTTTATGTAATTTAGTATTGAAATATTTGTCTGTGTCATGATAATTTAAGAAGACGTCAAACAAATAAAAATACTTTAAATAAATTTATTACTTAAGAAATAAAATTTAATACTGCAGCTTGCAAATCTTACATATTCCAAAGGCAAAATGAACCACCTATGCGCACTTAGTGCATGTAAATTCTAACTAGTAGATATAAAAATCTCTTCATTACACCAAAATCACTTAGCTCACCATGTATATATGAAAAGAGAACAATCTATCTTCATGCCACACATTCTTCCGTAATTTACATGCTTGCATGCCTGGTGTTAAAGAGGGTTAACGATGGAGGTGTTAGAAGAATGGCACTAACACAGTAACACACATTTCGTAAAAAGACAATAGTTTGGTTTGACTATGGATACTAGCTTCTTCAAGTTTAAGATGCCACATATACACGGTAAATTGCGTTCTTTTTTTTTTATATACAGTGGGAATGAGAACCACAATCTACTCAAGGTAGAATCCCAGAACGAGGAAAACCAAAAAAAAAAACTTGAACTAAACTTGCCTGATAATATTCCTTCAGTAATTTGAGAACTGAAACAGTCTAGAACTAGTCCAACCCTTCAGTTTTGTAAACAAATGTCCTGGTCTAAAATTAAGATGATTTAAGAAGTCACCGTTTGCTGATAAACTCTACAGCTTCAGAAAAAAATTTGATTTCAACCCAATAATCCCTATTCTAAACTTTTTCATATCCTGCCATCAGTTAATTCACCCCACTCATCTCTAACTCCAAAAAAATTCGAAGGTGTAACAATTTAACAAGGACCACAGGTATCTCCAATCGAATCGTCGCCTCTAATTAAATCAGCATACGGATCCCTTGTACCTAGAAATTAAGCATCCACGCTTGGTCATTGCTTAAACCAACAATCAATCTAGGACACAAACATGGAATTAAGCAATAATTCTAGATGAACTTTAAATAACACAGAAGAAGAAGAATAGTAAAGCAACCCACAGACAAATAAAAATTGAACTCATAGGCTTACTTGACCAGCGAGAGGAGGCGCTTCTCCGCAGCGATGATGTGGTCGGTGGAGGTGGGAACCCACCGTAGGGCACGCGGCCATGCCCACTTCGACGAACTCGTCACCACTGCCTCCGATGCTGCCGCTCGGCTAACCTCCTCCGCCATCTTCGTAGCAACAGCTCTGTGCATCACACGGCGAACCGCGTCTTCCTTGTAAGAGGGGTTGAGCTTTTAATAAGCAACCAGTCTCACGAAGATTGGGAGGAGGAGAAGCGAGAGGCCATCTAAGAAAAAAATACCGCGTCACGAATGACGAATGCGCCCACGTCTGTCTAGCGGAGAAAGTTCCTTGAAGAAAGCAGATCTGCGGGGGGAATTGAGAACTTGGCCATTAATGGCATATTACTGGAATAATAGAAAGTTGATGCCTTTGGCCGATGAGAATTTTGGCAGTCTGAATTATAATAAATGTGTTAGGATAAAATCAGTGGATTGACTAATTTTTACATTATATATATATATATATATATATATATATATATATATATATATATATATATATATATATATATATATATAACATTATAAATAATTTTATTTTAGTGAAATCAATATTAGTGACATTTCAGGAAATATATCTTTAAGAAACTTATATTTTAGTAAAATATAAGATAAATAATAAACAAAACTGTTACGTGCAATAACATTCACAACGGTAAGAGATATAGAGTTTAAAGTCCTAACTTCGTATGAAAATTCAATACACACAATGATGAGAGAGATGGGTGAAACAATCATAAGAGACATCAAAATTTTCCTTAAAAAACTTGAACAAGGAAAAAATCATAGGGCCTCACCCAATTAGAATGATTATACTAAATTTTGTCTTTGATTACAAATGATATCCTTCCTTGGGGAATATAGCAAATATACAACATATAGAACACATTGTATGATTAGAGTTGGAAGAATTTAATGACATGACAGTTGTTCTCAAGAGAACGTTAGGCTGCTCGTTTGGTCGATCGAACCATAGTAGTCGGGTGATGGAGGTCAAGGACTGTAGTCAAGTGATTGAGGTTGAAGGGATCATAATTGGTGAGCGGCAGAAGCCAAAAGGACCATTATAGGATGGTGACACACGAAGGAGGAATTGTAGTTTGGCGACAGAGTCCGAGGTACCGTTGTTAGGAGACAAAGGTCGGAGGGACCATGGTGGACAGGCGCAACATAGGTCAAAAGGACCATTGTTATGCGAGGTTTATCATAGGGACCATAATTGGGCAACGGTGGTCAAAGGGATGACAGTTGGCATGCGATGGAGGTTAGAAGGGGAATAGTCAGTTAGCAGTGGAGGCCAGAAGGACCATTATTGACTGTAGATGAACGTCAGAGGGACCGTAATCAGGCGACAAAGGTTGGTGAGACCATTAACGCCAATAGAGACCTAAGGGACTATGGTCGTTAGGAGAAGAAGATCGAAGGGACCATAGTCAACAAGTAATGGAGGTCAAAAGGATCGTTTCAATTGGTAATGGAGGTCAAATGGACCATAGTTAGCCAACAGAGGTTAGAGGGATTGTTACTGGGCGGTGAAGGTATAAGGAATTGTGGTTGGCAGGAGACATACCAGTAGGATGACAACGATGAGCGACAAAAGTCGAAGAGACCGTAGTTAGGAAACTGAGGTCGGATGAACCATTTCCAGGAGATGGAGGTCAAAGAGATCATGATCGAGCAAACATAAGCTAGAGAGCCTGTATTCGAGCTACAAAAGCCAAAGAAACCATAGTTTTGTGATGGAAGTCAAAGGGAACATAGTCCAGCAACTAAGGTCAAAGGGACTATTATTTGGTGATGGAGGTTATATGGACTATTATCGGGCAAAGAAGGTCGGATGGATGGTAGTCGGCGAGCGACGGAGGTCGAAGGGACTATAGTCGAGCAACGTTGGTTAAAGGGATCATATTAGGGTGATAATGTTGAAAGGATCATAGTTGACAAGTGATGGTGGTCAAAAGGATGGTAGTTAGACGATGGTGGTCAGAGGGACCATAGTCATGAAACCAATGTCAAAGGTACAATTATCGTACGATAGTTGTTAAAGGGATCATAATCAATAGGCGATTGAGGTATAAGGAACCATAGTTGGGCAACGAAGGTTGGAGCGACTGCAGTCAAATGACAAAGGTTGAAGGACTGTAGTCAGCAAACGATAGAGGTTTGAAGGACCTGGTCAAGCGATTGAGGTCGAAGGACCGTAGTTGGGTTACATTGGCCGAAAGGGATTGTTTTTGTTCGACAATTGTTAGAGGGACTATAGTCGGTATACAATTATGGTGAAAGGGATAGTAGTTGGGTGATGGAGGCAAAGAGATTATAGTCTTCTGACGTTAATCAGAAGGACTATAATTGGCAGGCGACGGCGGTCAGAAGGATCATAGTCAAGCGATAATGGTAAGAAGGATCGTAGTTAGGAGACCCATGTCAAAGGGACTATTGTAGTGCGACAATGGTTGAAGGTACCATAATCGGCAAGTAACTATGGTCAGAGGGACCATAGTCGGGCAAAAGGAGGTCAGCGGGGTTATAGTCGGGCAACGATAGTTAGAAGGAACGTAGTCATGCGATTGAGCTTGAAGAGCTGTATTCGACGGGTAATGGAGGTTAGAAGAATCATAGTCAGCAAGCGAATAGTGAAATCGGGGTTCTCAATAAGTCCAATCTAACGATCTCAAATTCATCTAATTCTAACATCATTATGTCACTTAAATATTAAAAAAATAATAATCTATGATTAAGGGAATCAATATAGAAATTTGATAGCCCCGCCATAATGGAGAGGTCTTGGGGGATTGCTGGAGAACATAACGCAAGGATGCTATCCATGGAGCATCATATTGTCAGATCAAGTGCCGTAGTGCCAAATCGCCCAACGTCTCGCACTAAAGAAAAATCATGTATTACCGATGAATTTTACGGCGAAAAAGTATTCATTTCCGGTGGATTTGAAAGTTTTCCGATGAATTTCTGACGAATTTTTTTTTTTCAACGGTAAAACGATTGTCAAAAATATGTTCTGTCGAAAAAAAAAAAACTATGGAAATTTTTTTGGCAGATTATTTCCGCTGGTACAATTTCCGGCGGAAAAAAAAAAACCATCTGAATAAATAAAATTGATAAAAAAAAAAACCATCTCGTTTAAGAATTATCGCCGGCCCTTCCACGCCTATGCCAGCGTCGACCCGAACCACAGCCCACTTGTTTCCAGCCCGCAGCGCCGACCCGCGCAAGCCCGCCACGCCTGTGCACTAACCTGGACTCCCTGCATCCCGCGCATGACCACCTACCAGCACACGGTTTATGCAAAACTGTTAAAGTTTTATTTTTTTTATATTTATACTATAACTTATAGAATATTACAATTAATTTTTAAATTTTCTTATTATTTTAATGATTAAACTTTTCATATTATTTTAGTTTAATAATATTTAATTTAATTTTACAAAATTAATAATTTAATATATTTTAAATAATTAATTTTCATAAATAAGTTATTAAATCAATAATTAAATAAACTTTAATAAATTAATTAATTAACTTTTTTATGATAATTAATAAATATAATAAGTTATTAAATTAATACTTAATTAAACAAAGTTATTAAATGAATACTTAAAAAAATAATTTGATAAATTAATAATTAATTAAATAAATTGCAAAATTATTAATTAATGATGTTTTCATAAATTATTAAAATTTGTCGGTAAATTTGCGGAAATAAATCCACCGAAAAGTCCTCCCGAAAATCTGCCTGAAAAATTAGTCAGAGATATTTCAGCGTAATTGGCTGGAAATCCGTCGGAAAAGTCGTCAAAAATCCGCCGAAAATTATGTCGGTAATAAACAATTTTCCTATAGTAGCGGTGGGAGAACGATTGGACTGATGAATCGATGCAACGAGTGGTGAACCGACACACAAGTCCAACATCACCACAACACTACCTAACCAGTGCCACAATGCTAGTTCATTATTTTGCAATATTATAAATAAGAGACTTAATGTTCTATGATCTTGGACCATTATAATGATTTTTTCTTGTTAGAGGGTTGGAAGGTTACAAAGACGTGTGTGTGAGAGTGAGTGAGTGTGAGAGTCTTGTACTGATGTGGATTAGGAGGAGTGCAAAGGAGTATGTTTTTCTTATCTGGGTCATTTATATCCTTAATCTCTAGTTGTATTTTTTGTCTTATTGAGTGAAATAAAAATGTTTGTTCTATTTAATTGTATCTCAATGTATGGTTAAACTTTTTAATCTGAATCTATAATCTATAATCATGTATTGCATATAATAGGTTGTTATTTTATAAATTGTTCAAAGTTGTTTTTAATTCCTCCAAGCTTCATTTAGTCTATGTATATGACATGCATAAATTTAAAATCTAGTGTAATCTAGAGCCTTGACAGAGGAACAAAAAAAATAGAGGTTTTAAAATGTAATATTTTCATGTATAGATATATAACGGTTAGAGTTTTGAGATCTTAAGTAGACAGTTAAATTGAAGTTGGGTGGAATTCAAGCTAATACTCCAATGATCTCGACAGAGACAATGAATATTTATGCTCTGATTCATAGCAATATTCAGAAGAAATCATTCTTATGCATGCATGTGTTTTTTTAAATATCATAGGTTCAGAGATTTTAAAATTAGTGAATTTATCTTTTGCAACTACAACTTTTTTACTTTGAATTGATTAAACTTTTGTGAATCGATTGACTTGATAATTATAATAGTTTATTAAGCAGTGCTAAACTGATTTTAGAAACTTTTAATCCTTATGGGAACAATACTCTTCGCATCACTTTATTAGTTTAACGCTACATGAATACTTACGTACAACAAAAGTTATACCATAGAATTAAGCAAATCATAATTAAAAAGACAAATTTGTGTGGGTAAAGTGCCTGTTAGAGGGTAGGCCGCTGATTTTTTTTTTTTTTAATAACGAGTTTGTGGTGTACTTCCAATACAATATATGTAGTTATAAGTGGACAAGATGCACCGACTAGCAGAAGTGAAGAGTCTTATAAGATAACCACCTAACATACTGACACACTGATACATGACATGATATAATAACATATAACAAGATACAAGAATAATAATATATAATTAGTTGGATGTCCTGACTTGCATTGATATCAACGTGTATATGCATGCATGACATGATAATTAAAGATAATATCATCATACTTAAGTTATATGATACATAGGCTATATTATATATGATATGATACATGAGCATGATGCATAACAACACTAATACATATATATGTGATACACATGATACAAGAGATTGATACAAATTGCATGCAAAACATGATACACATGCATAGAAATAGACACTTATAAGCATGAATATGATTCAATATAGAAATGACACTCATGATTTTATCCTGCATTGATAACTAATAGAATCAAGATATAATTGTATTGCTTTAATGATTCATATGAGATTCTTCCTATAGCTTTTATAAGATGTTAAGAGTGGAATTGAGTCAATGGTTATTGATCATTTTGCATGATAATGACTGCTTCTACTTTATATTATCCATGATTATGATTCAATATGATTGATTTTGTTCATGTTGTTTACATGAGTTAGTAAATATTATCTTACTAACATGCATGACTTGAATAATTACATGCAAATTGTTCCGCTTTTTTTGCACTGGGTATAGTGATAGTTTGTCATGACCTACTAAGCTTCTGCTCTTTTTTTTTTTCATGATTTTAGAGTGAGGCTGATTAGATCAAGTTCTTGTTTTGATCTCTTTTGTATTTTCTATTTATATTTGTAGTTATGAAAGTATAAAGTTAGATTGGTTGTAAATATAAATTCATGACTAATGTAAATGATTTTGAAAAATAAAATTTTGCTTTTGTTGTATTTATTATTTTATAGATGATTATTAGAGGCTTTCATAGATGATTAGAATATATAATTTGATAATTCTTTTAAATTAGATTTTGGATAATGAAATAGTACATCAAAACAATAATTAATGAAATAATTGGATTGTCCTTTAATGGGGGTATGTGCCCACCTAAAAATTAGAAAAAAATTCTAATAAAAATGTGAAAATTAAAATTGCTCATAATTTAAAAATATAAATTATTAATGTAATTTGGTTAAATTTTCAATAATTATCCAAATTTTAATTAATGAAATTTATATAAGAAAATATTTATGCAATAACATATCGTTAGAACATTCTTGTTTGGCTGAAAGATCAGAATCATGCAAATGATATTAGCCATTGACATATTCTCATGCAAAAAGCATTAAAAATAAACGTTATAAATTGTAAATTTTTTATTTCTTATATTTAATATTTTCTATTTTAGAATAATAAATTCAACAAAAAATTTTTAAAACGGTCAATAGTGGCCTCAAATTCGGATGAAAATAGTCACGCCCATGCGGAAAGTGGGCTTTGCTCCTTTTTTGGATTGGGCTGGGCTTTTTCATACATCAGTGCAAAGCTATGGAAATCAAAATCTTTCCCGTTTGCCGAGTCAGATCATCTACTAGAATTTTAATAATATTAACATATTATTCTAACATTAATTAGTTCAAGTTATTTTTCTAAAAAAAACAATTTTATTGGGGAGGCCAACAACAATAAGTAGGGCTTCATTTGGGATAACTTTCTTACTATTTTATTTTTTAAATCACAATCACAATTTATGTTTGATTGTTATTTTTTCGTTGCTTTAAAAATATTTTGTACTAGGAAGCTGATTTATATATCGACTTTAAAAAGCTACTTTCTTTATAGCACCTTTATTAATAATAACAAAAATTATACTAAAAAACTATTTTCTACGTCATTCAACATTTGGGCAGTATATGGTCAAATATTCTAACCAGACAACTGTGTGATTGTGATATAAATTTTGTAACAACTAGCGAATTGTCCTGAAATCCTCACACACACACACACACACACACACACACACACACACACACACACACACACACACACACACACATATATATATATATATATATATATATATATATATATATATATATATTATATATATATATATATATATATATATATATATATATATATATATATATATATATATATATATATATATATATCATTTATATATATATATATATATATATATATATATATATATATATATCCCCATTTATTTTGAGAAAGAGAATTATAGTAAACTTTTTTTTTTTTTATAAGAAAATCAAGCTTTTATTTTTAGCGAGAAGGAAGCATAACAATTACAATAAGTATAAAACGGTTTTGAATAATGTAACCAAGATTTTTACAACAAGCTCTCTTTTTAATGACTTATGTTTTGTTTAGGACGGCTTTATTACTGCTTTTTAAATAACTTCTTCGTACAAAAGTTAAATTTTTTGTTCTCGAGAACGGTTTTAAGAAACAGTAAGAAAACCGTCCCAAACAAAGCCTTAATCATCCAATGTCACATTCCCAATACAGACCTATTAATACTAAAATTGTACTCCACGTTGCATTTGAACTCAATACCCACACAAAACCCTAAATCAATTAATTACTTCAAACAACCCCAACTAATCAAAATTTACAAATTGCTCAGAATTGACAAACTCATTGATGAAATGCAGCTCGCACGAAAGCAAACTTTCATGATTCATAAAATCGATCTGAACGCGACAGGTCTTATCAATAATAAAAGAGATATTTTGAGTGCATCAGTGCATGCATCTCAGCCCACAAGTTTACTAGGATCAATCACTGTCAATTGCATAGGCTTTAATAATAGGGCCTCTTCTATAAATATTTTATTTTATGTGCAAATATGAAATGTTTGAAATTTTGTATAGCATTCAATGAGCGTTACGACGACCATATGAAGATTGGCTGTTATGTTTGAACATATGAGACCATTCTTACCAAATTATTCATAATTGGTCATCTCCTCTACGCAATAATGTAAGGTGTAGAGAGGAGTGTACGTCTCATTGATTGTAATAGCCAGGCCATCCTTGGATGGTTACACAACTAGCATACCCTACCCTTCTGGCTCCACTGATTAAGAACAACATGTTCACAACCAACCTTCAGTTTTGGGATTAATTATTTTGAGCGGTCACCAGACAACGTTCAGAGAAAAATGACAATGTGTTACGTCACATTTTTTATGTGTATCGGTGCTGTGGACTGTTGTGTACTGAGTGCCATGATGAGCTCTTATTCGTCTCTGGACGGTCCGGTGACTGCATAGAATAATGTCTCTAATTGTGGACTTCTCAGAGCTATTGATCCTACAATACTGCTGGATTATTTTGTAAGACATTAATCTTAGAATGATTCACTTAGAGTGACAAGTTTATAGATATTAAATGACATAATATTTTGTCATTTTTGTTGGGTCCATTCAAGGAGTGATAAATTTTGTCATTATTATTCTCGCCAATCTAATAATCAATTTTTTAGGTATATCATCGTAAATATGTCATTAAATCATTAATCATAGACATCAATGCCAGTTACCAACAGTCGATATATATTATCAGACCATATTCAATATCTTAGGTAAACATCTTTTTAAGTGAACTGATTCGATTTGCTAAAAAATATTTTAAAAATTAATGACCAATGAACTTCTTTAAAATTATTAATTCATATTAATTTGACATTTGAAATTTCGAACGATCGCCACTAATGATCTTATGAGCTTTTCTCCTAAAATGTGGTATTTAAGGAATCTACAAAGGGAACAAGAAACATATCAGATTAGGCGGGTTAGATTGGTCAAGATCAATGAACTACATGATCTACATCATACATATACTGGTTAGATTGGTCAAGATCAGATTAGGCGGGTTCAAGTTAGGTCAAGTTCAGGTAAAAAAATTTTATCCACATAAAAAATAGGTCGTGTTTGAGTAAAATAATATTAGCATTGAGTCAACTTTGAACTATACCCAAACCCGATCCATCAACCTTTAATATTTTCATATCTATAGAAAACAAATTATGCTGAAATGTCCATTAAAGCAAATTGACATATTTTAATGCTCATCCTACCCAAAATTAGGCAAGGATATTGGACATCCTTTTATATATATATATATATATATATGAGATTAGAGGTATTCATTACATAAGATAAATATTAATTATCCCTTTTCATGATTCTAGCATTAAATTAAAAAATTCTCTCATATCATTAAAAATAATAAGAAATTAACTTATAAACTTAGAATTTATAAAGGTTAATATTTTAAAATGAAATTGTATCTGTAATTACGTATATGTAGACTTCTGAAACTTTTCTCCAGCATCTATTTAGATACCAGACCGGCTCTTCCACCTTCGCCGCGACTTCGCTAGCGGACGGATATTCAGGACTCCTGCCGGCGATCCATGGACGGCCAGTGGGGGCCACCACGAGCCCTCCTATATCTCGCTTTTCACCGCGCCTCGATCAGCTTCACCGTCCTCTCAGACTCTCTGCTCGACGAAGCTCTCACGAAGCCTCGCCCTCTGCGTCTCCTTCCTCACTATTCGTCCGTGATCGATCCTCTTATTAGCAAATAGCAGTCAATCATAGTTGATAATCTCTCTATCAAAAGTAATAATTCTTCAGCATTAGATCCTTCTTACTCTTAATACAGAAGGAGCTCCAATTAGTCTTTATTATTTCTGTGGAAGGTACGATATCAATACAATACTCGTATGCTATTGAGTACGAACTCAGTACCGTTTTTGCTTAATTTGAAGGTATATAAAGCTTCCGTTACAAAAAAACTGATCATTTCAGTTTTAAATTTATTTTAATTAAATTGCATTTTTTTAGACAGTTTGGTCAATTAAGTCAAACTCATACTTAAATAAGATATGCAAGCTTAGAACATAAGATTAGGGGTGTCAAAATCAGGTCACGGGTCGGGTTCGGGTTGACCCCGACTTTGACCTGCTACTGTTTGACTTGAACCGAACCAATCCGGTTTTGCAAATGGGTTGAAAATCAAAAGGCATGCTCGACCCGCATGGGTTATGGGTTGACCCGACGACGGCACGGACGAAATCGCGGATGACGTTCCCGACCAGCACGGACGGATAACGACATGGGATGACCGACGACGTTCACGTCACTAGCCAGCGTGGACGAGACGACGTTGACGACACAACGGACTAGCACGGACAGGAGAAGGTCACGACTCACGAGTGATGTTCATGGGTCAACCCGGGTTAGTTTCGGGTTTCTGAGTCAACCCAAACTCGAGCCAGTTTTACAAACATGTCGGAATTCCGAGTCCGAACCCTCCCCATTTCTCAAACAAGTTGATCTTAATCCGAAATTTTCAAGTCAGCTTTTCGGATCGTATCAAATATTGACACCCCTACATTGGACCTCTTGTTTGGTAGCCACAACTCTCAATCAATATATCAAAATTAGCTGCGTAAATTGCATGCATAATATGTAAAATTTTATTGTTTACAAATTAATACACTCTCGTACCTGATTTTCAAATTCCCTCCACTAAATATTAAATCTCGCAGCAAACCCCGACATAGAAAATAATATGAGTGTTACTTCTGCATGTGTAATATATGAGTAAATCAACCTTTTTAATAATGATTGTTAAATATATACATCAAGAAGTTTATGGATTTTTATGAATTTATTTGGGTAAGAAGTTGCAAGAAATCTTGCATGATGCATTACTAGAGATCATTCAATCATGTTCTCTAAATTGGATTGTTTTTTTTTTTTTTTACAAAAAAAGATTCATTGATAATAAAAAGAGAGATACAACAGCAAATGACTCAAAGCCCAAAAAAACAGAATAATGAAATCCCAAAAAAATCAAATAGAGGAGGAAAAGCAACGGAAGGGGACTCATGAACGGAGGTCCCCAGCACCATCCTAGCAGCCAAACACGGATCATCTGCAGGTGACAGAAAACAATCGCAAAATCAAAGCCGAGACACTCAGGTTGCCAGCCAGCTCATCCAACAAGGGGCAATAGGGACCTCTTCATCATCGTCCAACAAACCAACAAAAAAAAGCACCAACTTAATCGCAGAGCCAAAACAGAACACCTATTTCTTCATGCCTTTTCTTTTTTGCTTATTGCCATTCACATTAAGGGCACCACGCATAATTGAACGATCCTTCTCAAATTCCTGGTACTCAGATTCTTCTCCACTAGAAGGAGAAGAATAATCCTCTAAAATCAACTAGTCATTCTGAACCAAAATAGAGTTTTTCAAAGACTTAGTCACCTGCTCATTCATTTCCACATTAGACATTAGCAAAATAGGGATATTAACTAAATTAACATTGCCCTCCAAGCCAACAGAGGAGGAGACAACATCAGGATTCATAGAACACCCAGGCCACCAGCAGATAAAATATTAATAGGAGAGACGGAAGAAGCAGACTGCTCAACGACCACACCATGCAGTTCAACAGAGGCCAAACAGCATGGGACAGACACCGCACAAGACAAACCAGGTTTCAAATTCACATCACAACTCATTACACTAATGTCACTAAGACATAAACATGGGGCATGGGCAACATTAACCTCCCCGACCACAATAGAGTCCACTTGAGTTAAAAAAAGGAGTACAAACGGCTAGTGAACCCAAATTCTCCTTAGGACCAAAATGAACGCCCACAACAACATTCAACAAATTAACCACAACATGAGACAACTCAACATTAGAAGGGGGAGAAGGAACTAACACATGAATAGGATCCTCATTAGGACTGTCTCCCTCCAGACCAAAAGCACACCATGCAACAGGTTCAACAGGCACAACACACACAGGGGGTAAACAAATAACAAAATTAATTTCCCTAGAGACATGCAACACAGCTAAGACATAGACATTGACAACAACAGTCGTAGAACTGTCAATATCAGGATTAGCAACCGACTAAATTAAACCCAAGTTTGAATCAGGATCCACAATACCTGAATCCACATTTATAACAAGCACAAGGGCATGACCTGCCTTCGCCAATTGCAGATGCAAAACTAAACACTCTGTAATAGAGTAACCCAAAGCTTTGCAATGCAAGAAATATGACGAAACATCTTCCATAAAAACCAATTGAACATACCCCAGATTATCCAGGCCAACCCAAACTTTCTTCGAAAATTATTTCAAAACATCCAATTCAATTAAAACACGAGCAACAGAGGGCCTAGAACCAGCAGAGATAGCCTGATCAATTTTGAGGGGGCGGCTGAAAATCGAACTAATACCTTGAAGGATTATAGGAGAGAACATATGGGGGTGCAAATTCGGTAAAGATACCCAAACATGGACAATAGGGGATTCAACATCCACATTAAACGAAGGCGACCACTTGATCAATCATTTATAGCAATTGTTAATAAAATAGGAATGATGAGCAAAAACATGACATTAATCTAAATCATTCGCTAATTTAATCAAGACATTCTTCGAATTGACCACAATAACAAAAAAATTGCCATTGAGTTTAAGATTGAAAAAAAAAAATCTCCTAATAGTAGCAAGGGATGGCCGGTGGGACAGAAACTTCCCAACCAATGCGAACTCAAATGAAGTGGCTAGAGAAAGCACCTTAGCCTCATAAATCCATAAGGAAGGCATCCCACGATGAGAAGAAATCTTTAAATCAGGGAAGGAAGAAAGGTTATGTCACGCCCCAAGATTTAACTTGGAAAGAATGTCAATCTATTTCTCAAACAATTTATCAGAGTTATCTAAAACCTTCAATTAAACAGTATATCAACATCTATATAAAATTTAAAACATCAATATACAAGTCGATTCATATCTCAAAAGGTCATGTACAATATTCATGAACTACACTACAATCACCAGTACTGAAATCTATCCTGAGTACAAAAGAATCAAAATCATCAAAAGACAAAAACCGAGTTGTGTCAATACAAAACCGGGTCAAAAGTTCGACTACGAAAACACAAAACAGTGCACAACTCGGTCAAAACTCAATATCTCTGAAAACAGAAATAGGATTCGGAGTCCTTACCATGAGATCTTCACTTTCCCCAACAGCAGTGTCGGACGAAAAGCGCTCCGCGGCCTCCAAAACCCAGGATTTCCTTTACTTTTCCTCTCTTTCTCTCTCTTCAAAATATCTAATTTTTAAAAAATGATTTTCTCTCTCCTCAAAACGAGCTGATTTTCTTATATCATAAGGCTGATCGGCCCGGCCAATCGCAAGATCGTCCTGGGACGATCAGACCAAAATCCATCGGCCTGGACGGTTCCCAGGGCGATCCTCGGGACGATCCAGGAAACAGCCGTTTTCAGTACACTGATCGGCCTGGACGATCTTAATATCGTCCCGGCCGATCCTGGGAGGAAAATCCAATTTAGAGAGGAATAGTAAGGGAACGAGGTCTCACAGGTTAACCGAGACAGCATCTCTAAAAGACTTAGAAGAAAAAATTATCCACAAGAAAACCTGCATCGAGCAAATTCGAACCAGCCATAAAAAAGAATAGACGTAAAAATACATAAAAGGAGCAAGGAAGGCACAAGAATCACTTCCCTGACTGAGGAGGAGGTAGCAGAAGGTGCGATCACAAGCGAAAAACCCAAATCGTTGCGGAGGGAGAAACCATAGCAGAGCTCATCGGGTATATCGAGTGATCCCTTACTTACTCTTCATTATGCTTTAAAAATTTTGGACCATTTCTCGATTTATGCATGTCATCCTTGCATAGGGGCCATGCTAATCTTCTCTATATCATTCCAATTTTATCGGATGTCTTTGAAGAGACATGTTCTCTAAATTGGATTATGGTTTCACATCTTTGTGGCATTAGGGTTATCATATATGAACTTTGTGGAAAATCTACATGGTGTTATGAGATAAACAAAGGTGATATAAAGGGTTTAACAGCTAAAGGTTATTAAATGAGAGCATTGAGGATGGTTCTAGAGGCATAAGTATGTGATTGGGATGTCATTAGCCTAAATTAGCCCTATAAAATTTTCTAAAGATTTTAGCTTAAAGGTCAAGAAAATACGACTTAACAACTAGTATTTGGAGATTATTGATAGCTTGCGCTTACTTATTTTCCTTTTGTTGGTTTTTATCTTCCTCTTTAGAGATGTTATTAGGATTTTTGGTTGTGAATTACTCCATCCTTTCTCTAAATTGGATGGGTAGCTAAGAGAGAATGATATATAAATAATTGAGTATTCGATATGTGATATGGTGTGTAGCTTGCTTACGATTATGTGTGGATACATTTGGAATGCAAGTGTAGTACAGCTAAACAAGGGAGGTAAAATGGAAGTTAATTTCAAGAAATTTATGAGGTAACTAACATAGGTTGAATAAAATATCATCGTGGTGGTTGACTAGGTGGGGTTCCAGGGGCTAGATGGATTAATTGGAGTTTATGATAGCTTATGTGAGGTCCAAATCAACTTAGTTTTAGGCCTTGGGTCATTTAGGTTAGATTTGACTTGATATAGTTAGGATAAAGATTTAAACTAAGATAGATGTAGAAGTAATCCACTAACTCAAAGGGTTTTAGGGTATAACTTAATTTAATTTTTGTTCCCTTATCATAGGTTTAATTAATTTTGATCTAATTTAGAATTTATGATTAACCTAATTAACTTAAGATTGACTATATCCTAGGTTGATTAATTTACATCTCGGGAGGGTTAGTTTGATCTAAAGTTGGTTTAGGGTAGATTCATGTTTGTGTCATATGTGGGGTTTTAAGAGTGACCAACATATGATTTAATGCTAATCTAACATATAGGATTAAAAGGTAGGTGCATATTTGACATATTATCAAATGAGCTAGGTTATTAGTTCACCAAAGGCATAAGTGTACTGGCTAATTTCCTTTACATGGGAGAGAGAACTTTTAATTAAAGCAAGTAGCACATAATATCTCATATATTATTTATTTTAACAACTTTATTTTTACAAGAGAAGAGATAATGCGCTCTTGGCTAAGAGGAGCTTGATAGGAGATATGTAACTTGCTCATTCAATATCTTATGGTTACATTATCTTGAGAAGTCATGGATCTTGAGACGGTGGTCGGTGGGATAGAAGTTGGTGGGCTATGATGGTTATAGAGTTCGTAATGGCAAGCGAAAGTGGTTAGAGAGACCATAATCGATGGACATTTGTGGTCATAACAGCTTGTTGATGGCAGACAAGTGGATATCATGTAGTAGTCCGCGGTTGGTCAAAGGTCCAATGGTGATTAGCGGACGAGTTGTGGTCTGATAATGGTCAGTGATAGTGTAGATGTTTGGCGGAGGTCGGCTCTCGGCAGATAGGCGGAGGTCCTGTGGTAGTAGGCGATCGGACAAAGGTCTGATGGAGGTCAGCGGACGGGCGGTGGTTCAGTCCTAGTCAGGCGAACATGTGGTAGTCCGACAACGATCGACAGAAATACTCTAATGATGATGCTTGTGTAGAACTCTAGGATTCTTGAAGCCTATAAACTCTATATATTTTTTAGCAAAAGGTCCCTTCATGAAGAAAACCATGAGCCTATTTTATGGATTTTTATGAGTGGCACGGTCTGTAAATATAGAGAAGATTTAGGACAAACTCAAAGTGCTCCATCAAATGGCCCATACCGATTCCCTCGATCATATATATTTTTTCAAGATTATGTTCAAAACATAAAAAATAGTAATGGGGACATAAAAAACGTTTGAATCTAATATCCATGCTAAAAATTTAGCCCATACGCAAATTGACGATAAAATTGGCAGGCCGCATGCGACGCCTACTAGCACGAGCAAGGGGGGCGTGCAGTGGCCCAAATATTTGTTTTCTTGTATCGCCTTATAGAGGCAGCTACAGTACCGTCTTAAAGAGGTAGTAGAATCTTTTAAAATTATTTATTTATTTATTTTAAAAAGAAAAAAAATTATTTTTGGCCCAAAAAATTTCTAAAAAATAAGATTTTTTCTCTCAATTATCCCTTAAGAAATCTATAAATATCCCCATTATGAGTTATGGAGAGAGCACACACGTTGGAGACTTTTAGTGATGATCAAGATTGGTGGTGATGAACAATATCGACAGCGGCGATCAAGACCTGATACTTTTATGTAGGCTTTAATTCTCCCATTGTGGGGAATTAAAACAATCCAAGAAGAGTTAAATACCAGTGGTGGCGACGATCAAGATCCGATTCTTTTACATTGGTTCTAGTTCTCCCCAATTGGGGACAAACTGCCTAGCAAGAATTAAATATTTGTGACGACGACGATCAAGATCTGACACTCTTATATAGAATCCAGTTCAAGTTCTCCCATGGTGGGGAAAAACTGATCGATAAGAGTTAAATATTGGTGGCAACGATCAAGAACTAGTACTTTTACGCATGGCCAATTCTCCTCTGGTAGGGGGAAAACTATCCAACAAGAGTTAATTATCGATGGCGATGATCAAGACCCCGTACTCTTACATTCTCCCCTGGAGGGGGAAAATTGTCTTAGGATTAATGATGTCGGTTGTCAAGTTGCATTTTATTGAAGGCAATAGGCACTGATACTGATAGGGGTGGATAGTAGATAGTTTGATGGAGAGGGTCGGATGGTGTGTTAATGGTAGCAGCTTAACAATATACTAATTATATCAATTGAGTGAAGATCTGATGGTGACTAAACTCCTTGAAGAAGATGTTGGGGGAGAAATGAATCAATACACCTCCGAGGCACTCTACTAGGGTTTTTGCCCTAGCATACGTCCTCACTCTCCTTGACTATTCAGTCATTTCATGGCCTTGTCGCTTTCAATTTTCTCCGTCCCCCTTCTTCCCTTTGGGTTTTCTTCTTTGTTTCGCACTTGATCATGCATTTTCCTGTTGGATTGGCTCTGATGGCTACTATGTGTCTGTCTGATCGTAGTTTCCTTCATGTTCCTTTCTTGAAGCTTTATCTAGGGCTTCATCGCCAGAGTTTTCTGGCCTAAAAATTTTGACATACTATGGGCTTTTATCATTGTGAATATCAGAAGCTGAAGTGTTGGCCTTGCTCAACCTTTTGAGTTTGCTTTAGTTGGTAAATTCCTAAATCACAGACCATTGGTTGACACGATTCATAAGTTCTTCTTTAACCTTAAGCTAATCGGTGATTGCTCGGTGACTGTTTTTGGATCCAAGACATGTTTTAATCAAGCTGATGAATGATTTGGATTATAGTAGAGTGTTCTCCCACCGGTCTTACTTTGTCTCCAATTTTTACATGAAATTGACTAAGTGATCTCGTTTATTTGGTATTTATGTGGAGTCTCCAGTTATACCGATTTGGGTTTCTTTCTCAAACCTCTGCCCACATCTGTTTACGCCTCACATTTTTTATGGTTTAGGCTCTTTATTTGGGAATCCACTTCAAACTAATAATGTGACTGTTATAGGATCGCAGTCTTTTGTTGCTCAGGTCCTTGTCGAATTAGATATCTCCAAATCCTATCCCGAGTTTGTTTGGATTGGCCCTTACAATATTGGTTAGATTTAATAAGTGGCTATGAAAGAACTTCCTCCTTTGTGATCATTGTAAATATTTGGCTCATTTTAAAAATAATTGTAGCATTCTTCACCCTCATTTAGATAGGCTCCAGTAGACTGTGGCTAAGCCTGTTGTGAATTCTATGGGAAATGATAATGTTACAAAGTAAAATTCAGATGTTGTGAACTAACAAGGTGTCTTTATGAGTCTTGATCTTGTGGCTCCATATCCTATTTTGACCCCTCATGGTTTATATCGATTCCAAGATGTTTCAGTGGCTTCTGATGTTAATGTTGCTTTACCCTTTGTTGACTCTTCTTTGGTGGATGATGGTATTGGCAATTTTGATATGGTTTGCTTAGATTTTAATGCCCCTGTTGTCAATAATTTCGTTTTCCAAGTAATTTTTTCTTTAAAGGAGTTGGCTTTTTTCGTCAAGGAACTTGTGAGGGTGCTAATGTTGAGGTTAACATTATATCGGTAACACCTGCTTCTGATATAAACCATGTTGATTCAATTGTTGTTAGCATGGAAGTGCCGAAGGAAGGTTTTTCTAATTTAAACCTTGGGAATTTCAATTCGAAAAATATGAGGATTTGTGGTATTAACAAGGTGGTTTTAAATGAGTCTTCTAGTGCCATGGTTGTAGCTTGTGATGATTCTTAAGTGACTTCATTGGAAACGTCTGGTTCACCTATTAGTGTGACCTTTATCGATGTCACGATTAATCTTATTTCAAACGATGAGTTGAAAGCTCATTTGGAGTTGAAAGTGAAAGATTCTTGTGAGGTGCAATCAAATTTGCTTGATGATGCCTTTCCCTCGCCTTGCGGGAGAGTTGGGGAAGGCTTTGATGGGCATGATGATGAGTTTCAGGCGTTATATAATTTGAAAGTTGGTTGTGTTTTTTATAACGATTTTTCCATTGGTAGTGGAAAGCATCGCAGACATAAATCTAAAAAGTATGTTTGGTTTATGTGATTTTTCTTTCATTGGTTGTTACCATTCTTACTATTGTTGATGTGGTCTCTTGGTCGTAGGGATCTGTGTGGTTACTAGCTGTGTTGTGGATGTTGCCTCTTATGGCTGCTGTACTTCGTGGTTTTGAGCCTTATTTATATGTACAGGCGGATCCACGTTGCCCACCCTCAAACTGTAAAATAGAATAAAAGGAGGGATAATTTTGACCTTTTGCCCCCCCCCCCCCCCCCCCACCCCCCCCCCCCCCCCCTAAATTTATTCATTTTGCCCTAGTCTAAAGTATTTGTGCAGCTTCCAATTTTATGCCCGGATTGAGTCCTCATTTGATTGGACATTTTTTTTGTACTTATTCGATTTTAAAAAGATAAATTTATTTCTTTTGGTTGAAACACATCCCTCAAATCACATCCCCAGTAACACCATTGTATGTTGAATTTGGTAAATATGCAGAAAATGCATCTGTTGAAAGAAGTTGAATGGGCATGCGAAGGTTTCCTTCCAGATTAATATGCACAATTCAGGATGTGAACTCGTTTTTTATATCAAATTCTAAGCTATTTGGAATAAAGAAAAAAGGGTTTTTATTCTAGTGGAACGAAGTATGAGATTTGATAAGTTACATGGCTCAAATTTCGGCTCTGATGATGTGCATGGGTTGCGCGGTAGAGGAAATACACCTCATCCGTCTAATTTTGAGGATGTGTTTTGGGAGAAGGGGGACTTTAGATTCGGGCCGCCGAATCCGATTTTAAATCTTGTAATTTTTCCTACTCTTTAGTTCATTGTCATGTTGCCTTCCACAGAATATCTCTTGCTGATATTGATAAATTGGAAGGAAGTATGATATTTTTTAACCTAATTTTTTCTTGTTGAAATTATATTGAGAAAGCCTACTCGTTGAGTGCTTGTCTGATTGATTATTTTATTATTTATTATTGTATATCATGCGTGCTCAGTGTCACTTATATTATTATGCTGGTTATTTTTTTTTAATATTTTATTATTATTATTATTTGATGTTATTATTATTATTTTATTATTATTGTTGTCGTCTAATTAATTAAAATTTTGCTCACCCTGAAAAAAGAAGTTGGATCCGCCCCTGTTTATATGATATGGACAATGATGAGGTGGAATTATGCGTGCTGGCTCGTTGGCATTGGCTTGCTAGCAACCTTGGTGGTTTAGCTTATGTGCTTCGTGGTTTTCCTTTGGTTGCCTTGTGACTTACTGCCTCCAATGGATGGTCTTGGTCCGCCGACTGGGAGATTGCAGGATACTTCTTGCCACCTCTTGAGTGCGACTGGTTTCTTCGCCTTATTCACTCTGATGCCTTATTATTGTTAGATTTTTTGCTACTTTCTTTTGGAGTTCAAATTTATGATCAAATTCATATAAAAATATCGGTAAAACCTTAAATGTAAGATATTAAGTTTAAAAGCCTATGCTCTAACAATTAGGCTAAGCATCCTTTCCTAATCTCCAGCCTGTGTTTGGCGGATTATTTCCAACGTGTCCACAACAGTCATTAAAAATTGCAGCATAGGAACGACAATTATTGTACGATAATCATGTGCTCGTTCGGGCCACACGATGAAGTCATGTAAACCGGCGCTGGGCCCCACCTTCCCCCCTCCCTCCCAGCCTTCCACCGCCCAGCTGCTTATATCTTACCGACCGAAGCCCGAGCGAACCCAAAATCCCCTTCCAATACCTTTCAAATGGAGGAACTGATCTCCCCTTCGTCATCTTCCTCTCCTACACCTCCCCCCTTCTACTCCATCCAACCCCAACCCCTTACGATCCCACCGGGAAATTCGCCGGAAGCTCTCCCAACTTCGGGTCTTCAGTACATCCTCCAGTGCTTGCTGCACTCACGCTCTGAATGGTGGACTTACGCCATTTTCTGGCGGGTCTCCCCTGACCACACGCTCCTGAGCTTTGGCGACGGCCATTTCCGTGGTAAGCTCGTCTCCGCCACAGCCGACGGAAGCAACGACGGAGACGACGCCGAGTGGTTCTACGCGGTATCGCTGACCCGATCCTTCATCATCGGCGAGTCCACCATGCCCTCCCGCGCCTACGGCTCTCTCGCCCCTGTCTGGCTCACCGGCTCCCACGCGCTCCAAACCTGCGGCTGCGATCGATCACGCGAAGCCGAAATGCACGGCATTGAAACCCTAGTCTGCATTCCTTCGTCCACTGGCGTCCTCGAACTCGGATCCTCCGATCTGATAGGCGAAAACTGGGTTTTAGTCCAACAAGCAAAATCTCTCCTCTCCACCGCCGACGAACCCACCGCCGCACTCTCTCAATCTCAGCCAACCCCCCATCTCTCCAAAAACGGCCATTTCACCGGCTTATCTTCGTCAGTCGATTCCGAGCATTCCGATTCTGAAGGCGGGCCGATGGTCGACCGGCGCCGACCGAAGAAGAGGGGAAGAAAGCCGGGATCCGCTCGGGAGACAACGGTAAACCACGTTGAAGCCGAGCGGCAACGGCGGGAGAAGCTCAACCACCGTTTCTACGCCCTAAGATCCGTAGTCCCCAACGTCTCGAGAATGGACAAAGCTTCCCTGCTCGCCGACGCTGTTTCCTATATCAAGGATCTTAGAGCAAAGGTAGAAGAACTCGAGGCGGAGGCCAAGAGATCGAAAAAGGAGGTCGTCGTTGACCAGGGAAATAGTTCTGGTGGTACTCCGACCAGTGGATTAACCGGCGAGCCGGCAACCATTGAGCTCGAGGTTAAACTTCTCGGCCATCACGCCATCATCAGAGTTCAATCTGAGAACTTAGTCCACCCGCCGGCGAGGTTAATGGCTGCGCTGCGCGACCTGGAGCTTGTGGTTCACCACGCCACTGTATCAGGTTATAAGGAAGTTATGATGATACAGGATGTGGTTGTTCGGGTGCCTGAAGCGCTACAGAGCGATGATAAGTTAAGGTCTGCTTTACTCGTTATGCTACAGAAGAGTGAGTGAGTGAATGTGTGCCCGCCGGCGGCGGCGATTAGTCGCCGTGGTTTTGATATGCTTTTTTAATCGGTGCATGATCCGCTCATGTGCACACTGGACAATAACAGAAGTACTGACTGATGAGTGGGCATAAAAGTTTTTGTGTGAAGGGCCTCGGTTGTCCTTTTTTTTAATATTAAAATAATGAGAAATGATTTTCCAAAAAAAATATATATATATATAGAGAGAGCTTTTAAAACATTTCTGCATGTTAATACCAATCAATTAAAATAAAATGAATTATTAGGATGGAGAGATTAGGACAGTGTTGTTTATATTTTATTCAATATTGCTATCTCATAATAAGTTATAAATAAATACACAAATAATCAATGGTTATATGGATTTTTGGATTGTTTTGATGCGAGTAAAATGGAGAAATTATTATGTGTGGAGTTTGGATGGGAAAATTTGTTCGGGTACTATATGCAGTGTGTATCAAATTAGTGTATACATTATTTATATACAGCGTATGCACTATCAGTTTGGACGGTTCTTTTCATTCGGACTCCGCACAGAATAATTTCTTAGTAAAATGTGGTTGAAAAGAACAATTTGAATGTCAAATTTATTTATCTTCATATTAATTATTTTCAGAGTAATTGATGGGAAATTGTTAAAATTATTAAATCAATATGAAGTTTTTAGCATAATATTAGTGGTATTAAAATGGATTAACAAGATGAGTTTGGGTTCAATTCGAAATTGACTCGATCTAAATCAAATCATAAACTGGTCAGATAGATAAATGTGAAACTAACCTAACAATCCATTTTGATTAAAAAAATTATGTAATATGTCAACCATAAAGTTTAGGTTAATTAATCAAAAGTAAGAAGTGTGTATCAACAAACAAAATATTTTAAGAAAAAATATATAAATAGGTCACTATTAAGCCAAAATTAAGTTCATGGTTTAAACCAAATATGACTTGTCAATTAAACAGGTTAGATTCAACACCTGAACTAACCTGCTTATTAAACGGGTGAACTCGAATAAAATTTTTTCAGCTCTAGTCTCATTTGAGTTTTCTAGTTGAGTCTAATATTTCATTTAGATATAAATAACTTCACCCATGAGAATTAAATTAGGATGTATTTTATATTGAAATAATGTTTTTTTACTTAGGATAAAATAATTATTAATATTTTTTTTTATATTTTGAAGAAACATTTTCTTAAATAGTTTATATGTGCATAGAATTACTTATTTTAAAATATGTGAAAGATGATGCGTAAGACATGAGTTAGATATTAGCTTTAATTTGAGTAAAATTATGGCGCCCAATATAGAGCTAAAAGAAATAAACTTCACCTTTAAATGAATGACTTATCATATCTATTTATCACATGACAAACTCATATCTATTTATCACATGACGGTCCAAGAGCTCTAACACTATCTCCAATCGACCCTCCTTCAACCATCACCGCTCAATCACCCGGTTGCCGACAACCGTCGGACTTTCACTTGACCATTGTCGGACCATCACCCGGTCACCAACCATCGACAGACTTCTGTTCAACAATCGTTGGACCATTACTTGGCCACTGACCACCTTCGGACATCCACCCCGGCCTCCAACGGCAGCTGGACTCCCGCTCAACTATCGTTGGACCACCACCCGGCCATCGGTAAATCACAGAACCTCCACGAGACAATTGTTAGCCACCGCCAGGCTGCCGACGATGTTCCTTCAAACAAATGTCACATGCTGCCTAAGGTCCCTATGACCACCCTCGCTCGCTGATGATGGTCCCTCCAACCTCTGTCACTCGCCAACTATTATCTCTCCGACCACTATTGTTCGCCAATAATAGTCCCTCCATCTTCCGTCGCTTGCCAACTACGGTATCTCTGAACCCCGTTGATCGCCGACTAGGGTTCCTCCAACCTCAGTCGCCCGTCGATTATGGTCCCTCTGATTTGCATCGCTTGTCAACTACGATCTCTCTGACCTCAATCTTCCACAGACTATGGCCCTTTCAATTTCTGTCGCTCACTGATTACGGTCCCTCCGACCTCAATTACTTGCAGACTATTATTCCTCCAACCTATATATTCGTCAACGACTGTCCCTCCAATCTTAGTCGTCCGTTGACTATATAAACTAACAATGAAGGCCAAGTATTATAAAGCCCAAAAAATGTGATCTTTATTTCTTCATGAAGAAAATTAATAAAATTAAAATCGAATGGTTCATATAAAAGAGTAAATCAAGCAAAGATTGCTACGGCTTTCTGACAAAAAGGATCCCATTATATAAACAGCTCTCTACGCCTACACGTGGACGAAATAAATTGAAGGCATAAATGCTTAATTTATGTGCAATTACAATTTGTAATTATTCTTTTTTGTTTTTTTTTTTCATTTTTCATCTTTTGTCGATCTATAAGGTATAGGAATTGGGCGATTGTGGTAGGTTTAGTTTTCAAGAGGCCATTGGGCTCCACTTTGTAATTAAGACTTATATTTAAAACTAATAATTATGAGATTATCTTAGGATAAATAAATTTAGAATAGTCGAAGCTCTTAATCATGCAACTCATTTTGGCAATAAAGAGGTCTTTGATTTAAAACTTATCTATAATTTATCTTAAGGGCTCAAATGTAATAAAAAAAAAGTCTCAATGAGCTACATAGAAATATTTTGAGTTAATTCTAGAGATTTATTTATAAATATACCACTTTATTTTATGTTGTTTATATATCTAAAACATAAAACATTAATATTATATGCATACCACTCATAAAACAAATATAAGTGTATTGAATGAAATATTAAAATTTATAAGGTGGTATGGGTGAAAAGAATGAAATATATAAGTGATATATTTGATATTAAAATTTTATATTAGTGATAAAAATATAATATTAAAATTTTAGATATTAAATATATAAATAACATAAAATAAAATGGTATGAATATAAATCTCCAAATTCTTTTTGAATTATTCTCTGCATGGTGGGGGAGACCGATAGGCCTGTCAACAAAAGCTCTTTACATCAGCTCTATTTGTTTGGAGAAGCATCTTCTTGCGAATGATATATAGTGTGGATGATAAATGTGGAAAGGTGGAAAGAGGAAATTACATCAATAGCCTCTATTGTTTTTAATATTGAAAAATTAAAGATGTATCTTAAATTAATATATATTTCATGAAAAAAATTGTAGAATATTTTTATATTAAAATCATGATAATAAAATAAATATATATAATTAGAAAATATTTTTTTAAAAAATATAGTAGATTATTTTTATCAAAAAAAAGTAAAATATTTTCTATTTTTGAATATTTTCTCTTATTTTTTATGTAAATTATATTACTATGTTATGATATACTTTTTTAATATATTTCATCAAAATTATATAATTGCTAAATTTTTTCTTGAAATAAATAATGTTTATAAATATTTATTTGACCTTTTTTGTTCATTTTCTATAATACACTATTGTCATATTTATGACTTTCTCTCTTTAAAACTCACTTTCAGTTTCAGAGTAATTTCATAACTGTGAATCTGTGATTTCATTTTCTCAAATAAATAAATAAATAAATAATTGTGATTTCTCCCGTCTAATTAGGCTCCAACTGTCCTTAAATTCAAATAATAATAATAATAATAATAATGAAAAAAAACCAACAAACAATGTAAAACACTAGTGAAATTTTTTAATTGGGCGTAGCCCCGTGTTTTTTTCCCTTTCAAGGTTTCCACGTAAAAATCCCGGTGTTTTTATTTCTCTTATGTTTGTGACTGATATTTGTACAACGCTGAGACAAAAACTTTCTAACTCTATCGCCGCGGGATTCTAGCATGCAACAGTTTCGAATTCACAGGAGCAAAAAAAAAAAAGGCTTTGTTTAAAATCCACACACGAATTGGAGGTGATAGTGACAGCCTGATATGTGACTGGCGTGACGGGGTGACCACGTAAGTAGCGTATGTAGACTACAACAAGCAATGATTGGGGAGAGGGCTTGTCATTCATGAACGATTGTGTGTGCAGATTGCAGGTTTGATCAACTGACGAATTAGCGAACTGCGGGTGACAACGAGGTTCCCGGGAACAGGTAATTGCGAGTGATAGCTAGCGAACCAGCGAGGATTCCCTCTCCGATGTGATCAAGTTAGGAAAGCGCGGTAGCGAGGTTTTTCGTTGCAACCCGAGTCCTACCCGATTTTATAAAAGGGTAAGAATCTCGAATGTGAACATGCCCCCATATGGCAAATGGGTCGACCCGAACTAAATTTTTTTTTTACTTTGGTCAAATTTTGACACCCCTAATTGTATCAATCTCAGTATAATTTTAAGAACTTTAAAACATATCTTTATGCATTTTAAATTATAATATCATGACAAATTTTGGTTCTTATTAAGATTCTAAGGTTTCATTTTTTATAGCTTTCTTATTGATTTATAAAGTAGTTTTTGGTACAAAATTTTTTACTTAAAAAAAAAAAAACTACTTTAAAATTAATAAAAAAAATAGTCCCAATGAAACCTAAATGTCTCCCATTTTAGGCATATTGTACCAATGGAAAATGACAAAACCAATTGCTATTCCATTTTTTTGGCTGTGTACAGGTGAAGCTATTCTGAGTAAGTATTATCTTGATTAAATTCATTTATTTATTTTATTATTAATTTTGAGTTGAATTTGAACATATTCAAGTTTTAAAATAATATTATTCAAATTTGTTTATTATTGATTTAGAGTCATAATTGTGCTTTAATTAAGATTATCTAATTATATATTTAATGCTAATTATTTGAAAGATATATTAGCAATAGTCATATTTTAATTTATAGATTTTAAATCAAATTAATTTAATTCATCATATATTATTTAAGCTATTTGATGAAGTTAATTATTCATAAAAAATATGTTTTATATATTTAGATATTTATTTGATATATTTAGTATACTTCTACACTTATAATATATTAATTTTAGGATTATATATATATAGAATTCTTAGGATTTTTGATTTTTTTTTTATTTTATTTTTTTTTTTGTTAATATCTTTAGAGATGAAGTATTATTGTAAGTAATAAAATTTTATCAATCGAAATATTAGTCATAATTTTTTTATTATTTGGGCTCATTTTTCTTTATTATTTTCAGAAGAGTTAATGTATTATTTTAATTTTTTGTATTATATTTTATTTTTTGAAATATTTTTAACGTATAATATGTGTGTGTGTGTGTCTATATAGCGAAAACTTTAGAATAATTACCGTAAGCTTTGTAAGAGATATTATGTATGTAGTTTTATATTAATAATTTAATTAAATTTATATGGAATTTTATAGTATATAAAAATGTTGAAAATGAAGAATTATGTAATATACATATAAATAGTTAATTTTTATGTTTATTATTGACACATCATCAAAAAATTACCTTGATCAAGCACGAATTTCGAGGCAAAATCAAGTTAGAAACTTCAAAAATTAAATCGGAGACCATCCGAATTCCGATTTCAGTAAACTTACAGTCGAACCGAGCGTCACGGAAACACGAACCCAACGACACCAAAATCGGAAGAATATAACCACAATTTGGGTTGCCAAACGGTCTCAAATTGTGACATGCTTATAATCGAATCGAACGGCTCGACGAGACGAATCCAACGAGCTCAAGATCATCAAATTTTTATATCATTAAGACAGTTAAAGGTCAATTGAACGGTGTACAATTGTAGGAATCAATATCGGCCATCCATCCAAACCACTCCCAATTTGCTCTTGATCTTCCACTTATTTGCAAGCCATGCCACTCAAGAATTCTATAAATAGAATCACATTTCCTCTTGAAAGGGGAGAAAGCAAGAGAGAAGAAGGAAGAGAAGGATGAAAGTTCCAGCCGCCTAGCTCCTCCTCGACCACCGCCGGACCACCAAGGGACGTCGGGGTTCTGCTGCACTAGCGTCGAAGTTTTGCCGCACCACTGCCGGACCACCAAGGGACACCGGAGTTCCACCGCACCACCGTCGGACCACCAAGGGACGTCGGGGTCCTGTTGCACCACCTTCGGAGTTCTGCCGCACCACCGTTAGACCACCAAGGGATGCCGGGGTTCTGACGCACCACCGTCGAGGTTCTGCCGCACCACCGCCGGACCACCAAGGGACACCGGGGTTCTACCGCACCATCTCCAGACCACCAAAGGACGTCAGGGTCCTGCCGCACCACCGTCGAAGTTCTGTTGCACCACCGCAGGACCACCAAGGGACGTCTGGGTTTTTCTGCACCACCGTCGAGGTTCAGCCGCACCACCGCTGGACCACCAAGGGACCTCGAGGTTCTGCCGCACCAGCATCGAAGTTGTGCTGCACCACCGCCGGACCATAAAGGGACACCAGGGTTTTTTCGCACCACCGCTAGACCACCAAGGGACATTGGGGTCCTGCCGCAGCACCACCGGACCACAAAGGAACACCGGAGCTCTACCACAACATCGCCAAGTTCTATCAAACCTCCACCAAACCATCCAAGGACGTCGAAGTGTCACCCGAAGCCGGAGTGCCCCTTGACGCTGAAGTGCCACTAGCAGACCACCACTTGACATCGGAGAGTTGCCAAACCACCACCTGAGGCCCGAACTTCTCTCGACCACCACCTGATGCCCAGAGTTCTGTCGGAGTACCTTCATCCTACTACGGTCCTTCCGAACTCCCTCCATAGACAACGTCTTTCTGACCCTAGTCTCCTGCCGACTACGATCCTTCCAACCTCCCTCGCAAGACAACGGTCTTTCTAACCCCGGTCTCCTACCGACTATGGCCCTTCCAACTTCCGTCGTCTACTACGATCTTTCCGACCTTTGTTCTATCGACTATGGTCCTGCCAACCAAATAAATATGTCTATATTGATGTGCTCTATATTATGTATATTTGTGACATCAAGCCAAAACCTTCTCCTAAGGAAGGGCCTCGTTTGTAATCAACTGTAAATACTAGTGGATTCATTTAAACTGAGCCACGCTGACATAATGTGGGCGGGAGGGAGAAGCGAGGGGGGAGGGGTTGTGGTGGTTCAGGTGAGAGGTGCAGGATGCGGGCATGTCATTTTTGGGTTAATTTAGGGGATAGAGAATTGTCAGACACGCAAGGTATTTCAAACGGGTCGATAGTTATAACCCAAATTGGACCCATTTATTAAACGAGTTAACCTAAAACATAAATTTTTTGGTTGATTTCGCATCGGATTTTCAGGTGTTGTCATAAATTGACACCCCTATTCATTGCATGAACATTTTCTTTTAAGGTCAACACAATAAGAATTTACAATGCAATATTAAAAAAAAAATAAAAAAAATATAAAGTTTTAAAAAGTCAAAAACATTAATATTTAAAAACAAATAGGGATATAATTAAAAATTAAAATAATACATTTACTCTACATAAAATAATAAAAAAATTATCTGAAATAAAAAAAATTATAAACAATATTTCAAATAATAAAATTAAAATAATTTAAATAATACTTCATTTCTACTTATATTAATATAAAATGCATACAAAAATTAAAAAAAAAAAATTACTATACGTATAATAATACAAATTTATAAGATTGTTTCGGGCTGAAAGCTTCATGGTGGTAGAGTGAGTAAACTTTTCGTCTTAGAGATGCACATATATCTAGCACACAAACAGAAAGAGAGAAGTAAAACACCCGATCTTTTTTACGTGGAAAGTTCGAAGAGGGAAAAACCACGGGGCCTCGCCCAGCAAAATATCCCCATCATGTAGAGAGTGAGGGTCTATTTATAGATTTTCATGAGTGGCACACCCCGTAAATCTAAAGAAGATCCGGGGAAGGTTTGGAGTGCTCCATCGGATGACTCGTATTGATTACCCGATCGTACCTAGTTTTTCAACTGTTTATGTGCCTTAATTATGTCGGAATTCAGAGATCTTGGGCTCGGCTCGGATTCGTCTCGCCGAGATGCTCGATTTGATTACAAGCATGGTTTATTTGAATATCATTTCATCATCCAAATAATGCCTTGACCCTTCCAAATATGTATGGTCCCCCGATTCAGACCCATTGGGGCTTGGGTTGGACCAATTTTGGTGTTGTCTGGTTTGCCTCTTTGAGTGCTCAATTTGACTATAAATTTGCTGAAATTAGAATTCATATGATCCCAAATCTAATTTTGAAAGTTTCTAACTCAAATATGCCTCGAGATTTATGCTTGATCTAAGCAATTTTTTGAGGACGTATCAAAGATAATAATTAAAAATTAAAATAAAAAAATCGACGTGGCAGCCCGTCTGTTTCAAAACTTGCGACTGATTATCAATCGCTATCTTTCTCAAAGCGACTACTCCCAGATAAAGATAATAATAATAATAAAACCGATTCGTAACATTTTGTTCATTAATCTAATAGATATATATAAATATTTATCAATAAATTTTGATGTGAATATTATGACTCTTTCTCACTCTTGTAGGCGCCAAACAAAGAAGACTATTCAGTGATGATTCAATAAATGCATGACTAAACGGCTAAGATTTTTTTTTTTTTTTTGAACGTTAGGCGCTTGGCGATGAGCCAGATCCGAGTTCAGATTTCTGACCCGTTTGTGCAATCAATTTGAGCTTAGGTTAGAGTAGTCAAGAGCAGGTAGGTTTCGAATTAGACCCGAATCTAATTCGAAAATCTATTTTGACACCCCTATATTAAACAGTTATGATTTCATTGGGATAGTCTTTTTTTCTATATTTAAAGTAAATTTTTAATACAAAAATTATAGTTCAAAAAAATTTATATTAAAAAAATATTTTAAAAAATAATAAAAAGTTATTCCGAACGAAACCTAAGAAGATTTTTTTGGCAATATTTAGGCCAATAAAAACTTAATGATGTCGGAATTCAGAGATCTTGGGCTCGTTGGATTCGTCTCGCCGAGATGCTCGATTTGATTACAAGCATGGTTTATTTGGATATCATTTCATCATCCAAATAATACCTTGATCCTTCCAAACATGGTTTGGGCCCCCTATTCAGACCCATTGGGGCTTGGGTTGGACCAATTTTGGTGTTGTCTGGTTTGCCTATTTGAGATGCTCAATTTGACTATAAATTTGCTGAAATTAGAATTCATATGATCCCAAATCTAATTTTGAAAGTTTCTAACTCAAATATGCCTCGAGATTCATGCTTGATCTAAGCAATTTTTTTAGGGTTCAAAAAAATGTATATTAAAAAAATATTTTAAAAAATAATAAAAAGTTATTCCGAACGAAACCTAAGAAGATTTTTCTGGGAATATTGAACCTATAAAAACAAATTCACATAAACATCACATACACAAGACTCAAATCCAAAATCTCTTAATCGATAGTCAAAACTCCCAACCAACAGATCAAAATAAATTGCCTATATCTAAGAAAATCACCGCATGATTTGTATTATTTGATTAGTTTTGGCAGTACTATGAGGCTAACATCGATCGTCAAATCAAATGAGGTGTTAAAATGTTGAAAATCAATCATATTTCTAATTATGACTCTGTACTGACAGCAACTGCCGCAAATATTTCACCGCTAATTATGCATGCATCATTATTTGAATTGAAATGAGTTTGAAAAGGAAAGAATGATGAAGAGGATAGTATATGCTACGTCTGCATCTCAACAAGATAATTGTTTGGACCACTTTTGTGGTGGTTTTATGTCACTGTAGTTGTCTTATTGATATTGAGTATGATTAATTGAGAAAAGATATCATAAAGCATTGAACTTAATGATTCTTATCTAATTTATTTTGTATGTCGATAATTCAAATTAGTGTCACAACGAGACGAATGGAAGCATCCAAAAGCGAATTATATTGGTCTGTTTGTTTGAACTTCTCTTAGATTTTTTAGCTCGCAAGATTCGCTATCATTGAGGAGGAAAAAAAAATGCATTTATTGACTTACGATATTCATTGTTTTTCTCACTGATGCTCTTTAACACACAGTGATAGATGTTAACTAACCAATGTCGTCTTACTTTTGTAATCTACAAATATCCAATAATGTCCAATTCATGATGCTCACCAGGGCCGTTTTATGGCCACTCATTGAATAGTAGGGCCAAAATATGTTAAGGAACATCACTTAATGATTACAATTGACTATTATTTTTTGGTGCTTAGCTCTCATTCATGTAGCTCCTAATGTTCACTGGGATCAAAATCACATGATAATTTGTCCACAGCATCGAACATCTACCAAATTGACTATCATTTGTACATATCCAAATGCTACTATATATTGATGTTTAATTCTAAATGTTTGTGAATGACAAACTTATTATGTGATCTGACATCAAACATTTGATGCTCACAACATCCAACTATGGATGTCTTCTTGCACTTCCATTGCCTATGCAAATGCCCTATTTGCCCACAAAATCGAAGCCTGCTGATTAATATTTCAACTGGCCTACGTACTATGAATTTTCTTCATAATTTTCACGTAGAATTTTTTTTCTTTATGTGTGCTGCACACATACACACACTCACACACACACACACTCTCTTCCCCTTCCTACGACCATCCATCTTCCTCTCTTTATTTGTATGTATATTATTTTTATGCAAGCTAAGATGATAACTTATATTTTTATCACCACATTTTCTTAACAAGCAATAAAATTAAATTAAGATGAACAAAAAGGAGAGAGAGAGAGAGAGAGAGAGAGAGAGAGAGAGAGAGAGAGAGAGAGAGAGAAACAAGTGCTAAAAGATAGGCCTCGAAGTGAAGAAGAGAAGATTGGAAATAATGAAAAGGAGAAAAAAAGTTTAAGATCTAGCTTAATAAGAGCTCAATTAAATTAAAGAGATCATATATGATCAACTTTGACTAGAGTTAGCTTACTCAACCATAGAGTAGTTCATGGTAGACTTCGATTAGGCTTAGTGTCATTTAATCTTTGGTTAGTTTACTTAGCTTTTGGGTACACCTTAGTATTGGGTAGAGGTCCATAAGCATACAAGCTTAACTTAATAAGTTTCATCCATGACCAAGTTTAATTGAGGTAACATAACGGCCTAATATCATTAAAAGTTTAGCATATAATCATGCTTAATTCAGGTGTCATCAATGAAATGACTACTTAAGCAAAACGTCTTGTCTCATTAGTGTTATGCTAGGACTCACATGAGTTACACTAGGAGAAAGTAAATCATAAGAGCGTGACTTATGTTTTATTGCTTCAAATCAATGGTAGGAGGGATCTACTTATATTGAGTGTCAGTTATACATAATTGTCTAATATTTGCCCAAGCTACCTAATAACAAGTGAGGTTACCCAATTGTATGGGTTTTTTTAGTAGTCTATATGCTTAACAATAAAGTTGTTTTAAGTCACCTAAAGCAAATTCAGAACCATAATGAAAGTGCCCTATAATCTAAAATCATATTAATTTAATAAAAATCATATTATTTCAAGATGGTGAACGCAAAAGATATTCGCTTCTTAAATTTTTATTAAGAGGCTCATAACATCCTAAATCAATATGAGAGTTTCCAAATATAAATAAAAATAGACTTAAGAAGCAGTACATGTCATGTGTTATTTATCTTATGGCTTCATTTCTTCAAAGTTGAGTGCCAAATATTTTGAACATCAATATTTATGAAAGTAACTATTAAAAAAAAAAGAGAAATGCTACAAGATTCAAAATGTAGCTTAAAAGAAAAAAAATAGATTAATAATATATAACTTAAATATCTTTCATTAATTACCAAGGAGTTTTTTCAGTCTAAGGATCTCCATGGCTCCATGGGGCAACTTTATTATTATTATTATTATTTTCTTAACAACCTTTTTTTTTATAAATTTATATGATTAGAAGTAACTTGTTTACAATCATATTTGCTAGGGTATGATAAAAATAAGGGCTTATTTGATTGTAAGTATTAATATTGTACAATAAACTAAATGTAGTAGATTTGAAATTTATAGTGTTTGGTTTAAAGACAAACAAAAACAAACTAATTATTTTAGGTATTTGAAATCCCTACATAATTCATTATTATTGTATTTTGAATTCAACCAATTTGATGAATTTCAAGTACATCGTGTACGTGAAACTTTGCTCACCATTGCCACTAATAGTAAAGTCCAATTTTTTTCTTACCGGAGCACAAATTGACTAATTTTAAGATAGCTTCAATTTTTTTTCGAAAGATATCTATAACTCTACACTCTAAAATTTACGTGTAAAAAAGAATATTAAGATTTTAGAGGGGTCATTTGCTTGCCATTGTCAACGTCTCAACTCATCACTGGCCACCATTAGCCATTGCCTCTAAAGCCGGTGGCCTCCCTCCACTACCACTATTGTCAGCCAACATCATATATCAAATATTGCCAATATTATAAATAACAAAATAAAAAAATTAAACCCCAAAATTTATTTTATGAATAATCAATCACCACAAAGTATTTTAAATATATAATTTTACTTTATATTATAATTTTTAATAAATTGAATTTTCAAACATTTGCAACATAATTACCCCTAAACGACATTAGCTATTAAACTCTTAAAAAGATTTTGTAATACTAAAAAAAAATAAAAAATAATTGTTTTTAATAATAATTAAACAATAAATATTTTCGGCTAGGCTAAGATAGGGCGGGAAAAAAACGGGCCGGCCATCTTGCCCAGAGTGTCCGCTCCTTAGAGTAAACATGAGTGCTGTCGCCGGGGGAGACGAGGCACCGGATCTCGTTTGCCAGCTCGACAGCGTTCAGGGCATGGTGGATGCCCTTAGTTCCGTCCGCTGGAAGCGTCACCAGGTACTTCCATGGTCTCCCACTAAGAATCTTACTTCCATGACGCATTTCTCCCTTTTAGGTTATTTCTAGGGTCTCTTTTCCTTCCATCGCAGGACGCAGTCATCGAGCTATCGGAACACGGAATAGTTCTGATCGTCGAAGAAACCGGCTGTTTGCAGGCGAAGGTCTATCTCAAGCGCGAGGTATTGTTGTAATCTCGCTTTTAACCTAATAACAATGATTCATAGTTTCATTTCCTTCTTTTCCATTTATGAATCTGTAATGCAGCTCTTTATGTTGTACGAATATGCTGCTGAGGGCCGGCCTAGGTTCGGGCTAAGCCTAGGATTGTTCGTCGATTGCCTTAATACTTTCTCTGCGCCTGGCTATTCCACTGTGATTGAGATTCGCTATCCCGGGCCCGATATGCAGCTTCTTCTCAAGTATGCTTTGTTTCTCTTTACTCTTTGCTAATTTTTGTCATGAATTTATTGCCTCGCGGCTTCATCTGGAATAAATGTTCTGCTGCCAGTTTTTACGTTCAGTTACTTTGAATTGAATTTTGGCAGTTGTTACCTTTTTCACTTGCAATGAAATCTGGATCAAGGAACTATACATTCTGACAAACTTAATATTTTTTTGCGAAAGATGTAGACTTTTTTTTGTTTGTAGAGAATAGGGGTGTCAATATTTGACACGATCCGAAAATCCGACACGGAAATTTCGGGTTTAAAAAATCGGGTCGGGTTGACCCGAAAATAACCCGGATTGACCCGTTGACCGAGCTCCCCCCCCACGCGTGAGTCACGTGACCGAGCTGCCCTGCCCAGCTGACTCGCTGCCTGCTCGCGTGACTGCGTGTTCGTGTCGCATCCCGCGTCACTTCGCCCGCCTCCTTCGCGTCACTTCGCTCGTCCCGAATGACCGTCGTCCTGTCCCGCTGCTGCAGGACACCGGCTGAAGGACCGCCGATGCCGCCGGACGCCACTGCCGCGAAGCTGCTCACGGCCTTTCGTGTCCCCGGGTCGGGTCGGGTTTGGGTCTGGAGAATCGACCCGTTTTTATAAACGGGTCGGGTTCGGGTTGACCCGAATTGTGCCGGGTCATTTTCGGGTTCGACCTGAACCCGACCCGTGACCTTAAATTGACACCCCTTGTAGAGAAGCAGCTTGGAGGTGGTTGTTGAAATATCCTTTTGTTTTTAATAAACTTAGGGTTGAAGTTGAGTAGCCATTACGACTGATTAGATTCTGCACGGAGCATAAATGAAGAGCTTAAAAAATCTTGAGGTTGTTATCTATGATGGAAATTGTTTTTATGATGACCTAGTATATTAAATAAGTTCCCTAAACCCTAGGTGATGGGGCTATTTTCTCTAAATACATATTTTAAAGCTTGATAGTGTTACCTGTGGGTCTCCAAAAAGATGCTGCGAGCGGGAGTCAAAACAGAATTGGTACGATCCCACTTTCCTGTAGGACAAAACATTCGTAGACCTTTCCACTCTACGCAAGCAAGCTGATGAGAGAGCAAATTGAATTATACATATGATTATCCATGGAGAATAACGACTTTCACCTACACATATCGATGAATAATAATATGTATAGCACTATAATCATGAAAATTTTCCCACTCGATACATTGGTTTGAATGAGGCTTATTTGATGTGGGTGTCGGTTCCCCACTGGCGCAAACCCCCATAGTTAATTATATCTTAGGCCTTAACCTAAAAAAATTCTCGATTAAGGATGCTATATTATTCTTTTCAGAATTTAACGCATAAGAAAATATTTAGGCTCTCATAATCTAAAAGAAGATAGGCTCAATCAGATTATTCAACAAGCACGAATCACACAAGCACTCGACTGGTCCAAAGTGGAGAAATTAGAAGAGTCATCTCATAACTAAACATGCGTGAGTGAAAGATTGTGGGTCTCCGAAAGGATTCTGCTCGTGTGGTTCGAATGCAAAGGGTACGATCACACTATCCCGTAGGACAAAGTGGTCGTAGACCTTTACAATCGACACAAGCAGGCCGATGGAAGAACAGATGGAGTTATAGATACGATTAGCCATGGAGGATAGCGGCTTTCACCTACCAACCTCGATGGATAATAATATCTATAACCCAAAATTTCACGAGATTTCCCCTATTCGATACATCAGCATCGAATAGGGTTTATTTGATTGTGGGGATCGGTTTCCTACGGGCGCAAGCCCCCGTAGTTAATTACATCTTAGACCTTGATCTAAGAAAACTCTCGATTAGGGATGTTAGATTATCTTTTCGAATGAGTTTAGTGCAAAGGGGTTTCTAGGCTTTCCTAATCAAAGGGAAGAAGGTCCCAACTTGGCTCAATCAATCACACGTGGTTCATTCAACATTCGGCCGGTCTGAAGAAGAGAAAAACTGGAGAAAAGAAAGAGGCCAAGCATTCAAACATACACGAGAGAAGGAAGGAAGTGGCGTCATCTGTGTGATGCAGATGGGTAGGGTTTATAGCTTTCTAAAGGATGGAGAGCTTACCCACCAATAAGGTGTATAGTGGTACACCTGTATCACTCACCTTCAGACCCTAAATCTATAAAAGATGCAGTTTCGTACATACGATATTGACATCTACGACCTAGCTAATGCAATCTGGACTTATTCCTTGCCTGAAAAAGGAAGCCAGCTAAAATCCTAAGCACAACCAATCGCCCTATATGTATGCAGGATGGGAATGCTCTATCCTAAAGATTCAAGGATTAATAGTTCGAAAGAGTTGAATCAGGGACTCTACAATATGCAAAGGAATAGATCTAGCGTTGTTAATGATGCATGAAGCAAATGCACGAGTAAGAAAGATCCTTAGGTCCACTAATGCAATGCATGTATGTATGTAAAGTGCATTGTGGAGAAAAGTGTGTAAGAACGTATGCATGACATCCAGAGTACAAAAAAAATAAATAAACACACCCTAAGGGTACCCTCCAAGCAAGGTACCCGCACAGAAAATCATCATAGTCATGCCCACTTCGTGTGGGAAAACAGCGATGCCCAATGGCATAAATAGGTTGCCTACTCTACAGGCTTAAATGACCCTAATGATCTCTAAGGCTCACAGAAAAAAAGGCGGGGGAGTGGGGGTATCGTACCCAAAACCGGAAAAGGCCAAAATCCTAGCAGAAAAACAACGATGCCCACTTCGTGTGGGAAAACAACGATGCCAACCGGCATAATAGGTGGCCTACTCTACAGGCCTAAATGACCCTAATGGTCTCTATGGCTCACAGAAGGGGGCAAGCTTTGACCTATAGGGCCAAAGCTTCGTCAGTGCACTAACTTAAGGCCAGCTACCTAAACATACTAGAATACCTATTAACAAGTTGTGTGTGATGTGTAGCAGTTCCGATATATAAGTAGGAGTTTGGGTTGCAAAAATCATACATGAGCATGACGCAGCCACTCAATAATTCCAAGCAAGCAAATTGTCCATTGATTCTTGATCGTGCAAGTCCCGGTGTACCTCGCAAAATAAGATAAAAGAGAAAGATATATATGAGCGTAGATGCCATTCAGAAAAGAAATGCAGGTAAATAACAAAAGTATAACTAACAGAAAATTAAATATAGCTAACAAGAAATTTAATAATTGCATTTATAGAACATGTATATGTAGCAAGCATTGAATAACAAGAGAAAATGTGAGCCTAACCTAGAGCTAAAAGTCTTATTCTAATCAAACAAGTCTAAGGTATGTGTAACAGTGTGTAGTTTTGGGTAGGTCCTATATAAGATAATTTAATTAGAATTGCTTTCATTTGATTTGTTAAAGGGGAAAAATGAGATTTTAATTCAAGTTTAAATATTAGTAGTTTATGATTGATTTTAGAGATTGTATTTTAGGATTTGATTGATTAACACCTTTGTTTCACACCGAGGCCGTGATGTTTATTTCACCCTCCTTAGGGATAACTTAATAGCCTCGTAGGCCTGGGTTACCCAGTGATAATCGACTTTGTTTAATTATTAGTTTGTTATAAATTATAAAAGAAATATAGATTAGGCGATTTATTAATCAAGTTGGTTAATTGGTTTTAAAAAAATTGATCTAAGGTTTGATATTTTAAGAGTCTTTTATCCTAATGAATTTTAGTTTAGGTTTGAATCTCCTAATTAAAGTCTACCTCTTTTAAATTTTAGGTTTGTTAGGAGATTATTATTGGTTTAGTTGAAATTGATTTAGATTTGATATTTTTAATGGTTATGAAATATTAATTATGGTTAGAATAAAAATTAAGTGTTTTAGTACATTTTAAAGGATTGAATTATGGTTGATTTTCATTGGTTGATTATTAGTAGATTAAGGGGAACTAAACCTAGGAGAACGTGTCACTAAGTTTATATTTCGATGTCTCTATCCTATAGGGAGCATGCATCCTAAGTCTATGTTATCTAAGACTCGGTCCTTAATTCTTGTCCTTAGGTGTCACTAAAGTTATGGGATAAAAAGATGTGTTATTTTCTAACCCTTAAGACTCTCGTACATGTATTGCTAAACTTAAGAATCTATAGAAAAGCAGCAGAAAGAAAAAGGATGAAAATCCGAAATAAAAGGGATGTAGGCATTGTTGTTTTAGGCATACTTCTTTAAAGTCAAGTGTACCCGAAAGCAACATTAACAATGCCCTTTAATGTTCCCACGATCCAAATGAGGCACTTGATATGAGACTCGACTCAAACAATCTAGCTACCCTTTAAACAAAGCCCAAAATGACTAAAAGAAACAAATTCTCTTTGGTTTTATATTCATCCAAAAATTCTTTTCATCTTTAGGAGCTAACACTAAAGGGAGAAAATCCAAATGAGCAAGGACTAATCAAAGAAACTACAAAAAGACACTAAAAACCTTCCAACCCAAAGCTCCCTAAAGTCCCCAAACCCCAAATTTCGTCCTTTAGAAACTAATGTGATTCAATAAGAAATCAATTCATGCACTAACTATCGGCTTGCTCTAAGAAAAACTACTAAGGGACTTTACTACACTAAGCAAATTACCAAATTATAAGCTTCCAAATACTCCATAAAAAAAACTCTAAATTAAGTACCACACAAAACATTACACAAATTACCTACCAAAATTCTTCTTTTATTTTCGACCCAAAATCCTACAAAAAGACTAACAATCAAGCGCCTCTTTTTAATTTGGTATGGGGTAGAAACCACAAGGCTTTCCAACAAGAAAGTTGTATAGAACCTCTCGTTGTAAAACCTTCATAAAACTCGTTGCATAAAACCTTAGTTTAAAACATTCATATATATAAAAAAAAGACTTCACCACACAAAGCAAGATCGCAAAACTCTCACATTCCAAAGAAGTATTACTCATGCAAAGAGACCCTTCAATGTAGCATGCTTCTCTACAAAAATATTCATAACCACGAGCAAACTAAAATAGTTTAGAAGAGATAATTTTGGATGCTACAAATGAAGACATGTTAAATCATTTCTTACACTTCCAACAACATAAACAATATGGCATTAAATCCACCAATACATGAATATTCAGTAAAAAAAACAAAGAAACTCACATTTAAATTTTGTTTAAGTTCTCATAAGGGAATTAAAGGAATGTTATTCAACCCTTTTCATTAATAAATCCATATAAAGAAAACTCAGTAGAGAAACAAGGAAATATGAGGACTAATCCCTTCAATAATTAATCTCTATTAATCTTTCCACAAACATGTAATAGAAAGCTACTTCAAGTGCTGATTTGTTAAATAAAAGAAGGGCACGAGGATGATAGCTCACCAATTTTCAACAGAAGCAAACCTATAACCTCCACTGATTCTAAAAGAAATAACCATTAATCCATTCATATTTGTTTTAGCAAACAACACATTGCCTTACCTTGCTATATCTGACCAATGTTGAGAATCAGGAAAGCATGCTCATTCCAAAAGTTAAAATAAAAGCCTCATATAACATATATAGGCTTTAAAAAAAACTCAAATACACTACCCATTTCATGGAGATATTCAATAAAACAATTGGAGAATGAATTGTCACGGTACAGCAATCATCTCCCATACCAAAAAGAATTTCCACATCCTTTGAGCTGAGGGAAAAAATCACAGAAAGAAAGTTTTGATAGGAGCCCACTCCATCTCAAAAGAACTCAAAAAAAAAAAGGTCTTCTAACATAAGCTATGTGAAACTCATTTATTCTAGCATGGCAACCTTTCAAACAAGTTTTAAACATGTGATATCATATGTCTACATTTCTCTAAAATCTAATTTGAGCACTTTAACCCAAGTACAAGAGCATACGTAACCTATGGTGGTCATACATGCTACAAGAGATTGTTTAACAAATTCGATGTTTAGCATATACTTCATTTTCCCACACATTGACATGATGAATAAAGAGAATAACAATTAATACAGCACTATCAATTTGTAACAAATAATTACTTACGGGAAAATATGGGAAGAAGACTACTCAATATCATCCTTCTCTAAACTTTTGTAATGAGACAATCTAATCATAGAATCGTATGCGAAATCCCATCAACTAATCATGAATCATGAGAGAATGTAATTATTGAATTAAATAGCATCCATTAAATACATCAAGCTATAGGCGAATATTAGCACAAATATGTACCATGAGGTACCTTGATTTAGCAGTGCATGGGATAGAGCCTTACTTTGGAGAACAAACCATATGTTTTTAAAAGACATTTCACACATAGATGCATCACTATATTTTGGTATACATTCAACATATAACTTTTCTAATGAGCCATAAATTCATCTCACAATAAAGGGGCCAAGACCTCTTACACATGAATATTTATAGAAAAATGAGAGGGTGGCATGTAGATTTCTCCAAATAGCATAACAACCATAAAAGCTACTTGAAATTCATCAAAACTTGTTATCAATATCGCTAGTTAAAAAAGGTCTTGAATACTACAATAAAGAGATTTCACAAGCATAAACATATCCAAACTCATCGGAAATATGTGAAACTTTTACATCTAAATATGGTTACACAACATTTGGTTAAGTAGCTTCCCATGCCAAACTCAACGCTTCATGAGTCATCAACCAAGATATCATGATTTTCCTTAAAGACAATAGTCAAACTATAATATTCGAGCAAATGAAGGCGTAAAACCAAAGGTTTGGCAACCATGACACTTATTCCAAAAGATAACTTCAATATGATCGTGACATAAACTTTAACAAAAGTATATAAATCATTAGTTCTAATTAGACTTATTGAAGCATGCTTGTAAATCTAAACCTCTCCAAACATAGACAAATAGGATTCAAATGGCAAGCCTAAACATGAATGATAATGAGATACACATGCTTATGACTGAAGACGAGGCAACACCTCCAATAATCCATAGACTTACATCACAATGAAATAAGGACAAGAATTCCTTTGCTTGTCATTTCTTTCTAACTCCAAAGAGCTCAAAGTTTCATGTTAGGCACTAGCACAAACACCTTATATGCACACTTTGATAGAAGATCAAAATGACCTCTCATGCTTTTTTTTTGGTTTACACCTAAATCTCTAAGCCAAGTGACATGAACCAAAATAAACTTCCAATGCCAAAAATGCTTGCTCAAATCATCACATAGGAGAAATACATCAAAATAAACTATGCAAGCTACCACAAAATCCATCATATAGAATGAATGTGCTCACTTAGAAATTGAAAAGGGATTAAAGGTGTGATGACATACACACCATAAGAGTTCAATCCACATTTAACTTAATCAAGATAAAACTCCACATTGTTTCCAACTAAAATCACTCACAAAAATCTAGATCCAAATGAGAAGTAGCTAGAGTAGAAGAAGAAGATTGAGGAGAAGGAGAAAGGAAGGGAGAAGAAGAAGTAGGAGAAGAAAGAAAAGGGGGAAAGAACTATACCTGCTAGTTTGGAGGGGATCGGTCAACAGCCAAGGCAAGGGGGGTTTTCGCCTCCTGTTGTACGCGAACGACAGAGACAGAGGGAACTGGGGCGTTCGGACCTTAGCTGGAGGCGTCGGGACGGCTGACTGCCGTCGGGTTCAGTCCTGTCGTGCGAGGGGCGACGGAGTCGTCGGCCTAGCTGGGGCTGGAGTCGCGAACTGGAGTAGGAGCAAGGAGCTCGGGCTTCGGCCTACACCCGAGACGCCTGGAGTTCGAACGGGCTTCGGAGGAGTGAGACCGGGGGTGCCGTCGGGCTTCTTCCGAACGAGAGTGAGAAAGAGAGGGAGTCGGTGTGAGAGAGGTAGCAAGGGCTTCAAATCCCAGAGCTTGAGAGAGAGGGAGTACCCGGGAGCTAGCCTTTCGTCTAGGGCTTCTTCAAGCCAGAGAGAATGAGAGAGGTCAGTGCTCCGTGAGACAGAGAGCCAGAGAGAGCGAATCGGGTCTCACGCCACTGAATAGCGCAACGGTCGACTTTTGATTTGGAAAAATCGGAGCCATCGAATTTGATTACCAGATTTAGGAATTGATTCAAATTAAGCCAAAAGTATATTGGAATTTATTTAAATCAAAATGAGCTGATTAAACTTAGATTCGGGCTAAGACCGGGCTCAATTCTATGTCAAAAATTGGGTCAATTTGGGCTCGAAACGGTTCGACCTAATCACGCCGACGAAATGCACCCAAATCGACATCAGTTTGAATCAAATTGAACTCGATGCAATTAAAGTAAATTAAATTAAGTACAGTCGAGTCTAATTGAAATCAATTTGGATCGATTCGAGTCCGAATTGAGCTCGACGAGGTCTAATTAAATCAATCGAAAGTGCTCGAGAGTGCTTGAGCGAAAATCGAGGTCAACAAAGATGAAAGTGACACTATCTTTACCTGATTGTTATCAGATGAACTATCTATGAAGGAGAATATACTATGAGATGAAGCATTATCAACAATAAGTTCGGGATGGGAAGGGGGAAATCATTATTGGGACATGCCTTATTCAAATCACGGAAGTCTGTGCAGACACGAATCCGACCGCTCTTCTTCCGAAATGGAACAATGTTGGTAAGCCAAGTAGGATAGTTATCTTCACAAATGAAACCAGCTTCTTAGTCTCAGCGATCACCTGTGGCTTGATCTACAACCTCATCCGACGAGGTGTGTGTTTAACAGGGACTGCATCAGACCGAATTGCTAACTTATGGACCACTACTTCTAGATCTAAACCAGACATCTCAGGAAACTGTTCTTTCTCAAAATAATCTAAACCTTGCTGAGTTTGAGGTAGATCAGTTCGTTAAATACGGCTTGCTGTAGAGTTTGTCCATTATATCAAGTCGAAGGAACAACACCCCACTCAACACAAGTATTCAGAAAAGAGGAAAAGTACTGAGGGACATATGTGACCTCATTGTCCATAGTGGATTATACAAGATCCAATATATCGGTACCCTTCGGGACACCTACACCGTGAAACAATGATGTACACCCACCAGACTGTGGTGACACATAGAAAGTATGCAACTCATGCACATAGTGTTAGTCAGAGTGTAGTGGACCACTAACACTAGCGGAAGGTGCAGAGGAAGGTTGTCAACTGGATTCATCGACTCTCATCCCATACATCTGAATATAAAGAGATTGTTGGCTAGTAGTCTGACGCCCGACATCTATGTCGTCGTCTGAGCCATTATCAATGAATAGGCAATCTTGAGGTATCAAGTACCTACGGAATGTAAAGATATGAACTATAATCATCAACACTAAAGGTCGGCGATGAAACTAAATGATCAGGAGCATCAGTTATCCCATCATCATAGAAATCAGACTCGACAGTCAAAGATGAAGTGTAAAGACCCGATGGTAAAGGAATTTAAGTATCAAAGTTTCTCGCTGTGCGAGCCAAATCTCTACCTCGGCCTCTACCATGCCATTCCTTACCTTTACTAGGGAGAACTTCATGCCCAACTGCAAACTGAAAGAAAGATCCAACATAATTTGTAGCATAAACATCTTCCTCAGTACAAACTAGTGATGGACCATGCACTAGGGGTTATATAGGACCTTGTGCAAGTGATTGCATAAACCCTATACAATGATAGTAAGTCTCACTAGTGACTGTGCAGTTGGAGATCTACGAGCATTTTGAGGCACGTAATGCTTGACATCATCATAAATAGAGACTTCATACATGATAAAAGGTTGAATATGACTGGGAATAGAATACTCCACATAATTCCTCATATACTTCATATATTGATGCAATGTAGAAGGCATCACTCCATTCTCATTAATTCAAGACCTTTCTAAGAGTCTTATATGAGGTATCTGTTTTGATAACATGAAACTTTGCCTCAATTTAGAGATCTCCAAAATTCAAAGGCAGGGTAATGGACCCTAGAGCACGCTATCACTGATCATTAAAATATATCAGCATAATCTTATCTGAAGTAAGCTTCAAATGACTAAGAGAGAGACTCTATATAGTGAAATAATTGAGGATATTGACTGAAGCTCCTTGATCAATGAGGATCATGTTCAACTCATGATTATTAACTTCAGTAGTGACATACAAGGGATAATTATGCTCAAAAGTCTCTAAGAGGAGATCCTAATATGAAAAGGTAATACATGATATCTCTCTCAAATAACATCCTTAATAGACCCAATGACAAAGAAAGCTTGATAGAACTCTGGCTCTAGCTGAGCTTTCACCAAAATCTCTCTTAAGTCAGAAGACATCATGAGTGCATCATAGACACTGAGAAGAGAAGAAATCTTTCTCAAAATGACCCAACACATTATAATCAACATCCAACTGAGATTAGTTTCCCTTTTCTTAACATGCACTTCCTAAGAGAGGATAGGATCATCATGTTTGGTAATGATATTCTTATCTTTTCCTTTATTATTCTTAATTAACTTAGGTGGAAGGACCTTCCCTGAACGCAACTGGATCTCTCACATTGAGTCAAGCTCAACGAAAGACTCCTTTGGTTCCATGATCATGGCTTGTGTTGGCTCTATAGAGAGTGATTGGGGTGTGTTCTTGGACTCATCTCCATCAGGTTCTTACATTTCCTTTTTGGCTGTTGAGTCTAATTTTTCTGATGATGAGATGACCGATGTTCCTCATCATTTGGTTCCCTCGTCAGCCTTTAGTGTTGATGATTGTAATTCATATCTTACATTTTGTATGTATTTGACACCTTAAGGTGACCTATTCGTTGATAGTGGCTCAGATGATGACGTAGATGTCGGACGTCAGACTACTAGCCAACAATCCCTTTCTCTTCAAATGTATAGGATGAGAGTCGAGGAATTTAGTCGACAACCTTCCTTTGTACCTTCCGCTAGTCCTGATGGTCCACTGCACTCTGACAGTTACTTTGTGCATGAGTTGCATACTTTCTATGTACCACCACAGTCTAGTGGGCGTACATCATTGTTTCAAGGTGTAGGTGTCCCGCAGGGTATCGACATACTGGGTCTTGTAGAATCCACTATAGACGATAAGGTCACACATGTCCCTCAGTACTTTTCCTCTTTCGTGGATAGTTGTGTTGAGCGGGGTGTTGTTCCTTTGACTTGGTCTTATGAACAAGCTCTATAGTAAGCCCGTATTTGACGAACTGATTTACCTCAAACTTAACAGGGTTTAAGCTATTTTGAGAAAGATCAGTTTCTTTATGCCAGCATTCGTGTTATATATCACTCCTATATGGTTGTTCCGTCGCTGATGATGAAGACCCAGATGATGTTGATGACAGGATCCTTGATGCTCCATGTGAATTTGAAGATGATGTTAGTTTTTCGCCATGGACAAATTACTTGAGGTTAATTTGGGCATTGAATCAGATCCTCGACTCATCTCCCATAGTGCTTTGCTATATGAGTCAGAAGCCCAGGAGTATATTGAACTCATATCTGAGTTTAGAGATTGATTTGCCTGGAGCTACACTGAGATGTCTGATTTATATTTAGAAGTAGCGGTCCATAAGTTAGTCATTCGGTCTGATGCAGTCCCTGTTAAGTAGTTACCTTGTTGGATGTGGTTGAAGATTGAGCAACAGGTGATCGCTAAGACTAAAAAGCTCATAGAAGCTGGTTTATTATTGAAGAGAAGTATCCTACTTGTTTTGCCAACATTATTCCAGTCCCGAAAAAGAGCGATCATATTCGTGTCTGCTTTGACTTCCGTGATTTGAATAAGGCATATCTTGAGGATGATTTCCCTCTTCCCATCCTCGAGCTTATAGTTGATATTGCTTCATCCCATAACATATTCTCATTCATGGATGATTCATCTGGTTACAATCAGATAAAAAGATGGTTCCGCTTCCATCTTTCCCTCACACATATTTGGTATGAGATGACCTCTCTTTTGATTTCTCTACTTTGGACCGGCCGAGTGCTTATGTGATATGTGCTTGTTGAATAGCTTGATTGAGCCCGTCTTCCTTTGCATTAGGAGAGCATAGATATTCCCTTATGCACCAAACCCCGAAAGCGAATAATATAATATCTTTAATCGAGAGTTTTCTTTGGGTGAGGCCTAAGATGTAATTAACCAGGAGGGTTTGCGACTGTGGGGAACCAACACTCACATCAAATAAATCACATTCGAGCTGATGTATCAAGTGGGGGAAATCTTGTGATTATAGAGTTATATATATTATTATCTATGTAGATGTGTAGGTGAAAGTTGCTATTATCTATGGATAATCATATGTATAATTTCATCTGCTCTCATATCGGCCTTTTTGTGTAGAGTGTAAAGGCCTACGATTGTTTTGTCCTACTGGATAGTACGATTGTACCCTTTCCATTTTGATCCCCGCTCGCAGCATCCTTTTGGGGACCCACATTATGATGGACACACAAGGAGTGACGCCAATAGAGGAATTTTATAGTTATCTGGTTAATCATTACGTTATTGAATGCTTTTTTATGCTGTTTTTCCCTGGGAACAAAATAAAGCAACGTAGAAGTTTATAAAGGCCTGCTTAAAAGATAATTTAGCTTTACGGAATTGACATTTCTTAACTAAAGATAGAAACCTTAACTGTTTGAAAAATTACTGAGTGAGCAGCGTTGTTTTTGCCATTGTTTTTTAATATGATGAATCTTGCGTATTCAAAGACTTTAGAGAGGAAATGAGATGCGTGAATTGAATGTTGATCTTTTGAATGAAATGTTACATGCATATGAGGATGAATATTAAGGTTTATTAGGTAAATAAGTGAAGTAATAAAGATGTTTTCCCCATTTTGGCATGGTTAGGTGTTTCTATACAACAATGGTGACATTTGCTAAGGTGAGAAAGTATACAGATAAGAGGTATAAGTTTATCATGATTTTCAAATCAAATTCCCATATTCGAATTGACGGATGCATAGTTCTGTAGGTTCAATCTAAAATATGTAGGATTAGATTGATAATCTTTATTGATTTGTGCTATCCTTAGGCATCACCATCATGTCATCTTTCATTTTAACTTGTGAAATCTTGACATACTTTTAATGTTTTTAGATGCTTTCCTCATCTTCTTCATGGCTTTTATCATGCAGTTATTTTAGTACGTGCTATACCAACGACATGCCTTTGAATATATTCAGAAAGCAGCAAAGAAGTAAATGGACATCCTACTATTAGGGTCCATTCTCGTTTTTATTTTTATTGTTTTATTTTTTTTTATTTTGTTTATGTTTGATGTGAATAAAAATATGTGTGGCACATTGATGTTTTTTACTTCATTCAGTATTAAAAAAAATCTTTTAACCTGCGACATTGGTTCCTATTCTCCCTCAATTGGTGTGTAATTTGAATACAAGACCTCATTGAAAAGTATGTGCACCCCATGGGAGCTCGGGTAGTCCAAGTTAGTCTTCCCAAGTCCCAACCATATCGGTGGCCAGGACTCAGTTTGTGATCACATATTTCTCTAATAGCTCTTCAATAACTGTCTTATTGACTTTTCCACTTTTGGATTAAGTTCGAGATTTCTGACAAGGAGGGCATGGCAGTTAGGTTGGGGTGGGGCAGGGGCGTGGATGGAGATAGCTTGGCCGGACTTGGTTGTGGAATGCGGACATGGAGGAGGAAGCGGTCGCGTCTTTCTTAATGCTTCTTTCTCTTCAAGATGGATGGGAAACTATTTTTAAGCATTAATAAGAGACTTAGAATTGGTTTTATTATTTTTAAAATAAATTATCTTTTTTAAATATGAAATAAAGATTATTGATAAACAAGCATGTTTTATCATTAAAAAAAAAAAAACAAAACAAAAAATGCATCAATGAGGCTCATTTGAAGATGTTGGTGACATTCATGCCAATTGTGTAGCAGTTGTTTCTTACACATGCAAATACGTCTACTGGATATGTTTGGCGACAGTCAAACTTAGACTAGGACTAGACCACTTTGTACCCAGCAGCAAATATCTCATATTCTTGAGTTGAACATCCAGTCTACAATATCAAGTTCATGCTCGGTAAGTCAATCCCATTTCTTTTGTATAGAAGTGAGCTTTAACAAACTGGACCTCTTGATAATGAGAAAGAGTAATGTCATTGTCAAAGTGAAAGCTAACTCCTGAAGTTACATAGGTAAGAATTGAAGATATGTTGAAGAAAAATGAGCTTGTTGTCAGTTGTCATGATTCAAAATGATCTGTAAGGATGTAGAGTCCTGTGTTAGACCGGTCCATACCGGACCGGCTTACGAACAACCAAGGAGGAAGAGTCCGCCTCCTCCATGCCGATCAAATCGAACAGAGCAAGAAGAGTAGATTAAGAAGGTTTTGGGAGAAGAGGAGGGAAATTTGAATGTAGAGACTTGTTTAGAGATTTCCTTTTGAATTGTATGTATTAAATAGTTTGTTTTCCTAGGGTTAGGACATCTTGAATTTGGCTGAAATTTTATCTCTTAGGTTTAGGTTTTTGGGCTCTAGCAGCGTCGAAAGACTTGGGAGAGATAGATCCTCCTCTCGAATAGAGGATCAATTGTATCTTGTTATTTTCCTTCCGTTAGTTTGATTATTCCAATAAAAACTACTGTTTTCTGATTTTTCCTTTGAATTGGTTGATCGTTATCGCTGTTTTTGTCAAGATCGTTAGGTTTCATTTGAGATTTGGAGTGTTTCCTAACATCATGCTGTTTGTAATTGATCTCATGGCTAAGAAAATCAGACCGATAATTGAAGATGCAAGGCATAAGCATTTCTCATTTGAAGCTTAACCAAATGGCATGTGGTTGACTTAAAAAAGTACCCTCTAGCAATTGTTTCTGCTTTTTAATATTGATCAAATAAGTATTTCTTGTGATCAATCACCAAATTTACAACATCTAAATGGTAACCTAAGCAAAGATATTTTCGTGATTGTTTACCCTTTGATAAAATCATAAAGGAACATTGGTTGAATAATTCAACTTTGAGCTTGACGTGATATTCAACTACCTAAAATGAATTGCGGGATTGGCAAATCGGTAAATTATGGTCACATGATCACTCATAAGGAGTTCGGCTAAATTCCTGACTAAAGGTTCGCGCCTAGAGTTTTCTACCAATCATTCTCTTGTTAGTAGTTTTATTCTGTAGTGGCTAGCCATGCTTAAGTTTCTTTCATAACATGTTCCCCAAATTACTTATCAATGTAATGTGATATGCCGCCGGCCAAGGAGGGGCCGGCTGGACCGGTCTAGCCTGGACCGGTCCAAGTTTACTCATGCCGGAACAAAGAGAGCAAGGGAGCGGGACTTCCAGGTGGGCCAAGCTTGGCTTAAGTGATCTTAGGAGGGAAATTTTGAATGTGGGGAGCTGTATTAGGAAGTTTATTATTGTCCTTTGTGTTTAATTAGGGGATTGGGGGGAATTGATTCCTGATCTTGAATTTTCATTTGAGATCTAGGTTTTGTACGTGGGCTCTTGGCATTGCCGGAGATTGTGGAGAGTACGTTCTTCCTCTCGAATTGAAGAACACTTGTATCTTTGTTGTTTTTCTTCTCCTCCTAGTGGAATACAAGTTTCTACTTGCGCTTTTCTCTCAGTTTTCCCTAAACTGTGCTGATTTCCTGCTGTCAATAGCAGAACTTTGCTGTTTTCCTGATACAAACAGCAGTTTCTCTGCTGTTTGCTTACCGATTTTGGTTAGGATTGCTTGTGAACTTAAGTATTACCTTAGGGTTACTTGTGAGCTCAAGTACTTCCTATCATAATGCTAATGTAGTATTTGAGATCCAGATCAACTGAATGTTCCTGCAGAGTTTAGATACAGTTTGTAGTGCATTTAAATTGTGATTCCAACACTTTGTTGCTATTTTTTTTGTTACTTTATCTTTATATTGACTATATAAATTGAATCAATGAAGGCGACCTACCTACAATCTTTCCTTTTCGAGGAGTATCAGTTTGTTAAGTTAATGTGTATGGAGAATAATAACCTCAAATTAGATATCTCTAAAATCCCTGATTAATTTCTCTTTATATTCTTTCAAATTTGGTGAATAATTTGTTGCTAAATTGAGCCACCTGATTATCAGACCATGCGTTATCTAAATCATCTATCGCCTAGACTATGCCATTCTATAAAAGGATGATGCATTTTGTGGCTATTTGGTATGAGTCTTGCGTTCCCAAAGGTAGTCGGCCAACTGTTTTGGCATATAAGGAAGAAAATAGGAGATGATGAGGTAAGAGATTCTATATAGGTTTAATACCAAGAAACTATAAGAATGCAATAAAATGAACTATAGTGATCGTAGCTGCAGAGGAGAATGATGAAGCAATTGTAGTGATGGCTAGTGGCATATCCGAGTGATCGTCCATGTGAGAGATGGCTGGAGAATGTGGCAACTGGCGTTGACACAATGGGAGTTCAGTATAAGAGGTCAACAATAGTTCTTGCAATAGCTAATGAGATCTTTGACGAGGAAAAACCAGAGGAACTGATGGCCAGTGTGGTGAAATATTGATTTGCATTTGCGTTTGGATCAATTAGGAGATAGATGGATAAGTTGAATGCCGATGATTCACAAGATGTGGAATTGGTTCCATGGCTCTAATGCATTTGAATGATGGCATGTGCACATTGGGACAATATATGTAAAAGCAAAAAAAAAGTGAAGAAAGTAGAATTATATTATGGTGGTGTTTATCCTTGGAGCTCACTACTTCACATTGAGAAAAAGAATAATGGTTTGGAAAAGGATTCAAAGAGAAATTAAAGAGAGCAGAAGAGAGAGAAGGTGAAACATTAGTGAAATAAAAGGTTTGGTGAAGTATTTGGATGTACAAATCTTATATCATATTGTCATCTTCAGATTGATGAATGATTATTTGGGTGTAGGTAAATCTTATCAAATCACATAACTCATTGTGTTCCTTTGATGACGTGTTTCTTGTTAAGCTTTTATAAACCTCGGTCTCACTCATTATTGTTCTTGGGAGTGCACTTTTTCCTAAAAACTAGTATAAGAGCTAGGCTAGTTTTGGAGTTTAATTGGAAAAAATGAGCAGTGGCATTTGAAACGAGAATATGAAGATCGAAAATTTTGATTGCTGAAATTTTTGACCATTGAAAGATTCAAATAGACTACCTTCCCTAGTGAAAGCTTCATTAGTTTTGGAAAAAATCAAAGCCTTCTAATATTTGATCAAAAGGAGGAATTTATGGATAAACAAACATTAGGAATTATTTGTTTGTCCTAAGCATGAATGTCACTTTTAATATTCTAAATGTAAGAAGCACTATAGTATGGGGAAGTAACTATAAAACATGAATGATAAGTTTTTTACTGTCAAAATGTTTGAAGAAGCTTTTTTAATATATAATATCAATGAGTTCAACTTTATCACAAGTTAATTGAGTTTTGTGAACATCAAACTTTGATTATAAAATTTTTGCTTTAGGTTTGCTTTCTTCATTACTTAAAATTTAGGATAACGTTGCAACAATATTCAATATCTCATATGGATTAATCATAATGAAACTCAATGATGTTAGAAACCTCATCATTAACAAAGATATTTGATGCTACAAGAAAGATGAAATCCATTTATCTTTGTTGAAAATGTGGATTGGAGTAAGCCTCTAAATAAAATCAATCATTGAGGTAAAGATATATCCAAATCTCAGCAATGAAGTTAATTAAAGGGGTTGCAATAGTGCATGCTTCAGATGTGGTCAAATTGGCTCCATGAAAAGAGATTGTTCACAGGGCAAGGGCGGACAAAGTTCAAGTAGATCGACGAATTTGTGAATAGTGCATGTGAAGAATCAAAGATGCTATATTTCATAGCGCGAATAATTCATTGGAATCTTGGATCTTGGAGTTAGGTTCATCGTTTTACTTTACTCCGCATAAGGATCTGTCACTATTTGATGGGAGATTGTGTGGATGTTTATCTTGCTAATGGCAAACTCTTGTCCTATATTGTAATATAAATGTAATGAGGGTGAGAGGATTCATGCACTAGTTATGTTAGCCATTGTTGATGTGAAAGTGATGTATGCAAGGGGGGGGGGTCAACACAAGTTGAATTTTTCTTGTATTTTCTTGCCTTGTGTCTTTTCATCTTCCCCCTCTCCTTTTATGTTATCTGTCCTTTCATCTTCCATTTGTCCTTTGGATTTTTGTTGGTTTCATGATGGCATTGGTTGTTTCGGTTTGAGCTTTAGTTGTTGAATCTTTAGTTGTGCCAAGCTCATTAATATCTAGTGGAGAAGTAGCTCATTATGAGCTAATGACTTGCTATAAAAATATAAATTGGGAACAAGATTTGGTGTGTGGAACTTGATCTTTCACATTCCTCTTGAAGTTGAGTTGCTGCAGCCTTTTTTCTCCTCTGGAAAAGCCTCTCACGGGCTGCTGCTGCTTCGGGTGTGGTGTGCCTCTTCGGGTGCTGTTTTCTTTTCTGAATCGGCATGCTTTTGTTGACCGTGAGCTTATTCGCCTGGTTTCCTGTGCTGATTCCACGGTTTGTGATGTTCTGGCTGGACCCGTGGCTTTGTTCTCTGGATTGTTTTAAAGCTGGCTCTTGGGCTTCAACGGGAATGACTCTTGGCTTTTCATTTCTTCTTGGAAACTTGGAAACTTTGGCTGATATGTTTCCCCTCTTTGGCCTATATATATGAGGTAATTTGTGAAGAAATGGTTGGTGAATATTTGAGAGCTAAGTGCTTACAAAACCTGAGGGTTTTCTTCTTTGGAAAAGCTTGAGAGCTTTTTCCATTCTCCTTCTTCCCTAGGAAAGCTTGCGAGCTTCTCCTCTTTCTTCTCGGTCTTCTATCCTCCTTCTTCTCTACGCAAGTTCCACTCCACCTGTATCTTTCTTCTAGTTCCGTTGGCGAAGTTGTTGGCTGATTTTGGTTGGCTGTTTTAGAAAAGCTGTGGGCTGTTTATTTTGTTGGCTGTTTTAGGGAAGATTGTTGGCTGTTTTGGTAAAACCGTGGGCTGTTTTGTTGGCTGTTTTAGCAAGGTTGATGGCTGTTGGCATTCCTCTTCTTATGCCTATATATAGTAGATGTTTTAGAGTTATGAAAAGAGAATGATGTGAGTTATTTTTGGAATAAAACCTGAGTGGTTTTTGGCTTTAGAAATCCTGCGGGCTCTTTCTAAGCTTCTTCCCCTCCTCCTCCGGAAATCCTGCGGGCTCTTTCCAATCTTCGTCTCGTCTCCTAATCTCTTTCTTCTCTCCATAGTAATCATTCCACCTGTATCCTTCTTCTCAAACAAGAAATGCAACTTTAGGTGTTTGTCTTGTAAGTGTCGTTTGAGTCGTTTGTAAGTCGTCAAGGTTTGTAAGGGTTTTGTAAGCCCTTTTATAATATGAAAGTGATGTTTTAGTTTATTTGTCTAATTAGTCTAATTTTTGCGAGTTATTGTAATCTTTTATTCTCTAGAAAGACTTAGTTTTTGTGATCAAAAATTTGGGTCCCTCTCCCAAATTTTTGATTGCATCAGAAAGCAAAGACAAACTTGTGATGCATGTAAGGCAATTGGTGGCAAAGTGAGGAAACGTTAAAGTTGACTTTTATGAACAATCCATTGCTGCATGATCACCTTTCTTCTTTGGAAGTCCTCTAACATATGCGTTATCTCACTCTCAAGTAGTCCTTCACTTGGGGTTGAGAGAGACACAAGGAAGAAGTGAAAAAAAAAAAAAAACTCAAGAAGCATCTTTCATTCAATCACATAACCATTCAAATACAAATAAGTCCATGTTATTTATAGATTTTAAGCAAAGAAGCAAACAAAGGAAAATTGAGGAGAGGGGGCTGGCCATGCATGGGAAATGTGAGTTTTTTTTTTTTTTTCATTTTTTAATATATATTTGTGGGTGAAGGGAGGTTTTGAAGGCTTTTGGTTGTTTTCCAAATATTCAAGATGGTTCTAATAATGGTATTCTTTTCATTGTAAGGAGAGAGGAGACAAGATAGATGGCTTCCATAGTGTTGGGAATGATGAAGTAGCAAGTCAAATTGGTGATGGTGGTCAAATTTGATCCAAATAGGCTAAATTTGAACTAGGCTAAGTGATGGGAGGGTTTTGCTAGTTTACTACTCAAGTTTATATAATCATCATCATATGACACAATATACAACAAAAAGCATAAAAAGCCCAAAATATAAGGAATGATCCAATAAAACTGAAATTACAAATACAATATGTTAAAAAAATCAACAATTTAGGGGTTCATAAGAAAATATATATATATATATATATATATATATATATATATATATATATATATATATATATATATATATATAATTAGATAGTTAGAGATGGTGGAAAATGTTGTCGATGTAGCGAGAGTTTATCGCAGGAGATTGAGTGAGGAGTCAACGATCAGTGAGAATGGCCAATTAGAAGGCCGAAAAGTCACAACATGAGGCATTGGTTTTGTAGCTCGAAGTTATTATAAGGATGACATTTGCATGCAGAATTAGACATTGTGTAGATGTGTTATTTATAAGTTTGCCCCCCCCCCCCCCACACACACTAAGAACTAAGGATGTTTCCGCACCTGTTTATCGTAAAAGTAATATATTAGTTTTTGTTTTTTTAGAGCTTATTGTTGCTTATCGGGAAAAAAAAAAGATATTTGAAATGGGATTAAGGCTTAGTTTGGGACGGCTTTCTTACTACTTAAAGTAGCTTTCTAGTACAAATGTTAAAATTTTTATACTCGAAAGCTGTTTTAAGAAGTAGTAAGAAAATTGTCTCAAACGAAGCCTAAGAGTAAAGAAAAGATACAGAGGAAGGAGAAAGGAGAAAATATAGTTAGATAAGGGTGAGGGAAATATTTGGCTGTACAAATATTGAATCATATGATCATCTTAGTCATGGAAATGGGTAGATATCGTTAAATCACATTATTCTCATATTCTTTTTTTGGTTTGTTTTCTTGGCTGTGTTTTTATGTCCCTTACTCTTTTTTGTTATTGTTGCGCTTTTCCACAATATTTTTGTGCCTAATGTTAATTTGAGTGTCAAATAAATGCATCATTAAAATGTATTGGTTTTGCTTGCCCAGGTCAATGGATTCCCCGGATGCTTGTACCTATGCAGAGATCAGAACAAGGATCCCAGACACCATTTCCTGGGACTACCATTTTGAGCCCACAGGGAATGTTCCTGTCACTTTTACTGTCAGGGTATTTACGCTAACCCGACTTCTTATTTGCAACTTCGGCTTCGTTTTGGACGGCTTTCTTCCTGCTTCATAAAGCTGCTTTATAATACCCAAAAAAAAATTTGATACTAAAAAGCCGCTTTAAGAAGCAGTAAGAAAGCCGTCCCAAACATAGCCTTCATTTAAAAATTGTCATAGGCGTTTATATTAATGTACGAGTTTTGATTTATGTTCATTTACATCTTCAGTCTGCAGTGCTCAAGGAAGCAATTGAAGATCTGGAGTGGCCTGGTTCAAGTGTCCAGATACGCATACAACCTGATCCTCCTTCTGTGACTTTCAAAGCTGAGGGCCATGGCGACTTGCAGGTATATGAAAATTACCATAAATGTACGTTCACTGACCCCCCCAAAAAAATTCTCATATATTTGCTTCATTTACATGCTGTGGTTTCTAGCAGATAGACTTTGAGTACTATTCAAATAACGATCTTTTGGTCGCATTTCAGTGTGACCGAATACTCTCATACAGGTTTGCATTTCATGACCTTTGTGAATATACAAGGAAAAAAAAAAATTGCTAGGATTTTTTTATACATGCGTTATCAGGTTGGCATTGATTTTACATTTGATGTGTTATCCCTTAGTAAAATTAAACTATGAAACAATACAATGGAATTATTAAATCACTAAACTATTGGAATATACTTGTAATGTTTAATAGTTTAATGATTATTTTTATTTTTTAAATTTAGTTGTACAACAACAACAACAACAATAACATCAAGCCTTTGTCCCACTACGTGGGCTACATGAATCCTTTTTCGCCATTCAGTCGTGTTAAAAGTTCAATTCTCATTTAAATCTAATAGAAAAAGATTATTTCTAATATTTTCTAACCAAGTCTTTTTAGGTCTACCGTTACCTTTCTTAACATAAGTCAAATCTAGTACCTCAACTTTCCTAATCGGGTCATCGGAAGGCCTTCTAATAATTTTATTTTATTGAAGGATATTACACAAGTTCATAATGTGCAAAATCAAAAACATATTTTAGGTTTGTTTGGGTTAGTTTTCTCGTTGCTTTATTTTTCAGATAGTAATTATAATTTTGTTTGGTTACTGTTTTCTCACAGCTTTTTAAAATTTTTTGTGATGCAAATTTATTTTCTGCGAAAGTTATTTTCTTCACATTCAACTTTATAAAACAATGCAGCTATCCTTGCCTCATTCTAATATCATGATAATTATTTTTAATATACAAGCAATTCTTGGAACTTGAAGTATCTAAGCTGCTAAAAATCCAACAGATACAAGTACAAATTTCTGAAAGCAACCACTTCAAATTTACCAAGCAGTGTTATGAAGGACAACCGAGGAAGTAAGCTGACCATTGGAATGGGAGGAATGCTTAAGATCCAGCACCTGGTAACGGTCCTTAGAACTGTTGGCCAGCATGCTTTTAATGACTCCATGCAGCAGCCCGGTCGAATTGCTTACATCGAGTTCTTTTTGAAACCAGAGGAAGATGAGACTCCAATAAGTGATGCATAGTTCAAAAACAATTTTGATTTTACCCTTTCGATAATCTTCTCCTTTGCCAATTTGGGAGATTGTTTCTCAAGGTTGTGGTATTTTAATATAAAATATATCAGAGTTAATTTTAAAATCATTGAGTTTATATTAAAATTTATATTTTACTTAAATTATCTCCTGTAATTAGTCAAATTTCCGTAATTTTTTTTGGGGATTTACATACATATCACTTTATTTCATGCTATTTATATATCTAAAACTTTAAATTTTAATATTACATTTCTACCGCTCTTATATAATTTTAATATTAAGTATATCACCTTTATATTTTATTCTTATCATCCATAGCATCCTATAAATATTAATATTTTATTTCGTGCGCACATATTTTGTTTTGTGGATGGTAGACATATAATATTAAATTTTTAGGTGTTAGATATGTAAATAATATGAAATAAAGTGGTATGTATGTAAATCCTTTTTTTTTAATTAAATTATATTAAACAAAAAATAACTATGATAGTTTTAAAGTTTATTTTAATATTTTTTGGTAAATGTGTAAATAAACAAGTGAGCTCACAATTTGAAGAAATTATTCTATGCGGTCCACGGATTTTCTAGATGCGAATCAAAATGCATCACATCACTCAGTACATAACAAAAAAATGACGCAAGGCATCCTGATTAGCCTTCGGACAGCTTTCTGTGACTGCAAGTAATAATTTAATCACAATTTGACATTAAAAAGTAGGTTTGCTTTTTTATATGGATATAATGACTTGGAATGTCCTAATTACCGACGCAGCAGCTCCTTATTTTTCTTCGGAGCTTGATAAGCTGCTGGTTAGGAATGAAGAGGACTATTGTTGGATTGTCTGCCATGGAATCAGGAGGGGATGTCAGCATAGAAAAATTCATTTGTGTACTTCGTTCTTTTTTTTTTTAATTTATTTGCGACGAGGAAGCACTGTCTTTAGGCCAGTGAAAACCTTGGTCGACATAACATGCAACCTACACCAATTTACACGGGCCAACACTTAAGATCTTTCTATCTTTCGGCAAATTATTAGGTCCAGTCACCTGACAGAGAGATACATCCAGATTTCTCTTGATCTATAGTAAAAGTGCAGTCAAAGTGCAGCTGCTACAGTAACTGCACTTTATTGTAGATAGATAGAAATCCGGATGTATTTTTGTATCAGATGACCGGACCTAATAATTTGCCCTATCTTTCAGGACAATAGTTTCAAAAGCTCACAGCATTAGAATAATTGGCCGTCTTCGCAAACAATTACCATTAACTTTGATTTTATGCCAAGCTTTTTAAAGCTTGTAGCTTTACTTAAAAATGTCGCAGAGCTTGGTGTTATTATTGTAAAAAAAGATGACATTAAGTTGTATAATAATTCGTTTTTCTTTTTATTCTTTTTTTTTATTTTTTGAAGTTGTATAATAATTCGTGCTAGACTTTAGCTGTATTATTAGGTTTCAAAAGAAATTTTATAAATATTGTTGGGTTTAACATAAAAAAAAACAGTTAAAGGTTGGGTTACTAAGTAAAATTGCAATATTGCGGTGCTAAGTGGTTTTAAAAATTGTTGGTAAATTAATATAATTAATAGCTCTTATAATCATTCATATATTGATGGTTATGAATTTATTCCAATAAAAACGAAGGATATTTTTATCTGAAAATTTTCCATGAGTATATGCTCATATTGATTTTAATCAAGGTTTTATTTGGGACAGTTTTTTTAAAACTTTTAAAATTAAATTTTTAGCATAAGAAAACCTTCCCAAACAAAACCTAAATTAAGAGCGAAATTCAATTCTTTTTGATATGTGAATTTGATTTAATTGATCTAAATATTCGACCTATCATTTTTTATTGAGAAATATTATGTTGCATAATTTATATTAAAAAAACTAACATGGCAGTATCAGGAACTAGAGAAAAATCTTATTATTATTATTTTTTAATAATAGGATATTATTTATTTTATTTACTATTAATTTATCAAAATAATTTGTTTTTAGTGATGCCTATGGCTGCTAGATTTCTTATGACTTTTTCATATAAAGCGGAACCTATAAAGCATCAATGATTAGTTGGAGATGGGATTAGCTTTCCTTTATTAATATGGATTCTTTTTATTATAATAATTATTTACATTTTAGCAGTGAAAGTTACAAGATAATTAACTAAAGTAGTTATAGACCCTTGATTTACTTTGAGATTTGTGCTAACGTCCCATTTTTAAGCACAAGGCAAGAAGCAGTGCTTGTCATTAACACCATGTTGCATAGGATTATATCCATGCTTTTGCAAGCCTAACAAAAGCGGTAGCCCGAAGCTTTCATATGGTGCAATAATTTGATAGTAAATATTTTTTATAGTCATTTTTTTTCTTTCAAAAAATTAATTACCTAAATAAATTTTTAGCTTTTTTTTTAAAGATAATATATTTCATTAATTATAGAATAATATAAAAAATAGGATTATAATAATGTTAAAAAATAAAAATTTCATAAAGATAGTGATAAGTCACATTCAAAGGATTAATTATTATGTGCGGACGCGAACGCCGTCCGGAGATTAACCAGAATGCTACACGTCACCCCTGTGCTCGGTATCACGGCTTGGTATTGCTCGGTACCGCTCTTTACCATTAACATGATGCATTTTGGTTGGTCTCCGGATGACATTCACGTCCACACAAAATAATTTCTCCATTCAAAGAAGACATTATGATAATTTAAAGAATAAACAATTTCATGGAGATTGAGATAAGTCTTTTAAATTTCTTGACTAAACTTTAGGTAGCACAAAAAAAAAAAAAAAAAAAAAAATCTTAGGGTCTATTTGGGACACTTTTTTTTTTTCCCATATAACCTCCACAATTTTATTTGGTTATTAATTTCTTATTGTTTTTTTTAGAAATTATTATGATATAAATGTACATTTTGCAATCATAGTGGCTAAGTAAATTTCTCCTTATCAATTTTAAAAATAAATTTATTAAACATTGCAGTCATCTCAAACATATCCTCAATCTGTCTCAAATTTGATAAATTTCTTTAAGAAAGACTTAAAAATTTAATTTTTTTTTTTAAATGTTTTATATTTACTTCTTTCTTGTAAGAATCATTATCTATAGAGTTATAAGTGGAAGAATCCTCAATATTAAAAGGGTAAGATAAAAGTTCCATAGCAGATAGTAGAGCCTTAGTGCTAAACATCATTTGAATCAAAGATAACATTCTCCTAAGAGTAAGAGGTCTCCTTATTAAAGGAAAAGATATTAGAATCAACTTGCATTTAAGCATGCAAAGGTATTAAGTATTAACTTTATAAAAATCAAGACTTCATTTGGGACAACTTTCTAATTATTTTTTAAACCAATTTTTCAGTTAACTACATATTTTTATACAAAAAAAAAGTACTTTAAAAAATAATAATGATAATAAAGATGATCTTTTGACAGTAATTACTAGTCTTGCTTAAAATCAGCATGCAAAAAGTCTTGTTCAATACATATGCCCCAGTTTGGCTTAGAAAAAATTATATTTAAATTTTAATAAATTTGGTTTGACTCGTAATAATGCATTTAGGTTCCATTTGAGCAAATTTTTTTGCTGCTTTATAAAATTATTATAGAGAAAGTAAATTTTTTTTAAATTGTTATAGAAAACATCTTTTGAATATATATATTTTTTCTAAAGTAACAAAAAAATAGCAAGAAAATAAAATTATTATTTTTTTTTGCTTTTTGATATGTTTTTTTAAATTTTTTGATAATTAATTTAAACACTATAGTTATTAAGTTATTAATTATTTTAATTAAAATAAATTATCGAGTTTGGTTCAGTTCATCCAATTGCCAATAGGTCGTATTTGGGTGGATTGAATTCATATCAGATCCTTTTCAATCCGAATTCAATACCAACTCCTTAACTTATTTCGACACCTCTATCGAATTTAGACTTCTTTTAGCAAAAAAAAAAAATTAAGATAGTGATAAAAAATGCATAATAATGAATTTTAAAGTTATTTCAATTTTTATTGAAATATAATAGCTTTAAAATCATATATTGCGCTAATTTTAGCTGCAATTTTAAGAACTTTAAAGCTCGTCTTAATGCATTTTGCATAGTATAGTTATTATTTTTAGTAGATCTATATCAATTTAATTGTAATAACATAAATATACCTATCATTAAAAACTTATTTGTAAATTTAATTAAATGCTATAAAAATCGAATGAAAAAGATTTTTTATTTTAAAGGATTTAAAGCAAATTTAATCTCAAACACACACAAAAATACATAAGAGTTCCAACCTATAACTTTTTTGATGGGACCCAAAACTCCCAACCATTAGGTTATGGTGGCCTTCATTAAAAAAAAAAAAATCTTATTTAAAGACTTTAGATTCAATTAATATATCCTTTCTTTCATAAATATATTTTTTTTTCTTTTCCAAGATTGTGATATTCTTCTTTTTGGAATTAGTAGCAACTAAGGTAGACAACAACTAGGGAGAAATATCCCCTTTTACAAGAAAATCTCTCTCTCTCTCTCTCTCTCTTAACCTCCTCATTTCCATCTTCCAACTTTCAAATAATTGAAACCTCTCTCTCTCTCTCTCTCTAATGGAGGAGGTTTATGAAGGCAAGAAGATCCCAGCAGCAGCCATCCTTCTCTTCCTCCTATCGGCGGTCGCCGGCGCCGTGCTACTGATTTGGTGGATCTTACAGTTCCACCAATCGAATGATCAGCTGTGGATGGTGCCAGTCAGCTTCATCTTTCTCGGCTCGCCGGTCATGGCCTGCTTCTCCTTCTTCGCCTCCGGCGATAGCCGGGACACTCTCCAGCTTCTCTACAAGGTACCATCTCTGGCTTCAGGTAATAACAATAGTCCCAACTCTCAGTTTTCAAAATCTATGAATATTGTGAGAATTTCTTTTATGTTATTATTTTTATTAATATGATAATTTTTTGAGATTTTACAGATTGTAAGGAGAAGATTTTGGTGTGAAGGGGGAGAGATTATTAGGTGAGTGAAAAGCTTATTGATTTTTGTATTTTATTTTGTGTAAATATTTATATAAAATGGTATAAATGGACTGACGCTGCATATAATAATACATATTGCGATATTTACTTTCTTTTATTGTAATTATAACTAATATGTAGCTATCTTAATTTTTTTATTTTTAATTATTTTATCTATAGAGGATATTTTTAAGAGTAAAAATATATATATTTTTGTGTAAAAAAATATTATAGTTTTATTTGATAAAACGTGATAGGATTAGGAGCTTTGGTACTGTACACAAACAAAGTTGAACGGAGGGGAGGAGGTTGTGCGGAGCTGATCGCACGTGCCTTGAAATCCCTTACCCTTAAAGAGTGCTTTCATCTAGAAGCCTTCATATGGGAGAAAATTGAAGTCAATGTTATTTTATTTTGAATGCCAAATAATAATAATAATTCATTATTTATCTATTAAGTATATTCAATGGCTTTAAAATTTAATTTGATCAAATTTTTATAAAAAAATTTAACTTAAAATTTCTACTGCCTTGTAGGAAGAAGAAGAAAAAAAGACAAGAAGAAATTCTTTGCTTGCAAACGGCTAGTTATTACTTATTAGGACAAGTGTATGATTATTTATATTGTTAAATTTTAGGTGAAAATTTTGAAATTTGTTTTCTTCACTAGAAATATCCTCTCAAAGTGCATGTCGGAACATATGCGATAGTAGAGTAAAAAAGTTTAACATCTTAGCATTGTTGCTTATATGATCATTTTCCTTTAAAGAGGCGAGACTAGAGATTGAGACGTCCTGAGTAAATCTTGGTGTTGATGTTTGGAATCAGAGTTAATGTCAACAACTTGTATTAGTCTTATGAGTGATGACATTCATCAACATCAGTGGCCATGACAAACAATGTAGTTAGGAAGTGATGGTGTAGTTAAATGATAATGATAAAAAAAATGCATAGTTGGAGGATTGTAGTCACATGAAATTAATCAAATGGCCATAATTTGGTGATGGTGGTCAAATTTAGTAAGTATTGGTGTACTTAAGTGATAAATGTCACAAAACTATAGTCAGAGAATTGTAGTCATACAATAATGATCAAAGGATCATAATATGGTGGTGTAGGTTCAAGAAATATCTGCTAATTATGATCATTTAACCATTATCTCGCATTACACCGACGCTGGTTGATTTTGTAGCTTACCCTTGCAAAAATAACAACACAATTTATCGCCTATAAAGTCAATGTACACCGTCGTCACTGACTCTAGCTCTTGACATTTCACCAAAATTTATGATGGAGTTCTTAATCTCTAATCTCCTCTCTTCAAAAGAGAACATCTAAACAAACATCAAACACTTCCTTGAAAATAAATCTTAGGTCACATGGCTCTTCTACTTTCCACCAAGAAATTTGTCATGTAGAATTTATATATATTATATTATATCAAGTTTTAACTCTTTTCTCAATTATGGGAAAATCATCATTTGTAATTGATGATGAACAATGGTGGAATCATTGCAATTGGGCTAAGCCCCATAAATTTTATTTTATTTTCCAAATCTCTCACATTAAATCTTCAATATTTCTTACGGTACTTATTCTATTTATTTGTATGTGTGCTAAAATTTTCGTATAATACTAAGATGTTAAACTCTCTCATTTTATCGCAACAAATATTCCGCATGCAAGACTTTGATACTGTTGTCTTTCCCTCAGTAATGTGTTGATAAAAATAAATCAGCACTATCATTTTCATGATGAAACTTTTAGATAAATAATAATTAATCTCATTAAGGGATTTAGGCTTCGTTTGTGACAACTTTTTTACTATTTTTTAAAACAGTTTTCTAGTATAAAAATTTCTAATTTAATAAAATTTTGTACTAAAAAATTACTTTAAAAAGCAATAAGTTGTCCTAAATGAAGTCTGAATTGTAAGACTCGTTAGAGAGATTTAGGCTTCATTCAAAGCTCTATAACCAAAGCCATCATATTTAGGCTTAGTAAGATTCTACTATTTTTGGATCGAAAATATAATAACTTATTTATCTCTACAAAACTAATAATATTGAGCTTTGTGACATTTAGCAAAAGATATCAATTATTTCCTTGTTTGAACTTTGAAGTCATCATATTTAATGCAAGAGATAGTTTTTCCCGAGTCAAACGTTTCGGTTGAGGTTGTTGGCGTCAAGCTCTAATAATATTAATGAGAAGAATGAAATACGAATTGATTTTCTTTAAGGATAAAAAATTGTTTTAAATATTTCTTAATTGAAGTAAAAAAAATTCTTCATTTGGGACGATATTCTTTCTGATTTGAAAAGCTATTATTAAGAAAGCAAATTTTTAAAGCTTTGTAGAAAATAGCTTTCTAGTATAAATTTTTTAATTCCCCAAATAAATTTATGTAAAAAATTCAAATTTCACGCATGGTTAATATGGTTTTTATATCTCTCTTTTCATATAATAAAATAAAAATTGGTGGATTACACACATAAGTACATAATACTTAAAACATATGTTAAACATTTTTATGAATTTCTCACCGAATGAAGAAGAGAAAAGAAAGCTGTGGTAAAATATCTTGGAACGTCGTTAATGGGACTTACAACAGCATGCAAATGACTAAGAATGTGAGGAAGTCATGACGAAATCTCTTCGAGCGGTATACATGAGATTAGCGCGCGGCATGCGAGTAGGGGTGTCAAAATTGAGTTTCGGGTTGGTTTTAAGGTCCTAACCCGAAATGACCCGGGTCTAAATGGGTTGATTCGAACCCGACCCAGTTTTATAAATGGGTTGAAAACCTAACCCTGAAAACCTGAAATATCAGGCGTAGACGCGACTTGCGAAGCATTAAGATGTGGTTGTGAGTGCATCACCAGGCTGGGTGCTAGCACTGGTTAGGGTATAGTGTGAGGTTGTTAGTGCAGGGGCCGCACAACGTGAGTGCGGGTCCGGTCCAGTCGCGGTCGGGTGGTGGAGCTAGTGATTAGCGACCTATAGTCACCTAGGGTGCAGATTGCGAGCGCGGAGATGAATCTGGGCCATCCGGATTGCCAGTGCAGAGTTGGAGGAGGGCAATACTTTGCACTGGGAAGGAAGATCGGGGTCACAAGAGGGTCATTCTCGGGTTTCCAGGTCAAGCCGAAGCCGACATGTATGACAAACGGGTTGACACTAACCTGGAATTTTAAGATCGCGTCAAATATCGACACCTCTACATGTGAGAAAAGAAGAGACTAAAAACACCCATAAAATATCGTTGAGATGTCGTAACATTATGGCTAATGTACGACATGTAATATCTAGTTGAGATCTCACTAATGGGATTTAAATCATTTAATAGAGTGAGAGGATGTTATTTTTTTACTTTAATTTAAAAATTTTATGTATTATATGAGTAAATAATAAAATTTAAAATTTTAATATTTAATAAATAAATGATTTTATAACTATGTATGTAAACCCTCTAATTGAATTTTAATTATAAATTTATTGTGTGAACCAGCAAGCAAGGTTAGTATCTGGGGAAGGGAAAAGCGTGGGACGGTAGTTGTAGTAATACGGCGTTGGATGCTAATCCATTCCATTAATGGATTTGGCCCAAAATTAGGTTAGGGTACGGACAAAAATTCAATCGTCATATTCTTATTAATTTTTTTAATTTATAATAATATTTGGATTTTAATATAATACTAATTTAAAAATAAATTCAAAGATTTTAAGACTCACCCTATATCCTCATTGACTTTTTTTTTTAATTAGAATGATATATCACAAAAAAAATTTCATTTGATCATCAAACATGAATTATCATATAATATTTGAATTAAAAAAAATTGGAAATAATTTCATGAACATTTGAACTTTTATTTTAACAAATTTTTAATTGAAATCAAAGTTTAAATAAGATGAACCAAACAATATTGAAAGTGTTTTGATCCAAATTTAAATGGGCCTAGCTCAAACTTAATTGAAAGATTTAATGTTGTCGAGTTTGAGCATTTTGACTCATTGTCCATCTTCTTTTGCCGTCTCACAATCACCCAATACACCACCCAACTCTTCGGCATCTCCAACCGAAAAACTCATTTTCCATTCCAAAATGCAGTAATTCATCTCCAATCAAACTCCATTTCTTTCTCCTTTTTCGAAGGTAACAATCTTTTTCCTCTTTCGCGAGCTTCTTCGGCAAATCCAATGACACAAAAAATTGGTGTAGGTGAAGAATGCGATGCAAATATTGGTGTCACACTATTCACCTACCGAATTTTGGCGTGTGATTTAGCATTCGAATGGAGTGAATATCGAACGACATATCACAATATGCAGATCGGTTGAAGATGACCTTAGATATTTCGTCTTCACTTAAGAGAATTTAACAAGATGTGTATTGATTGATGGAAAAAATTATAATGTATATGCATGTGTATCAACGAGTCTGCATCATAAGTTTATAAATGCCTTTGTTGTATGTATATATGTACCATATTTTCGTTAAGCGCATATGATTACAAAAGCATAAAAATAACTTATCAATATATTTGAATAGCATACAACATTCAGAAGCCCAAACAATCATCATAATCACATGAAGATTTTATTCAAGTGCATACAAGATTTGCGGCCAATATTTAAGAGTGATCGTAATTCTCCAAAAATTTGACTCAAATGCGTACTAGCTCTATTTTATCCCTCTCAAAATCTTCCTTTGCCTTTATTCAATCACGAAATAATGTAGAATATGCACTATTTTAATGCATTATAAAAACCCTCAAACATGAGAGATTATTACGTGTGGATTACAGACCTAGAGAATTATTTGATTTTGTGACTATGAACAGTTAAAATGCAACAAACACAGTGGTGAATAATAACTACCATTTTACTGTTCACAGTCACACAACCGAGCAATTCTCTAAACCCGAACTCTACACGTAATCATATCTCTCTCCTCAAGCATTGATATGCTTCTCCTACTTTCCTCTTTACTAGTGATTTAATAGTATATATATATAAAAAAAGAAATACTAGTGATTTAAAAGGTTTTTATAAATTATTTTGCTTATTGTAGAAGATATGACTATAGATGGTGCATGAAAGTTTCTTTGTTCGGGAATTTCATAATGTTTCCTTGTCATTCTCAAAAAGTGAAATCATATCATTGAATAGGATCAAATGCCATAGTCATGTATATATATGACAACAAACATTTTCATAAAATTATAAGAAAAAGGAATCACACCAAACTACTTTGTATGATATGCTCAAAGGGCATCAGTGAAAGGGAGACACTATTATTTAAAGTCGATAAAAATAAAGAAAGCTTCATTTCTAAAAGAGCCCCCTCTAGAATTTTTAAAATTCATTTTTATCTAAATTTTATATTTTTAATAATTATCATAAATTGTCAAATTACACTCATCAATTTATATGATCTATATGCAGAATGTAAATTCAGACTTAGGCTTCGTTTGTGGCTACTTTATTACTGTTTTTTAAAATGACTTTCTAGTAAAAAATTTATAGTTAAAAAAAAAAATTATACTGAAAAGAAATTTTAGAAAGTAGGAAGAAATATATCCCCAATAAAGCCTTAATTAAATACATTCTAAATTTAATTATACATATTCTTGACATTAAAATAAAAAGTAATTTTTTGATAATCTTCAAGAAATTCTTTTACAAATTTTACTATTTTTATTTAATCATATTACAAAATACCATAATAATTTATCAATTTTGCATTTAAAAATAATATCGTTAAGTGAACATAAAAATAATAATATAATCTTAATAAAATTTTATATATAACATCTGATAATTAAGTTAAAGGAGATTACCATAAAATTCTTATTTATTCATAAATTTGATCATCTAAATCATTATACCTATTTATATAACACTCAATTATTTAAAATACATAAAAATATCATTAATATTAATTTATCTAAATAAAATATTTTCATATAATTTAAATACTAAAATAATATATAAAAATATAAAAATTTAAATGTAAGATAATTAATATATATATATATATATATATTCCCCACTCCACAGTGTTTCATTTTATTATTTTGTATATCTCATCTAAGGGTGCAAACGAGTCGAGTCGAGCTCGAGCCAGGGGGTGTTCGAGTCGAGCCTGACAATCAAAACCCGAGCTCGAGCTCGAGCTCGAACTCAAAATCCGAGCTCGAGCTTGACTCGTCGTCAAATCGAGCGGCTCGTCGAGCTCGCTATCGAGCCTTTCGTCGCGCACGCGCCCGATCCCGCGCACGCAGCGCTCCGGCTGGCGCAGCCTGCGTCCGCTCCGGAGTCCCGCCTCCCGCAGCCGCAGCCCCGTCCGATCCCGCGCACGCGCCAAATCCCGAGCCCACGCCCTATCCCGCGCATTCGCCCGGGTCTAATCCCGCGCCAAATCCCGAGCACGCGCCCGTCCGCTCCAGCCTCCAGCCGGCCGCGCCCGGCCTGATCCCGCGATCGCTCCCTCGCACCGCTTCCGGCCTCCCGCAGACGCGACCCGAGCTACTCGACGAGCCGACGAGTCGATCAGCCCAGTGTCCGAGCTCGAGCTCGTTTAGCGTTCGAGCTCGAACTCGTGTTCGAGCTCGACTCGCGAGCTCGATAAGCTCAGCTCGTCGAGCCCATTAACGAGTCGAGCCCGAGCCGACTCGCGAGCCGGCTTGACTCGGTTGCACCCCTAATCTCATCTATAAAGTTGTTGCTGTCCAAGTTTGCTGGGAGGTGGGACCTACTTAGATTTTTATTTTGTTATTAGTTTAGGGTTATAAAAAATTAAATTTAATTGATAAAAAAATCAAAAATTTTTTTTTTATTAAATGCCGTTAATATTATAAAAATAGTTTATTTGTATCTGTTGTGTCCTGGAATATTCGCGGCGGTAGAGAAATATATAGTTTAACGTCTTAGCGTTGTACGAAGATCCAGCACACAATCAGATAAGTGAGAGGATGTAGCATTCATAAGTGACACCAGAATTTTTACGTGGAAAACCCCTGAAAAAGGGGGAAAAACCACGGGGCCTGGCCCGGTTTGAATGAATCCACTAGTATTTGTAGTCGATTACAAATGAGGCCCTTCCTTAGGAGAAGGCCTTGGATTGATGTAGCAAATGTACATCATATAGATTGCATTACATGGTAAGAGTTACATATACAGGTTTGTTTGGCCTGAAGGACCGTAGTCGGCAGAAGACCGTAGTCGGCAGGAGACCGTAGTCGGCCGGAGACCGTAGTCGGCCGGAGACCGTAGTCGGTCGAAGACCGTAGTCGGAAGGAGACCGTTGTCTGGTGATGGAGGTCGGACGGACCGTATTAGGCGACAGTGGTCAGAAGGACCGTAGGCGGTAGGAGATAAGGAGTCAGGTGTTAGTCCCAGTGTCACTTGGAAGATCGGATGTTGATGGTCTGGCCTTGAGTAGGACGTCGAGTCTTAAGCAGGACGTCAGGTCTTCAGCAGGACGTCGGGTCTTCAGCAGGACGTCGGGACTTAACGTCGGGCCTTGAACAAGACGTCGGGTCTTTGGCAGGAAATAGGGACTGAGTGTCAGGCCTTGAACAAGACGTTGGGTCTTTGGCAAGATGTAGGGACTGAGTGTCGGGCCTTGAACAAGACGTCGGGTCTTTGGCAGGACGTCGAGGATGAACGCGGGCCTTAAGGTGGTGGTCCGACGAGGTTTTGTGGTGGTCCGGCGAGGTTCCTGCGGTGGTCCGGTGGTGGTCCGACGAGATTCCTGCGGTGGTCCGGCGAGGTTCTGCGGTGGTCCGGCGGCTGTCGAGGAGGAACTCCTTCCTTCTCTTCTCTTCTTCCCTCTCTTGCTTGGACCTCCCTCTTATGAGAAATGAGGGCTCTATTTATAGATTTTCTGGAGTGGCATGACCCGTAAATAGGCGTGAGATCAGGGGCGAATAGGGAGTGGTCGAATGGACGGCCGATATTGAATCCTACGATCGTGCACCGTTCGTTGGACATTTGAAGGCCTTAATGATGTCAGAATTCTGTGATCTTGGGTTCGTTGGACTCGTCTCGTCGAGCCGCTCGATTCGAATATAAGCTCGTTAAAATCGGAGACCGTTTGGTAACTCAAATTGCTGTTTGAACCTTCCAAAAGAGCTTCGGGTCCTTGATTTGGACCCATTTGGACTCGGATTGGGTCGAATTTGATGTCGTTGGATTTGTATTTCCGAGACGCTCAGTTTGACTGTAAGCTCGCTGAAATCGGAGTTCAGGTGCTCCCGGATTTAATTTTTGAAGTTTCCAACTTGATTTTTGCCTCAAGATTCGTGCCCGATCAAGTTAATTTTCGCATGACGTATCAGTATCAATTAGTCTGCAAATAAAAATGTCTAAATTTAAAAAAAAAAAAGAAACTGCTTTATTAATATGATAGCTTTGCATAAATTTTATATATGAAAATCTATAAGAATAAGTAAGGTTATTGTGCATATTTTCTTATAAAAAATATTATTTAAAAAAAATCAACCAATCAGATGATAATATAGATTACACTTCCTAATCAGTAACTAAAAGAGATTTAGATGGGTGAACTGCCACTCTGCTAGTCTAAATTATAATTTATAACTCTTAAAAATTTTATTAGTCTAATAATTATGTCTTCATTTGAGATCACTTTTTTTAACTTTTTGAAGTAATTTTTTTGTCAAAAAGTTTTTTGAATTATAATTTTTTTTTTCTAAAAATTTGCTTCACAAATAGTAAAGAAAGCTGTCCCAAATGAAATTTATATTTGCAAATTAAGAAAAAAAATAACAATCTTACTAAAAAATTAAAAATGATTTCAAAGTCATTTAATTTCTTAAGGAAAATAATTATATTTTCACATATAATACAAATAAATAAAAATCATCATTGTGAAGATTGAGGTTTCGTTTGGAATGGCTTTCTTACCTTTTCTTAAAGCAATTTTAAAGTATATATATATTTTTAATTTTTATACTAAAATACTATTTTAAGAAGCAATAAAAAAGCCGTCCCAAACGAATTCTATAATTTTTATTGAGAAGTTTCTATCTTTGGGATAATTAAGAATTCTATAAAGAGTTAATCATCATATAATCAAATATTCTCATCAATAAAGTGATGAATCAGACAATATTATAAAGAACAAAACGGCATACATTAAAGAATGGGAGAGGATCATTTTAGAAAATGACTCAAAAGAGATCCATAAGAAAATAAAATTATAAAATAGATGATGATGAATTACAACTATTGTGTTAATGATTGCACCATTTTTAAAGAGATTTGGGATTTTTTAAGGATTTACATACATATCATATAATTTTTATGTATTTAAATATCTAACTACCAAATTTTAATATTTACTAATATGATAATTTAATATCACGATCACATAAAAATATAAGCAAGAAAATATATTTCACTTTGAAAAAGTGAATATTAATGATATTTTTAATGTGGTTGAAATATTAGGATGTTCTATAAGTAAATACTAAATGTTATTCATAAGAATTGTGTAACATATATAGCATGCATCGTCGTACACCCACTAATAAGTTCTTAACCTTAAATTCTTTGTCTTGTATGGCTTTAGTGACCTTCTGTGCAGCATCCTTTGTTGTGAATACTATGAATGATCAATAATTACATCAAAGCTAAACAAAATTACAATTTAATAATGGATTAGAGAGAAAAACTTAGCTGCAAAAAAAAAAAAGCAATGCTCAAAAGCCTATAAAAATAAACAAAGATAAAAACAGAGTAGAGATTCATCCCCCTGCAGACTCAGAATAGTTGGCATGAGACAAAATACCAAAATTACATATATTGTGTGTGGAATCCAAATGCATTCGGATACCAATCACAGAATGGAATCCGAATACACAATAATTTCTCGTAGAATTGAGAGTGGCTCCCTGGTTGCCATATGGACCATCAAAGTGCCATTCATCATGGTCCATGAAAGCGTCAAGGGGCTTGTGAAATACCAAAAATTAGTCAAGAAAGCCCAAAAAAAACTAGCAAAATGAAGCTCCAAATGCGCCTAGAAAGGCCAAAAGCTAGGGTATAAGATGCATGATAGAATTAAAATACCTCCACTTAAGAGCATTGAAATGGTCATCTTTCTTAATTTTTACATAGGTAGAAGAAATACTATTAATAAAGTAACTAAACTGTTAAGCATTTTTCTTCATGTATAATATATAAAGCAGGTAGTTACTAAATAGTAGAGCTTTTTAACCAAAGAGGCATAATTCTCCCTTTCAAAGATGAGGTTAAGGATGAGGTTAAACAACTGCAAAATAGTAGGCCTAATTAGGAGAAATGAAGAAGCACAAGGAATGAAGTATTTAATAATATTTAATGAACATCAACAACACATATGTAGTTTTTAAACCATCAACAATAGCATGAGCGGATCTACCTAAAGCCCAGGGTATTTTTAGGTAATTTGTCCATCGCCATCTATTTTTTAGTCTTTATTATAAGAGTCTTTAGTTAATTTGTCCACCACCATCTATTACAGGACGAACCCCGCCAAGGGGCGTTGCCCGCCTTGGACCCCCGGCATATCTGCGAAATCTCTACACTTTTACTTATAAGTTTGCCCCCTCCTGAAAATAAAGGATGGTTCCGTCCCTGCACCATAGCAATTATGACTCGCTTTGAGGTCTAGTTCTTCTATCATGACTCGCTAGATATTTATTAAATACCTATAAAGATATATGATAATATACATATTTGCCGAATAAAAATGGTTTCAAATGGATTAAAAAAAAAACGAGCAGCTCATGGCCTAATCAACCCATCTCATGTCCTAATCAACTTAAAATTTTATCAAAGCAGTAATGAAAACAAAAATTATGCCCAATTTATGATTAATCATTTAGACTTCGTTTGGGACGACTTTCTTTCTGGTTCTTAGAACAGCTTTCTAGTATAAAAATTTTAATTTTTTACTAAAAAACTGCTTTATGAAGCAGTAATAAAGCCGTTCCAAATGAAACCTTAGTCTTCCTTTTTTTTGGGGAAATTTGGGGCAAAAGCCCATCAATTACTATAAAAAGATTACAAGTAAAAGAAGAAAATCCAACATAAGAACAACAAAACTCTTATGTAGGAAAAGATCAAAAAAACCCCAACTATACCACCCAAAATTTTACATCAAAAAGAAAACTATAAGCTCCAAAATGGTAGTAAGTAAGGAATTCCAAAAAGATTCCCGCTAGATGAAACGATGACCCTGATCTTCAGCACCGGTAAAAAGAAATCCAAAACCTGCACAGAGAAACACAGAACCTGCTCCCGGGCTAAACAGGCTGCACTCAGAGGGATTAATAAGGAAACAAGTCGTAATCCTGGTTGCCCAGAGGCCGTCCGAGAGATTACAGGGAGCTTCATCATTGTACAGCCAGCCCAAAGCCACCACGAAGGGACCAGCCAACATGCCAAATTCCAGCACAGAAACAGTAGATAATTCCAGATAATCAGCAATACAGCACATCTAGCGAATGCCCCATTTAGGCCAAAATTTCTTGAAAGTGAAGTTTAAGGGAATCATAGTATTTCCATTTGATCACTTTAGCTCTAATAGCCTGAATAATCACCACTTTTAGTTCAGAAATATTCTTCGTCAAAGACGCAAATTTTCTCCCATTTCGTTCCCTCCAAATCCAGTAAACAGTCACAGAAATAGTAAGATAGCAGAATTGCAACTCAAAACTGCTAAAATGCCTAATGCTGCCCAGAAAATCATAGACCTGATGCAAGTTCGGTCTAAAATAGAAACTTCTAAGAGGAGGTAGAAGGGCAGAAAGCAAACTGAAGGTGTAATCGCATTCAAAATACAAATGCGCATGATTTTCCCAGTTAGCGTCGCAGAAAGAACAAGAAGAAGCTACAGGAATCCCTTTAAGAATAAGTAAATCCGCAGTCTTAAGCTTACGGTGCATGGCCATCCAAGAATAAGATGCATATCTCAACGCATACTCTTTATGCCAAATAAATTTGGCCCAACCAATATCCTCCAGATTTGAATAAAACAGTTTAGAGAAAGTTTTATTAGTCGGAGAATCCACCCCATCCCAGCTAATACAATGAGCCAATGAGCTAAATTCAATCTTCATGACCATGGAAGAAATGTCATCAGGAATTGCCAAAGGAAGGTTCCAAGAATTATTGGCCATAACATCAGTAATCATCAGATTAGAGAAATGGTGAGGGCATGAAAGCTCAACCAAGGCTTTTTTGTTGCACCACGGGTCCCAGTAAAAAGAAAAATTGCTATTAAAATTCACAACCAAAGAAATATGCTCTTTAATTTCAACGGCTTTAAGGCAGCACAATTTCCAAAATTTAGATGCAGAGGGAGGATATGGTTTCCAAGGGGAGCAGAATTTCTCCCTAAACCAAAGCCCAAGGATGTTGTCTGAGTTAAACATCTTAAAAATAAAAGAACAGGCCAAATTATGATATAAAACATCAAAACTGGGTAAACCAAGTCCACCTTTGCATTTAGGTGAAGCAACCGTATTCCAAGAAATAAGATGCAATTTTTTATCTTTGACATTGCCAAAAAACAGAAATTTGGCACACATTTTGCTTATACTTTTGCAACAAGCTTTAGGTATGATACTTCCACGGATCCAGTAAGCAATAGTATTGCTTATAGTAAACTTTAAAAATTGAACTCTACCCGCAAATGATAAGAATTTAATCTTCCAGCCAGAAAGCAGTCCAACAATTTTATCAATCAGAGGTTGAAAATGAGACATGCGCAGTCTGCTAGCCGAGATTGGCAAACCCAGATAAGTAATAACCTCAGCCACATTAGAAATGCCAAGGCAACCAGCTAAAGTAGAGACAAGAGAGGCATTGACACTTTTAGAGAAGATCAAAGTGCTCTTACTAGTGTTAATAAAAAGGCCAGATACCTTAGAAAAGTAATGCAATATATCCTTGAGAGCAAGGGCATTATCCCTAGAGGCCTTCCCAAATACCAAAAGATCATCAGCATACATCAGGTGAGTTAAAATACAATTACTATTAGGAATGCCTTTAAAGTGAAAACCCAGATTATTTTCCAAAGAGGAGGATTGTGCATCCATGGCAATACAAAACAAAAGTGGAGATAAGGGACAACCCTGTCTCAAGCCCGAAGAAGAATTAAAGTATCCTCTAAAACCCCATTAACAGAGATAGAGGAATGTACATCGGATATGCAACCTTTAATCCAGTTAACAAAGATGTCCGAAAAACCTTTCTGAGTGAGTCTATGAAGCAAGAAAGAACGAGAGACAGAGTCAAAAGCTTTTCTCACATCAAGTTTGGCACGGAAAGATCCCTTACTACTTTTGAAATCCCGCAGAATCTCGGAAGCAAGAATGATGTAATCAGTAAAACTTCTCTTAGCAACAAAACCAGACTGGGATTTGTTAATAATTAAGGGCAATATAGGCTTCATCCTATTAGCAATAATCTTGGCAACAATCTTGTAAAAAACATTACACAGAGAGATAGGACGATAATCAGAAATAGAGTTAGAATGAGTACCCTTAGGAATGAGAGTGATTACCGTAGATTTGGCCCCTCTAGACATAAGCCCAGTGGAGAAAAAGTGTTTAACAGCCGAGCAAAGTCTATTCCCGGAAATCAGCCAGGTTTTTTGATAAAAAGCAAAAGAATAGCCATCAGGACCCGGAGCCGAGGAAGCCACTCCCCCAAAAACCACCTTCTTGATCTCATCATTAGTAATAGGAGCAATTAAAGCAGCTAAAGCAGTAGAAGGGACAGTGTTACCAGTCGGAATGTTGTAAGAATTTTGCAGAGGAGGGGCCGGTGCATTAAATAGAGACTGGAAATGGTCCACAAGAGCCTTAGAAATCTCAGCATGAGAGGTAAGGATGCCAGTGTCAGTAACAAGCTCTTTAATCATATTCTTATTGGTTCTAGCTCTGATCTTGGCAAACAGGAAGCCAAGATCATCCTCTCCTTATGACAACCAATATGCCTTAGCTCTTTGGGAGATCCAAGAAGACCAAGCAACATGGGCAAAAGCCAGTTGCTCATTAGTGTTCTTAAGTCTGATGTTCAGTTCCGAGCTAAGAGGATCAGTTTGAATTTGCTCAAGGCATAAAGCTTGTTGATTTTTAAGATGCATAATGTTGTAAGAAAGATAGTTGGAAGAGTACCAATTCTTCTTTTTAATAGCATTTTTTAGAGCAGCCAGACTATCATAAAGAGAAGCAATTGGGGAGGCAGCAAGAGGCCTATCAAAAGCAGTGAGCAACTCATCCCAAAAGATATCAAAGCTAAGCCAAAATTCCTTAAACATGAATCTAGAGGCCCCTTTTTTATGAGAATTGGCATAAAGAATAATAGGAGCATGATCCGAACCTGAATGGGAATCCACTTTATAATAAGCCAAAGGAAAAAGATCCAGAAAAGAAGGGTTAATCAGCATACGGTCTAATTTGATGTGTATCGGATTATCCGACCTCTGATTAAACCAGGTGTAATGTAGACCAACAGATTTGAGATCAAGCAATCCAGATTCAAACATAAAGGAGTTTAATTCACCACATCTTGAGCTAGAAAAAGAGTTACCACCAGCCTTTTCCTCATCAAATCTATGACAGTTAAGATCTCCCATTAAGAGCCAAAGAGAATCCATATAAGCCGCAATGTTCAAAAGAGAATCCCATAACTCCTTCCTTTCTTCAACAGAATTAGAAGCATAAATAACCGTGAGGTAAAAAGGGGGCAAGCAGCCCGAATTAACAGAACCATGAATAACCTGAGAGGAGGAGAAAATGGGATTGAAAAGCAGAGAGGAGGAGTCCCATTTTACCCAGATACGACCAGGAGAAGAAGAAGTGAAATTATGACAGCTGCTCTCATTCTCAAATAAAGAATGAGTGTATTTGAACCAATCATTATGCAGAGCATCAGGCTGTATTTTAGCTTCTAAAATACAAATAAGCTTCAGATTAAACTTCGAAATAAGATCTTTGCACATCTTAACTTTACCCGGGCTATTAAACCCCCGCACATTCCAAGCACCCAAAGGAGGCAGGGACATAAATTATTTGTGGGATTTGGCCTTCTTGGCCGATTTTGCTTTGGCTTTTTTAGGAGAGGAAGTAGCTTTAGAAGAAGAAGATGAAGCCTTATGAGTCGAAGGCTTCAGAATGGTCTCCATCACAGTTTTCGAAGAGGAAGAGGTTTCCTCTTCAATTACATCTTCATCATTAGGATCATCTTCCGGATTGACAGCAGCGTCTAACGGAAAAGCTTGAAAACTGTTAGCTAACAAGACTTGCGTGGGCTTCAGGAGAGTATTAGGAAGAGAATGGTTAGCTGAGAAGGAATCAGCCTGAGGGAGATTGAGGTTAGGTAGGACAATGCTCTTACCCGAAGGCAAATCAGGAGGTACCTTAGAGCTAGACGGCTCTAAATTTGGTTTTTGATGAGGTTTTTCATGAACGGGTGGAATCAAAGAAACTTTCTCCCTGGAATTGCTAACCGCACGAGCGGCAGGTCCCCTACTTTTACTTCTTCCTCTAGTCGGCGGCTTGTGAGGAATCAAAACTTTAGGAGTTGGATTTTTTGGGCATAAGGCAAAGGAGTGAATAAGAGATCCACAACCTTCACACCTAGTCGGTTTCCAGTCATAAACGACCTTCAAGTTTATATCCAGCCCATCAATTTCAATAGGGATCTCATCAGCTAAAACCGAATTTTTATCCACCTCCACACAAACTCTCGCGAAGGTGAGCCTCGTTCTTTTGGCAGTAAAAGCGTCAACATAAAGGGGAATACCAATGTAACTCACGATTTTGGAAATACCTGACGGGGTCCAGAGGGCAAGAGGAAGGTTGACAATTTTGATCCACAGAGGAATGGCCGCAGACTCATCTCTTTTAGGTTGAAACTTAGGATCCCACCTCTGTAAGATGAATGGCTTGCCAAGCAGAAATCAAGGGCCACCCGCTAGAACCATATCATAGTCCTCAACAGCAGTGAACTTGAGAAGGAAGAAATCATCCACCAGAGAGATTAGAGAAAGATCACCTTTGAGCTTCCACGCCTTTTCCATGGCCAATCGAAGTCGCTCGTAATATGGTCTTGGGCCAAGAGAATATCCCACAAGAGATAGATTCCAAAGGGTCTTACCTTCAGAAAGGTCATTCGAGACAAAAGAAAGTTTTTTCTCCGGCTTGGAGTAAGACATCGGCCACTCATCACGAGCAGAAGAAGGGGCAGCTAGATTAGCTGCATAAGTGGTAGGGCGGTGAGGAGAACCAAGGATGGAGGCGCCTTGAGGAGGAGGAACATCAAGCGGATGAGCCATCCCGGCCAAAGGCCAGGAAAGCCACGAAGAGAAAGAGCGCCGCCACGGGAGAACTAAACCCTAGCAGAGAAAAAAAAGCTAAGGTATATAACCTTAGTCTTCCAAATGTATTATATAACATTATAGTTGAGAAAGAACAAAATATTTTATTATGAGTTACGACATGTCCCACAATTCATCTGCTTTAACAATTTAAGGGATTTATTTCTCTGATTAATTTTTAATCCTAAAAAGTTGAAAAAATCAAGATTTAGCAAATTTTAATAGTTGGTATATAAAATAAATTTGAGATTGCTATCAAGATGTAATCAATTTGGATTTACAATATTTACTGAATTTTACTTGTATTATTTATTAGAAAATTACTTTAGAATTAAATTGAATAAAATAAAAATGTACCCTACATGCTTTATGATTTATACTGCTCACCATATTGTACTATAATATCTTTCAATATAATTTGATAATTAAATAATTAATATTCTTTAATAAAAAAACATAAAATATTATTTTTATTTTTTAATTACAACAATAGAATGTAATAAAATACAGTAAAATAAGTAATTTGATATGTTTTTATTGATTTATTATTTTCCATATTCATCAAATTTTATAAAATAAAAAAAAGATAAAATCTGAGTAATTATCCTAAAAAAAGTTTAATAAATTGAATTAAATAATTATCCCATAGAGTCGGTCCGGTAAAACCATATTTTAGTCTTATATCCTAAAAGATTTACGAAAATACCCATCAAATATTGCCCTTTATAGTCTCTTCAGCCGCGTGAAATGTTCGCAGTTTTCCATTTTCTAGCGACTTTTCTCGTCCTAGGCATTTCTGCACAAGGCTAAAGAACCTCTTCTTGCCCTCGCCGACGATCTGCGCTTTGACCGTGAAGTGCCTCGTCATCTGGTAAAGTTTGAGGGAGAAGGGGAGAGATCAGATCACTGTAGCAGTGATGGAGATCTTTGGCTCTCTCCACGGAAGGGCGGCGCTTCTTATTCTACCGCTGGCGGTGGCTGCGTTGTTGATTTCGCCGTCGGCGGCGGAGATCCGCCAGACTGAGGTGAAAAATGACGCCCGAACGATAATCCCCTTCGACGAGTTCGGATTTACACGTAGTGGCGTTCTCGATCTCAAAGTCTCCAGGATCTCCCTCTCGGATACCAATCCTGACCTCGATTTGTCTCAGCTAGGGTTTTTCCTCAGCACACGCGACACCTGGATCCACGTTTTGCAGCAGATCCAGGAGCTGGATGTCACCTGCGCTCTTCAATCAGAGCTCGTCAAGCTCGTCTACACCTTCGATTATCTCCCGGCCGCTGCTCCGGCCGGCCGCGCGACTAGCTTTGGTTCCCTTTTCAACGTAACCGTTCCGGGTCAGTACACCCTTCTTTTCGCTAATTGTCTTCCTCAGATTCACGTCTCTATGTCTGTTCGATCCGCTATGTACAACATTGAGCCTGGCTCTGGGCGCAGCGTCTACCTCTCCGCCGGTTCCGCCAACCTGCCGTTTGTCTATTTCTTTTTCTTTCTAGTTTATGGCAGCCTTGCGGCGCTATGGGTTTCTGTTTTGTTACGTAAGAGACAGACCGCTTACCGGATCCACTACTTCATGCTGGCCGTTGTCATTCTCAAGGCGCTTAATCTTATATGCGAGGCTGAAGACAAATTGTATATTGAACGTACTGGCAGTGCCCATGGATGGGACGTTCTCTTCTACATCTTTAGTTTCTTGAAAGGAATATCCTTATTCACTCTGATTGTCCTGATTGGTACTGGTTGGTCCTTCCTTAAACCGTATCTTCAGGACAAGGAAAAGAAAGTGCTCATGATTGTAATCCCTCTCCAGGTCGTTGCAAACATAGCTCAGGTGGTGATTGATGAGTCTGGACCTTACGCCAGAGATTGGGTTACATGGAAGCAAGTCTTTCTTCTTGTCGATGTCATTTGCTGCTGTGCTGTTCTCTTCCCTATTGTCTGGTCCATTAAAAACCTTCGTGAGGCGGCTAGGACGGATGGCAAAGCTGCTGTTAACCTTATGAAGCTTACACTTTTCCGGCAATACTATATTGTAGTAATTTGCTACATCTACTTTACTCGAGTTGTGGTTTACGCCTTGGTTACTATTACCTCTTATAGATATCTTTGGACCAGTGTGGTAGCTGGGGAGCTGGCTACCCTTGCTTTCTATATCTTTACAGGATACAAGTTTAGGCCTGAGGTCCACAACCCATATTTTGTAATTGATGATGAAGAAGAGGAGGCAGCGGCAGAGGCTATCAAGCTTGAGGACGAATTTGAATTATGATTACAGGTATAAAGGGTTGTTAGAAATTGTATTTTATTGTTCGCCCATGAGAATTTACCCTGCACAACTGCCCCATCTTGGGGAGGTTTCAGCGTCACGTAGTAGTATTTGGTTTATTTTACTTGATATTTTTGTCACTCCTTTACCTATGTAAATGGGGATTCCTGTTCAAATCCTCATATGGAACTTCCATTTGTTATCATGTGTACCTGCAGTAACATTTTGCCATGGAAGTTTGGGGCTTTATTGTCTATATTGATTTCTGACTGGTTACAATCCTTGATTTTATAGTTTCTCTGAAAATTTAATATACTTCTGGTGTTTCAACATAAATCACTCTAGTTGCAGGGTAGTTCCTGTTTTTTTCAGAATTTTGGCCGGTTTATATGTTTAATTTTGTTTGCATGCTATTCACAAGCTCAGAGTTTTGGATAAATCATGGGAATGAATTGTTAAAGACTTTTCAATGAAGGTATGGATTCCTGTTCATCAAATTCTGGTATATATATATATATTTCATTCTTTGTTTGGATATGTCATATAGAAGAGCTCATCCGTCTTCCTTTGTGAGGCGCCCCCTAATTATTCTACAACTTAATCCACATACTTTCACCTTCATCTGTAGTTCTTTAGTGCATATCATGTTAGGGTTCCCAAATAAATGAATTCTGTGGTTATCTAACTAAAGTAGCTTATATGTATTCTGCTTCTGCCTATGAAAGCTTGCTAATTTTGTTCTCAAATAAAAAAACCATGTTTTGAACATGATTCGCCTAGCAAATACATGCTATGGATTCCCGTTTATATTGTCAGTAATCGTTGGCAGTGGTAATACATCTGCATTACAATATTTTAGGACATTGAAAAAAAATGTTTGACTAGTTCTATAACAAGATTTTTTTTTTCATTTATTGGAATTACAGATAGACCTAGTGAGGGGATTGTAACTTTGGGCGATGAAGTCATTAATAAGAGTACACATTTTAGATATCTTTGATCTATTGTTCAGAGTGATGGTGAAATAGATGGGTATATTATTTACAGAATTCAATTGGATGGTTGAAGTGGAGGAATGCATCAGGCTTGTTGTGCAATAGAAAAGTCCCCCTCAAACTTAAAGGAAAGTTCTATAAGATGGTGGCGAGACCTGCAATGCTTTATGGTGCCGAATGTTGGCATTAAAAGTGAAGCATAATACTAAGTTAAGTGTTGCAGAGATGAGGATGCTTAGGTGGATGAGTGGCTTTACCCTTAGAGATAGGATACGAAATGAGCATATATGTGAAAAGGTTGGAGTAGCTCTAGTGGAAGATAAGAGTAGAGAGAGTCACCTTAGATGGTTTGGTCATATTAAACAGAGGCCTTTCGATGACCCAATTAGGAAAGTTGAGGTATTAAATTTGACTTATGTTAAGAAATATAGAGGTAGACCTAAAAAGTCTTGCTTAGAAAATATTAGAATTGATCTTTCTTTATTAGATTTAAATGAGAATTTGACTTTTAACAGGACATAATGGCGAAAAAGGATTCATGTAGCCGACCCCACATAGTGGGACAAAGGCTTGATGCTGTTGCTGTTGTTGTTGATTGGAATTGCAGATGTAGATTTGAATTCTGAAAAATTATGGGCATAACTTGTCTTAAGATGGTGGATGTCAAATATAATAATAAGCCCTGAAATTGGTGCTAGGGTTCTGGTTTGGCTCTCATTAGATCAATTCCATATTTAGTCTGTATATTTCATATACCATTCAAGTCTACGAGCTTTCAGTGAATAGCCAGAAGCAGTGGGGAACTAAATTGGCCAAAATTTAATTAAGTTAAAGCTGACCTTGATTTAACTCCACTCAAGTTTATTGCGTTGGTCAGTTAACTCTTGGTGAGATAGAGGCATAGATTCAGATTGGTGACAAATTTATAATTATTTGACGTTATAAAATACATTTTGTTTTAGCATTTAAGGTGAGATTCAGATTGGAGCTACAGAAGAACGACAAACAGTTGTTTGCCGTTCCATTGAAGATGCTCTAAGGAATGAAGTGGATGAGAAACGGAAAGTTGGAGATAATGGTTGATGAGGGCAGTGGCTAAAAAGCATGGTGGTATACTGTGTGAGAGAAATTGCTGAGGAAGGGCTAGTAAGGTTTTATTTTGGAAACTGGAGTCATGGGAGGCTGGGTTGGTTCCTCTACCTAGGGTCGTAGATTATAAATGATTTCAATAATTCTGGAGTTGCCACAGATGTGTATCTTTACTGTAAATCAAATATACACTGGATGAACGAGGAAAGTGGAAATATGCTTTAGAGGTCATATTAATAACTCCTTCAGTTGTAAATTACTAGGATTTAAACTGCTTTTCTGGAATAAAGATGGTTCTGCCACTTGATGTTCATGAACAATTCCACAGAAGGATGCCAGAAATTAATTTAGGTTATTTTTATGGTATGTTTATTGCAAATTGGATCTGTTTATGGAAATAATGATGAGGTTTGCTTCGAACTTGGGGTCAAAAGATGATCATTGTGCACACCTCTTTCCTTTCTGTGCTTCTAGTAGATTCTGATAAGTTTGATGCAAAATTGGCAACAGTAGTCAAATATATTCTTATGTATTTCAGACTTCCTTGAACTTGCCTCCATCTTTGAACACCCTACAAATTTTATGTTTAAGATGGCTATGATTGCCTGGTGTCTTTTGTTTGTATTTTGTGATATTGATAACTTAATATTTAACAAATGGTCTGCTGGGGAAGTAAAATCACACAACTAACACAAACAAGAAAGATAAGGCAGTGAAAGGAAAGAAAATCGGGATTTAACATGGAAAAATATGAACTTGGAAAAAAAAATCATAGAGCTACACCACACCTAAAAATTTACTATGAAAATTGAGAAAAATTTGTGCAAATCTCTTTCTCTCTCGCTCTCTCCTTATCTCTCTTTTCTCTCACATTGTTCTCGTACTATAACTAATAAAGATATATAATTAAATCACCAAGAGATGCAACCCTTCATGTAAAACGAAAAGGAAAATTGTCCAGCTCTCTCTATCCATCTCTAAAAAAATTATATACTGTTGTAGTGCTCAGATACACAGTGTCACAGTGCTATACAGTTATATAGAAAAAAATTTCTCTGGTGTAAAACACCTGAATCCAAGCAGGGGGGAGGACCTCCTACAACCTCCCAATGAGCTCAACCAATGGAATTGAGTTTCGAGGCAACAATACAACTTGATTGATAGACACAATTAGATTCCAAACAAAACTAACATGGCTAGCTAAATTAATGATTATTTTAATGTTCCGTTCGTAAAGTGTTGTAGAGATGAGAATGCTTTGTTGGATGAGTGGCTTTTACTATTAGAGACAAAATGCGAAGCGGGTATATATGCGAAAAGGTTAGAGCATCTCTTGATGATTTGGTCATGTAAAATATATGTTTTTTGATGACCTGATTAGGATAGTAGATGCATTAAATTTGGCCTATATTAAGAAAGATAGACGTTGACCTAAAAAGACTCGGTTAGAAAATATTAGAAATGATCTTTATTAGATTTAAAGGAGAATTTGGCTCTTAATAGAACATAATAAAAAACATGATTCATGTAATTGATCCCACATCATAGGATAAAAACTTGATGTTGTTGTCATTGTAGTTTGACTTAGGGCTGCAGCTTGTTTAGTGTTCTGTAGAAGAAGTATCGCTTTGTTTAAGATTTTAATTTGTTTTGTATGAATGTTTAATTGTTTCCAGTCTTGAAATTAACTATGTAATGAAAAATGCAGAACTTTATTTTCCATGAAGTTGTAGTTTCTTTTTCCATTGAGGGTATTATTACAAATTTATTTATCACCCATTTCATCTTTTTTCCTTAAAATTTTGTTTGAACATATGCTTAAGATCAATTTCCCTTTTATGTTTTCTTTACCTGATGTCTGAAGTTTGCGGGATTTTACAAGAGATTGAGGCTTCATTTGGGATAATTTTCTTCCTGCTTTATAAACCAGCTTTTTAAAACAAAATTTTCTTAAACTAAAAATTTTGTATGAAAAAACTGCTTCAGAAAGCAATAAGAAAGTCGTCCTTCAAAAAAATTTCGTATTAAAAAACTATTTTAGAAAAAAAATTATCCCAAATGAAAGCCTGAAAGAATAATATTTTTATAACTCATATTATAACATGTCAATTGGAGTTTAGAAAGCTAATTTTTTGCTTGATTTTTTATTAGAACTTATTGGGATTTGAAAATGAACTCACTAACTTCAAGATTCATCTTTATACAAAATTTAATTAGAAATGTTATTGTTTTTTCATGTGCAAGTCTTTATGAAGAACTGTTGGGGGAACCAGCAGAGAAATAGGGAGAGAGAGAAAGAGATGGTTATTATCATCTTTTTAAGAAATTATTAGCATGGTTTGGTCCTATTTGCTACTATGATCATTATTGATTAGGTGGTGATAGATAATAGCAACTGATGTGATTTATAAGTGCTAGCAAGCCACTACATTTTATTCATTAAAAATGGCAAGTTTTAATGTTTTATAGTAGATGAAAGTGCATATTAGTTGTATTGGACACATCTTTCTTCTCTTGAAAATTGATGATTTGTCCTTGTTGAACTACATTTTGTAAGATTTTCTAAATTTTCTATAAAAAAAAATTAGAAAATGTGCTACCTTTAGTTGGTAAGGAGAGCATCATACAAAAAAAAAAAAAAAAGCATTTGAGGTGACTTACTAAGGAAATATAATGGATATGCTTTCCTTGACATTTATAATTTTTACTACTATACTACATTTGCTTTGATGTGGCCTTTTACCTTTATGGTGTGGGTAAGCATAGGCATAATAGTGGAAGAGTGCTTACTATTTATTGAGAGAGGGAACATAACCAAAGTGTTATTGCTTGCTAATCATATGCTTAACCAAATAATTATAGGGAAGAGGTAAGTTGCTTTTGAAGAGGTTTGGCTCCTCTATTTTATTGATATCTACTACTATCTCATTATTTAATAACTATAAAGGGATTTAATTTATGTTTGTTTGCTCCTTGATTTGTAGACTCCTTATTATTTGTTAGTGGAATTCATGTTTTAATTTGGAGTGATCATTATTTTGGTCGAAAAATCTAAATATTAGTGATTTATTAGCTCATTTTAGATCTTTTATTGATTGATTCAAAATTGATGATGAATATAAAGCCCTAATTTTCCATTGTACTCTATCATTCTCGTATAAAAATATTATTGCAATGAAGGTTGAAGGATTGTAATCACATGATGGTCTTCAAAGAACATTAGTTGGGTGGTGATGGTTGGAATGTCGTTGTAAAATTGATTAGCTTAGGATTATATTAAGATATTAGATGTCAGAGGACTAGAGTTGTGTGACAGCTGTTAAATGATTGTAGTTAGGTGATAGTGGTTGGATGATTGTAGTTGTGCAACAATGCTCAGATGAATATAGTTAGGTGATGGTAGTCAGAGGATTGTACTTGAGCGACAGAGGTCAAAGGACTGTAGTCATGTGATAATGATAAGAGAGGATCATAGTTGGATGATGGTGATTGAATGATCATAATCAGGTGAGGTACTTAAAGGACCGTCGTTAGGTGACAATGGTCAGAAGATCGTAGTTGGGGCTTAGTGTTTGGAGGATAGTAGTTGGTGATAGTGGTTAGTGGGATTGTAATTGAGTGAAGGTGTTTAGAGGACTGTAGTTAGGCAAAAGTGGTTGAAGAAGTGTAGTTGGATGATGGAGTTCATAGGAGCACAATTAAGCAATAGTTGTCAAAGGATTATAATTAAGCTTTAAAGGTTGGAGGAGTGTAGCGGGGTGATGATAGTAAGAGGATTGTAGTCGGGTGATGATGGTTAGAGGACTGTAGCCAGACAATGGTGGTTGGAAGATAATAATATAGTGATAGTGGCCAGAGAATTAAAACCAAAGAATGTGGTTAGAGGGTTATAGTTGGTCGATGAAAGCTGAAGGATCATAGAAAGGCAGTGGAGGGCAGAGGAATAATTAGTTGAGGGTTGTTTAAGGATTGTAATTATATGATGGTGGTCTAAGGATCATAGTCAAGTGATGATGGTAAAAAAAGATTGTTGTTGAGCAACAAAAATAGGAGTTTTGTATCCAAGCGAAGTAGGACAATGAATGATAATCGAGTGATTATGGTTAAGGGTGTCAAAATTTGACCCGTCCGAAAATTCGACCAAAAAAATTTCATGTTTAGGTCAACCCATTTACCATATAGGCCGGGACCCGAGACGAGACGGATCCCGCCCGTGCTGGATCGCGACGGAGCTGCACTAACCAGGATCTAGCTTTGGAATTTGGTTCGGAACTGAATCTTCCAAATAATTAATTCACACAGACTAACAAACACAGAGCTACTATGTATCATCAAATGCAGCGGAACAAAACATCTATCCAATTACATTTCCTCAAAACAATCATTTACAGAACAGTACATGGCTTTCGACCGAAAGAAAGACAGAAAAGAAAAGCCATGACTGTACAAAATGAAAAGTACAAAAGTACATATACTGATCAGACTCTGAACTAATCCTGAACTTTCTTGCCCTTCCCAGAACCTGAAAACCACCAGAAAGCAAGGGTGAGCTCAACAGCTCAGTAAAGCAACAAACCTCCAATCAAAATCCTCAGAATCTCAAAACCAACACAGCAGACAAATCCGTACAGAATCGAAACAGATTCGGACAGATATCAAATCAACAAAACTATACGGAAACGAAAGTTGTATCAAATCAGAAACATAACAGATCAAACACATCAGATCAACAGAATCAGAATCGTACAGATCATATCGGAACAGAACAAATCATATCGGAACAGAACAAATCATATCGGAACAGAACAAATCATATCGGAATCATATAGCAGATATCAGATATTTAATTAATAGCTAAATTCCCTGACACTGACTGAATCTCATAGGATCCAGGCCACTTATGCCTCCCTTTGTGCTCACAGCACCAAAACAGATCAGATCAGATGTGCTTATAGCACCAGAATACATATATAGTGCATATAGCACCTAAACAGATTGTTTCCTCGGATCCGGAACAGAACAGATATCAGATTTCATATTGAGCTCATTTCAGAATTCCCAGACACTAACTGAATCTCATAGGATCCAGGCCCCTTATAACTCCCTTTATATAGCATATACAGATAGCATATCAATTCAGAAGATTTCCGGACAAAACAGAAATTTCTCAAAAATCGGGCAGCACAACGGCAGTATACAGAATTTACACAATTTTCCTGAAAATCAAAATTCACCAAATTCGCACAGAATATAGATATCAACATTTTAGAACATTCATTCTACTGCACAGATAATTTCCAAGTTCACAGAAAAATCCAGTCGACTAAAAAACACAGTCGAATCAAAAATACCCGGACAAAAATCTTTAAAAAAATAACCAAAATGTGCACACTCGGCACTTCAACAAAATACAGAAAGTTACGCGGTAGAAACTAAACCAGTCGGAAATTACGGACGAAAATCGCGAACAAAACTTAATTCCGGACAGATAATACCGCCAAACTCGACGGTTCTGAAAATTGAGAAAGTCGGATTATGCCGTACCTTGCGTACAGCAATTTCCTCAACAGTCTCTTCGGACGAAAACAGCTCGGCGTCGCCCGAAAATCCACTTTTCCACTTTTTCCTTCGTTTTTCTCTCTCTCCTCAACTTTTTTCTCTCTCTTCAAAATATCTCATTTCTATATATATCCAGACTGATCGTCCTGGACGATCGAGCTTCGTACCGGACGATCCATGAAGAGAGTTATTTCGTCCAGACAAAAATTGAACATCGTCCTCGGCGAAGGGTTCACGGACTTATTTTCGTCCAGACGATCCTGATTTCGTCCAGACGAACCATACAGCCAAACATGATTTTCTCTGCACAACCTGTACCGATCGTCCCGGACGATCCGACTTCGTCCGGACGAACCTGGAGCAGAAACTGATATTACAATCTCCCCAACTTAAAAAAAAATGTCGTCCTCGACATTATCCAGTCCAAACTCAGTCAAAACAAGTATGGGTACAACCGTCTCATGTCAGACTCCTTCTCCCAAGTGGCTTCCCGTGCAGTACGGTGCTTCCACTGGACTTTAACCATTGGAATCTGTTTACTTCTTAGCTTTCGTACGTCGTATGCCAAAATCAACTCTGGCTCTTCCTTGTACGTCAGATTCTCCTGAATCTCAACCTCATCAGCAGATACTTTCTTCCCAGAGTCGGATACCCACTTCCTCAGAGTGGATACGTGAAACACATTATGCACATCAGGCATCGAATCAGAAAGCATCAATTTGTAAGCAGCTTTTCCAATCCTTTCCAGGATTTCAAAAGGTCCAACATACCTCGGACTAAGCTTGCTCACCTGACCAAATCTGCTCACACCCTTCATCGGGCTGACTTTGACATACACAAAGTCACCAACCTGAAACTCTACAAATCTGTGCTTCTGATTGTAATACTTCTGCTGTCGATCTTGAGCAGCTTTCAATCTTTCTCTTATCAAATTGATCTTCTGAGCAGTTTCATCAGCAAAAGTGGCTCCCAAAGCCTGCCTATCTCCGACCTCCGTCAGAGTCAAAGGAGTACGGCACTTCCTGCCATACAAAGCTTCGTACGGTGCCATACCGATACTGGACTGAAAACTGTTGTTATAGGCAAACTCAATCAGCGGAATATGATCTTCCCAGCTTCCGCTAAAGTCCAGAACACAAAGTCTTAACAGATCTTCCAGTACCTGAATAGTCCTCTCAGACTGTCCATCGGTCTGAGGATGAAAGGCTGTACTAAAATGCAGTTTTGTACCCAAGCCTTGCTGAATGCCTTTCCAAAGTCTGGAAGTAAAACGTCCATCTCGATCAGATACGATCACACGAGGCACACCGTGCAATCTGACTATCTCTTTCACATATATCTGTGCCAAGCGATCAACTGAATCCGTCTGTCTGATCGGAAGAAAATGGGCTGACTTCGTCAATCGATCTACAACCACCCAAATAGCGTCGTGCCCTTGTCTAGATCGAGGGAAACCCATCGCAAAATCCATCGTTACCTCCTCCCATTTCCACTCAGGGATAGGCAACGACTGCAACAATCCACCTGGTCGCTGATGCTCTGCCTTTACCAACTGACAGGCTTCGCATCCCGACACAAACTCTGCTACATCTTTCTTCATCCCAGGCCACCAGAACAAAAGCTTCATATCAGCGTACATCTTACCACTGCCTGGATGTACAGTGTAGCCTGAATGATGAGATTCATACAGAATCTCCTGCCTCAAGTCTCCAAACACAGGTACCCACAACCTGTTCTTACAGAAAATAGCACCAGAATCAGAAATTCGAAGTTCAGGAGTCTTACCAGATCCAATCTGAGCAATCAACTTCGAATAATCAGAATCTGACTTCTGGGCTTCTTGAATCCTTGTTTCCAAAGTAGACCGAATACTCATCTGAGCCAACTCCAAACCACTGGAGGAAATCACTTCCAACTGCAAACGCTCCATATCACGAATCAGAAAGTCATCACAAGTAAGCTGAATACCTGATAATCCAGAAGACTTCCTGCTCAAGGCATCCGCTACCACATTAGCCTTACCAGGCTGATACTGAATAGTCAAATCATAATCTTTGATCAACTCGAGCCACCTTCTTTGTCTCAGATTCAAATCCTTCTGAGTAAAAAAATATACTTCAGGCTCTTATGATCAGTGAAAATCTCACATCTGACGCCATACAGGTAATGACGCCAAATCTTCAAAGCAAACACAACTGCAGCTAACTCCAGATCATGCGTCGGGTAATTCTTTTCATGTGGTTTCAACTGTCTAGAAGCATAAGAAATTACCTGACCATGCTGCATCAGGACACATCCCAGTCCTTTCAGTGAAGCATCACTGAACACCTGAAAACCTTCCGTACCTGACGGAAGTGCTAACACTGGAGCTGAAGTCAAACAATCCTTCAATCGCTGAAAACTCGCCTCACACTCCGGTGTCCAAACACAAAAGGTACTGACTTCTGAGTCAGTCTCGTCAGAGGCGTCGAAATCTGTGAAAATCCCTTCACAAATTTCCTGTAATATCCAGCCATGCCCAAGAAACTACGTACCTCAAATACCGTAGTCGGCCTTGGCCAATTAGCAACTGCCTGAATCTTCTGGGGATCTACAGAAATGCCTTCTCCGCTAATCACATGCCCCAGAAAAGAAATGCTCTTCAGCCAGAATTCACACTTGGAGAACTTGGCATACAGCTGATGCCGCCTCAAAGTCTCTAACACAATCCTCAAATGTCTGGCATGATCATCCTCAGATGCAGAATATACCAGAATATCGTCAATGAAGACGATCACAAACTGATCCAGATACTCCCTGAATACTCGGTTCATCAGATCCATGAAAATAGCAGGCGCGTTGGTTACCCCAAAAGGCATAACCAAAAACTCATAGTGCCCGTACCGAGTACTAAAAGCTGTCTTCACCACATCAGCTTCCTTCACCTTCACCTGATAATATCCGGATCGCAAATCAATCTTCGAAAATACTGAAGATCCGGAAAGCTGATCAAACAAGTCGTCAATCCGAGGCAAAGGATACTTGTTCTTGATCGTGACCTTGTTCAAATCTCTGTAATCGATACACATACGGAGTGTACCGTCCTTCTTCTTCACAAACAGAACAGGTGCTCCCCAGGGCGAAACACTAGGGCGCACAAAACCTCTATCAACCAACTCCTGAAGCTGAACTTTCAACTCAGAAAGTTCTTTCGGTGCCATCCTGTACGGAGCTTTCGATATCGGAGCGGTACCACCAGGAAAAATATCGATAGAGAACTCCACATCTCTATCCGGAGGTAAAAACCAACCAGCTCCTCGGGAAAAATATCAGCAAACTCCCGTACCACAGGGATCTCAGAAACAGAACCAACCTCTAGGTTCAAATCCCGCACCGAAGCCAAAAACACTGGGCATCCCTTCTTCCACATCCTGTTCACTTCCAATACCGAAATCAGACTGGAGAGAACACCTCGTAATCCCTGAAATACAACTCTTTCTCCAGCCATAAGCAAACTCACTTGCTTCTTTAGACAGTCTATCTGGGCTTCATACTGACTCAACCAATCCATGCCCAGAATTACATCATACGATGAAATCAGCAACCGAATCAAACTTGATTTCCACTTCTTGCCAGCAATCTCGATCTCACACAAACAAAATTGCCGAGCAATCAAAGGATTCCCAGCCGGTAAAATCACAGACAAAGAAACCGGAAGTAAAAGAGAATCCAAACGTAAAGCCTCAAAACAGTGCTCGGACAGAAAAGAATGACTCGCTCCAGAGTCAAACAAAACACGACAGGGCTGATCAGAAATGTAAATCGTACCTGTCACAACATCGGGAGCATCTCGAGCCTCCTGCTGACTCAAACTGTAAACTCGTGGCTGAACTGGAACAGGAGCTGAAGCAACGGAACTACTCTGCTCCCTCTGAACAGTAGGTGGTCTCCGTGGTGCAGAACTAGAACCACCACCTCTTCCAGCAAATCCCTCAGGGCGAGGAGGAACAGTCCTCGGTCTTCCTGCTGAACCGGCAGGTCTGACAAAGCCCTCCGATCGCTGATCAAATCCCATCTGCGGACACTTTGCAATCCGATGTCCTGACTGACCACATCGGAAGCACAGACCAGCCATCCTATAACATTGGCCGAAGTGTCGCCGTCCACAGTTTTGGCACACAGGTGCCGAACTGACTGATCCCGAACTCGTCGTACTGGTAACAGTACCAGACGATCCTCTGCTCCTTCTGGAATCTCCAGATCCAGAACCGGAAACAAATCTCCTCTTTCCGGAGGAACCACTGCCAGATGCCTCGCCTCCAAACCTCTTCCTACTCGCAGTCCACCGCTGCTGAGTAGCCATCAAGTCGTTCTCTAACAATCGAGCTCGCTCCACAAGCTCGGAGAAATCAGTAATCCGGAATGGTATCAGGGGCTGCCTCAAGGTATCTCGCAATCCCTTCAGAAATCTGTAACATCTCTCAGCAGAAGTGCTAACCAGCTGCGGAGCGTACCTGGCTAATGCAGTAAACTCAGCCTCGTACTGCATCACCGTCTTGCTCCCCTGAACAAGCCTCAGAAAGTTCTCCTGCATCTGCTGTCGTGCAGAAGGGGGAACAAACCAATCTCGGAATACCTCAGTGAACTCTTCCCAAGTAATCAAAGAGTTCAGTCTGCCCTGAAATCTGGCTGCCTGCTGGCCGTCCCACCAGTGCTCAGCCTCTCCGTCTAACAGAAAAACTGCTAACGGTACCTTCCTGTCTGACGGACACTGCATCCCGTCAAAGGTCTTCTCCACTCTCCTCAGCCACTCTTCAGCAGCTCTGGGCTCAACAGCGCCCTCAAACCTCGGAGGTTTCAACCTCAAAAACAACTGCAAATGTCTATCCAGGTCATCAGATCTGACAGTAGAAGCTCTACTCTGAGTCTCGCTCATCATCTGAGCAACCAGCGAAGCAAACTGAGAAAGCGTATCAGCACCGACCACTGGGGCTGTACTCCCCACTGGTGCTGCCTGATCGGCACTCTGACCATCTGTCATGTCTGGGTCTGGCTGATCCATACAGAAAAATCCAGAAAATCCGGAAAACTATCACAAAAACAACAAAAAAAAAAAAAAGCCAAACAAATCAAAATTACCCCCCAGACAGACTTACTGATCACTTCCTATAGCTCTGTTTCACAAAATTCTCAAATTCCAAAACCATTGCTCTGATACCAAAAAAAAGCTTGTCACGACCCGACCCGAGACGAGACGGATCCCGCCCGTGCTGGATCGCGACGGAGCTGCACTAACCAGGATCTAGCTTTGGAATTTGGTTCGGAACTGAATCTTCCAAATAATTAATTCACACAGACTAACAAACACAGAGCTACTATGTATCATCAAATGCAGCGGAACAAAACATCTATCCAATTTCATTTCCTCAAAACAATCATTTACAGAACAGTACATGGCTTTCGACAGAAAGAAAGACAGAAAAGAAAAGCCATGACTGTACAAAAATCAAAAGTACAAAAGTACCTATACTGATCAGACTCTGAACTAATCCTGAACTTCCTTGCCCTTCCCAGAACCTGAAAACCACCAGAAAGCAAGGGTGAGCTCAACAGCTCAGTAAAGCAACAAACCTCCAATCAAAATCCTCAGAATCTCAAAACCAACACAGCAGACAAATCCGTACAGAATCGAAACAGATTCGGACAGATATCAAATCAACAAAACTGTACGGAAACGAAAGTTGTATCAAATCAGAAACATAACAGATCAAACACATCAGATCAACAGAATCAGAATCGTACAGATCATATCGGAACAGAACAAATCATATCGGAACAGAACAAATCATATCGGAACAGAACAAATCATATCAGAATCATATAGCAGATATCAGATATTTAATTAATAGCTAAATTCCCTGACACTGACTGAATCTCATAGGATCCAGGCCACTTATGCCTCCCTTTGTGCTCACGGCACCAAAACAGATCAGATCAGATGTGCTTATAGCACCAGAATACATATATAGTGCATATAGCACCTAAACAGATTGTTTCCTCGGATCCGGAACAGAACAGATATCAGATTTCATATTGAGCTCATTTCAGAATTCCCAGACACTAACTGAATCTCATAGGATCCAGGCCCCTTATAACTCCCTTTATATAGCATATACAGATAGCATATCAATTCAGAAGATTTCCGGACAAAACAGAAATTTCTCAAAAATCGGGCAGCACAACGGCAGTATACAGAATTTACACAATTTTCCTGAAAATCAAAATTCACCAAATTCGCACAGAATATAGATATCAACATTTTAGAACATTCATTCTACTGCACAGATAATTTCCAAGTTCACAGAAAAATCCAGTCGACTAAAAACACAGTCGAATCGAAAAAATACCCGGACAAAAATCTTAAAAAAAATAACCAAAATGTGCACACTCGGCACTTCAACAAAATACAGAAAGTTACGCGGTAGAAACTAAACCAGTCGGAAATTACGGACGAAAATCGCGAACAAAACTTAATTCCGGACAGATAATACCGCCAAACTCGACGGTTCTGAAAATTGAGAAAGTCGGATTATGCCGTACCTTGCGTACAGCAATTTCCTCAACAGTCTCTTCGGACGAAAACAGCTCGGCGTCGCCCGAAAATCCACTTTTCCACTTTTTCCTTTGTTTTTCTCTCTCCTCAACTTTTTCTCTCTCTTCAAAATATCTCATTTCTATATATATCCAGACTGATCGTCCTGGACGATCGAGCTTCGTACCGGACGATCCATGAAGAGAGTTATTTCGTCCAGACGAAAATTGAACATCGTCCTCGGCGAAGGGTTCACGGACTTATTTTCGTCCAGACGATCCTGATTTCGTCCAGACGAACCATACAGCCAAACATGATTTTCTCTGCACAACCTGTACCGATCGTCCCGGACGATCCGACTTCGTCCGGACGAACCTGGAGCAGAAACTAATATTACAGCCTGCTGGCCCTGCTGCTGCACACTCGCACTGACGGCTGACACACTCGACCGCTGCACCCGCAGGCATAAGTAGTTGTGCTCGCGACTTGAACTTGTAGGACGCAAGCTACACTCCCAGCTTTCGTAGTTCCACACAGTCGCACTCCCATTGTCCAGCACGGGTTGCAACACTGCATGCCCGCCTTCCTCGTATGCGGCTCGACCCTACATTGCTAGACCCCGCAGTGCTCTTACCCGCACGCGAATCTATTTTTGGTTTGACCCAGACTCGCACACACAGGACTCACGTTCGGATTTTGCCCACGACACCCGGGTTCGCGGGTTGTGTTAGGTCAACCTGGTAACCCGGCGGGTCGACTTCGCGTGGAAAAACCTGACCCATTTACAAAAATTGGTCGGGTTCGTGTCAACTCGTTTAAGCCTGAGTCAATTCGGGTTGGATTAAACCCCTACTCGTTGACCCAAATTGAAAGCCCTAATTGTGGTATGAGGATTGTACCCAAACAGTAGTGGAAAGAGTATCTTATTTAAGAAATTGTGGTTAGAGAAATTTATCAAGAAATGGTGGATGGAGGACTGTAGCTGAGACACTATGGTCAGAGTATTATATTTAGGCAATGACGTTCAAAGGGTCGCAGTTGTATGAAGATCGCTAGAGGACTATTGTTGAGCAAAGGTGATTGGTGAATTGTAATTGTGCAATGAAGGTTGGAGGATCGTTGTCGAGCAAAATAGCTTGGAGGATTATTTTTGGCTGACAGCGGTTGGAGAATTATAGTGAAGGCAATGGTGGTCAAAGGATCGTAGTCATGCAACGAATGTTAGATGATCATAGATAGACAATAGTGGCTGAAAGACCATAGTCAGACAATGTTGATTTAGGACCAGTATAGTGAGAGATTTTCTTCCTAATTCTATATGAAGATCACTCACATAAAATGATAAATGAAAGAAGCACGATAGATACTAGAGTTTTTGCATTAAATTAAAAAAAGGTGAGGAACCTTAGGTTCTAGCACAATTAGAACAATTATATTATATAAGGATTGATTAGAAAAATTTGCTTCCCTAATTAGAAGAAGGTAAGATTACATGAGTAAGAGGGGCTAACATAAAATATCAATGAGTTAAAAAAAGATGAAAGATGTTCATATAGTTTTGGTTGAGTGTTGTTGGTCTAACAGCTTTTGTTGGGTGTTGATGATCCAATAGTAGTGATTGGATAATGACTATCCAATAGTGGCAAATCGGCAATGACGATAGTTGGACAATGGAGGTCAGATGATGGTGGTTCGATTGTTGCGATATGATGACGGTGGTCCAATGGTAGTGTTCCAATTATGGCAGTGGATTGATGATTGTGGTCGACCATTTAGAGCCAAAAGATAGTGATTCAATAGTAACAGTAGTGGTTTAATGATGGTGGTCAGGTTGTGGCGACTTGACAATAATGGTCTAAAGGTGATGGTAAGGTCATGGCAGTCAATGATGGTGGTCAAATGATGGCAACGACTTAAATGGTAGTGGTTCAACAATTGTAGTCGGGCAAAAACGGTTTGATGGAAATTATCCACCAATGGTGGTTTGATTTATGCGGTTAACTGGTGGTAGTTTGATGGTATTTGTTAGGCGGTTGTGGTCTAGTGCCAATTGTCTGGCAGTGGTAAAGTGTTGGTGGTTGAGTTAAGGTTTGATGTTAGTTGTCGGGTGATGGTCTAACTGTGATGGTCCAACGATGGTGCTTATATGGAGTTTTCATATTTTTCAAGTTTTTAAACTCTCTTGAATCTAAAGCCTATTTGTTTATTTATTTATTTTTTAGAGTGTTATGCTCTGTAAATATAAAAAAAAAATCAAGGGATATGACTCTTCGGAATTATTTCATTAAGAAGTTCGATTTGACTATAAACATATTAGATTATAGGTCATTTGATCATCCAATTAATTCCATGAAATTTCTAATTGTACTTCAAGTAAATGATCTAGGTTCATTTGGACTCAGATCTGATCACTTTTGGTGTTAATGGGTTTATCTGATCGACACGTTTATTTCAATAATATATTTCTCGAGATCGGAGTTTAGATGATTTTAAATTTATATTTGAAAGTTTTTACTTAAAATATATACCGAGATTTGTGTCTAATCAAATCGAATTTTAATGATATATTATCTACTTACACACATTTTAAACTTAAAAATGCTTACATAACCTTCATTATCATAATGCATGCATCAGCTTGCTCCTTCCCAATAATGAGTTTCGTTGTTTGCAAATAATCTTTTATTTTATTTTATTTTGATTGTTTTCGGCATGAGTTCCTTTGGATCCATTACTAATAGAGGGATGCATTATTTTCTTCCTCATATTCAGTTGTACGTTACTTTGGAGTCCTCAAAATGCTAATATTTGCGGAATTTATGCAACATGATTTTGCCTTTTTGTGCTATCATTTCTCCTTTTTACAAAAGAGTGAACTTTTTTTTTTTTTCTTTTTGTGACATTTATGCCAACTAAGACAAATTCATAAATACATAAATTATACAAGACCCGAACTCAAGATCTCTTAATTGATAGTCAAAGCTCTCAATCAATAGACCGAGGTGAGCTACATGAGTGAACTATTTAAGTTTATTATTTAGATACATAAACTTTTATTTTTACGAGAATTCTTTGTTATATCTGTATAGATATGTATGACCTCAAATTGATATATATATCACCAATGAACATATATCATGAGAGGTTATAGCCTCATTATAATCTATATCAGAATATGATTCTATATGAGAGTGTGTTTCGCAGCCTCAATTATTTCATATTGACTTACACTAGCATAGAACTCTTAGATAATCATATGAATTGAGAGGTCATCACATTATAATTGTCGAGCACACTAGTCAAAGCTCAAACCAAATCATTATAATTTCATTCCTAACAAAATCATGTATCTCAGTAAACTAATATAAGTATGCGTTTACTTCTATCTTGTCAATTGAGTACTATTGTTATAAGATGCATACCATGAGAACCATGATGCAAATGGTGATTTGTAGTAGGTTTAGGATTTAGGGTGATAACCAAAAATCATTCGTTACTAATGTTAAAACAAAAATGAATAAACATTTCTAGTTATTTTAGGATATATGTCCCCAATTATTCGAAGGAAAATTTGAACCTATGGTGGCTGGTAGGGGTGTCAATTTTTGACACGACCCGAACCTGACCCTGAAAAATCCAGATTAGGGTCAACCCGGACCCGAAACGGGTCGGGTTCGGGTTGACCCAGCAACCCGAAAATGACCTGAAATTGACACGAAAATTCTTATTTGACACGGAAACCCGAGATTGACCTGATTTTGAACCGAAAATTGAAGATTGACCTTATTTTGACCCGAAAACTTGCAATTTTAGATCAACTTAAGGGTCATTCGTGTCGGGTCGGGTTCGGGTCCAGAAACTTGACCCGTTTTTAAAACGAGTCAGTTTGGGTTGACCCGAACAGTGCCGGGTCAGTTTCGGGTTCGACCTGAACCCGACCCGTTGACCCGAATTGACACCCCTAGTGGGTTGTAATTATTTGTTAAGAGTTGATCAAATATTTGATTAGATAATGTGTTTATTAGTTAAGAAGATATATTGACAATTTTATATTGGAATGTGAAGTGAACATGCAATGGCTCAATGATGAATCAAGAAATTTTATCCTTGACTTCTTAGGTACCTTGAAATAAAGCATTTGTCTATGTAGCTATTTCCCATGCTAAAAAATAGTTCAAATTACTCTATCAAAGTTGATTGCATGGCTTTGGAGGTACGAGACATGAATAGGCAATTAGTGATAAGACTCCAATGGAGAGTTACATGGTTCATCCTTTTTGTGATCTATCATGTGCCCTAAATCATCACCCAAATTATTATTTGATGTGATGATATATATATATAATTATTTTAGATGAATATTCACCTCTTAAATTTTTTGTAATTATTTTCTTTTTGAGAAGAGCTCCAGCATTAGATTTACATTAGTAGCATGCAAAAATTATTCTATGATGTTACGGATGTCGTCCGTAGGCGAAACAGAGTGCGTCACGTCACCTTTTTGTTATGTATCCGCTGTGTAACAGATGATGTGGCACGCTTTGATTCACCTCCGAATGATCTGATGTCCGCATATATAGAATAATTTATGAGTAGCAAGTTCCAAAATAATAAATTTGTCTGGTATGATTATAAATTTAGGTTAGGTTATAAATATGCCGTTGAAATCTCATAATTATGTTAGGATTAAAAAATTAGTGGTTGTGACACAAATTTTCTATTATTATTTATTTTTTTAAACTAAATATCAAAATATAAAATTGATATAATTGGGATTTCATGCAAAAATTTGATGAACCAATGCTTCTAAAACACTAAAATAGCTCGCACCGTTATACTTTCCTTGATTCCAGTGCGACACAGCTCTGCCGGGCCTCCAACCTAGCTGTGTCTCGTACTCATCGATCTCTCTCTCTCTCTCTCTCTCACTCTCACTGTGTCTCGCAGTCATTAAAAGCTATCAGCAGAAACAGATGATGCTGCATCTTCCAATTCGGCATCTCCTTCTTGCAAGGACTGTTTTTACAAAATAATGCCTGCAGGGTAATAGCGCGAAAGCTGGTGCTGTAATGGGAAGGAAGGGCGGTGGCTCGTGGCTGACTTTGGTCAAAAGAGCATTCAGATCCCCCTCCAAGAACTCAGATAAGAAGCCCGAGCTTGACGACGACAACGGCAAGGTACACTTCATGGCGACATTCTTGGGAGCCACTCTCTTTCAATTCACTCTTCCTATGCTCCCTTTTCTAACTCTCTAACCTTTTCCGCTCGCAGAAAAGGGAGAAACGAAGATGTTTCTTTCGCAAGTCCTCACGCCGCGAGCAGTTAAAGCAGCCGTCGCTGCCGCAGTTGTCGTTGCCTTCGCCGGAGCAGAGGCATCCCCCTATTGCGCCAGCCTTGACGCCGGCTTCTTTACCCAGAGAGTACTACGCCGCCATCGTCATCCAAACAGCCTTCCGTGGCTATCTTGTGGGAATTCCATTCTTTTTCCCTGTTTTGCTCCTTTTTTTGCTGGCTACTTAACGAAATTACCAAAAAATTTGTTTTTTTTCACGGTGAAAAAGGCAAGGAGAGCGCTTCGTGCTTTGAAAGGACTGGTAAAGCTTCAAGCTTTGGTTAGAGGACATAACGTTCGAAAGCAAGCGAGCATGACTCTGCAATGCATGCAATCCCTTGTGAGAGTGCAGAACAGAGTTCTAGACCAGAGGGTACGGCTCTCCCAGTCGCATTATGCAGCCTCTTACGATACCAATATCTGGGACTCGACGCATCTTCAAGAGATTTTAGATAGAAGATCCATTGTAAGATGCTAGTCAACTCTTCAAAACTAGGGAATGCTAGCTTTAAGATTCTAATTTTATTATTATTATTAAGAAGTCGAGGGAAGGTGGTATATTTGCCGACGATTGGGACAACCGCCCCCGCACTATTGAGGAGATCCAGGCTATTTTGAAGCACAGGAAAGAAGCGGCCTTTAGAAGAGAGAAGTTGAATTCCTCCGCTTTCTCCCATCAGGTATGTTTCTTCTAAGTGTAGAAGTTGAACCCCGAACAATGCTTCCTTGTGCTCTAAACATGTCACCCAATTTGTTAGATTTTGAGATTGGATTGCAAAATGGATGAATTACAAGGAGATCCGGAGTCGCGAATTTGGCTCGACAGGTTCATAGCGTCAAGAACATCGTTCGATAACAGAAGCAGAAGCAGAGGAAGAGCTTCTACAGACGACCGAAATGCAATCAAAACTCTTGAGATCGACACAGCGCCGCCATGCTCCTACGCAACTCCTCGGCGGCAGACACATTACGACCATCACCACTTCTCAACTCCCTTTTACCGCTCCCCTGCCACTCCTTCTCCATCCAAGGCGCCACCTTTCCAGGAATGGAGTTGCTCCTTGGCCGCCCACTCGTCGGCCAAAGGGCGTGCGATGCCGAACTACATGGTGGCGACGGAGTCGGCGAAGGCGCGACTACGGTCGCTGAGTTCGCCGAGGCAGAGGCCGGCAACTCTGGGAAGGGAAAGGGCAGCTTCGGCCAAGAAACAGCTTTCGTTCCCGGCACCGGAGACTTACAGCGTCCGGAGCCCGAGCATCAAAAGTGCGATGGGGCGGCTTGTTTCGGAGCTGAGGTCTAACGTTTCCTCGTCTTGTGCAGAGAGCTTCGGCGGCGAGAGCTCGCCGTCATCAACCACGGATCTCCGCCGGTGGTTACGTTGATGGGTGCTTGTTTGGTGTTTTGCTGTTGTGCCGTAGTGATTTGTTAGCTTGCTCTGTGTGCGTTCGGTGTGCCGCTTTTGTTCTGGTTTGCAAGGAAGGATCTTTAGTGAAAGTGATTGGACAAACAGGGAGATAAGGTTCAGTGCTTAGTGGAGCGCATTTCTCAGTGGCTTCTTCTTGAATTCTTGTCATGCAAAAGCTTGTCGACTACCTACCCGCCTTTTATGACGCGTTGCTCGGCTTTGTGGGTCGCTTTATCAGTCCGGACGGGTATTAGCACATCGTTCTGTCTTCTACATTATGGTGTACTTATTATAATTATTATCATAAAAATAAGACATATTATGATATTTGGTACGTTATTGACTCGTTTTATTAAAATAATAATAAATACATAAGTAATTTAGATTATATATTTATTAATTAAATGAAATAATAATAAGGAGAATGAAAGATTTTAAAAGAAAAAAAAAAGATTTTTAAAAATAAAATTAGAATTTATTTTTAACAATTATTTTTATGACTTTTTATTTTCATTCATTTTTTAGATAAATAAAATTAAATATCTTGTAAATTATATCATATGTATTTTATCTTTATTTAATTTATGATTTTTTTGTTTCTTTTTTTAAATTATATATTATTGATGTGCCCAATAACTATCAACATTCTATTTATGGTATTGTCTTTGTATCATCGTGTATATATATATCACTGTTTAAGATACCTAGCCTTCACTTGAGCATGAATTTTCAATGTTTTTTCGCTTTCAATGTTCTTACGAAAACTCTTGAAAGCATTCTCGAAATTCTATCTTGATATTTCTCTATGGAATATAGAGTTATTATAACAAAGCTCAATAATTATGAATAATCTCATGAAAATTTTAAATGACATTAAAGACATAATTAATAGGTATTCATGACAACAACTTTTGTCTTTATGTTAACTCCTAGATTCATTCTATATTTGATATACTCTTGGGTTTGGTAGTACCATAAATATCAATAATTAATCCTCTTTGAGGAGGCTTCCTAAATCTTTTACATCTTGCAATGATCTATTACCACCCAAAAACATCATCATTTGAGTGTTTTTTTTTCTATTTAATGGGATTCTTGTATTATTTTTTTATGATAGTGAATTATTTCTCTACTCCCTTCACAATGAGCATATTTCTCTAGTCCCTTCACAATAAGCGTAGGTTACAATTTCAAAACATTTTAATCTCCATATCATATTTTTCTCCTCAATTTTCTTGTTATATTATTTCATTATCTCCTAAAAGATTACCATGAGTACATTTATGTTACATCTCTAAATCCAAATTGACTAAATGCCTCGTCTTAAGTGAGAGAAATATTTCTCGAATTGCACTTTATCATTATTTTTGAAAAGCTAATAATAATTTTGAAGAGATTGACTAATGATAGATAATAAGCATATTAATAATGGTGTCCAATGAAAATATTAAGTTCAATTTGGTAGTATCCATTATGAGCACCAAAATGACTAGTCATCCAATGGTATTACATTTGTCACTTGAGAGCAATTAGAAGCATTTTTTTTTATGAGGTATATTAATAATTGACTAAGGATAATCAACTATTTTAAATTTCCTAACCTATCCTTGTTGTTCAGCCATCTAAGTCTCATTAAAAATTTAAGGCTATAAGCATTAATGATACTCTTACTCCACCTACTCATTCATGGGTTAAATGTTTAATTTTTTGTTTATTCCTGGATGAGCTTAAAAATGCTAAGTTCAGGACTCTTTAGATTGAGATCTGTAAGAAGACTACTGATTTTGAAGACTTTACAATAAGTTAATAACGAATGTTTCATATCTCATTAGAACATCTTGAATGTTATCAAGTTAGAATGTTCACCTTTAAGAACTTGGCACAAAGGTAGTTCAATGATTTACCTTCCTTAATAATATAGCTTATTTGAGGAATTCTCATATTTGGTTATGGTACGATTCTTTCCATCAAAGAGGTCATTAGAGACCTCTAATAGCTTTTTGACATAAAGCAGAAAGAAGGGGAGATCGAGTATGATATACTATATGATCCTTTTTAATAAGGCCTCTCATTTGATCACTAGTAAACACAAGTCTATAAGTAAGAATACTCATATATTGGGGCTAAACTTGAGAAATTTCAAGTTCTTTGTAGCAAAGAATCCTCTAGAGAACATGTAAGTATTGTTGAGAAAAGTTGTGAAGTATATAAGTGTTCAATAATTTTTGTTGGAATTTGATTACCCTATTAAATATTTTATCTTCATCTTTCAGGAATAGGAAGAATAATATAACAATAATATATTTTCTTAAATTGAGAAAAAAATTAAGAGAATTGACTCTCTGATCGAGGAAATAAATTTAAGTAATAAGCACTTATTAATCCTTAGAGACATAAATTATTCTTAACTCTTATGTGGTATGTGAACATCCTTCTACTTTTTTTCAATGAGTTGTTTAAAAACTTAAAGACAAATATTTAATATAAAGTTTATTTCAAGTGGAATTTCAATGGTAAAATTAAGATGGAAGCAAGTCATCACTACAAGTCCAAATGCAACTTATAATGGTTATAAAATAAAAAAATTACAGTGGCAAAATTAAGGCCTTTGCTTAAACAATTAAGGAGAGTCATCTTAAGAAGAATACCATTGATCGTTGTACAACCTAAAAACTTATTAAAGAACTTCTCATTAGTAAAAAATATGAGATAAAAGTATTGGCATGATCCATGCCATTATTGAGGGCTAGAATTGGAGATGAGATAATATGGCTTAGAAGTTTGTAGAGATTTACCCAGCATGAAGTATTATTTTTATTATTTTTTTCTTTAAATAACTATTTTGATTTTTAAATTGTAGAGTTTAATTACTTTTGTACAAAGTTATATAATATTTATAAGTATTTTTTTATGTGTGGTTTAAAAATTTTAATATGTAGTTTTGGTTGCCCAATATTTTTATTAAAAAAGGGGGTTGTTATTAGAGTATTAGATAGATTGATAAAATAATGTAGAGAGTCAAAAACTATGAATTTTTCATATAAAAATATATCATTATAACAATAGTAAAATATATAGAAACATAACTCAAAGATAATCATCAATTAGGTGAATTTACAAATATTTTTTTATAGTATAGCTTTTGTGTAGGGGTGTCAATTCGGGTCAACGGGTCGGGTTCGGGTCGAACCCGAAACTGACCCGGCACTGTTCGGGTCAACCCGAACCCGACCCGTTTTTAAAAACGGGTCAGGTTTCTGGACCCGAACTCGACCCGATTCGGGTCCGGGTCAACCCGACCCGACACAAATGACCCGGAATTGACCCAAAATTGCTAATTTTTGGGTCAATCTCGGGTTTTCGGGTCAAAATCGGGTCAAAAACGGGTCAATCTCGGGTTTTCGGGTCAAAAATAAGTTTTCGTGTCACTTTCGAGTCAATTTCGGGTTGGCGGGTCAACCCGAACCCGACCCGATTTTTAAAACGGGTTGATTTCATGAACCCGAACCCGACCCGTTTCGGGTTTAGGTTGACCCGAACCCGGATTTTTCTGGGTCGGGTTCGGGTCGTGTTTCGTGTCGTGTCAAAAATTGACACCCCTACTTTTGTGTGCTTTGTTTTATGAGACATTATGACTTATGTGTAGTATCATATTTATTAGACTAAGTTGTTGCTTTTATTTTTGTTATTATTCTACATCAATTATGAAGATGATGTGTTATTTTTATTAGATCTAAGGGTGTTCCACTCAACAAATTTTTAAGATGCAAGGCAAAACTGCAAGATCTTGCTAGGTTGCTTAGTACCGTGTATATCTTAGATTTAGGCCTTGTTTGGGATTGTTTTCTTAGTGCTTCGTAAAACAATTTTCTAGTGCAAAAATATTTGTACCAGAAAGCTGCTTTAAGATGCGATAAAAAATAATATCAAACGAAGCCTTAATGTATTTTATTATTTGATTTTATTGAAAATATCTCAAAATTGAAGATCACAACTTAAAATAATCAAGATTTATCCTAAGTATGATTTTAAACAAAGAAAATTTTTTCATATTTTTTAGGTTTTTATTTGAGAAGATTATTAATTATTTAATTTAATTCATATTTTCTTATAAATGAAACATTTGAAGTATTAAATTATTTAGTGATCATTTGTTTAATACTAGCACACATTGTTGTTTGCTATATGTAGTAGGAACTTAATTATTTGGTTCTAAATTTCCTATTAATTACATTGACTTCGCTTAAGTAAACTTTATTTGATAATTATTTTATTAATCTCCTAATTAAGAAAAAATATACATGATTATATAATATCATTAAGATTCTTTAACTAGGTTCTTTATGTTATTGGCAAATTTAATTAATTTTAAGGGTTTCACATAATACATTGAACTTGCTTAATATAATTAATTTAGTCTTAGTCATATAATTACTTGAATTAATCTAATTTGGCTCGATTCAATAAGTTATTTAAAAAAAAAAATATTTATAATATCAGACATATCTATCTTTTATTTTCTTATATTTGTAAAGCTATTTAAAATATAAAAATTCTTTGATTATCATTCCACCATTAATTAATACTAGCTTGCCCTAGGCATGCCAAAACAGATGGCAATGGGCTTGACCCGACAGGACTTAGTTGGGCCAATGGAATGTCGCAATTTTGGCAGGTAAGAGCTAGTCAACTAATCAACATGTTGACTTTGACTAGTCATTGGCTAGTTATTTTAAAAGGAATCTATGAATACCACCTTATATGAATAAGAAAAAGCTAATGGATTAGTTAAAAAAAATGGATTTTTAAGAGAAGAACAATAATAATGTTCATCAAAATCCCGATCAATTCTTTAGTAAAATCATTCCTTAGTTTCTTAGTTTTACGTCAGAGTTGTTTTGTCCCAATGCAAACAAAAATATATGAAAGATGTACATGATTTTGCATCTATTCGAGGATTGAAAGAGTGAAGTGGAGAAAAAATGAAGACATTCTGGAGTTGTTCTGATGCGGTTCTGAAGCGGGGTTGTATTATTTTGTTGGATCATGTTCGGTTGCCTTCGATTAGCCAGCTGTTGCCTTCGACAGAGGCTTGGACAATGATGAATCTCCCACTGCTGGCCCCCTCGGATGGTCTTCGGGCAACCAGGGGAACTGATTATATTCGACGTGTGCTGATTATCAAATTTATTATGAGTCCAGGCTTCATATTGTGTGGGAGCTCTTTTGTTCTTTTTTATAAAAAAAGGCTGTTAGCTGTTGTAATTTTGATATTTTTTGCTGTTTCTGCTGCAGCTTGGGGGCAAGGTTTTTGATTTTTGAGGTTTTATTTCCTGTATTTTTTTTTTTTTTTTGGATACAGGAATTTTTTGGGGCTTCTTTTTTAGCCTTTGGGGGGTTATTTCTCATGTAACTTTTCTCAATCCTTAATATACGGGCCAAGCCCAAATTTTACCAAAAAAAAAAGAACTATTCAGATAGTGGCAGACTATTCTTAGATTGAAAGAGTTATTCTCATAGGGGCAAGTTTTGGAAAGTGAGAATTTATCACGGCCTGATAGTTATGATAATTATTTTAAATTTTAAAAAATAAAATTTTGAAATTTCTAAACTGGAGTGCTGCATTTATGGAGCAATTATTACATCCGGTGTCTGAATGCGTTCAGAGACCAATAACCACGCGCCACATCACCTAAAACTCGGTATTGCTCGGTATACATCCGGACTGTTCGGTTTTTGATCGGATGTAATAATTTCTCGCATTTATGGGTGTTAAAATCAGGTTTTGGGTCGGGTTCGGGTCGAATCCGGAACTGACTCGGTTCAAACGGGTTGACCCTAACCGAACTCAGTTATGTAAACTGATCGGCAGTGCATACCTAGACCTGACCCGTTAGGTTGCCGGGTTGACCCGACTCGACACGGCTACAGCGGGAAGGCAGACAGCGGACGGCGGTCTTGCGTCGATCGGCGGGACGGTCGGGCAGTCGACGCAATGCACGGATAGCGAGTAGTCGACACGACACTCGAGAGGCTAACGTGACGTGCAGGGCGGAGGGTGGTTGACGCGACGTGCAGGCAACTTGTTTCAAACTGGCTTTCGGGTCAACCCGAACCTGACCCATTTTTTCAAACGTGTCGTCGAATCCAAGAACCCTAATCCGACTCGTTTGCGAAACGAGTTGATAACCCTAAATTTTTTAGTTCAGTTCGAGTTGGTTTTCGGGTCGTGTCAAATATTGACACCCCTATTTGCAGTATTGGGTATTTTGGTGCTCGATCGTCCTAATCTCGAAAAAAATTGAAAATAATTTGGCGTGGCTGCACCATTAACTAGCATGCGGCGTTGTAGCACTGCCATGTTTGAGCGCCGTGGCGCAATACTACAAACAATTTTTTTATATATATTAAATCCTAAACCTAAGGCATGGGTGTAGGCCTAAATTGCTTTATAGTTTGATTTACTTTATTACATTATATTGATCATCATATGTTAATAGCTTAGACTTGTATGTTGGATTTTGTGAATGCTATAATTCGTCTCATACTTTTGTATGGAGAAAATAATTACTTTGTGTTTAAATCGCTCCTTAGAGTCCTTCATTCTCTTCATCTGAACCCTTAAAACTTCCAACACAAATGAACGAAGATCAAAACCTGAGCCCAATCTGATAGAGGATTTGAAAATATATCAACTGTTTTATTTCAGGTAAACCAACTTTGCTTGGTTACAAAGCTCAGCCCCCATGGAAGACTTGGTAACATACTATTTGATTGTCTGATTGCAAAAGCAATCTGAAATTTAAAAGAAAGTTATTCTAATTATTTCAATCTGTTAAGTATTTTGATATTATCTAATTCATATGGATTTTCAACCAACCAGGCCTTGCTGGCTTGAGCGAGGATTGTATTTAGAATCAGTCCTGCTGTATTCATTTAGAGTGAAGTGAAAACATAAAACTCCATTAATGTAGCTCCTTTCTAGCAACATCAATGATCTTAAAACTTTTTCCAAGTCAAAACCTAGCTGGTTCTTTCCTACATTCTTTTTCTCTCTCTTTCCTATTTTGTTTCCTTTTGTGAGAGGAACCTGTAGTCACAGTTCATTTATATATATATTACAATGAAGAACTTATAGTACTTTCTATGCTTCCTAAACTACTCATTTCCTTCAACAATAGTCTCTAATTCTGGCTTCCAGCTTCTACGATTCCTTTTGCTGAATTCTTCACACCCACTGGCTGCAGATATTAGTTCCGCCAAGGAAATGTTCATTGACAGCAGCTGTTGAAGCTGCAACTTGGTAAGAACTACCTTAACCCTCCTGCTTCCTCCATTGTCCTCTATTTCATCTTTTTGCATTAGTGAGGGCTTCAAGCCCTGTGAACGAGGAAGGGTAAGTGGAAGAAGGTGGTAAGTTCTTCCAGCCTTGAGCTCATAATCAGGCGACAGAAGCTCACAAGTGTTCTTAGAGAGGCCGACCCCGAAACCATGGAAGCTCAACAGAACATCTTTAACAAGAATTGAAGTACTGTACTCCATTACCTTACCATCCACCTTGATGATTCTGAGTATTTTCTGATCTGAACCACAGCTTTTCGTTTTGATTTCATTATTGAATCCTGAAGAAGCAACACAGTTGCCCATTCTTGTCGGAGCTGATCAACCTTCCCAGAGATATGTAGTTCCACTAAAGATGTTCAAGCTGAGGAAAGCATGGAAGCAAAGAGTGGAAGTTTGCAGAAATAGCAAAACTTGCTGGAAGTTAACAAAATTGTGGATTATATATATATAGTGGAGGCTTGTGAAGAGAGGAGATTCTTTTTGGTTTCTACTTTTTTTCCTTTTTTTCACCATTTGGCTTCTTTGTTCACACCTTAATGGAATGAAAATGGGGAGATGGATGAGGATGTAAATTATTAGAAGTTTACTGAGATTTGTTCTGTGAAGGATGGTGGGGAGGTAAAATGGAAAGGGACAAAAGGTATGTATTTTAATTCAACGCGCATGCGATAAGGTCAATTAGTGGAAGACAATGACTTCATCGCCCCACTAACAACACAACCCCCAACTCATGTTTGCTTTGGCATTACAATTCTGAGTGTTCAGTTGGCAAATATTTGGGCTTCATTTCAGATAGTTTTTTTTTTACTATATTTTAGAGTAATTTTTTAGTATAATCTTTTTTATAAAGCAACATAAAAATAGTGGCAAAAAACAATCCCGAACGAGATAGCTGGTTTGCATCAATAACAGAGGTCTAGTGATTTCTCAAGGATAAGGTCATTCGTTTTTTGATTTTATCGATTTGAGGTTGATTGGGTTGAATGTTGTTGGATAAAATGTTTTTTCTTAGGAAAAATAACACTACAGGAAAAACGTCATTTTCCGGCGGCAATATTCGTCGGAAAATGGCCAAAATCCGTCAGAAAATTGCATTTCCGACGGATTTCCGGCGGAAATATTTTCACCGGTTCCACGCGCGTCGTAAAAGGACTTCCGGCGCAAAATAATTCGTCGGAAACTTTTCCAGCGCTTTTCCGACGGAATTTCCGCTGGTAAAAATTTCCGTCGAAATTTTTATGCGCCGGAATGAAAAAAAAATTACAGAAATTCGTTGAAAAAAAAACCGCCGGAAAATCAGTCAAAAATTATGTCAGAAATTCGTCGGAAAATCAGTCAAAAATTATGTCAGAAATTCGTTGAAAAAAATCCGCCGGAAATACCGCCGGAATTTGCGACGAATTTATTTCCGCCGGAAAAATCCGCTGGTAATCGCGTGTTTTCCTGTAGTGTAAGGATATTAGTTTTAGTTATTTTATATGTTTAAATAAAATTATTAATGAAACATCGTAAAAAAAATCAACTTGATAAGACATGAATCTCGATCCATATCTGAATTGAAAACTTTTAGAATTAAATTAAGGATCATCCGAACTTTTGTTTCAATTAATTTAGAGTTGAACAAAATGTCTCAATAAGACGAATACAATGACAGAAAAGGTAATTTGTGATCTGATTCAAAATAAGCTTAAATCAAGCACTTAAATATCCTCATTAATTGGAGAGTTAAACGATTTTAAAATCTCATATATGGTCAAATTGACTCTATCGACAAGACAAATTCAATGAACGCGAGATCATCTAATTCTGATATCATTAAGACACTTAAATGCTGAGAATGGTCATAATTATGGAGACTAATATAGGTTGTTCGATGAAATAATATGGATTTTGATCATATTTATCAAGTAAGTTATTCTAAAAAAATTATAAATAGGCATCCACTGTCTAAATAAAAGTGGGCTTTGAATTTGTCTTGAAATTCAAGAAAACTCGAAGGCTTGAAAAATCTCATAGCTTCACCTTAGAATCACTAATGGAGCACCGCTCGATCATCATTATCGAACAACAACCCAATCATCTCCATCAGACTACTACCTAACTGTTTTCATCAGACCGCCATCATCTAATCCTGGTATTTGGACTACCATTGTCCGACTATTGACCTTCAATCTCTGTTATTTGACTACTGCTCTTTGAGAATCATCAGCCAACTATGATCCTTCAGCCACGATCATCTAACTACGATTCCTTGATTACCATCTCCCAATTACAATCTCTTAACCATTGTTGCTTACCTACAGTTACCCAACTATAGTTTCATCAAATTTACTAACTATAATCCTCCAACCATTATTGTCTAACTATAATCCTCTGACCACCTAAGCTAATCGCTCTTCATCTTGTGAATTATAGTAAAAAGTTGCTCCGACCCTTTACGGGAGGGAATGGACTAATTTGCAGGTGCTTGTGCTTTCCCTTTTTGTCTCTTTCTCTTTTAGAAATAGAGGTGCTAACTTTCTTCTTTTTAACTTTAATTATGTTAATAGGCTTAGTAAGAGTATGTACAACAGAGTTATATAAGTCTTCTTTTTCAACTCAATGTACAAGTATAGGATGAATAATAGCTTATAATTAAGAAGTTAGGAAAGGCTTGTGAATTAAATTGCAATAATATTCTATGATATGAATAAAAATACGTTACTCAATTTCAAATAATAAATTTTATATCAAAATTTGTAGGCATTAATGAGGCCTTTGTTTTTATGTTTTTATCTCCACCCAAGTAGTTTCCTAATGACTATTCTTGAAGTTTTTATCTTCACCAAAGTAGTTATTTAATGATATATTCCTTCTATGGATCATATTAAATTCCTTGTCATGTGGATATTCTTTTTTTTTTTTTTACATTAGGGGTGATAGCCCAATTTCATTAACTTAAAAGGGATTACAAGTTTACAGCAGTAAGAGAGAGAAGTTACAAGTGTGATGCACTATTAGCGAAAAGGGAAATGCCAATTAAAAAAAAAAACAATGATCTAGACAAAACTAGCATGTGAAGAAAGAACTGGAATAATCTAGAAAAAATATAACATAATTGACTAACAGAGAAATAAAAAACTAAAAAGCTAGGCGAAAAGCAGGAGGCCAATGATCCAAAGGACTCAAAATGCAATCAAAATGGAAGCTAACCCCAAAATCTAAATTGTATATTGAACTGAACATTGCCAAAAATAATAAGACCCTTGGTTGTCACAAGAAGGACCATCCAAGGGGCCAAGCCGAATAACCTCCAGCATTCAGCATCTTTCTTCAAAAATAACCTACCAGTTGAGAATGCAGTTCCAAAGTCCATCCATACCACAAAGATTATATAATAAGCATTCCTGAAGTGAAGGCCAAGCCTCCACAATGAATTTCCCCAAATAGAGTAAATGAAACCAGCATTTAGTAAAACTGCTCGATAATACTGGCCAATGCAGCAAGCTTGATGACTAATAAACTCCATGAGAAATCTACCAAAAAAAAAAAAAAAACTCCATACAACCAAGGATATATCCAACATTATAAGTTAGTAAGATGAATGATATTAGCCCCATGCTTCTATATAGATATCCTTGAGAGAACAACATTTCTAATGTTGTAGAAAATAGTAGTATTTCTAAATGTAGAGCTAAACCTCCTATCATTCCTTTGGCAGCATAAGAAAGTTTTTTAAAGGCATTGAATGAACTTAGCCAAAACTAAAAAAGAATACTCACACTCAATGAAGGGGTGAGTAATGCTTTCATAGCTCGAGTAGCATGGAGAACAACTAGCATTGACGTGAATGCTCCTTTTAAGCAAACCATAAGCAGTTTTCAGACCTCAACATAAAGCTAACCAAGCAAATGCAGAAAACCGAAGGACATGTTGTTTGTGCCAAACATTAAAGTACCAATTACACAAATCCAAGTGAGAATAAAAGTCTAGCATGTAATTGTTATATGAATCATTCTTTCAAAAAATGCATCTAGATGAGGAGCCAATATAGGAATGTTCAAAATAGCATCATGAACATCCACATGTAAGTCATCGGGTAAAGTCCGAGTATTCCCACATAAAATGCTTGAAAGGACATGTTCCATATAGTGTATCTAAGAAACAAAAGTCTACATGCAAAAGAAAGAAGCCTTGCTTTCCAACTAGCAAGACGATTAGTAATAATATTTAAGAGAGGCTGAAAATTAGAGTTCACAACTCTTCTAAAAGGTATAGAAAGCCCAAGATAGATCAGTTTGCGACAAGATGAATAGATGTTGAGAGCTTCACATATCCTATTAGGATTAGGAATATTAAATGAGAGGATGATTGAGCTCTAAGAGTGGTTGATTTCAATACTATAAGTGTTTGCAAAGATGTCCAAAATATGATTAATGTAGGAACAGTTTTGTACATTTGAAAATCAATTTTAAGGTGGAAATTCTCAAAACTCAGCAAAATTATCGAAGAAACTTCAACAATCTCAAGTACTGTGAGCATACCTTCAATGTTGGACATAGTAAAATAACGGCCATTCTCTTCATCATCATCCATCCTTAATAATAATATATATATACGCGCATAATATTTAACAAAATAGCTATAATTTTAAAAAAGAAAGTATAATTATTCTTTCTTTGCTTTCAAAAAATTTTTATAACAAAAAATTATTTTAGAAAACAGTAAAAAATCAATCACAAATGAAATTTATATTTCAAAGTAAAAAAGAAGGTTAACTTTCATAATAAATTTTTTTCTAGAAAGACAAAAAAATTAGATATTTACTATTTCATATATAAAAAATTATATGTAATGCTAAGCCTTAGGTCATTGACTTTTACTGACCAACTTATTATCATGTATCATAATGATGCCTTTGTCTTATTATGTTTTTTCCAGTAGATTTCACTTTTAAAAAAATAGCATTAAATAGTCAACACTGTAATCCTCTAAATAAAGCATTTGAAGAAATTAACTGCACAGAAATAATTCATGGAAAAGGCCGATATTGCTTCATTAGGAAAATAGATATTGGATTCCTTCTTTATTAGTGGAAAGCTTGGCCGCTGAAAATCCATTATGTCTATCACTTTTTATGTTTAATCTCATTCAGATGTTTTTGTTTTTTAATAATGAAGACTTGACTCAACAAAATAGCAAATAGAAAGGTGAATTTACAAAATAAAATGTATACAATTGTATAATCAAGCAAAAAAAAAAAAATCTTGGACTAAAAAAGTTGGGAATAAGCTTAGATTTGAACATCCAGAAGGTGAATAATACATGTCATTCAATTAGGGGTAGCGGTGCAAATGAGTCGAGTCGAGCACAAGTCAGGGCGTGTTCGACTTGAGTTCAATTGTCAAAATTCGAGCTCGACTCGACAGGGAAAACAAACCTCTTTGAGTCCATCCATCGTGTCTGTCGCGTCCATCCGTCGTCATTGTCGTGTCCATCCATCATTGTTCGCGTCCATCCGGTAGTCTGTAGTGTCCACTCGGCAGCGACGCTGGCCCAACGTTTGTCTGTTCGTGTCTTCGCCATCGCCATAGTGACTTGCGAGTTGTTCGAAGTTCATACATTTGCCTCGCCTTCGCCAGCGATGCAGTCGACGCTGTTCTAGCTTTCGTCCATTCGCGTCTTCGTTGGCGCCGTCGTGAGCTATTCGAAGCTTGTCAGTTCGCATCATCTTTCCAGCCTCCATCTTCGTCCTCTCCCTTCATGTCAGGGAATTCTTTTTCCCGCCAGCTAGTGTCTGTCTCGAGCTGCTCGACAAGCTCACGAGCCAAGTAGAGGGCTGTTCAAGCTCAAATAGCTGTCAAGCTCGAAATTGTGATCGAGCTCGACTCACGAGCCCGATAAGCTCGGCTCGTCGAGTTTGTTATCGAGTCGAGCTCGAGCCAGCTCGCGAGTCGGCTTGACTCATTTGTACCCCTAATTAGGGGTGTCAAAATGGATTTTTGGGTCGGGGTTGGGTCCAACCCAAAACAACCTGCCTTCAACTAATTTAATTAGAACCCGGTCTGATTAGGAATACAAATCCTGACCAAACTCATCGGGTTACCAGGTTGACCTGACCCAATCCACTTACCCTGGTTGCAAGCCACGAGGGTGAGTTGTAGTAGGTATGTGACACTAGCAGCAAGGGAAAGGTGCAAGCCGAGCTGCGTGACACAAGAATAAGTGCGGGGTGCGAGCGCAGTTGCGGAGTGCGTGGTGCAAGTTCAGGCTACGGGCGACGAGAGCCCGGCTGCTATGCGGGCAAGGTGCGGGAATGCATGTGCTTGGCCTAAATCGGCTCAAATTCGGGTTAGAGATTAATCCGGATCCAACCCAATTTTTCAAACGGGTCATAAATTAAAACTCGAATCCGGCCCATTTGTTAAACTGGTCGATCTGAATCAAGATTTTTTAGGTCAAATTTAAGTTGGGTCAATAATTGACACCCATACATCCAACATCATTAATCAGTAACGATATAACGAGATATCAAGAGAGGCACTCATATGATATTGGGTTGCACACGAACAATTTAAATCATTGTATGAAGTTCGATAAATCAACCCTGTAACAATAACCACTCAGAAACGATCAAGTTCAGATGCCATAATACGACGAGATAATAAAAATTGCATTCATTTAAGCTAGAAATAGTTAGGTCGATTTGCAAGTTGGAGCATGAGGACCATGAAGAGCTCTTCTCATCTGAGATTTGGATAAGGGTTGCATTGGTGGATTAAACTCTTGGCATTAAGATCATAATAAAGGCAGTTTAATCATGTTCTCTCTCTCTCTCTCTCTCTCTCTCTCTCTCTCTCTCTCTCTCTCTCTCTCTCTCTCTCTCTCTCTCTCTCTCATGAGATAAAATTTTTAATGACTATTTACTAATAGGTCACCAAAAATAGCCCAGGTCAGATGTGAATCTTGATGCAGATATGAATCGAGAACTTCCAAAATTAAATATGTGACAATCTGAACTTTGATTTCAGCTAACTTATAGTCAAACTGAATGTCTCAAAGAGACGTACCCAACGACACCAAAATCAGTCCAATCTGAACCCAATGGGTCTAAATTGAGGACCTTAAGCTTATTTGGAAGCTTCATGATATTAATTGGATAACTAAATGATATCCAAATGTGACATGCATATAGTTGAATCGAGCGACTTTACGAGATGAATCCAACGAGCCCAAGTTCGTCAAATTCTGATATCATTAAGTCACTCAAATACTCGATAAACGATCCACAATTGAGGGATTTGATATCGGTCATTCATTGAAACACTCCCAACATGCCCTCAATCTTCGCCCTAGTTACTAATCATATCACTTACAAAAAATTATAAATAGATCACTCATTCTTCATAAATAAGCGAGGAAGGAGAGAAGAGCTATGGATCTTGAAGAATTATGGAGCTCCACCCCAACACCGCCGTCGACAAATTTGCGCCACAAGGCCGCCCCTGATGAACCTCTGGTGGACAATGACCGTCTAAGCTCCATATGGAATCCATTAACGAGCTTATCTTTGACCACCGTCGATGATTACGATTCTTCCGACCACTAAAGGCCGGCTACAATTCTTTCGACCACCGTCGTCCTACTATAGTCCTTCCGACCACCGTCATCAGACTACAATCCCTTTGACCTCTATCACACCCACTGACTACAGTCCCTTCTACCACTATGGCCCACCAATTACGGTCTACTCAGACCACCATCGCCCGCTGATTACGGTCCCTCAGACCACCGTCACCCGCCGACTACAATCCCTTTAACCATTGTTGCCTGCTGATTACATTCTCTCCAACCTCCGTTGCCCGCCGACTACGGTCACTGTGATCGTTGTCGCTAGCTGAGCTTTGGATCGTTTTACAAAGCTAAAATATTAAGTTATTTATCACTATACTATCATGAATACAACATGACGCAATATTTATAAAATACTTAATATCTCAATTATATAAAAAAATTCATTAAAAAAAAAACATATTTTTATTTTAAAAAATTACTAGAATATTCATGATGATAGAGTTAGACAATTTAATGTCTTAATATTATATAAAAATTTAACACACAAATATAAGAGTGAAGTTAAAAGAGCCATCAACATATTTACATGAAAAATCTAAAAAAGAAGAAATCATGGGATATGACCTAATTGATGTGATTAATTAGTGTTTGCCAACGGTTAAAAAATAATATCCTTCTCTGCTATTGATTTGACACTTTTCTTGAGAATAAGATCTCAGAAATAAAAAAGTTCAATATAATTTATGTAAAACATAATAAAATTATCAATTTTTTTATTTTAATGGTTTATTAAATTCTTAATGCTATAATGGCATTGCAGATATGTCCTCAAAAAGTTTGATTCTAATTTGATTTTTTTTAATAAAAAATTTTCAGTAAACGGACTATAATAGGATGGGCTTTAAGTAATTTAAGAGGTGATACATCATCAAAAAATTATCTTGATCGGGCATGAATCTCGATGCAAAATTGAGTTGGAAAATTCTCAAATTAATTTAGAGACCATATCAATTCCGATTTCAGCAAACTTATAGTCAAACTGAGCGTCTCGGAAATACGAACCCAACGACACCAAGTTCGACCCAATCCGAGCCCAAATGGGTCCAAATCATAGACCCGAAGCGCTATTGGAAGGTTCAAATCACAATTTGAGTTACCAAACGGACTCTGATTTTGACGAACTTATACTCGAATCGAACGGCTCGACGAGACGAATCCAACGAACCCAATATCACTGAATTCCGACATCACTAAGGCCCTCAAATAACCAACGAACGGTGCACAATCATAGGATTCAATATCGGCCATCCATTCGACCACTCCCTATTCACCCCCGATCTCACACCTATTTACGGGCCATGCCACTCCAAAAAATCTATAAATAGAGCCCTCATTCTTCACAAGAGGGGGTCCAAGCAAGAAGAGAAGGAAGAGGAGGAAGAAGCACCTCCTCGACCACCGCAGAAGCCTCGCCAGACCACCGTCGGAGCCTCGTCGGACCACCGCCAAAGCCTCGCCGGATCACCGCCGTAGTTTCGCCGGATCACCGTCGGAGCCTCGCCGGACCACCACCGAAGTTTCGCCGCACCACCATCTCAAGGCCCGACGTGCTACTGAAGGCCTGACATTCAGGCCCAACGTTCTGCTCAAGGCCTGACGTCTTCATCTGAGGCCCTCACCTTCTCCAGAAACCCTCTCCTCCGCTAGTCTACCATCTGACGCCGTTGCTTTGTCGGAACACCACCTGAGGCCTGGACATCTGCTGGGCCACTACCTGACGTCCAGAGTTCTACCAAAGTACCGCCCTACTACAACGGTCCTTCAGGCCTTCATCGCCTACTACAGTCCATCCGACCTTCATCACCAGACAACAGTCTTTCATACCCCAGTCTCCTACCGACTACGGTCCTTCAGGCCTTCGTCGCCTACTACGGTCCATCCGACCTCCATCACCCGACAACAGTCTTTCAGACCCCAATCTCCTACCGACTACGGTCCTTCAGGCCTTCGTCGCCTACTACTATGGTCCTTCCGACCTCCATCAACAGACAACGGTCTTTCTGACCCCGGTCTCCTGCCGACTACGGTCCTTCCGACCAGACAAACATGAATATGTAATTCCTACTATGTAATGCAATCTGTATGATGTACATTTGCTACATCAATCCAAGGCCTTCTCCCAAGGAAGATCCTCATTTGTAACGACTACAAATACTAGTGGATTCATTCAAACTGGGCCAGACCTCGTGGTTTTTCCCCCTTTTCAGGGGTTCTCCACGTAAAAAACTCTGATGTCTCTTATGAATGTTTCACCCCCTCTCTTATCTGCTTGTGTGCTGGATCTTCGTACAATGCTAAGACGTTAAACCATATATTTCTCTACCGCCGTGAATATTCCAGGACGCAACAAGAGGAAAAAAAATCGAGTAAAAATATCTTGATGTAAAATATATTAAAATGTGCTTCACACAATTTTTTCACTCGTGGGAAATTTCCATCTGATAACAAAATTTGACAGGGTTGGATGGAATTGGCCTGAAAGTTATAAACTGTTGGGCCAAGCAAGTACACTGATCTGTGGCCCCGTAACATCGGGCCTTCTGAAGTTTGAAGGTCTCGAATGCTCATTAGCTATTAATTTCTTGAATATGTTAATACTCAATGATTGATTTAAATAAACGTTAAGAGACCAAACATTAGGCTAGATTTTAATTTTTTGCTCTAATATCAATCAAATTTTATTCATATCTAATTTAAGTTCAATGTTAAATAATAACAAGGAAAGTCATTTGGTACATTTACTATACTACTGAATCATATTTATGTAGTTTATGAGCTAAAAAAGTCATACATGATTGACATTTTTGAGCTATATATTGAAACATATTTGCTCTCTATATATTAGGGAAAACATTATCAACAAGTTAAATCATAATTATTTGATGTAAAATTACAAAAAAATGAACCTGACTCAAATTTAAAGCTAAAGATGATAATATTCGATGTTAGAGAGTTTATAGCATTGATTTGTACTAAAAAGCTGTTTTAGAAAGCAAGAAGAAAGCTATCTCAAACAAAGTTTAAACAATCGGTGATTACTTTTATAAATACACTAGTTATAATGACAAAAAAAATATTACAAATGCACTGTTTTACTTTACTCTAGATATATCTAACCAAACAAGGGAAACATTTCTCATGTGTTTACTTTGCATACAACCAAACAGCCTCAAAGTATTTGGAATGCACTGCATTTACTTTACACTGCATTTACTTTACATTGCATTTACTTTGCAGGCAACCAAACAGCCCCTTTAGCAATTTATGTTTCATTATATTTTTAATTTATAATGTATCATTTGATGGGTAAATTTCCTTCAAATAAAAGAATAATATTGTGAAATTATCAAAAAAAAAGTTATCTTTTAATGACACCAATTGATAATTTGATGTTTTATCAAATTAATATTGAGTTTAAATTTATTTAAGTTTTCAAATTAATATTGACTTTACACAAAAAAATATCATAATACTTAAGAGTTTAAATTTGCTATATTAAGATATTTTTCAATATCCTAAAATTATTTTTGCATGTAACCAAATATTATTCATTTAATGAATATGATTCTAAAAGGTGGCCCTTATTACCTACTCGTATGAATGCTTCAAGGTTCTGAACGAATCACAAGAACCAAAAGTATGAGGCTTAGAAGAGCCCGACTAAGGGAGACACTTGCCTCATAGGAGCTTGACTAAAAAGAGCACTCACCATGACTATGAGGAGCTCGTCAAGAGCAAATTTGGATCAATTAGAGTGTGCTCATCTTAGAAGAACATGCCCGACCAAGGTGATCATCTCAAAAGAACTCGTTTCTATTAATGGATCACTAGCCCTATCAACATAAGATGCTAACCAATTTTGATTCAATAATATCGACTACTCCGCCTAAGCAGTTTTTCATCATAGTCACTACTGAAGACACTCATCAGAGGCACCCGAGGGTGATGTTAGATATAGTTGCCCACTTGTCACCACTAGAATCTCATCCACATTTCTGCATCATTTGAATAATGTATTTATTACATTATTCTTTAGATGTAGCCTCCCTTATAATTTTCCCAACCCTATGATGCCGAGTTCATAGTATTAAAAACTTCATGTCACTCTTACTATTAATAGAGAGTAATATAAGTCCTAGAGCATTGCTTCTTAATCATCTACTCTCCTCTCCCTTGTTTTATCTTTCCAATTAGTCTCACGAGTCAATTCAAGACGTCCTACATAGACTTATTTGAATCCAACAATTACAGCTAGATGACATTATTCTCTTTATTATGTAAGATAATTCCAAATGAGCTCAACATATGAAGATCATGAATTAGAACTTAATCATACAGCCATGCTATGATATTTTTCTAATGCCATTTGTTACATCATGAATTTTCAACTATTAAGAGTCATTATTTATTTTATTCTTGCATGCATCAAGATTATTTATCGATGCAACTCTCTATGAAAGTTGATCATTTCAAAATTGCTCTAACTTACTAAAATTAACGATCTATTTGAAATAGCTCTCTCATTATTTTGTTTTTCATATCGCAACTATAATTTCACTCAGATCGAGATTTCTTATAACTTATAAGAAATTTTTGTGCTAAGAAGCTGCATTTTGATAAAAAAATAAAATTTTTAATAATTATATTAATTTTAAGATCAATATAATATAAAAATTAATTAATTATTATGTTTCACTCCCCATTAGTAGGAATATTTTCAATAAATAAATAGGCTCTGAAGCCCGTATTATTAACAGCCATTTCCAGCTCAACCATCCATCACTTTCCTGCTCCTTCATGCGTGCTATTAGCCCAATATCTCCGGTCAATAATCCAACGGTCGGTCAACACCCATCACTACAACCCACGTTACCCTCACATGCCGCCATTACCGTCTTCTTCATACCATCAGATTTCTCTACTCCCACACAGAAAAAGCCCCCTCCGTTTTTTGCCTATACACTAGACTAGACCTGAAAGCACAAAAGCTTCAAAAAGATCTCTCATTTCCATCTCTTCTAAAGCAGCTTTGGATTCTTCTCCACCTTTCTCTCCTCCATTGCTCAACCCGATGGCTCTGCCTCCCTCTTCGGATTCCATTCGACAGTTGTTATTAGCTTCATTCGTTTCCATTCATTCAATCGCCAGATAAAGCCAAAAGAAAATAATAAAAAAGGGAGGAAAACAGGCAGTGATGTCTCTGAGTAATTATCTTGCTTGATTAATATTCAGAAAGAAAAATGAAGGTTAAATGGAAGATGAAATTATTATTACAGAGTTGAATCCATCAGGAGAAACCATATCCCTCAGCTGCTGCTGTCTGTGTCTTCATAAATGCCGGTGTCAAGACAAAAAACCGTCTTCTTCGCCGAGCAGAAGCGCCATTGGGACCCAATGAAGCTCATAGTTGGGTGTCATGTACCCTGATCATAACTAAGTAGATAGTTTATGATTTCCTTTGAGACGGCTTTCTTAGTGGTTTTTAAAACAATTTTTTAATTTGTATTAAAAAATTGCTTTTAAAAACAATAAAAAAAGCCGAAGCCTATATGTGGGTAGAACTGTAGAAGTACTGCGCACAAGTGAATGCATGAACAAATCTAATAGGAAATTAACATAATGAACCAATAAGGTTTAAAAATCTAAATTTTCATATGCAGAGATAAAAAATGGAAATAAGCAGAAATGGATCAATAAGCAATGCAAGAATGGTATTAGTGAAGGTGGTTGTGAGGGATGCTATTGACCACAAATGGTATTAGTGAAGCATGCAAGCAAGTCCAATCTTGCTTGTTCAATGGAATGGTTATGAGTTAGTTGCCTTCTCTTTAATTAACATAGAGAAGGAGAAGAAGAAGGAGAAGGAAAGCCCAATACTTCCTTCACCTTTAGATTCAAGGCTTTTTATTTGAACATTGTTAGTAAATGGAATGAGGGAGATGAAATCAGGCTGTTGACCTCTGCTCCTGGATGTTCACTGATGGCTGTGAAGAGCTGGACGCCACACCTACTGTACCATCAAGAAATTTAGCTCCGGCCATTTAGATGAAAGCTAAGAAGATATTGATTTCATGTTGAGGAAGAGATTTCACCTGTGTTTGGGGCAGCAATGGTGGCCGGCAAGGGAAGAATAGCAGAAGCAGAGCCGAGTTGAGGAGGAATATAAGGGTATTGAAGCATTTGGGGGTAATGCAGGCCAAAAGCCCCTTGCGCTTGACTAGAGTAAGAGTACTGCGGGTAGTAAGGATAGAAGCTTGGAAAAACACCCGGCGACGTCGTCGGATAGTAAGGAGAGAAGTGGTGGTATTGACCTCCGGTTAACCCATAATAGTTCTGCAGCAATGGCTTTGATATCAGTTAGTCATTGATGTTTTAACTCCAACTGCTTATTTTCGTTTCAAAACTCACCAAGGGGTACACGCTGTCTTGTGAGTATGCGCCGGTGTAACTGGAGAAGAAGAAAGAAGAGATTTTTCATGGCATTTGAATCTGTGAGTTGGGGAATGGGTAGAGAGAAATAGTGAAATATTTTAGTTGGATTACCCGTAGAGGGAATAAGGCACGGCATAATGAGATGGTTGATGAAAGTAAGCGGCGCCGGCGGAGACGGGGGCAAGAGAAGATCCGCGATAGGCAGAGGAAGCCATGGGCTGACTAGCCGGAGGCCAAAAACGGCCTGTTCCTGTTGAAAATAATACCCAAAAGAAAAAAAAAAAAGAGAGTAAATTTACAAGGAAAACATTGTTGCGGAAGAAGGATTGAATAGGTAACAAAGACTCACCAAATTGATTGGCCGGTGGCCGAGGCCGATGGGTTGCGCCAAGAGACGCAAGGTTGCAGTTTGCCCGTCTCCCGTCAATCACCGGCGACGGATCCTGGCAAGCACGAATCGCCGCATTCGGATCAGTAAACGTCACCTGAAAGAGAAAGCGGAGACGATCAGGGAAGAAAACAGAGTAAAATGGAGGCTTCAAGTTCCCATTTTGGAGTTTTAGAGAATACAAAGCCGTAGCCTTTTGAACGGCCCGTGTGCTTATCAGTGATGACGACGGCCTCAAGAATCTCTCCGAACTGCTCGAAGTATCGCCGCATGGTCTCCCTCTGGGTCTCCCACGCGAGCCCGCCAACGAAGATCTTCGTGAAGGTTGTGTCCGCCGCAGGGTAAGGCACGCTGGGGTTTCCTCCGCTGCTTCCGCTGCCCCCGCCCATTAGGAATGGCCGGGGAGGTGCTGCCATGCTCGACAACGACAGGAGACAAAGCGTGAAGAAGATGAGAGAAAGAGAGAAAGAGTTATGTCTTAATGTAATGGAGCGGTTATCCGGCTTTCTATATATGCGGTTCGCTATCTCTGCGTTCTCCACACCCTTGGATTTGCCATCAAAAACGATAGTAATGCCGAAATCATTGCAGGGATGAGCAGGGAAGGGATGAAACTGGGAACAAACAAAGGAGGAGGGGCAGACGGTGGGGAGGAGCAATGAAATTTTACTTATATGTGAATAAGAGGCCAAAGTAGGTAGAGAGAGAGAGAGGGAGAGAGAGAATGTGCCCACGATCGTGAGCAGGGAGACAGTTCGTGGTCCAAGGAGTTCTATGTGGAAAGGAGGTTTTGGATATATGCTTCGCTGTAATCAACCCTCACTTTTTTCGTTATATGTGTTAATAATATTACGCCTCTTAGATTAACGAAGAATAGAATTCCTCTCCTGTACGTCGCATCTCTATCTTGGACTATTTTACACTCATTTTGACTTTCTCTACCCACTTTACCTCTATCTTTTTCTACTACTATCCTATTAAAAGATAAAGATTTTTTTTTTTGGATAATAAGATATTGAAGTAAGATTTAGAAAATTGGATCGGATCGGATTGGTAAGTTTAACTGGTTGAATCATGAAAAGATTGGCTAGTCAGTCTAGTTAACTCATAGAACCGGTTTTAAAGCAAATCGAGAAAAAATCGGTGTCTGGTTGGTCAGACCGGCAAATTATTAGTGTCGGTTCAAAAAAAAATAGAGGATTTGCGTCATTGATTGTAGATCAAATGGTCAATGAGCAAATACATGAAAATAACCTAAAGATGTTCTAGGTCATTGTAATTCATTTCGCTCAATGCAAGTTTGTGTGAGAAGTTTTGTTCGACTCCCCACTAGCCCTAGTTGCCGCTGCCATTGGTGATTGGCGAACATGACGACAATGTGTGTACAATGTCACTCCCATTAGTGTGTGCAGTGCAACCACCACTACTGGTAGCATGTAAGTTTTTTTTACCTAGTGTCGCTGATGTTCGATAGCAAGTTTGTGCGTGTAATGCTGCTGTCACTGTTAGTATTACTGTTTTAACATTGAATGAATTATATATTATGTGTATTTAGTTGTTTACAATTGAAAAAGATTTTTTCCAGTTATATTGATTGCCTACAATTTCTTAGCACTTACTTTTTATAATTATGTTGGATAGCTTATTTGTCACGTAGATACATGATATTATAATTTTATTATTGCTACAGCTTCTTCATGCATTTTCTTCCAATTTTAAAAGCTCCCATGATTTTCTACCATCATTGTCATTCCTTGTCGTTTTTCTTTTGTTTGCCTCCAAAAAACATTGAAAGAAACTAAAATATTAATGAGTTCAAGTGTTATGACGATATTTTTCTTTATGCTTTGAACTTCATTTTAAGGACTCAAGAATAATATTTTATTCGCAGACATAATGTAATGCTTATTAAAGAGAAGATATCTTATGCAAAATTTGAGTGACTAGTGGAGAATGAATGTTTAGGGACTGATGTAGTGGATCGTCGGAAGATTCGACATGCAAGAAGGATTTCGATCCCAATCCAGGGAAGAAAAGGAACAAAAGCTTGAAAGCTTTAAAATGTCATAATATTTTTCAATGAGCCATCTACTATAATACTTGATATTTATAAAGCTAAAAGAGCATTCTAGAAGCTAGTACTAACAAACTAGATAAGATATCATAAGGAATACTTCAAGCTTAAAATGCTCCGCATCAAAATATATACATTTGCTACTACGTTTTGTACCTTCAGTTGTGTTATAATTGCGGAGATTAGTACCCTTTTGCATTTATTTTTATTTTTTCTATTCATTAGTGTTCCGATTTTTTATAGAATGGTATTGCCTTATTTATGAATATATATTTATTTTTATGTAAGTTTTTTGTAAGACGATTTTTTTATTACTTCTTAAAATAAAATCTAAAATTTTCGTTTGCAGATGGGTTAAAATCCATGGTGGTTTTATTTAGGCTTCATTGATTTTATTATTTATTCGTTTGCAGATGAGAATTATTTGTAGAAATATTTATAAAAAAAAAAAGATGGTTTTGTTTTCAGCGTTTTTTAAGATGCGAAAGTTTATCCTAAACAGCGAACAGCAAAAAAAAACTATATTTTAGAAACATCTGTCGTGCTCGCACAGCTTTAAGTAAAGCTTATGCAAATGGGCCCCAAATTTGGTAGTTTAGCTGCTTTTTAAATATAAATAGTTATTAAAAACCAACCTGGATTCGAATCATGAGATTCGTGACTGCCGCAGCGTTGCAGCCTCTTCCGAACTTTTCTTATTTTTTTATTTTAAAGTTTATTTGGATTAATAATATTTTTAATAACCATTATAAGATAATATAAATCACTTATTATTTGGTAGCCATTTTTTGCCATGGGAGATAGTGGCTATAAAAAGGATTCGATAATTAAATAAAATTATGATAAATATAAATCTTATTTCATAAAATATTTTTTTTATTAAAGTATTTAAATCACTTCACTATAGGCAGAGTGTGGAATCCTTTCAATATGGGCCGAAAATGCAGCCTCGGAGGGCTGGGCTGTGGGTCAGCCCAATGGGGGCTCGTCACCTGCTCAGTGTTCTTACTTTGTTAGCCCGCCGGCAGATCGACGGGCCAATACGCAGCTCGGTAGCTCCTCAATCAAATAGAAAGATTAGTTCCCATATTAAACTTAACTAGATAAGAATGATTAGTGTGCAGTTGAGTAGTTAATTTAAGGCTTCGTTTGTGACGGTTTTCTTATTACTTCTCAAAGCAACTTTTTAGTATAAAGTTATTTTAAATAGCAATAAAAAAGTTTTCTTAAACGAAGCCTGAATTTTGTTTGGAACGACTTTCTTACTGCTTCTTAAATTTTTGTATTAAAAATCTGTTTTAAATAGTAATAAGAAAATCATCTCAAAAGAACCTTTGGACTAGAAAATACTGTTCTACACAGTAACCCTAAACAAGCAAACAGCTAACTACTCCATTACTTTATTTCTCCAAATCAGGAACTGAACCGCAATACCAGACATGTTTAATGGCTTTTGGGAGGAAGCTCAATTACCCAATCCTCTTGTATCATGGCTTCCTGCATTACTTCTCGTCCTCAGAACCTGAGCGTCTCCTCTCTCTCTCTCTCTCTCTCTCTCTCTCTCTCTCTCTCTCTCTCTCTCTCTCTCTCTCTCTCTCTTTCTCTGTGTGGCTGAGACCGATAAGAGGGATAGGCTGGCAATGGAAAAAGCATTGAAAGTAGCTTTATAAGGTGTTTTCCGAAAGAGCAAAAGGATGAGTAAATGTGGAGATCGTCGTACTATCCACATGAAGGGCTACTTGTACTGTCAGGCAACTCACAGTCTCCACATGCTCTCCCACTCTCTTTCCCTCTCACTCACTCTCTTTCTCTTTAGGCTATAATATATTGTTCTCAATCTTCTGCTTCAATAGATAAATATAATACTGCAGACTCGCATTCGCACCTAAAAACAAGAAGAGAAAGCTGTCGGCACCAACTTACATCATGGAAAACACCTACAAGGGAAAGGAATTCTTGCTCGGATACCTTATAAATGTGTTTAAATTTAGGATTATTTTGGGATGATTGTAACTTTTTAAAAAGATGAAGCTGCTGTAAATAAATCAGTTTTATTGAAAGCTACTATAGAAAGGGCGCCCCAGCACAAAAATTTATTCAAAGCAATGAAAAATAATGGTCAAATAAAAGTTATAATTGAGATCACAAAAACAAAGCAACAAGAAAGTTGTCACAAATGAAGCCTTAAAAAGAAAACTAAACATTAAAAATCAAAAAAGAGAAAGAAAAACAAAGGCCATGCAACTCGATCAATTTGCTTCTTGTTTATACATTAAAGCAATTTAATATAGAGAAAAGTTTTTTTGTTTTTGTTTTGGACTTGAGCAAATTAAGTCAAATTCATACACATTATATATGCAAGATTCAAATCCAAAATCTCTAGATTAATAGTCGAAAATTCTAGCCACAGATATTGATGAAGTAAGTTGTAGAGAAAAGTTAAAGATTGCAGGAAAAATTTTGTTTAGTGTACGATCCAAATTCAATTACTTTGTCACATAGATCTTAATAATGTATAAAACAGCTGATGCATTATGCTGCTCCGGCGGAACACCTCAAACGGGGCTAACCGTCAGATATGCTCTCCACTATCATTTTCCCTTTTTGTTATCTGCTCTATTAGTAGCTCAATGATGCCTTTTTACATATACGGTATTTTATAGTTTTCTTTAAAAAACAATTAGCAAAATACATATAGGAGAGGGGAAGAAGAAAGGGTACACAACTTGTTTAAAACTTATTATCAGTATATTGAATCGGAAGCATACAGCTCCATTCCTCTATTTCTTGTTCTTGCTTGCGATTGTTCTCTTGCAGGTATTCAAAGGATCCAGGGAGGCATCAGGTTGGTATCAGAGCACACTGAATTTGGCAAGAGAATGGCGGATCGCGGCAAAGCAACTGCAACCGAAGAATCTCGGACTATTGATTCATTATGGGCAAACCAGGAGAACACCAATCGTCGAATCGACGATCTCGCCGCCGAAGTGCAGCGATTGACGGTGGAAATGCGCCGTGAGTTCAATCTCCTTAAGGCGAGACCACCAGTACCTCGCATTCACAGACCGGAGTTGCCAGTGACAGCGAACAGACCAGGGCGTCAACGGGAAAGGGCAATGGAGAAACAATGGCAGCACGAGAATGTTATATGGCCTGATCTTTCTGATTCGGATGAAGAGAATCAGTTTTATAGAGGTATTCCGACGGCTGAATCGGGAGAAGATGAGTCAGGCAATCCTTTTTATCCAGATTTCCGTGAACCTCCTAGGCAGAGGCAGTACCGTCAACAGGAATTCAAAGTTAAATTAGATATTCCGTTTTTTGATGGTCATTTACACATTGAGGATTGCCTTGATTGGGAGAAAGCTGTTGAAAATTTTTTTGATTATATGGAAATCGAACCTCACAAACAAGTGAAATATGTTGCTTGTAGATTGAAAGGGGGAGCCAGTGCCTGGTGGGCTCAAACTCTACAGCTGCGACAACGTGGGGGTAAAGGTCCGGTTCGAAATTGGAGCCGAATGAAACAACTCTTGCGCACACAATTCTTACCCACTGATTATGAGCAAATCCTGTATATGCGATATCAACATTGCGAGCAAGGCAACCGCTCCGTCAGTGAGTATACGGAAGAATTTAATCGGCTAAGCGCAAGAAACAATTTAAACGAGTCGGCAAACCAATTGGTTGCTCGTTACATTGGGGGCCTCAAGGAAAGTATCCAAGATAAACTCGAATTGAATTCGGTTTGGTCCTTAGCTCAGGCCGTAAATTTTGCTATGAAAGCCGAATTACAGCAAAATCGTTCGAAGTCTGCCTACAATAGGAGGCAATGGACAGAGCCCAGATCAAATTACAGCAAAAATGTCTCTCCAGCAGAGAAATCACAGTCAGCCTCAGTCTCTAACCAGGCTTCTGCCAATGTTACTGGCGTCACGGCAGAGCCCCACTGTCAGCCGAAGACCAAACCACCAGGAAGAGATAATCCTTATGTTAAGCCGTCTACCATTAAATGTTTTCGCTGTTTTCAGCAGGGTCATAGGTCCAATGAATGCCCCCAACGAAAACAAGCGAACTTTGCGGAGACCGGGGAAGGAACCGGGTTGGGCGAAATTGAGTCAGCCACAGATGCGGAAGTGGAGGATGTATACGCAGATGAAGGAGAACCACTGGTAGCGGTTTTAGAGCGACTATTACTAGCTCCACGACAGAGCCCTAAGTCTCAACGTCATGCACTTTTTCGGACCAGATGCACGAACGCAGGAAAAGTTTGTGAATTGCTAGTTGATAGCGGTTGTACAGAGAATGTTGTTTCTCGTTCAGTTGTCCAAACTCTGCAGTTAAAGGCTTCCAAGAGGACCGTACCTTACAAGATAAGTTGGGTTAAAAAGGGTGTGGAAATAGCAGTCACAGAATCTTGTCGTCTCACTTTTTCCATCGGCAAACACTACGTCTGCGAAGTGGTCTGCGACGTCGTCGAAATGGACGTCTGTCACCTTATTCTGGGTCGGCCTTGGCAGTTCGACGCCGGAGCCCAATACGATTGCCGTGCTAACATTTATACGATCGAGTGGAAGGGGCGTCAATTACGCCTACTACCTAGCTCAGGTGATAACAATGCTGCCCCTGGAGCCTCTGGTTCTAACGCCCTACATGTTGTCTCGGGCTCCAAGCTGCTGCGATGCTGGAAAGAGCCCTCACCAATTTATGCATTGTTAATAACAGAGACTTCTTATGTTGTGGCACACAACCCGCCGGATGAAATTAAGCAACTCCTCCAACGGTATCCCACTATTACACAAGGTGATTTGCCAGCTGAACTACCACCTCTCCGCAACATTCAACACCGAATTGATTTTACTCCTGGCTCCAGCCTGCCTAACTTACCTCACTTCAGACTTAATCCGAAAGAGCAAAGTATACTACAAGACTTGGTGGACAAATTGCTTGAAAAACAGTTGATACAACCCAGTGTTAGTCCCTGCGCCGTTCCTGCTTTGTTGGTTCCAAAAAAAGACGACACTTGGCGGATGTGCGTCGATAGCAGGGCTATCAATAAAATAACAGTTAAATACCGTTTTCCGGTACCAAGGGTCGACGAGTTACTAGAACAGCTATCGGGTGCTTCGATTTTTTCCAAACTGGACCTAAGGAGTGGATACCACCAAATCCGTATTCGTCCCGGCGACGAATGGAAAACGGCTTTCAAGACGCCGCAAGGGTTGTTCGAATGGCAAGTAATGTCTTTCGGTCTTTGCAACGCACCGTCTACTTTCATGTGCATGATGAATGAGGTTTTAAAACCATTCCTGGGTAAGTTTTGCATCGTCTATTTTGACGACATATTGGTTTATAGCACAGCCTGGCCACAACACTTAGAACATCTCGCCACTCTGTTCTCGACCTTACAGACGCAGCAGCTCATTATCAATACCAACAAATGTGAATTTGGCGTGGCTACTGTTCATTTTCTGGGCTTTGTAATCTCCGGCCAAGGCATTCAAATGGATAGCAAAAAGGTTGCAGCCATCACAGATTGGCCGATTCCACAGAATGTTTTTGAAGTTCGCAGCTTTCATGGTCTTGCCAACTTCTATCGCAAGTTTATTAAAAATTTTAGCCTGCTCATGGCCCCTATCACTGATTGTCTTAAGTCTAAGGTTTTTACCTGGACACAAGCCCAACAGGACAGTTTTGACTCCATTAAGCTCGCCCTCACTACAGCTCCTGTTTTGGCTCTACCTAATTTTGATAAACTTTTCATGGTAGATACAGATGCCTCCGCAATTGGCGTCAGTGCGGTGCTCTCCCAAGAAGGCAATCCGATCGCATTCTTCAGTGAGAAATTATGTTCTTCTCGACAAAAATGGGCAGTCTATGAGCAGGAGTTATACGCTGTTGTACGTGCGTTGAAACAATGGGAATCTTACCTACTTCACCAGGACTTCATTCTGTGCAGCGACAACAAGACCCTCCAATTTCTCAATAGTCAAAAATCTATTAATCGCATGCATGCTCGTTGGCTAATGTTCCTTCAACGCTTTTCATTTACTATTAAGCACAAACCTGGCTCCGAAAAGAGTAGCAGATGCTTTGAGCCGAAAGCGGACATTATTATTAACTTTACAAACAGAGCTAACAGGTCTTGAATTACTTAAAGATCTCTATGCCTCCGATCCAGATTTCGGACAGATTTGGAGCCAACGTCACAACCAAACTGGCGATTCTGAGTACTCTATCCGACATGGTTATTTATTCAAGAACAACCTTTTGTGCATCCCAGTTTCTTCCTGGCGCCAGCATCTGATACGTGAAGCTCACGCTGGTGCTCTAACAGCTCACGTAGGCAGAGACAATACTTTAAAACAACTACAAGTTCGATTCTTCTGGCCGCGTCTACGCCGGGACGTATTTCGCATTGTTGACAGCTGCCCAATCTGTCAAAGCTTCAAGGGTGGAGCTCAAATTACAGGTCTCTACATGCCCCTGCCTGCCCGGACTCCATTTGGGAGGATCTCAGCCTCGATTTTGTACTAGGCCTTCCACGATCTAAACGAGGTAATGACTCAATTATGGTGGTTGTAGACCGTTTCTCGAAAATGGCTCATTTTCTTGCTTGTAGAAAGACCTCCAATGCCTTGGTAATTGCTAACATTTTCTTTGAGCAAATTGTACGCCTACACGGTGTCCCTCGCAGCTTAACCTCCGATCGTGATGTGAAATTCATAAGCCACTTCTGGAAAGAATTGTGGAAGAGACTCGGTACCGACATTCGTCTCAGCTCGGCCTATCACCCACAATCTGACGGCCAAACGGAAGTTATCAACCGCACGTTGGGTAACCTACTCCGTTGTCTAGTTCAGGACCACCCCAAGCAGTGGGAAGAAGCATTGAGCACAGCTGAGTTCACCTACAACTCTATGACAAGTCGAACTACCGGAAAAACACCTTTTAGCATTGTCTATACAAAACCGCCTAATACCGTTCTTGATCTCTCCATTTTGCCTAAATGCAAGTCCAGAGCCGCTGCTACCTTCGCTGAAGATTATGCGGATATGTTAGCTGATGTGCGGCGCCAGATTCTCAAATCCAACCAGCAATATAAGGCAGCTGCGGATAAACACCGGCGACAGCGTCTATTTAAGGTGGGTGACCTTGTTATGGTTAGAATGCGTCGAGAACGGTTCCTGCCAGGCACTTATTCGAAACTATCTCGTCGCAAGATTGGTCCTATCCCCATTACCGCCAAAATCAACGACAATGCTTACTCAGTGGCCCTTCCGCCTGGTTGTAACACTTCACCGACTTTCAACGTCACGGACATCTGGCCCTATGCACCGCCGGATGATGGCATCATTAGTATCAGCTCGTCGGAGTCGAGCTCTTCTGTCCCAGGGGAGGACTGATGCATTATGCTGCTCCGGCGGAACACCTCAAACGGGGCTAACCGTCAGATATGCTCTCCACTATCATTTTCCCTTTTTGTTATCTGCTCTATTAGTAGCTCAATGATGCCTTTTTACATATACGGGATTTTATAGTTTTCTTTAAAAAACAATTAGCAAAATACATATAGGAGAGGGGAAGAAGAAAGGGTACACAACTTGTTTAAAACTTATTATCAGTATATTGAATCGGAAGCATACAGCTCAATTCCTCTATTTCTTGTTCTTGCTTGCGATTGTTCTCTTGCAGGTATTCAAAGGATCCAGGGAGGCATCAACGGCTTAAATTCTTTTAATGATATTTTTTTTTGCTTTATGTATCACTGTTGCATGCTTCATGTTTTTCCTGAAGCATGCTACGTACCAAAACAGCTTAAATGATACGTGAAGCATTGGTTGAATCATTGTTGCATGCAACATTGGTTGAAGCATGCTACCAAAACAACAATGATTCTTTTGACCTTAATAATGTATAAAACAGCTTAAATACGTATAATTGTTGCTACACCATTATTTACTTCATGTTTTTATATATTTCTTTTGATAACTTATGTGGGTAAGCTAAACTTTGTGTAGATATCTTGTTAGATGTTGTATGAAATTTCTTTAATTTTAATCTATGTATTTTCACCATCATCATTAAGATGGTGGGATTTTTTTTTTTTTCTGAGAGAGAGAGACATAAAGGGGGGTTCTCCTAAGATTCTCATATATTTCAATGTGACCAACGTAAAGAAAACTAAAGACCATTTTTACTATTTTTCATTGTTCTAAGGGAAAGATTGTGGACGCTATGATTATTAATGTGGGATTCTCTCTAGTTTGGATATTTGATGATTATAACCATCATCAAGAAAGCTTTTTCAAGTCCAAGTTGGCGTGATGGTAAATAACTAAATGTGAAGTTACCATTGTTTTAAAGGGAGGCAACTCAAAGCAACTAACCGATAACTCTAGGTAAGGGGATAACTCTAGGTAAGGGAATAATTAACGCTGGTGCGGTTATATTTATATACAAGCACTACAGGAAAACCTGTTATTACCGACGGACAGAATCCGCCGGAACTAATGTAAAATCCGACGGAACCGGAGTTTCCGGCGCAAAGCTCTCCGCCGGTTTTGGGTGCGTCGATAATTTTTTTCTGACGCATATGTTGCGCCGGAAATAGTTCCGGCGCAGTTTCCGACGCACTACCGGCGCATTAAACGTTTTGTTTGCCGACGTGAAAAATGTGCGAATTCTGGCGCCTAATGCGCCGGTATTTACCGTCGTATAATGCGCCGGTAATTAACGTCAAATTTACCTTCAACTCCCTCTCTAGTCTTATCAACAAGAAGAATATCATTAACCAAAAGCATGCACCAAGGTATATCCTAAAGCAAATGTTTAGTGATAACATCCATGACTAAAGCAAAAAGATATGGACTTAAGTTTACCTTCAACTCCCTCTCTAGTCTTATCAACAAGAAGAATACCATCAACAAAAAGCATGCACCAAGGTATATCCTATAGCAAATGTCTAGTGATAACATCCATGACTAAAGCAAAAAGATTTTTCAAATTTACCTTCAACTCCCTCTCTAGTCTTATCAAAAAGAAGAATATCATTAACCAAAAGCATGCACCAAGGTATATCCTCTAGCAAATGTCTAGTGATAACATCCATGACTAAAGCAAAAAGATATGGACTTAAGCTTACCTTCAACTCCCTCTCTAGTCTTATTAACAAGAAGAATATCATCAACAAAAAGCATGCACCAAGGTATATATCCTATAGCAAATGTCTAGTGATAACATCCATGACTAAAGCAAAAAGATATTTCAAATTTACCTTCAACTCCCTCTCTAGTCTTATCAACAAGAAGAATATCATAAAAAAAAAGCATGCACCAAGGTATACCATCTAGCAAATGTCTAGTGATAACATCCATGACTAAAACAAAAAGATAGCAAAAAAAAAAAATGCAATACCGATTGAGAGAGGGAGATGCTCGGCGGCGCGCGACCAGGAGAGAGGGAGATGCTCGGCGAAGTCCGGTGACCGTCGGCGGCGAAGTTCGGTGACCGTCGGCGACGTCAATCTTCGGCGGGCGACGAACGGCGACGGAGGGCGACGAAGGGCGACGGGCGAAGGAGGCGAGGTGAGAGAGAGTAGCGAAAAGAATGACGGCCCATAGGGCTCCGATTCGCATTTTAGGGCTTTTAGCGGCGGACTTTCCGGCGGAACGTCCGCCGGTAATGTTACCGTCGGACAATGCGCCAGAACGTTTTCGTTGAGTTTAAATAAGCCGGCGCATAATCCGCCGGAACGTTTTCGTTAAGTTTAAAAGAACGCTTCCGCCGTAATCTGCGCCGGAAATAATCCAGAACCCTTTTCACCGGCGTTATTTCCGGCGTAATGGACGCCGGTAAATTTCCGGCGTTGGTTCCGCCGGAAATAACGCCGTAAACTTTACGTCGCATCATTCCGCCGGAACCTGCGCCGTCAATGCCGGCGCAAAAAAATCCGCCGGAAATTCCGACGGTAATCACGTGTTTTCCCGTAGTGAAGGGACGTCATCATATGATTTTTCGTTGTTAAGCAGTCGTATTATAGTTTAATTTATTATTTTGGTGCTACATTGTCTTCTAATTTTGATTACCACTATTTGGCATGTGTAGCAATTGGGGACATAATTTATCTTTGAGATATCATAGGATTTTATCATTGCTAAATAGTTGTAACAGAGTTTTGTACGTTATCTTGGGTACTATATTATCCTTAAATATAAGAGATGGCATAATAGGATTTTTTATTATTAATTAGCGCTATTAGAATTTTATTATTTTTGGCTATTGCATTGTCGTTATATAAAAGAGATTATATCATGTATATTTTTAGTATTAGTCAGCCGTATAAGAGTTTTATTATTTTGGATAATATAGACGAATATTATGTTGGTATATCATTCATGGGGCATACTTTTTCTTTGATTAATATGAGATTTTAAGCTTAAAACAATAATCAACTAAGACCAATCAACATGATCTAAGTCCATAACTGAATAGTTTGCTAAACAAAATTTAGGTTTTGATGAACCTTTATAGACTTAGATAACTATCAAACTAAGAATTTTGTCATTTCTTTCTCCAGGAGGCTAAGGACCTATGGCTATTCTAATATTTCCCTACTAATTTCAATCATTTTTAAAGATATTTGCAGTTCCAAGGAAAATTGAGAGGGCAAATTATTACGTCCGGTGTCCAGATTCGTCCAAACACTAATCCAAACGTGCCACGTCACCAAAATACACCTGAACTAGTGTATTCGAGTGATATGGCGCGTCTGGATTGGGTGTCCGGACGTCCGGTGGTGACCGGACGTAATAATTCGCCAATTGAGAGAGGTTGAGCAACGTTTAAGCTACTATTGAAGGCTTGGTGAAGAGTCCCTTGAGACCTCTCTATAGCTGTAGGCGATAGGATATGACATCGGAGGAATCCACGAGGAAGAGGAGTCGAGCCTGGTTGCTTCTTCCATGGCGTTGAGAAAGCTACTAGTTTCTACCCACGCACGATCCCACGCTCTCCCAAACGACGCTCCAACCGCCCCTCTCACGTGTAACTCCCTCACGTTCTCAATTTCTCAAAACCGAAGCGTTGAGGAAGCTACTAGTCTAGGTCTTGTGGATATATCACTTGGAAGTTGGAACTATATAAAATGCAACATATATTAGTTATTAAGAAGACTATATAAATGATGACAAGGAAGAATGTAAGCAATTAACAAAATCATGCATGTGCTCTGACAAACGTGCTAAAATATTAAACACAAATGTCTGAGAATATTGTACGGGGTTGAATGCCCACTAATATTAAATTCTATTTTCAAACTAAATATATCCCTCATGTGCTCCGATCGGCACATTTGATTCTTAAATTCAACGGGCCGAAAACATTGTGCTCGGGTCAAATATTCAAATTTTCATCATCCTACTTTAAAAGACTGGAGTTGACCTAACTTGAATTAACAAATGAATGCTTAATAACAAATTTGTTGTAACCCTTAAAAGGCTCTCTAAACAAAACTCATCACAAAACATAGGTTTTTTTTTTTTTTGCAGCATATAAATATATAATCATCAATCGTTAAACTATATCCTCAATTAGTAGGTGAGTAGAATTGATAGTATTTAAATAATTAATTATGTGCATCTCAGATGATGACCACATTGAATATAAATCTCAACCAGATGAGTCAATGTTTAAATCTTATTAAAATTTTAGAATCTAAAATTTATCCAAATTTTAAACATTTAATTGGAAATTTTATCACCTAAAAAACTTAAAACTAAAACTCATCCACCTCCTATAACAGTTTTTCAGGTCTGACAAATTTGAAATTAATATAAGCTCACAAAGAGCGAATCGAGTCAGGTGTATCAGTAAGATTCATCCTCAATAGTCTCTTACCAACATGGACATAACATGTGCCTTCTGATTATGTGATTTTGCAGCAAAACACTAATTTATTACAATCACAGTCAAAGTCTTCCATAATGGTTTCAAACCATTGAGTAATGAATCATACGTTGTGCTCAATAGGCATAAAACCTTCTTTGTCAGCTAAGGTGGATTCTAATGTATTCCCTTAGACGAACGCCACCCCAGATCTGCAAGGTATAATTGGATGAAACAACTCATGACTGTCGATAAGGTTCCATCAATCAGGTTGGGATGAAAACCTCCTCTAACTAGGGGCGGAGCCAGGATTTTTTTGATGTGGGGGCACAAATCATTGATGTAAAAAAAAAACCTAAACATTTTTCATCGGGGCTTAAAATTGGCATTGTCGGTTTTAATTTTTTTTAAATTGTTAGTTTTATTATAAAAAGATAGAATATATGATAAAATAAAAAAAAAAAAACTAACATTTTATCTATAATTTCTCTCTTGGGTCTTTAATTTTTGAAACCGCTGTACAATCAATTTTTTGTCAATGCTATTAAATATATCATTCTTATAGTTTTTAAAGTAGCTTTATAGTATAAAATTTAAAATTTATATACTTAAAAATTGTTTTAAGAAGCATTAAGAAAGACATTCAAGACAAAGCCTTAGTTGCCAAATAGGAACTTTTATTTGGTTCGGTGAACGTTCGCTCCTCTACGTTCGGCCACCAACGTTTTAGCGCCACGTAGCATGAAGAAAAGTCGCCGACCCGACCCGCTGTTTTTTGGGTTCTAGCGCGTGCGTTTTTTAAATTCCTTGACGAGCCGAACAACATCCCATCACCTTTTGGATATATTTCAAATATCTAGCAAATACCGAGTTGTACCTAGTTTTTTCTAGCAATACCGAGCAAATACCTAGCAATATCGAGCAAATCCCTAGCAATACCGAGCAAATCCTGAGCAAATACTGAGTTGTACCGAGTAGTACCTAGTTTTTTCTAGCAATACCGAACAAATCCTTAGCAATACCAAGCAAATACTGAGTTGTACCGAGTTGTACCTAGTTTTTTCTAGCAATACCGAGCAAATACCTAGCAATACCGAGCAAATCCGTAGCAATACCGAGCAAATCCTGAGCAAATACCGAGTTGTAGAAAAACTCGGTACAACTCCGTATTTGTATAGTTTTGGTCTTCACAGAGCAGTATTTCTCGTTTTTGCAAAGCAATACCGAGAAAATCGCGAACATAGCATTCCCGGGTTCCGCTCCGGGTCAAGTCGTCGGGCCGCGCGGTAAAGACGAATAAGAGCACGTGGCGACATGCATATGTTATTGGCGGCCGAACGTACCTCTACGTCAGGTCAGAGGACGTAATAATTGCTCGCCAAATTGAGGGTTAGATTTTTGTTGTGCTCCTACTAATAGCAGTCAAAGTGCAATTTTTGCATGGCTAAAATAAGAATTTTGTGTTAATAATTTTGCATGGCTAAAATCTATATCATAGATTTAATATAGATGGAATTTAAATTTAAGATCTTAGCAATAAGTTTTGAGATTTTTACCAATTAAATGAGTTGATATCCATGCAATGATATAGTTTGTTTGAGTTCGAATTAAGAAAAATTATAATTGTGATTAATAATAAAAGTATTTTGAAGATATGACTACATAAAAGAAGTTGGGCTGTGAAAGAAAAAATGGACATAAAAAAAATTTCACATGGTCAGCACATTTAATCAGTAAATGATCTAAATTCAAATCCTATTTTTTTCAACATATTGGCTAAATAATAAAGCAGAAATTTGAATCGAAATGCAATATATATATATCAGTAAATAATAAAGCAAGTTTTAAATCCATGTAATTTTTTTCCAACTTGTGTTCGTAGGAATTTATAATCCTAAGGCTGACAATGCGCCCTCTTAATAAGTATATTTTTCTCACTATATTTTCATCATTTGAATGATAATTAGTAAATAATAAAAAAATGATTACACAAATTGAAAATCTTTTTCATAGAAAAATTAAAATTTTCTCAAGTGAACAAAAATAAACACACACTATCTGAAAATTTTTCATTTAAAATTTTAAAATTATTTTAACTCAAATAAAATTTTACAATTAATTTTTTTAATTTAATTTAATTTTCACAAGTTAAAATAGAATCCTAAAAATAAAATTGAAACATTTTTTTGAAACAAAGAATGATAAAAAAAATACTAAAAATATATATTGGTTAAACGGTTTTTTGCTTTTTGTACATACAATGAAGTGGATTTTATCTTTTATTTGCAATACAGTTACAAAGGGAGGAGAGAGAGAGAGAGAGAGAACTCAACAAATGATTTTTAGTTTCTTTTTTTTGCATTGACGGTTTGTATATAAAAAAAGTTACAAAAAAAAATCATTTAGCCACGTGCCCCAGTGCCCCCACCCTACCTCCGCCCCTGCCTCTAAGTAGTCTAGAGACCATGACAGTCAGAGATGACAGAATCATGAGATTTTGATCTGGCTCATCTTTATTCTCCCATCACACATTTTATGTCCATGGTGATAATTTTTAAAGCTCAAACAAACTTTAAAGTGTAAAACCAAATTTAAAATTCCTAAATTTGGTGTTATTATATAATGTGCACTCAATGCCTATGCCACGACTACCCTTAATCAAAAGCTCTCTCTCATTATCGGGAGGGATACTTAATTATATAGGAAACCAAAACTCAAATCATAAAATCCTCACAAAATGAATGTAAAATTTTGGATAGTGTCTTATCTAAAACCCAATCTGCCTCCTGAAAAGTTACGTAGAACTTAAATATGTTAAAATTCTCCCCCGTCAAACAAAAGACACCACCCATTAATATCTACTCGATTAGCTCAATCGACCATAGAAACCTCCACACATATATCAACAACCTAGTTGGTCAAGCAGTCTTTATCATTTGATGCATCTCTGAATGTATCTAAAATCACTCGGCATCAATGTAACGCAAGCATGAGTGAGATTCGAACTTTTCTATTGCTTGCAGATTGAAGGGAGATCAGGAACGGACCTTCAACAAGAGAGAGAGAACTCAAGGAGAAAAGAATAGCAAAACACAAGTAATTCAGCAGTTTTCACCTACATCCACCAGAAATGTACTAATTTCCAAATTATAGCTACAATTAGGAGGAAAAGGAAGAGGAAGAAGAAAAGAGGAGGATCTCTCACAGCTTCTTAAACTGCTCTGCACTCATCCTATCAGTATCTCTAAGTAATCTACCTATGGCGTGACAGTTATCGACTGTTGAGCTTCCAATCACTTGGTCACATGGATTGACAACCTGAAGTAGCCTAAACCAACTCAACCGAGCCAAACAAAGACTCAATTAGTTAGTTAGCCATGCTAGATGAATATTTGGTCAATTCCCCACTTATACTATCAGGTATGGACTACCAGGACAATAGGAAAGCTTTTTATATGCCGAAATAAAATATATAATTTATAATATAAAAAGTAATAAATAACAGTTATTAAACACCACGATTCCTCTAATCTTTTCTATTGTAAAGCATTCAGATCGTGCTTTCAGCTAAGACTGCTTTCTCTTTGTAATATCATCAAACACGATGCGGGCAAGCTAAAGTTGTCGCCTTTTTTATTACGCAACAAAGCTGATCACCGATTAATTGAGGGCAAAAGCTAATGATTCGATAAACAAACAAACAGGATAGAAATCTGGGAGAAATAAAAAGAAATTAACAAGGTCAAGATCTAAAATTTCTCTTGATTGGGAGGAACTGGGCGCTTGGAATCGAGGTAAGATTGCAGTGCATCAATCTGCTCCTTTGTTGGCGGTTTCTCGTTGTATTTGATCGATCTGTGAACATCATAAGTAGTGGCAGCCAGGAACAAAAGCCTGAATTTTTTTTTTAGTTTTTTATGAAGTAAAGATAGAGTCTTTGAATTTGAATCGCGAATTAATGAAGAGAAAGGAAGAGAAAAAGAAGTGGAGGTACCCTGAAGCGAGAAGAACAATCTGCCTTGGGAATACGTGCTTGCCGAAGAGCCTCATCAGGGATTTTTTTTTCTCTGTTCAAACTAAATAAAAATTATAAAAAAAGGCTATAAATCACATGAATTGGAAAGGATTGGCATGAAATAAGATTAGTCACATGACCTTACATCCCACATATAAATATTTTGATCGCCCAGTGAACCGGCAAATTCTCCCATCCTTGTTGGTCCTGAACAATATGGTGGTAGTGTATCATCATCTCAATTTTAATAGATTTCTCCTGATTAACTCATATTAATTTGAACTTTCAAGAATTCTTGAAACCATTACACTACATCGGGCAGGCCCGGACACATTCCGAGTTCAATCCTGATGCGTCATATCACCCAATAATTTGTGCATTAGGTGACGTGGCACATCCGAATTGGCCTTTGGACTCGTCTGGTGTCCGCGCATAATAATCTCTTGTATTCATGAGCCATCTGTAGCATTGGATTGCGCATAATAAGATGAACATTTTGGTATAACAATAATGACTTGTTATTTACTTTTTTAATGATCCTAAATTTGGTATTTACATTCATGGTTGAATGAAAACTTAGAGAAAAATATAATACTTATGTAGTATAATCGGAAGGTAGGACTTAATGAAGTTGCATATCAAGCTCTTATGAAGTTACTAGGTTGGCCTATATTGATAGTCAAATACATAAAGTTGATTATTAGTTTACTTCGGGAAATTGTGCTTTCTCGAGTAGTCGTTAGGGATGATTTCATAAATTATTATCGTTAGGGTCAATTGATAGATCTTACTCGCTCGACTTGAACAAGTTCTTATATGATAGTCACATGTGTGAGATGGGTTCTCATGTAGACAAACAAGTCTCTTCTGAGTTGAGATCGAATTAACTTGGCTTAAATCCGCTTGATTTAATTCTAATCAGGTCAACTTAGTTTGAACTGGGTTTTTATAATTTTTTTATGTACAATTTCATGGAAATTTAGGGGTCAATTTTAGCGTGACAAAAATGGTCAAGTTATTTCACTATTTTTTTTATTATTATGTGCGTCTCTCGAACAATTATTACGTCAGGTCACCTGACGTAGTTCTACGTTCGGACGCCAATAACATGTCGCCACGTGGTCTTACTCGGCCCTACGACTTGATCCGTGATTGTTATGTTCGCGTGTTGCTCTAGGTATTACTCGATATTACTCGATTATTCTCGGTATTGCTTGACAATAATGAAAAAAATCGCTCTGTGAAGACCAATACCGAGCAATAACGAGTATACCGAGCAATAACGAGTATACCGAGCAATACCGAGAAAAACTCGGTATTGCTCGGTATTGATCTTTACAGAATGGTAATTCTCGTTATTGCCGAACAAAATCGACCAATATCGAGCAAATACCGAGCAATACTTAGTAACACGCGAACATAGCAATCCCGTCTCCGTTCCGGGTCGGGGTTGTCGGGCCGCGCGGTAAATCACGTGGCACTATTTTACTGGCGTCCGAACGTAGAACTACGTCAGGTGACCGAACCAAATAAAAGTTCCTCCTTAAGAGCAATCAAGCACCACCGATGGATCTTGAATTGGAGGCCACTAGACTTTATTTATAGCACGCTTATAGTCAAATCTAGGGGCTAAACAAGACAAATCTAATAAACCCAAGGTCACTTGATTTTGATATCATTAAAGAATTCAAATATTTGACAAATGATCTTTAATCAATGTGATCAATATTGACCATATCATGGAGGTATTTAGATTCTAGCCAAATTTACAAGAACGCTCATCTCAAAAAATGTATAAATAGAATATCATTTTCTACAGAAGAGTGATCCAACTGCTCGTAGAACTAAAAAGCTCTATTGCACTTTTTCAGATATCACCATCAATGACCACCACCAACAATCTCTAACATGGTCTCCAGACTTTTGTCAATATATAATCTTGTTGTTAGGTTGTTAATTGTCCACTTGCGGACATTTAAATTCTATAATCCCTACAACTGGAATTGGTTATATATTTCAAACATAATCTCTTCTTCTTCAATTATGAGGGAGCGATAATTTTTGGATCTTATATTTTTTAGTGAATTGTTGCAGCCGGGCCAGACCTATGATTTTTCTCCTCTTTAAATTTTTCATGTAAAATATTTTTTTTATCTTCAACAACTTTTTTTGAGCATGTTAATTTTTTTTTTATAATGCTAAGATAATAATCTCTCACACTAATGTGTAGACTTGCAAAACCCAATACCTTCGATTTTATTTAAGTAGAAAATTACTCCTAGGTTTACACTTTAGAGGGAGGGAGAAAGAGAGATTGGAAACATGGCAGATTCGTTGAAAAAAAAAATTGCTTATCATATTTCTAAAATTCTTTTTCGCTAAAATCAATATTGTATTAGAAAATCCTGATATAATTTTTTTCCTAAATTTCTTATAAAATTTCCATCCCATAATTTTTATATCATAATAACATAAATTCCAGCAAATAAAATTATAAATATTAATAACTAATAATTAATATGCTCAAATTAACTCCTTTCTTTATGGTATTATTCAACTGAATCTCTCTTAACTATTGCATGTATCAAATATAGAGCCTTAACTCATTTTTCATTTAAAATAATGATATTATAATTGATATGTCATCAAAAAATTATCTTGATCGAGCACGAATCTTGATATAAAATCAATTTGGAAACTTCCAAAATTAAAATTGGAACCATCCGAACTCCAATTTTAGCAAACTTACAGTCGAATTAAACGCCTCAAAAATACAAACGCAACGACACCAAATTCGACTCAATCCGAGCCCAAATGAGTCCAAATCAAGAACCGGAAGCACTGTTGGAAGGTTTGAACCACAATTTGGGTTACCAAACAGTTTCCAAATATAATGTACTTATAATCGAATCAAGAGGCTCGACGAGACGAATACAAGGAGCCCAAGATCGCTGAATTCTGACATCATTAAGACCTTTAAATGTCTGACGAATCATACATGATCAAGGGATTCAATATCGGTCATCCATCCAACCACTCCCCATTTACCCTTGATCTCTCACCTATTTATGGGTCATGTCACTCCAGAAATCTATAAATAGACCCCTCATTTCTCTTGAAAAGGGGGGTCGAAGCAAGAAGATAAGAAGGAAGATCAAGAGAAGGAAGAGAAGGAAGAAGCTCCTTCTCGACCACCCGTAGACTTCCGCTTGACCACCACTTGAGGCCCTCACCTTCGCCGGACCACCGCTTGACGCCGTTGCTTTGCCGGACCACCACTTGAGGCCCTCACCTCTTCCGGACCACCGCCTGACACCATTGCTCCGCTGAACCACCACTTGAGGCCCTCACCTCCGCTGGACCACTATTTGAGGCCCTCACCTCCGCCAAACCACCGCCTGATGTCATTGCTCCGTCGGACCACCACTGAAGGCCCTCACCTCCTTCGGACCATCACTAAAGGTGCTCACCTCCACCAGACCACCACTTGAGGCCCTCGCCTCACCCAGACCACCACCTGATGTTGTGGCTTCGTCGGACCACCACTTACGGCCCGGACTTCCATTGGACCACCTCTTGAGGCCCTATGCTTCACCAGGCCACCAACTAAGGCTCGAACTTCTGCAGAATTACCACTTGAGGCCCTATGTTCCACCAGGATACCACCTGAGGCCCAAACTTCTGTCAGACCACCACTTAAGGCCCTATGCTCCACCATAACACCACCTGAGGCCCGGACTTCCGTCAAACCACTACTTGAGGCCTTGAGCTCCACCAGGCCACCACTTGATGTCCAAAGTTCTTCCATAATACTTCCGACCTCCATCACTAGACAACGATCTTTATGACCATGGTCTCCTGTCGATTACAATCCTTCCGACCTCCATCACCTACTATGATCCATCCTACTTCCATCACCAGACAACAGTCTTTCTGACATCGGTCTCCTGCATATTACTGTCCTTCTGCCCTACATCGTCGGACAATGATCTTTCTGACCTCGATCTCCTGCATATTACGCTCCTTCTGACCTACATCACCGGACAATGGTCTTTTTGACCCTGGTCTCCTGCCAAATATAGCCTTTTCGACCTCTATCCCATCGATTATGGTCCTGCCAACCAAACAAACATGTCCATATAACTCCCATCATGTAATGTGCTTTATATGATGTATGTTTGTGACATCATGCCAAGGCCTTCTCCTAAAGAAGGGCCTCATTTGTAATCGATTGCAAATACTAATGGATTCATTCAAACTAGGCCAGGCCCCGTGGTTTTTCCCCCTATTCCGGGGTTTCCACGTAAAAACTCTGGTGTTTCTTATGAATGCTACACCATCTCTCTTATTTGTTTGTGTGTTAGATCTTCGTACAACGCTAAGACATTAAACTATATATTTCTCTACCACCGTGAATATTCCAGGACGCAACAATAATATTATATTTAAAACTCCAAAATACTTAATAATTATTCAAAATAAATAAATATGAAATAAACTCAAATTATGATAAAGTTCTTTCAATTTCTTATAAAATAAGAAGTACTTTGGAATTTATCAAATTTATCAAAGTAAATTAAAATAGAAATAATCACAATATCATAAATTGTAAGTTTTGAAGTTGAAAAAAAAATTAATTATTTTATAACATATTTTTTGTGATAGATGAAAAATAGTAGTAAGATAATTGTAACTTGCTAGGTCTTATACTTATTTTTCTTTTTTGGATTTTTAACTAAAAATTTGACATCTCTTGCAATTATTCTCTTATCTGTATATTTGATAGATCTTTTGTACAAATCTAAAATGTTAAACTATCTATCTTTCTGTCATTTTGAATTTTCTTACATCTAACAATATTATTTATATTGATGATTTAAAAAATAGTTTTCTTTGATTAATAGGCCTACTATATTATTTCTCAAGCATATATTATTGTTGCGGACTAGAATATACACGGTGATAGAATTAGAAAATTTCCGTTTCAGCGTTGTACGGATATCTAACACACAAACATATGAGAAATAACACCATGATTTTTACATGGAAAACCCTGGAAAGGGAAAAAATCACGAGGTCGTGCCCAGTTGAAATAATTCAACTAGTGTTTGTTTGAAGTACAAGAGGCTGATTCGTCCTTAAAATTTATTACAATCAGATTACAATGCTTCACTTCCGGATTGAAATCCGATTACAAACAAGTTGCGTATTAGAGATGAATTTAGAGTCACTTAGAATTCTGGCGTCATTGGGAAATCGGGCAGAGTTCCGGCGTTACATGGGCGTCGGGCAGAATTTTGGCGTCACTTGGGCGTCGGGCAGAATTCCGGCGTTAGTGGTCAAGGAGGAGTTTCTTCCCTCCTAATCTTCTTCTTTTCCCTTCCCCTTCCTCTCTTCCTCTTCTTGCTTGGGCCCCCTCTCATAAGAAATGAGAGGTCTATTTATAGATATTATGGAGTGGCGTGACTTGTAAATAGGTGAGAGATCAATGGTAAATAGGGAGTGGTTGGATGGACGACTGATATTGAATCCCTTGATAGTGTACCGTTCGTTAGATATTTGAAGATCTTAATGATGTCGGAATTTGGCGATCTTGGCTCATTGGATTCGTATAGTTGAGCCGCTCGATTCGATTATAAGAACATCATATTTGGAAACCGTTTGATAACTCAAATTGTGGTTCGAACTTTCCAACAGCGCTTCGGGTCCTTGATTTAGACTCATTTGGGCTCGGATTGAGTCGAATTTAGTGTCGTTGAGTTCCTATTTCCGAGACGCTCAGTTTGACTATAAGTTTAATGAAATCGGAATTCAGGTGATCCCGAATTTAATTTTTGAAGTTTCTGACTTGATTTTACCTCGATATTCATTTCCCATAAAGATAATTTTTTTATGATATATCACTTATAGTTAGGTTCTGGATAGTTCTAAGTTCATTTTACTTTGCAATTCTCATGTCTTTATTATATCAAACATCTACAAAATCAAAATGCCTCTTACCATTTGTTTCTTAATTAACAAGTTTACAACCAAAAAGCTTAAATGAATCACTTTTTAGTTTGAAAAAAATGGGTGTAAATAAATCATTTATATATTTTTTGAAAATGTGAATGTTTCATTGGATGAAATTAAAAGGAATGCAAAGTAAAGTAAAAAGATTGTATTGTAAATTATTTTAGTTTAATTTTGAGATAAAGAAAACTCTTTTAGTTTTGAGCAAAAACCTTTCTCATGGCAAACAACACCTCTTGTTGCTGCTTGTCGCCGGCCACCACCATCGACTATTGACCGTCACTCACCATCCTCAGCCACCATATATATTGGCTGCTAACCACCACCACTGCCTTGACAAGCCACTGTGCTACAACTACCACTTACTGTCATTATGATCATGAACTTTACACTACATTTATTTTACTTCAAATCAAATAAAAAAAAATATTTCACTGTATTTACATTACACTTATCTAAATAATAACAAATATTTTTTAAAACAATATTTTTTAGGATGTATTTCTTTTTCACCCAATCCAATCACTAATAAAACAAAATAATACTGATTAACAAAGATCTCAAAGATAATGATCATGAAAATCAAGCAAAATCTCATATTTTAATTTTTTAATATTAAATTTATGTCTTTTGCTCGTTTTTTGTGCAAGGGCCGTACATTCTCAGGGCCCACGGATTCCAACGTGGCATAATTTGGACCGTCAAGGTTCACTTCTTGTCGTTTTCCTTCTTATATTAGGCAACGTGGTACCTTTCCCGTGGTCCACTCTAGTTGCCCTCTTCCTGATAAAGCATATTCACTCAACAGATTACAGGCATTAGACACAACTCACCTTGACTTATTGGTTGAAAGCTTATGTTTCAACTAAGAGGTCCTGGATTCGAGTCTTTATGTATGTGTGGTGTGTATGAATTTGCCTTAATTGATCAAAATGTTCCAAAAAAAAAAAAAAAGATTACAGGCATTACGCCTACATCTTAAATTTCTACGGTCTTTTTTGTCAATGGAGCAAATCAGTGTTGGTCTAATGTTGGTGGATGATCTTGTTAGGTTCCGTCAAGAGATTAGTTACGCCGTTAAGTGCTCTCTTTAGAGTGACAGCGGGTGGATACTCGCGTTAAATGTTTTGAACGGGATATCTACCCTCTGACATCCTCAAAAGATGTATATGCCCGCGTAACTAATCTCTCGATAGTCCTACCAACAACCAACCACACAGATGCATGAGCACACAGTTATTTTTTCATCATTTAAAGAGTAGCACCAGATGAGAGAGGAATTGTATAGGCTCACCAACTGAGCTAAGCGAGGTGGTTACTGAATAATACGTCGTAGCATTGATTGAAAGAAGGAAAAGAACTGACCACTAAAATCCTGACAACTGTCACCGTCTGCTTTTCTTGCTCGCCCACTAGAAGTAGCCATACTTCGGCTCGGCTGAATCCCAGTAGAGAGTAGAGCTCTGCTGCGAGCAGGAGGGTGACGAGATCCCCATCTCCGGCTTCCGCTCTTCCCGTTCTTAAAACCCTAGGCCCAAAACTTTCGAGCTTCCGATCAGAGAGAAAGAGGTATGGAAAGACCTAGCTATATAATTATTGTGTGAACGTTAAATTCTTTTTAATCCTAGGCTTCTTTTGAAACAGCTTTATTCCTGCTTTCTAAATCAATTTTTACAAAATTTTTTCAACTAAAAATTTTGTACTAATAAACTTCTTTAAAAAATAGTGAAAGCTATTAATTACAAATGAAACTTTAGCGTTACTTTGATTTCTTTACCTTTTTCTTTTCAAAAATGTCAATGGAAGAAAATAAGATTTTAAACGGAGAAAATAATATCATAACGCTTCTAAGGCTTCGTTTGGGACAGCTTTTTTACTGCTTTCTAAAACGGAGTTTTAGTACAAAATTTTTCAATTTTGTACTAAAACTCCGTTTTAGAAATCAGTAAAAAAACCGTCCCAAACGAAGCCTAAAAATAATAAAGAAATGGAGTTTTAGAAAAAGCATGTGTGCACATTCAAACAAGGAAAAAAAAATTATGTCATTTTGAAACGAAAAAAATAAAATTTAGTCGTCTCAAACGAGGCCTTAGTTTTTTAAAAAAAAAATTATTTTAAAGATTTTTTTTCTTTTTTGAATTTTTATTTTAATGATTTTTTTCAAAAAATTGATTGATAGTCAAAACCCCAACCAACAGATCAAGATGAAATCAGCCAAGTTTTTAACAAAATCACATTCTACATCTATTTTAGCATATCTGAATTTGAAAAATTTGATAAAAAAGATGATTCACAACAAAAAAATTTATTTAATATGATAATTAATTTATAATTAAAAAAACAGTTGTGAAAAAATTTTCACAAAAGACCCCTCTTTAGTAGTTGCACATATAATCATTACAAGAAAATAAACTTTTTAAAAGCTATTTTGAGTATTGTAATTTTAAAAGTAGGACATCAATTTTCTAATAATTTACATACTTATTATTAAAAAAAATTTCACTATAAAAAATTATGAAAAATATAAGAAATTATAAACAGGCAAAACTATGATAGTTGTGTAGTAAACAAAGTTACGAGAAAGGTGCTTCAAATTAAACTTAGGCTTTGTTTGGAACAGCTTATGCTTTTCTATGTTGCTTTTAAAGTTCTTTTCTAAGCTACAATTTAAAATATATATATATATATTTTCAAAAATAGCTTTTGAATGTCAAAAGTTTTAAAAAATTGTGAAAAAATTATCTTCCAAATGTATATTATTTTTTACTAACTTATTTTCTTACTAATAAAGCTATCAAAAAGCTAATAAATTTAATTTGTTCTTCTAACAGATCTAACATGAAAGATTTACAACTTCTCATTCTTTTTAATTATATCTTATGCTTAGTGAATAGTTTTTTTTATTGTTTACTTGTATGCTCTAATTCTTATCTCTATAATTAATTATTACCTTACATGGTGTGGTAAACGTTCTACTAGAATTACTTTTGAGTCTTTCCAAAAAGAATGTTCTACTGTAAAAAAGATCTATCTATTTGTGATTTAATAGTTCTATCTTTTAAAGTACTCTTCTTGATTCATTATGTTAGTTTTCACAGTTGCAAGATCATAGGAATCGTTAGTAAAGTGATTTATTTTTAAGCTTCAAAGGGAGATTACCGGATCTAAATGCTTGAAATTTTATATTTTAGGAGGATACTCTCAATGGCAACTGTGACCGCTTCAAATTTCATCTCACAAGGTTTTCAGGCCAAATATGGTGGAGCTTCTGAACCAGGAACAAGAACATACACGAGCAAGAGCATGGCCTCTTTGAGGAACCAAACTTCTGTGTATCATGGCCTGCGACCTCAAAACATGGTTGATACGCCTCACAAGCGAGCTAGTTTGAAAGAAAATGTTAGGGAAAGAAGCAGAGGTCCTTTTCATAAGGTTTCCCAGCCTTGGCTTATCTTATGTGGCACTGGAATGAACATAATCTTTGTTGGAGCTGAGGTTGATCCATGGAGTAAAACTGGAGGACTTGGTGATGTTCTTGGTGGATTGCCTCCTGCGTTGGCGGTAAATATTTTTCCTAAGCAAATTGAGAGAAAACAAGCTTGTATGGATTTCATTTTGATACAGAAATTCTGAAAGTATTGTGGATTGTTTATTTGGCTTCTTTAAATTTGTTGCGCTGATGACTGTTAGGCTGGCATTTCTATAGGCATATGGGCACCGTGTCATGACAATTTCTCCACGATACGATCAATACAAGGATGCATGGGATACTAGTGTTCGTGTTCAGGTTTACTTCCTAGTATTTGAATCCTATATTATTCAATGTGTCATGCATTCATGGGAGGATCCACCTGAATTAAGTCCGGGGGCTGAAAAAATTTTAAGAAAAACTCTTTATTATATGATTATTTAGATAATTTGTCCTTATTCATGTATTTTTTAGTCTTTATTACAAGGACTTTTGGGAAATTTCCCCCCCTAAAAGTTTTGAAATACTATGGTCTTTAGATAATTGTCCCAACATAATTAAATATATTGTGTAGAGATGTTATTGTTATGGAACGATGAATCAAATACCATGTCGAACCCCACCAGAGGGCGTTGTCCAATTGGACCCCCGACATATGTGCGAAGTATACAATGATGAACAAATAAGGGAGACAACGCCATCGGAATAAATTTTGGTTGTAAGGATATTTTTTAAAAAAATTCTATACTTTTACTTATAAATCCCCCCCCCCCCCCCCCCTGTGAAAATTAAGGCTGGATCCGCCCCTGCATGCATTATTGTTAACTTATTTCTATCTTATCTTATCTGATGATTAGTGATAGTCTATTTCTTAAAGGCTTCAATCTGCTATTCAGATTGAACTTGGGGATAGGACTGAAACTGTTGGCTTCTTCCATTGCTACAAACGAGGAGTTGATCGAGTTTTTGTTGACCATCCAATGTTTTTAGAGAAGGTATATAAATCTTCATGGCTTTATTGGGAAGTTCGATGACAAGTGATTTTTGGAGCTTATTTTAGTGGATGGTTTTAGGTGTGGGGTAAAACTGGAGGGAAGATATATGGTCCTGTGACTGGAACAGATTACCAGGACAACCAGATACGGTTCAGCCTTTTTTCTTTGGTGAGTGATCAATCCTTCAACTCCAAGTCATCCTAGTATTTGTGTTTTTTCCAAGCTTATTATCATGAATATTTAAAATTTTACCCTGCAAGTTACTTCTCTAAATAGTCATTGTAATTTCATATTTCAATACTAGATCTTACTCCTTAAGGTTCAAGGTTTCAAGCTGCAGGAAGAGCACAAAGAACACTAAAATCATTGGGGATTTGCATACATAACTCTCAAAACTATCATAATTATTTATTTATTAACTAGGCTTTACGACTTGCATAAAAACCTACAATTTTAAATAACACAAAAAATAATACTCTCCTTGTCCTCTTTGTACGATCCCATACCTAAACTTTCGCATACAACCAATGCCATCGTCCTTCACTAGCAAATAGCATCTTTTTTTTCACTTTATATTTCCCTTAAGTCCCTCTCAAACTTAAAGAAAAATTCTGTAAGTTGGTGGTGAGACCTACAATGCTTTATGGTGCGGAATGTTGGCTATTAAGAAAGGTAGATGTAGACCTAAAAAGACTTCATTGGAAAATATTAAAAATAACATTTCATTATTAGATTTAGATAAGAATTTGACTCCTAACATGACACAATGGAGAAAACGGATTCATGTAGCCAAAGACTTGTTGTTGTTATTGTTGTTTCTTGATACTTTTCTATTTTGGATAGCCAGAAATTAATGTTATTGAACATATCAGTAAGACAAAAGAAAATTATCACCTAATATAATTTTAATTTAGCTAATTAAATTACAATTGTATGCACATAATTGCATATATGAATATAAGTAAAGAAATCACTAGTTTGTAAAATGTCATTTTGCTTTGTGCATTGTAGTTAAAAAAAAGCCCTTGGGCATCACATTTTGCTAGCACTTTCAAAACACTGGCAGGATGGAAAGTTAATTCAGTATATGTGAACCTATTTCACACTCACTATTATTTTCTCATTCTTGTCGTTTAATCTGTAGGCAGCGTTGGAGGTTCCTAGAGTCTTGAATCTGACCAATAAGTTCTTCTCCGGGCCATATGGTATGAACCATATCTTTCTGCAAATTCTACTTTATACAGCTTTCAAAAAGCTTCTGCTCTTAACTCTTTCTTCGCTCTCCTTATAGGAGAAAATGTCGTGTTTATTGCTAATGATTGGCACACTGGCATTCTTCCATGCTATTTAAAAAGCAAGTACAAAGCCAATGGAATTTATAAGAGTGCAAAGGTAATCCATCCTTTCTGTTTCTATGTGGCAGTTTTCTTGGAACTTAATTTAGCTTCCAAAGCTTGGACAGAGCTTAAGAATATGTCCTACATGTTTGTTAGGTAGCATTCTGTATTCACAATATGGCATACCAAGGTCGATTTGCCTTCTCAGACTTTTCACTTCTAAATCTCCCAAATCGTTTCAAAGCTTCTTTTGACTTCATTGACGGGTAAGAAAGTTTCTCCATGGACAAACAGGTTTTAGTTCAACGAAGCTGTTTGTCTTGTTTATCTCTGTGCTTCTGCAGGTATAACAAGCCGGTAAGAGGAAGGAAAATAAACTGGATGAAGGCTGGTTTGATAGAATCTGACACAGCCGTCACTGTGAGCCCTTACTATGCTGCAGAGCTTGTTTCAGGGGTAGAAAAAGGTGTAGAATTGGAAAACATCTCGCGAATGAAGGTTCGAAAAGGGATTGTTAATGGCATGGATGTCAATGAATGGAATCCAGCCACAGACAAATATATATCGGCTAATTACGATGCAGAAACAGTGGGTTCTTCTTACTTAGTTTTTGTTCAAATCTTTTACTTCCATCAATTCTCATGAAAATAACAATTACAGGTGACTGAGGGCAAGGCTGTGAACAAGGAAGTATTGCAAGCCCAAGTGGGTTTGCCTGTGGATAAGAACATTCCTGTCATTGTTTTCATTGGAAGGCTAGAAGAGCAGAAAGGCTCTGATATTCTTGCAGAGGCCATTCCATTGTTCATTGAAGATAATGTTCAGATTATAGTTCTAGTGTGTATTCGAAATGAATTGTTTATGTTGTTTCTTCTCAAGAAGTTGAAATTTGTAAATTTGGAGTAGTGATTGCTTTGGATGTTTTTCAGGGAACTGGTAAGAAAAAGATGGAGAAGCAATTGGAGGAACTAGAAGCAAAATATCCAAACAAAGCAAGGGGAGTTGCAAAATTCAACGTTCCCTTGGCACATCAGATGCTTGCTGGCGCTGATCTGATTGTCATACCCAGTCGATTCGAGCCTTGTGGCCTTGTACAGTTGCAAGGCATGCGATATGGAGTGGTATGCTCTCTAGAGTTTTCTCCTGCTGTTTTTTGAGACCTTTTAGGATTTATTTGAAGTAGCAGCTTCACAGGTTTATAAAAATAACTATAGGGTTCTTATGTGGAAATCAGATTTTTTATCAATGCTGCTGGAGAGGAGGATGCTTAGGTGGATGAGTGGTTTTATCCTTAGAGATAGGATACGAAACGAGCATATATGTAATAAGGTTGGAGTAGCTCCAGTGGAAGATAAGATTAGAGAGAGTCTGTCTTTAGATGGTTTGGTCACATTAAACGGAGGCCTTCCGATGACCAAGTTAAAAAAATCGAGGTATTAGATTTGACTTATGCTAGTTATGCTAGGAAAGGTAGAGGAATACCTAAAAAGACTTGGTTAGAAAATATTAGAATCAATCTTTCTTTATTGACTTTTAACAGGACATAATGGCGAAAAAAGATTCATGTAGCCAAGCCCATATAGTTGAACAAAGGCTTGATGTTTGTTGTTGTTGCTGCCGAAGAAGAAGTCAGCATTACTAATACTATATAATACTTCCTTTTGCTATCCTCAGAAATAAGAAAGCATATTGTTTCCAATGTGATGAAGGTATTGAAACTCTTTGCAGCTGCCCATTGGTTCATCGACTGGAGGACTAGTCGACACCATCAAAGAAGGCATTACTGGATTTCTAATGGGAGCCTTCAGCGTTGAGGTGGGAATACCTTTAACAAATTGATCTTCCACTGAAATTTCGCTAATTTAATCTACTCGTCTTTAGTGTGAAACTGTCAGTCCTGCTGACGTTGCTGCGATTGCATCAACTGTCAAGAGAGCTCTCAAAATCTATGGTACTCCCAAATTCACAAAGATGATTCAGAATTGCATGGCACAAGATCTTTCCTGGAAGGTACGTAGCATCAGCCATAACAAAATATATCATCTCCATCAACACAAGTGATGCTTAGGGCTATTTTGTTTTATCTGAGCTCTGCCTTCCATGCCATTGCAGGGCCCTTCCAAGCAATGGGAGCAGGTTCTGCTCAGCCTGGAAGTAGCAGATAGTGAACCTGGATCTGAGGGAGAAGAGATAGCTCCCCTTGCCAAGGAAAACGTGGCTGCTCCTTGAAAGGAGTCAGAGCTAAGCTTGAGCACTCGCCCTTTTTGGTATGTAAAGCCTTGAAGTTTCAGAACTTTTGAATTCAACGTATGGTTCTTGGTAGTTCTAATGGGTAAATTCCGGCTATAACCAAGCTCTGCATTTGTAAGCTACATAATTGAACAAAGCACAATTTATATGGTTGGAGTTCAATTTGGTGCAGCAATTACTACCAAGTAATAGCTCCTATCTACCAACTTTCCTGCGTTTCTTATCAGGAATTTACATTTGAATAATTCAAAGAAAGCACGGAAGAATCCCTAACGGCTAATGTACTGATAAATACACTAAGGCTCTATTTGGGACAGCTTTCTTAATGCTTCTTAAAACAACTTTCTAATATAAAAAATAAATTTTTTGCACAAAAAAATTGCTTTGAGAAGCAATAAGAAAGCCATTCCAAACAAAGCCTAAGGCTTTTTTGGGACAATTTTTTTTAATGTAATTTTTTAATTTAATTTTTTTAAAAAATAATAATAATTTAAAAAAATCATCTCAAGTGAAATCATTATTTCCTCCATACTACCAACAATATTTGAATAAAAAATTATAATAGTACTAATAAATCTTTGTCAAAAGGGTCAATCATTTCTAAGAACTAGACACTCTTTGCATGATTTAAAATTAATTTCAAAATATAAATAAAGTGTATTTTTATAAGTTTATATTTATCATCATGATTCAATTGTTAAAGAGTTAAAAATTTGAACCAATTCCTTTATTTTTTTCAATTTTCTTATTATATTGGTACTTCTTATAGCCGTTGCCAACATTTTTTTAACATTAAATAGATTGAAACTTAATTTTATTACACATAAAATATTAATATCAAAATAATTGATACGTCGTCACAAAATTAGCTTGATTGGGCACGAATCTCGAAGCAAAAGCTAGTTGGAAACTTCAAAAATTAAATCCGGGAGCATATGAACTCTGATTTCAGCAAGCTTACTGTCGAACTGAGCGTCTTGGAAATACGAACCCAACGACACCAAGATCAACCCAATCCGAGCCCAAATGAGTCCAAATCAAGAGCTCAAAGCGCTGTTGGAAGGTTCAAACTGCAATTTGAGTTACCAAACGGCTCGACGAGACGAATCCAACGAGCCCAAGATCACTAAATTCCGACATCATTAAGGCCTCCAAATGTCCAACGAACGATGCACGATCGTAGGATTCAATATCGGCCGTCCATTTGACCACTCCCTATTCGCCCTTGATCTCACACCTATTTACGGACCATGCCACTCCAGAAAATCTATAAATAGAGCCCTCATTCTTCACAAGAGAGCATCTAATCAAGAGAGAGAAGAAGAGAAGAGAGGAAGAAGAGAAGGAAGGAGCTCCTCCTCGACAGCCGTCGGACCACCGCCGGACCACCACAGAACCTCGCCGGACCACCGCAGAAACCTCGCCGGACCACCACAGAACCTCGCCGGAGACCGCCGGACCACCGCAGAAACCTCGCCGGACCACAGCAGGAACCTCGCCGGACCACCACCTTAAGGCCTAACGTCCAGTCCCTACGTCCTACTGAAGACCCGACGTCCTGCCGAAGACTCGACGTCCTGTTCAAGGCCCGACACTCGGTCCCTACGCCCTGTTCAAGGCCCGACACTCGGTCCCTACGCCCTGTTCAAGGCCCGACACTCGGTCCCTACGCCCTGTTCAAGGCCCGACACTCGGTCCCTACGTCCTGTTCAAGGCCCGACACTCAGTCCCTACGTCCTGCTGAAGACCCGACGTCTTACTCAAGACCCAACGTTCAGTCCCTACGTCCTCCCAAAGACCTGACGTCTTACTTAAGTAACTGATTGTAACCTGATCACCCTTGGAGGTGATTCAGTCCTTTGTAACCAACTCAAAGTCTAGTGGAATCATTTTCAACTGGGCTAGGCCTCGTGGTTTTTCCCTTTTTAAGGGTTTTCCACGTAAAAAATCTAGTATTCTCTGTGTGTGAGCTAGTTATACGTACAACGTTAAGACGCAGAATTAAATCTCTATCGCCGCGTATTTTCTAGTCCGCAACAATAATATTGAGTGAAGTATTATTAAATCTAACAAAAAATGAACTTATTTATTATTCATAATAAAATTTTCTTTTTATATTATCAAAACTTTATATAAAGATTAAAACTTGATTGTTGCTTTATTGATAAGAAAATAAAAATAAATTTAAACAATGTTATTAAGGCCAAAGACCTCACCTTTAAAGCAAAAAAGAAAGATTTCGAAAGCAGCATAGAAAAGTAAAAAAATATCAGCTCGTCACTAACCAAAATCATCATCAGTACATAATCTGACAGAACCCACAAAAATCTTTAAAAAGAACAATTCGAGGAAGAAAAAAAATTGGAAAAAGGGAAAATTTAATAACTCGTCTCTGAGAACTCGAAGCCATGACAGCACAAACCGATTATTGAGATTTACCGCATCATCTATGAGCCGTCACCAGCGTTTCGATAAACCTGAGCCCATCAAACCTGGGAGCGAACTTATCGACCCCTCCATCCCTTCGCGATTCTGATCCCGCTTCCTTCGAGCCCGACGGCAACGACGAACCCTAAAACAACAGATCTCATGTCCCATAAAATAGATGAAGAAACAGGAAAACTTATTTAAATTTTGATCAAATCTCTCGAGCTTCATTTGATTTAAAAATTTTCACTTGCTTTTAAGCATAAAACATTTGTTTGAAGTCATAAGATATTGTCTCGGATAAAAGTAAAAAATGAACGATTTTTTACGGCAGTTTCTTACCACAATTTGTTTGAAAAAAAAAAAAAAGATAATGGAAATATAATTCTAGTTCATCAAACGGATTCTTTATGATTTACTCTGCTATCCAATATAGCTTTTTTGAAGATTATTTAAATTTAAATAATTTAAATAAGATTTACACCGAACGATACATGTATAGAATCTAGTTTCCGAATTTCGATTTGTCCTTAAAAGTTAAAACATATTCAAAAGCTTAATCAACCGAATTCTAGCTTCCTACCTCATTCTTGAAGGGCGGACCGGCACAGCGGTCGGAGCCGGAAGAGAGAGCAAAGTAGGAGGCGGCGGAAACTGATGCGGTGGCAACCGATGCGGCTGCAAAGATTCCGGCTTTCTTCATCTCTGCAGCGATAGAGAAGAGCCGGAGAAAATTGCCGCCTCGCTGGATCTACTGAGACCCACAAGACCTAGCTCTGGCTGGAAAATTATGGCTGCAAAGAACTTTCCCGCCTATTTGTAGCCTCAGACCAATTGGCTGGATTTAATTTGGGTTTGGGTTCCGGGCCGTAGGTGGGGCCCTGTCATGACGCCCTAACGGCGCGTTGCTTGGTTGTCAAGTGGTCCTGCCTTTAATGCTTTACTTGCGTTCGACGCCGTTCGCTGGTAAAAATAATAATATTTTGTGCTTTAAAAAAAAAAATAAGAAAACATCGAATTTAAACTTTAAAAAATATTTAACATTCGAAATATATATTAAATTTCATTTTATATATATATATATATATATATATATATATTATATGTGTAAATTGATTAAATAATATTTAAATTAACTAATAAATATATTAAAAAATATTTATAAACAAATAATCATATTAGTCGAATAAAAAGTAATTAATAAATTAGAAGTAGTATTTAATTATTTGACAATAATATAATAATCAACAACTAAATAACCATCAATAAAATCTGTCTTTTTATTATTTTTTAAAGTTTTACTGAAAATCTCTATCCCATTTTAAAACTCAAAATTATAAATGCAAAAATAGTTATTGAACAAAGAATAAAAAATATTAAATTTTGGTATAAAAAGTTCAAAACTTAAGCTTCGTTTGGGACGACTTTTTTTTTTTTATTGATTGTTTAAACAAATTTTAAGTACACAAATTAAATTTTTTATACTAAATTACTTTAAAAATCAATAAAAAAAAAACCGTCTCAAACTAGGCCTTAATCAACCATATTATTAATCAAAACATATGAGGAAATATCTCATAAAAAAAAGGCTTCAACAGCTAAGAAGATGTCACAAATGTCGTTGCTCCATCAATTAAAATCACGTTCTAAAAAAGGAATATTTAAATTAGGAAGTGATGACATTTCCAGTCCTAATATCCTAAAAGAAATTCTGAAGATAAATGCAGCTCATCAACCACTACGGATGGATAAAAAGAATAGGCAAACTGATCATTAAAAAAGGCTGATTGATAGCCAAAATAAAAAAGAAAATATTTAATCCAAAATATGGTTTTGGGTATTATCAGGAGGCACCCGATGAGATTGTGTAAGATCAATAGAATATAAATACTTGGAAGTAGATTCATAGATTAGGTGGGTCAATTCAGGTCGGCAGGTCCGATCAAGTTTGAATCGGATCTCATCCATTTATTTGACCCAAATATGACTTAAAATTAACCCATCTAACTCAAATCTAACCCGTTTAACTTATTAGCATATTGATCATATATTTATTCGTATTAATATGACGCGTTCATTACAAATACGAACCATTTAATTTGAACATGTCTTGTTTAACTAGAATTTGATACATTGAACCCACTTTCGAAGGGTAATAGGGTCAATTTTAAATTTTTAAGTCAAGTTGAACTCAATCAGAAATTTAATTTTTAATATTTTTAGCATGAACTCAACTAGAAATCCAATCAGGTCAACCTAAATCTTAATTTTTTGAGTTTAACTTGTATTGGGTTATAGGAGTCATTTATTTACACATTTACCTTAGAGTAGTAAAGTAGCAATATAATTGAATGATTACACGCTCATTCATTCTATCATTAGCATAAACCTATAGCCACCTTTGGCTTCGTTTGTTCATTCTATCATTAGCATAAACCAAAATCAACTTTATTTCAAAAGAAAAGGGACATACAATCAAAAGCCAAGAATAGCCAAAAAGGAAAGATATAAAGCTGAAAGAAAGCCACATTAACCCAAAAAAAGCAAAGTAAGCCAAGAAAGATAAATAATCCAAAGAACCGGACTCAAAATCACCACCCGGTTGCCAAGCTTGGATCATCCGTTGGAAGAAGAGTAAACATCAACGAGAAAATCCAAATACGAAATCCACCATATAATACATCGAAAAAGGATCCACCAAGGTTGCCAAAACAAGCCAGAACTTTCCATAGGGGCTTGCAGGATGGGCCTTCCAGAGGGGCGTGCAGGAGGCCTGCCTCGTCATAGTCCGAAAAACAAAATTCCATCATTTGGCTTTGTTTGTGTCAATTGTCTACAACTATGAAAAGGGCTCTGAGTTCTTCATCAAAATTAGCAATTTACTTCATTTCCTTTCTTTCCATTAGTGCCTTCTCTCACCTCTACCACCCGCATTATGCAGCTCGTCTCTCGCCACATCCTGAGAGGATAGCATAATCACCTATAAATACTCCATTTAGCCAAATATTCATTATCAACTAGCTTTTTCATAAGTCTATCATACGTAGAATTCTACCACCATTCGCCAGTCAAGCATGTGGTAGTTGCTCACCATTCTTTTAAGATGCTAGAAGATATTCCTTCTCCCAAACTCTAGGTTTTGCCACTACGTGGACACCAATAACCCAATTAAGCACTTAGAAAGCTTCAACAAGCCTACCTTAGCTAAGGTGATCGACCTTGAAGTTTTCTAGGTTGAGAAGGATCCCCTCCATGATTGCATTTCATGATTCACTTGAGTTGGCCCACATGAGGTGAGTAGTAATGACCTATGAGTTTTCCATCATCATTCTAGCACTGATATTAGATATTTGGGATTCTTGCTTATAAATGCTCAATTGTGAAAAAAATCTCTAGTAACAATTGTTGAAATGATGGAGGAGTTAAAGATCATAGATGTTGACAAGTTTATATGTACATTCTAATGTGTATAAGCATATTCCTTAAATTTCTTTATCTTATTTAACTCATGCATACTCTGATCAAGTTATAGTTAATATTCGGAGATTTATCATTTAGAAAACATTAATACGTAAAATTTGAAGTTATCTTCAAAATTATAATTTATTAATAAAATCAATTGGTTATTCTATATATAACATACCAATATACTTTATGAATCTATTTCCAAGTATTTATATTCTATTGAGCTTATAAAGTATATTGGTATGTTATATTATAAGCTACAAGAACTAATTATTGTTCTGCATATGAGAAGGTAGATCATATGCTTTAAGAAAAAGATTGCTTGGCATTGGTGGCTAATTGTAATGGACAATTGGACATTGATCATTGAAATAATTTAAATGTTATTGGCCAGAGCGTTAAAAATTGGGTGATCATGGGTGGTGGGGTTAGTGAGCTTAATTGATTGTTCTTCTAAAAGATTGAGTAACCAAACAACAAGAAAAATAGATGCTAGTGATTGTCATATATTGATAGATGGTGGGAATGGAGCAACTATTATTAATAGCAAGCTCGGATGTTTTCCTACTAGGAGTACAAATAGAGTGATTGAGATGATGATCATCGTATGTCGATGCCTTGTGAATTTTGGATGTTGATTGTATGATGATGGGTCGTCATTTTGGTCATTCCACTGATATGAGGACAGATTGAGCAACTACGACAAATGTTAATGACAACAGAATATTAATATTTGGTAGGCAATGGTTGTCGATGGATAGTTAAAATTGGATAGTGCATAATGGTAAGTGTTTTTTTAACAATTGTATTTCAAATAAGAAAATGAGATTAAAACAAGGACCTAAGAACATCTGAAGCCAAAAAAATCAGAAAATAGAGAATGTAAGCAAACTCAACAAAAGGACAATCAAAGAGGCAAGAGTAGAGGAACCAACAACATACTCAGGGGATGGTGAAGCTCCCTGCAATCACCCCGTAGCCAGGTTTAGACCATTCATTGGAGATAACCACTCAAAAACACAACTACATCCAACAACTCACTCAAGCAACTATCAAGCAGAAGAGCAGACAACCAAGGTTTCCAAAGATCCTTGGCCACCAAGATGACAAGCAAGGAGCCGCCTCATCATCTTCCAAAATTGCCAACAAAGCCCACGTCAACAAAAAGAAGATAATTCAAAAATTATTCCTTCTTAGATTTACTTTTACGTCCCTTTCCACCACCATTGAGTACTACTTGATCAACTACACATCCTACCATGAAACTATACATAGGGGTGTCAATTTCTGGTCACGGGTCAGGTTCGGGTAGAACCCGGAATTGACCCGGGTTCAAACGGGTCAACCCTAACCCGACCCGGGTAGACAAACGGGTCGGAAAATCGAACCCGGACCCGACCCGACGGGTTGCCGGGTTGACACGACCCGACCTGGTTTGGGTGGCCGGCGGCTGCGGACGGTGGGGGACGCGAGCGCGGCGGGCGGACGCGAGCAGGACAGCGCGGGCGCGGTCGAGCGCTGGCACGCGGGCGAGGTCGGGCGCGGGCACGCGGAAGCGGCGGGCGCGGTCGGGTCGGGCCCGGGCCCGCGGCGGGCAACGCGCGGCGGGCAGCGGGCAGAGGCGGGATTCAAAATTTTTCGAATTAAACGGGTTGTCGGGTTGACCCGGCAACCCGCCGGGTCAACCCAAACCCGACCCGTTTTTTAAACGGGTCGATTTCTTGAACCAGAACCCGACCCGTTTTGAAATCGGGTCGGGTTCAACCCGAATTTTTCGGGTCGGGTCCGGGTCAGGCTTTCGTGTCGTGTCAAATATTGACACCCCTAACTATACATATCATCATTAACATGGTCACCAAAATCATCAACCTCCCCCTATAAGGCGTAGGAAGAGGCTCATCCAAATCCAATCAATCAGATTGATACAAAATAGAATTATTTAAAGACCGGGCCAGATGTCTTTCAATTCTGCATTAAACATAACAAAATAGAAATCTCAACAAACTCCTCATTTCCCTTTAAATCATTCACAATCGGAGACAGATCTGAATCAACATCACCAAGGGGCATCACAACTCCAGCATTACCCAGCTTAGCCAAAATTTCACTACCCCTATCAACTAAAAATTTGAAGTATCACCTGGTTCTACAGTATCAGCACAAGAGGAGATAGCAATAAGATTAATGCAACAATTATTAATATTCAAAGAATCATCAACACTATCAACACTAGCTATATTAGTGCATTTAATAGGTAAATGTGGCACAACTTCCCCAACGAAAATAGAAGGCAAAGGTACAATAGCATCCTTAACAACAGAGGGACCCATATCCCTAAAAGTCCCTCACTCCAGAACCAAATCATTACTTTAACACCATAAGCTAAAATAATGTCGTCAGCAATCAAAAAAATAGGGCCTGTAGGGGACAAAAGCACGGATAAACCAGTAACACCTCCATCAACAATGTTAGTATCCGAGAAATTAGGGCCAATAAAGGCCAAAGCCACAGGTACATCATCACCCAAAAGAACATTAGTTTACATAGGACTGCCAGCATCCGTCAAATCCCCCCCCTAACCCCATCTTTATTAGCAACCAAGGACGAGACAACCAAATCATTACTTTTAGTAATCCCAACAGGAAAAATAGGAATGAGAGAAATCAGAACAGGAAAGGCGGCAGAGGGATTACAACACTCACCCTTAACATGACCAAGATGCTTGCACGACTCACAGAAAGTAGGAAAAACTTTCATATGCACCCTTTGAACATACCCAGACTTCTGAGGCCCAAACCAGATTTGCTTAGGAAAAATTTTAGTAATGTTAAATTCCACTAAGACCCGCACAAGAGAAGGCCTAGAGCCAACAGAAGTAGCATAGTCTACTTTCAAGGGACGACCGAACATATAACATAGAGCATGAATGATACGAGAAGAAAAAACATGGGGTCTCAGACTGGGAAAGGATACCCAGATCGGAATCACCGGAGATTCAATACCGACATCTAGAAATGGAGACCATTTTGTAAGTTTCATGAAGCAATTGTTCACCAAATAAGATCTATGGCAAAAAATTATATTGTAATCAAGGTCATTAGAAAGCTTGATCAAAATATGCGACTGGTCAAGAACAGTCACGGAGAATTCGACATTGAGCTTTAAATTAAAGAAAAATTTCCGAATTGCATCCAGAGAAGGACGACGCATAGGAAAAAAACCAACCAACACAAATTGAAACAGTACTGAAAGAGCACTAATTTCTTCCTCCGAAAACCACAGGGAACATCAAGTCATGACCCACAATAGGTATAGCACAAAAAATACATAAGATTTTTACCAAACAAAAACCATCCCATTATATATATGTAAAAATATGATCAATTTATATATTTAAAGAGTTGACATTTTGCCCACTCTACTTGAATCCCATACAGTACTCAATGGAATGATTTAAGTAGTTTTCCCTAGCTGTTATATATTTTTCGAATGTTTTAATGTCTTTATTAATTCATAGGCTCAACAAATTTATCTCATCAATACGCTAATTTTAACTTTAAACAAAAAAAAAAAAAAAAATCTCCTGAATAACCTCAAGAAGTTGATAATTATATTTTGTATTGATATCATTAGGTTCATTGCATCGAAAGCCATTTCCTCAGTTATGAATTTAAAATTTTTAGCTAAAATAAGGAAGTTTTGAAATAAAAATTTTGATTTAAATCCGTATCGATTCAAAACAAAATTTTGAGCATATTAATATCATATAAATAAACTGATTTTGTAGAAAAATAAAAAAATAAAACACGCGTTAAAAGCTGCGAACGTGCTTTGGCCTCAATAAATCAAGAAACTGTGCAATTGATCACCCTATCCTTCTACGGAATTTGTATTGTGTTCGGACACGGTACCGAGAATACCTAATGATACCGAGTGCAGTACCGAGCTTTGTACCGAGCGCCTAGTGACGTAGCACTTTTTTATTGGTCTTTGGATGCGTTTGATATCCAGACACAATAATTACTCTCATCTTAGGCCCTATTTAGAACAATTGCAGCATTTTTTATAAAAAAATATTTGTGAGGATATTATGGAGAAGTTTTGTTATGACTCCAGCCTCCAATCAAATCAATCAACCTGATGTATACATATAGTGTGTATTATATATATCATATGTATAAGTCATGTGGCATGTACACATATACATATTGTAGTTTGGATGCAGGCTGGTCTTGACTCCGTACCAAATAATTTATCATTTTTGTGTGGGAAAATAATTTTTTTTAATTGAAAAAGCTGCTTTTTTTAATTCTATGTATTATTTAAGTTAATTTAATTAATTATTTTAGTTCATTTCAAATTTAAATTAAAAGTATTTTGAATTTAATTTGCATGTTAAGTATGAATTACTAATTAATTTTAATTTTAATTATCATCAATAATTTATAATGATAAATAATGTAATTAGAAAGTAGCTTAATTATAAAATAACTTAACTAATAATTTATTTACTAATTGTAGTACTAATTATCAAAATATTTATTTAGATATTAATTTAATAAGTAATTGATATCTAATTATATTGATAATCATCTAATTGATTATTTAATTATTTTAAAATAAATAAATATTCAACTAATACTCCAACTAATTATTCAATTAATAATTTAAGTGTTGTTTCATTTGTTTTAATATTAATTATCTTATTAATCACTTAAGTTAATTATATAAAAAATTTATGACTAATTACACAATTAATTATTTAATTAAGATTTTGATTATTTAATTATACTGCCAAATATATAAACAACACAACATTATATCACAAATTATTTTATTAAACTAATTAATCATTAATGTTTTAAATTATATTTGATATGACATCACAACATTAGCTTGATCGGGCACGAATCTCAAGGTAAAAAGCCAGCCGGAAACTTCAAAAATTAAATCCGGGAGCACCTGAACTCCGATTTCAGCAAACTTATAATCAAACTGAGCGTCTCGGAAATACGAACCCAACGACACCAAATTCGACCCAATCCGAGTCCAAATGGGTCCGAATAGGGACCCGAAACGCTGTTGGAAGGTTCAAACCGCAATTTGAGTTACCAAACGGTCTCCGATTTTGACGAGCTTATACTCGAATCGAGTGGCTCTACGAGACGAATCCAACTAGCCCAAGATCATCGAATTCCGACATCATTAAGGCCTTCAAATGTCCAACGAATGGTGCATGATCAAAGGATTCGATATCGGCCGTCCATTCAAACCACTCCCTGTTCGCCCTTAATCTCACGCCTATTTACGGGCTATGCCACTCCATAAAAACAATAAATAGAGCCCTCATTCTACACCAAAGGGACTCAAGTGAAGAGAGAGAAGAATGAGAGAAGGAGAAGGAGAAGGAGAAAGGGGAAAAAGAGATTCCTCACCTCCTCGACCACCGCCGCCGGAGCTCTTCCTGCCGCCTGAAGAAGCCGGAACTCTGCCGGATTTTCAGGAAACGCCAGGAATTCGCAGAATTTTATAAATTTCGTGAAAGAAACAAATTATACTTGGATTATCCCAACTTGTGGGACGAAATCCGTCATTTGTAATCTATGAAAACACTAGTGAAATTTTGCAACTGGGCAAGGCTCCGTGGTTTTTTCCCTTTTTAGGTTTTCCACGTAAAAACTCTTGGTGTTCACTTCTCTTTTCTGTTTGTGTGTTAAATTTACGTGCAACGCTCAGACGCAAATTTACAAACTCTACCGCCGCGTATTTTCTAACACGCAATAATATTAATTAAGTTAATTAGATTAATTTATAATTTTAGATGGTAGGCTATTTGGCACCTGATTTTCATCTTTTCTATTTCTTCGTTGTTTTGCTTTTTCCTCGTGGTCAATTTTCTTCGTTGATGCTACTTTACGTGCTTAGCATATAGTGTCGAATTGAAAGCGTCACCTCCTTCTATGATGTCGAATTGAAAGTAATTGTCTTTATACCTTTTGCGCTCGGTCAAATTTGATAAATACGCCGACCTCTAGGATTTAGTAAATACAAGATTTAAACCAAATATAAGAAAAAAGTTGGTTTATCTCGCCATAAAACCTAAGAGATTCCCAAATCCTATTTTATAAGATTAATACTAAATCTTTCTCAAATACTTACCAAACAACCCCTTGGTTCATAACATAAATATTGAAGAAATAATTTATGTTTTTTTGGGGACAAATTAAGGGCCATGCCCATTCATTCCATTAAGTAAAAGCTAATTACATGTGTAGAAAATAGAAAAAAAAAATCCAACAGTGAGAGGATAAAAAAACAAGGAAGCCTTCAGCTCACACAATTTTGTAAAATAAAATATTGTAAAACCTTCAGCGCCCCAATTTCATTTGCATTAAGTAAAAATTAAAAATAAAAAACCCAAACTGCCACAATTTTTTCTTGTTTTTTGTTTTAATAGCTACTGCTGCACTAACTCGGCAACAAGCTTCCTCAAGTACGACAGTTGTCCCTCCGAGAAATTCGGCCTCGCCTCTCGGCCCTCCGCGCCCGAAAAACCCAAAACCGCCTCGCTCATCTCCTTCACCCTGTCAACGATCACCCCATCAATCCCCATCATATGCTGCATATAAACGACCTCCGCCGTGTTGTTCAATCCTCCATATGTCAGAAGCCGGAGATTGGCTTCCTTGATTCTGACCACTTCCGCCGGATTCCTCAACACCGCCCTAACCTCCGACACGATCCCCTCCAACCCATTCTCAACGCATAGCTTCACGGCCTCCTCCAACGAATTCCTCCTCTTGTCTCCATGGATCTTCAACCCCCCGTCGGTGAGGAAGAAAACAGGGTAATCTCGCTGAACCCGCCGGATTATCCGCGCAGCATCCGGCTGAAATGTCGAGAAGATCACCGGCCTTGCGCCGGCGTTCGTGGACACCAATCGAAATACATTTTCGACAGTATTGAGGAGATCCTTTTCGGCGTATTCAAGATTGTCGTCGAATTTGAGCTCAATGTTGAAGCCCAATAGGGGATCGACCTTGAGGAACGCTTCTTCTAGCGTGCAGAGCGGATCGTCAGCCTCGACCACCCAATCGAAGACCCTCCCTTCGGCGGATCGCCTGAGCAAAGGCTTCCCCGACCGAATCGCCTCCGGATCCCTCTGGGCACCATAGGAGAGGAATTCTTCAAGGGAGAGATCAGTGACGCGGCGTTCATAGACGGCATCGAGATTTCCGGTGAGGATGAAATCATCGTGGAAAATAATGGGAACGCCGTCGCGGGTTACCTGAACATCGAATTCGATGTAGGAGATCGGTAAACTGGCAACAGAGTTGAAGGAGAGGATGGAATTCTCTCTCATGATCGCCGACGATAAGGAGTTCATTCCATTGCCGCGGTGGCCGATTACGGCAAATCTCGCCGGTTTAGGGGTGTGAGAGGAGAGGGAAAGGGAGAAGGAGTGGACCTGTTGGACTTGATCGAGGGTGGGGATCTCTAGCACGGGTACGGCCTTGAGAGCCATTGGGGTTTCGAATCTCGCCTGAAGGCGGAGGAGATTGAGAAACTTTGAAGATTGCGAGATTTGAGGCGATTCAGGCGTGGAGACAGGGTTTTTTATAGTGCTCGAAGAGGGAAGGAGGAGGAAATTCGAATATTCGATATCCGCCGGGAGTGGGGGAAGGAGATTTTGGTTTATTCTAACGAATATTCGCTTGGTATTCGAATTGATTGGTCGGGACTCAGGCGGAATATTATCTGGAAAATAAAAAACTAAAAATTTCTAATAATATTTGAACTAAATAATGACAACTAATTATTTCCCAAAAAAAAAAACAACTAATTAATATTTATATTAATTTTGATATTTATTAACGAAATTCGTGATTTATTTAAATTTTGTTTTTGTTTTTATTTAAAAGGGCCATCTTTTTTGAAATCTTAGAAGACACGATGCCTGCACGCCAACCAGACAACTACCACCTAACCGCGTAGTCTGTCAGATTAGCTCGTTTTGCTGACTATTTTCCACGTCGGTAATAAATTTCGAAATATTTGTATTAATTATTTGCTGATATGCGTTAATAAGATAGCTTAATTAGTGGATTATTTTAACTTTTAAGTCCCTGACTAGCATTTATTTGATTTAAAACTGCTGAAATTAAAAATAATAAATTGATTGGTTTGATTTTTTTTTAGATTTAGATATGAAAAAATTATATTAAATTAAATGGTAGTCACTGTCAAGAGCTTTCTATAATCCATGTAGGGATTAGAATGTTTTTTATTTATTTTATTTTATTTTAGGATGTTTAGGGGATTCTAGCCCGATGAGATGGGAGGAATTTATTCCGTCAACCACTCGGCCACAGACCCGATCTCTGAGGTTAGAATGTTAGATAGCATGATTAAAGGTAATTGATGGCAAGTTTTTAAGAAGAAAATCATAAATGCTATCAATAGTGCAATATATGCAATAAAGTCTAAAGGCTATTATTAATATAATATATCCAATTTATTACATTATGATATATATAGTAATAATATGAATAGTTGGTTTGTCTCTTAAATTTAAATAAAGATTTTCTTAATATATTCCTATTAGCTAGTTGTGAGTTGTGACTTCTCTTCAAAAGGCTAAATTTGAATGAATGAAGACGGAATCGGAACTTAATATATGTACAAAAGTTTTAAGAATTCACTCATACAATATATATACAATACTCGAACCCAATACCTCTTGATTGGTAGCATGGGCGGATCCCCATACAAGTGAGGGGGGGCAAATGCCCACCCTCAATTTTTATTTTTTTTTTAATTTTAGAGGGTATTTTTTGGAACATTTTGGATATTTTGAGTATTTTGCCCCCTCTGAAAAAAAATTTTTGCCCTAATTTTATCAATCCTAATCATTTTTGCCCATCCCCTACCAAAAAAAAATTTTTTTTACCCACCCTAAAAAAAGAAGCTGGATCCGCCCCTGATTGGTAGGCAAAACTCTAACAAACAGATCGAAGTGAGCTGCGTAGAATAGAGTAGTTAAAAGTACTTGAAGTAGTAGAAGAAGAATGCATCATAGGAAAAATAAGTATTCTAATCATGAATAAATATGATAAATAGTAGATTAATGTTTAAATTAAAGTTATATTTTATTTTAGATAAAATATTATGGTGTAAGATAATCAAAGTGAACATCTTCAAGATTTATAGCCACTCCCTCAGGATTAATAACTAATTATAATATGGCGAACATCACGAGGCGGAATCAGCTTCAATTTTAAGGGGGGGCAAGTAGAGTACAAAAATAATTAAATATATATATATATAAAAAAAAAAAGTTATTTAAAAAAATAAGAAAGAAAAATAAAGTGTAATTAAATTATCATGAAAAACATTAAAGAAAATATTATAACTAAATTTGATGAAATATATAGATATTTTAGGACAAATTAGGACAAAAGAGTTTTTTAGGGGGGCAAAAGTAATTTTTTAGGAGGGGCAAAAATTTTTGTTTACTCTCCTATAATTTTTTTTTTTTTTTTTTTTGAAACAAATATTTTGTTTATGACTTAGTTTAGGATGGCTTTCTTATTGCTTTTTAAAACAAATTTTTATTACAATTATTTCAAAAAATAATAAAAAAATCATCCCTTACCAAGCCTATAACTATAATCAAAATAATCAGAACCAATAGTAGTCTATTTTTTCCTCATCAAATAAGTTGACGTCAAGCAGTCTGATTCATATCTCTGCATGCTGGTTCAACAAGAATAATTAATGCCATAACCTAATCCGCAGAACCTAATAAATTGCATATGAAATCTCATCAGGGTGAAGGATTTGACCGTTGAGCTGATCAAAACTTTCTATATCACATAGTTCGATTTCATAAAAGTTTACGTATCACATAAGGCCAATTAGATAACCTTACTATTTAGGCTTCATTTAATATCTTTTTAATACAAAATTTTCTTGAAAGCAGTGAAAAAATACTAGCATTTGAAAAGTAAAGCAATATGAAAGTTGCCCCAAACGAATGATTAATTATTACGTGCGGACAACATAAAGCGTTCGAAAGCCAATTAAAATGCTTATCATCACCCAATACATACACAATAATGTTTTAAGTGACGTGACACGTTTTAATTGACCTCCAAAATTCAACATCCACGTTTAACAATTTCTCCACAAGAAGCGTTATAAAACAACTTCGAAGAAAATCATATAAGCCTAGTACTTATTTGGACATTTTACATGGATGAAAGGTTTGCATTATGAGGATATAAAAATAAAAAAATACTTTATATAAAAATATATATATATAATTTAGGCCTTATAAAAAATAGCACACAATTTTCTCATCAACTCTTAAATCACCACAACTCTTAAATATGCAGAATAGCTTTCAGATATTTTTAACAATTATCTCAAAGACTACCCACCACTAACTGATGGCGACCGCCACTTTAACCAACTTATTAATTATTCAATAAAAATATATTTTAAAATATCAAATATATTTTATTTCGCATCAAAATATAAATAAAATAAAAAATAAATAAATAAAACTGACCCTAAACAACGAATTTTTATTAGGTCCAGACACCTGAAGTAGCTCTATATCCGGACGCCAAATAAAATGTCACCACGTGCTCTTACTCTTTACCGTGCGGCCCGACGACCCGATCCGGAATGGAAACCCGGTATTGCTATGTTCGTGTATTGCTAGTTATTGCTCGGTATTGCTAGGTATTGCTCGGTGTTGCTAGGTATTGGTCTTGACAAAATGGTATTTCTCATTACCGAGCAATACCCTGGTCTGTACAAATCAGCTAATACATAGTAATATCGGGTTCCGGTCCCGGTCGGGTCTTCGGGCCGCGCGGTAAAGAGTAAGAGCACGTGGCGACATTTTATTGGCTTCCGGATGTAGAGCTACGTCAGGTGTCCGGACCTAATAAAAATTCGTTGTTTAGGGTCAGTTTTATTTATTTATTTTTTATTTTATTTACATTTTGATGCCAAATAAAATATATTTAATATTTTTAAAATATATTTTTATTGAATAATTATTAAGTTGGTTAAAGTGGCGGTCGCCATCAGTTAGTGGTGGCCGGGATTGTCTTAGAGTAATTGTTAACAATACTGAAAGCTATTCTGCATTTTTAAAAATAATTTGAATTTTAAAAGAATAAAAGCAGTAAAAAAACATGCTAAATAAGTGCGTTTTTTAAATTAAAAATAATCTCGGGCACTTAGTAAGCCCAACAACCGAAAGAAATTATTCCGTGGGGAGATTAATTGGATGCATAACATCATTCAGAGATCAATCATAATACGTCACATCATCAACATCGAGCCGCAGTACCAAGCAGTATATTTTGATTGGTCTTCAGATGACTTTCGGGGTCATCACAAAATAATTAATCATTATCTTCTAAATAGTTTAAGTAGATCTTCTATTTATTTGATTAAGATTTTATTTGGGATATTTTTTATTTTTAAAAATATTTTTTAGTATTAAAATTTTATTATTATATTTTTTTAAAAAAAATATATATATTTAGCAAGTAATAAGAAAATTATTCTAACTTTTGAAAAAGATGAATAACTCGTAGCGAAAAAAAAAAGTAGCAAAGAGAAAATCAGCATTCAGATTTATAATTAATCTATATAAAATGATTTCTTTTATAATTCTATATGAACTGCAAATCAAATACCAGCTTAAGGGTCTATTTTGACTATTTTGAGATAATTTCTCACTGCTTTATTTTAAGACAGTAATAACAATTTTGTTAGGAAACTATTTATTGTTGTTCTATTGCTGTTTTTCAAAAAAAAAAAAAAAATTGTGATGAAAATTTGTATTTTGCAACCTGAATTTAAAAAATTCTTTCTCACTATAATTTTATAATTAATTTTATTTATAAAACACTGCAGCCGTCTCAAATAAACCTTATTTTTTTATTACCAAATGCAAAAAATCTTAAAATTTGATTATAACACGATGGTGAAATTTTACAAAAAACTAGACAGTGATTGGTAATGGCTTTTTTCTATATAAAAACCCTACGGAGAGGGCCTACACATTCCATAAACATAAAAACACAGGCTCTTAAAGAACAAAAAGCTCTCTAAAATACAACATTTGAAATAAAACATATGAGCTAATGGTTTTTTCTAATACAAACAATTAGAATAAAACAAAGGAAGAAACACCCAATAAAGTTAAAAGAAATTGGAGAAGGCAATACAATAGAAAAGCCAGTCACCGACTAGCGGTTTCCCAAATCCGAAAGCTCCAAAGAATTACAACCAAAAGCAATTCGCACGAAACATCAAGATACGAAGAAAAAAACAACAACATAAGAAATACCAAGTCCCCACAAGCCACCAGCCAACAACACAAAACCAATCCACAACAGAGCAACTCAGCAGTCAAACCAACACTATAAGACATCAAGCCAACCAACACCATCCACCAAAACAAAACAAAACCCAATAATAAGACAACCCAACCAGAACAATCACCAACACTACAGGGATTGGTTATGGCTTATATGGGTTAGTAGGTTAAATTAGGTCTATTAATTTTAATAGAAAACAATGTGTTGTGCCGAATTAATAGGCAGCTAAATCAACCTACAAGTCTTTAAACATTTTTCTTTAAGGAGCATTAGGCATCATTCAATGAAATGAAAAAAAATTGTTGAGATCTTTCTCTTCATTCCGCTCTACTTAATTCTATATATTTTTTGAAGATCTCAACAAGGTTTATTAGTGTGCTGAATATATGTATAATCGAGAATATACGTAAAAGAATAAAGCGCCTTAATAATGTACGTATATCCAACACATCAATATAATCTAAATTATTTTTTATACCTCACGATCCTCTGAAATCACAACAAAAATATAACAGATTCTACATTTATATATATACAAACACCATAAGATAACAGGGTGTCAATTTTTGACACGACCTGAAACACGACCCGAACCCGAAACGGGTCGGGTTCGGGTTGACCCGTTTCGGGTTCAACAAATCAACCCATTTTAAAAATTGGGTCAGGTTCGGGTTGACCCAACAACCTGAAATTGACCCGAAAGTGACACGAAAACCCATTTTTGATCCGAAAACTCGAGATTGACCCTTATTTACCCGAAAGTTCGAGATTGACCCGATTTTTGACCCGAAAACTAGCAATTTTGGGTCAACCTCGGGTCATTTGTGTCGGGTCGGGTTGACCCGAACCCGAATCGGGTCGGGTTCGGGTCCATAAACCTGATCCGTTTTTAAAAACGGGTCGGGTTCGGGTTGACCCGAATAGTGCCGGACCAGTTCCGGATTCGACACGAACCCGACCCGTTGACCCGAATTGACACCCCTAAGATAACCCAAAAAACCCTAACTTTAATATTTTAGAAGCCATGGTGAAACATGGCATGGAATATAATGCCAGAAGAGTGCGTTCATCTTTTTATTTTTTCATGTGGCACATAATAAGCGATCAATGTTTGCCCTTTGGTGGTGTACTGTAGAATGGGCGAGGGCTTCTAATTCAACTACTACAAGACAAAAATACAAATAAATTAAAAAAATTGCAATAAGCAAAATTACTAATTCATAATTAAAAAACAATATTGCTATTATTCTAAAAATAACAAATTTGTTTTATTCTTAAAAAAAACGATTTAATAACGGCCAAAATTTGAAATTTTATCATAAAATTGATGATCAATAAAAAAATTCAGCAAAATTTATTTTTTCTTATTTTTTTGTTTTTCACTCAAAGAAGTGGGTTATATACTAATATATAATGTGTATTTTTTTTTTTTTTAATTTTCTGCATGAATGAATCCTTAAAAAAACAGCATAGAGTCATAGACTGCTGATCTTATCGGCGCTTTCAATTCAAATATCTTATTACTCTCATGGAGATTTATTTTTATATGCTAAATGAAAGTAATTACTTTTTAATAAGATTTATTTTTAGGCTTTCTTTAAGATAATTTTTTTTTACAATTTTTAAAAATATTTTTTTTAATTTAAAATATTTAAACTAAAATTTTTTATACTGAAAAATATTTTTAAAAGCAGTAGAATCTCAAATGAAGCCTTATAATTAATTTTGGACAGTTTTTTATTACTACTTTTTTAATTTTTATTCTAAAAAATTGTTTTTAAAAACAGTAAAAAAGTTGGCACATCCAAACAGCTTTCTTACTCTTCCTTAAAATAAATTTTTAATACAAAATTTTTTAAAACTAAAAAATTTTATACTAAAAAATTATTTCAAAAAATAATAAAATACTTCTACATTAAAAAAATAATAAAAAAAATTTAATTGTGCTGCTCTTGATACTTTTGGTAGGTGGACGGAAATTTTGGCTTTGCTGCGAGAAAAACAATCATTATCTTTTCGATGATCATCTATCATTGAGGCCATTTGCCGAGATTCTTGTGGCTTTTCCCTTCTATAAATACTTAGGCACTTAGGACCCGTTAATTTTTTTATTTATAATTTTGTATATTAAATTAATATGGGAGCATGAGAGATAAATAAATGAACAAGTATTATAAATCTGAAGCTGTAAAGGAGTAACAGGCTATGATATTTATGTGGTTGGACTTTCTAATGGCTTACAGAGGCACCTAATCTTCTTCCAAATTGGAATTCTACTGCTAATGCTTGTAACAAGCTTACTCATTTGCCTACAAGCTGGTTTATAAGAGGAAACATATCCTCACCTTCAGTATGAGTAAGGAGGATATGACTTCTTCATCATTATTTTACCAATACTTTTTGATATATTTAAAAAATTAAGAGCTATGTCATGTAATTGACAACTATTAGATACCAAATAATGTAATAATGTATTTCTTGTAACCTGTCTCCTTATGACACGTGTAACTAGGAGTAGTACAAACTATTTATACTTGTCACCGTCCTCTGTTGTAAGGGAGTTTTTACTGGAATGAAAAGCTAGCAACATTCTTCTTCTTTACTTCTCTTTGGCTTCTACATGGTATCAGGAGTTTGGTGTTCCTGAGGATTTTCCATGGCCAACTCGGCTTCCGCCTCTTCCTCCTCCAGCAACGGCGAGCGATCGGGCATCACATCTGACATTTCGCTCATACACTCGTCTCTCAAGTTCGTCATTTCTAACCTCAAATCTCTTATCCCGCATCCTCTGTCCTCCGGAAACTACCCGATCTGGAGCAGTCAAGTTCACAAGCTGCTTCGGGCAAATGGCTTTCAAGATTTTCTGGATCCGGCGGCATCTTCATCGATGGTAGCCACCGATCAAGAAAAAGAAAATCAAGATCCAAATCAACGTCATCAAAGATGGCTGCTCACGGATCAAAATTTAGCTGCGGCGCTCTGCGCGACGATTTCACCGGAAATTCTCCCTTACGTCGTTCATCTCGAGTCTACCGCGGAAATATGGAAAACGTTGCAAATTCAATTTCAGTCGACGAATCGTTCCAAGATCATTCAACTGAAAACCGAATTGCAAAATATCTCTATGAATACGATGACCATGATGCAATACCTTACAGAGGTTAAAAAGCTAGTGGATCAAATCGCTTACGCCGGAGCTAAAATGGATCCTGAAGATGTTCTTCACCACATCCTGAATGGACTTCCGCAAACCTACAATTCTTTCAAAACTGCAGTGAGAACAATGCAGACGTCACTGAGCTTAGATAATCTTTATGCGTTACTTATCAGTGAGGAAATTCATGTCAAATCCGACGCTACCAGAAATACGATAACACCTGACTCTCAATCGGCTCTTTACATGGACAAGGGCCGATCTCGACGAGGCCGTGGCCGCTCTACAGGCCATCAGCAGAATCGTCCAAGCAGTTCCTCTCAACTGATTTGTCAAATTTGCACAAAGAAGGGTCACAGTGCGGATGTTTGCTGGCACCGTCTCAACCCAAATTTTACCCCGTCTGTGAACTCAAAGAAGTCCAACAACGCCTTGCTGTCGACGACTGATCTTTCCAATGATGACTGGTATCTTGATTCCGGAGCATCGGCGCACATGACGAATTCTTTGGATCATCTGGCTAACAAGAAAGAATACAGTGGATCGGACAGTGTCGCCATCGGGGATGGAAGAACGTTACCCATAGCTCACTCGGGCACGGGTATCCTTCCCACCCCGACGCGTAAGCTTAATCTTTCTAAACTCTTACACATACCTGCCATATCACATAATTTACTTTCCATTTCTCATCTTGTCAAAGATAACAATATTTCTATAACCTTTGATGCAAATGGTTTTATTTTTAAAGATCGTATTACAAATCAGCAGATACTCCAAGGCAGCAGTAATAACGGGTTGTACAGGCTCTCATTCGCAAATCATCGTGACAAGAACACTGCTCTGGTGGCTTCCTCTGTCTCGACGAATGACTGGCACAACCGGCTTGGCCATCCGAATACTCAAGTTATTCGGCACATCTCCAACAGCAATGCTTCCTTACATATTCCTAGTTTTAAATCTTACTGTTCTTCTTGTATGACTTGCAAAAGTCACAAACTTTCCTTTCCGCTTTCTAGTAACAGAAAAAGAAAGATTCTGGCACTTCTTCATTCTGATGTCTGGGGACCTTCACCGGTACCCTCACATCAAGGTTTTTGTTACTATGTAATATTCATTGACGATTTTTCTAGGTTCACTTGGCTTTTTCCTATTCAGCTTAAATCTGATGTTACTAAAATTTTCATTGATTTTGTCAATTTTATTGAGCGTCAAACGAACCAAAAAGTTAAAGCAATTCGCACTGATGGTGGTCGAGAATACATTAACAATCAGTTTAAAAACTTCACTCAATCCAGAGGTATTCTCCATCAAATTTCCTGTCCATACACCCCGGAACAGAATGGTATTGCGGAAAGGAAACACAGGCACATTATCGAAACAACGAGAACATTGCTGCACACGGCTTCCATGCCTTATAAGTTTTGGGCGGATGCAGCTCTAACCGCAACCTATCTTATAAATAGATTTCCTACTGCTAACACAGATTTAGTTTCTCCATTGCAGCTGATGTTCAAAACCAAACTTTCGTATGAGCATCTCAGAACATTCGGCTGTGAATGTTACACTTTAACACCGTCGCACACCAGACATAAACTTCAACCCAAATCCGCTGTCACTGTGTTTATGGGCTACTCGGACACTCAAAAAGGCTATAAGTGCATGAATATACACACTAACCATATAACTATCTCTAGACATGTATCGTTTAATGAAAAATCTTTTCCGTTTCAGCAGTCAAATATTATCAGAAATCAACAGGTACCTGAAGTAGCACCGGCTTTGCTTCTACCTACTTCATTAACCTGGACGAAACCAACTTCTGCTCAAACATCTGGGCAACCGACTACTTCATGTACAACACCGAGAAGCATCTCTACTCCACCTGTGATGTCTGCACAGCCTACATCAGACAATTTCCACACAACAACAAGTGCATCTCCCCCTCAACTCCATCAACACAAACATCCCATGGTTACTCGCCTTCAAACAGGGTCTTTAAAACCAAATCGCAAATTCAATTTTGCGCATATGCAAACTGAGCCTGCTCTCACTCCAGACCCGTCTTCGTATCACGAAGCCAACAAGAGTATTCACTGGAGACAGGCAATGGCATCCGAGTTCCTGGCACTACAGCAGCAAGGAACTTGGGACTTAGTTCCTCCACCATCAAATGTGCTTATCCTAGGCTGTAAGTGGACTTACAGAACGAAACTAAAAACTCTGATGGCTCGATAGCACGTTTACAAGGCTCGCTTGGTGGCGCAAGGAAACAGACAAGAACAAGGCTTGGATTACAGCGAAACTTTTAGCCCGGTAGCAAAACTACCTACTATTCGAATTCTTTTTACAATCGCTTTATTTTATGGTTGGCAGGTTGAACAATTAGATGTGACCAACGCATTCCTTCACGGCACGCTTGATGAAACCGTTTACATGAAGCAACCAAAAGGGTTTGAAGATTCAAATCAACCAAATCATGTATGCTTGTTACGTAAAGCCATATATGGTCTCAAACAAGCACCGCGACAGTGGTTCACAACGTTCACCAATCATCTCCTTCAAATCGGCTTTACACATAGCAAAGCGGATCAATCACTGCTCAAGTTTAATAAAGCCGACATTCGCATATATTTTCTAATATACGTGGACGATATTCTGGTTACTGGAAATGACTCAGCTGCCATTCAAAGTCTCTTGTTTCAGCTCAAGCAGAAGTTTCTCATCAAGCATCTTGGACCTGCACACCATTTTCTAGGCATTAAAATTAGGAATGATTCAGCTAAGTACTTTCTTTCCCAGACTTCTTATGCAAAATCCTTATTACAGCAAGTGCATCTTAGCACTTGCAACTCAATTGCTAATCCTTCTTGCACCAGAATACCAGACGAGGTGGTGAAGCAATCTCCGGCGTTTGACAGCTCCACGTATAGACGGCTAACAGGAGCATTGCAGTACCTAACAATTACTCGTCCGGATATTGCGTTTGCGGTCAACATTCTTTCCCAACATATGCATGATCCTAGCAACGTTCACTGTTTCCTGCTCAAGAAGTTACTTCGGTACATCCATGGGACGATTGACTTCGGTCTTCCTATCACGAAATCGTCTTTGCAACTTACCACTTTCTCCGATGCGGACTGGGCAGGCGATCAAGAAACCAGAAAATCGACATCTGGCTTCTGCACTTTTCTGGGCGGAACTTTGGTATCATGGACTGTAAAGAAACAGAACACGGTATCGCGTTCATCCACCGAATCTGAGTACAGGGCTTTAGCTGCTGCAACTGCCGATACCATTTGGATTAAAAAGCTGCTGTTGGACTTCGGCATTCAACATACCAGCAAAATTGATCTATTTTGTGATAACATCTCGGCAATTGCGTTGGCCAACAACCCAGTGTTCCATGCCAGAACCAAACATATTGAAATAGATCAAAGGTTTGTTAGGGATCAAATCCAAACGAACAACATTCAACTAAAACCCATTAGCACTACAGATCAAGTAGCAGATATTCTAACAAAACCTCTGTCTACCAATAGGTTCAAGTTTTTAAGATCCAAACTGACGATCGATGCCGAATCATCCGTTTGCGGGGGAATATTAGATACCAAATAATGTAATAATGTATTTCTTGTAACCTGTCTCCTTATGACACGTGTAACTAGGAGTAGTACAAACTATTTATACTTGTCACCGTCCTCTGTTGTAAGGGAGTTTTTACTGGAATGAAAAGCTAGCAACATTCTTCTTCTTTACTTCTCTTTGGCTTCTACAACAACCAGCGTAAAATTTATCGAACAAACATGATAAAGTTGCTAAATTGAAGTAAAAATGTTAACCTAAATTGCATTCAAATGATTGAAAGGATGGATATTTTAAGCTTTTTTTTAATAAATTAAAATTAATAGGTGTAAAATTGTCTTTATTTTAATATATGAATATCAGAGGAATAATCATCTACAAATTATTAGAAGAATGTTGATATTTATATAAGAAAATATGTAGTGCAAAATAGCTCACCTAGTTGGCCAAAAGTGCGAGAAAACCATATACAATTTCGATGTGACATTAGTCATTACCTATCAGATTAGGCTTTTGATTGTTGAAAAAAAAAAAGATTTTTCATGAGCTTTAAACCCTCTATTGTATAGGGGTGTCAAAAGTTGACATGCCCCAAAACCTGAACCATATCTGACTTGAAAATTTTTGAGCTTGAGTTAAACCGTTTGTAAAATGGGTCGGGTCCGTATTAAGATTTAGACCAATATGAAAATCAGGTTGGATTCAGGTTGACATAAAAACCCGACTTCAACCCGGGTGACCCGCAAATCCGGAATGCTCATCCCCTAACAGTGACACCTTCAAACGCCAGTAGCAACTCCTGGCCAACTGGCCTCGAGCCTTTGAAGTTTTGAGTTCGAACCTGCGGATGCCGCACACGCACAGCGCCGTCGCCTGGCCAATCAACCCTGCATCCCTCCTTCGGCAGTCTCACCTTCGTCAGTATGCCTTCCCTTGACTAATTGACCCTGCGCCCGATGGTTGAGCCAGCATTCAATCTCACTCACCCGTCAGCAGACCACGATCTCGACTCCCACACTCACCCCTGGCCCCACCACCGCGTGGTTGTGTTCGGCACCTACACATGCATAATTGTTTCATGTTCGTTGTTTAGGTCGGGTTATCCCAGTAACCCATGCGGCTTGGGTCCATGTTGGATTTTCTAACCAGTTTACAAAAATAGGTCATGTTAGGGTCAACCCGTTCAAACCCGATTCAATATGGATGGGTTCTTCTTCCTAATAGTTGTTAGAAGGCAGATGTTTCACCAAATGACATGCATAGTATATTATCTCAACCCAATATACTCTATCCAACCCAATATCTGATATCATACATTGAACTTTCTCCACCAAATTCTAGTTCATCCTCTATGCTACACCGTTCTACTATGGTGTCTCTCTAACAGTAAAGTGTTGCTCAATATCAGATCTCTGACACTCATGCAAGAATGCATCTGAAGTATATTCTCCTTTATTGACTGATCTGATATATCAAATCCTTTTGCATGTCTAAGTCTCCATCAAAATTTTCCACGTTCTGAAAATCTCCAATACCTCGCTCTTGTGCCTCATAATGTACACCTAAACATATTTGAAGTAATCATAAAAAAAGAGACAAAGTATCATCGCCCGCCGAATGATATTATTTTCATCAGGCCCTAAACATCCATGTAATCATACTCCAAGATACCCTTTGTATTATGGATGGTAGTGCCAAAGGGTATATGTGTTTTCTTGCTAAAACACAATGTTCATAAAGATTGAGCTTATAAGTGCTTACTCTTTTAATTAATTCTTGCTTCACCAAATCTATAAAAGAAGCCTCTATAGCTTGAGCTAATCACATATGTCATAATGTAGTGGTGTTCGAAGAATCACCAGCAACAATAGTCATTCTAATCACTGTTCTTCCCCAAACGAAATAGAGATTATGATGATGAACTCCTTTCAGAAAAATTAAAGGTCCATAATATATCTTCAAAATTCATGCTTTAATAACTTTCATGTAGCCCTTGGTCTCTAAGACCTAATACATAAAAAAATTCTTCATGATATCTAGAATATATCTTATATCGGTTAACTCTCTCACAGTACCATCATGTATTATAATGAAGATGATCCCTATTCCAATTATACTAGTCTAATCATTTCACATGGTCATGACATCACTATAAAGTTTCTTGTATGTACAAAACTACTCTTTAGTGGGAAAAATATGATAGGTAGTACCAGTATCCAGAATCCTGCATGAATCATTTGAATATAAACTCTGAGAAATTGCAGATAGTGATACATCTGAATCTTCACCACGTTATTCCATGCTAAAGTTAGCCTTAGTGGAAAATCTCTTTCACTTCTCCTTCAGCTTTCAACAATCTTTCTTCCAATGATCAGTCTCCAAGTAGAAAACATATTGATTCTTCCCAAGCTTGTGCCCATGAGACCTGCCCTACTTGTTGTTGCCCTTTTTCTTCTTATAAGTTCTTCTTTGTTAGAGTGTGAAAATCTCAATTGAATCCATTTTTGTAGACTCCTTGTCTCGACACCGAAACTCTGATTCATCAATAAAATAGTCACCTCACCATAATTCAAAACCTCCTTCCCATGAATGAGAGTCATTATGAAGTTTCTATACCCTTCAAGGAGTGAATTCAATATAAGGAGTGCATTATCTTCATCTACAACCTCCTCATCCATATTAAAAAGATCTATCAATAGCTTATTGAAGTCATTCAAATATTCATCAATTCTACTCTCATGCCTCATCTAAAACCCGTAGAGCTACTGTTTCATATGGAGATGATTCTCTATACTCTTCATCAGATATTTATTCTCCAAGGTCTTCTATAACTTTATAGCAGAAGTCTCCATCATCACCCCAAACTTAATTTCCTGAGATAAGAAATTTTTGATCAAGACATAAGCACTATGCTTCATCTTCAGCCAATCTCTCTCTGAAATCTCCTTAGGAAGTTCATCACTATCTAGAACATCCATTAAATTCAAAAAGCACAATGCATCCATCACCTCATATCGCAACATGCCAAAATTTCTTATGATATCAAATTTTATCACATCAATTTTGACGGGATGTGTAACCACCCGATGAATTGATGTCTTCTCCACTGACAAGGTGGATGTATCCATGGCTCCATCAAATCTCATAGCCTCCACCAAAGTACAACTATCTCATGTATCTAGAATTACATTAATACAACTCTATCCCTTTGCTTGGATGAACCACAAGAACATTATTTTTTTTTGTTCTTCGTGTCGCCATAAAAAATCCCACTAAAATCTAGCTCTTATACTAATTATTGTGCAAATAATCACAATGGAAATAATAAACCACAAAAAAAAAATAAATAAACTTGATAATTTACGTAGTTTGGCGAAGATGCCTATGTCCACAAGGAGGGGATAATGGTTTCACTAAATTAGAGAATAATAGGGAATTATAATGAGCTCTCTCTTCCTCTCATCTCATGCATATAATACAATAGCCCTTAGACACTATTTATAGATTTGAAATAATATTTAATAAGGAAAATATAATTAATGTTATAATATGACAAAATCTAATCATACTAATTAGTTCTCCCAATCATGCTAATTAAATATCTCAATTTATGTAATAATCAGATCCCCTAATTAATGCATCAATCAAATCCCTAATTAATGCAATAATCAGATCCCCTAATTCATTCATCTCGTGCTAGGGTTTGGGTGGCCCGTCCTCCCAAGGCGGCCGCCATTGCTCATGTTAGTTTTCGATGCTCTTCAGGTGCTTTATTCCTTTTCTTCCCACATTTCCTCTTTTATTTATTTTTTTGTGATTACTCATCGTTTATTTTCTACCTTCAGCTGTATGACACCCCAGGCATCCATAGTGAAAGGATTCGTCTGACATTCTGATCGAACTCCATTCCAGTTGCCTTGCTCGGACCTGAAATTGTTAACCACATATAATGAGCTTCAAAAAGCCCAGCAGGTCACCAAAGCCTACAACTGAAATCAAAGCACGGTTCAGGAATCAATATGCATGTCAGTCAATCAAATCCATAACAGTCTAGTGCACATGATCAATGAATCTATGCAGATACATAAATCAAATCAGTCGTCAATGCACCGGTAGAAGAATCAATAAACAGTAGGAAATCAATCGATCAGTCAAATCAATCATATCAAATCGAAACAATACTATCTGGTCGATCGGTATGAAATCATCAAATCAATATAATAAAGCCCAGTCTATACTAGCAATGAATCCAATGCAGCAGTTCAATACAGTGTAGAAACAATAGTATCAATCAATATCAAGAGATGAATCCATATCCATACAATATCTATAACAGTAGCAATGCACAGTGACAGATCGAATATAAATATCAATGAAATCGTACGAGAACAGTAAATCCATAAATCCTTCAGTAAAACCAAATCAATAAAGCAATAAATCCATCACGAGTCAATGTCGTACACATGCATTTCAATACAATAGTATTACTGAACAAGTACATCGCTGGCTATTAAGGCATTTTTCAAGTCAATAGTCTATAATGCTGTTGTAGAAATCCATAGTGCTATTGTTGATATCTATCCGTTGGTTCAATAAGAGTCGTCACTCTGTGCCCTTCGGCATAATAATCTCCTTATGACTCCCAATCGTTATATCCATGATCAATAGAGGATAACACCAAACCCTTTTGAAAGGAAAGCCCATCGGCCCACCATCCTATACAGGTCAAGTCGATCTCCAACCAACGGTTCAACCAGTCTTAACTTGTCTTTCAGTATCAATAACCATAGAGCAATCATATATTCACATACATATATGCATACCAATTCAAATCATCAATTCCAGAAAAATCGAAAATCGTACGAAAATCCAGCGGCATAACGGAAGTATACGGAATTTACACAAAATTCCTAAAATCACAATTTTACCAAATTACCACAGAACGTTCACAACAATATTATAAGACTTCTATTCTACTGAAGCAACATCAATCAACATCCTGATATTTATCTATTCGATCAAAATCGCACAGAACCCAAAATAACCGGTAAAATTGTTACAAAAAATACTCAAAAACGTGTAGAAAAATCATATCAATAACATATCAAAAGTTGTGCAGTGAAAGTTTCGTCAATACAAAATACGGCGCGTTTTTCGGTAACGAAAACACAAATCTGTACACAAAACGACCAAAACTCGACATATTCGAAAACATAAATAGGATTCGGAGTCCTTACCAAGAGATAAACACTTTTCCCAACAACGGCGTCGGACGAAAAGCGCTCCGCGACCTCCGGAAACCAGCTTTTCCTTCTCTTTCTCTCTCCTCAGATATTTTGTTTTATAAAATATGATTTTCTTTCTCCTCAAATCGAGCTGATTTCCTTATAAAACAAAGCTGATCGGCCCGGCCGATCGCCACATTATCTAGGACGATGTTAACAAAATTCAATCGTCCAGGACGATATTTCAGGCCGATAATAAATTTCTCGGACGATTTGCTCTCTGACTTGTGCCATGCTCTGATCGTCCTAGGACGATCCAGCTTTTCCTTTGCTTTCCTTCTCTTTCTCTCTCCTCAGATATTTTGTTTTATAAAATATGATTTTCTCTCTCCTCAAATCGAGCTGATTTCCTTATAAAACAAAGCTGATCGGCCCGGCCGATCGCCACATCGTCTAGGATGATGTGAACAAAATTCAATCGTCCAGGACGATATTTCAGGCCGATAATAAATTTCTTGGACGATTTTTTCTCTTACTTGTGCCATGCTCTGATCGTCCCAAGACGATCCAAAATCGGCCCGGACGATCCTACTCCAGAAAATCAGCTGTATTCACTGCACTGATCGTCCTGGACGATCTCAATATCGTCCCGGACAATCCTGGGAGGAAAATCAGATCCATAAAGGAAAAATCAAAGGAACGAGCTCTCACAGGCTCCCTCGTCAGCTGAATGGAAATTACTCAGCTAAATAATTTGGGGTTTCTTAATATGAAATTGTATTCTTGTTCAATTTTGGATGCTTTGTCCGAAACGTCTTCCTCTAATGCTTTTCCTAGTCTCAAAAACACAACTCATCGTGGCTTACCATCCTTCAGATCTCAGAAGAGGAGATATTACCTCTCATGACTTCTTTTAAATTTATTTTAGTTGATAAATTCCCTATTTGTAGGTCGGCCCTTTATTCAATTAGGAAGTTCCTTGTCAACGTTAAGCTCAATGGGGATTTATCTATTACCCTCTTAAATCTCAAGCATGTTTTGATTAATTTGGTTAATGACTTGGATTACAATTATGTTTCTTTCCCATCGATCGTATTTCATGAATAACTAATGTATGAAACTTACCAAATAGTCTCCATTCTTCAATGTCGATGTGTATCCCGATATGAATTCCCTTCCCTAATCTCCATCTTCACCTATTTTCTCCTCGTATTCTTCATGGTTTGGGATCTTTAGACGCTAAACCTCTAAAGATTAATAATGTCACCTCCGTTGGGTCGAGGCTCTCTATCGCCCATATGTTGGTTAAGCTTGATGTCACCATATGTTATCCTGATCGTATTTGGATTGGTCCTGATAAATTTGGATACACACAACTAGTTGAAATAGAGGTTTTCACTTCCTTTTGTGATTAGTGCAACACCTTGGGCATTTGAGAATGGATTATCACAAACTTCACCCCCATTTAGTTGATAACTCTTTGCACCCTCATATTGTTGATGTTGTTGTCGGTTCTGAATAAGAGGGTAATAATGTGACTGCCCAGGAGGGTAATAATGTCACTAAAATCAGCCCCATCACTAATGCTTCCCCTCTTGTTGTTGTTCCTTTTGATGGAAATGCTGACTTGGAAACTCCCCCTCGTTATTTAATTCACATTTTTGAGACTCTTGGAGCTGCTTTAAACTTGGTTCATGAGGCTATTGTTAATCATAACATTTCTAATGTTATTTGTAATATGGAGCCTAAGAATTTGGATGTTGGTAACATTAGTGTTGGGGATGAAAGTGATGTGTAAGGGGATAATTTGAATAACATTGGTGTTTCTCTTGGTGTTGTTAATAATGTGGATGATGCCAATTGTTTGGCTGTGTCGGTTCATAATGTTGGTGTGCTTTTCAATGATGTTATTCAACAACATGTGCAAACTCCTAAGATGTGAGACATTATAGTTTTAAACTGGTGGATTTAAATGATCATTATATGAATACTATTAATGTTTCTATTTTGTCGCCTTTGGGTTTTATGGATATGAATAATGATGTACCTGTTATAAATGTTCGCATTTTCCTTGTTTCCAATTATGCTTTGAGAGCACATTTGGATGTTAAATAAAAAATAATGGCGTGTTTCAAGGTGATTGGTTAGTTGATTGTGATTTATTAGCTAATGGGAATGTTATGGAGAAAATTGATGTGCAAGGGGATGATTCTATGGAAATATACGGCTTAAATGTTATTTGAATAGTTTAGGAAGACTTTTACAAGAATGCTGGTAAACGTAGATGGATAAATTCCAAAAAAAAGAACTTCTTTTTGGATCCCTTTTTCCTTGCTTTGTTTTGATGGTTCTATCTTTGGGTTGGGTTCTTGTTTCTTTTGAGTTGGTTGTGTTGGTTCTATTTTTGGCTATTGGGACTGGGTTGTTTGTTCCTCCTCGGGTTAGGCTGGTTCTATGAGACTTGGCTTATTGGTCCCTCCTAGTAGTTTGGTAAGTCTGCTTTTCGTTAACTGGTTTGGGGTTTTACTGTTTTGCTCTAGTTGTCTCCTTTTCTGGATATTTGTTTTTTGGTCTGGTTGGGGTTTGATTGGTGCTGTTGTTCTGCATGTTTGGTCTTAGGGGGCATGTCTTTTCCTTGTGCTCCTTATTAGTTCTTCCTTTGGTGAGTTTGCCTCCCCTTCTGGGTTGTGCTATTGAGCTATTTTTAGGTTTGTTGGTTTTCTTTATCTTGCAGTTATATGGTTGATGCTTCATGTGGCTTTAATTCAGGTGGCTAAACTCCTTGGTGCTTCATTGTGCTGTCTCGACCCCTTTTATTGTACTACATGTTCAGCTCTATTGTCTCTTGGTGGTATTGTGTGTTTTTGTTGGCTCCATTTTCTTTTGTTTATTTTGTTTATTTATTGTAATAGGTAAAACTATTGGCTCCTAGGTTTTCTTTCAAAGGTTATATTTTTAGAGAGCTTAGAATTCTTTAAAGACGTGTAATTTTCTTTTTAATTTAACATGTAGGTTTATATGTTAGTTTTATAAAAAAAAATCATATCAAATCAACTTAATTAGAGAAATAATTTATCCCTAATCAATTACAATAATGAGCCATTAAAACTTTTCAAATCAAAACTAATTTAGATTTCGAAATCTTTCCAAATCAACAAAGACTCTTTTTTTATTATATTAAGAAACAAAGATGATTATATAATAATATTCATGAGATTTTTTTTTTTAAATTTAATTATGAACCATAAGGAATCACCAACTTTACCGACAAGTAATCATCTCTTTAAAATCAACGGTCAAGTTTTCTTCACATGCAAAATAGATTAACCACACACGCTTAACGCCCTATTCTCTTAAATACCAATCCTGCAATCCAAATCATCAATCCTCCTTTCCCTAAATTTCAGCCACCGCCTATAAACTCCCTTCCTTCTTCTCAAATCGAAATCCCAACGCTTGATTTCTAACAACAAATTCCTTCTGCAATTCCTTCTCTCTGACGCCATGGACAAGCTTCTTCTAATGTCGATCCTAAGCTTCGGCAATTCAGCGACATTCTGGATCGAACCGCCGAGTAAGTGGAGGAGCCTCGACGTAAAGAAACCGGAGATTAGGAAGAAAGACTGCAAGGAAAACTGCTGCAGTGAAGAGGAAAAGAGGCCGGCGGCGAAGACGCCGGGCAGGAAGAGCGGATCGAGCCCGTCGTTCGCGCCGCAGTTCGACGGCCTCCATATCTTCGAGACGTTCGTCCTCCACTGAAGAATCAAACGCGGTTTTCGTCTTCTTTTTCTCTTCTTTTTTTCTCTTAGGACATCTAATTGTTCATTGATATTTGATCTGTGCATTGGTTTTCTTTCCCTTTTTTCACAGTAATTGCTGTGAGATATTGAAGGAAGGATTTTTTTTTTTTGGGAATCTTTGCTTTGTTGGACGGTTAGTTTGGTGCAAATTAAGTTTTTTTTTTTTTTTTAACTTTGTGATATTCAGATTGATCTTTGGAATTTCCGAAAGAAAAATAAAAGCGTGATCTTTAGGCATGATTACAATGGCAGCAGGAACAATGATCATGGATGAGGAAATTGGCTCAGGATTTGCTGTAATATTAGTTAATTAATTTTTCATATATTATTATAATTTAAAAAAAATATCAGCTTTAAAAATCTTAAAATAATTATCATTAATGGTTCAAATTATTCCTAATTAATTGATATTTTTTAGTTTTAAATCAACTTTTAAAATTGACGTTTTCAATTTCAATTTAGCATTTAAAACTGACCGTTATTTAGTTTTACTTTAGGAATTAAAAACCACATTTTCTTAGATTTGTCAACCTATAATCAATAAATTACAAATGAGCAAAGATGGATTTAAGGGGATTATGAGAAGGCATATGGCACCTAAAAAAAATTAATATGAATTTATATATCATATATTTTTTATTTTGATGAATATAAAATTCATAAAAAATATTTAATTTATAAGCTAATAAAATTTTAGGGCTTAACATTATGGAAATCTATTAAAAATTATTTATGGCATTTATAAATAGTTAATTGTGTAGAATGTGGCTCTTATTAATAATTATTTAAATATTTTTTAATAATTAATTAAATGCTTAAAACCTATTGGTCAAAAAAGAATTTGATCAATCGTTTATGGACCGTTTGATCAAGTGAAGCATCTCCTTATGAAAATAACTATCGGTCCTCTTCCTACTCTTTAAAATAAGTTATTTTCTCTCCATATGATACGATTATATCGTTTATATGGGAATGAATATTTTCTTTGATGAATTTTAGTGACGAATACGAGATTTTCTTTCATCCGAAGGAATGCACACATCTACAATCTAATTATGTTACCATGCACATATTATTATATAGTTTTCTAATAAATTATTTCAACTTAGGCTTAGTTTGAGCCGGCTTTCTTAATGCTTCATAAATTAATTTTTTAGTGTAAAAAATTTTAGCTCAAGAATTTTTTGTACTAAAAATCAGCTTTAAAAAACAGTAAGAAAACCGTCACAAACGAAACCTTGGATCCACTTTGACCTCCACAAATCTCTATTTTGTAAGTTATTTGTGTCGAATGACTCCTCTTAAAGAAACCAACAAATTCATATAAATCTTATGGGATATTATCGTAATTTTTGATACCTCAAACTTAAAATGATGAATCTTTTTAAATTTATTCTCATTAATGCAACTATCAAAACTTCAATCTATAATTTTTATGACGTTACATAACAAATACCTAAATACTTATATTTACGTATATAATATCCTAATATCTAGATTACATTACATTATATATATATATATATATGAAAATATATAATTTATTTAAGATAAATTAATATTAATAATATTTTATCATTGAAATAATTTAATGATTAAATTAATATATAAAATTTATAAATAATAAGGTTTTATAGATGTATAAATAAATAAATAAGAATTCAGTGGTAAGCATACAAATGCGAAAAAAATGTTTTAAAAATTTTTTGTCAAATTTTGATTAAATTTAAAGCCTTGAAAACAAATAAATTTGGAATAATCCGAAAGCAAAATCTTTTATTCGGATCTTTCCATTTATGTAATTATTAATGTTATTTATATTAGAATATTAATATTATTTATATATCTAATATGAAAAATTTTAATATTATATTTCTATCAGTTATACAAAATTTTAATATCAAATATATAACTTCTATATTATATTCTTAATACTCATAATATTTTATAAATTTAAATATTTTATTTTATGTACTCATATTTATTTTATTGATGATAAATAAATAATATTAAATTTTTAAATATTAAATATCTAAATATAATGAAATAAAATGGTATATATATCCTATTAATTTATTATCGAGTCGTCGCACCGGAGAAAGGTCGAGCAAGCGAGATGGGTGATTGCAGATACCAGATTTCGCAGTGCGCTTACATAAAGTTCGTCCTTCACGCTCTGAAGCATCGCTCCTCTTCCGTCAATGGTCTCCTCCTCGGCCGGCTATTAGAAGATGGCGGAGGTGGCGCCGCTCCAACCGTTCTGATCTCCGATTCTGTCCCTTTATCCCACTCCCAGATCGGCGTCCTTCCTTACCTTGAGCTTGCCCTAATCCAGGTGCTTCATCTCCAACTGAAGACTATCAAGCCTCTTTTTGCTTGTCTGTGTTTCTCCTTGGGTCTCTGTATAGCTATCTCGATGCATCTTCTCACCGCGTTCTAAGTAAATTAGGTTGAGGAGCATTTTGCGTCCGATGGTTTGACTATTGTTGGTTACTACCACGCGAACGAGAGGTACGATGATACCGAGCTTAGTGGTGCCGCTAAGAAGATTGGCGACCACATCTTTCGATACTTCCCTCAGGCGGCCCTGCTTTTGGTGAGCAACCTTTTACTTATCAATGTTATGATTCCTGTTGTCATGCACTTCATAAATTTTGTTGAAGTATTCGAAGTTTTGGTTATGTTACCGGTTTATTATTTAATTGCTACAGCTAGACAATAAAAAGCTGGAAGGATTGCCTAAAGGAAAGGGACGCGATCCTGTGGCGCAGGTAAATGCAATTTTCTCTTAGCAGTTTTTTCCTTCTCGTGTTTCTGCCTGGAGGAAGAGATGAGGGCAAAAACGCTAGGTTTTTGTGTTTTTGTTTTGGTGAAAGGTAATTGCTAATAATATTTATGAAAGTGTCAATATTAATCACTATATAAGAGCTAGTTGAGGCAGGTCACACTTGTCCACTTGGGTATTTTCAGATCTAAAACACTTCAACCTGAAAAACTTTTTCTAAGTTTTTGGCAAGGTATCACTGTTAAATTTCTGAAAGGTTATCTTAAAGTTTGACCAGGAACACGTTAATAGAAACATTAAAAACAGGTTTGTTGCAATTCTTCAGAAACATATAGGTTCCATTTTCCACTTATAGATTAAGACTATCTAGGTAAAACATAATAGTTTTAATTGATTGGCTTATCATAAAGCTCTGTAGGAAGATATATGTATAAGTTAGTCAAGCAAAGAGATATGAAATGTAAGGATTAGTCCAAATGAAGTGTATTACTAAGGAAGATTTAAAAGTGATTTTCTTATAAGAGAATATTCAACATAAGTTGATGAGATATTTCGATAAATTTCTCAATGAAGGTTGTGAAAATATGATTAATTTTAGTGAAATTACCACCCTAAATGAAATTAAAAATTATGTGTTTATCGTCATATTGGTAAAATTGAAATTGATGAGACTTTAAAAAAATAAAGTGCGAGAAACAATAGGACCTGATGATAATAGATGTGTGGAAATGCTTAGGAGATCAAGGAACTTTTTGGCTTGCTAAACTTTTTGTTATTATTTTGAAGACTAAAAACATGTAAGATGAGTGGAGAGGGAGTGTGTTGGTTCGTATTTAAGAATAATGGTGATGCACAAGAGTGTGAATTATAGAGGTATTGAGTTAATGTGCCATACATTAAAATTATGAGAGAGAGTAATTGAACATAAGTTACAACTAACAATGTGATACTAATGTTTCTTATAATCACTTTGGATTTATGTTAGATAGGTCCACTATGTATGCTATACATTTTTTTTTATTTAAAGTTATAGAGAGAATAAGGAGGATCTTCGTATGATATTTATTGATTTAGAGAATGCTTCTGTTACAATTCTAAGAGAAGTGCTCTAGAGAGTTCTATAAAAGGAGTTAATAATGCTTATATTCAAGTTATTAAGGATATGTGTACATGAGCTGTTACTTGTGCTCAAACACAAGGTGGTTTGACCATGTATTTTCCTATTGCAGTTGGATTACATCAAAGATCAGTTTTAAGTCAATATTTTTTTTGATCTAGTTATGGATGTTCTTGCTAAACATTTACAAGAGGATGTATCTTAGTGTATGCTTTTTACTGATGATATTCTTCTTGTTGATAATATTAGAGAGGGAGTTGATGAAAAACTTGAATTATGGTGGCCAAACTTTAGAGTCTACAGTTTTTCATTTGACTAGGTCTAAAACCAAATACATGGAGTTTAATTTAGTAGTAATAGATCTAGTGGTGGGATTGTGACATTGGGTGATCAAGTAATTAAAACGAATGCACATTTTAGATATTTCAGGTCTATGGTTCAAAGCGATGTTGAAATAAATGGGGATATTACTAGTAGAATAATTCATGTTGGATGGTTGAGGTGGAGAAATGCTTTAGGCCTATGGTGTGATAGACAAATACCTGTCAAACTTAAGGGAAAATTTTATAAGATGGTGTTTAGACTTGAAATGCTTTATGGCATAGAATGTTGGCCATTAATTGAAAAACATAAAATTAAGTGTTGTGGAGATGAGGATGCTTAGGTGGATTAGTGGTTTTACACTTAGAGACAATGCGAAATGAGTATATGCATGAAAATGTTTGAGTAGCTACAATAGTAGATAAGGTTAGAGAGAGTCATCTTAGATGGTTTGGTCACGTAAAATATCCGCCTTCCGAGGACCCTATTAGGAGACTTGATGTATTAGATCCAACCTATGTTAAGAGAGGTAGAGATAGACCTAAGTTAGAAAGCATTAGAAATGACCTTTTTTATTTGATTTAAATAAGAATTTGGCTATTAATAGGACACAGTGGATAAAAAAGATTCATGTAGCCGACCCCACGTAGCGGGCTAATGGCTTGTTGTTGATCAAAGCTTTGTAAGAATTTACTTTGGTGTTGTAGTTTGACGCCTGAATAATTAGTGTAGGGTAACTAAATTTATTTTTGAAATAGTTTTGGAAGAGCACAACAAAAAAAATAAGGAGGTATGCTATAAATTTATCTAAAAAAAGAAGTGAAGTTAGCTCAAAAAAATAATCATTAAAATAAAGTTATAGATCTTTATGAGATATATATTGAAATTTGGAGAATTATAGGGGGTATTGCAATTTGTTTGTTTAACACATTCTTAATGAAATTTTGAAGACTAAAAAGGATCAAATGATTGAAGAAAATTTTGATAATATTTAAGAATAAATAAAATCCTCAAGTTTATGCTAATATAAAAAAACCAAGCTTATGAGTCTTATAATGAAGCTATAGAAGAGAGTAATGGAACTTAAACCTAGAGGAGTTACATCAATTATTTAGATATGATTTAGTTTCTTGATAGGAATATCTATCATAGAAGCATTTTTTGTGTTAAAACAAATAATGAAAAATTGCATAGAGCAATGATGCAATCTTCATATGATTTATATTGATTTTGAGAAAGTGTATGATGAGTGCAACGATAATTAATTTGATATGCATTAAGAAAGATAGATGTCTGTGAAAGGTATGTTAAAGTTATTAAAGAAATACATGATAGAATATTGAATGTTATTAGTATTGTGGATTGGCTAAATAGTTTTGAATTATAGTAGTATCGTATCAAAGATTAGTATATTGAATGTTATTAGTATTGTGGATTGGCTAAATAGTTTTCAATTATAATAGTATTGTATCAAAGATCAATATTAAGTTCGTGTCTTTTTTTATTAGTTATAGAGGTGTTTACAAAGGATATAAAGGGAGATACTTCAATATATGCTTTTAATTGATGACATAGTTCTATTATGAGACATTTGTTAAAATAAGTTAAAAGTCAGAATAATTGAGAAAAAGTTTGTAAGATATGAGATTATAATTAGTATATTAAAATTGAGCATATAATATATAATTTTAGTTGTGTTAGATCAATAATTATTGTCCAATACTATCAGAAGATAAAATGATATGTAGGTATGATAGGTTTTAAGTACCTTGAATCTATCATGCAGAAGAATGGCGATATAGCTATGGTTATAACTTATAGATTTGAGGTTGAGTGATTAAAATAGTGATGGGTATTGTGAGTTTTATTTGTTAAAATGGTATCATAATGACATCATTAAATTTACAAATTTACAATTAGGCCTAGGATGTTATATGGATCAAAGTGTTTGGCAGTAAAAAACAATGTTGATAGCTATATTTAGTGTCTTAGAAATAAGAATATTAAGATAGATGTTGGATCCAAATTTATTCAGTGGATGATGCCAGATTTTACTAGTAGATTTACTTGGTAAGCTTAGGAACCTGTTGGTGATGATGATGGGTGGAGAAGAGTGAAGAATGAGAGGGCAGATAATATAAAAGGATGGGTTAGCAAAATATTCACTAACTCAATCAAGAAAACAAAGATAAGCCAAAAGAGGTCAAAAAGATATCCTAAAAAGTCGGAGTCACCCCCTAAAAAAAGGTCCTCATTTTTTGTTCCTCATCGCCTCATATTTATAGGGTTTTAATGGGTATAGGAAAGGCCACAAAAAAGACGAAAAATATAGGCGACATATAGATTTCCGTATAATGCTACATGCTAACCCATGACCGGTAGCACCTCCTGATTGGACCCAAGAGGGTGAAGTCAATGATCCTATGAGTTATTTCTTATCGGGTGAGCTCAAGAGGGAGCGAGTAGGTGTAGGGAGACTCTTGAGAGGGGATGGACATGTAGACAATTTTTTAGTGGTGTTAGCGAGTGACACTGGACGCTCGGTGTCGCTCTGCCAATGGAATTGAGCTGAAGTATAAGTGGGGGTAGGGAGTTCTTGAGCTTGTTGTCAGGAGTAACCGAGTGAACGAGGACTCACTGAGGGAGACGCCATCTCGTGCGCGAGTTCAGTGGGCTTCAAAGGGTTGGAGCTTGACTGAGATGAGTGATGGTTTACTTTTTTGGTGATGTGCCTTTTGGTCACCCAACATAGGGCAATATCTTTTTGTGGATGCGGGCGAGTGGTGCCCTCTCCTTGGGCGAATTATTTTGGGGACCGTGGATGAGTTCTCTAAGCCATTTGCTCCTGAGAAGGGATATCCTTGTCAGGATACTTGTGAAGGCAATAAGGGATGTACAAATGTATGAAAAAATTAGGTGTTATTATACTAAATTAATGATCGTAGTAATATCTATTATTGGTAAGGGTACCTGTGAAGGCAATTAGTGATGTACAAATGTATGAAAAAAATGAGTTATTATTATTGAATTAATGATTGTAGTAATATCTATTGAATGTAGGGAAATTAAATAATGAAAGTCGATTTAGGTTGTTTGAATATGTATAACGCATGATGGAAAATACACCCATTAGATGGGTAAGTAGTCCAATTAATATAGGAGAAATATGAAATAGAATGGTAAGTTATTCAATTACCTAAGGTAATAGGGATCAAAGTTATTTGAAATGATTTTGCGTAGAATATGTTTAACATCTCAAACAATATTTTGTAGGAATAAATGAAAAATAAGGATTTATTTAAAAAAAAAAACAATGATGTGAAGCTGAAATTTTGAAGAAAAAAAAAAGAAAATGGATAGATGACACATCGACTGCTCTTAATGAAGGAAGCACAAGCATAATGTCTTATTTTGATTTCCCTATCTACTAAATTGCATATATTTTTTTCTCTTTCATTGTGCACTAAAAATTGATAGTTAACTATAATTTGTGAATACATTTTAAACTGTGCTGCTCCACCTAGACTTTTGGTCGTTATAAAGTGTCCAAAGGGTGTTTCTACGGTCATCTATTGTTAATTCCATTAGTTTGTGCGCTCGTGCGGGAAAGTGATATGATATTTGCAGGCTATCACACATCAGTTTAAGCATGTTGTAATTGTATATTTATAGCTTAGTTTATTTGGCGGTGCGGTTTAAATACAAACTGGATTTTATCAATTTACTATTTAGACTGTGCTTAAGGACAATTTTTGAATGCAAAAGTAGCGTTATTAACACCCTTTTAAATAAGCGCATCAAAATTTGACCCAAAAGAAAATCGACTCAAATTGACCCAGGAATTTTGAGTTCAGGCTAACATGTTTAGAATTTGGGTTTGGGTTGACTTCAGGATAACCTAACAAGCCAATCTTAACCCATTTAATGAAGGGTATCTACATCATTTTGATTATAATGCCAATCTTATTGGGCTGGCCCATGCAAATTTGGTAGAACTGTAAATTTTTTAAAGTGATTGAATCTCACTTCTTGAACAGAAGTTCCAATGGTTTGTTTGATTGAAATTAAGTATATCAAAGTTCATATTCTTAGATCTCATCTCCAGAAAGGTGAGAAGTGAGTTCCAATGTTGAGGGCTAGAAAGTCAATTTTTTAATTTTCTAATTGCCTTTTTATAACAATGGCAGAATATTAACTTAATATAATAATGATTTGTAATTTTACTTTTGCTTAAAATAATAATAAAATATTAAATACTAATGCAACCCAGAAAAACACCAATTAAGTTCATATGTGGATTTCAATAATAAGCATATATCATTGCAACTTAAATTCAATGCGAATGACTTCTAGGATTATGGTCCAAATTTATTATGAAACAAACCCTTAGTATTTTGTTGAAAGTAACCATATTCGTCAACTTGTCTTGACTGCTTCTCACATTGGGTTGGGCTTCTTTAGGTCGTCTTCAATCGAGTAGGTCTTTTTGGGTCAAACCCATACCCTTGTTAGCAAAAAATTAGAAAATTTTGACTCTTTTGACACCCTAAGTTTGCAAACAGCCTGGTGATTGCAAGATTACTTTGCCTATTATTACTTTATTTGATCTTTTATGCTTGATGGGATTGGTGCGTTAAAATGAAATCAAATGAAATGTTGATTTCATTTTAACTTTACTAAAGGTCCTAGGGTTCATTTGAGCCTATTGTATGCTTGAGCTCAATAAGTAGAAAACAAGAAAGTCATGTTAGATGATTAAACCATCTTTTTTTTTCTTTGTATGTGAATATCTTTCTATAAGTTCACTAGTGACATTTGTTTCATATTTCATCTGGTTCTTGTTGTTACCTATTCAAATTTTCATTAACATAAAGGATCATTAAAATCATAAAGTACAGTGTTTAAAACAAGAGCTGGCTAGGAAAACTTTAGTTATTTATTCATTCAATGTATATCTATACATAAAACTACATTGGTATTTATACATAAAATTATATCGAGAATAAATGAAAATAACTAAAAAAATAAAAAAAATATGCACATCAATTGTTTGCCTTCTTTAGGACTTGTCAGATGCGCTAGTTGGTGCACGCAAATAATCAAGGCTTCCTTCCTTTCTTGTACATGGATATGCAAGAGGTGTTTCTTATTTGGAAGAGTAAGCTTCTGCTTTCCTTCCTAGGCATTTTCAATGGCCCCACTGGTCTTTGTCCCCAATAGGCCATTCTGTCTTTCAGGGCTTCTCAAATTCGATAGTATAACTCTATCATTTCAAGTTTGTAGTATAAGGCTTTGTTTGGGATGGCTTTTTTCATGCTTCTTAAAGCGGCTTTCTAGTAAAAAATTAATTTTTTTTACTGGAAAGAGACTTTAAGAAGCAGGAAGAAAATCATCCCAAACGAAACATAAATCTACTATTCTAAAAAGTCTTACATTTCTGCCTTTGAATTCTTAAAAAACATTAGGTGTATTGAAACAGTAGAAAATATTTTTTTTTTATAGTCAACTCCATAATATTGAATTTATCCTTTGGTAACTAATCTTACTTTGTAGCAGTTCGGGCTTCCATCTACTCTATATTTTAATAAAAAGATCTATTTGTATTCTAGATTTTTTTTTGGTAGCTCAACAATGTCCCAAAGTGTGATTTTTTTTTTTGGTCTATAGCATTCCTTAGCTCTCATGGCATTCCTCGAATTCTTATTTTCTTGTGCCTCAAACATAATTCCTGGTATTTCAGTGGAGTAGGAGGTGATTTTTGTAAGGTTTTATGTGTTGGACAAAAAAATTGAAAGCATATTTATTGGCAAATGGTATACAAAGGAGAATGAGTTAGATGAGTTGATCATTATTACTTGATGTAAGTTCTAAGCCTTGAGTCTGCTAGAGATTTTAGTTGAGTTTATTCCTCGTAAAAACTTTAGGGGGGTACAGTGTTTGGAGTTTGCATAGTTTGGATGTCAAGATGGAAGAGATTAGTTTCATCAAACTTATTTTCTAGTTGATTGTTCTCATCTTAAAGATACGTTTGAAAAAATATTTTTTCTTTTCATCAAAGGTGTCTTTTTTTTTTTTTTTAAGTGAAGAAATTTTTTATGTTTAGATAATAAACACTTATACCATTTTTTGAGTAGAAGAATACCCTACAAAAATGCATTTTAGTGCTCTAGAATCAAACATATTCCAATATTTTTGGATGTGGACATAAGCGCACATAAATATTTTTGGAGGAGTTTTTAAGAAGTTGTTTGTAAAAAATAATTTGACAAGGTAGTTTAGTGAACTTTTGAGTCATATTACACTTGAAAATATTTGATTGATTAGGCATGAGACAATTTCTTTTGAGTTGAGCCATTTTGATTGCACAAGGCAAATCTGTCCTTTTGAGCTTCCTTCTTTACTTTCATCATACTTTGAGGCATTCAGTGAAGTTTCCAACATTTTTCTTTGATGTAGCATTTTTTATTATAGTAGTTGCAATGAATAGTCTTTGGTAGAAGGATTTTGTTCTTCTTTTTGAAAGAATTTGTAAGTCTTTTCACTCTGGGTTTTGATGGTTCTCATGACAAATGTTTTCGAGATAGGATTGTCAAGCATTACGGTCATTCTTCTTTCTTCAACTTGTATGATTGAGATACAATCTTTTTGGATGTTTTGAGCTGCCGGTCATTTGCAGTTCTGATAGGTGGAGCAGGGGGGGTTGCTAGAGAAGAGATTATTCTGTGCGGCGTCCGAACGCATCATGAGGCCAATCCGGATGCGTCACGTCATACATTGGATGATGTGACGCATCCGGATTGGCCTCTGAATGCCGCACCTAATAATTTTTCCCGCTAGAGCCACTTATCAGCAATCAGCCGCAAATATTACCTAATTGAGAAACTTATAATGATTGACATCTTTTTTTACTTTTATTTTTTGAGTTAGATTGCCGAAGTGTAAATTTAATATAGGAATTTCATGACCTTAACAACAAATTCCGAGATCCATCTTAGGATATCTGTTCTACTGTACTGCTTTTCCATTTCGTGAAAATCTATTGGAGTCTGTAACTGGCTTTTATCTTCAATTCTTCCTGCAGTTATTTACAAGGGATTCCTCTAGAAGCTGGCGGTCTACTGGATCCGTAGGGAGCCCTCAGCTGACTACAAAAGAGCCTTCAGCCAATGTAGTATTATTGGATTTTATGTCGACTGAGAAGTGGAATGAAGTTGTGGACTTCGATGATCATCTCGACGACATCAGCAAGTAAGCAGTTTCCTATACTGTTTATACGTTTAAAATCTTTTATAAGCTCGTTGACGATTTTATTTTCAATTATGCCTTTTTAGGGACTGGCTGAATCCCGATCTCTTCAAATAGATTTGTTTTTTCCACGGGAACTCTTTAGTGATCTGATTTTGCTTCTATGTTGGACGGTTGGCTTCTGAACTGGCAAAGTGATTCTAAGTTGTTGCTAATGGGATTTTATTTTGATTTGTTTCCCTTTGTGAAATCAATTTTCTGAGATATGTTCCGATCGATGTGCTATATATGCGACTAGTTGGGTTTGGTACAGTTGTTATGGCTATTTGATGGGCTCCATGCCACTCTTTTTTTTTTCTTCGTTCCAGTAAAAAGTTGGTTTTCGCATTGAAAAAAAGGGGATATGTTATGTTTTGATTTTAATTTGAGGAACCTACGCTCTTCTCTTGCATGAAGTGATGACTATGCCAAGGGAGTGTAAAAAAAAAAAAAAGTTACGGGTTGGGTTTGGGTCGAACATGATATTGACCTGCTATTGTTTGACTTGATTCGAACCCAATTCATTTTTGTAGATGGGTTAGAAATTTTCCAACCTGGATCTGACCTGCCGGGTTGACCTGACCCAATTTATCGAACTACCTCGAAGTATTCCGAGGGGCGAGCAAGTCCTGCACAAGAGGTGCGTGATATGGTGCTGGCGAGCGTAAGCGGGTGTCGGATGGGGTTTGTTGTTGGGCTTGCGGATGAAGCGGAAGGCAGAAGTGTCACGACCAAGTAGCTATGCAGGTGCATTGGGTGACACTCTTGCATGTGCAGGCGAAGTGGAAGCGAGTGAGCGCAGTTTGATGGGTTGCATAGGTGCGCGGGGTCACACGCAAGTTGGATGCGGTTCGGTGCAGACTTGATCCGATTTTTCAAATAGGTTGGAAAATGGAACCTAAACTTGACCTGCTTGTAAAATTGATTGACTCGAAATCAAAATTTTCGGGTTTTATTTTTAGGTCATGTCAAATATTAACACCCCTAATAACCCTCACATATAAATTATTTGATTGTTGCTTCCAGATTTTTTAACAAGTCACTAAACTGGGAAATAATTTTGTAGTTTTTGGTTTTTTTCATAATTTTGTAATAAGCAATGGAAAAATTAAAGCAAAAGAGATTTTCAAAATGAAAAAAAAAAAAAAAACTTCTCATTACATAAAAAAAAAACGAAAAACGGATTGGATAAGTCGAATATTCGAGCTTATGCACTGTATACTGTCGTTGAAATTTAAAAAAAAAAGAAGTTAATTATATATTGATAGGCTCGTGAAACCTGAAGAGTAACAGCGTGTTTAAAACTACACAGAAATGGAATTATGATATTTTATGCCGGTGGTATTGCAATCGTGGTGGGTGGAATCGGCTGTACGCTCTACTGAGCATACAGCTGAATTGTCTTATAGATCTCATCTCCTTCAAACCCCAAGAGCTAACAGCAGAAAAGTGGCTTCAAGCCTAGTCATGGAGAGCGCAGCTACTCTGCTTGGCATCCATCCTCAGAGACTATTCTCTTCTCTTCCCCCTTCTTTGAAGAGACATCTCGCCATCTCTACTTCATATCCATCCTTCCACTTCCTCCCCCTCTTAACCTCCTCTTTCCCCGGCAGAGGCACTTCCTTCCTCCCAAAGGCGGAGCCATCGGAAGGATTAGACAGTCCTAACTCCACGGATCTCTATTCCGCCTCTGCACCGCCTTCTCCTCCTCCGTCAAAGAAGCCCAATAGCAGCGGAGCGGGGTTTGGCGCTGCTGTTGATGAGAAGAAGAAGGGAAAGAGAAAGGGTAGGAGCGCAGTGATTAGGCGGATTCCAATAGAGAAGTCTTCTATATTTTCCCCTACAGGCGATGAAATCCGTTCCTCGCAAGAGCAGCAGGGTGCCAATGAGGGCGCCTTCCTTGTTGCTTGGTTAGGCCTTGGCGGTCTCATCCTAATCGAAGGCATTGCGCTCGCGGCTTCAGGTTTGTCATTTTCATTTTGGCAAAGCGTTCATTCTTCTATCAGGGTACAACTATTTATTTTTAGCTATCTTAAGAAGAAATGAATCCATCGTTAAGGGCTGGATATAAGATGGAAAAAATCGTGTCAAAATATTTTAACGTAATTTGTATGAAGATGCCCTTAAAAATTATTTGTTATCTTTAGATTAGTATTGTTGCTTCCTGGAATATTTACGGTAATGGAGAAATATAAAGTTTAACATCTGAGCTTTGTACGAAGATCTAGCATACAATCAGATAAAAGAGAGAGTGAAACGTTCATAAGAGACACCAGAGTTTTACATTGAAACCCCTAAAAAGGGGGAAAAAACTACAGGGCCACTCCCAGTTGAAATGATTCCACTAGTGTTTGCAGTCGATTACAAATGAGGCCCTTCCATGGTGGGAAGGTCTGGGCTTGATGTATCAAATATACATTATATAGAGTGCAGTACATGGTGGGAATTAAAAGAATCAGTATTTACATGTGTGTTTGATTAGCAGGACTATAGTTGGCGAGCGACGGAGGTCAAAAAGATCGTAGTCGAGTGACGATGGTTGAAAAGACCATAGTCGGCAGGTGACGAAGGTGGGAAGGACCGTAGTTCGCGGGCGACAGTGGTCAGAAAGACTATTGTCTGGCGATAGATGTTAGAAGAATCGTAGTCTGGCGATGGAGGTCAGAAGGACCGTAGCCGGTAGATGACAGTGGTTAGAATGATCGTTGTCTAGTTGACAGAGGTCGGAAGGACTGTAGTCGGTGGGCGACAGTAGTCAGAAAGACTATTGTTTGGTGACGGAGGTCGGAAGGACCACAGTCTAGCGATGGAGGTCGGAAGGATCGTAGTCGTGTGGGCGACGTTGGTCAGAAAGACTGTTGTATGATGATGTAGATTAGAAAGATCGTAGTAGGCGAACTATATTGATTGGAATGACCGTAGTCTGGCGACGGAGGTTGGAAGGACCGTACTTGGCGGACGATAGTGGTTAGAAAGATCATTGTATGGCGACGAAAGTCGGAAGGACCGTAGTCGGTGGATGACAATGGTAAAAAAGATCGTTGTCTGATGACAGGGGTGGCAGGATCGTAGTCGGTGGGTGACAATGGTCTGGTGACGGAGATCAGAATGACTGTAGTCTGGCAACGAAGGTCAGAAGGATCTAAATCGACGAGAGATAATGGTTGTAAAGACTATTGTATGGAGACGAAGGTCGGAAACGCCGTAATCAGCGGGTGACAGTGGTCAGAAAGATCGTTGTCTAGCATTACTTGTTGGGGGAAAGTCCGATGATAATCAGTAGTCGGGAGTAAGTCTGGTGACAGTCGGTGGCTGGGCAGAAATCTGACATCAGTCAGAGGCTGGGCGGAAGTACGATGTCAATCGGTGGCTCAGGAGGCAGAAATCCGGCATCAGTCGGACAACGGTTAGTAGTCCGATGCTGGTCGAGGAGTCTGGTGGCAAGAGAACTTTATTTTCTCTCTCTTCTTTCAATTCGTTGATTGTCTCTCTCCTCTAGCACACAAACAGAAGATGAAAGAACACCAGGATCTTTACGTGGAAAACCCTGGAAAGGGAAAAACCACTGCGCCACGCCCTGTCAGAAGAATTCCACTAGTATTTGCATAGGTTGCAAGAGGCTGACTCGTCCTTGAATTTTAGGATGATCATATTACAATAATTAACTCTCAGGTTGGCATTCAGTTACAAACAGATATCGAAATTCCGGCGTAAGTTGACGATCAGGAAGAAAACTGGCATCAGTCGGTTGTCGGACAGAGCTCCGACATCACTTGGAGGTCGGGCCGAACTCCAACGTCACTTGGAGGCTGAGCGGAACTCCGGCGTCACTTTGGCGGTCGAGCGGAACTTCGGCGTCACTTGGAGTTTGGGCGGAGCTCCGGAGGTGGTCGAGTAGTCTCTTTATTCTCTTTTTCATTCTCTTCTTCCTTTTCTTCTTTCTTCCTTGCTTAATTCCGACATCGGTCGATTGCAGGTGAAAGTCCGACAATGGTCGAGGAGGAATTTCTTCCTTCTCTTTTTTCTCTTCTCACTTAAGGTCCCCTTTTAAGAGAAGTGAGGGGCCTATTTGTAGTTTTCTGAGTGGCATGGTCAGTAAATAAAAGGAAGATCATGTGTAAATTTTGAGTGGTTTGAATGGACGGCTGATGTTGAATTCCTTGATCGTGGACTATTAGACATTTAAAGGCTCTAATGATATCAGAATTCGACGATCTTGGGTTCGTTGGATTCGTCTTGTCGATCTGCTCGATTCGACTATAAGCACGCTACATTTGTAAACTATTTGGTAATCCAAATTATGGATTGAACCTTCCAAATGTGCTACAGGTTTTTGATTTGGACTCATTTGAGCACGTATTGAGTTGAATTTGGTGTCGTTGGGTTCATATTTCCGAGACGTTCAACGACTATAAGTTTGCTGAAATCGGAGTTCAGATGGTCCCGGATTTGAATTTTGAAGCTTCCAACTTGATTTTTGCCTCAAGATTCGTGTCTGATCAAGATAATTTTTTAATGCTATATCAATAACATTGAAACCTTTTCAAGTGGTGAAAGGAATTTGGAATGACTACATTGGATACCTTTAAGGCTTTAACAGTATTTTAGATACGATCAATATGACAGGTTATTTAGTTTGATGCTCATTATCAAAATCAATTTAAAAGTATTTTTCTGAAAATGACAAATTGGTCAGAATGGGCAATGGTGACATTATAGATTACCTTAATTTCACATAGAAAAATTAAAAAAATATATATTCTAAACATAAAAAATACAGAAAATTAAGGGGGAAAAAACAAATAGGAATGGAGGGCACAACACAGGGAAGGAGGGTAGCGGCGTAGCTAACAATAACTTGATTTTAAAAAGGAGTAACTCACCCAGATTTTGGGACAGTTGCCCATAATTTAATATAAAAAATCTCATCCCAATAGTTATATACATGAATTGAGCAGCTGGCCTAGACTCCTAGTGAGTTATCCAAATTAAAAATAACAATAAAATTTTTATTAATTTTGCCCATTAAGGAGACGACGACAACAACAACAACAAAAAAACTTTTATGCCACTACGTGGGAATGGCTACATGAATTCTTTTTGTTCATTGTGTCCTATTAAGAGTCAAATTTTTATTTAAATCTAATAAAAATGGTCACATTAAGGAGACTATTATCCTTTTAAAAAAAAAAAAATTGTTGGAATATGAGCTCCCATTAATAAAAGGATGGTATGAGGCGCTCCTATGAAAAGTTGTAAATTTTACTTGAATAAACTCAAAAGTTGATTCGGTAATGAACATTGTTGGCTAGAATAAAATTTGTCTAAGTTGGAATCGAAATCTTTGGTTTCAAATTTAGGTCAGCTCATGGAAATTTGACTTGATATCGTGCCTAGCAAATCGAATGAGTTGGCATCCATGTAATTACTGATCTATTCTGCATCCATTGGCTCAAAGCTTTCGGTCTTCTTTTTCAGCAAAAAAATTTCAATATGCTAATCAATGTTCTAATTTTATCATAACATATTCCGTATAATTATCCGATATTTAAGTATTATAAAACTAAAACTTATGCATAATTCAAAAAAGTTATTATTAAAAAATGTTAATGAATAAAAAAATTGCTAACAAGAGATGTGAACCAAAAGTTCCTTTAACTGTAACACCAAGCTCATGGATGCTGTGATTTTCCCCCTTTGGTTATATTGAAATTTCTGGATACACTAATTCTTTTGGCTAATGCAGGCTTCTTACCGGAGCAATGGGATAAATTTTTTACTAAGTATCTGTATCCTTCATTTACTCCGACGGTTGCTGTCTTTGTGGGTGGCACTGTTGTTTATGGTGTTTACAAGTATCTGCAAGCTGAAAAGACGAAGGGTTGAGTTTGTTCAATATGTCAAGGGTGAGTAACATTGCTCTTTCTATTCAAAGTCTTCTTTTCTTCTGGGTGTCCTCACTTGCTTGTTTGGATTGATGCTTACTCGGCAGTTTCAATAAGTTTCTATTTTTAAAATTTTAAGGCATTAGAACATTTTTTTTTTTTAAGAAGCATTCTTTTGCTTATATTTTTATGATTTGATGACTTTGACTGGCTCAATTATTGTGATTTGATTTTAATAGTTCAAATGCAAACATTCAACATGGGTAGCATTGTCGTTGCCCTTCGAAATGGACTAGAAACTGAACACTACAACTTGATCACACCGGAACTATTTTGTTTGAGAAAAGGTGAGTGAGTTGAAAGTAATATATGGATGAAGTAGAAATTATAGCATTTGATTGGAAGAAAAATGAGCGAAAGTAGAACTTTATAATAGCGTTAATAATGATTGTAATGAGTAGTTTGAGATTGGGTTGAGACCCGAGTGCTACATCTGATGGGAGCATAGATTTGAGGAGGTGAGGAGATGATTCATGGAGAGCTTAGAGAGGTAGCTAGCTAGGTGGCAATTCGAGGCATGACCAGAACTTGTGCAGTTGATGGCGGAGAGGATGATGGGTTAGGGAAATAAATATCTAGAAGACTGAGAATCTCAATGAATGAATATGGTGATGGAAGCCTGTCGATGAGGTTAAATGGGAGCACCAATTGGTACATATGTGTTGCAAGGATGTCCTTAATATATTGAAAAGAAAAATAAATGACAATTCGACAATTCAAGGTGTAGATTATTCAATAAATTCAGAGATTGAGAAGATGAAATAAAGAGAATCACTCTTAGAAACATAATGCAAAACGAGTTAATTAGGATATTGAGGAAGTAGTGTCCTTCTTGAGAAAAACCTAATAAAGCACACCTATACAAAGCTAACATAAAATAAATAAATATAATTAAGTTGGATCACCAAAAACTCTAACAATCTCCATCTTGATTTAGCTTTCTTTCAATTGACCCTTACAAAACCTCTGAATCAATCCATTCATCACTTGAATCTGTTGCTACTGCCAAGTTAGTGTCTTCTTTGAGTTCAGCTCTTTGTCATTTCTCTCTATTCGAACAATTTCTCTTGAAATGTCTCTCTTTGTAACAAAAATAACACTTCTTGCTAATTTTCTATTTTATAACTTCATATTTGCCCATAACCAGCAACATGTCACCATTCTTCTCCTCAATTTCTAAATTCCTCTAAATCTCCTTTGAAATCAATATTGACTTTACGTCAATCATCGTCAAAGTCTGCTTCCCATACAACATTGTATCAACAATGTGTTCAAAAAGCTTTCGACAGCGAGCTAAGCAATATGATGCCCTAATCTTCTTCATCGATCCGCTCTTCAATATTCTTGAGATCAAGAATTATCTTGTTGAAGTCATCTATGTGCTTTCAAAGATCCTTTGATTCTTCCATTTGGAGGGTATACAGTTGTTTCTTCAAGATCAGACGATTTGCAAGTGATCTTTTCAACAACATTGATTCTAGTTTCTCCCATACTTCGATTTATGTGAAACAATGATGATGAAACAAGAATTGTTTATACGAAATTAATAAAATGTGAATGTTGGTTAGCTAAACATAAACGAATGTGTTTTTCAAGATAGATCTTAGAAAATTCCACGGAAATGACTAAGTAATGACAAGTGATTACAATTGAGAATACTAGGATACTTGCAAAATTACATCAACAAATAAATAAATAGAGCAAAATGGCACGTTAACAAAAATCCACAGTTTAAAAATTTAGATCATTCACCTTGGGATCCCTCACTCACACTCTTGATAGTAATAGGCTTAGCGGAAGAATGTTGCAAGCAAACTTAGAGACGCCACTAGAAGACACGCGATACTGAGGGTACTAGTCGCTGGGGAGGGAATCGGAGTTGGAGGAGCAGGTAGTCGTTCGGTGATCGTCCACTCTTCAAGAGATCTTTGTTCATCGATGACTTCCGCTAAATGGGGGAAGATACGTTCCACGTATTCCTTGATGGTGCATTCGGCTCCAAATCTGGGATCAAAGAATGGTGATCGGATGACGTCAAGCTCCCCAATCAAAGAATTCATACTTGCCGTGAGGGATGAGAGGGCGCAAGTAGGGAGAAGAGGGAGAGGAGGTGGCGGGTGGGGAGTAGGGCCGGCGGCTTGGGTAGTGGGGAGGGGTTTGGGGCGGTGTGAGGAAGAGAGGTGGGGGACGGCTTGGTTAGGGAAATAATTGGGGAAAAATTAGAAAGCTGAAATTCAATTCAGCTTTAAGTGGATTTGGAGGGAATTAATTTGAAAATTCAAATTAATTCATTAATGGCTAGGGGCGGCAATTAGGAGAGAATTAGGGGCTGATTTGGTGGGGATTTGAAATTAAATTAGGAGAGAGAAATGCCCAATCAAGGGGCCGGCCACATGAGGGAGGAGCAAGGTGTCTAAGTTCGTCATATGTGGGCCATGAGGATTAAATGTAGGGAGGGAGTTATTTGAATTCAAATATTGAATTGAATTTAAATGAATATGCTTTCCTAATTGGTAGGACTACTTTAGGAAAGTGATGAATGATGGATTTGAATTTTGAATCACGGTTATGGTGGAAATGAATTGGCGGTTTGGGCTAGGTGAAAGAGGGAGCGGCGGGATGACAGCCAGGGGAAGGGGAATCCGGCGGGTTGGGCTAGGGGGAAGACGGGTGGCGGGATGGAAGCCATGGGAGGGAATTCGGTGGGCGAGTCGGCTTGGGAAGAAATGAAAAGGGGAAAGAAAAAAAATTGAAGAACCAAGAGCTCCCACAAAGGGGGCTGTTGGGTAGTCCGATTGAGCCTCTCCTAGGCTTCACCACTCTCTCTCTGAAATTTCATATCAATATTCATTATCCTAAATTATAAGAGAGCTAACCTATAAATAGACCTCATAAAAAAAAAAGAAACAAATACTAAAACGCCCTTCGGCTACAACACCACTTGACCACCCCTAGGGGTCAAATGGGAAAACAGAAAAATAAAAATAAATTAGTACATAAGACACATAAAAAATAAAATAAACTCTAGATCGTAGCCGTTGATCTTCCGATGTCCTCATCATCGATGGTTGTTTCTTCCTCGGCAACCTCTCACAACACCTTGTCACCAAGAGAAAGCAAGATTGTGTTGTGAACCTTCAATTGCATTTTGCTTGCCTTCTCCCGATCCATCAATGCTGCAAATCCATCACTGAATACCGCCTCTAACATCCCCTGATGGGCTAACATTGCCTTTATCTTAATCTGCCACATGCTGAATTGTTTTCTCCAGTGATTTTGTCGATCTCAAATCTTTGTACTAACATGAATTAGAAAACATAACTTGATTTGCTCCCCAACGGCACCATCCCACAAGATCCGCGATATCACCTACGTGACTTAATTTCATATAACACAAGCCAGCCTGACTGCTGCGCTCCAGCTCGTGATCCGCACGAACGTCGTGCTCCATCCCGCCTTCCTTCTACGGGCTTTGTTCCCCTTGGCCCATCGCTTCCTTGTGACCAAATCATGCGCAGCTTGTGCCTTGTGCAAAGAACGGGCGTCTCCCACATCCGTATGCGAAGTTCTTGCTTGCGGCCTTGGCCCTCATGCCTACGAGTGTGCGAGGCTTATAAGCCTTGAGCCGCAATCGTGATCTCTGTTAGGAAAGTTGCTATTTGCATGTTTTACATTCTTGCAACTTGTATTATTTTGATGATTCCAAATATTATTGTTTTATGTGTAGTTATCTCCTAACACTTTTTAGAAGATTTGTTTTTGCTCTTGTGTGTACTAATATTTCAGGAAAATCAAACTCCAGACTACGAAGACTTCAAATCAAATTCAGCATGAGATACTTTATGAAATTGAAGCTTGTACTTTTTATTTGAATTAAATTTGAGAGGGAGTGATTGTAATTGAGTGAGTGAATAAATTTACACAAACTTAAAGGAGATATTGAAAAAGTTTTTGTATTGATCGTACGGGACGAACATTGTTCGTACGGGACGATCAGATCAGTTATCTCCTTGTAAGAGCAATGGAACGGACAAGAACTGAACTGGAAATATTTTTTAAGTCCTAATCGTCCAGACGAAATCATTTTCGTCCCAGGACAAGTTTCTTTATGTAAAAATTTCGTCCAGACGAAGTTCAGTTCGTCCAGGACGATGGGAACCGACTATGGCAGTTTCTGGGAGTTTTCGGAACCGACTTTTGATATAACTGTTCGTCCAGACGACGAACAGACGGAATATTTTCGTCCCGGGACGAACCAATTTCGTCCAGGACGAAATTGGTTCGTACAGATGAACAAAATTTTGTACGGGACGATCCAGTGCGCAGAAAAATATATTTTTAGCACGTTTTTGGACGGTTTTTCTTCTCCTTTCTATATAAGGAGTCCTAGAAACTATTACAAATGCCTTTTGAGTTGTTTTCTCTTGAGAGTGATCATTGAGAGGGAGAAGATCCTTGGAGGGGATTTCAAGGGAGTGTGGAGGGGATATTCACACGGTTGCTCCGGCGAAGGCTCTCAAGTGAAGTTCAACAACATCGGTCTGGTTCTCTGCCGACACTTGGAGAAGTGTAAAAGGACGACAAAGTGTATCTTTGACAGTCATTGTGTCTTCGTTCTTGTGGAGAAAACTTGAAGAGAGAACTTGAAAGGGAGAGAGGAAAGGGTGGAGTTTGAGAGGGAGAAGATCATTGAAGGGGATTTCAAGGGAGTGTGAAGGGGATATTCACACAGTTGCTCCGGCGAACTTGCACCTCATTACCATCGGATTCAAGGGTCGTCTTGAGGGAAGTTTTGGCAAGAAGAAGATCTCTTTGGTGTTAAAGAACCCGGCTACTCCGCCGCACCGGGGAAGGTGAAAGTGATTTTGTACAGGCTTCTCCGCCTTGCTGTGGGAGCAAAAGGAGAGTCACTTTGTAGTATTAGTGCAATACTCAGAGGGTGCCTCTGGGGAGTGGATGTAGGTCAAGGTTTGACCGAACCACTATAAATCTGGTGTGTTCTTTCTTATTTTTTATTCCGCATTTAATTTCATTGCAAGTTGTTTACTCTGGTTGAAAAGTTTATTTTAAACTTTAATTTTAACTTGCATCAATAATTCCAAAGGTTTTCTAAAATTCCAAGAGTTGAAGTTATATTTTTTAAATTGCCAATTCACCCCCCCTCTTGGTTAGCCTTGGGACATTTAATTAGGCTTAGCAACCTAATTACTAGACTCAAGAAGTGGTATCAAAGCTTTGTTTCAAAATCATAAGTTTAGACTACTTTTTGAAAAACGAATATGGCTAATTTTAGAAACCATAAATTGTTAGATGGATGTTCGATTGTTAGACCACCTTTATTTGAAAGTATTTCTTTTGATTTTTGGAAAATTCGAATGTCTACTTTCTTGCAATCAATAGATTATCGCATGTGGCATATGATTCAAAGTGGTTATTCTGTACCGTCACGTATTATAGATGGTATCAAAACTGATATCCCTTTTTCTGAATGGAGTAGAGTAGAACAAATTTATGCACAATTAAATGCTAAATGTATGAATTGTTTGTTCTGTGCTTTAAATTCTGAAGATTTATATGAGAGTCTCTACATGTACTACAGGTAAGAAAATTTGGGATAGTTTATGCATTACATATGAAGGTACTAGTGAAGTCAAGCAATCAAAGTTGAATTTTTTGATGAATGACTATGAACTCTTTAGCATGAAATCTTATGAGTCGATCTTAGACATGTATACTAGGTTTATTCAAATTATAACATCATTGCATGCTTTAGGTAAAGAGTTTTCAAACTTTGAAATAGTCAATAAAATTCTACGTTGTTTACTTGACAAGTTTGATGCCAAAGTTGTTGCTATTTGTGAATCAAAAAATTTGAATGAATATTCTATTGATAATTTGATTGGCTCACTCATTGCCTACGAGGAATGTTTGGGTCAAAGACTTTTGGATGCAGGTGAAACAATAATGCTAAAAGCGGAAGACATGGAGAAAAGTGGCTTAGTTGGTGACAAAAAGCGATGACTTAACAAGCAAATTGAAAAGTCCACTAAAGCACAAGAATAAGCATCAACAAAAGTGGAATAAAGGTAAAAATGGTAAGAATGTTCAAATTTCTTCTAATATTATTTGCTTTGGATGCAGGAAATTTGGACATCTAAAAAGTCAGTGTCCTAATTTGAGAACTCTTCCTACTAAAGAAAAGGGCAAAGCTAAGCAAATTATAAAATGGGAAAATAATGAAAAGCAAAAAATCTCCTGGGCAGATCTAGCTTCTGAATCATCAGACCAGGAGAAAAATGATGTTTAAAACCTTTTGTTTATTTGTTTTTGTTGTATTTTTATTTTTGTTTGTTTTGTGTGTTTTTGTGTTTTTATTTTTAGTGTTTTGAATGATTTTGAAATGTTTTCTCATTTGATTTCATATTTTAGATCGATGTTAATGTTCTTAATCTTTATGAAATTCATTTAGTACTTTTAATCTCTATTGTGCCTGTTGGGTGTTAGAAAATACGCGGCGGTAGAGTTTGTAAATTCGCGTCTGAGCGTTGTACGTAAGTTTAACACACAAACAGGAAAAATGAATGAACACCAAGAGTTTTTACGTGGAAAACCCAAAAATGGGAAAAACCACGGGGCCTCGCCCAGTTGCAAATTTCCACTAGTGTCTTCGTAGATTACAAATGGCGGATTTCTTCCCACAAGTCGGGATAATCCAGATACAACTTGTCTTTTCCACGAAATTCACAAAATCCTGCAAATTCCCTGAGTTTCCTGAAAATCCGGCAGAGTTCCGGCGTCTTCAAGCGGCACGAAAAACTCCGGCGGCGGTGGTCGAGGAGGAGGAATCTCCTATTCCCCTTTCTCCTTCTCCTTCTCTTCTTCCTCTCTTCTTCCTCTCTCTCTTCACTTTCCTCCCTTTGGTGTAGAATGAGGGCTCTATTTATAGTTTTTCTGGAGTGGCATAGCCCGTAAATAGGCGTGAGATCAAGGGCGAACAGGGAGTGGTTTGAATGGACGGCCGATATCGAATCCTTTGATCATGTACCGTTCGTTGGACATTTGAAGGCCTTAATGTTGTCGGAATTCGATGATCTTGGGCTCGTTGGATTCGTCTCGTCGAGCCCTTCGATTCGAGTATAAGCTCGTCAAAATCGGAGACCGTTTGATAACTCAAATTGCGGTTTGAACCTTCCAACAGCGCTTTGAACCCTTGATTCGGACTCATTTGGGCTCGGATTGGGTTGATCTTGGTGTCGTTGGGTTCGTATTTCCGAGACGCTCAGTTTGACTATAAGCTCGCTGAAATCGGAGTTCATATGCTCCCGAAATTATTTTTTGAAGTTTCCAACTAGCTTTTGCCTCGAGATTCGTGCCCGATCAAGCTAATTTTTGGAGTACGTATCAGTTGCCCCCCTATTTTCGGACGTCGAAACACCAGGAGTCCGAAAATACATGCGTCGACAATTTACGTTGGCCCAAAACACCAAAAAAATACGTTCCAAAAATTAACATCTTGCTCGAAGTTCGTCATAGAGATCCCGTTGAGTTTCCGGAAGTATCAAAATTGAGTCCGGAACGTCGAAAAAAACGTGTCCGGGGACCCAAAAAACATCCGAATCGGACCGTCGGGCCCAAAAATGGGGGGCCCGAAAACGCGTAGGCGGCCGAACCTGCCGGACGTCCGGCCGGCCGCCGCCGCCCGCCGCCGCTCGCCGGCGGCGGCATCCGTGGAACCGCGGCGCGGGCGGAACCGCGCGAACCGCGCGGTCTTTGGCCGCGCGCTGTTCTGCGCGCGGAACAGATCCGCTGTCGTTTGATCGCTGGCACCCGCGTGCCGCGGGCTGCCGTGGCCACGTTTCGCGCGTGTGCCACGGCTGGCCAGCCGTGATCCGAGCCGGCCGCGCTGGTGCGCGGATCCGTGACCTGGCCGCGCGAAACGGTGCGGCCGGTTGGCCCACCGCCAATGTGGGCCCCACAAGCGCGAAATTTGTCGTTTTTTTTGTCATTTTTGGGTCCAAAAAAATTCCGAAAAAAATCTCAAAAAAATTCAAAAAATTCGAAAAAAAAAAAATTTAGAAAAATAGGGAAATCCAAAAATTGCAATAACTCCCCCTTTTTCTCTCCAAAACCTATAAACAGGCCTCCTAGGCCCTTAGGAAACTTGCAACTTCTCTTTCTTTCTCCCTCCGGTTCTCTGGCGATAGGAACCTACGGGATTTCATCTTCTCCCCTCCGGTTTTCGCTGGCGATAGAAACCTACGGATTTTTCATCTTCTTCCCCTCCGGTTTACTGGCGATAGAAACCTACGGGATTTCTTTTCTCCCCCTCCGGTTTTCTGGCGATAGAAACCAACGGGATTTCATCTTCTCCCTCCGGTTTACTGGCGATAGAAACCTACGGGATTTATTTCTCCCCCTCCGGTTTTCTGGCGATAGAAACCTACGGGATTTCTTCCTCCCCCTCCGGTTTACTGGCGATAGAAACCTACGGGATTTTTCTCTCCTCTCCCCTCCGGCTTACTGGTGGTTGAGGCTTCCGCTATTTGCGAGTTCTGGAATTTTTTCCTGCTCGATTTCTTAGTGCCCTCCCTCGTGCGCAGAAGCCTACGGGATCTCTTTTCCATCTGAGTGGAGGTTTGTTGGCGATGGACGATCGAGTTGAAGCCCGTTAGTAGTCAACGATCGAGTGTGGAGTCAAAGGGGAGAGTTCGAGAATGCGTTGCGAGAAGCCGATGACGCGCAGTAGTCTGCCGACGAGCAGAAGTCCGACAACAGGAAGAAGTCTTACTTCGGGTAGAAGACCGACGAAAATTCGTCGACGAGCAGAAGTCCGACGTCGGGTAGAAGTCCGCTGACGAGCAGAAGTCCGACGTTGGGTAGGAGTCCGCTGACGAGCAGAAGTCCGACGTCGGGTAGGAGTCCGCTGACGAGCAGAAGTCCGACGTCGAGTAGGAGTCTGCTGACGAGCAGAAGTCCGACGTCGGGTAGGAGTCCGCTGACGAGCAGAAGTCCGACGTCGGGTAGGAGTCCGCTGACTAGCAGAAGTCCGACGACGAGTAGGAATCCGCTGACGAGCAGAAGTCCGACGATGAGTAGGAATCCGCTGACGAGCAGAAGTCCGACGACGAGTAGGAGTCCGCTGACGAACAGAAGTCCGACGACGATTAGGAGTCCGCTGACGAGCAGAAGTCCGACGTCAGGTAGGAGTCCGCTGACGAGCAGAAGTCCGACGACGAGTAGGAGTCCGCTGACTAGCAGAAGTCCGACGTCGGGTAGGAGTCCGCTGACGAGCAGAAGTCCGACGACGAGTAGGAGTCCGCTGACGAGCAGAAGTCCGACGTCGGGTAGGAGTCCGCTGACGAGCAGAAGTCCGACGTTGGGTAGAAGTTTAACGTCGGGTAGAAGACCGAAGAGAATTCATCGACGAGCAGAAGTCCGACGTCGGGTAGAAGTCCGCTGATGAGGAGATGTCCGACGATGAGTAGGAATCCGCTGACGAGCAGAAGTCCGACGATGAGTAGGAATCCGCTGACGAGCAGAAGTCCGACGACGAGTAGGAGTCCGCTGACGAGCAGAAGTCTGACGACGAGTAGGAGTCTTCCTACGAGCAGGAGTCTGATGACAGGGAGGAGTCCGACGTCGGGTAGAAATTCGATGTCGGGTAGAAGTCCTATCCGAGTTTGTATGTCAGAACATTTGTTTGATGACATTAACCTGTGAGGAAGAGGTCGAGAGAATCCACCAAGGATGTAAGATCTATCCGAGGTTGTATGTCGGAGCTTTTGTTCGATGACATTAACCTGTGTGGGTGAGGTCCGGAGAATCCACCAAGGATGTAAGACCTATCCGAGGTTGTATGTCAGAACATTTGTTCGATGACATTAACCTGTGTGGAAGAGGTCAGAAGAATCCACCAAGGATGTAAGACCTATCCGAGATTGTATGTCAGAACATTTATTCGATGGCATTAACCTGTGTGGAAGAGGTCGAGAAAATCCACCAAGAATGTAAGACCTATCCGAGGTTGTATGTCGGAGCCCTGCTCGACGACGTTAACCTGTGTGGAAGAGGTCAGGAGAATCCACCAAGGATGTAAGACCTATCCGAGGTTGTATGTCAGAACATTTATTCGATGACATTAACCTGTGTGGAAGAGGTCGAGAAAATCCACCAAGGATGTAAGACCTATCCGAGGTTGTATGTCGGAGCCCTGCTCGACGACGTTAACCTGTGTGGATGAGGCCAGGATCAAATCCCCCTGGGATTGATCGTCCGGTGATTGAGATACAATGTGGATTGTGTATTTCTCGAATCACGGAGATAGAGTTTGAGAAGTTTTTTTTTCTTATCTTTCACAAGAGGAAAAATCATATCACAACAACATGAACATTCTATTACTGCATTACGTAAGATAGTACAATAGTTCCCTAGTACGACTTACAAATTACAAAGTACTCAACACGCAAGATCTACGCACACGGTGACAATACAACAATATTTAACTTGGGAGAAGATATTAGAGATATCAAAATGGCACTCAACTCAACATAAAAGAGACAACAAGACAAGTAATATTTGCTAATACAAATACACAAAGTGCGTGATCATTCAATCTCTCCAACCATTTGAACAGTATTCAATGGTTGTCTTTGTTGTTGATTCTGCCCCCCAGTCGGACAAACTTCATCTCGGGTTGGTGTATTCTTGATGAATTGTCGGAGATATCCCTGTTGGATCAGTCTCTCAACTTCTTCCTTGAGCTGCCAACATGCTTCAGTAGTGTGTCCACGGCTACGGTGGAAGTGACAATATTGCTCCTGGTTTCCGACATTGGGCTTTAAAGGGTGTGGCCATTTCACATTCTCCTGATCCCGGATGGCCATTAATACATTTGCTTGGGATGTATTAAGTGGTGTGTACTCCTTTTTCTTGGCGAGGCTTCTCGTCGTGGTGACGGGGACTTATGAGGTAGATTATTCTTCCCATATTTTTTCTGCTGTGAGAAAGAATTATCCATCCCAGGTGCACCTTTGCGCTTCCCACTGATTTGCTCAAACTGTTTCCTGTGAGAATTTATAGCTTCATCCGCAGAGATTTGTGCCTCCACGCGATGGATCAAGTCAGCGTACGAATGGACGGTGTCTCGCATAAGGGGCCGAATAGAAGGGGCCAGGACGAAGACCTCCAAGAAAGACCCCTCTGAGCAATTCAGGGTCTACTCCTGGAATCTGTCGTGCTTCAGTGGAAAATCGTTGAAAATACTCCTTCAACGATTCTCCCTCATTTTGGCGAATCCCGGAGAGGTGGGAAGAATCCTTAGCAATTCTTCGATTGGCCACAAATTGTTCGACGAATACTTTGGCCAATTTGACAAAAGAGGGGATCGTTCCAGGTGAAAGCGAGTAGAACCACGTTCGGGCCTGTCCTTTAAGGGTGGCGGGAAAGACCTGGCAGAGGAGCGCGTCTGATGCTTGTTGAATATGCATGATGGTTCTGTAGTAGTCGATATGCTCATATGGGTCGGGTCGTCCCGTCATAGGACTCGATGCTAGGTAGCTTAAATCTTGCCGGGAATTGGGTGTTGCAGTATGGCCTCAGTTAGAGGTGAAGATTCCTGAAAGTCTCTCTGTCGGAGAGTTTGTCTCGTATCTCCTTGGGGGAATTCTTCCCTTACTAATTTTCGCAGTTCGTGGCGCAGGGCGTCGTGAGGGAGTTCTGCTCCATGTGGTTGGGCAGAGTTTTCAGGGAGATCTGGGACGATGCGAGGCTGTCGAATCGAAGGTGGAGGATGTGTAGAACTTCCGTATCTGCAAGTTCGTTATCCTGTCGAGACTGGGGAAATCTCCTAAGTGGGGGGAGATGAACTTCTGCTCGAGGATGTTCGAATTGGACACATCCTCCACCCGTGGTGGATTTTGGGGGAGGAAGACTTCCTCCTGCCGTGCTAATCCAGGCTGTCGATTCTCCCGTAGGAGTTGAAGAATTTCGTTCTGTGATTCTTCCATTTTCCGAATCCTTTCTTCCAAAGAAGGCCCTGACGTCCTTTCACCGGCAACATTTTGCCCCCCGGGGTGTAAAGATACTGAAATTGGTCGTCTATGGTTAATAGACGAGTTTCTGGATTGATTGAGAGAGTTGGAGCGAGAAGCTCCAACCAAACGACTGCTGCGCCTATTCACCATCGTAGCAGTACTCGAAGTAGTAGGATTGTGTTTCCCACAGACGGCGCCAAACTGTTGGTGTTAGAAAATACGCGGCGGTAGAGTTTGTAAATTCGCGTCTGAGCGTTGTACGTAAGTTTTAACACACAAACAGGAAAAAGGAATGAACACCAAGAGTTTTTACGTGGAAAACCCAAAAATGGGAAAAAACCACGGGGCCTCGCCCAGTTGCAAATTTCCACTAGTGTTTTCGTAGATTACAAATGGCGGATTTCTTCCCACAAGTCGGGATAATCCAGATACAACTTGTCTTTTCCACGAAATTCACAAAATCCTGCAAATTCCCTGAGTTTCCTGAAAATCCGGCAGAGTTCCGGCGTCTTCAAGCGGCAGGAAAAACTCCGGCGGCGGTGGTCGAGGAGGTGAGGAATCTCCTATTCCCTTTTCCTTCTCTTCTCCTTCTCCTTCTCTTCTTCCTCTCTTCCTTCACTTGAGTCCCCTTGGTGTAGAATGAGGGCTCTATTTATAGTTTTTCTGGAGTGGCATAGCCCGTAAATAGGCGTGAGATCAAGGGCGAACAGGGAGTGGTTTGAATGGACGGCCGATATCGAATCCTTTGATCATGCACCGTTCGTTGGACATTTGAAGGCCTTAATGTTGTCGGAATTCGATGATCTTGGGCTCGTTGGATTCGTCTCGTCGAGCCCTTCGATTCGAGTATAAGCTCGTCAAAATCGGAGACCGTTTGATAACTCAAATTGCGGTTTGGACCTTGCAACAGCGCTTTGAACCCTTGATTCGGACTCATTTGGGCTCGGATTGGGTTGATCTTGGTGTCGTTGGGTTCGTATTTCCGAGACGCTCAGTTTGACTGTAAGCTCGCTGAAATCGGAGTTCATATGCTCCCGAAATTATTTTTTGAAGTTTCCAACTAGCTTTTGCCTCGAGATTCGTGCCCGATCAAGCTAATTTTTGGAGTACGTATCAGTGCCTAAACTAAAATTGTAATTAGAAATTAATTTCATTAGAAAATCTAGTTTATCTAAATTTAATTTTTTGCCTATAACTTGTTTTAGTTAGAATTTTTTTAATTTCATGTCTTTCATTTTAGACTACAAAATCTTAATTATTATTATTGTATCTTAGATGTCTATCTTATTTTGTATTTCATTTTTCAATTAATATTTATGCACGTAGAAAAATTTGATATTCTAGATTATTGTCTTTGGAAAGAATTCAATTACTCTTGAAAATTGTACAAATGTACACAAAATCAAAAGGAATGCGCAACAAAGTTGCAAATGTGAAAAAGAGGCACAAAATAAGCCCCAATAAAAGAAAGATGCACAAAAATGTGCCACCTATATGAAAAAGATGCACAAAAATGTGCCACCTATATGAAAAAGATGCGCAAAGCGCCACCTGTGGTGATTTTCTTCTTTCCAGATTCTTTTTAGTCTATTAATTCAAGTAGATCTAATGTTCATTTATATTTCAAATGATTTTTTGAATATGCAATTTTTTACTCATTACAATGATTTTTCATATCATAAATGTCTAAATTGAATCATGTTTTTCATAAATTCTTACTTATTACAATGTTATATCAATTTTTTAAATTCTATGAAATTCTATAATTTGACTAATGTTCTTAATTCTTAGTTGCATTCTTATGTCAATCACTTTTTTAGATTAAATTTACACATGAATTTTTCATAAGATTTTCTACATTACTAGTCTATTTCTTCTTCACTTTTTGTTGTTGTCAAAAAGGGGGAGAGAGAGATTATTGTTTTGTTTATTGTTTAGGGGGAGAATTTTTTTTTTTTAAAAAATTTTGTGTGTGTCTTGTAATGTTTTTTGTGTATTGTTTTTGTGTATGTGTGTATGTAAAATTTTAAAACAAAAATTGTTTTTTAAAATGCCTCCTTATTTTAATGTATTCATCAATTCAGGGGGAGTTTAGGAGATTTTAAAATGGTTTGAATTTTTTACTAACAATAATTGTTTTGCCATCATCAAAAAGGGGGAGATTGTTAGGAAAGTTGCTATTTGCATGTTTTACATTCTTGCAACTTGTATTATTTTGATGATTCCAAATATTATTGTTTTATGTGTAGTTATCTCCTAACACTTTTTGGAAGATTTGTTTTTGCTCTTGTGTGTACTAATATTTCAGGAAAATCAAACTCCAGACTACGAAGACTTCAAATCAAATTCAGCATGAGATACTTTATGAAATTGAAGCTTGTACTTTTTATTTGAATTAAATTTGAGAGGGAGTGATTGTAATTGAGTGAATAAATTTACACAAACTTAAAGGAGATATTGAAAAAGTTTTTGTATTGATCGTACGGGACGATCAGATCAGTTATCTCCTTGTAAGAGCAATGGAACGGACAAGAACTGAACTGGAAATATTTTCTAAGTCCTAATCGTCCAGACGAAATCATTTTCGTCCCAGGACAAGTTTCTTTATGTAAAAATTTCGTCCAGACGAAGTCCAGTTCGTTCAGGACGATGGGAACCGACTATGGCAGTTTCTGGGAGTTTTCGGAACCGACTTTTGATATAACTGTTCGTCCAGACGAAATATTTTCGTCCCGGGACGAACCAATTTCGTCCAGGACGAAATTGGTTCGTACAGATGAACAAAATTTGGTACGGGACGATCCAGTGCGCAGAAAAACATATTTTTAGCACGTTTTTGGACGGTTTTTCTTCTCCTTTCTATATAAGGAGTCCTAGAAACTATTACAAATGCCTTTTGAGTTGTTTTCTCTTAAGAGTGATCATTGAGAGGGAGAAGATCCTTGGAGGGGATTTCAAGGGAGTGTGGAGGGGATATTCACACGGTTGCTCCGGCGAAGGCTCTCAAGTGAAGTTTAACAACATCGGTCTGGTTCTCTGCCGACACTTGGAGAAGTGTAAAAGGACGACAAAGTGTATCTTTGACAGTCATTGTGTCTTCGTTCTTGTGGAGAAAACTTGAAGAGAGAACTTGAAAGGGAGAGAGGAAAGGGTGGAGTTTGAGAGGGAGAAGATCCTTGAAGGGGATTTCAAGGGAGTGTAAAGGGGATATTCACACAGTTGCTCCGGCGAATTTGCACCTCATTACCATCGGATTCAAGGGTCGTCTTGAGGGAAGTTTTGGCAAGAAGAAGATCTCTTTGGTGTTAAAGAACCCGGCTACTCCGCCGCACCGGGGAAGGTGAAAGTGATTTTGTACAGGCTTCTCCGCCTTGCTGTGGGAGCAAAAGGAGAGTCACTTTGTGGTATTAGTGCAATACTCAGAGGGTGCCTCTGGGGAGTGGATGTAGGTCAAGGTTTGACCGAACCACTATAAATCTGGTGTGTTCTTTCTTATTTTTTATTCCGCATTTAATTTCATTGCAAGTTGTTTACTCTGGTTGAAAAGTTTATTTTAAACTTTAATTTTAACTTGCATCAATAATTCCAAAGGTTTTCTAAAATTCCAAGAGTTGAAGTTACATTTTTTAAATTGCCAATTCACCCCCCCTCTTGGTTAGCCTTGGGAAATTTAATTAGGCTTAACAACCTAATTACTAGACTCAACAATCTCCACCTAGACGAACCATGCGACCACCCCGTGAGCTCCGACCCCAAGTCTTCACTAACGAACATAAGCACGTGAGCTCTCGTGTGTGTGTCTACCTACAGGTCCCGACTAGATTCTGCTCGCTCCCAGCGCGGTGCCTACCTGGAGCACACCCACGTGCCCTGCTCTTTGTCGAGCATGCTGCATACTGGGTTGATCCGATGCCCTGCCTCTGCTCCGAGCTCAAGCGTTTAGGCATTGCCTCCGCCTACCAACCCGATCCTGATCCACGAACTTTTATTACGTCATCTGATCGGACGTAGTTCTATGTTCGGTCAGAGGATTGTTACTCGGTTTTTGCTCGGTATTTGGTCGGGTATTTCTAGGTATTGTTTGATAATAACGACGAATACCGCTCTGTGAAGATCAATACCGAGTATTCCCAAAAAATATTGAGTTGTTTCTAAAAAAATTCGGTATTTTTTGGGAATACTCGGTATTTTGTCTTCAGGTAATGGTATTTTCTCGTTATTGTTGGTATTGCTCGGTATTTCTCGTTTTGTGCCTGGGATCTTTGTGCCGGCCAAATGTAGCTCTACGTACGTTCACCGGACCAAATATTCCTGATCCACAGACGAATGAGAGACAGACTACCTCACGGCAAATACTCGAAGTCACACGTCTGGTGTGCTGTCGCTCCTCTTCGATCCTGCTTGCTCGCGATCAAGACTAAGTGACTGTGCCCCATGCATTCTACTTTGCCTGTGTCCGTCGTGGCCTGCGCGCTTAGCGCATTCGCCGATCCCAAGCTACCAAGTCCGCTCCTTTGATTCGATTTCTTGGACAAGAAACTTTCTCCACCTATCTCTGATACCAGTTTGTTAGGATCTTGAGCAAGTAGTGTCCTTGATTACAGAGGGAGAGAGGGAGGGGGATAGAGAGAGAGAGCAAAACAGAAGAAATCTTATTGCTTAATTGATTGGAGAGTGAGGGTAATTTGTTATTACAATCTTTATGTTTATATAAAGACACAAATGACAACACCAAATCTACAAAAGAACCTAAAGAAAGTTCACCTATATAAAGCTAACATAAAATACAAAAATGGAATTAAGTTGGATCACAAAAAAAACTCTAACAAAGTATATTCGTGAAAAAGTTGGATTAGTTTAGTGGCATATAAGATTAGAAAGAGTCGCCTTAGATGGTTTGGACGTATAAAACGTTGGCCTTCTGATGACCCAATTAGAAGAGTAGAAGTATTGCATTTTGCCTATGTTAAGAAAGATAGAGGTAGTACTAAAAAGACTTGACTAAAAATATTAGAAATGATATTTTTTTAAAATTAAATTTAAATGAGAATTTGGCTCTTAACATGAGACAATCGAGAAAATGGATTCATGTGGCCGATCCCACGTAGTGGGATAAAGGCTAGATGTTGTTGTTGTTGTTTCAATTAAAAAAAAGGATGAATATTTTTTCCCTATTAAAAACTCAATGAATGAAAAAAATAAAAATATTTTCTTTTTAATTTTTAATTAAAATATATTCCCTCCCTCAACTTTCAATCAAGATTTTTAAAGTGTGAGCAATTAAGAAACAGCTCAAACTCTTCTTTAGGCTCCAATTCATTAAGTGCATTAATATTATGGGTGGGGTATACTTTGAATTATCCATTTGTATTTAAACTAAAAATTTGGGTTGGCAACATTTGTGTGTATTGCATTCTATTTTTTTTATATTTTAATTTTTTTAGTGTTTAAATTAACGCAAATTAATTATATCGTAAAATTTATGGGATTTGAAGTAACATAAAAACCTCTATTTAGATTATTTTTTAACTTTTGCACTGACAATGCTCTCTCACATCCTATTCCATGTTGTTGCTCGCCACCACTTATTATTTATTTTGCTGCAATCCACTGCTACTCACTACTTCTCACATCCAGCTATTCCCGAATTGCCCATTGCTGCTGCTAGCCACCGTTGCATGTCTCCCACCCTCTTTTGCTCGCTTCATCCTCATCTTTTCTCATCTGCATTTCAATGTATTTGGCATTATCATAGCTATTATATTAAAAAATATCAATGCATTTGATTATTACCTTACAAAATAATTCGTGTATTTATAAAAATAGGCATTTTGGTTATCCTATATTTTCTAAATATATTTATATTGAAAACGTCCAATCAAACATCCCCATTGTACATTTTATTGTTATTGTGATCTCTTTGATCTTAAACATCTGCTTATTCTACAATGCCCATTTATTATTCATTAGCTTAATTATTATCGAAGTTTTGCATTTAAAAAAATAATAATAATTTAAAATAATTTTTGAAAAAAGTCTTTAACATGCGTTGTTTCTTTAAAACATTCGGATTCATTGACATCAATGAGCAACAAATAATCTAAGAAGAGATAATATTAATGAGTAGGCTTAAATATTCTTTGACATCTCTTAAATCTATCATGGGCATGCTCGACTCTGTCTATGCCTGAATATTTTGAGTCGTCTGATCACTTTCTTGCACATTATCGTTAAAAATTTCTTAACCTTTATCAGTTCACCTATAGAGCCCATTTTGTTGTATTGTTAAACCGATATTAATAGATATCAAATTCATTAATTATGGTATTATTATATTAAATGATTTTTCAGTGTTGATCATCCCAAATTGACTGCAAAGATGATGAAATAATAGATAACAAATTAGGTGTATAGCGTATCCCCTGCTATCAAAAATCACATACATAAAAGAATGGTTGAAAAAATATTTATCTTATTATTAATTTGAAGTTCTTTAGGTAGTTGATTACGTAAAGGATTTAAATTGTCTTATTTTTATCAGATCAGCAGCATTCTTGATGGTGATAGCCCAAAAAAATCTTACATACATGTAAACATTTTTAGTTATATTCATATCTTTATTTATTTATTTATTTATTTTAATTTTTGGGAAAAATAGGGGCATTCATGCCCAATTTCATTCCAAAAAAAAAATGAAAGGTTACAAGAAATTACAAATGAATTGTAAGAAAAAACAAAAAGAAAAAACTTACAAATTCATACAAGAACAAACCTAAGAAAGGAAAAGCTCCTTAAAAGAAGGAGAAACAACAAAGAAAGAAGAAAAGCAGAGTTCAAAAGAAACCTGCAAAAACTAAAATACAAAATAACAGCAGATGAAGAAGACTCCATCAACCAAAGGAGGCAAACAACCAACAACAAGGTTAACCAGATGCCGAAACAGCCAGAACAATCCTCCAGGACCAAAAACTACAGCTAAGCCTAGAAGCCAAAAAACCCAAACAAACCAATAGTTCCGGATCCTGCAATCTTCCAAACCGAAGAAGCAGGAACAAAAATCTGCCATTCCAAAACAGCAGAAAGCCACCAAGCCTTCAAAAAATCATACAGCAGAACACCCCAAGCCTCTTGCAAACAACAACCAACCAACAGAATCAGAGGCAAATGAAAAAAAAACATAAAAAGTCCCCAAAAAACCCTGGACTCAACAACAGGGAAAACCTTCATATGTTTCTTAAACCTCAAAACATCAATGGTTGCTAGTCCTAACCATCCAGCATAACCTGGTTGCCAAACTAGCCATCCAAAAGATGAAAAATATGAAAGTGCCCAAACATCATAGTCCAAAAAAACTCTCAACCAATCACATTTAGACAATAAGATGCTGAATTTTGGGCAAAGAAGTCCAATTAAAAACTTTAGCTTGAATCGCAAACCTGATAAGTTTACATATAGAATCCTGAATGCTGAATTTGTTATCCATTTTTCTACAATTTTCTTTCTTTCCAAACAAAATAAAGAGTACAACAAGTTATGTTCATATCTCGATAGTCCCATTCTACCCGTGTTCTTTGAATCATCATTTTCTTATGTATTCCATTGTGTAAAATTTTCAGAACTCTTTGTTGTCATAATCTCATAGATTATTGAACTTTATTCATGTTATCTTACATTAGACTCATTTTTAATCAAACTTTTCTATCTTCAGAAAAATCAAGCCCGTAATTTTTTTTTTTTTGGAAATTTAAATTTATATATTTCATATGGAATCATCAATAACAGTGACATGATAAAGTGAGCCAGTAAGAGATGTTCAAAATTCTCTATTTCTCTATAGAAATGCGTATTGTTAAGAATCAGGGTTTTGTTTTGACATGCATTAATTTTTGCTTTAATTTTTTTTTTTTAATTTCGGCGCAATTTAAATTTACATTAAATTATCTTATCGGCCTGAATTTCTTTATTCTATCAGTTGAGCGTAAGTTTTGTTAAACGATTTTGCTTATCTATGCCTATTTATAGGGTTGTTTGAGAGATGATTCATACTTGCTTGAAGCCTATATTTGAAAACAAGTGATAGATGCATGAGTAGAACCAAAAAGAGCTCAGGGTGGGTGATTGCGTACCCTGAAATTATTTATTTTTTTAGAAAAATAGGAAATTGCCCATACAGAATTTTTTTTCTTAAAAAATAAACATTTTAATTATTTTGCTCACTTTCAATAAATGCAGTTGCCAAATTCTAAAAATGAAATTTATTTTCTATTTCATTTAAAATTATGCATTTAACAATTTTGTTTTGCCCATCCTAAAAAAAAACCAGTTCCGCTCTCATAGATGCTTCATGCATGGCCTGTCATTCTGTCAATAACCTACTTGCAAGAGTGCTTCTAGAAGTTCATACCCAGCAGTTCAAGCTGGTTTGATAGATATGCATGACTTTAACGAACATGAAATTTTAAAAGTTGTTATTTACAATTTTGTTGTTTGATAGTACTCTCCTAAGTGATTTGATGAATTTGTTTAGGCTAATGCCATGGATATGTAATTCCCTATATCCTTCAGAATATATCATCATGTGCTATTGGGATCCATCCACCTTTATCATGATAATTTGCTGTATGTTCTGGGACCTTTGCGGAGCTGAAACCTGTTTAAGTTTTTACTTGGCATTCTGAATGAATTATCATATTTTAAAATATTATCTATTTTGTGAACTATGCCACTACTATTTATTGTTTAATTTCTGAACATTTGGGAAATGAGCAGCTGTAATTTGAAAACAAAAAAGGTCAATTATGTTTAATATGTTTGCAATAAACTTTTCCTTTTATTACACGACTGAAGTTCTTTAGATTGAACTCAAGTTATACAACCTGAAAAGAGCTGGTCTTTTTAACTTTGGACTCTGGTTTTCTGTTTTTTTATTAGTTTCTCCAATTTGATGACTATCTTTTTTATGGAAAGCATTTTTAGTCTGTTGATGAAGCATTTACATTGATTTTCTGAGCTTTTGTTTAAGACGGCTTTCTTACCGCTTCTTAAAACAGTTTTTTTGTACAAAATTAAAATTTTTGTACTAAAAAATTGCTTTAATAAGAAGAAGAAAGCCGTCTCAAATGAAGCCTGAATCTAACTCATGGAGCTCATTTCATAACTAATTTTTTTGATATGAAAGCTTTGCATTTTCCCTGTGGACCTTCCTGAACTTCAATTTCATTTATGTTGTTGCAGTTTCTTTGCTGCCTACTAATCTCTATTCTATGAAAATATTAGGAAATCTAACTAGTGTTTGGATGGCTTGAACCATTGAAGGGATCCAATACTTGTAAGTATAAGCTTATCTTGATTGGTAACCATTTTATTCTCTGCAGAATGGGTTGACATCCATGAATGAAAATATGGGACTATTTGACTAAAATTTTGGTCGAAATGAAGATGCTTGTGTTATGCTGTGATGAATTCTTGTCTTAATTACTTTTGTAAATATGGTGTGAGTTTAGGATCTAAAGGGAAGTTATTATCATCCTGAGCTTTTCAAACTATTTGGGAAAGTCCTTATGAATACTTATTTTTATTTTTATTTTTCTATTGATTGTTGCATAAGATATTAAATCTATTCTACACAAGATTTTGAATGATTTTTTTATTCATGTTATCTTAAAATTTTCTTTTTTCCTTTCTATAACTGGCTAAAAATACCATGTTTTCTTGAGAAATACGATCAAAATTGTTTTATTTTTTCACTAAATGGCCCTCTTTTGAACATGGATTGTTTATTGAAGTCTATCACGAATAAATTTGGCTCTAATTGGTTTGAATTTGAACTTTTGATCATATGTATCGGTTTCACAATGCCTTCTCTAGCAAGCACATTGCATGTTAGTGGTCTTGAGATGTCTGCGGACATCGAACGCAGCTCTATATCTGGATACCAATTAGAATGAGTCATGTCAGCCATATCAAGCTGCGGTACCGAGCAATACAGACACTCGGTACTTAGGCATCAGGACGGGGTTCCGCTTCCGTACAGAATAATTTTTTCTACAACAAACATCCTCTTCTCCTTGCAATCACTCATGCCATAGCCTTCTCGAATGAGCTCTCATCATAAAATCCTCTTCTCCTCGCACGCGGTTGATCCCATTGAAGCTTATCCCCACTGAGTTCCCATCAGAAAATCTCCATCTTATACATCGCTGATCCCATCTGTAAGCTCCCATCATAAAATCTTCTTCTCTTCAAATGCCACCAATCCCTTCAACAAGCCACTAGCAACACCCCGTCGTCAAATTCTGTTCCATTCTGGCCTGTTATTCGACCAAGGTTCAAATCATACAGCAGATCTTGTAATGCTCAAATTGTAAGCGAACTTCTACTATTCAAATTCTGGCATATTGTGATCTTGAATGTGATTATCTGATTCTTATAATATCAGTGTGATTTCATCTAATTCAAATTATTTAAAATTATTATTGTGATATATAGAAGGAATTATCTTACTAATGACATTTGGTTACACTTTGTAAAGAATTTTTAATAATTTGATCGATTTAGGGTAATATTTGACAGATATTATGTTTATTATTATATAATTAATAAATTAAATGATAGTATATAGGTCAAGTGGGAGAATATTAAAAATGTGAAAGAAATGGCTTATGTTAATTTAATTGTTTAATTATAGTTTAGTAAGTATTTAAGGCTTCGATTGGGATGGCTTTTTTAATGGTTTTTAATGTTGAGTTTTACTATAAAAATTTTTTGAATTAAAAATTTTTGTACTAAAAAGCTGTTTTAGAAAGTAGTATGAACGCGATTTCAAACGAAATCTAAGAGTGTCAAATTCCATCGATCAAAAAGAGAAATAATTCGTCGAAATGTTTATGGATTATTTGATGAAATAACTGAATTGGAAAGTATCGGTTCTTGTTCTTCCCCTTTCACCATGATTGTGAAAATTAGATTGGACAATAAATTAGAAGAGTGAGAGATTCACGATTTGATTGATTCGACCGGTTGAATCGTGATTGAATTGGATGACATAATAAATGTTAATTTTCTTTTTATTTTCTTAATAAGGAGAAAAAAAGAGAAAAGATAAAGCTGTCTTGCATAAATAAAAGGACATCATAGCATTCAGCTCTCATGAAGAATGATTTCTGATCACCAAATAGCTTTAGCCACTGAGGCTTCAAGAAATAAGTTCCTGCCAGCCTTTGGATAGGCCCACCTCGTGACTATGAACAGAAAAATCTTTTTCTTAAAAGATGCCTCCTTTTAATAATTGATAATTTGCTACTAAAATAACTTTTTATATGTTAAAATTATATGATGGAATCTTAAAATTTCAAATTTATCACTTTTGTATTCTTGAGCAATTTCATAAAATTTTAATTTTCATGTATTTCCACAATTTTTTATAATTTTATGAGAAATATTGTCATATGGAATGATTTTGATGATGAAGTTATGTTGGTTATTCATCATGTTGCTTGATGGTCCATATGTCACATACATGTCACAACTACATGGATGATATGCAGTATGTTGGATTCATGGGGCTTTTAATATGCATGTGTTCATGTGATGATTCACAGTTGATCCAACTCACTTTGCATCTTCAACATTATAGGCTAGGGAAACTGATCTAACCATGCATTATTTGGCTTTGAAGGATAGATTTGTTTATGGCTTCAAGACCTCCCATGAGATTAACTTGTGTAGATCATCAATGATCAACCAGAGATGATAGAAAGCCAAGAGAGGAGAAGGAAGACTTAGATCTTCAATTCGAGAGAATTCTCATCTCATGAGAGAATAAGTGATGGCAGGCGATTAGTAATGATAGAGGTGTTGGAAACAAAAGGAGATAGAATAAAATAAGATAACTATGTGAGTCGATATATGAAAATTCTCAACAAGAGATTGTCCGTCCTAATTGAGGATGACATTGAGTCATAAAAAATAATATGAGAAGACTATTTGTGTAAGGTGGCTAAGAGGAAACAAACTTAAGGAGTGCATGACAAATTGGGTCACTTAAAGGAAATTCTCCAAGATAGAACAGGGGTTTTGATCCCTGATTGCCAAGAGGATTTAAAAAATCATGAGACTTATCCTTAGTGTCAGATGACTCTAACTCACATAAAGTCTAAACTTTAACAAGTATAGCACGATATTATTTGAGAAAGAAGATTGATAAGCAGTGCATATTAGTCTAAAGTTATCATAAAATGATATAAATTAAAGATGAAATTAATACATACATACATACAATAATAATAAACATGTATCCCACTACATGGAATGATAAGATTTGATGCACTAATGCCGGAAAAGTCAAACCCAATGTCTATATTTTTATAGATGATGCAAATGAATCGTTATCAAACATTTATAATTGACATTCAAATTTGTATGAGTTGTTGCCTAATCACTGAGTTATAAATCTAAATTTCAATCTTTCAAATGTATATTATTATCAGAATCTCTTTCTTATTATTTAAGGCCTCATTTGGAATAACTTTAGTACTGTTTTTTAAATCAATTTTATAGTACAAAATATTATAGTTCAAAAAAATTTTGTACTAAAAAGCTGCTATAAAAAGTAGTAAAAAAACTATCTCAAATGAACGATGATGTCCGCTAACATGCATCAAATTAATTGAATGTTACTCTTACGTTTTCAAATTTAATGAATTGATGTGTTACCACCGGTTATAAGCTTAAGCAATTACTCAAAAGTCAAAAAATTATTTGATGTCTCAGAAGCTAAGACGCAAGAGAGCGTCATAGCCCTGTGCTATGAAGCTATGAAAGGAAGGACAGTGAGATTGTTCTCTCTGAGTAATATACTAATAGCTTCTCATGGAAGATGGAAGGTGAAATGGGTCCCAAATATAGACATTTTTGGGCTGGGCCGGCAAGTGGCCCGGCTCCACGCCACCATCTGCGGAGAAGCCACGGCAGCCAATTAAATTGGGTTCAGGCGGGCCCAACTACTAGGAAAACGTTGTCATCGAACTCATTCGGGGACATTCGATTGGGCTGCTTTTCTTGCCGCCAGCTAAGCCCGACTATGACCGCTGGGTTCTTTGATGATGGGTGTCCTTGTTACTCAGCAGGGCCTGTAGGCCTAAAGCGAAGCACAAGTGTAGAGAGCTATATTGATATATCCTTTTACTTTTTTGCCCCCCTCTTTCATAAATTAATTATCGACTTTCTTTTTTTAGTAAAAGTTGAAATTTTTGATAATTTCATTATCCACTCTTATGAAAATTGAAGTTTACATTTATTTAGGAGGATTTAGATATATATCCCATGATTTACATATATATTACAAATTTTTTTTTATTTTCATATTTAAAAATTATTTAATTTGAAATAAAATAAATATATAATATTTTAAAAACAAGAAATTTGAAATTAATGATATTTGATTTGAAGTAAAACAAATACAATATAAAATTTTGAAATATTTAAAATTCATCTTTCATTTCCTCAAATTTAGGCTATTGAAAAGTTATCGTCATTGTTATCTTATCATCACCCGTTTCTACCACTACCACCTCATTGTTATCTTATCATCACCCGTTTCTACCACTGCCATCTTCGTCGCCACCACCCACCGCCTGCAACCCACCATCAACAAGCCACCACCACTCACCACCACCATCTTTTAAGTTTATATCCCTTTCAAAAAAATTACCAAAATTTATTTTACACTAGTTCAAATAATTTTAAAGCTTTTTAAATCAAATATATTATATTTTCTTTTACATTGCATTCTTGTTTTCAACCAAGCAACTACTTCATATCCAATTAATACACACACACACACACACATATATATATATATATATATATATATATATATATATATATATATATATATATATATATATCATAATACCTAAATTACTTCAGATCATATAAATAAAAATATATTTTTTTATTTAGATAAAATAATTTTAGTGATACAATCCAAATATTAAATATTATATAAATAAGCATAGATTTCAAGTATAATATGCACAAAAATATTAAGATTTTTTTTTTCATAAAATATATGAAAAACTCTATAATATTTAATTACAAGCGATTAAAACATACATTTTCTCACTTAAAAAAAAAAAAGATTTTGTCAATAGATATTTAAATCCCACATATGGGAAGAACAAGATAGCTTCGCGAAAGTATTACAGAACCAGGTTCAAAAAAGTAGCAGCTTCGCAAATTCAGAAAGAAACAAATTCCTCCACTAAAAGTTTCTGAATTTGAAGTTCAAACTACAGATTTCGTTAAAGCGGGAAAAAAAGAAGCTGCCACTAACAATGGCAGCAGCTCTTTCTGATAATTTAATTAATTGTTTAGTTGCTTTCTGCTTGTCCTCCCCTGCAAGTTCATCATGTGATTCTTAAAATAATTTATTCTGTTAACAATTTCTTTCTTGTTCAGTCAAATGAAAAGGGTAAGATGAGTCCTAAAAAGAAACAAAAGCAGTTGATAAATCACTGGAACAGCAACACAGATATGAGCTTTTACAGGGCTTCTACAGCAAGCTTCAACAGCTACTGTACAAAGGCAATAATTATACTGGAAATGGTTTCATGAATCTCGTCCTTAATTTCTTCTTTAGTCCTCCACTTTCCCATTGATTGCCCACTAGCACGGTGGAGCAAGGAAAGCAGCAAGAACAAGGAAGAAGAAGAGTAAAATATTATCAATAAGCAAAAGAGAAATTCAAAAGAACAGCTTCCCTAGTTCTTCAATTTCGCCCGGGGTTTTTACCTGTTTCCTTCTTCCGACTTGGCCATGGATATAGATCGATGAAGGCAGTTTATATGTCAAGCGCGTTTGGACCGTTGCAATAGTTGAGGTACGGGTTCCAAATCCACTGGACAAGAAACTTGGTTCCGTGGACGCCGTTGAGATTATAAGATCCGCCGCTCCGGCCGTCTACGAGGAGCTGGCCGGTGTACGCTCCACCGCCGCCTGTTCCGTAGATGCCCTCACACAAATCAGCGATTTCGGTAGGGAAAGACGGGTCCCCGCCGGCATACCACGCGTTGATGAGCGGATTCGAGGCCATCTCAGCTAACTCGTGTCCTATCACACTAACCATCCCGTCCACCCCCACATCCCCGTTCGGGGCTCGCTCGGGCCGCCGACCCGGCACGTACGACGGGATGGCAAAAGGGTAAGCGCAGACCTCCGCGCACCGGCCGCCGGAGTTCCCCACCCAGGCGTACGGCAACGTGTAACCAACCACGGACGGAAATGTGAAATAGTGAAATCCGCACACATTGCCGCAGAAATCATCCATCCCGACATCGGATGAGGTGAGGAGGAGGTAGAATCCGCCGCGGGGGTTTACGGGCAGGGGACGGGTGCGAGCGGTGACAGCGGTACGGATGATGGACTGTACGGAGAAGCGGGTGAGTTGCTTGCCGTGGGAGTAGAACCGATCGTTCTTTTCAGCGCCAAGGCGGACAATGGCGGTGATGTTGGAGCCAGTCTGGTCGGTATAGAGGCGAACGGTGCGCCACCAGGCGGAGACGGAGGGATGGGGGACGGAGGACGGGCGGGTTGGGGAAATGGAACGGATGAAGGCCCGGATGACGTGTTTCTGGGAGGGTGACCAAGTGCCGTACCATATTGGGTGGACGGTGATGTTGGCCGTGAGAACGGGACCCATGTGGTAACGGAGATGGACGAACTCCGATGAACCTTCGTATTTCTTTGAAGCAGCGAGGTCGGGCTTGGGGTTCGGCGCCGTGGGGGAGTAGACGGAGGTGTTTGGGAAGAGATGAGGCCATGGACGCCAGGCTGCGACGGGAGGGACGGCGACGGACAAGATGAGGAGGACGACGACGGGGATTAGAAGCCGCATTGTTTAGTGTGTGAAAGGGCTTTGGTTGATTGGGAGAAGCAGCAGAAGTGTGGGTTGGCGTTGAAGGTTATTAGATGGGTTTGTTTTATAAGGGTTTTTGAGATAAAGAAAAAAAAAGGAAATTTTTTTAAAAGGATTATATTTTTAGCAATATTATAAAGATGCTATTCTTTTCGTACGTTCATACATTTAAATTTGGAGTAATGATTGGCCTGTAAATAAGTTTATATTTAAATATATTTTTAAAATTTTTATGTTAAAATTTTTCAAATTTATAAAATTATATATCATTTGATCACATGAATATAAAATAGGTGATTATTTACAATATAAATTTACTTGGGAAGCTAATCATGGATCTTATTAATGAATATGGAAGAAAAATCTAATTATCATATTTGTTTAGGGTCAAGATCCTAATAAGATAATTATTTCTCAAAAAGAGAAATTAAGGATATAATTGGTATAACTTTCATATTGCTTTATCTTTTAAATATAAGTTATAATTTTTGTTTGATTATTAGGAAGCAGTAGCCAAATATTATCGTAGTTAAGCTCTTAAAGCTAAACAAACTCTAAGATATACACAGAAATTTCTAGAATGTAGTAGTTAAATAGAATTGCAGTTGTGATATGAAAAACATAACATTGAAAAAGTAGTGCCTAATAGATCCTAAGATATAATTAAAATTAAAAGAAGACAACACAAGAATGATGTAAAGATGTAGTTTTATTTCAATCTATCATAACATAAAGAAACATTTTCCTATGTCATGTAGAGGTTATTTGGTTGCATGAAAAGGAATGCCATACAAAATGAATGCACTGTAGAAGGAATGTCGCATAAAAGGAATACTTTTGAGTTGTTTGGATAAGTGTAAAAGGAATACATTGCTTTTACCATTTTTTTGTATGGTTTGAAGTAAAAGTGAATGTAATGTAAAGTATAAAAACTTTGTGCTTGGGGTGGCTAGTGGTGGTCGGCGACTAGCCTAAGAGAGCGACGGTGGATGGTGGCGACTGTGATAATTTGAAAATACAAAAAGTGATAAAAAACATAAATTTTAGTTTGAACTAGAGCACTTCGGCACTGTGCTTGTGAGCGCTGCAACGCTAAGTTTGAGAGCACAATTGCGCAAAAAAATTCTACTGCTGTGTTTGAGTTTCTGTTCTACGATAATTTTAGATTTGACATGCAGCACTGTAGTGATGCGGTGCTAGGCCACTAACAATATTTTTATATATATATTAAATAATAAATATCACTGCCTCACCCCACGCCACTCTCTCTTTTTTGGCCAAGAAGGAAAGGAAAGAAGAAGGAGAAAAGGGAGAGCTAGAAAAAGAGAATAGAGAGAGGAAAGAGGAGGGATGTCAGGGCTTTTTCGATTGTAGTTCCTCTTATGAAAAATTATTTTGTTTGTAGTAAGTATATATTCTCTTCTATTTTCAATAATTTGGATTATATAAATGTTATCTCTTCTAAATCTATTAAAAATACATATCTTCTAATTTTTTAAGCTTTTATTATGTAGCTTTTGATATTTTATAGATTTATCATTTTGAATAGTATGATATGATTTTATTATATTTTTACCAATAAGAAACATGTATAAAAATATTTTTATGATATGAGTAGGGAACATGTATACAAAAAATGGGCTGAAAGTGATGTACTGTGATTTGATATGATAATACTAAAATATAATCACTACAAGAAAACAGGTAATTAGCGACCAACAAAATTGGTTGCTAAAAATGTTAATTTGGACGCTAAAGAAAATAGCGACAAAAAATATTTGGGTCGCTGATTTGTCGCAGTAGCCTCGTCGCTGAGGCTTTTAGCGACCAAAATTTTTTTTTGGTTGCTAAATTAGCGACCGCTAATTAGTATTGGTCGCAAAAATTGAACATATTAGCGACCATTTTTTTGGACGCTAATGAATATTTATTTGGATGCTATTTAGTAATTTTTAATAATTAATTTTATTTATTATATTTACCCTTTAGCGATCAAAATAAAAATGGTCGCAAAATGATCAACCTAATAAATCACATGCCTCTTTAATTTCATAAAGTCTTGACATATATTTTTATATATAAAAGTTATGATATTTATTTAAAAAAATTATTATCCAATTATTATGCCTTGGCTATAACAATTAAGATCAATCCATCACTCCTTTATATTGCAATTAGTTAGAAAATTTTCATAATAGAGAAATAAAACATTTTATTAACTTGAGGTAACAATAATAAAAAGCATCACTAATAAAAAAATAAGCTTTCGCAACATTTTTTATGACCTACTGCAACGGTTTTAAACACCTACTAATTTATTTACAGCGGTTCAAAAATTGCTACAAATCCGTTATTTGCGTTCGCTGCAAAGGCAGAGGAGTGGAAGAAAGGAAAAGTTCATATCAACATTATCTTGAATTTAATATTATTTCAGAGTAACCAAAGAGCAAGAAAACTAAAAGTGCAGTATCATCCTATAACAGGCTAATAAGTGTTTTCTTTCAGTTTAGCAGAGTTTTTTGGTCTTCTGCCACTTCTCTATAGTACAAAACCAATTCCACTAGAAGAATAGAGCTGCAAGTCGTAAGAAACTGGCAACAGCTACCTCAATAAATGTTGTTATGAAAGAACTCTGAGGAGAAGCCACAAGTTGCGATAGCAATGATTGTTCCTTCAAAGTTGCATGGAATGATAAATCTTCCAGATTTGATGCCATTCAGAGATGCTTTAGCGACATCATCTGCCTTCATTCCTTTAGATGATCCTGCTATTATGTTGGTGAGCTCAGGTCTTCTCTCTTGCTCTCCTGAGAGAAATAAAGCCCCCAAAACAAGTTCATTATCTAGAAAATGCAGTCCTATAGAAAAGGTATAATATGAGCTGATTTTTCATTTATAACTCTTGATGTAAATTTTCTCTTTTCATCACAAAAGCTGCTAAAATATACTAAAATTAAGCAGCAGATACTTCAATCAACAACGTTTGGAGTGAACAATGTGCTTCACTAGCTGTGAACAGATAGAACCTTACTTCCAGTTAAATATCTTGGCGAAGCTTAGTTTTAAGCTCAAAATTATAAAAGAGAGCTACTTATCAGATAATTTGACAAGTGCGTTGTAACTTGAAAAACAATAGGCAGGCAGGCCAATTAACCATAACATACAGAAATATAAAATTAACAATAGGTAAATCAGGTATCTTGAACGAAATAGCACAATGAGTTTTTAAGTTAAAAACCTTCATAAAAAAACAAAGAAGAATTCAACAAGAAAGCTAGATATGTAGACAGACACGTGCCATACCTTCAGCAAAACCTACTCCGCTCTGTACTTGCTTGTAATTTATGGAAATTGAACTGCTTTATAAAGAGAAGATGACCTTTGAACTCTAGAAGAGACCGAGTTAATGAATAAGAAAATGAACAAATATGATTTTCATGTGGTCAAATGGATAAAGAGATGGAAATTAAGTCTGGCCTATTTGCTTACTGGCTCCTTGATGGAAATTAAGTCTGGCTTTAATGCTGAAGCTGAGTCTATCAATGCAAACAAACTCACCAAGTCCAATTGATGACACCACCCCAAGTGCAACCCACCAAAATGCATATCTGAAATAATTATGGAATTCCTGAACATGCTGCACAAGTGTCAGATCTAATGTTGATAAAAACAAATAAATGCATAAAGCTACCAAAAGATAAGTTAGCTTGAAAGAGCCATAAAAAGTTCACTCCAAGTTCAAATACCACCTTAGCAATCATGGAAGTTTTCACAAATTACATGCTTGAAAGTTTTTTTACTTCAGCTGAACTTAATGGCAGCACAACGAGGACCAAAATATGTAATGACATGAATGAAACAAAAAGACGAAAATAAAAATAAAACCACTACAGTGGTAAATCCACTAAAAAAAGATGATACCTCTTGTGAGCCATCAACAGAAAGAAGGACAAGTCCAAAAACCCCTAGAAATATAGGGAATAATACAAGCCAGCCTCCTTTCCAAAATCCAGAAGCTTCGAACAGCGCCCAGCCTACACCATCCTTCTGATGTAAAATCTGTGTTGATATTGAATCTTTTGGATAAAAAGATCAAAATATAAGAGATCCCTGAACACAAAAGTTGAAGTTCACACCTATATAGAGAGATTATTTCCTCAAAAAATTAACGATCACTTTTGTGCCACACTATAAAAGAACATCCAGCGTATCATACAAAAATTGAGAAAAGATTAAAATTTCATTAACGAATGGTTTCATAACATAACAAGATTTTTCTATTTATAAACATCAAAACCTTCAATCTCTGGAATTTCTCTTGGAACTAACTCGTGGAGAAATTTGGAACTCCAGTTGGAGCATGGCCCAACAATGTCAAGACTAGCTGAGGCGAATCATGGAATGGTATAGATGCAGGTGCAAAGAATAAGCATGGCAAAATTGGGTCTCCTAAACTACTGGAACTATCAATGAAGGCTGAATAGAGAGAGAATAAGCATGTATCAGCAGTTACATGGAAGCTACAAGAAAAGCTTTGCTACAGCTGCCAACTTTAAATAGCAACCAATAGAAACCAGCACTTGACTGATAATGCCAAACTTCAAAGATCAAACTAGTGAACCGGTGGCTGAACCAAAGCAAGACAATTGAACTAGACCATGGGTCTCAGAATATTGGACAACATATCCTGTATTTATCGGGATCATTATAGGCATGTTTATCAAGTAAAATAAAAGTAGAACTACCAAATAAATAACAACTAAGATAAATATTGATTTGTGATTGTTAAATATTGAATCGTGATTGTCCTACCAATTCAGTAGATAAATGTCACAAACCTTCTTAAGGAAATTAGTCTTTCAAATTTCAAAACTACTAACACTCCAATTGACACCAAGAATGTTGCCAAAAAAAATTTAGGACGTCTCTTGTAATCAGAGGTTGATTGATAAATTGATTCAACTTAATTTCATCAAACCATAGATCTCTTCAGTTGCAGTTGTAAGTCAACACATGCAAAATCACAAATAGAAACATTAAGAAGCTTGTCTATGTAACTGCAAATGCATCAATGTCATTAGAGAAAATAGTATTATACACTAATAATAGGCACCTTAATTGGAATGTTTCTTATAGTGTTGAAAGATGTGATAGAGAAAGTAGAACTATTCCTCCAAATGGATACTAGCCTGAAACATATAACAATCCTATCCTTCGATAGGTGTAATTCTACAGGAATAAATTCATGTGAAACAGCTAGTAGGCCAACACATATAATTAGATATTCATAGCACAAGAAATCATAATTTATTCTTTGACAAAGAAAAGTTCAATGTAAGTAAAATACTGACAATTAATATAAACACATCAAAACAAAATAGAAAGGTAGTAAAAATTAACGAAGCTTTACAACTGACAATAATTTACCAAGTTTTTGAGCATCACCAAACCATTTGCTCATCAGATTGGGCATTCATACATTAATGAAAACTGCACCAGACTCTTTGGCAAGGGCCTTAGCTAGCATTGTCAAAGAGTCTGCACCAGACTTTTTGAGCATCACCAAAAGTTCTTATTAAACAAAACGTGAAAATCAAAACAGGGACTGAGTAAAAAAGGAAAAAAGACTAAATGCAAAATAATGAGTGGACTGTGTAAATCAACACAGAAACAGCCACTGGATCTTTTCCTCTCAACCATTCAAAATCAACCCTAACCTCTTAGAGCACTTATAGAAATCAATAATGTTGAATGATACCATAAAAATGAGAGGAAATCATAGTATAAAGAATATCATAGAAATTTCGAAATGAAATGTGTAAGAACGGTATTAGGGATAACCTGAGAGGGAGAAGCCGACGGAGGCGAGTTTGCGGGATGTTCTGAAGAATTGTGAGGAAGAAACTCATATCAACATGCGAGAGAGGCCGTTGCCGCTTCGCCGATTGCAGTTGGAGGACGTAGGGCACGGGAATAGCGAAACTGAGAGCAGTTGGATGTCGTCGGCTCGTCTAGGGCACGCCGGCACGGGAATAGCGAAAGTGAGAATAGGCGTGCGTGAGAATGAGATTAGGATTTTCCGATTTTGAGTTTTTTTAATGTATAGTTTTATTTAAATAATTAATTGTTAAAATTTAGATAATATATATTATAATTTATTTCATCAATAAATTATTTAATTTATCATCATAAAAATATAAATATTAATTTTAATTCACCATTTTATTTATTAATTTGAATTTCAAAAAAATTCTTACAACAAAAAATTTGTTCCGTGGGCAAATAATTTATCATCATAAAAATATAAATATTAATTTCAATTCATCATTTTATTTATAAATTTAAATTTCAAAAAAATTCTTACAACAAAAATTTGTTCTTGGGGCGCTACCCCCAGATACCCCCGCAAGGGCGCTGCCCCTTGACCCAGCGACCTGACCGGGCAGGTCGAATCTTGTCAAGGGGCGCTACCCACTTGGACCCCCGACATATCTACGAAACCTACGACGATCAAGGATCTGAACAAATAGGGGTCGAGCCAAATTTAAGAAAACTCCAACATATATTTTGTAGAAATTGAATGATTAATCAATTACATCATTTTAATTTTTTTTTAACAAACAAATCATCCATACTTTAAACTAAATTTACTTTAAGAATAATTATCATTATATAAAATGTTAATGATATTTAAAAAATGTTTTATGTATACAATTAAAAAGAATAATTAGTCACTAAAATGACATGTATATTTGTGAAAAACAAATTTCTAGACTTTTAGCGACAAAATTAGCAGCCAATTTTCCTTTTTGGTGGCTAATATATAGATTCCTTATTATTTAGAGGCAACACTTACTTTTGGTCGCTAAAAGATATCTTTAGCGACCAATTTTTTTTTGTCTCTAAATTTTTTGTCGCTATTGACCCATTTTCTTGTAGTGAATATGTGTTAAAATGATTGGTATGATTGATATGTGCTAGAATGTGATACTGATTTGACTAAAAAGGTGTATTATACTGATACTGCTATTATAGAAAATGATATGCCAATTTACATTAGATATATGAAATGATTACCCTCATGTGATAGCCGTAAGATTCATTGATTCTTTAATGGAAGTCATAATGAGTTGGAGCTTGATTGCAAGTTATACAAAGTCAGGGTGATTGATCCACGTGATTCAAAATGTGTTATAATGAATACACTAATTAAGAGTCATAAGAGGCGACTGATCGAAAGTCATAAGGGCAAGAACAAAATCAAGATTCCCTATATGATAATGTATTAATATCGTTACTAATTAATATTATTGATATTGTACTGGTACCATTATTGATTAATGTTATCAATATTGTATTGTTACTATTATTGATTATTGAATTGATATTATGCTGATATTGTTACTGAGTACTATTACTAATATTGTATTGATGATGATACTGATAGAAGGGTGTAAAAGATTGTATTATTAGATTGACTGAATAATAATAATAACCTGGTTGATAAATGGATATGATTAATTGGCATAGATAATATATATTGATGAATTGATTTTTTTAAATGATTTATATCATATTGTTCTCTTTTACCTTGAATTGATTGCAGTTGTAAGATTTTAATTATTTGTTGGGCTTTGTACTTATTACGTGATTTTACATTTAAAAAAAAGGATAATAATTCTTTGATATGAGGCTCCATATGGCATGTGTAGTTTTCTTTCAGTACTTGTAGTTTATTTTATAATTATTATGTATTTATAGAGATGTAGTTGGTCTTTTGTAACATAATTATTGTATATATAAGATATTTTTGGCTTATAATAATAATACATATTGATGAATATAAATATAAATCATATTTCTTTAATATAAATCATGTTTCTTTTTGTTGTTTATATGAAATGAATAAGCTCTAGTTAAATGGTTATAATGAAAGACAGATGCAATTCTTTCAATTCCTGAGCAAGATAGCGACAGTGTGCGGCGAACAGTCGATGATGGCAGTGGACGGTGGACGATGGCAGGTGGTGTTTGACAGCTGGGTGGCAGTGGAGTCGGTGGCCATCGACAATGATCAAGCAAGCTTTGAAGCAGTGTAAATGGTTTTCGTTCAAAACTGGGAGAGAACTATTTATCTCAAAAATGAACTAGAATGGAATACACTGCATTTACTTTATTTTACTTTGGATTTATTTTTCATCCAACCAAATATGAAGCTTTTTAAAACCTCTCTGCTCACTTTACTTCTAAACAAACTGCCTCATAATAATACTTAGCAAATTTTAGTCTTCACCCAATTTATTTGTCAAATAAAAGGTGTATAAATATAATTAAAGGCTTATTGTGTAAGTCAAGTTGACAACACCTAAAAGCTGCTTTTGATAGAAAAGTCGGCAATTGAATCATCTGTGAATGGTTTTAAGGAACCTTTATTAAGATTTTGTTTGAGATGACTTTTTTTATTGTTTTTTAAAGCTACATCTTAGTTTAAGGATTATCTCGTATTCTTAAACTAAGCATTGCAAGTGGAGATGGGTTCAATCAAGGAGGCAAGATGGCTAAGCATCATGCGCACATTTAGATGCATCTTCAATCAAACATCTTTCGCCTATTTGTAGCTCCCACAAACGTCCACCCAAACGATAAATGGAAACATATTTTAAATTATATCACAATTGTGAATAATGGCATACCAATATTGATGAAGCACTATTCAGAAACTCTTTTTTCTTAAGCAAAGATAAGAAAGAATATATCAATATATACATAATATTCTTTTTTTATGTTAGAAATAAAGTTCGATTGAAGATTAATTACTGTTTGAAAGACTATTACTGTAATTTTTTAGAAAATATATTTTTCAGTTGGAGATGCCCTTAGGGCATTATATACATTAGATGAAAAATGAGCAAACTTTCAAGGGCTAATATTGAGTTATACATTGAAATTATAGGAAAATAAAATTAATCATAGTATTACAAAAATATACCAATTTTGGAGAACTAATTTTATTTTAAGCCATAAATATCTCCTATGAAAGCCTTTTGTGCTAAGACAAATTAATGAAAAAGTATAAAGAAAAAACAAAAAGGTCTTCATATGATGTTTATTTATCATGATAAGACATATGATCAAATACTACATCAATTGATTTGGCATGTTGTATGATGGAAATGTGTGTCACATGAGGATATTATTTAATATTAAAGAATTATAATTATAACCTACTAAACTTTGAGGAAAATAATTTAACCACATTTTCTAAATAATTTTTAATATGTTTATTTATAATTAATATTTTTCAATAAAAAAAATCCTATTTTGTATCACTTTTCAATTTAATAGAAAAATTAGAGAAAAAAAAAGTTCAGAATAAAAAAAGGTTTCGATAAATTTTAATTTTATTTGATGATAATATTTTCTTTCAAATAATCATTAATTTACAGGCGCGCCATTGGCCATTGAACGGCGGGATAAAAGAGTGGGCTCGTTAGTGCGTGACAGATGGATGGCTTGGTTTAATGGCCAACTGGGCCATGGTGGGCCCTCCATGCCTCGCCCATTAACCTGCTATGGCAGGGCCCATCGATATTATAATTTGAATTCATACGTTCTAGTCCTTTGACACGTGCCTACTTCAAGAGAATTAGCTCGGCCGAGCTTACAATATGACACGCGGCGACGTAGTCTTTCTAAGTTTTTGACTAACTGCAACACAACTTGTATAGGATTCAGCCCAGTTGAAACTAGACGAGTACGGGAATCAGGAGACGTACGAGACGAGGTCAATTTCTTTGGGATTGGCTGTTACCTTATCGGATTGAATGGACGGTCGTGATTATTTTTTTTTTTAATTTTTTTTTGGGGAATTACTTTTTTTTTACCAAAAAAAAAAAAAAAAACTTTTTTTTTTAATTCGAAATTCTAAATGCAACCCAACACTCGGTTATTTCTTTACATATTAGATTTCTCTATCTAAGATTTTAAATATAATGAATTTTCAGAATTTTCAAGTTATTTTAAAGTTAGTGTAATATGAAATTAATTTATTAGTCATAAATCATAACACCATATTTCACCTTTATTTTAATATAAAATTTAAAATGCATTTGTATTTAAAATTTTATTCAAATATTCTTTTTTTTTTTTTTCATTTTATTGAGTTAATGGGACTAACAATTGCTAATAGTCAAAATCATTTTTTGGCTGCACAGCTAAGTAATATTTATCGAATGTGATAAAGAGAATAATCTCATGTCACAAAAGGCTAATGTATTAATGAGCGTATCGTTATGATCCTCAAATGATCTTTTACTAGTAAGGATGTGGCATTTGTCAGTTAACTATTAATTTTACTATCAAATATAGGGGGATTAATAAATGATCTAACTCACCAACCTCACACAAAAAATTCAAATTCTATTTGACCCATTTAATAAAAATGTCAAGTTCATGTCTAGAATTTTGATTAGTTTATTAAACAATTGGATTTGGGCTGTGAAAGCAGCGGTGAAAGAACAAGAAGACGGTAACGAGACAGAGAAACAGAAGCCGAAATAGGAAGAAGGGAAAAATACTTCATTACCCAGAAAAGCGGTACAGAATCCTTTAAATAGAAAATACATGGCATTAATGTAAATATGAATAATCTGTTCGCTTATAGTCTCCCTCAAATTAATCATTCTGATCTTGAATGGTTAATTTGCGACGAAGTTCTTGAAAGCGAGCAGGAGAAAAAGACTTAGTAAAGATGTCGGAAATGTTGTCGGAAGAGGCAATGTAGCTAAGCTGTATGGCACCGGAGTTGAGATGTTGCCGAATGAAGTGGTAGTCTATCTCGATGTGTTTGGTACGGGCATGGAAAACTGGATATTTTTGGCAAGGGCCATGGCGGAGATATTGTCACAATGAATGGTAGTCGGTTGCTGTTGGGGAATGCCAACTTCGTCCAGAAGTCGCCGGATCCAAAGGACATTGGAGGTGGCAGCGGAGAGTGCTCGATACTCGGCTTCGGTGGAAGACTTGGCAACCGTTACTTGTTTCTTGACAGTCCACGAAATGAGTGTAGATCCCAAAAACGTGCAGTAACCCGAGATAGACTTGCGGTCAGCTATGTCCGAGGCCCAATCAGCGTCTGTGTAAGTGCGGAGAGAGAGATCTCCGGTTTGGATGGGAAGGCCATAATTGAGGGTACCCTTTAGGTACCGGAGAAGACGTTTGAGGGCTTGGAGATCAGAATTTGTTGGTTGATGCATGTGTTGGCAAATTTGGTTTGTGGCAAACGCGATATCGGGGCGAGTGATAGAGAGGTATTGTAACGATCCGGCTATGCGTCGATAGGTAGCAGAATCGGGAAGAAGTTGGAGATCCGGAGGTTGTTGTTTGGATTTGATTATGCTCGGCGTAGGGGCTGGCTTGCAGTCCATGAAGTTGAATTCCTTAAGAATTTTCTCTGCATAGTGGTGTTGGGTAAGGAAGAAGCCTTCAGGAGTCCGAATGGTCTGTATGCCGAGAAATAAGGCTATGTCTCCTAGTTGCTTTAATGCGAAGGTTGTGCGAAGGTCCTTGAGTAGAGCTTGTATGGCTTGGCTGTCATTTCCTGTTACAAGAATGTCGTCGACATAGATGAGAAAGAAGATTTGAATATTTTGAATGGTAAAGATGAGAAGTGAGGGATCGGAACGACTGAACCTGAATCCTCTTGCAAGAAGAAATTGAGTTAATTTTTCAAACCATTGTCGCGGAGCTTGTTTGAGACCATAGAGCGATTTCTGTAGTTTGCAGACCGCGGTTGGAGAGATTGTATCGGCGAATCCTGGTGGCTGCCGCATATAAACATCCTCGTGTAGATCACCATGTAGGAAAGCGTTGGAAATGTCAAGCTGCAGAATGCTCCATTTTCGGTGAACGGCTAAGGTTAGTAATATTCGGATGGTTGTCATTTTAGCGACCGGGCTAAAGGTCTCAGTGTAGTTGATTCCCAGTTGTTGATCATATCCGAGAGCCACCAGGCGTGCTTTGTAGCGATCGAGCTTGCCATCAGGAAGAGTTTTGGTTTTATAGGTCCATTTGCAACCTAGTATAGGTTTGTCATTCGGAGGGGGTACAAGTATCCACGTTTGCTGTTTTTGTAGTGCTTCGAACTCTTCTTGCATGGCTTTCTGCCAGTGAGGTTGCATCATGGCTTGCTTGAAAGTTTTCGGTGTATCCTGCATGGAAGAGTTGCTCACAAGAGAGAATATTTGTTTTGGTTTAGAAATTCCAGATTTCAAACGTGTTGTCATGGGATGTGAAGGTCGATGCGGAGGCGGAGCGGTAGGAGCGGGAGAGGTAGTCTCGGGTGCAAGAGAATTGTATTGAACGTTTGAGATGTAGTGGTGGTAATGGGTATTTGGTTAGGCACAGTAGGTAAAGTTGTATCAGGCTTGTGGGATTGACTGGGAATGGTAGAAGTAGGAGTTAAGAGATAAGGAGAAATGGGTATCGGCGGCACAGAGGAGTCAGAGTTGGATTTAGGTGGTTCGGTCTTGTAAGGAAAAATTTCCTCATGAAAAACAACGTGCCGCGATATGTGAATTTTGTGCGTTTTTTTAAGTTGTAACATTTATAGCCTTTGTGAGAAGTAGAATAGCCAAGGAACACGCATTCTTGAGAACGCGGATCAAGTTTGGTGGAGGTGTATGGGCGCAGCCAGGGAAAGCAGAGACAACCGAAAGTGCGGAGGAAAGTATAGTTTGGTGGTCGCTTGTGAAGCCGTTGAAAGGGAGTGTGAAAATTTATCGATTTGGAGGGAAGCCGGTTAATTAGATAGTTGGCAGTAGATAAGGCTTCCGCCCAAAATATGTGAGGAGTGTTGGAGGCGTGAATGAGGGTGCGAGTGAGCTCGAGGAGGTGGCGATGCTTGCGTTCGGCCACCCCATTTTGCTCGGGTGTATGCGGACAGCTCAGTTGACGTTGAATACCGTGATGTTGAAGAAAAGAAGTGAAGTCGTTGCTAAGGAATTCGCCTCCGCCATCAGACCGGAGAATTTTAGGTGTCGTTTGAATCTGAGTTTTAATAAGTTTGTAAAGAATTTTGAATTTTGAAAAAGTTTCTTGCTTATTATGCATCAAATAAATCCAAGAAAAGCGAGTAAAATCATCAGTAAAAAGAGCATAATATCGAAAGCCATCAAGAGAAGGTATAGGCGCGGGACCCCAGATATCGGTGTGAATCAACTCAAAAGGTTGCGTAGTTATGGAAATAGTTTTATTGAAAGAAATTTTGTGACTCTTGGCCACACTACAAGAAATACAGGGAGAGAGAGAGGCGGTATTCTGGATGTCCGGTATGACACGCGAGAGAACGGAGAGTATTTGCCGGTGAGGATGTCCAAGGCGGTTGTGCCAGAGCTGAGTGGTCCGAGGGCTGGCATGAAGAGCCACATGTTTATTGTTTTGCTGTTGAGAAATCTTGTAGAGCCCGTTATGGAGATTGCCACGAAGCAGAGGACGATGATCCTGGGTATCCTTTATAACAAAACCATTTGCGTCAAATCTTATAGATATCGGATTGTCAGAAGTTAATTTGGAGACAGATAAAAGATTATGAGCTAATTTAGGAACATGAAGTAATTTGCGTAAGTAAAGCTTACGAGGCGTGTCGGGAAGAGGTAAGAGACCCTGACCGGAATTCTGAATGGGTATTGACGAGCCGTTGGCGATGGAGACGCTATCGGGACCGGTGTAGGAGTTGGGATGTTGGATGTTGTGGATGTCCGGTGTAAGGTGGGAGGTAGCCCCGGTGTCCAAGATCCACTCAGAGGAGTTGTTCGGATTGGTTTGAACGGTGTAAGCTTGGGTGGAACGGGTGGTCGTAGGGGCGTACTTGAAGTTGCACCTGTGCCAGCAGTTGATAGCTATGTGGCCGGGTTTGCCACAAATTTGGCAAGTAGGCCGAATGGTATTCACGGTAGGGGGTTGGACCGAGACAGGTATGGCTGAATTTTGGGAGGTTTGTTGATTCTTGCTCTTGAAATATCTTTTCTGAGACCGTCCTTTTTGAAAAGTGGATGAAGTAGTGTATAGAGCTGTGCTGCCAGCCTCAGTGATGGAATCTTTGGCATGTTCTTGCGTGACATTGATCTCCTCACTGCACAACATTGAATAGAGATTGTCTAGATCGAGCTGAATTGGATAGGTGCGTATCGCAGCCTTGAATGGATTGTAGGAGGAGGGTAATCCGTTTAAGATGTGTATGATGATATCTTCCGGATCTACTCTCGATCCGGAGGCAGCTATGCTATCGACAATCGTTTTAATTTGCGATAGATATTGTTGCATTGTGAGATTCTTCATTTGCACATGATGAAGTTCGTTCTTGAGTTGGATAACTCGAGAACGACACGTGGGTTGAAGACGACGTTCAAGAACCTGCCAAACTTCTTGCGCGGTGGTGGCGGTGATGATGTAAGGTAGAATCGACGGCGAAATTGTCGAGAAGAGAGCTGAGAGCAGATTATTATCTTCAAGATGCCAGCGGAGGGCTTCCGGAGAGGTAGCATCGGCGGGAGAGGGAGAAGCTCCGGTGAGATGTCCCGCATATCCATTGGCGGTGAATTGCTGTAGAACTTGAATACGCCATATGGCGTAGTTGTCGGCGGTGAGAGCGTGAGGAATGAGGTTCTTGATGTTTGATATCAGGAACTTGAGCTGGGGAGGTATTACTAGATCGGCGGATTGTTGGCCGGAGGGCGGTTGTGAGGGATTTGTGTGTGTGCTTGTTGCTTCTTGATCAGCCATCTATGGCTCTGATACCATGAAAGCAGCGGTGAAAGAACAAGAAGACGGTAACGAGACAGAGAAACAGAAGCCGAAATAGGAAGAAGGGAAAAATACTTCATTACCCAGAAAAGCGGTACAGAATCCTTTAAATAGAAAATACATGGCATTAATGTAAATATGAATAATCTGTTCGCTTATAGGCTGACCTTGGAACTTGCTTTTGACTCGAATGTGACCTGTTTAATATGCTTTTCTTCAAATTATTTAGCTTGTGAGTATGATCTACTTATTTTTTTATCAATTACCTAAACTCTATAAATTACAATTTATAATTTTTTTTATTAAAAAATGAGTTATCGGGTCTATTTTGGGTATTTGGGTTGCCAGATAGTAGGTTTGTGTCAATTTTTTTGCCACGTTAATTAAACGGGTCAGATTCCGATTGACTAGATTTGGATCTGATCAATTTTGGTTCGGACTCAAACCCGATCCGTTAACCTATTTTGAAAGTAACCTATAGCTTTTGATAAGAATCATTTGATCAACTATCTCTTATATGTGACCAATTAGAATGGAGACTATGATAACTCAAAAAAAAAAAAATCATTGAATCTTGATCGAGTTCATTATCCCCTAAATCTAAGGTTATAAATTCCAATTCTAATACTAAATAATGTTACTATACACAAACCACTTAGTGCTTATCAAACAATTTATCTTAGTTGCAAATTCTCTCCCTTCTTTATTGGGTAATTGAAAATCCTCATAGCATGTTTTGGAGTTTTCATTATTTTGGTTTGATTTTAAAGTTTTTGGATCAAATTTGTTAAAAAATTTTCAAAAATCTATTGACAATTCAATTTCTATTAGTTTTTTTTTACAATATTTCAATAAAGTTTTTGCACTGAACATGAAATTTTTATCAAATATCCATTTTAAATAAAATCTTGTTTCAAAGTTTTAACAAGCATGAAAATTCTATTAAAATAATATCATTTATATAAAAATTAAAATTTATTAGTTTATAGAATTAAATTTACACCCTCAATTACTCACAAAGAATACAATGCTAAGTTGCTAACCTGCGCATAGATATAAACCAATTTGTGAGAATTTTCTCAAGCAATTACTGCACTACATGAATATTTAATTATTAAAATAAATAAATTTAAAATTTAGAAGCAAGCAAGAATTTATTTATAGTGCACAGCAAACATGACGTATTAATCTTCGTGCAATTAATATTTCTATTGTCTAAATCTTAATTTACTCTATTGGATTTGGACCTGACGTGTTCATTAGTACAGAACAGCTACAACAGATTCTCTTCTCTTAGAAAGATCCAAAAAGGCCCAGAAAAGATACATCCAATCTTTGTCAATTACTTTGCAATTTACCATTGGTAACTCGGGGGCCTACTTATCTAGAGACAGTACAGAATTTATCAAAATCAATCTATGGCGGGAAATTATTAGGTGCGGATACCGGTTTCAAGATGCGTTTGGATTACTGGATATGCTCTACATACGTTCTGCATATATACTCTGCATATGCTCTGGATATTTGTAGATACATAGCAAATAAGCAGTAAATCCTCATAACTAAATATTTGTTGCTAATTTACTGCAAAAATACGCAGCATATATTCAGTAAATAAGCAAAGCGTAGGTAGAGCATAGGCAGAGCTTAAGCATAAGATCCGCAATAATCCGAAAGATCCTTTACATTCGGACTTGGCACAGAATAATTTCCCAATCTTGCGCTCAACAAAAATATTCAATAGGCATTGAACAAGATCACGAGTGAACAAATAAATATCATATTTAATGCATTTGTCCTACAAAAAATGCAGAAAGTCATCCACTTGATGAGAATAGCCGACTATTTAGCTCCTTTTTCTTACAGGGCGGTCTTTTCTCTTTAACTTGCCACCGGCCATCTCTTTCTTCCTGTTCTGAGTTGGAAGGTTCCTTCTCTTTCGCTTTTTGATCTTCTTTGTTTTGCCCTCATGTGATTCTTGGCCATCAGGAGAGTAGTTGGTAATCATCGCTTCATCATGGCCAAAGGCATCATTATTGTTATCTTCTTCATCGTTGTCTTCGTCGGAACTTAGGACGAGATCCTCCACCACATCCTCGTTGTTCAACGCTCTGTTATGTTCATGTTCACCTTCATGTTTCTTTAAGAGCTTCGGTTTCTGCTTAGTAGACCTGTATTGATTGAGAGATTAATGGATAAAAAAAAATAGGACTTTTCTTTTCAACGACTGGACCTAAAGGGCTGTTTGGTATTGGATTGGATTTAATTTAGTAGGATTTAGTAAATCCTGTAAATCCGGATTTAGTATATCCTGAGACTGTTAAATTCTGAAAACTGTTTGGTATGATAACTGTTAAATCCAGAGAAACTATTTGGCAATAGATTGTAAGATTTAAAACAGTAAAATCCGCGGAGTCGGGATGATACCTGCTCGAAGACAAGTATCCGTGCCGCTCAACTGTAAATCCTGATAAATTTACGGAGGAATCGGATTAGGATTTATCTAGATTTACGCGGATTTGGGGCATAAATCCATGATTTATGTAGTCGCCAGATTTACAGTCACGCAAAATACCGTTTGGCTGGATTTAGCATAAATCCGACTTAAATCCCGCTGTAAATCCGATACCAAACAGCCCCTAAATGTATTAGCAGGGATTATTACTTGGATTTCTTATCAGGCATCCAGGATGAGCTGAATGCTGCTGCGCCCTCCTCTTCATCTCCTTCATATGCTTGTTGGTCAGCCTCAGAAAACTTGGTGGAAAATACGGAAGATTCTGATCCCACCAGAACACTGCGTACAGAAGTGAAAGCATTTCAACCGGCAAGAAGAAGAGAGAAGAATGGCTGAAGTAGAACACGCTGGTCATAAATGATATTAATGAACGTAATGTTCGCATGAAGAGTGACAAAAGTTAACTATAACGCATATTTGGTGTTAAGCATCGAATATATATGGGCATTGTGTTTGCTGCTGCTTGATATTTGTGTTTTTGTCCGCATTGCTTTATGAAAAGTAGGTGCAAGTTTTTTATGTTGAGTTTGGGTTTATGTTTTGCCTATTTTATGATAAGTAAATGCCCTACAACTGCTTTCAAAAGCAGCTTTCCATGGTAGTTTTATCAAAAATTCATATCAGTTAGATTAAGTTCGTATCACATGTTTATTTGGTTAATTTCCCATCAGTTTAATTGGAAGCCAATAAACTTAAAAGATACTTGGATGCTGTATTAAAATATAATTATGGAGATAATATTTGATGAATGAAAATTAAAAAAATTAAAAAGAAACTAACAAAACGTTCCTAAAAAAAGTGGAAATAGTAAAGGTGGGCGTACGACCGGTCCAGGAGGAACTGATCAAGCCAGTCCTACCAGCTGGTCCAGGACTGGCTGGACTGGCTCTGCTTCTATCGGGAGCAAAATGCCTATTCCGCTTGAACAGATGCCTCCTCTCTATGTGCGGTCCAACAAGCATCAATTAAGAAGGATTTTAGGAGGTATATAAGGGAAAATTCAAAGGAGGGGCTTTTTAGAGAATTCCTTTATGATTGTATGCTTTAAGTAGGATGTTTTCCTAGGATTAGGTTATTGGGTGTTTTCTAAAATTCGGAGAGTTCTTAAGTTTTAATTGGGCTCTAGCGGCATCTAAAAAATTGGGAGAGCTAGATCCTCCTCTCCAATTGAGGACCCATAGTATCTTGTTGTTTTCTTCCACTATTATTAATTAAAATAGTCTCTATTTTGTTATTCCACCACCTACTCTTAACTTCTGTTTTTGCAAACGGCTGAATTTAAAATTTAGCCAAAGTTTTTTTTTCTCCCAACAAGTGTTTCCTAACAGTGGGATATCGATGTGACTAGATACTGGAAAGATATTGTATACACATGTATACTATAGTCAGAATTTCGGTACTTGTATCATTCATTCACAGAAAGTTTTCTAAGGTATGTTTATATGGAAATAATAAAACTCATCAATCCACGCGCCACAATATTGGAAATATGTATGCAAAACTACGTAATAAACATGCAGAACTTTTATCATGTTGGCACACATAGCTGCAAGGAAAAATAGAAAATTGGTCAGAAACAATGACGCAGTAGAAAGTGGTCTGTCATATATATAATGTCTTTTTTATCTATTATTTAAACGTAAAAATCTTGATCTTTTTTTAAATATTTTATACGACTCCATCAAGCATTGGAGATCCCAAACAGTTAGGCCACTATGCATATAGAACATTAGATCCATAGAGTAAGAAACATCACAAAACCTTTAGATGAATCCATATTCATAAGATAAAATATATGCTACAACGAAGCTACAGAACAATAAATGACCTGGATTCCACTATGGAGTCATCTCTCTGTTGAACTCTCAGTCGCAAATTAGAAACAAATTGCACGAGAGGGCTGTCTTTGGACTTCTTGTCAGCCTATATAGCAATACCACATTTATTAAGTTTTCAGGAGATGAACAATGCAAGCCGAATAGTAAAAGGGAGAGGAGAAACATACCTCAAGCGATGTTGCTGCAAGGTCACTAGGTGAAAGACCAATTCCATTACGTCTTGACACTGTAAAATCACAATTGGCTTCCAGCTGAATGAAAACAAAATTTAAGATCACGAAGATGCCTAGCGTGCAGAACAGGAAACATTTTAAATTATTTTGGGAATTTAATTGAGTTTTAAACTTTAATTTTAGATATTTCTCTTCATTTCAAGTTAGATGATAGAATTTTTAAGATTAATTTAATTTTGAATTTAAATTAGTTTGATTTTATGTTGTAACTCAATTATTATAAATAGGGATTTAAGTACTTGCACTAGAACTACTCAACAAATTTATCATTTTATGTTTACACAATCTTTTGATTTTGAGGCTTATGCCTCAAAACACCTTGAGGCTTACATCTCGCCTCACGAATGAAAAACGCCTCAATACCCGAATACGCAATTTTAAACATTGTTTTGAACTAATCAACTATGAATGAAATTTGAAAAGATTTCATCACTTTATTCTCCTTCTAGAGAGCCTCTTCTATAACTCCATTCGGTTCTCTCCAACCCTAAGAAATCCCAAATTTTAGACCACCATTTCTCTACACAACCCCTCTCAAACAATATTACAAAGGAATGAAGCACAAAAGGCTACTTACGGCTTCTCCATGCAGGCGTGTTCCAGCAAAGGAACAAATTACTTCCAAATGCAAATTCAAGCAGGAAAAAGGAATTTGGCCTTTAGAAATGTATGAACTAATACCTGATGTATGAATTCTCTTATTTCTCTCCGAAACCGATCAACTTTGGTCGATTTGCAAAAGCTTCGCAACCGTACCAGTGGAATGAAAGACAGCTCGAAGAATGCAAGAGAGTAACTCCACTGAGCCAGATGTTCAGCAAGTTCTTCGACAACAACATGTATACACGCCTCCTGAAAAGCTCGGGTCTTCAAAGTCAACTTGTCCAACTGCAAATAAAATTGTAGATGAGACTCACAGAATGAAATAAGCAAGTAAATAAAATAAAATAAAATAAACCACCTGTTTAACACTATGCATGTCAACAGATTTACCAACACCGCTAGTTGGAGGCCTATTCAACTCCTTCATGTCTAGCATATCGAGCAAAAGTGTATTAACTGGTATGAATGTACCATTTGCACCAGCTATACGGTTTAGCATTTTTATGCATCGTAAACGAAGCGGAAAGTAGCGAGCAGATGGCACCAAACTAGCCACCCCAGAAATTATTTGAGTGAGAGGATATGCTAAAGGTCCAAAATCAGCTTCTGAATTGTAGGCACAAATAACTTTCGTCCACAGTTCGAGGCAAAAAAGAAACTGCCAATCATAAACCTTCTGGTATGTTTTCTGTAATACAAACAGTATCACTTCATCATAATATCTTGGAACCATCACTAAATTGGAAAAGTGAAATAGTCTACGGAAACTTGAATGCCGCAAAATGTTGATAAGAAACCACAAATGCAAACAAAAAAAGCCAAGATACATAATCTTTTATATTTTGCATAAGCAAAACATGTTAATGAACATGCCGGGCGATTATGTAATGTAGGAGCAATACAAGGTACTAAATTTCAATCATGTTAAAGAACCCCATCTTCTTCCGAAGTCAGTTACTACCTATCATGTCGGTGTTGCTTATCAGCATTTACATGCCCAAATAATATAAAAATATTTGCATTTTTCTCTCCCTGCTTTTGTTTTTAATTACAAAAAAAAAAGCTAATAATCTAAGCAAACCAAGTCAGCAAGAATAGAAAATGCACAATGCAAAATTTTTCACAAATGCTAACCTCAACTTGTTTCTTTGAAAGTTTACTGCTCTCTTGCTGGTTCTTTACTTTCTTTTTCCCTTTTACGACCTTCTGCAGGAACAAGAAGTTAAGCACTGTAATCGAAAGAGATAGCCAGGCATTTCCAGCACAAGATGGCTTATTTGGACTTGAAAAGACTTGGTTTAACATTACCTGAGGACCCCTTTCGTTGAGGGCACCACGTAATATTACTGCTAGTTGACGAATAGAAACAAAGGCATGTTGATAGGCGCTTATTGGATCCAAACCATACAATTCACTGATACAATTTCCAAGAAAATTGATGTGCTGTAACTTTGACCTACTAATATGTTTTGGTAATTTACAATTCATTACATAGGCCTTATACACACCCTTAAGGCATGAATCAAGACAATCCGAACCAAGCCGCACACACAAGTCTCTCAGGAATAAAAAAGAAACCACCGGAAGTGCACCTGTTCCAGTACCCCATGTATGAAGAACAACCTGAAAGAGATTCTTATCTTGAGAACAGAATATCATAGGAAAAAAAAAAGTCTTAGACTAAAAAAACATTCAGGTAAATAGACTGAGGTTTCATTTGGGACGGTTTTTTTATTGCTTTTAAAGTGATTTTCTAGTATAAAAATTTAAAATTTTGCACTAAAAAGCAGTAAAAAAGCCATCCCAAATAAAGCCTGAGCCGATTAAAAGTCAAAGTTGCCAGCTCCTAAGGGACTGTGAATTCTCATTTACCCGAATATATTTTCTTAAAAGCACAGGGAATGCTCCCAAAAACACCGCTGATGCTTTGATTCGTTTCAATGTGAAGGAGATCATCTGCTCATCAGTCATTTCATTCAATATCTGGAGCGCATTACCTAGATATAACCTCATTAAACTCCCATGAGCCTTCCAAGCTTTAGTAGTCATTAGATCTAGTATTGTTTCCCTCTTTCCTCCCGTGCTTGGAGCTTCCAACAATTCTCTTAGAATTCCATCCATCTCATTTAGAGCAAATACCATTATTTTATTGAACACGCTACTGGAAAGTATGGTAAACTTCAGTCCTGAACCATCTTCAGCATCATCACCATGATGGCATGCCGTCCTGAAAGCTCGAAGCATTGACCTGATCGCACCAAGACTTCTTTTTTCTTTAATTGATGTACACCAGGTGTCAACATTTGTAGTGGTAATCACTTTGGGCCCTCTTGTCTGAAGCTTCTCAGAAGTAACTTCAGAATCCACATCCTCCAAATCAGATACTTCATCCTCCTTCAGAAAAAGAAGAACAAGGTGGTTTTACATGCATACAAGGCTTTATTTCTAACAGAAAATTAAGAAACTTACTGTGATATCTTCATCATTAAACTCCAAGAGCTCTTTATCATTTTCTTTCAAGTACTGATAGAAATCTGGATCCTGCAAGCAATAAAGCGTCACCAAATTTGAGTACGTCACAATAAAACAGACAAACACTGAAGTTTAAATGAAACAGATAAAGAACTTCCCAAAATATATCGCAAAGCTCATTCACAATGAAAAATGTTTTCATATACTAGCTATAGTAACAAAGAGGTATCATGACCTTTGATTAACTGAATTTTGTGTTGGCATTGCCATTTGATGGACACAATTTAAGATAGAACATGATCAGATGCATCGATAGTTTCACTACATCCGCAATGAATTATGTTACACAAGGGAACTCAAAAAAACTTCTAGCTCATACAGTAACTTCTTGGATTTTGAAGGAATAAAAAACTCATTGAATTAATCTCACCATGGTTTATGATAAAACTATGTTGAATGATGAGGATATATGGCTTAATCTCACTTAATTTTGCTTAAGCTTGATAAAAGATAAAATTCAGATAATGACTGATTAAAATATATATAAGATTTTGGGGCTCTTTCCAAAGGGCGTGAATGCAAGAGAAACTGTACGAGTAGGTGGATTATTCCCAAAGGCGTCATGATGTTATGCTTGAACAAGACCTTAAGGGAAAACTCATTTTCTAGCTCAGTTTGAGCTCACTAAAAAAATAAATTAATTAACTTAACCAAGTCAATACTCTGCTGACCTCAGCTTCTTCACACCATTACTTTTGAAGCGTATACGCGTAAAACTTTCGCAAAGGGCAAATTAGAGCTTTGACATCTGAATATTAAATTCCCAAATAATTCAAAGTACTACAACAAAAAAGAACACACATGTTGATCGAATCAATCGTCAATAACTGATAAAATATTGAAGATCAAAAACAAAATATTGTTTCCTAAAAATGATTGGAATCAATTTTTTTGTGCATTTGAGACACTAATTCATCTAGTTTTCCGTCTTCTAGCTAGAACCGCCCTTATTTATAAATTTATTTCATCCTATTCCAAACTTTCCTCTCTATTCCATTTTTACACATTCAATTAGGATTCAACAAAAAAAGTTGAGTTTAATATATAATTTTCATATTAAAAAATTGAAATTCTAGAAACAATGCTTTATCAAATTTACATTAGAATTTCTAAAACCTCTTAAAATTAGGCGGTAACAAAGAAAAGAACTTCAACTGACAAGAATTTCGCTCAATAATTAATAAGTTTTTGCATTAACCAACTTAGTGACACTTAAAAAAGCACAGTAGATCAAAAGTTTATGCTACTCCAACATTTCATTATTCCGAGTGAATCCAAACACTACAAATTTGTTCAAGAGAAATCTATCACGCCTATCCATCTCTTTTAGGGAAAAACAGTAAGAGAAGGGCAGGCATAATGATAATATAAAAGTGACTTTTAAGTCTGTGTAACAAGCTTAATCACCCAAGAAGTATTAATTTGAATTGAATCAAAAGTTGCAAGCTACATAAGCACACAAACTCCAATCACATTTCAGATCTTCTACGAAGGATTTGATACAATGCAAAATAAAGAATATTAGGTAGGCAGTAGCTTTGAACAGTACAAAAGAAACTTAAATCATTAGGACATGCTTTCAGAGCTAGAAGCCTGAAAGGTATATCTCAACTACCCAAAGTCACCCCCTTCCTCCCCAAGCCTATAAAATCTTAATAATTGCTTCATTTTGTTATATTCTGGTTTCTCCTAATGCAAAACCCATTCTTGACCCAAAATCCTAGTAGGAGAGTTCGACATTTCCATGCAACTTGAGCACTAGCATTATCAGTGCCATTTAAATGGCAATAAAAAACCATAAAATAAATATGTTTTTAATTGGGATTTTCAATTTTGTCAATTTCCAAACTTTTCCGTACAAAAGAAACACCAACCTTTTCTTGGAGCCTTTGCAATTGCTTCACATGCTCCGTTGCAGTTTGCCGAGACTTGGGCAAGCTTTCTCCTGCTGTAGAAATGCATTTATATGGTTTAGATTCAATAAATGCATACGGCAGATTCATCTTCAACGAGCATCACAATGTAAGAATATAATTATAGCTCACCAGAATCCACCAGATCCGACATCATAAAATTTAATGAAACTGAAGCTTGAACTTTTATCCCTCAAATTCTAATGAAAAAAATTGAAATCAAGTAAGTGATCACATGTTTAGCATTAATTAAAAACAATCAGCAGATGACTTTATCTGATAATACTATATTGACCATGGAATTCTCACTGTAACAGGCATTGCCTTAACTCGTTGGAAATAGATTTTCAAAAAGTATACAAGAGACATATTATTTTGAAAAAACATAATGAAAATGTACTACAGATTAATTCAAATGGAAGAATGTACTGTAACATTGAAATGTTTAAGCATAAGAATTTCAACAGGGGTAGACTGAAAATTTGTTCAAAGTAAATAAGTTTTGAGTGTTATAGGTGTAACTATTAAGTAGCAAAATTTAGATGTTAAATATATAAATGTGAAAGTTTTGAGTGTTCTGTATATAAATCACCCAAATTTTTATAATAATAAAATACTAAGGCCTAAGGGGATGTTTGGCAACAGGATTTACGCCGGCTTTGAGCAGGAATTAGCTAAATCCTGCCAAACGCGATTTACGCTCGACGTAAATCTCACGGCGGAATAAATCCTCCGATTCCCTCTTTTTTTCGTAAATCCCGGATTTACTAAATTCTGTAGTTCGGCGGATTTACGGGATTTGGCCGAAGAAGCGCGCGAAAGGGAGAAAGTTACCTTCACAGCGAGCGAGCTCCCGTCCTTACTTCCGATCAAAATGTCGTCACTTCCGATCCGACAGGAAAATGGAACGTAGTCGAAGGATCGAAGTCGAACAACAACGAAGGAGCCGAAGAAACCATTACACCTGCGAAGCAGGGAAGCCAAACAGCGATGACGAAAAAAAGCCACTTGAAAAGCAAACCCTAGAGGTTTCTACTGTTAACTTAATTAATATAATTTAAAATATTAATAATTAAGCAAATTAATTAAATAATTAATATTATAATTATAGCATAAAATTAATTATTTAATTTAACTTGATTAAATAATTAGTAATTAAAACTAATATAATTAGTTTAATTAATATACATTAAAATATAAATTATTAAATATATAATTAATAGTGTAAATAATAATTAAATAATATTATTATTCTTGTTGATTTTCTATTGATTTTTCACAACATTGTTCTTGCTATAACTTGTCATGCATGAGTATTTGAATAATTAAGTGATTAATGAGATAATTCAAAGTACAATAAATCATTTTGAAAAGTAAATAACAATTAAATAATTAATGAAATTTTAACTAGGTGTATTGGTTAAAACTTTTTTCTTAGGTGTATTGGTTAAAACTTAAAAGATTATAATGATAATACTTATCATTATAATTTATTGATGTTAATCAAGATAGAAATTAATAATTTAATCTTATTTAAGAGAAAATTAAAGCTAAAAATATAATATATTTAATTTTACAATGAACTAACAGCCTTAAATCCTATATTTCATTGCCAAATAGTTTCTTAGGATTTAATAGGATTTACCACTTAAGTTGTTAAAAAGTTTTTTTGTTAAATAGCTTTTTGGATTTAATTATATGATTTACTAAATCCTAAGCAACTAAATCCTATTGGTTGCCAAACAACCCTTAGCAACAAGTAGGATTTAACGGTAATGTGATTTAGTAAATCTTATAAATTAAATCCTGAGTGGGTTAAAAACGGTTTTGTATGACATATGTTAAATCTTGAGAAACTGTTTGACAACATAATCTAGGATTTACAACAGTTGGTCATTTATATTTTAAATTTAATATATTTTGAATTTAATTTGTATGTTAAGTATGAATTACTTATTAACTTTAATTTTAATTATCTTTAATATTTATAATGATAAATAATATAACTATGAGCTAATTTATATTATAAATTATCAAATTAGTTATTTGGGTGTTAATTATCAAATTACTTATTGTATTCTTCATTATCTAATTATATTTTTGTCCACCATCGCTACCACCAACCATTGTAGGCCGACGATTACCCCAGACACAACCATTTTACACTTTACTTAAAAAAAAAAGAAAAAAAAGTCATCACATTCATTTTACACTCATCAAATAACTCTAAAATATTTCTTTTATTTTTACACTACATTCCTCTTACGCTAAACACTTTTTTCAAGCAACCAAATATAGCCCCTAAATTCGGATTATCTAAATGAACAAGTGGTTATAAAAAGCATACCAATGTGCAAGATATTCACCATTGCAACTGAACATATTTGGTTACAAGGTCTACTGCAGGAAATCCAAATCCCTATGGTGCAACCCACACAAATTTTTTGTGACAATATTTCTATGATCTCAGTTGCTCATAACCTTGTGTTTCATGCCTGCGCGAAACACGTCGAGGTCAATTATCAATTCATTCTTGAGTGCATTAAATCAAAAAAAGGCTTCTGATGAATTTTTGGTGGAGTATCCGCCTAAAACAAAGATTTGACAAAATGATATCGTGTTTCCGGCAGACAAATTCTAGCGAAAGTACCGGTGGATAAACAAACGAACATGTCCGTCATTTAGTTCCCGACAGTTTGTCCGTCGATATTTCCGATGTATATATAGTTTCGTTAGAAATTTGGGCAGACAAATCGCCGGGAAGAGCAATTCACGAACAATGAATTTGGCTGCACAATTCCGCCGGTAAATCCGTCAGAAGTATCTCAGGTGGAAAACTTCTGCCAGAATAATGTTTTCAACGCTCGTTTTACCGTCAACCCAATTTCCATTGGCAATCTGCTGGAAATGCAAAATTTCGGACTAAGTTTATTATTTTTCGGCATATTTAGGAGCCAAAAATACGAGTTTTCCATGTAGTGATTTAGCATAATAAGGTTGCAAGTTAATATGACTGAAATGATAACTATGATTGAGTTATGTAAGAATGTAATATTGCTACTAGTTTGTTTTTGATGTAATTTATGGATATGATGTACTAATTGATATCGAATTTATAATATGATAATCTTATGTGATGTCCTCAAGATTCATGTGATCCACTAATGAAAGTTAGTGGATTGGAGTCATAAGGAGTTGGGATGACTATCATGTGATTCAAGAGGAGTTAATTATAAGAAGTTCATTAATTGTGAGTCATAAGGAACGACTAATTGAGAGTCATAAGTATATGAGAAAGATATAAGATACCCTCAATTGAATATCAAATAAAATATTTATTAATGTACTGATATTAATTACTAAGTATTTATACGAACTATTGATTACTAAATACAAATACGGATTACTATTATTGCTTATCTTACTAAATACGGATATTGATAGTACTATATAACTGATGGATTGACGAAGATGAATGAATGATATAACTGAATGAAACTGATTGTATGATAATGCATAATGATTGGTTGATACATGTGACTGATACATATAACATATATATTGATTTATAAAATTTTCTTATATGATTTAAAACATATTATTTCTCTTTTGCCTTGCATTAATTTCAGTTGTATGATTTTAGTTATTTGTTAGGTTATTCGCTTATTACATGATTTTATATAATTTATGGTAAAGGTAAGGAGCATGTGGATTGAAGCTTAGTTGTAATAATGTTATAGTTTTCTTTCGATTATTATGGTTTATGTATATTCTTTTGTAGCTTATGAAGACTATTGTATATATTATTTTGGATTATACTGACAGAGTATAAATATAGACTATTATAGTAATGTGAATTATATTTTTTGTTGTTTATTGATTTTCTTTAATGCAATTAACCAGCTCTGCATTTCAACATGATCTGAATGTTTATTGATTTGATTATCAAATGAACGATATAAGAAATATAATGAATTGAACATATACTAAAGAAGAAAATAAAAGAATTTTTTCACTTCAGATTCCGCGCGAGGCGTGACAAAAACAACATGAACTTCATTTAAACATGAACGTAATATCATAATAGAATATACAATGAAACATAACATATAAAATATAAATCAAAATATGATTACATTCATATACGATATTTTCTGAAGCCTCCTTATACCTCCACATTTCAAATTACTCAATCCCCCTTATAATTCTACTTCAACTTTTCATCTCACATCTATTTAAAACAAATTACATGTGTGCAGGATCTTATAACTTTACTTGTATTGTACATAATATAAAATAACCGTCACGTGTACCACCTCATTCTCTCCCTCCTTCACATATCCTCCAACACATAAACATAACATATCAATTTCAGCACATGAACATTAAATTATCATCATAATTAACATATATGAGCAACGCTTAACATGAAACATAAATACATAAAAATAGCACTTGCACGACAAATTCAGCAGTCTGCATGTGATAAAAATTATATACATATTTAATAATTACAAATCAAAACATTTACAACATCAATTTTAAAGTATTTATTATACGGTGGTAATCTCTAGGAATGTCAATATACTTAAGAAATACTTTAAAAAAATGTATATAACCAACCACCCAATAAAAAATCTTATTTTTCAGCCAACGTAGCCAGAATGCTCTATTCTAAAACATACTAAAAGTTACACGATAAAATTTTTCTAAGTCTTTGTAAAATTGCATTTGTGTCAATCCAAATTAAATAAAATCTCAAAAATATCCAAACATATATCGAAATTGAAATATGAAGTAGAGTATCAATAACCTATCTTAAGATGATCAATTTTCTCAACTGGCTCGACGGACAAATAGACTCTACTGCCTTTGAACTAAGCATTCTCTCTCTAAAATCCTCCCCTCTCTCTCTAGCCAAAAACCTCAATTGGATAAAATGAGAAATTAAACATTTTTATTTTTTAAATTCAATCAAAATTTTCTTAAGAACAAATTAAACATGAAAGAATATAGAAACATTCACAGAGACCTAACAAGTAACAAGTACATAATGAACATATAAATCTTATCATGTTCTATTCAAGTCATTGGATAATCCAATCATTATAGAAGCAATTATTAATAGACTTGGGTTTACGATATTAGGCATTGGGTATAATTAGAGGCGAGTTGATTGTTGAAATTTTGGTTATTTTTTATAATTAGTATTAATTAGTTAAAGTAGAAAAGTGGATGTTTCAAAATAGTAATTATCTAAAAAAATATTAATTTATTTATTATTTTATGCGAATAAAAACTCTTAAGCAATATTCACAAAAGATTTATTATAAATTCAATCGAATGGTAAAAAATGCCAAACTATATAGTAAGTTCTTATTTCCATTCGAAAGTAGACTTGTCTTTCATACATTATATTTTTTATTAAAGATAATATTTTCACTCATGATATATTTGTTCTACTTTTTACATCCAAAACTTTGTAGCCAAAGTCATTAATGCCATGTTTGATAAGTTAGTATTTCTTTGATATTGGATCCAACTTAGAACTAAAATTTTGAGCAAAAGAACACATAAAAAGGTTTAAATATGATAGAGAGTTCCTCTCATGTACTACACTTCTCTAAGAAGCTGATGAATTACTAGAAACACTTTGCCATAATTTTATTTGACCTTAAATAGTTGCTGGAAAAAGAGTGGAGGGATGCACTCATTGGAGCTTGAATGTCTTGTTTGAAAATATTTACCACCTCTTTTTTTGGCTTTGATCTTGCTTACACTTTTTTATTTCATGAGTCATCATGTATCAAGACGACAGTGCATTTACTTTTTATGAGATATGTGATATAACCCTTAATTTTTTCTTTTATATAAAGTCTTATATTGATAATTGATTTTGTATTGGTAATGGAAGGATAGATAACCCGTAGTACTTGCTAACATGTACATTGGATGGTTCCCCTAGGGATGTAACCAAGTCAAGTTGACTCGTGAGCCGGCTCAGACTCTACTCATTAACGAGCTCAACGAGTTAATCTTATCGAGCACGAGCTCAAATAGGCCTCCGCTCGACTTGATGACTCATCGAGCTAGCAACTCGCAATGGGGGAGATGTAAGACGAGCAACACGCCGGAAGACGAACCGCCCTCTGCACGCCAGAAGATGAACCGTACGCTCAAAGGGAATCGCATGCTCGATGAGATCGCGGCGGGAATACGATGTGGGATCGCATGTGGTCGGGCTGGCGGGTTGGAAAACAAAAACGTGGGCAGGAAAATAGATCGGAACTCAGACTCGAATAGGAACTCTAACGCGAAATCGAGTGGCCCGACGAGCTCTTTATAGTGTCGCGAATCAAGCTCAAGCTCGGCTTAAGTTTGAGCTCGGTATTCGACTTATGAGTTGAACTCGAACATCCCCTGACTCGAGCTCGACTGGACTCGACGCGTTTAGGGTTTAGGGTTCCCCTCATTTCTTTCTCACTATATATTAGCCGATGATAAAAAAGAAGAGATAAACATAAAATATTATTTTATAAAATATTTTTTTGGAGCCTTGTCTTGGGGATTTCTTTTCTAAGCTGCAGAAAGCTAAATCCTATATTAAGAAGGAAAATTGAGCTTCTTCTTCTTCTATTGAAATTTCATTGAGGGATCTTTCTAGCCGGCAAAAAGATCTCCTTTCTATGTTGGATGTCAAACTTGATAATGTTGATATGAATTGTATCCTTAAAGATCTGAATACTAAGAATGTTGAGATCATTTCCAATTGGTCCTCGTGGATAATTCAACGTGGTAAAGCTAAGTGGCTTATTAACGGAGAAGATGACCTCAAATTTCTTTATTCCAAAATCCAGATGTGGAAAAATCTCAATGGCATATCTATTATTGCTGCCTTAGATGGGAATACTAGAAGCTATCCTACTATCACTAATAATATTATTCAACATTTCCATAACCTCTACAACTCGCATGCTTCTCCAACGTCGGACATAAACTACTTTCCTGTTGGCCCCATTGTTCCTTCTCATCTCTTGCCCATTCTCTCTAACCCGATCACTGTTGTTGAAATTAAATTAGTTGTTTTTTCTGGTTCTTCTAACTCCTCTCATGGTCCGAATGTATTTAATTTCCATTTTTTTAAAGTCTGGTTGGCATATATTTGGCCCCATCTTTGAAAAGCAGTTCAATCTTTCTTTCAAAAAGGGTACATCACTAGAAGTGTCAAGGCTACTACCATTGCCTTCATTCCAAAATGCAACAATGCTGATTATATCTCTGATTTCAAGCCTATTTTTTTTATTTAACACCCTTTACAAGATCATTGCAAAAATTTTGGCCTATAGACTTAAGCACATTATGTCTATCATTATAAATTCCTCTCAAGCTAGATTTATTAACAAGAGGGTATCCACTGACAATGTGATTATTGCTTCTAAAATTTTGAGATTTTTTAAGAAGTGAAATAGAACCAACTATATGTGTGCAAAGCTTGACATCAAGAAAGCCTTTGACTCTGTCTAGAGAATTTATTCTTGAAAGAATGGCTAAAAAAGCATCGACTTCCACTAGCTTTTATTAGGTGGGTCAAGGCTTGCATTATGAATGTCCACTTTTTCATTTGTGTGGATGGTGCATTGGAAGGTTTCTTTCCCTCCATTTTTGGCCTTAGACAAGGTTGCCCCTTGAGCCCCTAACTGTTTTGTTTTGCTATGGATGCTTTCTCCTGCCTTCTTGACTCTTCTGTGGATAGGGTTGCTTTTGAGCCAATCAATATTAAAGGCTTTAGACTTTCACATCTCTTATATACTAATGATGTGCTAGTGTTTTGGAATGCATATGTATGGAATAGCAATGCCTTGAAATATGTGCTTAACAAGTTTGCAGACTCTTCGGGCCTTGTTGTCAATATGGAGAAAAGATCCCTTACCATTCATCCTAATGCCCCTCACTCCAATGAGATATGTTCTTCCCTCAACATTTCCCATTCTCAAACCAAAGTCACTTATATAGGGACTCCTATTTACATCAGGAAAGCATGCCTTTCAGATTTCACTCATCTTTTTGGATATTATTGCTAATAAGCTTTCCGGCTGGAAAACAAAACTTCTTTCTTTTGCAGGGATGTTACAATTTCTCGTTACACTATATGGAACACCATAGTATACTGGATTCAAGGTGTAATTATACCTAAGAGTTGTTGTAAGCAAATTGATAAACTTGCAACTAGGTTTTTATATTCTGGGGACATTGTATCAAGAAAATTACATCTCATATCTTGGAAAATTACTTGCAAGCCTAAAAAGGTTGGGGATTTGGGTCTACCTTCTATTAAAGCCATTCGCTTTACCTACAACTGTTTGATTATTTCTATGATGTATAATTCTCAATCCCCTTTTCTTGCCTGGTTTTCCCACAAGTATTGCTCTCCTTGGAATCGTGTTCAATCCTTGACTTCACCTATGCGAAAAAGTATTTGTGGTACTGCTATAATGTGAAAGGAAGTTTTATCTTTAAAGTTAATGTTGATTCTCCTATATCTCTTATGTGGGATCACTGGTGTAATGGGGTGTACTTATTTGATCACCCCAATAACTCCTATGTTATTAATGTTTTTTTTCCTTTTATACTCACCTTTTCGATATTTTGGATACTCATGGGTGGATTAGTCCAACGGTTATTCAAAACCCCATCCTTAACATTATTCTTTTGATTCCCATTCACTTTGATGCTAGAGGACAATTATGTAAAAATGAGAGGATTGGTTATTTTGGTAATTTCTTGCCATATTTTTATTCGAAATAGAGGAAGGTTTCTTGGCATAAAACATTTTGGCATAAATATGTTGTGATCCAATTTTCTGTCTATGGTTGGTGGGCTCAACACTTCTGATGTTTTGATCAAGAGGAATATTTTGGTGGACCCTATATGCTGCTTATGTTATGCCAATCCTAAAAGTATATCACACTTGTTTTTTGAATGTGATTACACATACTCTATCATCACTGATCTTATCCGGCGCTTTAAAACATTTCTTTTGCACCTGAATTTATATCAGATAGATAATTTGTTTGCTCATGTGAATTTTTCATTGTCGGGCAAGTCCTCCTTTTATCTGCTTCTGCTTTGGTGTTCTGTCTACCACTTATGGAGGGAGAGGAATGCAAGAAAATATTGAAACAAATTTTGTAGCAAAGCCATTGTTCATATTATTATCATTAAGGCTATATGCATGAAAATTGCCAAATGGAAGAATATGGAAAATTTTAAAGATGTGCTTATCAACTAATCGTTCTAACTGTGCTGTCGGGTTGCTTTATGGAATTGGGCGGTTTTTGTTGCTACCAGTTAGTTTTTTTTTTTTGAATGTTTGATTTTTATGATGGAGGATTTGGTTCCTTTGGCTGCTGCTGGTTTGTGCTTCACGTATAGGAGATTTCAAGATTTTGGTTTGAACAAGATATTGCCTATGAAATTTGTTATCTTCAATTCGATGATGCCATCATCTTCATGGATGGGTCTTTTGATGCCTTGGACGATTATGTTCATCCATCTTGGTCTCTCTTTGGATGGTCTTCGAGCAACCAAGGGTGCCAATTTTATATGAATCTGTAGTTAATTTGTGGCTGTCAGTTTTGCACATAAATCCTGACATTTCAGTTTTGCTCTTATTTCTCTTTTTCTATCTCATTTTTATTGATGTAATTTTGTGAAGTAGTTTCTTGACTGCTTCTTTTCAGGCTTTGCTCAATTTTTGTCTGAGCATTGTTTGCTCATATGTTTATTTTAATTTTTTTAATCTTTCCTCTAAATTTTTTTATACTTGTTATTTCTTTAGTTAATGAAAGAGCTATGCCCCTAATTTTTCATATACTAGTAAAAATGTCCATGCATTAAATGCACGTGACTAAAAATTTTAAAAGTAAAATTCATATTATAAATATTTTAATTATATTATCATTATTAAGATAAAAAATTTTATTATTAGAAATAATTATAGTCATTATGATTAAGTTTTAAATGATTAGAAAAAAAATTTTATATGACATGAATTTTCTATTATTCATGAATAATCTTGGTATTAAATTATATTTATTAGTTAATAAACAAACTAATTATTGTTTTAATCAAATTTTCTTGAAAGTTATAAGTTTTTTTATTTGCACATTACTAAAGTTTTAAATATCAATAATAAATAAAAAATTTAACATAATAAATTTAAGGGAAAATTTCTTTTTTATTCATTATATTTCATTTAAAATAATCTCATTTTATAAATTTTTTGCTACAAATATTTTTAAAATCAAATTACTAAAAAGAAAGTGGGTAATATAATATATTTGTTAAGAGTAAACTTCATTTGTGATTTTTTTTATCATGATTGTAATCAATATGATGCATTATTCTCTTTATATGAGATAAGTTTTAAAATTTTTTATCTTTTATCCCACCGATTTATAATTAATTTTTTTTACAATAAAAATAGTTTAAAAAATTTAGTTTTCTTTTTAAATAGAGAAGCAAATATAACTATACCCCAATGAATATTCCAATAATTATTATAATAATAAATTTTTATAATTTATAGCCCTTCAAGAAAATTTTGGATAAATATTTTTTTTTTTGCGTTTGCGTTTAAACTTTTAGAGATAAAAATAAGTTGTGTTTATATATTTGCATAAAAATAAATCTTTTAATAAAAATTTAATTGATTGTTAGGTAGTAGACTTTAAGCAACATTTAATTTAAATCGGCTAAACAATCAAAATGATAATTTTAAATCCTACAAAATCTTAAGTCATTTCATATGTTTTGAAATAAATATCAAATTTAATCAATACTATCATTTGCCAAATTAAACTTAAAAACATATTCTTTTTCACATGTTATTGCTCTCATTGATGTCTTCTCAAACGAGTTCTCATTCATTGTAGAGTATTTATCAATTTAAATGGGCATTACATAGCATTTCAATTAATTTATATACTTTGTTTCATGCACATGGTCATTTTACTTCAATTATCATACACAAAAGTTACATTAAATTCTAAAAATAAAAAAACATGACATGCAATTATGTTACAGTGCTTTGCAAATTTATATAAATAATTGGTTTAATTTTGTGAAATAGAAGAAATTTTTATATTAATAAATATGAGACAACAAATTTCTTATAAATTTTGCATGAAAATTGTAAAAAACAAAATTGTGCGTAAATGCACGTCATTAGAAATGAATGGATTGAGACGGTACAATCGTGCCACAAAAGGAAACAAAGGGAACTCTTAATCTCATCAAAATTCTCAACGATGAGAAATAAATAGATATCTGAAGTATAGAAATAATTTGGTTGCATCATATTTTATTATCACTGTGACAGCATGATAAAAAAAACGCTGAAATTAGAGTGTGTGCTCATGTGAGATAAACTCATTGAACAGAAAAATCACAACATCTTTCATGACTAACAACCTTATGGACATCTGCTAACACAACCAAATCATAATGTTCCAAAAGTTGTAACACAAAAATGAAACATGCAAGTAAATAAGTAATAAGCAATTATGTTATGTACAATATCTATCAATGATCACATGTTTGAGTGAAGAAAAATAGTGAATGCTTATCTCACAAATCTATATAAATAATTTGATGAAAAAAATTGATATGAATTGATGATCTTCAATTTACAAAAATAATCAACGCTTGTCCAAAAATCTATCTTTAAAAAATGAAAAAAAAAGAAACATAATCTATAAGAATAATAGAATAAATTGCAATAATAGCAAAAAACATTTCACATATTATGATAAAATGGAAAAAAATATAATAATAATAAAAATTTCACATATTGTCTGAAATAAAAAATTATATGATATATAAGATTTATTAATGATCATAAGACAGTGAAAAATAAAATCATAAATGTTTTTCTCAGAAATCAATATAAATAATTTGGCGAACCAAAATGATATGAATAGATGATCCTGAATTAACGAAAATAATCAATACTTATCTAATAAATATATCTAAATAAATTGATAAATGAAACATATATGATAAGAATAAATTAATGATCTTAAAGTAAATTCAACTTAAATATTTATCAAGAAATTATATCTAACTTAGGAATCATAGATAATGTCTAATTGCTAGATTCAAAGACCTCTGCTCCAAATTGACCATTCAACCCATGAATGATCAATTTGAAGAGGGCCTGTTAGCTCTATGTCTTTTAGTTGTACATGTGGACCTATTACTTCACTTTCTTGCTTCATTATTATGTGCCCACTGCTATATATAGACCTAGCTTGTAAAAGGAAAAGTAATGAATTACATAGCCTTTATTTCTTTCTCTGCTTTGGCTTTCGTTCTCAGCTCTGTTCCTTTTCCTTCTCCAGCTTTTCTCACATCCTCCTCGCCGTCGTTCAAGAGCTGAATATTGCATTTTGCATTAATGAGGAAAAAGAAAGACTAGTTACAAGTAAACACTCAATGTAACTAAACCCTATCACCATCCTCCTTCAACAACCTCAAGAGAGTTGAGGGGAAAACCTCATTATTAACATCATAAAGTATAAAACTATCATGTAAAGCTGTATTGGCAGAAAAATCGGCTGGCCGATTACTGGCCCTATTTATATACTGAAATAAAATCTTCTTGAAACCCATCAAAAACGAAAGATCCGACCCCTCAAAGCTGAAATGGACCTTATTCCTATGATCATAGATATGTTGCAGCCACTTGATAGCATTGATACTATCACCTTCTATAATGATCCCTTCTAAATCGATCATCCAATCCATGATAACCTCACGGATGACAGCAGCTGCACTCACCTCAGCTTGGAAAGCATCCCAGTGTTCAAAACCTTTGCCAGCAGCAATTACCAAAGCTCCCTCAAAGTTCCGCACAACTATCCCAATCCCAGCTTCATTAGCGCCGTCGTTCAAGAGATGAACGATGATGGTGAGTCTCTCATAGTGACCGAGATAACCTCGAGCTCGTCTAGGCAAGAGATCATAAGTGCCTGATTCGCATTCTCTAGCTAACGGTGCTTAAATATAGTGGTAAAAACAGGAGGAAAGGAAGATTTTAAGTGGTATATCAGTAAATACATTAATTTAGGTGTTGAATATGTATTTTAAATAATTTTAGATGTTATGTATGTAAAAATTCCTAAAAAATAATGGCAACAACTATTAAAACTCTTTATCAACCACACTAATCTGCACCTTTTTTTATAGATGACATATTCTATGAGGCGGATGAATTGCATTCAAGGAATGAACAAAAATATAGTCAAACTTTTTATTAATAGAAAAAAAATGAGAATCGGCCTTCGAATAATCACTTCTCTACAGCAATATGTCATAGCGTTGAAGTCGTGACTTCAATTCGATAAGAATAAGGTAGAAGAAGGCGAAGAACCCTCTTTAGCGCCTCTTTTAAAACCGTTATGCACGCGAAATTAAAGAGATGGAGGGAAGAAACGAACAAACTTGGGGATTTTTATAAAAGAAATTCAAACGGTTTTATAAAAGTAGATAAAAGTATATATATATATATATATATATATATATATATATATATATATATATATATATATATATATATATATATATATATATATATATATATATATATATATATATATATATCAACATACTTAAAATGGCAAATTGTTGTCTTGAAACTTTTAGAATCGACTATTTTGGAACCCTCAAGAAATAGGGCTTTCCAGAAAGTTCGTAATAAAGTTCACTGGTTCCCTATAAATTAAAGAAATCAACCGTTATCGCTGCTCGATAACCCTAACAAGAGATCAGAGAGAAATGACGATTATTCGCCGAGGCAACGTCTTCGACTCGTTGGGGGAGTTTCACTTCGGATCCAACAGCCTCTCCCATCCCCGATCTAGTATATGTGGCAAGATTTCAAATTTTGCCGAAGTATGTTTCGACTGGAAGGAGACGTCAGAGGCGCACGTGTTCAAGGCCGACCTCCCAGGGCTGAAGAAGGAGGAGGTGAAGGTGGAGGTGGAGGAACAAGGGCGGTGGCTTTGGATCAGCGGGGAGAAGAAGCGGGAAACAGAGGAGAAGGGCATAATCTGGCATCACATGGAGCGCAGTAGTGTCAACTTCCAACGACACTTCCGTTTACCGGAAAATGCGAAGGTGGACGGCGTGAGGGCCGCCATGGAGAACGGCGTTCTCACCGTCACGGTACCTAAGGAGGAGGTTAAGAAGGTTGGCGTGATGTCCATAGAGATCTCGGGCTGAGGAAAATGGCGTAATTCCTGGCAAATTGTGCGTCTCTGTGATTATGTTTTTACTATTTTGTGTATTGGTGAACTCTTGCGAGCCTCTATTTGTTTGTTATATATAAGTGCTTTTATATGCATTTCTATTAAAATCTGAGACTTGTTTTCCTTTGGATCAACTAAACTTTTACATAAGCGAGTGCGAGATCGTGGAGCGATCGGAATTAATGGACATCGTTAATTTCAATTAAAAACTGTTTTTTAGTTGTTATGACAATTGATTACAGCACAAAATAAAAAATTTCAGCGTAGATCGTTTATACCATTGTGAAAAATGATCTTTAATAGAATTTTGATCATTTTTGCTGTTTTATGATTTAAACCAGCTTGGCCTTAGGCCTTCTCCAATCGAACCTTAACTATGTATATGCCGGCCGAGTGCCGTTGCACTGTTTATTCGTTATATATTTTTTGTTTTAAGATAAATATATGATTAGAAATATATAAAATAAAGTAGAAAGAATACGGAAATAATTTTTTTTTATATAAGAAAATGAAATTTAATTGAAAATGAGTTTTGTATTATTGTATTTTTGAGTGAAATTTTCAGTTGAATATGCCCTTACCCTACCATAATGTTTAATTCTTATTTTAATGAAATTTTAATAGAAGCTTTCGTACGGTGAAATATAAAAAAAAAAGTTTAATTTACTTGATAAAAATGTGATTTCTATTTCGTCGAGTTCCTTATTGGATTTTTTTTTTTTAATAAGGTTCATTGCAAGTAAAAAATTGTACTGTTATTTAATTGTAGCTTGCCATTAATGAAAATCTGACCTAAAATTTTAACCGTAAACATGGCCCAACTCATATTTTTTATAGCACCAACCCATCCATCTTTTTCATACAACTCGGCTTATCTTGACCTAGGGGTGTAAACAAGTCGAGTCGAGTCGAGTTTTGGCCCTTATCGAGCTCGGCTCGTTAGATAGCTAGCGAGCTCGAACTCGAGCTCGACAGTCGAGCTCGAACTCGAGCTCGTGTCACTGTTATCGAGCTCGAGCCGGCTCGCCAGCCATGTGCGGGAATTTTTAAATTTAGGCGGGATTTTTCAAAAATTTTAAAATTAGGCGGGATTTTTAAACTTTAAGAGGAATTTTTAAAACTTAAACAAAAGTTTTATAAAAATATGAAATATTTCACTTTTTAATAAAATTTAGGTGATTATTATTATAATTTTTTAATATTTAAATTTAATAAATAAAATAAAATTATTTTAAAAAAAATATTAATATTTAATCGAGCCGGCTCGCGAGCTCACGAGCCAAGCCGGCTCGAGCTCGAGCTCGAGCTCGACTCATGAGCTCGATAAGCTCGGCTCGCGAGCAAATAAACGAGTCGAGCTCGAGCCGGCTCGCGAGCCGGCTCGGCTCACTTACACCCCTATCTTGACCCATTGCCAAGTAAGGGTGTAAATGAGTAGAACCTAAATTTTTAACCTTTAGCATATCCTAGTTAACTCATGAGTTGAATCATTTGTTTCAAAAGAGAAGAAACTATTATGATCTAGGTGGATATATGATGATGTAAGAAATTTAAGGTTGAAATGATAAAATTATAAATGATTCCAATGTTCACTTTAGCACCCCTACCATTTGTTGTCATTGTGACCTTTGTCGCCAGACAATGATTCTTCCGACTACCGTCGATTGCCGACTATGATCATTCCTACCTTCGTCGCCACATAATGTTCTTTCCGACCTTCATCACCTATCGACTACGGTCCTTCCAACAAAACGAATATGTCAATAATGATTCTTCTTATTTCCACCATATAACACAATCTATATGATGTATATTTATTACATCAAACCAAGGCCTTCTCCCAAGGAAGGCCTCGTAATCAACTGCAAATAATAATGAATTCATTCAAATAATGCCAGAACCCATAATTTTCCCCTTTTTAATATTTTTCACGTGTCTGTTTATATGTTAAATCTTCATGCAATACTAAAACGTTAAACTTTATACTTCTCTGCCACCGCCGAATATTCAAAGTTGTTGCTAAAAATGTTATTTCTATTTCGTTGAGTACTTATCCAGCTTCGAGAAATAGGAAGGTTCAGAAAAATATTTTTCTAACATAGAGTACTAATTGATTATACGTCTAGCTTGTTGTCATTATTGGACATACATATTTGTCTTAAAAAATATCATTTTTTGAGGTCAATAGATATTATTTATTAATGGATAAATATACTCTTTGATCATCATTCATTTATTCTTTATCTATATTAAATTTTTATACATTATAAATTATTAAATTTATTTTTTAGTATTTAATTATTGTTATACATGTTAATAATAGGTCTTGTAATGCATTTCTTATATAATATAAATAATTTTATTTTAATTTATTATTGTATAAATTCATATTCATTGAAAGTGAATTCTATGATTGAAAATTTATTATCATGCACATTCATTTCAATATTTCATTAAACAAACTAAATGCTCCAATAAAGCATCTTTGTTATAAGACTAATAATCATCATATTAACTATATAATACCTACTATAAATTCATTTATTAAAATAATTTAAATCTCTCTCTCTCTCTCTCTCTCAGCAGTCTTTACCAGCAAGTAGCATAAACATAAATGCTAAATTAATATTAGTGATACTCAAAATTTTCAGGGAGAGTTCAAAAATATGCTTAGAACAAAAATAATAAGAGGAAGAAACTGAAACACTAAAATAAAAAGAAGAAAATATATATATATACATAATTACACTTTTATTTGGAAAAAAGAAACTCTAGGTCTATTTGAGGGCAGCTATAATTTTTTTTAACTTAATTCTAATAGAGTTGTAGTGAGAAAATAATATTTTCAATACAATTCTGAGTATTTTAAAAATGTTTTTTTTTTCTTTGTTAAAGTTGAACAGAAACTTTTCTAAAGCTAACATTTTAGAAAATTTTGTCAAAAAATATATTTTCATTATAAGAATTTTAGAAAAAAGGATGTGGGAATAAAAAGCTGCCCTAATAGACCATCATATTGAATATAATAATTATCTAAAGAACAGTGTTGATGTGAAGGGCTTTTACAAGTGCAGTCGCCATTTGCTTAACAAGGACCTGGCCTCCGGACCGTTGCCCATTCCTGCGCTCTTCGATCAAATTCTGGAGCTTCTGTGGGAGGTCATTTTCCACTATGAGCTGCTTTGGTCTTGGATGATGCTCATAAACAGCCTTCATCATAAAAAAAAAATATCATAAAAGCTCTAAACTTTCATCTCATTCGGGACGGTTTTCTTGCTGCTTCTTAGGCTTCGTTTGAGACGGCTTTCTTACTGCTTCTTACATCCGCTGTAAGAAGCGGAAAGAAATCCGTCCCAAACGAAGCCTTAGAGCAACATTCCAATACAAAATTTTTAATTTTTGTACAAAAAAGCTGCTTTATGAAACATTAAGAAAGCCGTCCCATCCGAGCCCTTTGTGTAACAAAAATGCAAATTCATGAGTGTGATGAATCTTGAGAACAGAAACCAACCTTGATTAATTTAAGAAGATTAAGCCGAGCAATAGCATCTTGATGGTCCAGTCTTGAAATAAGAAGAGTAGCAAGACCACTGGTTGCCATTGCAGTATTTATCCTTGCTGATTTCCTGTAACATCAAGTAGAAATTAACGTTGTGACACCCAAGCTGAAGATGGAAAGATGAACATTTGAAAGACAGGGAATCAAATACGTAATGATCTTCAAGAAAGGCTCTAATATGTTGACAAAATATTGTTCTGGGCAATCCCTGAAGAACTTCACTAGCTTCTGGATGGCCTCTTTCCTCAACATAGCTTGTTCAACTTTCTTGTGGTCATTGTCATGAGCCAAGCAGACTGCAATGGAATCTAATGCGGTCACAGCCCATGCTTCATCCTCCAAAAGGTTTAGGTACACATCCAATCCACCATGAATCCTCAACTGCTCCCTCGAGTTTCGGGAGGCGTGAGCCATGTCGCAGAGAAGTGGCAATGCGCTGTGCTTCAATGATGAATCTGACATTATAAAGTTCATTAAATAAGGAATGATTCCATTCTCAGCTGCTTGTTCCTGTCTCCTCTTGTTTATCTTGCAAAGGTTGAATAGTGCACTGAGGACCTGAAATTTTATAGGATGAGATATGAGGAGAGGCTTCAACTAGGCTTGATATAGAATGTGTCACCATTTGTGCATCATAGAGATACTTTAGTTTTTGCCGATGTATTACACCAGGAATCACTCAGGCAAATTAATAAATATAGAAGTTCTACTAAATTATGGTTTACTAATTAAAAATGATACAAAAAAGCACTTCATATATCTGAAAAACAAAACAATTTTAGTGCATGATGTGGGCCAAGCCATCATAAAAATAGATACATTAAAAGGCAAAGAGAGGTTATACTACATTTTGATTTAAGAGAACTCTATTTTAATTTGATTACTTAAAACTATTGTATTTTCTTCTTAGTCAAAGCATCATTTCGGACACTCACTAGATGTACAAAAATTTTGAATTTTTCCTCCAATATAGTGCTTAATTAAAATGTGGGACCCATCTGTTTAGCCGCCCCCCCTACCCCTTGATTCCACCCCCCTTGGCCCCTCCTCCTGTAAATCAAATCCGGTCCACTAGGGACCGGTTTAATATGTTCAGCAGCCCCCCGGGCTAGCCAAACAAATACCTGTCAAATCAATGCAGTTCTGCCTCCTAGACTTTTTATGTTCTGGACTAATAGCATACGTTTAAATTTGGAAGTTGGTGAATCAAGGTCAGTAAAGAACAAAAGAAGAGGGAAAATGAAGTTTAAAGGAGGCTAACTGTTATTATTTCCTTGTATTTATATCAATCGTATCACACGTATTTATACTTGTTACATGTATGAAATATGTGGCTGATAATAAATCTCAATCATGTGGCTGGCATTCATTTCTTATTTTGCTGACGTGTTCTGTTCTATTTGATTGCATCCCTGTTTGTTATATGACGGCTATACTCGCCGAGGGTTTTCGGAAACCCTTAGCTTGCTTCTAAGGAAATGGTATCTCGAAGTGGAGAGAGGCTTTGTCAAGATGTTTGCGAGCTGATCCTGTGTGCTGATCTTCTGAACTCGAATAATATTCGAGTGTATATGGTGTCGTATGAAATGATGATCTATTTCCATGTGTTTTGTTTTTGCATGAAATACAGGGTTGTTGTCTAAGGCGATCGTTGAAGTACTGTCACAGTAGAGATCTGTAGGATGCAAAACTTGTATTTTGAAGTCTTGAAGCAGTTGTCTTAGCCAAATAATGTTGGTAATAGCTGCCGCCAGAGCTCTGTATTCCGCTTCTGTTGATGATATGGACACGGTATGTCGTTTCTTTACTGTCCACAAAATCGGTGTTGTTCCGAGAAACGAACAATATCCTGAGGTAGATCTTCTCGTTTCTATGTCACCTGCCCAATCTGCGTCTGAGTATGTTGAGAGATCTAGCGGTCCATGAGAGATGGGAAGACCGTAGTTTTCCATCCCTTTGATGTATCTTAGTAATCTTTTGAGTAGATTGACATGGTTGTGGATCATGCATGTGTTGACAAAGTAGGTTAACATGAAATGCTATGTCAGGTCTGGTTATGGTCAAGTATTGTAGAGCCTATTATTTGTCGGTATGTATATGGGTCTATGAGAATAGGATCATGTGGTATATGCTGTGGTGGTTTGGTGCATGATGGATTAGATAGAGGCTTACATGCATGCATACCGATAGTTTGAAGTAGAGATTTTGCATATTGTGTTTGAGATAGAAAAATGGAATTTTTGTATGTGAGTATTTGTATGCCAAGAAAATTGTTTGCCCTACCTAAATGTTTCATGGGAAAATATGTTTTGTAGTTTCAATATGATGCTGGATATGAGTTCTGGGTTGTTACCCGTGAGTAATATGTCATCTACATAAGTTAATATGTATACATGGAAGTCATTTTGTGAGAATATCATAAGGGACGGATCGGCTTTGCTCGGCTGAAATCCAAGTTTTTGTAAGTAAGTTGAGAATGTGTTAAACCATTGTCTTGATGCTTGTTTTAGCCCATATATTGCTTTATGAAGCTGACAAACATGTTCCGGACTTTCTTTGTCTTCATATCCTAACGGTTGTATCATATATATTGTGTCTGTCAATTTTCCATGTAGGAAGGCATTAGTCACATCAAGTTATTGTACCTCCCATTTTTTATTAAATGCAATAGTGAGGAGCATTCTCATTGTTGGGAATTTTGCTACTGGACTGAATGTTTCCGGATAGTTTATTCCATATTGATGCCGGTTGCCCTGAGCCACCAGTCTTGCCTAGTACTTTGCAACAGAACCATCTGAATGGAATTTTGTTTTGTAAGTCCATTTACATCCCAATATTGGAGTATTTGGTGGTAGTGGTACTAGCGACCATGTTTGTTGTTGCTGGAGTGCCATAAACTCAGTCTCCATAGCTTGTCTCCAATGTGAATGTTTTGCTGCTTCTTTGTATGTGATTGGATCTTGGTTTGGAGAGTTTTGATGTAACAGGTTGATGATGATTTTGGGTTTGAGTGATCCCGTTTTGAATCTTGTGATCATTGGGGGTGTGTGTATTGGTGGTGGTATGGGTGTTTGTGTTGTGGAGTTAATTCGTTGGGATATATGTTGTGTGAGCTGGGTTGTAGAATGTGTTGACTGAGGTGTAGTTTGTGCTGGTTGAGGTGTTGTTGATGGTGGGATGACAATCTGGGATGTATTTGTAGAGTACTGTGTTGTGGGTGTGAGAAGGTAAGGATTATTGGGAACATTGGAGGTGACTGATGTCACGACCCGACCCGACGGGGACGGGTCCCGCCCGAGCCGGATCGCGACGAGAGACCTTTCTTAACCAGGATCTGGCTTTGGATTAGGTTACTGAACTGATCTTTCAAATTCTTAACTCAACAGAAGCACACAGAACAACAGAGCTACTAAAAACATCAAATGCAGCGGAACAAAACATCTATCATTTCATTTCCTCAAAATAATCATCTACAGAACAGTACATGGCTTTCAACAGAAAGAAAGACAGAACAGAAAAGCCATGACTGTACAAAAATCAAAAGTACAAAAGTACCTAATCTGATCAGACTCTGAAACCTAGTCCTGAACTTCCTTGCCCTTCCCAGAACCTGAAAACCACCAGAAAGCAAGGGTGAGCTCAACAGCTCAGCAAAGCAACAAAACACCAATCTAAATTCTCAGAAAACAAAACCAAATTCATCGGACAGAAATCAGATCAGAAATCGGAACAGAATCGGAAATCAAAACTTACGGACAGATATCAAATCACATCAGAGTCGTACAGATCGTATCAGAACAGAACAAATCAACAGAGTCAGAATCAGAAATCAGAATCGTACGGATCATATCATATCATAATCACAATTTCGTACAGAACAGAACAGATACAGAAGATAGTACAGATACATATAGCTAAATGCCCTGACACTGACGGAATCTCTATGGATTCCGGCCCCTTATGCCTCCCTTCCCAGACACTGACTGAATCTCATAGGATCCAGGCCCCTTATGTCTCCTTTTTGTGCTCACGGCACCAAAACAGATGTGCTTATAGCACCAAAACAGAATTCATCGGATCCGGAACAGAACTGATTTCAGAATTTCAGATTTGAGCTCATTTCAGATTTCCCGTTTCACTAACTGAATCTCATAGGATTCAGGCCCCTTATAACTCCCTTTTTTATAGCTTATACACATAGCATTTCAATTCAGAACAAATACGGACAATTCAGAAATTACCCAAAAATCGGGCAGCACAACGGCAGTATACGGAATTTACACAAAAATTCCTGCAAAGAAAATTTACCGAATTCGCACAGAATACAGATATCAACATTTCAGAACATTTATTCTACTGCACAGATAAATTCCAATTTCACAGAAAAATCTGGTCGACTAAAAACACAGTCGAATCAAAAATACCCGGACGAAAATCTTCAAAATATAGTCAAAACGTGCACACCCGGCACGGCAACGATATACAAAAAGTTACGCGGTAAAAACTGAGTCAATCAACAGATACGGACAAAAATCATTAACGAAAACGAAATCCGGATAGAATATACCGCCAAACCCGACGGTTCTGAAAATTGAGAAAGGCGGAATGTGCCTTACCTCGAGCACAGCAATTTCCTCAACAGCCACTTCGGACGAAAACGGCTCCGCGTCGTCCGAAAATCCGCTTTTCCACTTTTTTCCTTCGTTTTTTCTCTCTCCTCAGCTTTTTCTCTCTCTTCAAAATATCTCATTTCTATATATATCCAGACTGATCGTCCTGGACGATCGAGCTTCGTACCGGACGATCCATGAAGAGAGGAATTTCGTCCAGACGAAAAATGACATATCGTCCCAGGCGAAGGGTTCACGGGAGAATTTTCGTCCAGACGATCCTGATTTCGTCCAGACGAACCATACAGCCAAAACTGATTTTCTGCACAACCTGTACCGATCGTCCCGGACGATCCAACTTCGTCCCGGACGAACCTGGAGCAAAAACTGATATTACAATCTCCCCAACTTAAAAAAAAATGTCGTCCTCGACATTATCCAATCCAACCTCCGTCAAAACAAGTACGGGTACGACCGTCTCATATCAGACTCCTTCTCCCAAGTTGCTTCCCGTGCAGTCCGGTGCTTCCACTGGACTTTAACCATCGGAATCTCTTTATTTCTTAACTTTCGGACGTCGTATGCCAAAATAAGCTCTGGCTCTTCCTTGTACGCCAGATTCTCCTGAATCTCCACCTCATCAGCTGACAACTTCTTCCCAGAGTCTGAAACCCACTTCCTCAGAGTGGATACGTGAAACACATTATGCACATCAGGCATAGATTCAGAAAGTAATAGACGATAAGCAGATTTTCCAATTCTTTCCAAAATCTCAAATGGTCCAACATACCTTGGACTAAGCTTGCTTACCTGACCAAATCTGCTCACACCTTTCATCGGGCTGACTTTGACATACACAAAGTCACCGACCTGAAACTCAACAAATCTGTGCTTCTGATTGTAATACTTCTGCTGACGATCTTGAGCGGCTTTCAATCTTTCTCTTATCAAATTGATCTTCTGAGCAGTTTCATCAGCAAAAGTGGCCCCCAAAGCCTGTCTATCTCCGACCTCCGTCAGAGTCAAAGGAGTACGACACTTCCTGCCATACAAAGCTTCGTACGGTGCCATACCGATACTGGACTGAAAACTGAATCGTCCTCTCAGACTGTCCGTCGGTCTGAGGATGAAAGGCTGTACTGAAATGCAGTTTCGTACCCAAGCCTTGCTGAATGCCTTTCCAAAGTCTGGAAGTAAAGCGTCCATCTCGATCAGATACGATCACACGAGGCACACCGTGCAATCTGACTATTTCCTTCACATAAATCTGTGCCAAGCGATCAACTGAATCCGTCTGTCTGATCGGAAGAAAATGGGCTGACTTCGTCAATCGATCTACAACCACCCAAATGGCATCATGTTCTTGTCTAGATCGAGGAAAACCCATCGCAAAATCCATCGTTACCTCCTCCCATTTCCACTCAGGGATAGGCAACGACTGCAACAGTCCACCTGGTCGCTGATGCTCTGCCTTCACCAACTGACAGGCTTCGCATCTCGACACAAACTCTGCCACATCCTTCTTCATCCCAGGCCACCAAAACAAAAGCTTCATATCAGCGTACATCTTACCACTGCCTGGATGAACAGTGTAGCCTGAATGATGAGATTCGTACAGAATCTCCTGCCTCAAGTCTCCAAACACAGGTACCCACAACCTGTTCTTACAGAAAATAGCACCAGAATCAGAAATTCGAAGTTCAGGAGTCTTACCAGATCCAATCTGAGCTATCAACTTCGAATAATCAGAATCTGACTTCTGGGCTTCTTGAATCCGTGCTTCCAAAGTAGACCGAATACTCATCTGAGCCAACTCCAAATCATTGGAGGAAACCACCTCCAACTGCAATCTCTCCAAATCACGAATCAGAAAGTCATCACAGGTAAGCTGAATACCTGAGAATCCAGAAGACTTTCTGCTCAGAGCGTCCGCTACCACATTCGCCTTCCCAGGCTGATACTGAATAGTCAAATCGTAGTCCTTGATCAACTCGAGCCACCTCCTCTGTCTCAGATTCAGATCCTTCTGAGTAAAAATATACTTCAGGCTCTTATGATCAGTAAAGATCTCACACCTGACGCCATACAAGTAATGACGCCAAATCTTCAAAGCAAAAACTACTGCAGCTAACTCCAAATCATGTGTCGGGTAATTCTTCTCATGTGGTTTCAACTGTCTCGAAGCATAAGCAATTACCTGACCATGCTGCATCAGAAACACAACCCAATCCTTTCAGTGAAGCATCACTGAACACCTGGAAACCCTCCGTACCTGACGGAAGTGCCAACACTGGAGCTGAAGTCAAACACTCCTTCAATCTCTGAAAACTAGCTTCACACTCCGGTGTCCAAACAAAAGGTACTGACTTCTGAGTCAGTCTCGTCAGAGGAGTCGAAATCTGTGAAAATCCTTTCACAAACTTCCTATAATACCCGGCCATGCCCAAGAAACTACGTACCTCAAATACCGTAGTCGGCCTTGGCCAATCAGCAACAGCCTGAATCTTCTGGGGATCTACAGAAATGCCTTTTCCGCTAATCACATGCCCCAGAAAAGAAATGCTCTTCAGCCAGAATTCACACTTAGAGAACTTGGCATACAGCTGATGCCTCCTCAAAGTCTCCAACACAATCCTCAAATGTCTGGCATGCTCATCCTCAGATGCAGAATATACCAGAATATCGTCAATGAAGACGATCACAAACTGATCCAAATACTCCCTGAATACTCGGTTCATCAAATCCATGAAAATCGCGGGCGCATTGGTTACCCCAAAAGGCATAACCAAAAACTCGTAGTGCCCGTACCGAGTACTGAAAGCAGTCTTCACCACATCAGCTTCCTTCACCTTCACCTGATAATATCCGGATCTCAAATCAATCTTCGAAAATACCGAAGATCCGGAAAGCTGATCAAACAAGTCGTCTATCCGAGGCAAAGGATACTTGTTCTTGATCGTGACCTTGTTCAAATCTCTGTAATCAATACACATACGGAGTGTACCGTCCTTCTTCTTCACAAACAGAACAGGTGCTCCCCAGGGCGAAACACTAGGGCGCACAAAACCTCTATCAACCAACTCCTGAAGTTGAAACTTTTCAGCTCAGAAAGTTCTTTCGGTGCCATTCTGTACGGAGCTTTCGATATCGGGAGCGGTACCCGGAAAAACATCGATAGAGAACTCCACATCTCTATCCGGAGGTAAACCAACCAACTCCTCAGGAAAAACATCAGCAAATTCCCGTACCACAGGGATCTCAGAAACAGAACCAACCTCCAGGTTCAGATCCCGCACCGAAGCTAAAAATACCGGACATCCTTTCTTCCACATCCTGCTCACCTCCAACACAGAAACCAGACTGGAGAGAACACCTCGTAATCCCTGAAATACAACTCTATCTCCAGCCATAAGCAAACTCACTTGCTTCTTCAGACAGTCTATCTGAGCCTCATACTGACTCAGCCAATCCATGCCCAGAATCACATCATACGAAGAAATCGGCAATCGAATCAAACTCGATTTCCACTTCTTGCCAGAAATCTCGATCTCACACAAACAAAACTGTCGGGCAATCAATGGATTCCCAGCCGGTAAAATCACAGACAAAGAAACCGGTAAAACCATCGAATCCAAATGTAAAATCTCAAAACAATGCTCGGACAGAAAAGAATGACTCGCTCCAGAGTCAAACAAAACACGACAGGGCTGATCAGAAATGTAAACCGTACCTGTCACAACATCCGGAGCATCACGAGCCTCCTGCTGACTCAGACTGTAAACTCGTGGCTGAACTGGAACAGGAGCTGAAGCAACAGAACTACTCTGCTCCCTCTGAATCGTAGGTGGTCTCTCAGCGGTGCAGAACTAGAACCACCACCTCTACCAGCAAATCCCTCAGGGCGAGGAGGAACAGTCCTCGGTCTTCCTGCTGCTGAACCAACAGGTCTGACAAAGCCCTCAGATCGCTGCTCAGAACGCTGATCAAATCCCATCTGCGGACATTCTGCAATCCTATGTCCCGGCTGACCACATCTGAAACAAAGACCAGCTATCCTGTAGCACTGGCCATGGTGTCGCCGTCCACAACTCTGGCACACAGGTGCCGAACTGACAGATCCAGAACTAGTCGTACTGGTAGCAGTACCAGACGATCCTCCGCTCTTCCTGGAATCTCCAGATCCAGATCCAGGAACAAATCTCCTCTTCCCAGAGGAACCACTGCCAGATGTCTCTCCTCCAAACCTCTTCCTACTCGCAGTCCACCGCTGCTGAGTAGCTGTCATGTCATTCTCAATCAGACGAGCTCGCTCCACAAGCTCAGAGAAATCAGTAATCCGGAACGGTATCAGAGGCTGCCTCAAAGTGTCTCGTAAGCCTCTCAGAAATCTGTAGCACCTCTCAGTAGACGTGCTAACCAGCTGCGGAGCGTACCTGGCTAATGTAGTAAACTCAGCCTCGTACTGCATCACCGTCTTGCTCCCCTGAACAAGTCTCAGAAAACTCTCCTGCATCTGCTGTCGTGCAGAAGGGGGAACAAACCAATCTCTGAATACCTCAGTGAACTCCTCCCAAGTAATCAAAGAGTTCAATCTGCCCTGAAATCTGGCTGCTTGCTGGCCATCCCACCAGTGCTCAGCCTCTCCGTCCAACAGAAAAACAGCTAACGGAACTTTCCTGTCTGCAGGACACTGCATCCCGTCAAAAGTCTTCTCCAATCTCCTCAGCCACTCCTCGGCTGCTCTGGGCTCAACAGCGCCCTCAAACCTCGGAGGCTTCAACCTCAAAAATAACTGCAGGTGTCGATCAATGTCCTCAGATCTAACAGTCGAAGCTCTGCTCTGAGTCTCGCTCATCATCTGAGCAACAAGTGAAGCAAACTGTGAAAGCGTATCAGCACCGACCACTGGGGCTGTACTCCCCACTGGTGCTGCCTGATCGTCACTCTGACCGTCTGTCATATCTGGGTCTGGCTGATCCATACAGAAAAATCCAGAAAATCCGGAAAACTATCACAAAACAACACAAAATAACACAATAAAAAGCCAAACGACCCAAAACTACCTCCCAGACAGACTCACTGATCACTTCCTAGAGCTCTGTTTTACAATCCAACCTGTTTCCAAAACCAGTGCTCTGATACCACAAAAAAAGCTTGTCACGACCCGACCCGACGGGGACGGGTCCCGCCCGAGCCGGATCGCGACGAGAGACCTTTCTTAACCAGGATCTGGCTTTGGATTAGGTTACTGAACTGATCTTTCAAATTCTTAACTCAACAGAAGCACACAGAACAACAGAGCTACTAAAAACATCAAATGCAGCGGAACAAAACATCTATCTTTTCATTTCCTCAAAATAATCATCTACAGAACAGTACATGGCTTTCAACAGAAAGAAAGACAGAACAGAAAAGCCATGACTGTACAAAAATCAAAAGTACAAAAGTACCTAATCTGATCAGACTCTGAAACCTAGTCCTGAACTTCCTTGCCCTTCCCAGAACCTGAAAACCACCAGAAAGCAAGGGTGAGCTCAACAGCTCAGCAAAGCAACAAAACACCAATCTAAATTCTCAGAAAACAAAACCAAATTCATCGGACAGAAATCAGATCAGAAATCGGAACAGAATCGGAAATCAAAACTTACGGACAGATATCAAATCACATCAGAGTCGTACAGATCGTATCAGAACAGAACAAATCAACAGAGTCAGAATCAGAAATCAGAATCGTACGGATCATATCATATCATAATCACAATTTCGTACAGAACAGAACAGATACAGAAGATAGTACAGATACATATAGCTAAATGCCCTGACACTGACGGAATCTCTATGGATTCCGGCCCCTTATGCCTCCCTCCCTTCCCAGACACTGACTGAATCTCATAGGATCCAGGCCCCTTATGTCTCCCTTTGTGCTCACGGCACCAAAACAGATGTGCTTATAGCACCAAAACAGAATTCATCGGATCCGGAACAGAACTGATTTCAGAATTTCAGATTTGAGCTCATTTCAGATTTCCTGTTTCACTAACTGAATCTCATAGGATTCAGGCCCCTTATAACTCCCTTTTTATAGCTTATACACATAGCATTTCAATTCAGAACAAATACGGACAATTCAGAAATTACCCAAAAATCGGGCAGCACAACGGCAGTATACGGAATTTACACAAAAATTCCTGCAAAGAAAATTTACCGAATTCGCACAGAATACAGATATCAACATTTCAGAACATTTATTCTACTGCACAGATAAATTCCAATTTCACAGAAAAATCTGGTCGACTAAAAACACAGTCGAATCAAAAATACCCGGACGAAAAATCTTCAAAATATAGTCAAAACGTGTGCACACCCGGCACGGCAACGATATACAAAAAGTTACGCGGTAAAAACTGAGTCAATCAACAGATACGGACAAAAATCATTAACGAAAACGAAATCCGGATAGAATATACCGCCAAACCCGACGGTTCTGAAAATTGAGAAAGGCGGAATGTGCCTTACCTCGAGCACAGCAATTTCCTCAACAGCCACTTCGGACGAAAACGGCTCCGCGTCGTCCGAAAATCCGCTTTTCCACTTTTTCCTTCGTTTTTCTCTCTCCTCAGCTTTTTCTCTCTCTTCAAAATATCTCATTTCTATATATATCCAGACTGATCGTCCTGGACGATCGAGCTTCGTACCGGACGATCCATGAAGAGAGGAATTTCGTCCAGACGAAAAATGACATATCGTCCCAGGCGAAGGGTTCACGGGAGAATTTTCGTCCAGACGATCCTGATTTCGTCCAGACGAACCATACAGCCAAAACTGATTTTCTGCACAACCTGTACCGATCGTCCCGGACGATCCAACTTCGTCCCGGACGAACCTGGAGCAAAAACTGATATTACAACTGATGTGGGGTTAGTCAGAGAAATTTTGGTAAACAGGAATATGTCTTCGTGAAATGTGACATGTCTTGAGATGGTTATTTGGTTTGTATGAGGATTCAGACATTTGTATCCTTTATGGGATGATTAGTATCCCAAAAAAATACGTGATGTGGCTCTGGGAGCTAGTTTGTGATGATTTTGTGGTGATATCCATGGGAAACATTCACATTCAAATGTTCTTAATATAGAGTAGTCTGGGTATAGCAGCTGGTATGGAGATTTGTTGTGGGTGTTCTGAGATGCAATTATGTTGATCAAGTATGATGTCGTGAGAACTGCATTAGGCAAGTATATGTATATAACTGATGCCGTATTGATCAATTCTCTTGTTGTTTCTATCAGATGTCTATGTTTCCTCTCCGCTGTGCCATTCTGTTTAGGCGTACATGGGCATGAGATCTGATGTATGATGCCTTGCTTTTGTAGATAATTTTGTAGTGTTCTGTTTACATACGCTGATCCTCCATCAGATCTAAATTGTTTCACTTTGTGAAGTATTTGTTTTTCTATCATTGTATGAAACATGATGAATGTTTCTGCCACCTTAGATTTTGATTTTATGGGAAAGACCCATGTGAACCGAGAATGATCATCTATTAAAAGAAGGTAATATCGATATCATTGATATGATGTAATTGGGGCAGGACCCCATACATCTGAATGTAGTAGTTCTAAAGGAACATGCGAACGGGAAGTATAAACAGGAAATTGTAGCCTGTGGCTTTTAGCCATTTTACAGGCTATACAAGTATTGGGAGGTTTTGACATTTTGAGTGTGTGGTTGGTATTGGATATGATGGTCATGGTTCTGATGTTGGGGTGTCCAAGTCTGTTATGCCATGTAGCAGGGGGTTGATGAATGGCTGTAAGTGTTGGTCTGAGCTTGGATGATGTGGTGGATATCGAGTAGAGTCTATTACGACTTGGACCCTGAAGCAGAATTTGATTTGTCTTGATATCCTTGACAATAAAGCCAAATTCATCAAATGTGATGGCAATGTTGTGTCTTTAGTTAAGTGGTGAATTTAAAAAAGTTTATGGGAAAGTTGGGGAATATGAAGTAGCTGAGATAGTAGCAACTTACGATTGGGGGTTGGTAATAGGCCTGCGCCGGTATGAGCAATAGGAATTGTACTGCCATCACCAATTTGTATATTGTCTGCACCATTGTATGGTATGGGATCTCCTAATGTGAGATTGTTGATATCATTTGTCAGGTGAGCTGTTGCACCGGAGTCCAGATACCAATCAGAATTTTGGTTTTCATTCGTGGCAGTGAGAGCTGTGTTGCTTTTTGGTGGTGGGGGAACATAATTGTTGTTGTATCTATGCCAACAGTTGTTAGCTGAATGCCCTTCTTGTTGCATATTTGGCATTGCTGTATGGGTTGATTATTGGTTCTGGTGTTCTAGTAGTTGTGTCTACCTCTTCCTCTTCTTCCCCTTCCTCTATTTGTATATAATGCTATATTATGATCTGGAAAGCTGAGTTGCCTTGCTGCTTTTGCGTTGAGATTAATCTCTTCACTAATTAAAAAGGCATATAAGTCATCAAGACTTATTGGTTGTACCATAGTACGTATGGTGCTTTTGAATGATTGGTAAGCTGAAGGTAAACCATTCAATGTGTATAGAATTACATCTTCTTTATCGATTGTAGCTCCTGCTACTGCAATTTTGTCCACCAGTGTCTTGACCTCGTTCAGATATTCTGCCATGGTTTGTTGTTTCATCGAAACATTGTGTAATTCATTCTTAAGTTGAATTACTCTTGATCTGTTAGATGCCTGTTATCTTCTTTCAATTGTGTTCCATATTGCAGCCGATGAATCAAGATGAAGTACATATGGGAGAATGGCTGTACAAATTGTTGAACAAAGCGCAGCTGCTAGGTTTTGATCTATCAAAACCCATTCAGTGTACTTCGAATTGATCATGGATGATCCATCATTCGTCTGCTATAGACGATTTCGTGGTGTGAAGCTCGGATCCACAAAATTGTAAAATCCATTTGCTCTTAACAACTTTGTGATTTGAGATTTCCATATGGGATAATTATCATTCGATAATTGTGTAGGAATAATGTTCTTGATGTTTGAAATGAAAAATTTCAAAGTTGCAGGTATGTTGCAGGCATCTGTGTTTGTGTCGGATGATGAATTTGCGGTGCCATGAGAAATGCTTACTTGAGTGACAATGAAGAATCTGGGCTTTATGCAGGAATGAGGAATCGGTGCTCTGATACCATAAAGAAGAGGGAAAATGAAGTTTAAAGGAGGCTAACTGTTATTATTTCCTTGTATTGATATCAATCGTATTACAAGTATTTATACTTGTTACATGTATGAAATATGTGGCTGATAATAAATCTCAATCATGTGGCTGGCATTCATTTCTTGTTTTGCTGACGTGTTCTGTTCTATTTGATTGCATCCCTGTTTGTTATATGACGGCTATACTCGTTCTCTCCTTTTTAAGAACTCATCTTCTGTCTTAAGATAAGACTATCAAAATCCAAAAAATCAAGATATAAATTAACGTATTGCATCATAAATAAGAACTCTTAACCTTACAGATTGAAAACTTTGCTACGTGATGAAATTTATTCTCAGAAGATAAATTATTTAAGCAAAATGCATGCACGCATTGTGTAGATAAAACAATAATTAGAGTGACGTATATAAGAAAATTGGTTTAGTTTTGTACTATGGTCTGTAAAGATTGCAATATTATTTAGAAGGAGCCACTGCGATTGTATCACTGAAAAATCTTTTAAACATCAAGATGGCTTCACATAAACGATCTAAATTGCAGCAATTTAAGAATGCCAAAAAATCAAACAAGCTAAATTTATAAATAATATAACGTATAAATAAATTGTTAATAAACCAATTATATTCCGTTGTAAAGTTTGACTGCTTACTTCAATGTGTATTTGAGAGTCAAAAGGTCCATCATGAACTTGGAGGTTAGGAATCAAATGTTTGATTGCATCTGCACGCTGGAGATACTCTAAACAATTTGGATCACCAGAAAGATGATTGACGCATTTAAGCATCTGAAATTCGGAAGCAGAAAAAGGGGAGTTACAAGACATCAGTAGTAAATAACAAGCAACTGCTAGCTTATCACGATTCACACTCACCTTCAGAAGAATAGGAGGCTCTATCTTGTTGAACATTTGGAAAAGCCGAGTAAGCAAGCTTTGACTACACATGTAGGATTTTACAGAAGAATCAGCTTGGGCAAATTCTAATAAAAGATCTGCAACCTTTTCAAGATACTCTCGTGCCACATCAGCATTCAGGGATGATACCATTTGTGAAAGTAATCCGGAGGATGTTGAGCTCCCTGGCCTTGCATTCAGAACACCAGAGCCAGATAATACTCCTGATGTAGTCCTAGAAGCAACACCAGACGTTGAAGTACCTTCATTTGAAGCATTTGAGCCCATGGATTGCGGTAAAACCTTCCTATTTACTCTCTTGGATGGTTTTCCATTGGAATCTGCATGTTCCTTTTCTTTCCCTTGTCTAGAGACCTCTACGGTTTAGCACAAAAGAAGGTAACTACCAGAACGTTAAATGAATACAAAATTATATCCGATTACATAATAGAAGTTTGTATGTTGTCAATGTGATGCAGCAATAAAATCTAGATTTAAGAAAAACAAAATAGTGAACATGGCAAATGAGTATAAATATGCATATATAAATAATGATAATTTCTCCTCGAGGAGATATTTATTCCCTCCAAATTTAATTTATATTTCTTTTTGTTTAAAATCACATCATTTATATTAAAAATCTTTAACAATCAATGTCATGTAAATTATTAATGGTTTGAGCTTTATCATTTTTTATAATAATTTAAACATGAATAATCAGAAAACATATATAGACAATAATCCTAATTTTATTAATTTATTTCACCAATTAAAATTATTAAATAAAATATAATTATCATCATTAACCAATATAATTAATTATATGCCATTTGAAAGGTACTATATATTGACAATCATAATAATCATTTGAATCAAAATTATTAAATAAAAACTAATAATCATCTTTAAACCAATTTAATTAAATAGAAGTAATTTGAAAGAGTTTATACACTCATAATCATTTGAAGCAATCAAAATCATCCATAAAATTTTTTTTGATAAATTTAATTAATGATCCGATGATCTAATTTTTTTGAAATTATATATATCATTAATTTTAATGATGTTAAAGATAATGAATAATTTTGACCTTACAATTAAAGATCACCACACAAATAGGAGTCTACCCTCCTAGGAGGACAAATCAAGCATTTGTTTTGCTCATTGCTCATTGCTCATTGCTCATTATTTTGTTCTCTGCTCGCTCCTAAACTAAAAGGTCCATAAAGATTTCAAGTTGGTTAAGTTTTTTGTGATTGCATAGTAAAAAGCATTGCATCATCACTCAGCCAGTGATAGCCATTACACCTATTCCTTTAGCCTATCCCGAGCTACCAATCTAAGTAAGCTCAGTAAAAAACATTCATCCATAGAAGAATCTTCTTCTTTAAAGATGGCAGAGATTTTGGACTTGAGAATATTTTAAGGATTAGGGACTGGGAATGGATTTATGATTAGGGTTTTAGAGGTATAATGATAGAAGGATAAAGAATGTTTTGATTTAACCTTTTCTAGAGAGAGAGCTAGGAAGACAAGAAGGTATCTTCTTTTGCGGTATAAGGCAACGCCAATTAGAGGGGATAGGCTAATCAAACAAGAGATAAATGCAACTAGAGAAATATTGCTACAGAGAGAAAATAGGAATCAATATATAGAAAAGGGTGGTTGGATTTCTTTAAGTTCTTGTAATATATGATAGAGAGAGGACTCAGGTTTGAATCTATTCCGGGAGAGATTGAGAGAGAGAAGAAAGAGAGAAATTGAGGAGAGAACTACGAGAGAGAAATTGAGGAGAGAACTACGAGAGAGAGAGAGAGAGAGAGAGAGAGAGAGAGAGAGAGAGAGAGAGAGAGAGAGAGAGAGAGAGAGAGAGAATTGATGCGTTGGTAAAAATTTTAACTAAGTTTATTACAATGAGAAAAGAGGTTTATTTGCACGTAAGAGGTGTGGAAAGGAATGTTTCTAAAAGGAGAGATACTAGATACGACATAAGAAAGAAAAGATGGGGTATTAAGGAGAGAGAAAATGAAGAATATTACAGAGAAGTAGCGGAACAAAACATCTTGCACGATCATAAACCTTTTAAATGCTATATAAATGATTGACAAACAGAAGCAGATTTGTTATTCTTTCATTTAAAATGAATATTATGTAGCAATGGCTGTTTAGATATGGCTGCAAACAAGTCGAGTGTTCGGCAAGCTACTTGTAACTCATCTCACCTGTAACACGTTTATGATCACATTTGATTTAATAATCAAATAAGCTTGAATATTTTTTAAAATACCCAATTGTTAAATAAACATGTTTAAACACTTATTTGTTCGACTCATATATGTTCATGAACAATCTCTTTTGAAGCTCGTGAACAAGCTCATTTAAAAACTTGCTTGATGTTCGATATGTAGCTCAATTAAGTATTGTTATAACTTGTGAAAATGATTAACAACTTAAGTTGAATGCTTTATTTCTATTATAATTTGATAACATACAACAACAAGAACAACATCAAGCCTTTATCCCACTATATGGGGTCGGCTACATGAATCTTTTCTCTCCATTTTGTCTTGCTAATAGTAAAATTTTCATTTAAATATAATAAAAAAAATATTATTTCTAATATTTTTTAATCAAGTTTTTTTTAGGTCTACATCTTCCTTTCTTAACATTCAAATCTAATTCATCTACTCTCCTATACGGGTTATCGGAAAGCTAACATTTTATGTGAACAAACCATCTAAGACGACTCTCTCTAATCTTAGTTGCAACTGGAGCTACTCCAACCTTTTCACGTATATGCTCGTTTCGTATTCTGCCTCCAAGAGTAAAGCCACTTATTCACTTGAGCATTCTCATCTCTGCATATGCTTCTCTTCTATGGCCAACATTTTGCGCCATAAACCACCATCTTACAGAATTTTCTTGTGAGTTTGAGGGGTACTTTTCTATCACACAGCATGCCCGATGCATTACTCCACTTCAACCATCCAACTTGAATTCTACTAATAATATGCCCATCTATTTCACTATCACTCTTAACAATAGACCCGAAATATCTAAAACAAGTACTCTTATTAATGACTTAATCATCCAAAGTCAAAATCCCCCCACTAGATCTATTACTACTAAATTTACACTCACTGTATTCGATTTAGATCATACTCAAATGAAAACCTTTAGATATCTAAGGTTGATCTCCATAATTTAAGTTTACCTTCAACTCACTCTCTAGTATTATCTATAATTTAATAACATAATTAATCATTAATTAATAAATTTTAAAACTAATTCAATAGAGAAAATAACAAAAATGATCCCTCAACTCTTTAGGAAAGACCAAAATAATCCTCACCTATCTTGAGGGACCATTTTGGTCCCTCAACTCTTTAAAATGGAATCATTTTGGTACCAACATCTAAAATAATGGATGTTAGACTAATGGTGTTAAAATTAGGGGTATTTTTAAATAATTATAATTTTTCAAAATAAATTTATTAATCATTTGTTTAATAAGAAAAACTAATAGTATTTTTAATTATAATTTTAAAAATTTAATCATATTTTATAAATTATGTTTGATAAATATATTTGTGACTAAAATGAACATTTAACTATATTTTTATAAAAACTATAATTTAAAGTTATTGTTATGCAAGAAATAGTTACTTAAAAATTATAAAATATAACTTAAATTTTAAATTTATAACTAAAAATGCTATTACTTTTCCATATTAAACAAACATTTTAAATAAATATATATATATATATGCAAATTATACCTAATAGATTTAATAAAAAATTACTAAAATATCTTTATTTTTAACACTATTAAGTAAAAAATTCATTATTTTGGATGTTGAGACCAAAATGATCCTATTTTAAATAGTTGAGAGGCCATTTCAATCGCTCAGGATAGTTGAGGATCATTTTGGTCATTTTCTCTAATTAAATATTATAATTTTTAGTATTTAGATTAAATTATTACTTTTTATAATATTTTAATATCTATTATAATATTAGAGTTAAAAAACCTCTTGCCCAACTCTCCTCACCCTCTTGCCTCTTGTGTCTTTTTCCCTCAATATTTTGCCTCGGAGCTTCTCGCATCTTTCTCCCCCAATAAGCTACCCCAAATCCTTCGAAACCCTTGTGTCTCCTCATTTTTCTTTCTACATTAGTTGTTGCTAAAAATTTGAGAAGGCATTGACGAGTATCATCGAAAACCAATAATTTACCCATTTGTGAACAGGTTCTATTATTGAAACCCTTCTTTCGTCGTTCAACATGCCGCCTCCCAGTATGCCTAAAATTTTTGATAGATTCAGTATCGATGGGTTAATCGTATGCATTTGGTTCTTTTTAAAAGGAAACTGAAAATTATTAAAGGAGACATACAAATATATTTTTAATATAAGGAAGTGATTGGGATAAAACTAATGATGATGGCATACAAACATATTGTATCAAGTAGGTTCAGTGATTTTTATTTTGGTTGGGTTTTAGTATATGCTATACATAAAGTATATCTAGAAAAAAATTAGCTAACATCTTTATTGATATATTTTCACATAATTTTTAGTTTTGTTATGATAAATTATTTTCACGTAATGAACATCTAAAAAGTAAAGTGATAGGAAACACTAGTTTACAAGTGAAACTTATCAATCTTGAAAAATCAGCAAGAAATCTCCACAAAACTCCAAGTAAAACCAGAAAACAGTAGATGTTTTTGCATTATTTAATGAAAGGAGCAAGAAAATACCAAGATACAAGCGATCCTCTATTCGAGAGGAGAATAATCTCTTCAAAACTCTCTAGACACCACTAGAGCCCAGGAACACTAAAAGCACTAAAAATCAGCCACCAAAAATATGCCCTAATCCTGATACAAACTTCTACTTAAAACAAACAACAACAACAACATCAAGCCTTTGTCCCACTACGTGGGGTCAACTACATGAATCATTTTTCTCTATTGTGTCCTGTTAAAAGTCAAATTCTCGTTTAAATCTAATAAAGAAAGATAATTTCTAATACTTTCTAACCAAGTCTTTTTAGGTCTACCTCTACCTTTCTTAACATAAGTCAAATCTAATACCTCTATTTTCCTAACCGAGTCATCGGAAGGTCGCCGTTTTATGTGATCAAACCATCTAAAGGCGAATCTCTCTAATCTTATCTTCCACTGGAGCTACTCCAACCTTTTCATGTATATGCTCATTTCGTATCCTATCTCTAAGGGTAAAGCCACTCATCCACCTGAGCATCCTCATCTCTGCAACACTCAACTTACTATTATGCTTCTCTTTTAATGGCCAACATTCAGCACCATAAAGCATTACAAGTCTCACCACCATCTTATAGAATTTTCCCTTAAGTTTGAGGAGGACTTTTCTATCACATAACAAACTCGATGCATTCCTCCATTTTAACCATCCAACTTCAATTTTACTGATAATATCCCCATCTATTTCACCATCATTATGAACAATAGATCCAAGATATCTAAAACATGTACTCTTATTAATGACTTGATTGCCCAAAGTCACAATCCACTCACTAGGTCTATTATTACTAAAATTACACTCAATTTATTCAGTTTTAGATCTACTCAAGTGAAAACATTTAGACTCTAAGGTTGACCTCCATAATTCAAGTTTACCTTCAACTCCATCCATAGTCTTATCAACAAGAAGAATATCATCAACAAAAAGCATACACCAAGGTACATCCTCTTACAAATGTCTAGTGAGAACATCTATGACTAAAGCAAAAAGATATGGCCTTAAGGTTGATCCTTGATGTAATCCAACCAAAATAGGTAAATACTTGGTCAAACCATGTCACGACCCGTCCCGGATGCTCGATCTAACGAGGCGGGTACGAAAAGTCGGACTGTAGTACATTTCCAAAAGTAAAAACAACTCATCATCAAAACTTTTACAATAAACTGAAGAGCCACTAAACACAAAAAAACTATTTTACCTGTTATCATTTGCTCCTCGTCTTCTGTAAACATGTTCTTCTCTTTCTGCCATTTCTTTTCTTAGGAATTACCTGAAACATTTGAACTCGTGGTTTGAGTTTACTAAGTAAACTCAGTGGGAAATTATATAAATTTATCTTTATAAAAATGGATTAATATATATTGTTTCCTTTCTTAATCTTATTCCTTTATTTCATTAACTTATACTTCTTTGGTTATTTTCATTTATACTATTTTTGAAAAAATGTTATCTTAAATTTTTCATTTACATTTCCTTTTCCCATTTGATTCACGCAGGAGCACCGTCTTAAAGTACCCAAAGGTACAACCTTTTCCAATTGATTTCCTTTTCCCCTTTTCCATAGAATTTTCCTTTTCCTTTTTTTTTTTTTGTGCACGAGTACGGCGTCCCCAGCCAGTACCATGAGGGGGTGACTCCTGTCATTTTGCAATACCCTTTTCCTTTATTTTCTTTTCTTTTCTCATTTTTATCCTTATAGTTACCATTGCATATAACATATATCACATGTATCCTTATAAATTATTTCCTTTCTTTTCTCATAAGCTTATCATATATGGATTCTTTCTTAAGACTATAAAATCATAAGGATTTGTCTTCAACATTTTATAATACAATATTTTAATCAATTATTTAGAAAATTGAAATCATGAATAAAACATAAAATAATATAATTTACCCACTTTGAACTCTTTAGGTCTTCGATGCTTGATCTTCTCTTGAATCAATTTCTCTTCTTGTTGAATCCTCGCGGGATCAACACATACAACTTGATCTTTCACTCTCTAATTCCCTAAAATTCAAATAATAACTTCTATCAATATAATATTTTGATTTAATTTCTAAATATCATTAAAATTGAAATTGGAAGGAATTCACTTACACTTATGAATGGAGACTTCTCAAACTCTCAAAATCCTTCTTCTCGCAAAATTTCCTTTTTCCTCGCTTCAATCCCTTCCTTATCTTTCAAGAAACATATCATTCACTTTGGATGAGGTAAAGGGAGGAAATTTATACGAGAAATCTGAAAGAAAAAAAATCAACAAACCTTTCCCTTAATCCTTATCGTCCATTTCTCTCGTTCTTCCAATCTCTCCCAAAATAACACTTTGATAATGATAAGAATAAAAAGGAATCATTATTTCCCATCATTGAAAACAATCGTGTGCTAAAATTAGAAAAACGAAACTCACCTTGCTCTCCCGCACGAACGCCCGTCGCCCGCCCCTCTCTGTTTCGCGAACTGCTTCTGTTCCGCGACTCTTCTGTTCGCGAAATTATAAAGGCGGGCCGGCCGGTTCGGTTGAGCCGGCCGAAAGAACCGGTTATCACAATCTCCCTTCCTAAAAAAAATTTCGTCCTCGAAATTAAACAAGTAATATGAAACATACCTTAGTTAAAAAGATGAGGATATTGACTCCTCATTTCAGCTTCTCGCTCCCAGGTGGCATCTCTTTCTAATCCATGTTTCCATAAAATCTTCACAAAAGAAATTGCCCTATGCCTCAGTTGTTTTACATCATAATCCAGTATCCTTTCTGGTTCTTCTATATATTTCAAATCAAGCTGCAAGTTAATGGATTTTGACTGTATTCTCTTTGAATCATCTGAGACATACTTCCGAAGCACTGATATGTGAAACACATTATGAATTCCTTGCATGTGTGCTGGTAGATCCAATCTGTATGCCATATTCCCAATCTTTTCAATGATTTCATAGGGACCTATGAATCTTGGGCTCAACTTCCCTGTCTTTCCAAACCTTTGAACACCTTTCATTGGGCTAACTTTTAAGAAAACAAACTCTCTAACTTCGAATTCCACTGGTCGGTGCTTAGCATCATAATATTTCCGTTGCCTGTCTTGAACTGCCTTTAATCTGTCTCTAATCAATCTGATTTTGCTAGTAGCCTCATCTACCATTTCAGTTCCAATTATCTTTCTTTCACCAGTTTCTACCCAACACAAGGGTGTTCTGCACTTTCTTCCATAAAGGGCTTCATATGGTGTCATTCCAATACTAGCCTGAAAACTGTTGTTGTAAGCAAATTCAATTAATGGTATGTGAGTCTCCCAATTTTCTCCAAAATCTAATACACATAATCGCATTAAATCCTCCAAAGTTTGAATTGTTCTTTCTGATTGCCCATCTGTCTGTGGATGAAATGCTGTACTGAAAGTCAATCGTGTACCCAAAGCTTCTTGAATTTTCTTCCACAATTTAGAAGTAAAACGGGCATCTCTGTCTGAAACTATAGATTTTGGAATCCCATGCAATCTCACAATTTCATCAATATAAAGTTTTGCCAACTTTTCCACTGAATCTGTCTGTCTGATTGGTAAGAAATGAGCTGATTTGGTTAATCTGTCAATAATGACCCATATTGCATCTCGACTCTGCCTTGACCTAGGTAATCCAACTACAAAATCCATCGCAATGTCTTCCCATTTCCACTCAGGTATAGGTAGGGGTTGCAGTTGTCCACTTGGCCTTTGATGTTCTGCTTTGATCATCTGACAGGAAATGCATCTTGCTACAAATTCTGCAACACTTCTCTTTAATCCTGGCCACCAAAATAAACATCTGAGTTCCTGATACATCTTTGTACTGCCTGGTTGAATTTCATAAGTTGAGAGATGCGCTTCCTGCAATATCTCTTCTCTTAAGCTTCCAGCATTTGGAATACAAATCCTGCCTTTATACTTTAATAACCCTTCTCCATCAATAACAAAGTTCTCTAATTGTCCTGCTTGTACCTTCTGTATGATGGCCTGAAATTTTTCATCTTGAGATAATGAATTGAGCACTTTATCTTTCAAGGTAGATTGGATCATCAGTTGATTCAACATCATATCTTTTGTCTCCTTGTGATTGACTACTGAAATCTCTAACTTTTCCATATCTCTAATGATCTGCTCCTGTTGGGTGATTAGTCAATTTGCATTTCCAAGTATTTTTCTACTAAGTGCATCTGCAACTACATTTGCCTTTCTAGGATGGTATTGTATATCCAAGTCATAATCTTTAATGAGCTCTAACCACCTTCTCTGTCTCAAATTAAGCTCTTTTTGATTGAAAATGTACTTGAGGCTTTTATGATCTGTAAACACTTCACATCTGACCCCATATAGGTAATGTCTCCATATTTTAAGTGCAAAAACTACAGCTGCTAATTCTAAATCATGAGTAGGATAGTTCTTTTCATGAATTTTCAGTTGCCTTGAAGCATAGGCCACCACTCTACCATACTGCATCAATATACATCCAAGTCCTCTCAATGAAGCATCACAGAAAATTTGAAACCCTTCTGAACCTGATGGAATTGTCAAGATTGGGACAGTCATTAGGCAATTCTTTAACTTCTGGAAAGCTCCTTCACACTGATCACTTCATTCAAATTTCACTGCTTTCTGGGTTAATCTGGATAATGGCACTGCTATCTGAGAGAACCCCTCTACAAATCTCCTGTAGTAACCAGCAAGTCCAAGAAAACTCTTCACCTCTGAAACAGTCGTTGGCCTTGGCCAATCTGATATAGCTTGAATTTTATTTTGATCCACTGAAATTCCTTCTCCACTAATCACATGCCCCAGAAAGTTTACACTGCTCAGCCAAAATTCACACTTTGAAAATTTGGCATATAACTTATTCTCCTTTAATGTTTGCAACACTGCCTGCAGATGACTGAAATGGCTTTCTTCATCTCTTGAATAAATCAGAATATCATCAATAAACACAATCACAAATATGTCCAGGAATGGCTTAAAAACTCTGTTCATCAAATCCATAAATATAGCTGGTGCATTTGTCACCCCAAATGGCATTACCACAAATTCATAATGATCATATCTGGTTCTGAAAGCTGTCTTTGCTATATCTTACTCCTTAATCCGTAGCTGATGATATCCAGATCTCAAATCAATTTTAGAGAAAACTGTAGCTCCTTTCAATTGGTCAAAAAGATCATCAATCCTGGGCAATGGATATTTATTCTTAACAGTAAGCTTATTCAATTCTCTGTAATCTATGCACATTCTGAAGCTCCCATCTTTCTTCTTTACAAATAGTACTAGAGCTTCCCATGGTGAGGAACTTGGCCTGATGAACCCCTTATCGAGCAATTCCTGTAACTGACCTTTCAGCTCCTGTAACTCTTTGACTGCCATTCTGTAAGGTGCTCTTGCCACTGGTTATGAACCCGGTATCAATTCAATAGTGAAATCTATCTCTCTTTCTGGTGGTAATCCTGGCAAATCATCTAAAAACACCTCTGGATACTCTCTGATTACAGGTATGTCTTTCAACTCTTTAACTTCCTTATTTGTATCATTTACTTGAGCAAGAAAACACTGACATCCCTTGGACACAAATTTGTATGCTTTCAAATAAGTAATTATCATTGAAGAAATTCATCTCTCACCATAAAACTTCAATTCTCCTTCTGGAAATTTAAACTTCACAATTTTCTTGTTGCAGTCAATAACCACAAAATGCCTTGATAACCAATCCATTCCCAATATCATATCAAACTCTTGCAATGGTAAAACATTCATAGAGGCTTCAAACTCCCTTTCATTTAATTTGAAAGTCACTTTACATACACCATTTATATTCATAAATGATCCATCTGACATTAAAACTTTCAAAATTACATTGATTTTACAAACATTCAATCCAACACTTTTAACCAATTCTTCTGAAATGAAAGAGTGTGAAGCTCCTGTATCAAATAGAATCCGTACAGGTTTTCCTTGCATCATAATTATACCTATAAAATTTTATAAGAAAAACATAAACATACATCATTCTTTTAATAATATTTTCATAATACATATTCATTCACTTCTCATTTTTATCACCTGTAATCACTTCAGGTGAATCCTTAGCATCCTTCTGAGTCAATGCATATACTCTAGGCAGAGTATTCTGTCGGCTTTGACTTGATCCTGGAGTAGATGCAGCTGATTCCACTGTTCTTGGTCTTCCAACATTCCTCTGAGATCCAGTATTCATCTTTGACTCTCCTGTTGGTCTTTGCCCCAGAGTAGGACAGTTCTTGGCTATATGACCTGATTGATGACACCAGAAGCAAGTATTTGTACCAGATAAGCATTCTCCTTTATGTTGTCTTCCACATTTGCTACAACTGTTCACACTTGAACTGTCACTGCTGCTGGACTTTGTCTTTTTCAAATTAAATTTCTCACCTTGTGAAATAGACTTGCTATGTGAACCTTGAGGGGTTTCTATAACTTCTCCACTTTTTCTCTTTTGGAAATCACGTCTCCTTTGAGTATTTTGTAGGTCTGCTTCTAGCCTTCTAGCTCTTTCCACCAGCACTGTATAATCTTCAATTTCAAGAGGAACCAGGGGTAATCTAATTGCATCCTTCAGTCCAGCTAAGAAGCGATGGCATTTATCATCCATAGTGTGTACTAATAGAGGAGCATATCTGGCTAATGTTGTAAATTCAGCTTCATACTGCATAACTGATTTGTCTCCTTGTATCAATCTCATAAACTTGTCCTGCATTTGCCTCCTCGCAGAAGGAGGTACGAACCAATCCCTGAACACTTGAGTAAAATCATTCCATTTGATTTGCATGCCAAGTATTCCTTCAAATTTTTCTTGATACAGGCCTCTCCACCATCTTTCAGCTTCTCCTTCTAATGCAAACGTTGCCAAGGAAACTTTTCTCTCTTCTGGACAGTACATTCCTTCTAATATCTTTTCAATCCTCAGCAACCAATTTTCAGCCTCTATTGATCCTTCTATACCTTTGAATAATGGTGGTCTCATATCCTGAAATAATTTCAGATATTTATCCATAACTATTCCACCAACACTACTACTCCCCGATGGTTGATTTCTTGTATCTTGAATCAGCTGAGTTACAGCTGTCATCATTTGTGCCAGTGCATCAGGATTAACATTAACATTAGGCACTGATCTTCCCACTTCCTCTTCTCTAGGATTATCTTGATTCCTGTTATCATTTAAAATATTCATTTCACATTAAACTTTCAATCATTGATATTCATCCTAATGGCTCTTTCAGTATGATTCAGATCTTAATTGGCTCTGATACCACTTTTGTCACGACCCGTCCCGGATGCTCGATCTAACGAGGCGGGTACGAAAAGTCGGACTGTAGTACATTTCCAAAAGTAAAAACAACTCATCATCAAAACTTTTACAATAAACTGAAGAGCCACTAAACACAAAAAAACTATTTTACCTGTTATCATTTGCTCCTCGTCTTCTGTAAACATGTTCTTCTCTTTCTGCCATTTCTTTTCTTAGGAATTACCTGAAACATTTGAACTCGTGGTTTGAGTTTACTAAGTAAACTCAGTGGGAAATTATATAAATTTATCTTTATAAAAATGGATTAATATATATATTCTTTCCTTTCTTAATCTTATTCCTTTATTTCATTAACTTATACTTCTTCGGTTATTTTCATTTATACTATTTTTGAAACAATGTTATCTTAAATTTTTCATTTACATTTCCTTTTCTCATTTGATTCACGCAGGAGCACCGTCTTAAAGTACCCAAAGGTACAACCTTTTCCAATTGATTTCCTTTTCCCCTTTTCCATAGAATTTTCCTTTTCCTTTTTTTTTTGTGCACAAGTACGGCGTCCCCAGCCAGTACCATAAGGGGATGACTCCTGTCATTTTGCAATACCCTTTTCCTTTATTTTCTTTTCTTTTCTCATTTTCATCCTTATAGTTACCATTGCATATAACATATATCACATGTATCCTTATAAATTATTTCCTTTCTTTTCTCATAAGCTTATCATATATGGATTCTTTCTTAAGACTATAAAATCATAAGGATTTGTCTTCAACATTTTATAATATAATATTTTAATCAATTATTTAGAAAATTGAAATCATGAATAAAACATAAAATAATATAATTTACCCACTTTGAACTCTTTAGGTCTTCGATGCTTGATCTTCTCTTGAATCAATTTCTCTTCTTGTTGAATCCTCGCGGGATCAACACATACAACTTGATCTTTCACTCTCTAATTCCCTAAAATTCAAATAATAACTTCTATCAATATAATATTTTGATTTAATTTCTAAATATCATTAAAATTGAAATTGGAAGGAATTCACTTACACTTATGAATGGAGACTTCTCAAACTCTCAAAATCCTTCTTCTCGCAAAATTTCCTTTTTCCTCGCTTCAATCCCTTCCTTATCTTTCAAGAAACATATCATTCACTTTGGATGAGGTAAAGGGAGGAAATTTATACGAGAAATCTGAAAGAAAAAAAATCAACAAACCTTTCCCTTAATCCTTATCGTCCGTTTCTCTCGTTCTTCCAATCTCTCCCAAAATAACACTTTGATAATGATAAGAATAAAAAGGAATCATTATTTCCTATCATTGAAAACAATCGTGTGCTAAAATTAGAAAAACGAAACTCACCTTGCTCTCCCGCACGAACGCCCGTCGCCTGCCCCTCTCTGTTTCACGAACTGCCTCTGTTCCGCGACTCTTCTGTTCGCGGAATTATAAAGGCGGGCCGGCCGGTTCGGTTGAACCGGCCGGAAGAACCGGTTATCACAAACCATCTTGTGTTTGAACACAAGTAATAGCTCCTGCATACATATCTTTAATGATTTGAATATAAACATTATTAACTCCTTTCTTTTCAAGAACTCTCCATAGCACTTCTCTTGAAACTTTATCATATGATTTCTCTAAATCAATAAATATCATATGTAGATCCTTCTTATTCTCTCTATATTTCTCCATCAAACCTCTCAATAAATGTATGGCTTCCATAGTAGACTCATTGGCATGAATCCAAATTGATTTTGAGAAATATTAGTATTACGCCGCAAACTATGCTCTATAACTCGTTCCCATAGTTTTAAAGTATGACACATTAATTCCATTAGGTAGTGGACCCCACCCCAAGGGGGACGGGAATTGCAGCTTGCGGCTCAGCAGGCATGAGCCGGCCCAAGGGTTAGTTCGGCTCGACCGGTCATAAAGCTCGTTAATAGTTCGATAAAACTCATTTATTTAATTAATCAACACGAAATGAGCTGAAAAAAAGTCAAACATAAGAACTATCATTTTAAAGGAAACAAGTTAAAAAAAAAACAGTTTATTATGACCATTTAATTTCATATCATAAATCTTTTGGTGATCTAATTGCGTTATGGAGATTATTGAATATTGTAATGACAAAATGATTTTTCCACTTCATAATTTAAGGTGTTTATTAGTTGTTAGATATGGCACTTGAGTGAATTAAAACATGCACTTTGTTACTAGTTTGCATTTCGAAGTAGAAAAAACCCATCGTGTTATGAGTTGAACCTTGTGAATTGAAAACAAACCTACCATTATGGTTGTCAAACTAATCTACCATACTAGTAGGAAAGAATATTACTTACCGGCAAATTCTGCCATCAGATGATCAAGTTCTCCATTAGTTTTCCTTTCCGTTGAAGCATGAAGAAGGGGTAACAGGCTTTCATGCTTTTCTAGTGCAGGAAATTGGCTCACATAATCAAGTTTCCCTGAGACATTTCGAGAAGGTGGTTCTTTGTCTAATATGCTCAGCAGTGGGCGTATATGTTCCCTTTGAGAAGTCAATAAGTTTCCAGCAGTAAGACTTCCATTTGATGCATTTTCTACATGCCTTAAAAACAGATCTGCAGAAGTTCTGCTTGAAGAATTAATCGTACTTAGCTGTCTAAGCAGGTCAACTTCCAATTGAGAAGCATCAGGCTTCCGCAAGCCCAAATGTTCATGCTCCTCTAAAGCTGCAGCTGATGATGCTGTGTCAGTGTGTGTGTTTTCCTTGGAATATAACAGAAGCATCTGGTGAATGATTCTTACCTGCATCTCTAGCAAAGTTCTTTGTGTCTAACAAAGTTGCATCAGGTCCAGAAGTAGCAGATGTGTGCAATGATTCCAATGCTCCAACTGACTCTGGATTATCCAATGGGCCAGATCTAGGTCTTGCAGCTGTACTACTTTGCACGGATGCCAAACGTGCCGCCTCATTCAAGTTGTGAAGGGTGTTAACAAGCCTAAGAAGAATTCCATTTTTGGCAGCTATACGACAAAAGTCATTTCTTGGAGTGGAATGCTGGAGCTTAAATATTTGCCATATGCCATCTATTGCAAGATGAACCATTTCCCTGGCGACTCAGAAAGATGCGTTGCGTTTAATGTCTATATATACATAAGCTCAAGCATGTACAAAATTTAATTTTCGATATTGACGTACATAGCCAGAGCAGCACACTTATGACAAATTGAATTAAAACGCATACCTATATTTTGCATAGTCAGCCTCAAGAAAACCCACAAGTACAGGGATACCCCGACAGGCAATAAACATTTGCAATGTCAATGAACTGAAAGAAGGGAGAATTTGAACCTGAGTACAATGAAGAATTTTCTATAGGGAAGGAAATAATTGATATTAATGCCTGTAAACTCTAAACCTGGAATAGCAAAGCTGCTGAAAAAAGAAAGCTGCTTGCATACGAACTTCTCGAGGGCGATCAGGTACTGCAAAGTTCATTACCACTGGGATCTGCAATTGGAGTTCAAATCCAACATCACAAAACTTCCCAAGAAATCCAACATTAAACTACGAGCACAAAGAAGTCGGTAATCTCACAAGTCCCACAAGACAAGCATTTTCTTGGAAACCAACATTATCCATGACAATCTGGTTGATAATCTGAAGCACAGAACATATGACCTGCATAAATATCACCACATTATCACAAGTAGCCATCAAAGAATTTCAAAATATATGCGCAAAAAAGCACAGTAACTCTAACTATTTGAACAACTGAGCCCGCTTAGCCCAAAAGGAAAATGAAGACTGTAACCGTATATTATAGATACCCTAGACAACTTCCAAAAAATCCTAGTTATCAAAAGAAAAAAACTGCATACTCGGTTTCTTGGAATTTCAAGAAGATCCATAAGAGGAAGAAATCCATGCTGGGACATGAAAACATGTTTTTGCTCCGGCCGTTGAACAAAAAAAGACAGAAGCTTTTGGCATGCGGACAAAATTACATCATCTGGTTCTTCTGGCTTCAGTAATCCAACTAATTTGCTAAACTCGACAGACTGAAGCAAGACAAGAAAAAAAAAATCTCATGATAAAGAAAAGATGGTAATCACATCCAATAAAGCTAAATTCCTGCATTTAGCTTACGGACATTCGTGTATATAAAAATAGCTGTAAGTACCAAAATTTCAGGATAAAGTAAAAAATATATATACAACAACAACAACAACATCAAGCCTTTGTCCCACTACGTGGGGTCAGCTACATGAATCCTTCTCCATTGTGTCCTGTTAAAAATCAAATTCTCGTTTAAATCTAATAAAAAAAAGGTCATTTCTAATATTTTTTAACCAAGTCTTTTTAAGTCTGCCTCTACCTTTCTTAACATAAGTCAAATCTAAGACCTCTACTTTCCTAACCATCTAAGGCGACTCTCTCCAATCTTATCTTCCACTAGCGCTTCACCAATCTCAAAGGGTAAAGCCACTCATCCACCGGAGCATCCTCATCTCTGAAACATTTAACTTAGCATTATGCTTCTCTTTTAATGGCCAACATTCAGCACCATAAAGCATTGCAGGTCTCACCGCCATCTTATAGAATTTTCCTGTAAGTTTGAGGGGGACTTTTCTATCTCACAACAAACACGATGCATTCACAGTCACGAAGATATAAGTGAAAACAAAGGCTGCAATCAACAATCTCCACGGAATGCTAATTTGGCAGCTTCCATCTAATAAAAATTTAAAGACCAGATTCGTGTTTTACCTTTCATTTTTATTCCTTAATACCATTTTAAACCTTCCATTCTGCAGATCATTTAGAGATAGCAAGTCAAATGACCGGAGACATACAGGACTAAAAAGAAGTAAAATGATTAGGGATGTATTTAGTATAAATATTTAAGAACAAAGACTATGTTAAATATCATGCTAATTCTAGATAAATAAAATTTATGAGCATACAATAACTTTTTTAAATGCAATATTAGAGGAAGATAATGATATGAGTACATCAAAGAAAATAACAAAAAATTGACAGGTGCAAGGAAAAAAAAAGAAAGAAAAAGTAAGTAAGGTATGAAGCCAAATGAAATAGAATGCGAAAAACAATAAAGAAAACAAATTACTCATTTTGGCCAACTTGCTTGGAGCTTTCTGAAGACGAGAATGAAAATCCTTAAATTATGGCGCCATCTGGTAAATAGGATTTCAAATATCCTATTTGTCATAATATCTTCACTCATTATGCTTCTATCAAAATCCTTGGATGCAAAACATCATGGTCAACATTGTCTTCACTAATAGGTGGGAGCAAGGGAACTTCTATGTCTCATTTACTGAAGATGCTAAGCCATTTCAGTAGCGTAGTAGGGCTGAGCATAACAGTCTCAGTATCCAAAGGAAATTCAACTGATTCTAAAAATTAAGAGCAAATCTGAACTGATAACGAAAGAGCTGTAAATATTATCGAATTGTGAAGGGTCCGGACATTCAAATGTTCCTATAGCACCAGAGTATTTGATTTCCTTAGATCTGAATGTGCCTTGAAACACACAAAGAATTTACGTCCAAAGATTTTACAGGAAGAATAATATGGAGGTGCCTTCAAAAACTGCCTTCAGCTAATAACAAAAAGACTCAATCCAATCCATACCTAATTTTCCAACAGCAAAGTAACTTCCATTTTAACCAAAACTTTGGCTACAGAAGGCCTTAAAATATGAGCAATAGTAGCATCCAATTGAAAATAGATTATTAATAATGTCATCCATAGAGTACGAGATTGGACAAGGCATTAAGTAATGTTAAGAAAGTAAAGAGCAAAAGAAAAATGGGGCAAAAACTATTTTTTACATTGTTCAAAAATAACACCTACGTCCACCAATTGAGTCCTCCAACTCAAGAATTCACTAATATCTCTTTCGGTGGCCATCTGGAGGAGAAAACCCCTCTCTTTGATTAATAATGAAGAAACCCTACACCCTCTTCTTCCTTCCACTCCAAGCGAGAAGATCATCACTTTAGCCCACTAGAACCAACTTACAATCGAAGGCTTCAAGATCTCACTGATCTCTTACAAATCAATCAAATAACTGCTCTCAACACTTAACAAAAATAATAAGAAAAATAATGTATAAGAGAAGTGAAAATAACCAACTAAAAGAAAGTGTCTTGTAAGAGATTTTGTGTTTTTCATTTGAAAACCTTGAGTGTGAAAATCCCTTGTGAACTTGTGTTTGCCAAATATGGAAGCCAAGGAGTATTAATAGAGAGTAAGACTAGAGAAAAACAGAGCCTAGTTTGATATGCAGTTGAAGATAACCTTATAGTGACATGACGAGGATCAATAAACCCAACTGAACAGTTACCAACTAAGTTAAGGTTTGACATGAATTTACAAATGACATTGACGTTTGGACATCCCAATGAAAATTTGCTAAAAATAAGAAAACAAAGCGAATGAACCAACTTGGATATCTCGCCCTCAAAAAAATAAGCGTAGCTTGCCTTGAAATGACGAAGGTTGATTATGATTTGATGGGTATAGTCTTGATTATAGTAAAGAGAAACATGGACATAATTATAGGATGCAATCCCATGCTCAAATAATCACCCACAAATTTTACAAAGGAATAAAAATTACGAGCGATGGGTCGAATGAAACATGAGTAGTTGAACGAGCCTCTAAGATCAAAACTACCGACATAAGTGGCAATGATGGTGGTGAATTATAGGAACCACGTGTCACGATCCGGCCCGGTTAGCTCGTATGGACGAGGCGGGAACGAGATCGGACAGGCAAATAAACCATAACTTCTACAACTTTTAAAACATAAAGTATAATTGTATGAACTTTAAAACACAATTGAAACAAACGCCACTAATCTTCATGTAAGCCATTCTAGCAATTCATTCAACATACATGTACAAAGGTGGCAAAACAAAATTTAACTAACAAGATTCTAACAAGATTTAGCCACCCAAAAATCATCTAAACTGTAACAAAACAACAAAAAGACAAGGGGAACCTGTCACCCGGTACACGACGTCTGTAGGTGAACCGTGGGTTATCAGCCATCTCGTCTACTAGGTTCTCCTGAAAAATTTTTCCCAAAACTCGGGAGTGAGCTACGCTCAGCAGAAATTTCTAATCCTACATATGTTCATAAGACTAAAACAATGAAATATACATGTTTACACTAAAAGAGTTATGCTTTTCTTGTTTATGTCATATAAATAAGAGCTCATGTAGGTACGATATGCATGTGTCATTTGATGTATGAAATGAATGTCGTCTCAAAATGCTTACTTATTATTTTTATACAACCGTCCCGGAGTACCAAGGGTGTACTGATCAGGTACCCCATCCTCATTTAGCCATTACTTCCTTTTTCCTCTTTTGCCTCAAGGGCAACAATGTGCTTTTGGCACCGTCTTTGGTACTCCGTATACATCATACACAATCTTTTCATATGAACAAGCATTCATTTCTTTTCATATAACATGTTTGGCATGAAACATGAATGTGATAATCACTTAAGCATGAACATGTTTGACATGAAATCTTTAAGCATGAATTTGATAACACTTAAGCATGAATTTGATAACATTTCCATTTCTAGTCATAAAGGCTTTAACTTATAAAATGATATAACATGAACAATGATATAACATGAAATAACAAATGATCATATAAGGAAAAGAATTTCCTACCTCAAAAATTTTATGAACTCCTCTTCTCCTCTTTTAGTTATGCTTCTTCTTCTTCTTGCCACTTCTTCTTGCCACTACCTAAAGACAATTTAATTCAAATTAAGCAAGAATAAACTTTATGTTTCATAATTTTCTTTTATAGGCTTCCTAAAACCTTCTCCCACTTATCCTTAAGTTCCTTAATTTCTTTTCTTAATCCAACCTAAGGAAAAAGAGGTTTCCAAAGAATATCACAAGCATTTACATCTTAATCATTTTAAATTTTTATCTAAATTAAATGAAATTTTCGGATTTAATTAAATAGCAATAATAGAAATTTCAAAAGTCATCAAATTTAGCCTAAACCCTTCTAAAACATCTATCTTTCCTTTAGTTATACATAATTTCTTTTTTTATTTTGGGAATTATGCATCAATTAAATTAGCAAAATTCGTTTTAAGCTAAAAACATAAAGTTTCTATACTTTAGAGGCTTCTCAAAATCATATGGAATACTTCCCTAAACATGCACCCTAAAATCCCTAATTTATAAAATGACCTAAGCTTCCAAAAATTGTTTAAACACAATTTGCTTAATGAAAAATTAACATTTGCATGCCAAAAGCTTTCCCTTAACCTCTTCTACCTATCTCTATAAAAATTTCATCAAAAGGAAAAACCCTAAAATTCGGATTTCATGATTTGCTTAAGATTTTGGACAAATAAGGTAGGGAAAACATAGATCAACAACAAAATCTCTAAAGTTTTCCTAAAGAAATTTCTAAAAAAAAACTCAAACCCTAAAAACTTTCTTTCAAGAAAACTCAAGAAGAACCTCAAATGTTTGAAGGAATGCATACCCCAAGGCTTCCTCTTGCTTTTCCTAAGGAAACTTCGCCGGGAAAAGCCGCCGCCGGCCGCGCTCCAAAGGCCTTCCCGTCGCCTCCTCCCTCTATCCCGTCGCCTCTCTCACGGTTTGGCCGAGCAAAACGAGCAAGGGACCGAAATATTCGGTCCCTTTGGCTATGTGAGGGATTTAGAAAACTTTTAGATGCCAAAAGACGCATGTACCCTTAGCCCTAATATTTTCCTTAAGGACTCTAAGGGTAAAATGGGAACTTTGGGAAAATGTTACTTAAACTAGCTTCGAAAATTTCTATCTTTCAATCCGAGCGAAATTAGGTATAAGTTCTTTATACCATTTTGCTCGAAATTTCGAGACGAATCTAACGAAATTTATTTCGTCAAATTCCGACAACGTCAAAATTTCACTTAAGTTCGTCGCGGCGCATCGATATGCGTGCAACGCACTCAAATGACGAATTTCGGGTTTTACAATTCTCCCCTTCTAATATAAAAATTTCGTCCACGAAATTGAAAAGAGAGAAAACAACAATCGTACCTTACTCAAAAAGATGAGGATAACACTTCCTCATTTCTGACTCCTTCTCCCAAGTAGCATTCTTCTCCAGTCCATGCTTCCAAAGTACTTTAACAAATGGTATTTCTCTGCTCCTGAGTTGTCTCACACTGAACTCCAAAATACGATCTGGTTCCTCAACATAAGTAAGATCTGGCTGAACCTCCACATGTTCAGTTATAATTTTAGAAGGATCATCTGATATGAACTTCCTCAAAGAAGAAACATGAAAAACATTGTGGACAGCGTATGTAGTGGGTAAAGCCAATCTGTAGGCCACTTTCCCAATCCTTTCTAATATCTCAAAAGGACCAATGTAGCGGGGACTAAGCTTGCCAACCTTGCCAAAACGAAGTACACCTTTCATTGGTCTGATCTTAACGAATACAAAATCTCCTACGCTGAATTCCACAAAACGATGCTTCGCATCATAGTACTTCTTCTGCCTGTCCTGTACTGCTTGTAATCTTTCCATAATAATTTTGATCTTGTTTGTAGCATCATCAACCAAATCTGAACCAATCACCTTCCTCTCACCAGTTTCTGCCCAACATAAAGGTGTCCTACATTTCCTCCCATAGAGTGCTTCGTAAGGAGCCATTCCTATGCTGGCTTGAAAGCTATTATTATAAGCAAACTCTATTAAAGGCACATGAGATTCCCAACCTCCGCCAAAATCAATAACACACAGTCTCAATAAATCTTCAAGGGTTTGAATAGTCCGCTCTGATTGCCCATCAGTTTGGGGGTGGAAAGCTGTACTAAACTTCAACTTTGTGCCCATAGCCTCTTGGATTTTCTTCCAAAGTCTAGAAGTAAATCTACCATCTCGATCAGACACTATAGATTTAGGCACACCGTGTAATCGTATAATTTCAGCCACATACAGCTCTGCAAGCTTCTCAACTGAATCAGTCAATCGGATAGGCAAAAAGTGAGCAGATTTTGTAAGCCTATCAATGATTACCCAAATAGCATCATGACCCTTCCTAGATCTGGGTAAACCTGATACGAAATCCATAGCGATATCATCCCACTTCCACTCTGGAATCGGTAAGGGTTGAAGTAATCCACTCGGCCTTTGATGTTCAGCTTTAACCAACTGACAAGTGGAACATTTGGAGACATAATCAGCTACACTCCTCTTCATCCCAGGCCACCAAAATAAATCCTTGAGGTCTTGATACATCTTGTTACTACCAGGATGAATGGTATAACAAGAATGATGAGCTTCATAAAGAACATCCTTCCTCAAATCATCAACATTTGGCACACAAACCTTGCCCTTATACAGTAACAGATCTTCATCATCCATAGTAAAATCCTCCTCATGACCTGCCTTAACTAATTGAATGATTTTAACAAATTCTGGATCTTTCAATAATGCTTCAGCTATCTTACTCTTCAAATCAGGTTGCATTGTCATCTGTCCTAACCATACACTCCCTGTAGTAGGAAGTAACACGGACAACTCTAAACGTTCCATCTCATCAATTAACTTCTCCTGTTGAGTCAATAAACAATTTACCTTCACAGGTATCTTCCTACTTAAGGCATCAGCAACAGTATTTGCTTTTCCTGGATGATATTGAATATCCAAATCATAGTCATTTAACAATTCCATCCATCTCCTCTGCCTTAAATTTAACTCCTTCTGTGAAAAGATATACTTCAAATTTTGATGATCCGTGAATACTTCACACCGCACACCATATAGGTAGTGTCTCCAAATCTTCAAGGCAAAAATTACAGCGGCAAGCTCTAGATCGTGGGTAGGGTAGTTCTTCTCATGATTTTTCAATTGCCTAGAGGCATAGGCAACTACCTTCCCATGCTGCATCAGAACACATCCTAAACCCCTTAGAGATGCATCACTAAAAATCTGAAAACCATCACTGCCTGAAGGGATAGTGAGAATCGGTGCAGTCATCAAACGAGTCTTCAACTCTTGAAAAGCTTCCTCACAAAGACTGCTCCACTCAAACTTAACTGCCTTCTGAGTCAATTTACTCAAGGGTGCAGAAATCTTAGAAAACCCTTCTACGAATCTTCTGTAGTAACCAGCTAGCCCAAGAAAACTCCGTACCTCTGTCACTGTCGTAGGTCTAGGCCACTCAGCTATAGCCTGCACCTTATGCTGGTCCACAGAAATGCCGTCTCCACTAATCACATGACCCAAAAATGCTACACTCCTCAGCCAAAATTCACACTTTGAGAATTTGGCGTACAGTTCATTGCTTCTTAGAGTCTGTAACACTGCCTGAAGATGACGTGCATGTAGCTCTTCATTATAAGAAATAAATCAGAATGTCATCTATGAAGACAATGACAAAACTATCAAGCATCGGTTGAAAGACCCGATTCATTAAATCCATAAAGGCAGCTGGGGCATTCGTTAGCCCGAAAGGTAACACTGTAAACTCGTAGTGTCCATACCTTGAGCTAAACGCTGTCTTAGGGATGTCTTCCTCCTTAATCCTCAATTGATAGTAACCAGACCTTAGATCAATCTTAGAAAAGACTGTAGCTCCTTCTAGTTGATCAAACAAGTCATCTATCCTCGGCAGTGGATACTTGTTCTTAACAGTAAGCTTGTTCAACTCCCTGTAATCGATACAAAGCCGCATACTACCATCCTTCTTCTTAACAAAAAGAACGGGTGCTCCCCAAGGTGAGGTGCTTGGTCGAATAAACCCCTTCTCCAACAGCTCTTGCAATTGTGACTTCAACTCCTGAAGTTCCTTAATCGCCATTCGATAGGGTGCTTTTGAAACAGGTTCAGCACCAGGTACCAAATCGATTGAGAAATCAATCTCTCTAACCGGAGGCATTCCTGGTAAGACTTCAGGAAACACTTCAGGAAAGTCTCTTACTACAGCAATCTCCTTCAGTTCAGGCACTTGTTTGGAAGTGTCCCTTACATGAGCTAAGAAACTTGGATACCCCTTCATAATTAAACTATAAGCTTTCATATATGAAATAATCATAGAAGAGATGCCTCTATCACCTTGAAAGACAAGTTTCTCTCCACCAGGAAGCCTGATCTTCACTACCTTCTTATTACAGTCTATAGAGATGAACTGGTTAGACATCCAATCCATCCCTAAGATCACATCAAATTCCTTAAGAGGTAGTACAATCAACTCAACTTCAAAATCCTTCTCACATAAAGAAAGCAGGGGTGAACACATACTTGAAGCAATCATGCTAGACCCATCCGGTAACAATACTGACAATGTAGTGGGCACACTATGGACATTCAATGCATGCTTCATAACAAACTCCTGACTAATGAATGAATGCGATGCTCCAGTATCAAAAAGTACTCTACTAGGGAAATACTTGACATGAATAATACCTGTGATCACATCAGGAGATTCCTTGGCCTCTTGCTGCGTGATGGCATAAACCCTCGGCTGTACTACAGGTCTCGTAGCCGGATAACCAGGTGCTGAAGCCGATGCAGTGGACTCCTGAGCTCTGGGTCTACCAACTGTAGGCTGTCTCCCAAAACTCTGCTGAGGTGGAGGTGCACTGGACCTTCCCTCCCTTGGGCCCTTTGGGCAGTTTCTAGCCATATGCCCAGGTTGACGACAATAAAAGCAAACATTGGAGCCCGTTAAGCATTCACCTCTGTGCATCCTGCCACATCTGTCACAAGCTCTACTGCTGAAAGAACTCCCACTGCTGTCAGCTCTACCTTTCTTCACACTAGGCCCACCAGAATGCGTCTAAAAACTCTTGGTCTTCTCAAAACCCCTCTTTTTCTGAAGGAAATCTCTCCTCTTTTGAGTAGTCTGAAAGTCAATCTCTATCTTTCTTGCTTTTCCCACCAAAGTGGGATAGTCCTCAAAACTAAGAGGGATCAGTGGCTGACGAATAGCATCACGAAGTCCTACCAAAAATCTTTGACACTTCTCCTCAGTATTAGGAATAATCTGAGGTGCATATCGAGACAACATGGTAAATTCAGCTTCATATTGCATAACAGTCTTCTCTCCTTGCACCAATCTAATGAAGCGCTCCTGCATCTGCCTCCTTGCAGTAAGAGGCACAAACCAGTCTCTAAAGACTTCTACAAAGTCCTCCCATAGAATCTGAGATGCATCACGACCACTATACTTTTCTAACATCAGTCCTCTCCACCATCTTTCTGCTTCGCCATCCAGAGCAAAGGTGGCTAGGGTCACTCTTCTATCTGCTGGACAGTGCATGCTCTCCAAAATTTTCTCCACCCTTAAAAGCCAATTCTCTGCATCAATGGGCTCTCCTGCTCCCGTAAAGAGTGGTGGTCGCATGTCCTGAAACATCTTCAAATGTTTATCCACTAAACTCTCTTTAGGTGTCTCTTTAGGTATCTCCTTCTGAAAACTAGGCTGTGGCTGCTCTTGAGAACGCTGGATCAACTGTGTCACAGCCATCATCATCTGAGTGAAGGCATCCATACTAGTACTGCTACTCCCACCTGGAGGCGGTATCATAAATGGAACACCACTAACACCACCAGGGGGTGTTACAGCTGGAACAACTGGAACTTCCCCTCCAGTCTGCTCAGTGTTGCTATCAGTACTGCCAACAGTGGCATCACGCTCCTGATCCATAGCATCAGTACTGCCATCAGTGGCATCACGCTCCTGATCCATAGCCCTAAACAATGAAAGTAACCTAAATTTAATAACCCATAAAACAAACATCCTATAAACATATGCTTTCTATGATTCATATATCATCCTAATGGCGCTTGTATTGATTCATATCTTAACTTAGCTCTGATACCACTCTTTGTCACGATCCGGCCCGGTTAGCTCGTATGGACGAGGCGGGAACGAGATCGGACAGGCAAATAAACCATAACTTCTACAACTTTTAAAACATAAAGTATAATTGTATGAACTTAAAAAAACACAATTGAAACAAACGCCACTAATCTTCATGTAAGCCATTCTAGCAATTCATTCAACATACATGTACAAAGGTGGCAAAACAAAATTTAACTAACAAGATTCTAACAAGATTTAGCCACCCAAAAATCATCTAAACTGTAACAAAACAACAAAAAGACAAGGGGAACCTGTCACCCGGTACACGACGTCTGTAGGTGAACCGTGGGTTATCAGCCATCTCGTCTACTAGGTTCTCCTGAAAAATTTTTCCCAAAACTCGGGAGTGAGCTACGCTCAGCAGAAATTTCTAATCCTACATATGTTCATAAGACTAAAACAATGAAATATACATGTTTACACTAAAAGAGTTATGCTTTTCTTGTTTATGTCATATAAATAAGAGCTCATGTAGGTACGATATGCATGTGTCATTTGATGTATGAAATGAATGTCGTCTCAAAATGCTTACTTATTATTTTATACAACCGTCCCGGAGTACCAAGGGTGTACTGATCAGGTACCCCATCCTCATTTAGCCATTACTTCCTTTTTCCTCTTTTGCCTCAAGGGCAACAATGTGCTTTTGGCACCGTCTTTGGTACTCCGTATACATCATACACAATCTTTTCATATGAACAAGCATTCATTTCTTTTCATATAACATGTTTGGCATGAAACATGAATGTGATAATCACTTAAGCATGAACATGTTTGACATGAAATCTTTAAGCATGAATTTGATAACACTTAAGCATGAATTTGATAACATTTCCATTTCTAGTCATAAAGGCTTTAACTTATAAAATGATATAACATGAACAATGATATAACATGAAATAACAAATGATCATATAAGGAAAAGAATTTCCTACCTCAAAAATTTTATGAACTCCTCTTCTCCTCTTTTAGTTATGCTTCTTCTTCTTCTTCTTGCCACTTCTTCTTGCCACTACCTAAAGACAATTTAATTCAAATTAAGCAAGAATAAACTTTATGTTTCATAATTTTCTTTTATAGGCTTCCTAAAACCTTCTCCCACTTATCCTTAAGTTCCTTAATTTCTTTTCTTAATCCAACCTAAGAAAAAGAGGTTTCCAAAGAATATCACAAGCATTTACATCTTAATCATTTTAAATTTTTATCTAAATTAAATGAAATTTTCGGATTTAATTAAATAGCAATAATAGAAATTTCAAAAGTCATCAAATTTAGCCTAAACCCTTCTAAAAAACATCTATCTTTCCTTTAGTTATACATAATTTTTTTTTTTTTTTATTTTTGGGAATTATGCATCAATTAAATTAGCAAAATTCGTTTTAAGCTAAAAACATAAAGTTTCTATACTTTAGAGGCTTCTCAAAATCATATGGAATACTTCCCTAAACATGCACCCTAAAATCCCTAATTTATAAAATGACCTAAGCTTCCAAAAATTGTTTAAACACAATTTGCTTAATGAAAAATTAACATTTGCATGCCAAAAGCTTTCCCTTAACCTCTTCTACCTATCTCTATAAAAATTTCATCAAAAGGAAAAACCCTAAAATTCGGATTTCATGATTTGCTTAAGATTTTGGACAAATAAGGTAGGGAAAACATAGATCAACAAAATCTCTAAAGTTTTCCTAAAGAAATTTCTAAAAAAAACTCAAACCCTAAAAACTTTCTTTCAAGAAAACTCAAGAAGAACCTCAAATGTTTGAAGGAATGCATACCCCAAGGCTTCCTCTTGCTTTTCCTAAGGAAACTTCGCCGGAAAAGCCGCCGGCCGCCGCCGCTCCAAAGGCCTTCCCGTCGCCTCCTCCCTCTATCCCGTCGCCTCTCTCACGGTTTGGCCGAGCAAAACGAGCAAGGGACCGAAATATTTCGTCCCTTTGGCTATGTGAGGGATTTAGAAAACTTTTAGATGCCAAAAGACGCATGTACCCTTAGCCCTAATATTTTCCTTAAGGACTCTAAGGGTAAAATGGGAACTTTGGGAAAATGTTACTTAAACTAGCTTCGAAAATTTCTATCTTCCAATCCGAGCGAAATTAGGTATAAGTTCTTTATACCATTTTGCTCGAAATTTCGAGACGAATCTAACGAAATTTATTTCGTCAAATTCCGACAACGTCAAAATTTCACTTAAGTTCGTCGCGGCGCATCGATATGCGTGCAACGCACTCAAATGACGAATTTCGGGTTTTACAATTCTCCCCTTCTAATAAAAATTTCGTCCACGAAATTGAAAAGAGAGAAAACAACAATCGTACCTTACTCAAAAAGATGAGGATAACACTTCCTCATTTCTGACTCCTTCTCCCAAGTAGCATTCTTCTCCAGTCCATGCTTCCAAAGTACTTTAACAAATGGTATTTCTCTGCTCCTGAGTTGTCTCACACTGAACTCCAAAATACGATTTGGTTCCTCAACATAAGTAAGATCTGGCTGAACCTCCACATGTTCAGTTATAATTTTAGAAGGATCATCTGATATGAACTTCCTCAAAGAAGAAACATGAAAAACATTGTGGACAGCGTATGTAGTGGGTAAAGCCAATCTGTAGGCCACTTTCCCAATCCTTTCTAATATCTCAAAAGGACCAATGTAGCGGGGACTAAGCTTGCCAACCTTGCCAAAACGAAGTACACCTTTCATTGGTCTGATCTTAACGAATACAAAATCTCCTACGCTGAATTCCACAAAACGATGCTTCGCATCATAGTACTTCTTCTGCCTGTCCTGTACTGCTTGTAATCTTTCCATAATAATTTTGATCTTGTTTGTAGCATCATCAACCAAATCTGAACCAATCACCTTCCTCTCACCAGTTTCTGCCCAACATAAAGGTGTCCTACATTTCCTCCCATAGAGTGCTTCGTAAGGAGCCATTCCTATGCTGGCTTGAAAGCTATTATTATAAGCAAACTCTATTAAAGGCACATGAGATTCCCAACCTCCGCCAAAATCAATAACACACAGTCTCAATAAATCTTCAAGGGTTTGAATAGTCCGCTCTGATTGCCCATCAGTTTGGGGGTGGAAAGCTGTACTAAACTTCAACTTTGTGCCCATAGCCTCTTGGATTTTCTTCCAAAGTCTAGAAGTAAATCTACCATCTCGATCAGACACTATAGATTTAGGCACACCGTGTAATCGTATAATTTCAGCCACATACAGCTCTGCAAGCTTCTCAACTGAATCAGTCAATCGGATAGGCAAAAAGTGAGCAGATTTTGTAAGCCTATCAATGATTACCCAAATAGCATCATGACCCTTCCTAGATCTGGGTAAACCTGATACGAAATCCATAGCGATATCATCCCACTTCCACTCTGGAATCGGTAAGGGTTGAAGTAATCCACTCGGCCTTTGATGTTCAGCTTTAACCAACTGACAAGTGGAACATTTGGAGACATAATCAGCTACACTCCTCTTCATCCCAGGCCACCAAAATAAATCCTTGAGGTCTTGATACATCTTGTTACTACCAGGATGAATGGTATAACAAGAATGATGAGCTTCATAAAGAACATCCTTCCTCAAATCATCAACATTAGGCACACAAACCTTGCCCTTATACAGTAACAGATCTTCATCATCCATAGTAAAATCCTCCTCATGACCTGCCTTAACCAATTGAATGATTTTAACAAATTCTGGATCTTTCCATAATGCTTCAGCTATCTTACTCTTCAAATCAGGTTGCATTGTCATCTGTCCTAACCATACACTCCCTGTAGTAGGAAGTAACACGGACAACTCTAAACGTTCCATCTCATCAATTAACTTCTCCTGTTGAGTCAATAAACAATTTACCTTCACAGGCATCTTCCTACTTAAGGCATCAGCAACAGTATTTGCTTTTCCTGGATGATATTGAATATCCAAATCATAGTCATTTAACAATTCCATCCATCTCCTCTGCCTTAAATTTAACTCCTTCTGTGAAAAGATATACTTCAAATTTTGATGATCCGTGAATACTTCACACCGCACACCGTATAGGTAAGTGTCTCCAAATCTTCAAGGCAAAAATTACAGCGGCAAGCTCTAGATCGTGGGTAGGGTAGTTCTTCTCATGATTTTTCAATTGCCTAGAGGCATAGGCAACTACCTTCCCATGCTGCATCAGAACACATCCTAAACCCCTTAGAGATGCATCACTAAAAATCTGAAAACCATCACTGCCTGAAGGGATAGTGAGAATCGGTGCAGTCATCAAACGAGTCTTCAACTCTTGAAAAGCTTCCTCACAAAGACTGCTCCACTCAAACTTAACTGCCTTCTGAGTCAATTTACTCAAGGGTGCAGAAATCTTAGAAAACCCTTCTACGAATCTTCTGTAGTAACCAGCTAGCCCAAGAAAACTCCGTACCTCTGTCACTGTCGTAGGTCTAGGCCACTCAGCTATAGCCTGCACCTTATGCTGGTCCACAGAAATGCCGTCTCCACTAATCACATGACCCAAAAATGCTACACTCCTCAGCCAAAATTCACACTTTGAGAATTTGGCGTACAGTTCATTGCTTCTTAGAGTCTGTAACACTGCCTGAAGATGACGTGCATGTAGCTCTTCATTATAAGAATAAATCAGAATGTCATCTATGAAGACAATGACAAAACTATCAAGCATCGGTTGAAAGACCCGATTCATTAAATCCATAAAGGCAGCTGGGGCATTCGTTAGCCCGAAAGGTAACACTGTAAACTCGTAGTGTCCATACCTTGAGCTAAACGCTGTCTTAGGGATGTCTTCCTCCTTAATCCTCAATTGATAGTAACCAGACCTTAGATCAATCTTAGAAAAGACTGTAGCTCCTTCTAGTTGATCAAACAAGTCATCTATCCTCGGCAGTGGATACTTGTTCTTAACAGTAAGCTTGTTCAACTCCCTGTAATCGATACAAAGCCGCATACTACCATCCTTCTTCTTAACAAAAAGAACGGGTGCTCCCCAAGGTGAGGTGCTTGGTCGAATAAACCCCTTCTCCAACAGCTCTTGCAATTGTGACTTCAACTCCTGAAGTTCCTTAATCGCCATTCGATAGGGTGCTTTTGAAACAGACTCAGCACCAGGTACCAAGATCAATTGAGAAATCAATCTCTCTAACCGGAGGCATTCCTGGTAAGACTTCAGGAAACACTTCAGGAAAGTCTCTTACTACAGCAATCTCCTTCAGTTCAGGCACTTGTTTGGAAGTGTCCCTTACATGAGCTAAGAAACTTGGATACCCCTTCATAATTAAACTATAAGCTTTCATATATGAAATAATCATAGAAGAGATGCCTCTATCACCTTGAAAGACAAGTTTCTCTCCACCAGGAAGCCTGATCTTCACTACCTTCTTATTACAGTCTATAGAGATGAACTGGTTAGACATCCAATCCATCCCTAAGATCACATCAAATTCCTTAAGAGGTAGTACAATCAACTCAACTTCAAAATCCTTCTCACATAAAGAAAGCAGGGGTGAACACATACTTGAAGCAATCATGCTAGACCCATCCGGTAACAATACTGACAATGTAGTGGGCACACTATGGACATTCAATGCATGCTTCATAACAAACTCCTGACTAATGAATGAATGCGATGCACCAGTATCAAAAAGTACTCTACTAGGGAAATACTTTGACATGAATAATACCTGTGATCACATCAGGAGATTCTTTGGCTTCTTGCTGCGTGATGGCATAAACCCTCGGCTGTACTACAGGTCTCGTAGCCGGATAACCAGGTGCTGAAGCCGATGCAGTGGACTCCTGAGCTCTGGGTCTACCAACTGTAGGCTGTCTCCCAAAACTCTGCTGAGGTGGAGGTGCACTGGACCTTCCCTCCCTTGGGCCCTTTGGGCAGTTTCTAGCCATATGCCCAGGTTGACGACAATAAAAGCAAACATTGGAGCCCGTTAAGCATTCACCTCTGTGCATCCTGCCACATCTGTCACAAGCTCTACTGCTGAAAGAACTCCCACTGCTGTCAGCTCTACCTTTCTTCACACTAGGCCCACCAGAATGCGTCTGAAAACTCTTGGTCTTCTCAAAACCCCTCTTTTTCTGAAGGAAATCTCTCCTCTTTTGAGTAGTCTGAAAGTCAATCTCTATCTTTCTTGCTTTTCCCACCAAAGTGGGATAGTCCTCAAAACTAAGAGGGATCAGTGGCTGACGAATAGCATCACGAAGTCCTACCAAAAATCTTTGACACTTCTCCTCAGTATTAGGAATAATCTGGGGTGCATATCGAGACAACATGGTAAATTCAGCTTCATATTGCATAACAGTCTTCTCTCCTTGCACCAATCTAATGAAGCGCTCCTGCATCTGCCTCCTTGCAGTAAGAGGCACAAACCAGTCTCTAAAGACTTCTACAAAGTCCTCCCATAGAATCTGAGATGCATCACGACCACTATACTTTTCTAACATCAGTCCTCTCCACCATCTTTCTGCTTCGCCATCCAGAGCAAAGGTGGCTAGGGTCACTCTTCTATCTGCTGGACAGTGCATGCTCTCCAAAATTTTCTCCACCCTTAAAAGCCAATTCTCTGCATCAATGGGCTCTCCTGCTCCCGTAAAGAGTGGTGGTCGCATGTCCTGAAACATCTTCAAATGTTTATCCACTAAACTCTCTTTAGGTGTCTCTTTAGGTATCTCCTTCTGAAAACTAGGCTGTGGCTGCTCTTGAGAACGCTGGATCAACTGTGTCACAGCCATCATCATCTGAGTGAAGGCATCCATACTAGTACTGCTACTCCCACCTGGAGGCGGTATCATAAATGGAACACCACTAACACCACCAGGGGGTGTTACAGCTGGAACAACTGGAACTTCCCCTCCAGTCTGCTCAGTGTTGCTATCAGTACTGCCAACAGTGGCATCACGCTCCTGATCCATAGCATCAGTACTGCCATCAGTGGCATCACGCTCCTGATCCATAGCCCTAAACAATGAAAGTAACCTAAATTTAATAACCCATAAAACAAACATCCTATAAACATATGCTTTCTATGATTCATATATCATCCTAATGGCGCTTGTATTGATTCATATCTTAACTTAGCTCTGATACCACTCTTTGTCACGATCCGGCCCGGTTAGCTCGTATGGACGAGGCGGGAACGAGATCGGACAGGCAAATAAACCATAACTTCTACAACTTTTAAAACATAAAGTATAATTGTATGAACTTTAAAACACAATTGAAACAAACGCCACTAATCTTCATGTAAGCCATTCTAGCAATTCATTCAACATACATGTACAAAGGTGGCAAAACAAAATTTAACTAACAAGATTCTAACTAACAAGATTTAGCCACCCAAAAATCATCTAAACTGTAACAAAACAACAAAAAGACAAGGGGAACCTGTCACCCGGTACACGACGTCTGTAGGTGAACCGTGGGTTATCAGCCATCTCGTCTACTAGGTTCTCCTGAAAAATTTTTCCCAAAACTCGGGAGTGAGCTACGCTCAGCAGAAATTTCTAATCCTACATATGTTCATAAGACTAAAACAATGAAATATACATGTTTACACTAAAAGAGTTATGCTTTTCTTGTTTATGTCATATAAATAAGAGCTCATGTAGGTACGATATGCATGTGTCATTTGATGTATGAAATGAATGTCGTCTCAAAATGCTTACTTATTATTTTATACAACCGTCCCGGAGTACCAAGGGTGTACTGATCAGGTACCCCATCCTCATTTAGCCATTACTTCCTTTTTCCTCTTTTGCCTCAAGGGCAACAATGTGCTTTTGGCACCGTCTTTGGTACTCCGTATACATCATACACAATCTTTTCATATGAACAAGCATTCATTTCTTTTCATATAACATGTTTGGCATGAAACATGAATGTGATAATCACTTAAGCATGAACATGTTTGACATGAAATCTTTAAGCATGAATTTGATAACACTTAAGCATGAATTTGATAACATTTTCCATTTCTAGTCATAAAGGCTTTAACTTATAAAATGATATAACATGAACAATGATATAACATGAAAATAACAAATGATCATATAAGGAAAAGAATTTCCTACCTCAAAAATTTTATGAACTCCTCTTCTCCTCTTTTAGTTATGCTGCTTCTTCTTCTTCTTGCCACTTCTTCTTGCCACTACCTAAAGACAATTTAATTCAAATTAAGCAAGAATAAACTTTATGTTTCATAATTTTCTTTTATAGGCTTCCTAAAACCTTCTCCCACTTATCCTTAAGTTCCTTAATTTCTTTTCTTAATCCAACCTAAGGAAAAAGAGGTTTCCAAAGAATATCACAAGCATTTACATCTTAATCATTTTAAATTTTTATCTAAATTAAATGAAATTTTCGGATTTAATTAAATAGCAATAATAGAAATTTCAAAAGTCATCAAATTTAGCCTAAACCCTTCTAAAACATCTATCTTTCCTTTAGTTATACATAATTTCTTTTTTTATTTTGGGAATTATGCATCAATTAAATTAGCAAAATTCGTTTTAAGCTAAAAACATAAAGTTTCTATACTTTAGAGGCTTCTCAAAATCATATGGAATACTTCCCTAAACATGCACCCTAAAATCCCTAATTTATAAAATGACCTAAGCTTCCAAAAATTGTTTAAACACAATTTGCTTAATGAAAAATTAACATTTGCATGCCAAAAGCTTTCCCTTAACCTCTTCTACCTATCTCTATAAAAATTTCATCAAAAGGAAAAACCCTAAAATTCGGATTTCATGATTTGCTTAAGATTTTGGACAAATAAGGTAGGGAAAACATAGATCAACAAAATCTCTAAAGTTTTCCTAAAGAAATTTCTAAAAAAAAAACTCAAACCCTAAAAACTTTCTTTCAAGAAAACTCAAGAAGAACCTCAAATGTTTGAAGGAATGCATACCCCAAGGCTTCCTCTTGCTTTTCCTAAGGAAACTTCGCCGGAAAAGCCGCCGGCCGCCGCTCCAAAGGCCTTCCCGTCGCCTCCTCCCTCTATCCCGTCGCCTCTCTCACGGTTTGGCCGAGCAAAACGAGCAAGGGACCGAAATATTCGGTCCCTTTGGCTATGTGAGGGATTTAGAAAACTTTTAGATGCCAAAAGACGCATGTACCCTTAGCCCTAATATTTTCCTTAAGGACTCTAAGGGTAAAATGGGAACTTTGGGAAAATGTTACTTAAACTAGCTTCGAAAATTTCTATCTTTCAATCCGAGCGAAATTAGGTATAAGTTCTTTATACCATTTTGCTCGAAATTTCGAGACGAATCTAACGAAATTTATTTCGTCAAATTCCGACAACGTCAAAATTTCACTTAAGTTCGTCGCGGCGCATCGATATGCGTGCAACGCACTCAAATGACGAATTTCGGGTTTTACACCACGTGTAGAAGAATCTAAAGGAGGTGGCTATGGTTGAATGGGGATTGATGAGAGGGAGCCAACGAGGGCAGCACAAAAAGTCAGGAAAGATCGAGAGCGGGGCTACATCATATAGTCTTGATTATAGTAAAAACCCATTAGATGAACTGATGATATTAATATTAGAAGATTAAGAAAAGGGACATACATCATAAAAGGCTACATAGATAGAAGTTGTTCATAATGATTTGCGACATATAGGTTTAACACCTCAAATAATGCTCAATATAAAGGAATGAATAATGGGGATAAACAACATAGACCCAAATAGTTGGGATAACACAAATGATGATGATGATGATTTATAGATAGTATGTCAGAGCAAATTAACAACAAAAATCATAGATAGTGTATATTACTTTGCAAGCTCCTAGAACTAGCATTAGTATAATTTAGCATGAGATTAAAAATTAAAAATAGATCATTTGATAACTAGTATAGTTAGAACAAGACTATCCACATTAGAAGTAGAGATATTGACAAAGATTGGAGAGAATTTGAAGTGTGCTTCATTCCATCATTTATACTAAACTTATGAAAGTATACGAGAACCGGTAGAAAATATATATAAATTTTAAGGTCTGAAATATAGAAATTGACTACAGAAGGAAATGAAAGTGAATGGATGATAGATTGGCAGGAGGCATTGAGGTTGGCATAGGCAAGCTGGGGCAATCAAAAAGCTAAGAAACAATTGGGTTGGAAGACAAGCGAGCAAACAATTACGACAAACAACTGGCTAGCTTGGCAAACAAAAGGGTGAAATCTAGGGGCATCATTTCAGGCTTGCTATTTTCAGTATTCCCTCTCAAGTGAATAATGTATGTCATCCACTCCTTAAAAACTTTTTGAAAGATGGCATCTGATAATTCTTTAGTGACAATATCCACAAGTTGTTCACTTTCGATAATGAACAGAGTACAAACTCAACTGCTAGCTAGCTTTTCTTTTATAAAATGTTTTTTAGCTTCAATATGCTTAGTATGGTCATGTGACATTGAGTTATCTCGAATATTGATTGTTGACTTGTTATCGAAATAAGAGTCTCATAGGATCCTTCCATTCAAGTTTTAAATCTTTCAAGAAATTTTAAGCCATGGAAATTTGCAGATTCTCAATGTCAGATCAAAATTCAAATTATACATTAAAACTTACTAAAACATTTTATTTTTTTACTTCCATAATTCACGAGGTTCCAATAAAATGTGCAATATCATGAAGTTGACCACCTATGAATCATACTTTCTACATAATCAACATGTGTAGGATTCAAGTGTCAGATCATCCCTTCTTTATATAAAATTCTTTTATTTGAAGTTACTTTATAATATTATAAAAGTTGTTGCACTGCCTCAGGATGTGGTCTTTAGAATTATGTATGAATTAATTTATCATGCCAGTAAGATAGGCAATACTAGGTCTATTATGAGATAAGTAGATAAGTTTTCCAACATTTTTTTTTTTTGGAAAATTAAGGGCTTAGCCCAAATTCCATTAAATAAAAAAACTAGTTACATGCGTAAAAAGAAAACAGCAAAAAATTGAGGAGCCCTCAACAGAGGCAAAAAAGCTCACCAACATGGTGCAAAAAAGAAGTTACACATGTAAAAAAACAAGATCATAGTTGGAAGAAACCGTCACGTAATTCTTGAGGGGATGGGCTCAAGAAATAATAGGTTGCATTTAAACGCCCGGCACCATCCCCCGGTTGCTGAAATGCCATCCAAAATAAGTTGAAAAATAACCACCGTCCAATGGGGATATAGAATGCAACCTCATCATCATTGCCCAGCGGTCCCAAAAAATAACCATGCAGAACAAGCAATAGAAACAGACTTTCCCCAAATCAGAAAGCAGGAAGAGAGAACTTCCAGCATTATAGTAAGAGCATAAGTTCATCCCCATTTTTCCATTTTGCAATTTTGAGACTAATCGCCTTGTAAATGGTCAACTGAATAGTAGAACAGCTCTTAAAATTCTTAGAAAATTTCCTATCATTCTGCTCCCTCCAAATATAATAGATAGCCACCCAAAGTATAATCAGATAAAAGCTTTTCTTACACCCCTTTGAGTATTTAATTCCTATTTTTAAGAATAAAGGTGATGCACAAGATTGTGCAAATTATAGAGGAATTAAGTTAATGTGTCATACTTTAAAACTATGGGAGCGAGTTATGGAGCATAGGTTGCGGCGTGATACTAATGTTTCTCAAAATCAATTTGGATTCATGCCGGGTAGGTCAGCTATGGAAGCCATACATTTATTAAGAGGTTTGATGGAGAAATATAGAGAAAATAAGGAGGATCTACATATGATATTTATTGATTTAGAAAAAAACATATGATAAAGTTCCAAGAGAAGTGCTATGGAGAGTTCTTGAAAAGAAAGGAGTTAATAATGCTTATATTCAAATCAATAAAGATATGTATACAGGAGTGATTACTTGTGTTCAAACACAAGGTGGTTTGACCAAGTATTTCCCTATTTCGGTTGGGTTACATCAAGGATCAGCCTTAAGCCCGTATCTTTTTGCTTTAGTCATGGATGTTCTCACTAGAAATTTGCAAGAGGATGTACCTTGGTGTATGCTTTTTGCTGATGATATTCTTCTTGTTGATAAGACTAGAGAGGGAGTTGAAAGTAAACTTGAATTATGGAGGTCAACATTAGAGACTAAAGATTTTCGTTTGAGTAGATCTAAAACGGAATATATAGAGTGTAATTTTAGTAGTAATAGACCTATGTGGGACCGAAAATTCGGCCCCGGCCTCCCCGCCGTGCATGATTGGGTGCTTTGTTTCTTTTGGCGAGGGGAGTTTTAACGGATTAAGTTTCGGAGTAAATTTTGGAAGGCAGATGGGTTTGTAGATAAGACACTACTCAGATATTTCGCCCTTATTTTGCAAGGACTTTATGATATGAGTTATGGTTTCCTATAGTGATGCAAGCAACTTGAAACAAAAACACAAAGAGAGAACAAAGAAATTCAAGACTAGCTCTTTAGAAATTTAAGACACCACTTGGAGAACAAAATAGGCTAAATAAACAACTAAATTTCAGAATAGAAAAGAAGCGATCATCCAACAAAGCCAAAGCAAAAGAAAGTTAGCAAAAGAAACAAACTAAAACAAACAAAAGCTATCCTCAGAACATCCTACTAGAGGACTCCTCACATGCACCGATTGTAGGAATATATATTTCAGATAATGTTTAGATATGCAAACCAAAGAGTCCACCACTGCAAAGGGGTCCAACGTCCTACCAAACTCCTCCAGCAAATGCCACCAAAACAGCCAACAACTTCACCAAAACAGTCAACAAACTCTACCAACGGAACTAGAAGAAAGATACAGGTGGAGTGGAACTTGCGGAGAGACAAAGAGATTAGAAGCCCGAGAAGAAAGGTTGGAAAGAGCCCGCAGGATTTCCGGAGGGGATGAGAAAGAAGACGGACAAAGCTCGCAAGCTTTTCCAATAACCCGCAGGTCAATAGCAATTTTGCTCACAATAATTCACCACCCATTTCATCACAAAACATCTCATATATATAGGCAAGAGAGGGGAACCAAACAGCCCAAGATTTCCCATAAATGGAGTGATAAAAAGCCATCAATTTCCTGTACATAAATTCCAAACAACATAGCAAGTCTCAAGGAAAAAGGTCACAGTTCCAGTACAGGGAAACCAAACGGCACACAAGGATTCAAGGCCACGGCTCTCAGCACAGGGAAAACCAACCGGCACATCAAGTCTCAAGAAAAGGCCACGGTTCACAGCAGGTATAGAAATCCCAAACGTCACAGTAAAGCACAAGGAAAGCCACGGAATCAGCAGGTAAGCACAGGAATCCAGGAGATATTTCACGGGTCAGCAGTTACACATTTCACGGGAGAAAAGGAGGGAAAGCTGCAGCAGTTCAAGAGGCAATCAAGAAGAGGAAGAGGCAAGTTCCACTCACCTAAAAGCTTGCACACCTCAATAAATTAGAGCTAAACATCAGCTCATAATGAGCTACACCTCCACCTGATAATAATGAGCTGGCACCACTAGAATTTCAACGATTAAGGCTCAAACCGAAAACAGTCAAGGCCCACCCGAAATCAGAAAATAGCCCCAAAGGATAAGTTGGACGCCAAAACCGGCAAACCCAAGGCAAGCATAAACCAAACCTTTTCCTACCATGATCATTGGATTTACCACCATCATTGGATAGCATAAAAATAAAACAAAAATAGAAAATATAACTAATATTGTTCAAAACAAAAATAATGCAAAAAAATCTAAATGCATCATATAGGCGCAAGCCCCTATAGTTAATTACCCCTCCCGATCACGAGAGAGAACTTTCGATTAAAGCTAGTCGTCAATCAGATACGTAGAGATACGTGCATCTGGCATATAGTAACAACATGGTTTTGGATTTGGAAATTGAGTTTGAATTTGGGTATTTGAAAAGGTTTGGAAAGTTTGATATTTAAAATAAGAAATTTTTCCACCTAGCACTTAAAGCGGATGGTGCGGGAATGGATGACATACCCGATCAAGATCCCATGGTTCAGTCGTCCCGGGCCATCGTGGTCCCTGGTCTACTTAGTCAGAAGAGGTAGTCGACCCAACCTGACAGAAGGATCCTTGTCGGCAGCAATGGGTTGCTTCGTCCAAGGGGACCTTGTAGACCTAGGGTGGGTATTTGCCTAAGAGGACAAATTTGAATCCACCTTAGCTAACAAAGGGCTTTGTGCCCTATTGATCATATCCTATTGATTCATATCTCAAGGATTTGATGCCAATAAGAAACGTATTGGCTCTGACCATAACCGGTATTTCGTGGTGCCATTTAGCGGCAAAACCACTCGGTTTAGAGGGTCCCGAGTCATAACTGTTTATCCTGCGGTGCCATTTAACGGCAAAAACCGCCGGTTAGAGGACACGTATCACGTCCTTACTAGCAGGAGATTGTTTGAGAATGGATCCTAGTGATATTTTCGACTAGGCATTTGGCTCTATGTGAGCTAAAGTAAATTTCATATTTGTCCACCTCGGCAAGAGAAGTGCTATGGAGAGTTCTTGAAAAGAAAGGAGTCAATAAGGCTTATATTCAAATCATTAAAGATATGTATGCAGGAGCTATTACTTGTGTTCAAACACAAGGTGGATTGACCAAGTATTTCCCTATTTCGGTTGGGTTACATCAAGGATCAGCCTTAAGCCCATATCTTTTTGCTTTAGTCATGGATGTTCTCACTAGACATTTGCAAGAGGATGTACCTTGGTGTATACTTTTTGCTGATGATATTCTTCTTGTTGATAAGACTAGAGAGGGAGTTGAAGGTAAACTTGAATTATGGAGGTCAACCTTAGAGTCTAAAGGTTTTCGCTTGAGTAGATCTAAAACGGAATATATGGAGTGTAATTTTAGTAGTAATAGACCTAGTGAGGGGTTTGTGACTTTGGGCGATCAAGTCATTAATAAGAGTACACGTTTTAGATATCTTGGATCTATTGTTCAGAGTGATGGTGAAATAGATGGGGATATTATCAGCAGAATTCAAGTTGGATGGTTGAAGTGGAGGAATGCATCGAGCTTGTTATGTGATAGAAATGTACCCCTCAAACTTAAGGGAAAAATTCTATAAGATGGTAGTGAGGCCTGCAATGCTTTATGGTGCTGAATGTTGGCCTTTAAAAGAGAAGCATAATACTAAGTTAAGTGTGGCAGAGATGAGGATGCTCAGGTGGATGAGTAGCTTTACCCTTAGAGATAGGATACGAAATGAGCATATACGTGAAAAGGTTGGAGTAGCTCCAGTAGAAGATAAGATTAGAGAAAGTCGCCTTAGATGGTTTGGTCACATAAAACGGCGGCCTTGCGATGACCCGGTTAGGAGAGTAGAGGTATTAGATTTGACTTTTGTTAAGAAAGGTAGGGGTAGACCTAAAAAGACCTGGTTAGAAAATATTAGGAATGACCTTTCTTTATTAGATTTAAACGAGAATTTGACTTGTAATAGGACACAATGGAGAAAAAGGATTCATGTAGCCGACCCCACGTAGTGGGATAAAGGCTTGATGTTGTTGTTGTTGTTGTTGTTGTTGTTGTCCACCTCGGCAAACTGTTGCAGAGGGTAGATGAATTTTGCTTTAAGTGATTATTTTTTTTTTAGCTTTAAATGTTTTTGGATTTTGGGAATTGGGATTTTTGAATTTTTTTTGGGTGGAGCTTGGAAGACATTTGAAAGTATTTGAATCACCCCTCCGGTTGAAATCTGCATTAAACACGGCCATCATCGGGGTATTTGGGAGCATTTTCATTTAATTAAACTTTGTCGACCCTATCAACTTGTCAATAGGGGATCGGGTTTCGTAGGCTTTGTGCCTTTATTAGTGCATTATCTTGATTATAGGCCTTGAAGGCCTAATATGAATGTATTAAAATAAATATATCGGTCACCACAACCGTATATTTGTTTAATAGTTCGAACCCTGTCAACTTCTATTGATCGTATAAAAGGATCGGATTTGAACTTGAATTCACTTATTGACTCGCGCAGTATCCCTAGATGTCACGTGCATATTTATAACACGCTCGTCGGGGCCCATGCGAGTGTTTGGGGGCATTTTGTAATTATTTATTGAATCTTGTCGACTCCTATTTACCCGTTTAGGAGGATCGGGTTCAAATTTATTGACCCGTGCAGCATTCCTAGACGTCACATGTGTACCAATAACACGCTCATCGGGGCCCATGTGGGTGCTTGACTATATACCCTCTTTTAGTGTACCTATGTGTATACAAACTATAGTGCATATGCAGAGGTATTTTGAAGTATTTGTGAACGCCTTCTGTCCGCTCGCATGAATATTGCGGATCCAGTGGCATATCGTAGCAGCTTCTGGATTAGTTGTTTGCTGCTTCGTACAGGTAGTCTGTCGTACACTATTCGTTGCCTTCTGCAGGTGGATCGTAGCGTACCAACTAATCTCCTGCCTTTTGCTTGTAAACAATTGCATTCATATCAATTCTTTATTCATGGTCAAGTCCCTTTGCATACGAATCTTCTATCATCGACCGTAAGCACTTGTACTTGTTATAATTCTTATGCATTTCGCTTGTGGTTGAAACATTGGATGCATAATAGGTCTTCCAAGGGAGCTTGCAGAGATTTGCATCTTTGATTTGTTGTGTATCATCCGGTGTTTGCTTGCAAATAACATGTGGCATGCGTATAAGTCCCATGCAATCGCTTGCAAGTGCTTGAATTTTCTATGTATCGACCCCCTTTATATGTAGTAAGTATCCTACAATGTCTTTTTAGTGATTGCACTTGACACGGACGACCTCCTTTCATTTGCAAGGGATCAATGTATTCTTCCACAAGGGGATTGATCTTGATTTTCGGGGTATCATTGCATTCATTGTCATTGCTTCCCTTTATGTTTCATTCATGTATAGATTACTATACATCTTAAATATTGGAAATCTTGGCACGAGTTATTTGTTTGTTTGCATGCTGGCTCTTGTTGCCCACAAGGAGTTTCTACATTCATCCATAAATAGTTGGCGTCAATTGAGATGATATGAGTTTGACAAGTATTTTGCATTCATCGCATGAGGTTCAATTCCTGTTCAAGTTTGATTCGAGTCCCTTATAGTTCAAGGCTGATTCAAGGTTGATTCAAGTCTCCTATAGTTCAAGGTTGATTTAAGTCTTCATGCTAAATCAAATTCAACCTTTCTTGCTCAAGTTTTGTCTCAAATCTTTGACTTGATTATTCAAATTTGAAATTAGTTTACTTAGCACTCAAGTTCAAGTCGTTTGTTAACTTTAAGCTCAAGTGCAAGTCCCATTTTCTGTTCAAGTCCTCAATATTTTCTTTTGCTCTATTGTTCAGGCTCAAGTCCAGATCAAAGTCCCCTGTGATCTTGTAGAGTTCAGGTTCGAGTTCAAATTGAGTTCCTTATGGTCTTCTTGAGTCTAAATTCAATTCAAGTTCAAGTCTTTTATGATTTGTTCAAGTGGCAAGTTCAAACTCTTCTTGTTTGAGTTCAAGTCCAAATTTTGTTCACTTGATTCAAGTTATGACATATTCATTAACATTCCATTTGAAGTTTTGATATCATTTTCAAGTCAAGTTCTTTATGATTGTCCCAAGTCAGAATCTTGAGTCATTCTTCTTTCAAGTTCAAATTGAATCCAAACCAAAGTCTTCTTCATTCGTTTGAGTTTCTTATAGTCCAAGTTCTTTGTTCAAGTTCTATATCCACAAGTTTGAATTCAATGTCAAAGTTCACCTTGTTTACTTCAGTGCGAGTTCAGCTCAGCTTGAGTCCAACTCAAGTCTTACACAAGTCCTTCATCATTAGTCCAAGTTTGGTTTTGAGTTTGAATTAAGCATTTTATTCAAGTTTGCACTTAGTTCATTAATGTCTTTTTGAGTTCAAATGAGTCCAGGTACGATCTCGTTTTCACCCAAAATTTCGGCAGCCTCCCGACGTCTCCCCCGTTTAGGGAAAAACTACGATAAAACCGGGCCTTTCCCACCACGCGCAATAAAGACGTGTATGGTAGGTGTCCTCGAATGAGGACACCGCGGCCGTGAACTTTCTTCCCACCACGCGCAATAAAGGCGTGTATGGGGTCTTTGACGGTACCTGTTTAAAAGACAATTTGCTTTCCCCCCGCTCGGAGGTACTTATGAGTGACCCCGCCTTGCCGTAGGTGCCGCACCAGGGTCCCATCTCACCACGCACAATAAAAGCGTGTATAGGCAATTTTCCAGTGCGTCACAAACGCCGAAGTAAAGTTTAGGTGATTGCCCGCCTCGTCGTAGGCGTCGGACCGGAGCCCAATCCCACCACGCACAAAAAAAGCGTGTATAGGCGGTTTTCCGGTCCGCCGCATACAACGGAAGCGAGAATCTGAGTTTAGAAAAATTCGTACCTTCGCGGGGTTGTTGGCAACGTTGGCACACAAGTCGAGGCAAGGAAAGATACAATTTTTTTTATTAATTAAAAAAATTTAATTATAATTAAACTTAATTATAACTAATTATAACCATTATTATTTAATTATGATTAAAAAATATTTAAAATATAATTAATCTAACTAATTATATTTAATTACTGATAATTATTAATTAATAAAAAAAATAATCATTCATAATTAAAATAAATTAATTATAAATGATTATTTTTATTATTATTAATTAATTAATGATAATTAAAGTAATTAAATATAGTTAATTAATTATATTTTAATGTAATTAATAATAATTAAATAATATTAGGATAATTAATCTTAATTAAAATAAGGTAATTATAACAAATATTATTTTAATTAATTTAAAATTATTACAATTATAAAATAATAATGATAATGATAAAATAAAACTCCCCACCCCCTTTCCTCTTCTCATTTATGGGATTTGGCCAGAGCCGGGGAGAGATCTTGTGAGACCTCGTTCCCTTACTGTTCCTCTATGATTTAGATTTTCCTCTCTGGATCGTCCGGGACGATAGTGGGATCGTCCAGGCCGATCTGCACTGTAGAAAATATCGGCCGAAGAATAGTTCTGAGAACCGTCCAGGACGATATTTGTTGGTCTGATCGTCCCGGGACGATCTGGCGATCGGCCGGGCCGATCTGCTTTATGATATAAGAAAATCTGGTCGTTTTGATGAGAGAGAAAATCATTTTAAAATCAAAATATCTGTTTTAGAGAGAGAAAGAGAAAGGGAAAAAGAGGAATCTTGGGTTTTGGAGGCCGCGGAGCGCTTTTCGTCCGACGCTGCTGTTGGAGAAAGTGTAGATCTCGTGGTAAAGACTCCGAATCCTATTTCTGTTTTCAAAGATATTGAGTTTTGACCGAGTTGTGATCTGTTTTGTGTTTTCGTAGTCGAACTTTTGACCTAATTTTGATTTGACACAACTTCCACCGCACAACTTTTGGTATGTTATAGATATGACTATTGTACACGATTTGAGTGTTTTCTGCGACGATTTTACAGGTCGGAATTGATTCTACGCGGTTTTAATCGAATAGAAAAATATCAGGACTTGATTTGATTTGGATTCTATAGAATAATAGTCTTGTATTGATGTCGTGAATCTTCTTCTGTAATTTGGAGAAATTTGGAATTTGTGCCTTTTTGCAGGATTTTTGTGTAAATTTGATAGACTGTCGTTACTCTGCCCGATTTTCGTATGATTTCTGATTTGTTTGAAATTGATAGATTGAATTGATATGTGCATGACTATTGATATGATCGTTTTAGATTTCTTTAATATTGCTTATTGCATCGATTATTATTGCTATTGATTGACTATTGATTGAAAGACAAGTGGGAACCTGGTTGAACGTTGGTTGGAGATAGATATTGACCTGTACAGGATGGTGGGGCCGACGGGCTTTCCTTTAAACATCGATTATGGATTTCTACAACAGCACTATAGATGGGAGTCATAAGGAGTTTTATATGCCGACGGGCGGGCCGACGGGCAAAAAGAGTGACGACTCTTATTGATTGAAACCAACGTACGGATATCTACAACAGCAATATGGATTCTACAACAGCACTATGGATTTCTACAACAGCAATATTGATCATAACTAGTGTTTGTGCTTGTCGAGTAAGACCATTGTATGGAATTGCATGTATCATACGATATTTGCATAGCATAGATTTCCTGATTTATGCATCGATTTATTGATTTCTGATCGATTTATTGATCTTGATGGATTTATTGAATTGATTTATTATTGAGCGGATTTATTGATTTTATTGATTGATCATTGATTATTGATACTATTGATTTTGATTGTATTGATTTATACAATTGACATGGATCGCATTGATTTTCCGATTGATTGTATAGACTCATTTACTGGAATTGATTTATTGTATTGCTTTATGGATTTATTGGATTATGGACTTGTATTGATTCATAGATACCGATACCGACATTGATATGGATTTTGTGTATTGATTCATAGATATATTGACACCGATATTGATATAGATTGTATCGATTGATAGATATCGACATCAACATTGATATGGATATGATATTGACATATGGATATTATTGATATGACAGATCCTGACATGATATTGATACATTGATACATTGATTCGTCGTACCGATTATAGATTGATTTATTGAATGGATTGTTGCCGTATGGATTTGAATTATCGTAGAATAGATTTCTTTATAGAGCTAATTGTATTGATTTCAATTGAAGTGATCTTTGTATTGATTTGTTTTCAATTGCTTTCGCCGATTTGTTTTGATTCGATTTTATTGGGATTTCCCTACTCGATGGTACTATAAATTGACTGGCAGAGTTGATTGATATGAAATTTCACTCCTATTGTAGCGTTGTACGTCGTCAATGGATGATTCGTTTCGCTGCTGTATGGTATACATACATTGACGATTGGATAAGACTGTATTTGAGAAGGAATATAGATTGAACGCATTGATTAGACGACACGATTTCATTGAACTGATAGTATTGATTAATACGACAATAAGACGATGGATAGAATTGATTGATGCACTTGATGATTTCGATTGCTATGATAGAGATTGTAGAGATTGGTTGACGATGTTTTTTGAGCTTGTATTGATTTCCTATTGGTTATTGATTTCATTGATTTCTGTTTCGTATTTATTTCTGTATTGCATTGACTCATTGATCATGTACGATTGATTGATTTGACTTGATTTGATTAACCTGCATATTATTTTCAATGTCATGCTTTGATTTCAGTTTTAGGCTTTAGTGACCTGCTGGGCTAGTTAAGCTCATTATATGTGGTTAATATTTCAGGTGCAGAGCCTCCCGCGTGATGCTTCTTCAGTTAATAGCGTAGCTTTGTTTTGTAGCTTTGGTAGATTTCTATTTTGTAGCCGTCTGGGCTATTGTATATGACCTTTTGGACACTTCTGTTGATTATATATATGTTTATATGTGGTTTATTGTAATTGTTGTATTTCTTTCCTATAATGCAATTATCTCTGGATGACTGTATTGAACTGAACGAAGCAAGATGAAAAGATCGACTGATCGATAGAAAAAAAAAAGAAAAAAAGAGATGAAAAGAAATGATAGATGAATCCTTTCACTATTGATATCTGGGGCATCACAGTTGGTATCAGAGTGAGTGTAGTGAAAGGATTTGCTATTATCCAGAGTGATAGTGATAATTACATTATTTGATTTGTTTTGTTTTCCGTGTTTGATTTCCTCGATTTCATTTGATTTGAATGATTTGAATTGATCAGGCAAATGGATCCGAAAGGCAAAAAGATTGAGACTGAGTCTGCTGCTAACCTCTCGCTTACATCTGAAAATATGAATAAGTTTGCTGACATGGTCGCTCAGATGGTGAGTGACAAATTAGCAAAACGCTCTGGGCGTAGTAAGAAAAGTGGGGAAGGTAGCAGAATAAGAATTAATGTTTGTACATTTTGTGGGAAAAGACATTTGGGACAGTGTTATCGTAGAATAGGGCAATGCTTCCGATGTGGTGGATATGGACATAGAATGACTGATTGTTTGAGTTCTGAATTTAGGCAAGGACCTGTTCCGTTTGTTCAGACTGGAAATGTACAATCCATGATGGAAGATGTTCCTTCCGTGCCTGCTGATAAGACTGGTACGAGTTTAGTTTATTGTCTGTTCCGATGTGCTTTGTACGATTTCTCCGATCGATTGGATTTATTTTGTTTTGTTCTATTCCGGACACTTTAGGGAAATGTCGGGACGACATTTTTCTAAGGTGGGGAGATTGTGAGACCTCGTTCCCTTACTGTTCCTCTATGATTTGGATTTTCCTCTCTGGATCGTCCGGGACGATAGTGGGATCGTCCAGGCCGATCTGCACTGTAGAAAATATCGGCCGAAGAATAGTTCTGGGAACCGTCCAGGACGATATTTGTTGGTTTGATCGTCCCGGGACGATCTGGCGATCGGCCGGGCCGATCTGCTTTATGATATAAGAAAATCTGGTCGTTTTGATGAGAGAGAAAATCATTTTAAAATCAAAAATATCTGTTTTTAGAGAGAGAAAGAGAAAGGGAAAAAGAGGAATCTTGGGTTTTGGAGGCCGCGGAGCGCTTTTCGTCCGACGCTGCTGTTGGAGAAAGTGTAGATCTCGTGGTAAAGACTCCGAATCCTATTTCTGTTTTCAAAGATATTGAGTTTTGACCGAGTTGTGATCTGTTTTGTGTTTTCGTAGTCGAACTTTTGACCTAATTTTGATTTGACACAACTTCCACCGCACACAACTTTTGGTATGTTATAGATATGACTATTGTACACGATTTGAGTGTTTTCTGCGACGATTTTACCGGTCGGAATTGATTCTACGCGGTTTTAATCGAATAGAAAAATATCAGGACTTGATTTGATTTGGATTCTATAGAATAATAGTCTTGTATTGATGTCGTGAATCTTCTTCTGTAATTTGGAGAAATTTGGAATTTGTGCCTTTTTGCAGGATTTTTGTGTAAATTTGATAGACTGCCGTTACTCTGCCCGATTTTCGTATGATTTCTGATTTGTTTGAAATTGATAGATTGAATTGATATGTGCATGACTATTGATATGATCGTTTTAGATTTCTTTAATATTGCTTATTGCATCGATTATTGCATTGACTATTGATTGAATTGATTGATACTGAAAGACAAGTGGGAACCTGGTTGAACGTTGGTTGGAGATAGATATTGACCTGTACAGGATGGTGGGCCGACGGGCTTTCCTTTAAACATCGATTATGGATTTCTACAACAGCACTATAGATGGGAGTCATAAGGAGTTTTATATGCCAACGGGCGGCCGACGGGCAAAAAGAGTGACGACTCTTATTGATTGAAACCAACGTACGGATATCTACAACAGCAATATGGATTCTACAACAGCACTATGGATTTCTACAACAGCACTATTGATAATAACTAGTGTTTGTGCTTGTCGAGTAAGACCATTGTATGGAATTGCATGTATACGATATTTGCTGATACGCATTGATTTATTTGATTGATATGATAGATTTATTGATTTATGATTGATTTATTGATATTGATGGATTTATTGAATTGATTTATTATTGAACGGATTTATTGATTTTATTGATTGATCATTGATTATTGATACTATTGATTTTGCATTGTATTGACTTGCTACAATTGATTTATCGTATTGATATTTCCGATTGATTCTTATCGATTTGATTTTATGGATTTTCCGATGATTTTATTGTATGGGTTATGGTTTATGGATATGGACTTGTATTGATTCATAGATACCGGCACCGATATTGATATGGATTTTGTGTATTGATTCATAGATATTGACACCGATATTGATATAGATTGTATCGATTGATAGATATCGACATTGACATGGATTATGATATTGACATACGGATACTATTGATACGACAGATCCTGACAGATCCTGACATGCCATTGATTCGTCGTACCGATTATCGATTGATTGATTGGATGGATTGTTGCCGTATGGATTTGATTTATCGTAGAATAGATTTCTTTATAGAGCTGATTGTATTGATTTCAATTGACCTGATTTTCGTTGTTTGGATTTGTTTTCAATTGCTGGGCTTGATTTGTTTTGATTCGATTGTTCTACGGATTTCCCTACTGATGGATATAATTGACTGGAGAGTGCTCTATGATATAGGGAAATCATCTCCTATTGTAGCATTGTACGTCGTCATTATTGAACCGTTCTCGCTGCTGTAGCAATCATATTGAATAATTGGATTGACTGATTTGCAAGAATGATATAAATACAACGAATTGATTAGACGACACGATTGATTGAACTGATAGTATTGATTGATAGACATTGCTACGATGGATAGAATTGACTGGAAGCACTTACTGATTTGATTGTTGGGGAGTATTGATTTATCGATGTTTTTACCGCTGTATTGATTATTGACTATCGATGGATTCGATTTGATTTAATTTGATTTCCGTATCTGCATAGATTTATTGATCATAGCCTATTGATTTGATTTGATTTGATTGACCTGCATATTGTTTTCAGTGTCGTGCTTTGATTTCAATTTTAAGCTTTGGTGACCTGCTGGGCTAGTTAAGCTCATTATATGTGGTTAATATTTCAAGTGCAGAGCCTCCCGCGTGATACTTCTTCAGTTGATAGCGTAGCTTTGTTTTGTAGCTTTGGTATATTTCTGTTTTGTAGCCGTCTGGGCTATTGTATATGACCTTTTGGACGCTTCTGTTGATTATATATATGTTTATATGTGGTTTATTGTAATTGTTGTATTTCTTTCCTGTAATGCAATTATCTCTGGATGACTGTATTGAACTGAACGAAGCAAGATGAAAAGACTGACTCATCGATAGAAAAAAAAAGAAAGAAAAAAAAAGAGATGAAAAGAAATGATAGATGAATCCTTTCACTATTGATATCTGGGGCATCACAGATCTACCTTCACACAGTGAGCTCCCGTGTTGTTTCGTCTCAAAATGCTGTAACTTCCGATCGGAACAAGGAGGGAGGCGGAATTGGCCGGTCTAGGGGTTTGATGCCGGCTGGATGGAGGATTTTGGCTCAGGGACGAACGGGAGGAGGTCGGGTACAGGTGAGTTCGGCTTCGATTTGAGGGTCGTTGTCGGCCTGGGATCGTAAGGTCGGACTGGAGGTTGGGTTTCGGCTTCGGCTACAACAGGACGTCGGAGGGCTTCGGGTAGGTAGCGAATGGAAGAGGGGGGAACCAGCGGGAGAAGTGTTTTCTGCGTGTGTGGCGCCGAAGGGAGAAGTAGCCGAAAGCCATGGGGTTGATTCGGTATTTAAAGGCGACTTGGGCGCTCGATCGAGGTGAGATCGCATATTTTGAGCAGGATTTCGCGGAGAATCGACTGGAGTGGCGCCGTTCAGCAGGTAAGCGGGATTTCTTCCTCCTTTTTGGCAAGATTTCAGGATTACCTGGATTTTTGCTTGATTTTGATTTTCTCTTCTCCCTTTGATTTTAATCTTGCTGTTGAGGTCAACAACCTAGTGAGGGGATTGAGACTTTGGGCGATCAAGTCATTAATAAGAGTACACGTTTTAGATATCTTAGATCTATTGTTCAGAGTGATGGTGAAATAGATGGGGATATAATCAGCAGAATTCAAGTTGGATGGTTGAAGTGGAGGAATGCATCGGGCTTGTTGTGTGATAAAAAAGTACCCCTCAAACTTAAGGGAAAATTCTATAAGATGGTAGTGAGGCCTGCAATGCTTTATGGTGCTGAATGTTGGCCATTAAAAGAGAAGCATAATATTAAGTTAAGTGTGGCAGAGATGAGGATGCTCAAGTGGATGAGTGGTTTTATCCTTAGAGATAGGATACGAAATGAGCATATACGTGAAAAGGTTGGAGTAGCTCCAGTAGAAGATAAGATTAGAGAGAGCCGCCTTAGATTGTTTGGTAACATAAAACGGCGGCCTTTCAATGACCCGGTTAGGAGAGTAGAGGTATTAGATTTGACTTATGTTAAGAAAGGTAGAGGCAGGCCTAAAAAGACCTAGTTAGAAAATATTAAGAATGACCTTTCTTTATTAGATTTAAACGAGAATTTGACCTTTAATAGGACACAATGGAGAAAAAGGATTCATGTAGCCGACCCCACGTAGTGGGATAAAGGCTTGATGTTGTTGTTGTTGTATAAAATCCACCACTTGACTGAGATTTAGTTGTTGACCTCTGTGTAAAGCACAAAAGAAACAAAAAAAAATCAGATCAAACCTCGTATCCACGAAACCGGCCGAAATCCCGCTGTTCGGCGCCATCTGCAACATGTCCCGAAAATCTTGCGCACTTCCTGCGTAAATCCTGTGAACCTGTCTCGATCTCACTCCAGCTCCCGTCGTTAAATACCCGACCAAGAGAAGCATTCGGTCTCTCGATCGCTCTTATTCATCTCCTCCACGTGAAAAACGTCGCAGACCTCTTCTCCTCCGGTGACTCCGACCTCCATTCCGCCTCACATCGACACCTCCACTAGCTCTACCCGACCTCTTGATCCTTCCACCTCCTCCATCCCGCAGAGAGAGAGAGAGAGAGAGAGAGAGAGAGGAGAACCTCATACCTAGCCGACTGTCCTAGCCTCCTCCTCCCCGGCTTTTCTCCTTCGAAGACCTCCCCTGCCTCTCGGTTCGATAGTCACGACATTTTGATCGGGACACAAGAACAGGAGCTCGTTAGCTGAGAAGGTAACTTTCTCCCTTAGGCGCGCTTCCTCGGCTTGATCCCGTGAAAACCGAGATGAGGAAATAGAGGATGTATGCTAAATCCTCTCAAAATTTTGCTCTGATCTTTCATTAGTCTTAAATAATCATATTTAATTACTGATTATGATTAATTTTAATTAATTGTAATTAATTATAATTAATTATTTTAATTAATAATTAATTATTATTAAATATAATTAGTTATAGTTAATTTTTATTAATTATAATTAAGTAAAAGAGAATGCTTCTCTCCCTTGATCCTCGAGCCAACGTCGTCGACCCCGCGCAGGTATAATCACCCCTAAACCCTAAAACTCTGAGAACTCGTTTCAACGCATTCGTCGAGACAAAACGACCACCTATACACGCTTTTCTTAGCGTGGTGGGAGGGAGGTAATCACCTAAAATCCCTTCTTCGAAGTTCGTATCGCCTTGGAAACCCCGCCTATACACGCTTTTCTTAGCGTGGTGGGAAGGGAGCCCGGTGCGATGCGCACGACGAAGCGAGGATACCCATAAGTACTCGCTTGTAAGTACTCGCTTGTGGGGAAATAACTTTTTTTCTTGCAAATATATATATATATATATATATATATATATATATATATATATATATATATATATATATATATATATATATATATATATATATATATATATATATATATATATACTTTTTTGCAAAATATTTTCAAAAAATACCCATACACGTTTTTCTTAGCGTGGTGAGGGATCAAAAAATACACGGCCGCGGTGTCCTCGAAAGAGGGCACCTACCATACACACTTTTCTTAGCGTGGTGGGAAAGGCCCAGTTTTCCGTAGTTTTCCCCCTAAACGGGGAGACGCCGGAAGGCTGCCGAAATTTCGGGTGAACGCAACACTACATTTGGACTTAATTGAACTCGAAGGACGATCGAACTTGGACTCAGCTTGTGAACCTTTGAATTTGATAGAACAATGATGGACTCGGACTTGTGGACTTTAATGCAATAAAGCTCAAATCTAAAATAAATCCAAGCTTAAATAAATCACAAGAACTTGATTTGAACATTAAGCCGACAAGGCTTGGAATTGAAAATGATACAAGGGACTTGAATGAATATAAATGACTTATTTAAGACTTGAGTTGGACTCAAGCCGAGCTGCACTTGAACAATAGAACTTTGATTTGAACTCAAAAGACCTCATTCAAAGCTTAATTCAAGCTTGATCAAAACGAACTTGAATTGAACAAGATCACATGAAACTTATGAACTTGGTTTGAACCAAGTAAGGGGGACTTGTAACTTGAGCTTTCCGCATTGAACTCAAACTTGAGCCTCAATGAACCATATCTTGTGTATAAGATCAAAATCAAGCTTAAGCAAATGATGTTGAATTGAACTCAGACTTGGATTTGCCTTGGACTACAAGGAGTTTTGCTTGAATACAAATAACAAAGATTTGGACTTGAGCTAAATGAAGTGATAAGAGAACTTAAATGAATGATAGAAGAGCCAAATTGAATGTTAAGTGGACTACAATGAACTTAATGTAGACTTGAATGGGTTATAAAGAATCCATTTTGAATGAATTATAAGAAACCTATCCGAATCTCATCCAAGTGAGGACTCGTGCACTAATTCATTATAAGCTTTAACATAAAGTTTATTTAAGCAAGCATCTTCAGCCTATAATAACCATTTCAATGTGAGTAAAGAGGTTAGTATCAAGCTCATTGTGTATCTTGTGAACCATCTTTGAAGACAAAAGTTTATAATTAGGTTTGAACTACTTTTGAAGACAAAGGATTTGCAAATAGAATTTGCGCACAAACGATAGAAGACAGTGGGAAATACGACTTGACTAAGAAGTCATGATATGAGGACTTTGAACCATTTGACTCATCCATAAGCAACGAACATGAATTGTAGGAGATGTGATAACCTCCCTTTAAGTCATCTTGCAAGATCTAATAGAAGATGTCAAAAGTTGTGATCATTCAAATATATGCAAAAGAACATCTTATGAACCATATAAAGATGAGGAAGGTTGATGTGTATATTAAACATATGAGTAAATATACATTGTCCTCTTGCAAATAAAAGTGGGTTCACAAGCAAGCATCGCCACGGATATTCCTAAATTCATCATGTATGTTGTAAGTATAATGTGATCTTTAAGTTAAAAAAGGGTCATGGGAGAAAGAGCTTGATCTTCATGCAAGAAAGCATGGTAGCTCTTATCACATCTATGTGCGAATACTGACGAAAGATCGTAGATGTTAAAAGAAATTATAGTGTGCCCACAAGTGACTGTAGAAGGTCTATCATGCACACAGTAATTCATCTACAAGCATCCACAATGAAAGCAGGAGATTAGTTAGTGCACTACGATCCACCTGCATAAAGCAACGAGTAGTGCACGACAGTCCACCTGTACAAAGCAGCGAACCACTAAATTCAGAAGCTGCTACGCCACGCCACCGAATCCGCAATTTCTATGCAAGCGGACAGAAAGCGTCTACAAATACTTTTAAAGTACCCCCGCACGTACACAGTAGTTTGTATACACATAGGTACACTAAAAGGGGTAAAACAATCACAAAACCCGCATGGGCCCCGACGAGCGTGTTATAGAAATACACGTGACGTCTAGGGATGCTGCGCGGGTTATCAAATTTTGAACCTGATCCTCCTAAGAAGATAAAAGGAGTGGACAGGGTTCAATTATAAAATGCCCCCAAACACCCGCATGGGCCCCGACGAGCATATTATTGGTACCGTCTATGGATGTTGCGCGGGTTGACAAGTGAATTCAGGTTCGAAACCGATCCTTCTATACGGGTCAATAGAAGTCGACAAGGTTCGAACCAACAAACAAATATACGGTTGTGGCGACCATCATATTTGTCTTAATACATTCATATTAGGCTTTCAAGGACTATAATAATTAGAATTCACTATCAAGGACATAAAGCCTACGAAACCCGATCCTCGATCAATAGCTTGGTCGAGTTGACAGGGTTTAATCAACAAAAAAGAAATAACCCCAAACACCCTGATGATGGCCATGTTGAATGCAAATCTCAACCGGAGGGGTCCATTCCAAATAGTTTTCAAATGCCGTTCCAAATATCCAAAAATTCAAAAAAATCTTAAAATCCTAAAATCCCAAAAATATTTAAAAATTGAAATCCAACTATCGAACACTTAAAGCAAAATCCATCCACCCTCCACAACAGTTTGCTGGGGTGGACAAATTAAAATTTACTTCAGCTCACATAGAGCCAAATACCTAGTCGAAAATATCACTAGGATCCATTCTCAAACAATCTCTTGCCAGTAAGGACGTGGTACGTGTCCTCTAACCGGCAGTTTCGCCGCCAAATGGCACTGCAGGTAAACGGTTATGACCCGGGGCCCTCTGAACCGAGTGGTTTTTCCGTCAAATGGCACCATAGATAGCGGTTATGGCCAGAGCCAATACACTCCTTAATGGCGTTAAATCCTTGAGATATGAATCAATAGGATATGATCGATAGGGCACAAAGCCCTCTGTTAGCTAAGGTGGATTCAAATTTGTGCCCTTAGACAAACATTCAACCCCGGTCTACAAGGTATCCTTGGACGAAGCAACCCATGGTTGCCGACAAGGATCCTTCTGTCAGGTTGGGTCGACTACCTCCTCTGACTAAGTAGACCAGAGACCACGATGGCCCGGGATGACGGAACCATGGGATCTTGATCGGGTCTATCATCCATTCCTCCACCATCCGCTTTAAGTGCTAGGTGGTGAAATTTCATATTTTAAATATCAAACTTTTCAATACTTTCAAAATTCCCAAATCCAAATCCAGTTCTCCAATCTCAAACCCATTGCTGCTACTATATGCCAGATACACGTATATTCTATGTATCTAATTGACGACTAGCCTTAATCGAAAGTTCTCTCTCGTGACTAAGAGGGGTAATTAAGTATAGGGGCTTGCGCCTATAGGAAACCAGAACTCAGATCATAAAGTCCTCACAAAATGAGGGCTAAATCTCTGGGTAGTGTCTTCTCTACAAACCCATATGCCTTCCAAAATTTACCTCGGAACTTATTCAGTTAAAACTCCCTCGCCGAATAAAAACAAAAGCGAGCGGGAGGCCGGGGCTGAATTTTCGGAGCCCACATCAGCCTCATAAGAAAAGTTCTTAAAATTGGGAGAAGTCCCGAGATGATAGTATACGAGAAATCACATTCGAAAAAAAGATGAGAAATGCTTCCAGGTTTCAAATTGCAGAGACAACAAATGGGACTAACCTCAATATTTATCCTGATAAGAGAATCAGCCATCTTAAGACCCCCAGAAAAACATAACCAGCCAAAAACAGAGAAGCATAAGGCACAATGCTTGTGCCACACAAATTTATGCCAAAGAACTTCATTATTCGACTTATAAAAATCTTGCAAAAAAGATTTAAACTTAGCCATATTACCGTTAAACCAACTTAAACAACTAGCACAACCATCTCTAAAAATTTGGATGCTAACAATAGCATTCTACACGTCGAAGAGACATCCCAAGGGGCAATTCCAGCCTGAAGAATCATATAATTGAGAGAGCAGACCATTATCAGGAAAAGAAGCAGTAAGAGTTTGATGATGTTGTAAATCAACGAGGCGGTTCCCATTACACCAATGATCCCATTTGAGGCTAATAGGACTATCAATCGTAACTTTAAAGACAAAGTTATTTTTGGCAATATTAGTTGTCTCACATATGCTTTTCCACATCGTAGAAGAGGAGAGTGGGGGGTTTTTTCAAAGAGAGTTGTAGTTTGTAAAAAACTAGGAGGATAAAGGAGACAATATGTTGTAGATACTCAAAATTAGAGAGTAGTTGAAGCAATATCTAAGAGCTTGGAATGTGGGGAGACCCAAACCACCCCTATGGTGATATTGATAACATAAACAAGTAGTGCAAGGACTCCCCTTGAAATTACAAGTTTCACAAATAAGAAAAAGAAGAACCACAACAATGAATGTAAGACTCAACCAGATAACCAAGTGAGTTGTTAAATGCTACTTATAATTCAAATTTATTGATTAATTATTTGTTAAATAGATTAATATTAAATAGGTAAGTTTAATGTTAAATATTTGTTACATTAATAATAGAAAATAAATGGATTATGTAATTTCAGTTAAATAAGTAAATTTTTTTTATTATGAATAGATGCATAGTTTGGGTAAATAGCAGTTATAGCTTGGGGCCCACTCTCATAACCTTATCTACTTTGGATAAGTGTTGTTACGGCATGAGAATAAAATGGGAGAGAAAAATGAAATGCATATATCACGGAATAGAGGGAGCCGCTGATTTTTTGTTCCTTGTCGAAGGCATACTGGCGGAGACAAAGATCCTGTAGCAAGGTTCGATAGAGGGAGGCGGGACTGTATCTTTAATCGGCATAGTATTTCCAGTGCTGTAGCAAGAGGCGGGAGTGCAGGAAGTGTTCGGCATAGTGCAGATTTCACTATACTTCTTTCAACATAGTGTATAAAGTATTGTAGCGGCATTAGGTGAGGCTTTGACCAAGTGATCTCACGAAATTGAAGAATTCTGCAGCAAGACAGGTAAGAAGCTTGTAGAATTTTTAGGTTTAAGTTGAATGAATAAGTACTGAACAACAACAATTGGGAAATCTATGTTTTGCAGAGAAGTGTAGTTGAACAAATGGTTGAATTATAGAAATTTGGATAAAGAACAGTAAATTCTGTGAATGAATAATCAAAAGGATAGAAAAATGTAAGAATTATAAATTTCCCTTATCTTGTATACTAGGTTCAATTTAGTATTGTTCTTATGCAAATCATAATTTATGGTGATATAGATTATATAAGCTTATGCAAAGAGGAGGCTTTGAAGTGACTTATAATAGAAGAGGAATAAGAAGGGAAGGTTTGGAAGAAGCAAATCGTCGAGAAGGTAAGTAATGCAAATTAAAAGTATATTGAATATGTAAATTCTTATTACTTTTGCATTATATATTAGTAGTTGAATGAATGCACGAGAAATGTGTGTCACAAGTAATTTTCTGCTAAAGGATGTTCCTAACCTAGTTTCCATATATGAAAGACCTCTTATATATTTTAATCATGAGACTTCCAAATAAGAGTTATTATGTTTCATTAAAGATTTTACTAGTCGGAAAGATTTTGAAAAGAATCTTCATTCTTAACATATGGTACATAGTTGCATATAAAGATCTTTATGAAAGCAATAATACAAGTATGAGTTATGTTATAAAAGTATATTGAATATCAATTTAACATAAAGTTTGGCTATATGTATATGATGTATGATTTACAAGGATAGTTGGGACAAAAGGATTCCCAAATATGTAATTACCTTGTAAGTGGGGCAAAAGGGACCCCAAAAAGAAATGATACCTGCATAGCAGGTGGGGCAAAAGGGACCCCTAAAGAGGCAAAAGGGACCTCTATGAAATTCAATGGCGATAATGCCAGGTTTTCCTGGGCTCCATTGAATTTATTTATTAAAGAATAGCCAAACATTTTAATGAGAAAATTGATATTCAGTATGGATCTAAGATAACAGTTAAAGGTAATGTCAAATGAAATGTTTTGTAGTTTCTCTAGTAATTAAAATTTTATTCATGTTTTACTGTTTCAAATTTTCTATTTATAACTGCATAACTTACTGGGCCTCACAGCTCACCAGTATTTTCATTACTGGCTGTTGTTACAGGAAAAGGAAAAGAAAAAGAAAAAGTGGAGGAAGATTGATAAGCAAGTATTTAAGTTTTATATCAATGTTTATTTAAATTGTGAAATCTACTCTTGAGGTTAGTAAACTTGTTTAATGTTGTAATACTTTGAATTATTTTGAATTTCATTAGTGGCTCTGTATAAAGTCTTGGATGTGATGAAATTTGGGGAATTATTAGATGCTTCCTTTGTTATTCCAAATAATGTTTATATGAACTTTTATTTAGAAATGAAATAAACTCAATAGAAATGAGAGGTAAATGATGAAAATGTTATAATGATTATTGTTACACTCTACAGTACAGTATAGTGATATTATGGGGTGTTACAAATGTGGTATCAGAGCAATGTTTTAAGGTTCTGAGGATTCAAGTAAGGAAGCATAAGAAAGTGAATTATTTATGAGAATAAGATTTGATGTGATAGAATTATTACAGAGCCTAGGAAACATAGTATTTCTAAGTTAAGTAATGAGTCTAATTTCATTTGATTTATATGAAACCATGTATAGTTTTTAATATGATTTGTATGTCCTTATATGAGGACAATGTGACAATGTGTAAATAGTAACACATGATTATATAAATGCATAACTATTAATGTAATGTGTTACAGATTTAATGGCTGAAAGAATACCTGAAAGAGAGGAAGGTCAGTCATCCCAACCTATTAGGATTTCTGAAGATCCTGAAAATGTGGCACCAATAGGAGACAATGCACCTAATGTAAATCCTACACCAGTAGGAATGGATGGTATGAATGCAATGTCAGGAAATATGATGCAACTGCAGATGATGAATATGATGATGCAAATGATGGAAAAGATGCAGTCTATGGTGGGATCTGCTACACCTGGTGTTCCACCAGTTACTCCTACCACTCTTGGTAGTAGTACAAATATGGAGGCAGGTGATCCTGTTAGTGCAGAAGTGGATAAGCATCTAAAACTTTTCTTGAGTTTAAAACCTCCATTGTTTAAGGGAGGAGTGGATGCCAGAAGTGCTGAGAACTGGATAATCAGAATAGAGAAAGTTTTAAATGGAATGAGATGTCCTGAAAATAGAAGAGTATCTCTAGCAATTTTTATGCTAGAGGGTGAAGCAGAAAGATGGTGGAGAGGACAGCAATTGGAGAAATTCAGAGGTAGATCAGATGAACAAATCATGTGGGAAGAATTTGAGCAAGTCTTCAGAGAGTGGTATGTTCCTCCATCTGCTAGACAGGCAATACAAGAAAGTTTTGTGAACCTTAAGCAGGGAGCAAAGACTGTTATACAATATGAAGCAGAATTTACAGCTCTTTCAAGATATGCACCACAGCTCATCAGTACTCCAGAGGAAAAATGCTACAGATTTTTGAAGGGGTTGAGGGATTCTTTGAGACAGCCTTTAATCCCTCTTCGCATAAAGGAATTTTCTGAACTGGTTGAGAGTGCTAGATTATTGGAGAATGACATAGAAGTGGTTAAGCAGAAATGGGAGAATAATGATAGAAAGAGACAGAGCGATCACAGAGGTGGAGCATCCAAAAAGCAAAAATTTCATCAGGGGCAACAACAACAGTCTACAAGGTTTCATGTGATACCTGTTTGTACAACCTGTGGAAAATCTCACCCAGGAAGATGCCTAATGAATTCAGGAAAGTGTTATTTGTGTGGAGAATCAGGTCATATTAAGAGGAATTGTCCAAGGAATGTTCAAAGAGGTACAGAAGTTAGAGGTGGGATCAGTTCAGAGGTGCCAGGCCACAGATGTATCAACCTGCTTTGAAGATAAAAGGAGAAAACTCAAGTGAAGCAGTCAGATCAGTACCAGCTAGAGTTTTTGCTTTATCTTCCCAAGAGGCCAAAGACTCTTCTGAGGTGGTAACAGGTACTTTAACTATCTTAGATTTACCTGCTAAAGTACTTTTTGATTCTGGGGCATCACATTCCTTCATAGCTGAAATATTTTGTAAGAAAGTGTACATGGAACCTGTCATTTTTACTCCGGGGTTAAGTGTTAGATTACCTGCGGGTAATTATTTAAATGCTAGTACCATATGTTCAGTTAATTTTGAAATAGCTGGTAGAAATTTTCAAGCAGATCTGATAGTACTTCCATTAGTAGAATTTGATATAATTCTGGGAATGAATTGGTTAGTCAAGTACTTTGCAACTATTGAATGTTGGAAGAAGAAGGTCAGATTTGATTTGCCTGGAGAAGAAGTATTTTATTTTCAATTTAATAGAGGTGCAATTTCTTCATTGATTGCTTTTAGTCAGGTGCTTAAAAATCTAAGAGCTAGTGAATTAACTTTCTCAGCAAAGTTAGAAGCTATAAAAGAGAAAATTAATGATATACACTCCATTCCTATAGTAAATGAATTTGTAGATGTTTTCTCAGAAGAATGGAAGGATTTACCTCCAGAAAGAGAAGTGGAATTTTCAATAACTTTGCAGCCTACTACGAATCCAATTGTAAAAGCACCTTATAGAATGGCAACAAAAGAATTACAAGAGCTAAAAGTTCAGTTGGCTGAACTGATTGAGAAGGGTTTTATCAGACCTAGCTCATCCCCTTGGAGTGCACCTGTGTTATTTGTCAAGAAGAAGGATGGTTCAATGAGATTCTGCATTGATTACAGAGAATTAAACAAAGTGACAGTTAAAAACAAGTACCCTCTTCCCAGAATTGATGATATATTTGATCAATTAGCAGGTGCTTCTGTTTTCTCCAGAATTGATTTGAGATCAGGTTATCACCAGGTTAGGGTGAAAGAATGTGATGTGGAGAAGACTGCTTTTGGAACCAAATATGGACACTATGAATTTTTTGTTATGCCTTTTGGGTTAACCAATGCCCCGGCAGTAATCATGGATATGATGAACAGAATTTTCAGACCTTATCTGGATCAATTTATTATTGTATTTATTGATGACATATTGATCTATTCTAAGAATGATAAGGATCATGCAGAACATTTGAAGGTTGTACTTGAATTACTGCGACAGCATAAATTGTTTGCCAAATTTTCTAAGTGTGAATTCTGGTTGAAAGAAATTTCATTTCTGGGACATATTGTCAGTGGTGAACGAATATATGTTGATCCAGAAAAGATTAAAGCTGTAATAGAATGGCCAAGACCAACAAATGTGGCAGAAGTCAGAAGTTTCTTGGGATTTGCAGGTTACTATAGAAGATTCGTTAAAGGTTTCTCTCAGATTGCATTGCCTTTATCCAAGTTAACTATGAAGGATATTAAATTTGAGTGGACTGATGATTGTGAGCAAAGTTTTCATGAATTGAAGCAATGTTTGACAACTACACCAGTGCTGACAATTCCTTCTGGAACGGAGAGATTTCAGCTATACAGTGATGCTTCTTTAAAAGGATTGGGTTGTGTGTTAATGCAGAACAGAAAAGTGATTGCTTATGCTTCCAGACAGCTTAAGCCACATGAAAAGAACTATCCCACTCATGACTTAGAGTTGGCGGCAGTAGTATTTGCATTGAAAATTTGGAGACACTATTTGTATGGGGTAAAATGTGAGATCTTTACAGATCATAAAAGTTTGAAATATATTTTCACTCAGAAGGAATTGAATCTGAGACAGAGAAGATGGTTGGAATTAATAAAAGACTATGATCTTGATATCCAGTACTGTCCAGGTAAAGCTAATGTTGTAGCTGATGCATTGAGCAGAAAGACCCAAACACAATTGAATATGTTGACAGGTGATGAAAGACTGATTAGAGAAATGGAGGCCTTACAATTAGAAGTAAGTATGCAAAGAGATCATGATACACTTAGCATTAATCAGATGACAGCTCAATTGTCATTGGAGGAAAGAATTAAGGAAGCTCAAAAGAAAAGTAATGAATATCAGAAATTTTTGGATCAAGTGCAAGAAGGTTTAAAGAAGGAACTCAGTGTTGATGAACAAGGAAGAATCATATACAATATGCGGTTGTGGATACCAAAGGAGTCAGATTTAATTCAAGACATCTTGTTTGAAGCACATAATACCGGTTAGGCAGTTACTCCATTCACCCGGGAAGCACAAAAATGTATAAAGATTTGAAGATTTTGTTTTGGTGGCCAGGAATAAAAAGAGATGTGGCAGATTACGTGGCTAAATGTGAAAGGTGTCAAGTTGTTAAAGCTGAACATCATAAACCCAGTGGAATGTTGCAATCTCTACCAATTCCAGAATGGAAGTGGGAGGAAATAGCTATGGACTTTGTTACAGGATTTCCTAGATCAAGACAAGGGCATGATGGTATATGGGTGGTAGTTGATAGACTCACCAAGTCAGCCCATTTTCTACCTATCCGTCAGACTGATTCAGTGGATAAATTGGCTAAATTATTTGTGAAGTAAATAATTAGATTACATGGAGTTCCTAAGGCTATTGTATCAGATAGAGATGGTCGTTTTACATCTAAGTTATGGAAGAGTACACATGCAAGTTTGGGCACAAAATTGAAATTCAGCACTGCATTTCATCCACAAACAGATGGTCAATCAGAAAGGCTGATTCAAGTGTTAGAAGATTTGTTAAGATTGTGTATTCTGGATTTTGGAGGGAGCTGGGAGGATCACATTTCATTAATAGAATTCACTTATAATAATAGCTACCAATCCAGTATCAAGATGGCTCCCTATGAAGCTTTATATGACAGAAAATGTAGAACCCCGTTAAGCTGGTTTGAAGTGGGAGAGAGGCAAATATTAGATCCACAGTTGGTAGACCAGGCGACAGAGAAGGTGAGACTCATTAGAGACCGATTAAAAGTAGCTCAAGATCGCCAACATAAATATTATGATTCCAAGCATAGAATGGTAGAATTTGAAGTGGGAGAATTTGTATTTTTGAAGGTGCGACCAATGAAGGGTGTTTCTAGATTTGGCCAAGGTGGAAAACTCAGTCCTAGATTTATTGGGCCATTTGAAAATATAGAAAGAGTGGGACCAGTAGCTTACAAGCTAATGTTACCTGTAGATATGTCTGATATTCACAATGATTTTCATGTATCAATGCTCAGAAAGTGGGTTACAGATGAGAGTCAAAGAGTTCTTAAGAAAAGATATTGAACTGCATAAAGATTTGACATATGTTGAACAACCGGAAATGATTTTGGAAAGGGATGTTCGTAAATTGCGAAGCAAAATGATTCCCTTTGTAAAAGTGAAATGGAAGCACAAGTCAGAAAGGCAAGCTACATGGGAAAGGGAGAATGATATGAGACAGAAGTTTCCTAACCTGTTTAAAGAAATATGAAAAGGGAATTTCGGGGACGAAATTTCATCAAGGAGGAGAGATTTGTAAGACTCAACCAGTTAACCAAGTGAGTTGCTAAATGCTACTTATAATTCAAATTTATTGATTAACTATTTGTTAAATAGATTAATATTAAATAGGTAAGTTTAATGTTAAATATTTGTTACATTAATAATAGAAAATAAATGGATTATGTAATTTCAGTTAAATAAGTAAATTTTTTTTTATTATGAATACATGCATAGTTTGGGTAAATAGCAGTTATAGCTTGGGGCCCACTCTCCTAACCTTATCTACTTTGGATAAGTGTTGTTACGGCATGAGAATAAAATGGGAGAGAAAAATGAAATGCAGATATCACGGAATAGAGGGAGCCGCTGATTTTTTGTTCCTTGTCGAAGGCATACTGGCGGAGACAAAGATCCTGTAGCAAAGTTCGGTAGAGGGAGGCGGGACTGTAGCTTTAATCGGCATAGTATTTCCAGTGCTGTAGCAAGAGGCGGGAGTGCAGGAAGTGTTCGGCATAGTGCAGATTTCACTATACTTGTTTCAATATAGTGTATAAAGTATTGTAGCGGGCATTAGGAGAGGCTTTGACCAAGTGATCTCACGAAATTGAAGAATTCTGCAGCAAGACAGGTAAGAAGCTTGTAGAATTTTTAGGTTTAAGTTGAATGAATAAGTACTGAACAACAACAATTGGGAAATCTATGTTTTGCAGAGAAGTGTAGTTGAATAAATGGTTGAATTATAGAAATTTGGATAAAGAACAGTAAATTCTGTGAATGAATAATCAAAAGGATAGAAAAATGTAAGAATTATAAATTTCCCTTATCTTGTATACTAGGTTCAATTTAGTATTGTTCTTATGCAAATCATAATTTATGGTGATATAGATTATATAAGCTTATGCAAAGAGGAGGCTTTGAAGTGACTTATAATAGAAGAGGAATAAGAAGGGAAGGTTTGGAAGAAGCAAATCGTCGAGAAGGTAAGTAATGCAAATTAAAAGTATATTGAATATGTAAATTCTTATTACTTTTGCATTATATATTAGTAGTTGAATGAATGCACGAGAAATGTGTGTCACAAGTAATTTTCTGCTAAAGGATGTTCCTAACCTAGTTTCCATATATGAAAGACCTCTTATATATTTTAATCATGAGACTTCCAAATAAGAGTTATTATGTTTCATTAAAGATTTTACTAGTCGGAAAGATTTTGAAAAGAATCTTCATTCTTAACATATGGTACATAGTTGCATATAAAGATCTTTATGAAAGCAACAATACAAGTATGAGTTATGTTATAAAAGTATATTGAATATCAATTTAACATAAAGTTTGGCTATATGTATATGATGTATGATTTACAAGGATAGTTGGGACAAAAGGATTCCCAAATATGTAACTACCTTGTAAGTGGGGCAAAAGGGACCCCAAAAAGAAATGATACCTGCATAGCAGGTGGGGCAAAAGGGACCCCTAAAGAGGAAAAATGGACCTCTATGAAATTCAATGGCGATAATGCCAGGTTTTCCTGGGCTCCATTGAATTTATTTATTAAAGAATAGCCAAACATTTTAATGAGAAAATTGATATTCAGTATGGATCTAAGATAACAGTTAAAGGTAATGTCAAATGAAATGTTTTGTAGTTTCTCTAGTAATTAAATTTTTATTCATGTTTTACTGTTTCAAATTTTCTATTTATAACTGCATAACTTACTGGGCCTCACAGCTCACCAGTATTTTCATTACTGGCTGTTGTTACAGGAAAAGGAAAAGAAAAAGAAAAAGTGGAGGAAGATTGATAAGCAAGTATTTAAGTTTTATATCAATGTTTATTTAAATTGTGAAATCTACTCTTGAGGTTAGTAAACTTGTTTAATGTTGTAATACTTTGAATTATTTTGGATTTCATTAGTGGCTCTGTATAAAGTCTTGGATGTGATGAAATTTGGGGAATTATTAGATGCTTCCTTTGTTATTCCAAATAATGTTTATATGAACTTTTATTTAGAAATGAAATGAACTCAATAGAAATGAGAGGTAAATGATGAAAATGTTATAATGATTATTGTTACACTCTACAGTACAGTATAGTGATACTATGGGGTGTTACAATGAAAGCTTCCAAGATCTTAGTAACACAACGATGATGGCTGCAGCTTAAAGAAATGCAACGGAAAAAAAGATTTAAGCCTCTGATACCATAAAAAGAATTGGAGATAATTTAGTGTTTCATTCCATCATTTACGTTGATTTTTTAGAAGTATAGAAGAACGTATAGTAGTAAAAATGTACAAATTTTAGGGGCAGAAATTTAGCTAGAATTTAATTACAGTAGAACAACTCATAGATTATAAGGTGGAAACAATGATTGCATGGATCAATGAGGTGGCAATTGACCACACAAGGAAATGAGAGTGAATGGCTGGCTGGCATTGGCTAGCTGGGGTGGTTAGGGCGGATGGCTGATAGACTGGCTAGGTTGTTGCAGGGAGAAATGTAGGGGCATGATTTCAAGGCTGCTGATTTTAACAGATATAACTTAATTGATGCATACACAAAAGAAAATTATGATTAAAACTCAAAGTTCGCATCAGTATTTCAAGAGTAAGCGTTCTGAATGCCAAGACTAAGGCATCATGAAAGGCTTTCAAATTTTTGATAAGCAACACAGCCAACAGTAAGTCAGGTACTGGTCTACTCCCACACAGTTTTTCTCTATTACCAAAAAGATCAAGACTGAAAATACCAAAAGGTACCCAGGATCATTAGAAGGAAGTGGGACAGGCAAAACTATGGTATTTTCAGCTACCATTTTAGTTGAGAATATGATAAGAATGGTCCTTTATTTTTTTTATAAAGGACCAAAATGGTCCTCAACTATATTAAATGATCATCATGATCCCACAAGTTTTTAAAAAGAAAGAAAAATAGCCCCATGGTAGAACTATTTTGGTTCATCTTTAAGGATTTGAGGGACTAAAATAATCCTTTAATATAGTTGGGCCTATTTTGATCTTTCATAAAGAGTCAAAGGACTAATTTGGTCCTTTTCTCCATTTTAATTATAGCATACCAAAACCTACAACAACATTCACATTGACATTGTAAAAATTGTAATAGACAAAAAGGGAGAGTTTCTCTTACGCGCATAGCAGGTTTAAGGAATAACTTAACAGAAGGTAAATCATAATGAACAAATAGTCTAAATTAACACTAAAGCAACAATGAGCTATTAGAAAATCCTAAAGCAAACATGAATCTGATGTGCGTATACAGAAACCCAAAAGTCATCCATGATCACTAAAGGTTAGACGATTACAAGATAAAAATAAAAGAAAAAATCCAATCTGAAGCCAGGAAATGCATGTCTATATAGTAGCAGTTGCTCCCTGCTGAATTAATCAACTAAAAAGTTAATTTTAACAGCATGAAAAAGCATTAATTTAGCAGAAAATGAGTACCTGAATACGAAAAATGTTTTCTGCAGGCAAATTTTCCTCAAAAACCTATCAGAAGAAAGGCAATAACTACAGATCAATATGGACAATAAAATCCTGATTTAATAAATTATAGACTCCATTTAACACTTTTCTAGAACTAGTTTTCTTAATGGGTACAAAGAACAATCCACAGCATGCTATCATTGATTCAACCAAATACAACATGAAATCAAAAAGACATACCGGGCTATCAATGTCAATCACATCCTTCACATACTCCAGAGGCTTCCCACTCTTCTGGTGTTCAATTTGATTTTCCATGTATTTCTGGGCCATCCTAACCCTGAGTTCCTTGGCAAGGTCACTTTTACCATATGATACATATCCATGAGTGCTGGTAGAAGTTGAAGCTCCTACAACTTGATCTCCTGGAACCCTATCAAGCGGCAGAATTATATCCTCCAGTAAAGCATCTCCTGGCGCATCACTAAATTGACTCAGTTCTTGAGGACGAGATACAGATGAGTGCTTCACGGCCTTGAAATAGATTATTAAATAATTGTTATTAAGATAAACAGAACCATGCTCACTCAAGCTTATCTAATCAAAGACCAGCTTTAATCCCATAATTAATTCAGATGCTATGCTCATTCAAGTTTCTCTAATCAAAGACCAGCTTTAATCCCATAATTCACTAATACCAGAGGAAGATGAAAGCTATTTGCACCAACAATTCAGACGCTAAATAATTAAAAACATGTTACAGGATCCAAAACATTTAAGTTCGCTGATTTTTTCAATAAAGAATGGAACTGTCTCACCTTTTGAGAATTGGTTTTCAGCATTCCAGTCCCAAAGGAAAATAGGCTACTTCCATCATGGCTGGAGCTTCCTTCATTATCATGCTCAATATCTAAATCATTTTCTTCATTGACTACAGGGATTCGCACCAGTCCATCTGTTACATCATAAGAAGATTCTTTGCATGTCTCTGGATTAGTAGCAGAAGCTTCTTTAGCTGAAGATGAGCCTATCATTGGTTTTTGGAGTAAAACTAAAGTAGGATCTCTTGCAGAAAGCACATCTTTTATACTATCAACGCTTCCAGAGTAGCCATCCTGTGCAATGTTACCACCTCTGCTCCCATCAAAGCTGTTTCTTTCAAAAGAGTTGGTAGAAAAATTATCCATTGTAGGGTTCTCCTATATCACAAACATAGCGAGTACTAGATCACATCAATGCACATGAGTAGAAATCATCTTGAGTATGACACTAAATAATAATACTAAAAATATATGAATTGTAAGATTATTTAACAACAAGCTTTCGAGCCAAGCTAGACTAAGCTCGAGCTCGTTTAAGATACTAGCTGGAGTATAGGCTCAAGCTAGAACTCATGACTCGATAAGCTCGATTCGCGAGCTCGTTAACAAGTCAAGCTCAAGCCGGTTTGGTTTACTTACAACCCTAACATATATCTAGCCTTCCAAAATTTTCTCTCATTCGCTGAAGACGCAATAAAGCTAGCTATATATATGTTGGTTGCAGCTTGGCTAAAAAGTTCATATAGAAGGATACTAATTTATGATGCAACTGAACCAAACAACTTATATATCTTATTGAAATGATATTGCAAAGCACCCAATATGTCAATGACCAAAGAGCCTGTTTTTAGAATGGAAAGTCCTGGGACTTTGGGAATCCAAATGAGACAAGCAATTATAAGGAAAACTTGTTATTACCTAATTTATTAATACAAGAATATTTACCGATCTGAAGCAATAAAAAAGTCATATAATCATTTCCCTTGTGGATCCTTGTAATGTGTTCCATGATAAGAAAAATATTCTGAAGTCTAAGCTCACTTAAAAGAGTGAATCAATCAGGATCAAGTCCAAAGATGTTAAAGAACTATAAAAGAAAAAGCAACTGCAGAAGGTAAAGGGTGATTCAATGCAAGAAAGGTTAAGGAAGCTTTAGAACCCTTATTTCAAGGAGTTAAAAAAATTCAGCTAATTAACATACTTGCTCCATGTTGGCATCCTCACACTTGATTCTACCCTCAGAAGAGCCTTCAGTAGCAAGAACATCAAGGGCCGAGTTCCTATCAGTGATTGCACCATCTTCTTCAATGCTCCTGCAATAAGAAACTCTACTGTTGAATGAGTAATGGTTCATGAGTTTAAAGGTCCTTAGCTTTATAAAGCAAACAAAATCTAAACAGGATTATTTAGATTATATAACAAAAGCAAGAAATATTTGACAGTCGAGGAAATCTCATGAGCAGATATGTTTAACGGGAACGCTTGGTAAACAAAAAAATAAAAAAAAATAAAAAAAATAAAAACAGATACTGTAAATAAATAAATGAAAACAGGAAAGATACAAAACATACAAGATAAAAATAACAATACAACAACGACAAGCCTTTATCTCACTATGTGGGGTTAGTTACATGAATATTTTCCCCATTGTGTCCTGTTAAGGGTCAAATTCTCATCTAAATCTAATAAAGAAAGGTAGTTTCTAATATTTTCTAACCAAGTCTTTTTAGGTCTACCTCTACCTTTCTTAATATAAGTCAAATCTAATATATCTATTTTCCTAACCGGGTCATCGGAAGGCCACCGTTTTATGCGACCAAACCATCTAAGGCGATGCTCTCTAATCTTATCTTCCACTGGAGCTACTCCAACCTTTTCACATATGTGTTCATTTCATATCCTGTCTTTAAGAGTAAAGCCACTCATCCTCCTGAGCATCATCATCTCTGCAACACTTACCTAAATATTATGCTTCTCTTTTAATGGCCAACATTCTGCACCATAAAGCATTGCAGGTCTCACTACTATCTTATAGAATTTTCCCTTAAGTTTGAGAGAGACTTTTCAATCACATAAGAAGCACGATGCATTCCTTCACTTCAACCATCCAACTTGAATTCTACTAAAAATATCCCCATCTATTTCACCATCACTATGAACAAGATACCCAAAATATCTAAAACTCTTATTAATGACTTGATAGCCCAAAGTCACAATCCCCCCACTAGATCTATTATTACTAAAATTACAGTCCATATATTCAGTTTTAGATATACTCAAATGAAAGCCTTTAGACTCTAAGGTTGACCTCCATAATTCAAGTTTATCTTCAACTCCGTCTCAAGTCTTATCAACAAGAAGAATATCATCAGCAAAAAGCATACACCATAGTACAACCTCTTGCAAAAGTCTAGTGAGAACATCCATGACTAAAGCAAAAAGATATGGGCTTAAGGATGATCCTTGATGTAATCCAACTAAAATAGGAAAATACTTGGTCAAACCACCTTGTGTTTGAACACAAGAAACAGCTCCTGCATAAATATCCTTAATGACTTGAATATAAGCATTATTAACCCCTTTCTTATGTAGAACTCTCCATAGCACTTCTCTTGAAACTTTATCATATGCTTTCTCTAAATCAATAAAAATCATATGTAGATCCTCCTTATTCTCTCCATACTTCTCCATCAAACCTCTCAATAAGTGTATAGCTTCTATAGTAGACCTACCTAGCATGAATCCAAATTGATTTTGAGAAAGATTAGTGTCACGCAATAACCTATGCTCCATAACTCTATCCCATAGTCATCATGAAACAGTGCTTACTAAAAATTATGTTGAGGTTCCTACCATAGTTCACTTCATATAACCTCAAAAGACATGGTATTTCATACTATTACAATTTGTTTAAGTCACGCCAAGTAGAGATTGAGTTTGTGATGTACCTACCATCATTGTCAACTATTTCATTGTTAGCTACGTTATCAAAATCTTATAGCTGCATGAAGTTTGGAGGCGCCAAAAACCCAAGCCTCTAAATCTGTGTATTCTTCGGACTTATTCATACTGCTCCATAGCGTGTGACCAACTCTTCAATTAGATGATCAAGTGGTCCATCTCCTCCACCAAGGAAAACTCTTGTAAAGTTTTTAGAGAAGATTTTTTTGCTGGCTAATTGAATTGATGCAGTAGAATTTGGCTAATTTAATCGAGTAAATACTAATTTTTGTAGATTAACAAAAAAGCTGAAGTGAGCTACACAAGGAGCCAAACTGAGTGTAAAACCTGCAAAATGCTATTTTAGGCTTCGCACACTTTTTAAAGCGCCGCAACGAATTTTTAAGTAAGATTTTCAATGTTAAAGGAATTTAACGAAAATAATTTTAGAAAATCCTACACGAAATTCTGATAATTTTGATAAATAACCCTTACCTAATTTAGCCTATTTTAGGAGTTAAAATTTAACGAAGTTTCATAATACCCTTTTTATCCCTACCCGTTTAATATGATAAATTGATTTAAGGGCATAGAGGACATTTGGCAAAACCCATTTCTCCCTTAATAGTGCAAACCGAACCCTCTCCCTCCCCATTCGCGTGAAACCGAGCGAACGAACAGGAGAGGCGGACGGACGGGCAGCTCCGCGAGGGTCTCTCCGGTGACGATCTTCCGGCGAAAGTTTTAGGTCAAATCGAAGAGGATGGCGAGAGAAACACTCCGGTATGATTATTTTCAAACAAAACTTTCTCGATCTCTAGATTTTTGGATATAGAAATTCTAGGGTTTTTCCTAAAAAAATTGTTTTTCTCCCAAAACCTCTTCAAGAAACCTTTAAGAAATGTTTAGAGGATTGTTTTAGCATTGAAAACATAGTGATTGGAGGAATTTTTGGAGATTTATGAATTAACGCTTTTGACCTAAAATTTAATTTCGTAAGGCACCTTTACGAAAATGATTTCTGAAGGTATTGGGAATAATTCTAAAGCGAGAATTTTGATTTTTAGTAGAAAACTCATTTTTGTAATTTTCCTAATTTAATTAATCCGAAAATTAATATTATAATTATAATTATGTGTTTAGGAATGTTTTTAGAGCAATATTTTAGTTAAATGGAAGATTTATAAATTTCCGAAATTTAGGTATTTGTTTTAAATCCGAAAATATTAATTAAATCTAATAAAATTTTAGTGTTGTGTTTTGTAACTTGAACCTTTTAATTGATGTTAGGTGCTGACTGTTTAGAGGAGTGACAAGTGTTGGAGCGACGTCGTACGTCGTAGAAGTCTACTTTGAAAACATTAAGGTAGGTGTTCAGATCCCAGTTAAGTTTATAAGTGCTTTCAAAATTTTTATGCTTAAATGAAATTTCATGTATTTATTTTTATTGTTAATTAATGTTTTAAATTTAACGATTCTGCAAATTTATGTCTTTATATTATGCATTAATTTTTGGAAAGCATATGAACCATATGAAAAGCATTTGGGCATAAAAATATATGAGGCATAAGAAAGGAAATTTAACAGAAATGAAAGGAATTAAATGGAATAAAATTTTCATGTGCATGTTGATCCGGAAGTGCCCAATAAATGGTAATGGGGCTTGCCAAAGCCAAATGGTAAAGGAGGCTTGTAAAACCAATGGTAAAGGAGGCTCGTAGAGCCAATGGTAAAGAAAATGGCCAAAAATTTGACTGCGTACCTGATCAGTACGAATGAGGGTATTTCCGGGACGGGTGTATACATATGACACAAGCATTTTTTCTTATGCATTGCATATGAATAAGATGAAAGAAAAGAATTATGAAAGGAATGAAGTGTTAATGAAATGATTAAAGAAAAGTAAGATTCAAAGTTTTAAGAATTTTGACTTGTAAAATGGTATGAATTAGTTTTTAATTATAAAATGTTTTATATATGCATCTTATAAAAATAACTGAGATATGAATTACCTGCTGAGCGTTGGCTCACTCTTCTTTTAAAAATGTTTTTCAGGAGAGAAGTAATGGTTGCTCGACGACCTTATACGTATCGTCGTAGGGGACCTCAAGATGAAAGGTTCCTTTTGTGTTTTCAGTTTGAGTCTTTGTGTTTGTTTCATTGTAGCTCGTGAGTTTGAGGTTTATGTAATTGTGAAAGTTTATGTTATGATGATGGGTTTGAAAGTTTTATTGGTTATGAGACAGTTGATCAGTTTGTAACATTTGAGTTTGAAGTTTATTAGTGGCTCTTTCATGTATTTTGGGATGATATTTATGTTCTGACCTTAAGTTTTAAATGAAAATATGTTATGTATTATGCTCTTCCGTATGACCGACTGTTCCCGCCCCGATATAATCGGGCTAGCCAGGCCGGGTCGTGACACTGAGCCAATTTCCAAGACTTTTTAGGGCCATATTTAACTATGACCTCATTTCACATATTTTTAATTAGATTTATTTTGTAAGGTTGAATAATACTTTTGGATGATATTGGGTTTGAATTTGAATATTTTGTTAGGAACAATTTAATTTTGCATAGGATTATATTTAATTTTTTTTTAAAAAATATTGGCTTATATTTATAACTCTATTTCTATATATAAGGATCTATGGCTTGTATTATAATTATTGATTACCAATGATTGATTAAATGAAATAGCATTAAGCTTCATTTTTTAAGAAGGCAAATGTGAGGGAGGTCACCTCCGTTGAGTCTTGCTCACAGACAATGTGATGACCCGGTTTAGGCTAGGCCGATTCAACCGAACCGGCCAGCCTTCTATTAATAGTCGCGACCCCAACAGGGGGTCGGTACTGCTGTTCGCAAAACACAGAGAGAGGGCGGACGGACGGCTTCATGCGGGAAAGCGAGATAAGCTTCATTTTTCCAATTTTAGTACATGATTTCCTTCGAGGATAAGAATTAACCATTCCTCTTCATTCCTATCAATAACGAAGTGCTAATTTGGGAGAAACGACGGTGGAAGAGAGGAACGCTTGAGGAAACGAGGAAACAAGGTTTGTGATTTCCTTCCTTCCAATTTTGTATACATTCTCATGCTTTGTGTTACATACAGTAAATAACATTTTGTCAAGAGAAAAGAAAGAGTTTGAAAGCGAGAAGGAAGGATTTTGGGAGAGAGAAGGATTTAGGGATTTTAACAAACCCCCATTTTCTTTGTAAGTGACTTTCCTTTTATAAAAATTTTAGTTAGATTTTGTTATTAAAGCACATTTTTATGGAAGTTCATATTATATGAATTTAAGGATGAAAGAGAGATTGAAAGTTATAGAAATTCGATTCAGCAAGGAAATTCGAAGTTGAGGTTGCTCCAAGGATCCAGGATTTGAAAGGAATAAAGTGGGTAATTATACTTGAGTACATTTTTACTATTTATCTTCATTCCAAATTTGAAATTTATAGTTCATACAATTGTTAATATTTTCTACATGTTATTTCTTTTGAAGACTATTATAGATGAGACAATGAGAATACAATGAGAATTCTAATACATGAATTGATATAGAAATTGTATAACTGAAATTGATGAAATGGTATATGCATATGGAAGTTTATAAATATGTGAAAGAAAATATACATAAAAGAAATGGAAGATAAAGTTGAAATACATATCTATGTATGTATGATATGTATATACATATAAAAATGCATATACATAAATGTTAAGGAAAATGATATACTATCAAATGAAACAAAAGAAAAATGATATACATGCAAAGTACAGGAGTCACCATCGTATGGTACTGGCTGGGGAAGCAATGTACCTGTGCACGTTAAAAAAATGAAATGGAAAAAGAAAAAAGGAAATGGAAATGGTTGTATCTTTGGCACATTTAGACGGTGATTCTGTACAATTAAATGAGAAAAGTAATGTATATTAAAGTAAATCTTTTAAGTATGTAAATGAAGATGTTATAATATGCATAAAAGACTGTATGAAATAAATTAATAGAAATTAAAGAAAAATATGCCACTTCTTAAATGAATACACATACATCAGAAATTGATTTTATTGTAATTTCTACGTTAATTGTTAATGATTACCCATTGAGTTTACTTAGTAAACTCAAACCATGAATTTAAATGTTTCAGGTAAGTCTTCAGTGATTTAAAAATGGTGAAAGAAAAAAATTTGTCTACAGAAGGCGGCGTGCAAATGACAATAGGTAATTTATGATTTGTGTATTAATGGCTCTTCAGATGTAAAAGAGAAAATTTGATGTTTTAAATATTGTATTACATTTAAATTGAAGTGATTGAATCCTACCGTTCGACTTTAGTACCCGCCTCATTAAATCGAGAATTTGGCCGAGTCGTGACAGACAATCTACACAAGAATTTTTAAAATAGAAATTTTAGAACAATTGACTATTAAACAAAGTCAAAAAACAATTACAAGACCAAGATATTTCTCATATATTTTCAAAATCACATGGATAAATGATAATACAGAATTGTCGCCACAATCTAATTGAGGGTAAAAATTTTTAAAATTAGCTTATAAAAATCTCCGCAGTCATTGCTTGCATGGTTTTCTAGAACATAGCAGTTCACATAGACCACATACGTAGACCAAATTCAAATATGAATAACAACAACAATAATAAGAACAACATCAAACTTTTATCCTATTACGTGAGGTCGGCTACATGAATCTTTTTTCTCCATTATGTCATGTTAAAAGTCAAATTCTTATTTAAATCTAATAACAATAACATCAAGCCTTTATCCCACTATATGAGGTCGACCACATGAACCTTTTTCTCCATTGTACCATGTTAAAAGTCAAATTCTCATTTAAATCTAATAAAGTAAGGTTATTTCTAATATTTTCTAACCAATTCTTTTTAGGTCTACCTCTGTCTTTCCTAACATAAGCCAAATTTAATACATGTACTCACCTAACCGGGTAATCGGAATGCCATGGATTTATGTGACCAAACCATCTAAGGCGACTCTCTTATCTTCTATGCCGATGGAGCTACTGCAATCTTTTCACATATATGCTCATTTCATATCATATTTCTAAGAGTAAAGCCACTCATCCACCTGATCATCCTCATCTCTGCAACACTTGAACTTAATATTATGCTTCTCTTTTAATGGTCAACATGCTGCGCCAAAAAAACATTGCAGGTCTCACCACCATTTTGTAGAATTTTCCATTAAATTTGAGTGGTACATTTCCATCACACAATAAGCCCAATGCATTCCTCCACTTCAACCATCCTACTTGAATTCTACTAATAATATCCCCATATATTTCACGATCACTCTGAACAATAGACCCTAAAACATATACTCTTATTAATGACTTGATTGCCCAAAATAATATCTGAATCACTATCCACAAAATACAACTCAGCATACGGCGGCTAGAGAAAAACAAAGCACTCTGCAAAATCTTACCTAGGATATAAAGGCCAAGAAAAATAAAAGCCAAACAATATAATTCATTTGGCTAATCAATTAGTATGGAAAATGGATATAATTTGGTTTTTAATTAGTGTCAATTGGAGAAAACTTTATACTACAAGGTTGTCTTCCAAACAATAATTTCTCGTCCATTCTCCTTACACACTCTTCAACAAAATACGACTTCCTTGCATTAGAAGAAATGAAGTATATTTGTTTCTTCTTATTTAAAACGACTTGGGATTACTTTCACTTCTTGAACTCTAAAATTGCTCACTTCTTTCCCTCAACTTATCTTCTGGTGTATCCAAGTGTGAACTGCATAAGCCATTCGAAACTTTGGTTCTATAAAACCTTTGTGTAACCTAAAAAAAGATTTTATCAAAGATTATAATCATATTCGATTAAAGATGTAAAAAATTGAATTTACAAGTTATTGCAGTCGTTGTAGTCCTTTGCAATGTAAAAAAAAAAAACCATAGCAGGTGATCCAGAAAGAAGAAAATGAAAGGTCTAGAAATTAAACGAGGCAAGAGTCCAAAAATGGGCCATTGCTTAGTATGCTAACTAAAAAGCACAAGGAGGAAGCATGGAATCTTCAATAATCAATTTTTTAGAGTTTACATTCAGTGCAACAAAATTCAAAAATATCAGAAGCCTGTTCCAACTATTGCATTCTTGTTATACAAACCTAGAGCTGCCAAATTCAAGGTCTCTGTGCATCCAACCATACAAAAGTATCACAAGCTCATGATTTTGTACCTCATACAGGAAAAATTTTCCCAAAGCATTAACTAGAACAGAAATGTCTTGTTTCACAATGATTAAGAAACAGAGCCATATTTCCTAATATCATATGCAAAGGCAGGGTTTCATTACAGAAAACAATGAAATCGTTCAGTTTTAAAGTTTGCAAGAAATCCCCTGTAAAAGCAAAATACGCTTATATTTGATTCAATGAAAAGAGTTATTAGAGGAAAAAAGTTAGTATAACACGTGATTCAATGATATGTTGTAAGAGAAGTGGAATCTCAAAAGAAAATGCTACATAATCAAACAATAAAAAAAAATGGTAATGGCGCATCTCATAGATAATATAATTGAAAATTAAGGAGAAGGAATCCATCATTTATAACTTACCTAATTGAGCCACCTATTTGACGGAGAGAGGACGGCAGAACACGTCTTGAGTTCTGAATCCATGGATGCTGTAGCAAAGTTCTTGCATCCGGTCTTTGCATTGCATCCTAAAATAGTATCACCAGCAAATCACGGTGAATTGGCAGACACTATGGAACTGGCGCATCTTTACAAATGAAGGGAAAATTAAATTATTAAACTTTTTTTTTTCTCTCTTGCCTTTTTGAAGCATTGCCCCAGAAAATCAGTTAGGTCAGCAGATAGGCCCTCAGGTATTGGAGGATGGGGATCCTAAGAATAACAAAGTATTATGTGCATTACTATCCAGGGAATATATAGCAGAGAAAAAGAGATCTATCAGATACCCTTAACAGATTTTTTCTCAAAGAAACTAAATAAGATATTCAGCACAACAATAAATGATATAGAATAGATGACAGTGAAATTGCATATGAAGCCACTAATGGTTAGTTTTCAAAAGCAAAAGCAGGGTTAACAAGAATGGAGAAAACATAGGGCTGGCATGGGTATAGGCAACACATCACATAGCCCAGTAGAGAACAATAAGTTCAAGAAATATAACACCTAGCAGAACAAATTTAGAACTAACACAGAACAAGAAGCAAAAGCACGGTAACAGAGGCTTTTAGCAGATGATTCCAAACAAATAAATTTTTTCACGCCCTTACCATGCTTTTGGTGGATCACATAAAATCAGAAACTAATACCAAATGAAGAAGATTACACTCTGTACACGGCATTATGACAAATGCCAGCCTTCTTGTCAGCCTCATAAGTATTGGTGCATTTTAAAATCAATCTAAGCTATCCACCTTTTTATAAGTTAAATTTAAGAAGTTAGATTACGTTTGACGTCAAACATAACCAAGCAAGATAAATGTGCAATACTTCAGGAAAGCTGAAGAACTAGTGCTTTCAAATTGAAGCACGTGCAGAGCAAAGCACAATAGCATATTTCACTTAAAAGTAAAAAAGCAAAGTTCTGGTTTAATTAACAAAAAAGTTCATATATAGTTACAGAAACCAAAAGTTTAATACAATTTATTATATTCTATCAATCAAGCAATATCAAGTTACATTAATAAGCAAAATTAAGTAAATAATGATATTATTATGACGCAAAAATTAAATAACACGGAGAATAATTGTTTTAAAAAAGCAATTAAGTGTTTAAACTTAGCGAACAAAATCAATCCTCCAATAAAATATAGGTTTAATTTAAAATACTTCACAAATCAATATGAAATTATCGACAATGAAGAAATTTAAAAACTATAATTCAAAGTAACTTCTAATTTACATCTGATGGTCCAACTAAGGCTATTATGATGAAGAAATTTTGTATTTTTAGGGAGAAGCTGGGCCGAAGCCCTTCTCATAAAAAAAATTTAATAGTAAGCAATAAAACATATTTAAAATATATAAAGTTCAATGAAGATTAATAATGAAGCAACAATATGTCAATCATGACTAGCACAAAATAAATTATGATGCAGGAAAACCAAGCAAATCATAAAAGCTGAACAAAATAGCATTTATATTATCAAAACAGGTTGCATAAATGAAGCATGCACTTGGAGAACATTTTAGATCAGAAGGGAAGCGTGAGCTTCAGCCCTTAAAGGCATGCATTAGTTATGCCCAATGATTTTGGGTAAAAAAAAGTGCTTATGATGTGCTTCTTGCGCTTCTAGAGCATGCTTCATTTTAGGCAACGCTATTAAAAATCAAATCCATTGAAAAAAAAATTCAGTCTACATAAAATCAGGCATATTAAAGTACTCAATATAACATAACATGCATGATTGACGATGACCATCATTATCATTGACATTATCCTAACTAGGGGTATAAAAAATTGACACGACATGAAAATCCAACCCAAATTTTTGGGTTAGGGTCAACCCGATTGAAAATTGGGTCAGGTTTGGGTCTCCAATCAAATACCATGTCAAGTTCGGGTCAACCCGATAACTTGATGATGACCCGAAATGACCCACGCCATCTGATTTAAGGAAAGCCGCAAGCGTACCTTAATATGTCTAGGTAGTGGCCGCTATTCATTTCTACATGTTGTATCCTACTCACAGCTCTCTGTCTCTAGATTCATCATCTATTTAGGTTTAGGGTTTCCTTTCCAGTCTGCACTCTCCAACTCTCTCGTCTCTGACTCTCAATCGGTTAGTCTTGTGTTCGTAAGTCAGACATTTCATATAAATCTTTACTTTTCAACAATTTCATAGAAAGTACATAGGGCATTTCATGTTTTAATGTTGCATAAGCAGTTGAAATGCATGAAAAATAAAGATTTGTTGTTGGATACTTTATGTCAGATATGATACAAGAAATTTCATAGAAATGAGCTAAAAAGTACAAATAGCCTTTATTATCTCCCATTCTGCAGTAGTAGGACAAGCCATATAGTTTGAATCACCCAGCCCTTCAATAATACATAGCACTATCAAGCATAATGAAAGTAGAGTTTCATCTTGTCAGAACACATATCTCAAACCTCTTTTTGAATCTAAACAACTCTGCTTAACACAATTAAGAAATTTCTGCTTCCTTGCTTGAGAGCCCTTAACATACTTTATGCTGTCTCTGATTTTTAAGATTGAACCATCAATGTCCTTCAAGCCCTCCTGAACTATAAGATTAACAATATGTGCAGTACATCGGACATGAAAAAACTCACCATCTCATAGCAAACCACCATGTAAATTCAAATGATTTCTCAAAAAGTCTACTAAAACATTGTTTGCAGAGGTGTTGTCCAAAATAGTGCTAAAAAGCTTAGACTCTACTTTCCACTCAAGCAAAAGAGATTGTAACTTCTCAAACAACACAATCCTAACATGAGGGGGTGGCATAAAAGAAAAAACTAATGATCATCTTTTGAAGGTGCCAATCATTATCAATAAAATATACAATTAAACAAATAAACCTGTTAGTGTCTATAGACATCCAAGCTAGTACCTTTATATAATTGTGATTGTATATGAGATTTTTATTTAGAGAATAATTTGTTACAATCATTTCTTGCAATATTCCTAAAAAATAATTAATTTCTTACGATCATTTTTTGCAAATGAGAATGCTTCATGGTAGCTTAATGGACACGGCGCAGACCTGGAATTGCAGATATGATGATGGTTAAAAGAACATCTTACAACAACAATGACAATAATTCATATATTTCCAGGAAACAGGATTGACAGACATTAGAACATTATGAAACAATCGTATGAGTTCAATTATTTAAATGGCAAGCATAAAAAAAAAATACTCTGACATAAATTAGAAGTATCAAAAAAAGAAAGGCATGCATTGTGGTTTAATTTATTTTAAAAAACTAAAAACACAGAAGTGCAAATACTACTTTATCAGTTCACTGGAAAAGGTATTTATTTGAGAATTTGAAATGCACTTATATTTCTGAAAGGAAAATGTGACATTAGGTTATGAAAGAAAAAAATTCTCAGTATTTAAAAGAAATATATATAATTCAGCAGCTTTTGTCAAGGACCTGGACAATTCGAAACAATGCTGGCATAGGTTGAAGGTCATAATACGGAGGTACACATGTAAGCAACTCTAAGACAGTGCAACCAACACTCCAGATATCTGATGCAGCACAGACCCCAGACATTTCAATGACCTGAATGATAGATATTTGTGATCAAAAGGTGACCATAAAGTATGAGACAATAATAAGATTGAATAGCACTAACGGAAGAAGGAAGTTTTTTGAAATGAAAATTAAAGATGCTGATTATAAGCACAACAAACAGATTTTTCATAAAGAATTTTAAAATAAAAATGAGATCACCGTAATATATTTTACCACTAGGCATCTAAAGACCAGAGTAAACTAACAAAAGGTTACAGTTCATAAAGAGCCTATTAAGAGAATGTAAAAGCTTTTATTAAAGATTCTTACAAGCACCCCAAGGCTTGGGTCAAATTCTGTATTTCTTAACTTTAAAAGAAATACATTTTGGTCCAAAACTATGGTTTACAAAACTCCCGATCAGGTATTCATTTATAGGATAAATCAAGTTTGGGCTAGGTAATGATTAGGTCCGCTAAATTTAAGATATTACAATTACGTTCCCTGAGTTTAATAAGTTTCAGAGAGGACCTTCAACAAAAAAGTATATCGTTCTTTCCAAAAGGTTCGTACATACAAATCTCAAGATAATTGGATATTTCTCTGTTTGTCATATCTCGGACTTGAGAAGCTTCTTTGAGGTTCTTGGTAGTGGAGTGTTATGATGACCCTGCAGTTAACCTGTTCCAGTAGGCTAAAATACAACTGCTCTTCCGCTGCTGGCGAGCTTTCCTGCCGGTTCAGTGGGACTCTCTGGCATATTAGGTGAGATTTCCGTGGCTTCAACAGCTGGTGAACTTTGCTGCAGATTCAGTGATTCTTTCTAGTGTCTTTTGCAAGATTTCTGTGCAAAAAACTTGCTGTTTTTACAAGCTTAATGGAGGATAATCATTTTTTTTTTCATGCTTCTATTGCATTTGGAATAAAGAGTACCTTGTGATTGTTAAAGGATCTGAGACATGTAAAAAAGACAATTAAGTTATTTCTAAATAAAAATTTAGTTGAACGTGTTATTCCTTTTACTTAAAGAAGTTTACTCAATGATCAAAAGAAGAGACTTGAACATTTTTGGGAGAAATTATTTCCTTGTACAAGCAAAAAGTTTGATTCAGTTACTTCTCCCCTTATTATTAGTTTGCATGTGACTGAATGTAATCGAGTTGAATATAATTCGGGTTACAACAAGTTCATGATGTCTCAATTAGATTGCATAGACTTCATATTGCAGAATGTCTTCATCGAATTTCTAGTAGAAAACTAGCAAAATATCATCAGTGACAGCTTTCTTCATATTTCAAGTTTCATCAAATAACAAATAATTGCTAAATTAAGAAAGTTTTGGCCTGTGAAGTTTCACGTCGATGTTGCAAGATTGCGTAAACCTCATTATGTATTTGCATCAAAATCCTACACCGTAAACTTTCCCGCATCAAATTAATGTCTGACAGTTTTCATATCAAAAATTCAAAATTAGACAGCTTCACAGAAATAGACATTAAAGAGGAGGTAATAAGCATTAGTTTTTGAGCCCCAAAACAAGGGAACGGTTGAACTGGAAGTATAGATGAAGTCCTTTTGGCGAGAAGATGGTGAAATAAGCCACATTATACCACTAAACTTATTATTTAGCAAATTAAACAAAAAAAACAAGATTGTGAAAACCAAACCAGACATAAAATCAGAAGAATGAGATATTCAAGGTTCAATAATTCGATATGGGTTGAACCAGATGAGATAATAAATATTAAAATTATTTAAATAATATTTTAATGACATAATAATTATACAATAATGTAAATTTATGACTAAAAAATAAATAAAATTTGTAAACAAATAATATATTTTATAATTTTAAATTTGAACATATTCAATCTTTAAATTTAATTCATATTTAACATAATATTCATTCACATATAATTTATAGATTTAATATAAATAACTGCTAATTTATATTATGTATTTAGATATAATTTAAAAGTATAAATTATATACAAATTTAAATAATAAAATTATATTTATAAATTGATGTTAGATCATTAATAATTAAAAAATAGATAAAAATTAATCTTATATATTATATAATTGAGAAAATGACCAAAATGATCCCTCAACACTTTGTGAGAAACCAAAATAGTCCCCATCTATTTTGAGGGATCATTTTGGCCCCTCAACTCCTCCAAATGGAACTATTTTGGTCATGCCGTCAATTTTAAATGAAAAAGTGAGATGGGTAGGAGGGTATTATGGGAATAAGTAAATAATATTTATCGTACGGTGGCGCAGAGCAACGTATTAGCAAATCCTCAAGCATAGCTAAGCCCCAGTGTCTCGTAGCGCGTTGCATTGATCCCACATTCCCGCGACGTCGATCGCGTCAATCACATAGTCCATCCCCAGAGCAGTGATTGCGTAGACCTCGCAGTCCTGCAGCATCGATCCCGGAGTAGATCCCAGCATCCGTCAATCATAACCGATTTTGTCGAAGAAGTGCACAAATGGAAGAAAGATGGATACCTTCGCAACTAGCAAGCTCCCGTCGTTGTCGTTGCTTCCGATCGAACAAAAGAATGAAAAAGTGTGATTTCAGATATGATAGGAAGGAACATCGTCGAAGGAGGTGAAGAAGTTATTTAGCTAGTAATTCAAAACTATACCTGTCACATGCAGGAGACGAAGTCGAAGAACAACAAACAGTGGAGAAGGGGAAAAGCAAACCTAACAAATTCGCCAAATCAAGCCATCCACAAAAATATGAAAATAAAATAGTAAATGATTTAGTAAAATAAGATACATCAAGAAAAAGAAAAAGGCAGAATTATATCCTAGGAATAAAGTAATTTAAATTTTAATTATCATATTTATATTGATTATTTGTTAACAATAATTATAATTAATAATTATAAATATAATAAGCAACCCATAAAAATTATATTTATTAAAATTTTTAATTAAAAAAGACCAAATTATCCTCACACTTAACACCATCAACTCTACCATTAGATGAAAGAAAAAGAACTCTTATTTGGAGTTGAGAGACCAAATTGGTCCCTCAAAATAGTTGGGGATCATTTTGGTCATTCACAAAGAGTTGAGGGACCATTTTGGTCCTTTTCTCTTATATAATTAAATATTAATTAATTAATTAATTAGCTAAAAAGATAAATATTATTAACTAAAAATTAAACATTATTTATATTATAAAATATTAATTAAAAATATGTGCTAAAATAAGTAGTGTATATGTTTTGAACTTAAAATCTTTATAATGATTATTTATTCCTACATTATGTGGACATCACCTGGGCAGGGGGACTATGTTAACATTGTTTATATAGCTTTTTTGGTTCACAAGAGTAAAGAAGTCACATGTCATGATAGGGCCATGTAATAAAGCTTGATTAGTGCTCATTTGGCAAATAATTCTTATAAAAGTTTAATGCTTATTTTAAGATTAAAAAATATTAAATTTAAATTAAATCATTAAGTTAAATATTTTATATTATTTAAAAAAAAAATTTGCCGGTTTTTAAAAACCATCATTGACTTGCTGGTTAACCGGTCGAACCACCAATTTGACAGTTTAGGCCGGTTTGTTGCGAAATCGATTTTTGGAATTTATTGACCCGATTGGCTGACCGGTTCTCCATGCAACCAGTTGAACCGGACGGTCCAATCCGACTTTTAAAATGTTGGAAAAAATGACCAAAAGCAAGATAAGCAGCTCACTAATAAATAGGTTTCTAACCATAGCCAAGTAAGAACAAGCTCATGAACCTTCTGCATTCCAACGCAAAAATCTCCATATAACAATTTAAAAAAAAAATCTTTCAAGAAATGCCTTAATGTTACCTCAGGAGCCATCCAATAAGGCGTTCCAACAACTGAATGTGTGTTAAGATCTGCTTCATTTAACTTTGTTGCAACACCAAAATCAGCAAGTTTAACAAGACCCTACAAACCATTCAACCATTTACCAAAACGAGTCAGCTTGACAAAAGGAAATAAATGAAGAAAATGAAAACAAAATTCATCCAAGTGGTTACAAAAAGCAGTTGAAAAATCATAATAAGTTGATCAACTAAGAAAAGCATGCATAAACAATAAAGCATCCGTGCACTCTTTGAAAGCTTGAAGAGATCATCTGATAGGAAACACTTGAGAAATAGAGGTAAAACCTTGCTGAAATTTAATTCCAACAACTTGTAAAACAGTAATTTAGAAGATATTGGTGGAATTGTTGACCCGTATCCAATTAACAAAAAAAAGAGAGAAAATAAATCAAATCCTACATGCTATGCTCGTCGCACGTCGTCCCCGTACCTACGCACGATCCAACGTCGTTTCTTACACGACGTCGCCTGGCACTTTTCTGCAGCATTAAATGTCGGAGAAAATGAGAGAGCTCAGCTCTCTGACTCGCTCGCACGAGCACTCCTCTGCTTATTCTCCACGATCCCTCTCTCTCCCCCGACAAAATCCCTTCGAGCCGGATCGGAAGTTACGACAATTTGATCGGAAGCTACAAAGGGAGCTTACTCGTTGAGAAGGTAGCCACCTATCTTCCTTTCGTGCGCTTCTTCTACTTCTTCGGGGCTGTTCGACTGTGCACCTTTGACGACGTTCCCTGGCGGTCAGATCGAAAGCAACAGCAGGAGCTTGCCGCCTCTCCCGAACCCCGATCCGAGCTCCTCTACTTCCTCCGACTCTATCCCTGTCGCCCGACTTCGCTCTGTTCACGACTTTCCCTACCGATTGGATCGGAAGTTAAGACGTTTTGATTGGAAGCAAGCCGAGGAGCTCGCTTGCTGTGTGGGTAACTTTCTCCCTTCGGCCAGCTTCTTCAGCCAAATCCAGTAAAAAAAATGGATTTTTTTATTTTATCTTATTTTATTTAATTATAATGATAGTTAATTAATGTTAATTATTAGTTAATTATAGTTATAATTTATTAATCAATTATAATTAATTAATAGTTAGTGATTAATTATAAATTATAATTATTTGATTAATTATAATTAATCTCGATTAATTATAATTAGTCATTATTTAATTATAATTATAATTAATTAATAATTAATTATAGATTATAATTAATTAATGATTAGCTATAATTACTATTAATTATAATAATAAAAATGACCCTTTGCCTCGATCGTCGTGTACCCGATCAAGCCGACAATCCTCGCTGGACTTCAAGGTATAAATTTCTAACTCTAATCCCGTCCTCGACGTTTGCAGCGGACCGGGGAACCACCTATACGCGCTCTTGTAGCACGGTAGGAGGGAGCCCGGTGCGAAGCATACGACGAGGCGGGTAAGCCCTATACACGCTCTTGTAGCGTGGTGGGGACGGTCCTCGACCTCGACTTCGACACCGACACCGCCGACACTGCTACGAAAGGTATGATGTTCCAAATCCCATTCTCGACGTTTGCAGCGGACTGGAGAACCACCTATACGCGCTCTTGTAGCACGGTGGGAGGGAGCCCGGTGCGACGCATACGACGAGGTGGGAGAGCCCTATACACGCTCTTGTAGCGTGGTGGGGAGTCACTGCTGTTCTGGTACGTCACTGTTGTTCTGCTGCACGGGTACTGCTGAAGGCCCCATACACGCTCTTGTAGCGTGGTGGGATGAAAATTTGTACGGCCGCGGTGTCTAAGGACACCTACCATACACGCTCTAGTAGCGTGGTGGGAAGGCCCAGCTCCCCAATTATTCCCCAAACGGGGGATATGCCAGGGTGCTGCCGAAATTTTCACTTAAATGTACGAAGACTTGAATAATAAGAAGACCTTCTTGGGCAACAATATAAAAGACTTGTACTCGAACAGAAATGCACAGAACTCGAACTAAAAGTGCAGAGGACTTGTATTGGAACAGAAATGCATAGAACTTGAACTAAAATGAGCAGAGGACCTGTACGATGAACAGTGGACTTGTGGACTAAAACTCTAAGTGATTTCTAAAGATCAAACCCAAATGGAATGAAATCAAACTGAAATCAAAATCAAGTCAATACGAATGTACAATTGAACTCAAAAGATCCCAGAAGACTTTGAACAAGCGCTTGAACTTGTTCTTGGAGCTCGAACTGTGCAACATCAGGGGACCCGAACACAGAACTCAAACTCAAATGAACCCTAACATGAATTGAGTAAGATCACTCAAGCTCACTACTTGAACTCAAACTGGAACAAGATGTGGAGAGTAGGGAACTCAAATTGAACTCAAGTTGGATTCAAATTTGACATGAACAATAAAGAACTTGAAATTTCAAGAACAACACACAAGACTCAAGCATGAGTTGAACCTTAAACTTGGGTTCAATGGAATACATAGAACTGGGCTTTGGATGAATGAACAAATCAAGATCCAAGTGCACAATCGTCCAAGCTAACATCAAGTTGCAAGTAGGAGATGAAATCTCGATGCACACGAAAGATGAATGCAACGAACTCCTACGACAATCCCTATAATGCCTGTTGATTGAGAAGGCAATATGGGAGACCAATGATGGAGGATCCGCCCCCCCTACAAACAAGTACAATCAAACCACCCGAGATTGGTGAAAGGGTGGATATGATGCAGAAAGAATCAATCTCCTGCAAACATTTTCTGAATGCTCGTAGTGGATACAACGGTCCCCTACAAATGCATACGAATACTTGTGGATAACAATAGTGTATTGAAAGAACAACGAATCACTGTGGACACAAGTATGAATATCACCTACGACAGTGGTGATCAAGTTCTACAAGTGCGTTGAGTACGAGGGCGACTCTATGTACGAAAAGGACACCCCCTGGCAGAAAGGGGTGAAATGTTTGAACAAATTAGAACCAAACTTCCTAGTGTTCCAAAGTCTCTTTTTGGTTCTATAATAAAGAAGAAAACAGTTCTGGTGCCCACAAACTCCAGAAATAATGAGTCCACTATACTGACGACCTCAAAGGGAGTTCTCTTCAAAGCAACAAATTTCAAAATCCAGGAAGTCCTTCCCCCGGTGAATGAGAAAGGGGGAGTCAACATCAAAATCCAACGCCACCGGATCTGCAACACTGATATAAGCAGACAGAAGGCGTCTACAACATTCATATTCGGCCTTTAAGGCCTTCAACAAAGAAAGTTCATGAACAAAGGCATGAAGCCTAAAGAACCCGATCCTTCTATACGGATCAATAGGAGTCGACAGGGTTCGAACTATCAAATAGATACACGGTTGTAGTGACCGGTGTATTTGTTTAAATACATTCTTTTTAGGCCTTCAATGCCTAAAATCAAGAAAGTTCATAAACAAAGGCACGAAGCCTACAGAACCCGATCCTTCTATACGGAGCAATAGGAGTCGACAGGATTTGAACTATCAAATAGATACACGGTTGTAGTGACCGGTGTATTTGTTTAAATACATTCTTTTTAGGCCTTCAATGCCTAAAATCAAGAAAGTTCACGAACAAAGGCATGAAGCCTAAAGAACCCGATCCTTCTATACGGATCAATAGGAGTCGACAGGGTTCGAACTATTAAATAGATACACGGTTGTAGTGATCGGTGTATTTTTTTAAATACATTTTTTTTAGGCCTTCAAGGCCTAAAATCAAAAAAAATCATGAACAAAGGCATAAAGTCTACGAAATACGATCCTCGATCAGCCGCTTGGTCGAGTTGACAGGGTTCAATCAACAAAAGAGAAATAACCCCAAACACCCCGATGATGGCCGTGTTGATCGCTTATCTCAACCGGAGGGGTCCACAATATATTTCAAAAATGCCCTCAAACCTCTACAAAATCCAAATATTTTTCAAGTGACCTCAAGGTCACCTCGATGATGGCCGTATTGATTGGTTATCTCAACCGGAGGGGTTCACAAATATTTTTAAATGCCATCCAAGCTCCACTCAAAATCCAAAATTCCTTAAATCCTAAAAGTCAAGATATTTAAAATTTGAAATCAAATCATCAATATCTCAAAGCAAAATCCATCCACCCTCCGCAACAGTCTTCCAGGGTGAACAAATTCAAATAAACTCTAGCTCACAAAGAGCCAAATGCCCAGTCGAAAATATCACCAGGATCCATTCTCAAACAATCTCCTGCCAATAAGGACGTGGTACGTGTCTTCTAACCGGCGGTTGACCGCCAAATGGCACCGCAGGATAAACGGTTATGACCCGGGGCCCTCTGAACCGAGTGATTTTGCCGCCAAATGGCACCACGAAATACCGGTTATGGCCAGAGCCAATACGTTCCTTATTGGCATCAAATCCTTGAGATATGAATCAATAGGATATGATTGATAGGGCACAAAGCCCTCTGCGAGATAAGGTGGATTCAAATTTGTCCCCTTAGATAACGTCCAACCCAGGTCTACAAGGTCCCCTTGGACGAAGCAACCCATGGCTGCCGACAAGGATCCTTCTGTCAGGTTGGGTCGACTACCTCCTCTGACTAAGTAGACCAGGGACCACGATGGCCCGGGACGACGGAACAATGGGATCTTGATTGGGCCCATCATCCATTCCCCCACCATCCGCTTTAAGTGAACGATGGTGAAATTTCTATTTTAAATATAAAATTTTCCCAAATATCCCAATCCAAATCTTCAAATCTTCCAAACCAAATTCTTCAATTTTCAAATCCAATTTCTACCAATATCCTAAACCCATGCTGCTACTATATGCCAGATGCACGTATCTCTATACGAATCTGATCGACGACTAGCCTTAATCGAAAGTTCTCTCTCGTGATCGGGAGGGGTAATTAACTATAGGGGCTTGCGCCTATAGGAAACCAGAACTCAGATCATAAAGTCCTCGCAAAATGAGGGCGAAATCTCTGGGTAGTGTCTTATCTACAAACCCATCTGCCTTCCAAAATTTACCCCGGAACTTAGTTCGTTAAAACTCCCCCTCGCTCAAAAAAAAAGAAATAGCGCGGCGGGGAGGCCGGGGCCGAATTTTTGGAGCCCACAGGAATAACAAGAGAGAAACTCCTCAATTGATAGAAGATGGAAGAAAAACAAACAAGGTACAATAGATCTTCAATTCGAGAAGAAGATCCGGCTCCCAATCCCTAGCAGACAACTAGAGCCCAAACAAATCTGAGAAAACTCCCCACTTCAGCCAAAAACAGAGATAATCCCCAACCCTAGGCTTACAATCTTCCTTAAAGCAATCCAAAAACAATAAAATACCCAAACAGCCCCCTTAATTTGAATTTCCACCCTAATCCCCTTCTTAATTACTGCATTAATGCATGGACCCCACCACCAAAGGGAGCCTAACTCCTGTGGAAGCTCCTTCTGTAAACCTGGACCGGTCCAGGTCCAGGGACAGGTCTAATATAATCCAAGTTAGATTTAAGTGAGATCTTCTACAAGCGTATTTAAACACGAGAATTTATCTTTAAAAAATACTTGATGCCCAGTAGAGGCAATTTAGTAGAAGTTATAGAGTAATCATTTATGTTCAAGGTGAATGAAAGAGTTTCTGTATATTGATACCCTTTTCATTCTTCCTAGCCTACTGGAACAATTCAAGCTAGAATTAGCACAAAAATAAAATATAAAAATAAAAATAAAAAACTAGTCAAGACGTTATTTAAACTTATCTGGCGGAACAACTAGTATAACTGGGGATAACTAGCCAAGAACTTCAGTACCACTGTTTCTTCATCTCACAAGCAGCACCACAAGAACAAAAATAGACTACTTGAAAGTAAAACTGCACAATTTGGTAAACACTTGAAAACGACAATAATTTTTACTACTACTACTAATAATAATAATAAGATTAGCCTATATAAAACAGTACACTTGTTCAAACAGTGGTGCAGAAAATCATACTGATTGTGGTCAAATATTGATTTTTGATACTCTGAGAAAAGAAAACTTTTGATATGGCGGGAGAACTGGAGAGATATATAAATGAAGGGGATTGAAGAGATAGACTAATAAATGCCCTAAAGAGAGAGATGCAAAGGGTAGAGATGAAGCAGCAAGAAGAAACCTAAAAGAGAGAATCCCCAGAGGAGATGCATTAGAAAAGTATGATCTCAAGTCATTTTGTCATTCAATCAATTATTCATTAAAAGTATCTCCCATCTAGGTATAGGAGTACAAATAAGATCAAAATCAAATCTGCCTAAATTTATTAAAAGGTATAATTGAAGATAAAATAAACCAAATAAATCTGAAATTTTAATTTTAAATAAAATAACTAAAATAAATCCTAAAATCTAATTATCGTGTGGCATCAATTCTCCAAAGCTACAAAGATTTTGATGAGGACATCGTCAGCATTTTCGATGCCGGAGATCGATGGCCACGAGCATGAGTTGTATTTTCATTATTTTATGTAGTAATTTATTTTTATTTTATGTTTTTCCGTTTTTGCCCTTATGGGTATTTGGCCGCTATTGTAGCCCAAGGGGCATTTTAGTCTTTTGTGTTCTTTGTCATTTTGAGGCCTATTTATATGGCCCTCTTCTTATGTAATAGTAGTTTTGGAGATGAAATGAAAATTACTTTGTGTTCTCTTTGTGAGTGCAAAACCTCCACGATCTCTTAGTGAGTTCGTAGGAGAAGCTAGATCTCTTTGTGAGTTCTAGGTTCTATTGTTATTCCATTTTTATCTTTTTTTTTTTTTAATTTTCTTGATCTCGTCGTCATCACGGTGGTTCGGATGAAAGCATTTGTGGAAGATTGGAATTCACTCTTTGGATCCCTAGATTTTTCCTACCTCTTCCCCTCCCATGCTCTTGCCGCCGCCCCCTCCCTGGATTGCCCCGGCCGCCGGCCAGCAGCCCCCAAACCGCCGGCCAGCAGCCACCGGCAGTCCTCCAGCCCGCCGGCCATCCTCCCCCTTTGCTGCCGCCCCTTTCCCTTCCTGCAAATTCCAGCTTTGAAATTCAGCCATGATTCAAGAGTGTTTCCTAAAGGGTTTTCCTTAATTCAATCAATGGAATTAATGGGATTTTGAATTTCAGTTTCAGATCTGAAATTAGTGGGATTTTGAATTTCAGTTTCAGATCTGAAATTCAACCGTGAGATCAAGATTGCTTCTTTAGGCGTTTCCTTAATTCATGCCATTGGATTAATTGGACTTGAATTTCGATTTTGAAATTCAAAATCACCCCAATTATATGTCTATAATTTAGGAAACTCTTTTGTGTTTAAAGCTGAAGTTATTTCAGATTTTTATTCCAATCAATTGAATAATCAAGTGGGCCCCACCTCCTCAAAACCGAAACCCCTCTCTCCTCTAGCTTGGCCGGCCCACTCCATTCCCCTTTCTCTTTTAATTTCACTTTTAATGCTCCCCAATTAAATCCCTAAATTAAGTTCAATTCAAATTCAAATTGGGATTGATTGAATCTACTCATTCCTAATTGAAATCATTGAATAGGCAAGCATTCAAACCCAGCTCCACCCCTTCCCTCACGTTTTCTTCCCAGGAAGGGATTCTCATTAGCTGTCCAATACTTACAGTAGAACGTTCTTGCTGTCCAACTTCCCTGGAAGGTCCTCCTGGCTGCCCAATATCCTATCAACATGGAAAGCGGCTGTCCCACCCCACGGGGTGCTGTTTGGTTTGTTGTTTGAAGAGTATCAGGTGCCCAAAAGGTCTTCTCTACCATCATTTGCTGCTGTCTACACATCCCCAGATGCTGGCCATCAACTTTGGCACGTCTTCCATTGTCGTGCCTTCTTCCGGAAGGCTCCTAGTGCTGTCCATACGCTTCCACCTGCAGAAATTAACTGCCCAGCAGTTTTGGTGAAGTTCCGACACTGTTGCCATTGTCCATAAACTTCTAAATTGCTGTCCCAACTTCGGAGAACAAGGAGGTTGCTGTTTGGAAGTTTCCAACTACTGACTATTGCTTGATAATGTTGGCGTGATTGACGAGCAAAGATCAAAGAGACATTGGATCATCATCGGACGACCGTCATCCTCCACCACTCCGGCCACCTATCCAAGAACGACGATCTTAGGCTCCTTCTTCCTCGGAGTGACCTCGGTTCTAATGTGGAGACTCTTCTTCCGCTAAAGCCTAGATTAGTTGAGCGTATGGGCTCACAAGGTGAAAGTTCTCATTATTAAATTGTGGATTCTTGTTTATTGTCGTAGCATACAATTAGTCTTTGTGTTTTCTTGAATTGTTTGGTTAATCGAGTTCGCTCTTCTTTGCCTAAGCAAGTTAAAAGCAAGAATCCTAAGGATCAATAATTGTTATAAGTGGTAAATTTATTTTGGGATTATTTTGTTAAATTGTTCTCTTTAATTTTCTTAAAGTAACTCCATCGCATGTTTGTTTCACATCATATTTGGACGACACAGTTGGAAGATTTATTTGTCTCGCAGTAAGGACTCCGAATCCTATTTCTGTTTTCGAAGATTTCGAGTTTTGATATTTCTGTGCTCAGATTTGTGTTTCCGTTACCGAAAAACGTGTATAATTTTGTATTGACGAAAGTTTTACCGCACAACTTTTGATATTTTCTGAGATGCTTATTCTGCACGATTTGAGTATTTTCTGTAAAGTTTTTACCAGGTATTTTGAGTTCTGTGCAATTTTTATCGAATAGATAATTATCAGGATGTTGAAAAATATTTTGTCAGTACAATGAAAGTCTTATATTGTTGTTTTACATGTTCTGTAGTAATTTGGTAAAGTTCTGAATCTGTGATTTCTGTGTAAATTCTGTATACTGTCGTTGTGCCGCCGATTTCTCGTGCGACCTCTGATTTTCTGAATTGATGATTTAAATGATTGAATATGCATACGATTGTAAATATATGATTGAATTATTGTTATTGTTACTGAAAGACAAATAAAGACTGGTTGAACCGTTGGTTTGAGACATGATACCTGTACAGGATGGTAGGCCGACGGGCTTTCCTTTAAATAAAGGGTTTGGTGTTATCCTCTACTGATCACGTGATTACTGAAGGGAGTCATAAGGAGATGAATACTGTGCCGACGGGCAAAAAGTGACGACTCTTTTTACTGAGCCAACGGATACAAGATACAAAATACAAGATATAAGACTGAAAAACGCCTTAATAGCCAGTGATTGTGCTTGTTCAGTAAGATTATTGTATTGAATTGCATGTGTACAGTACTGTTCTTATGATCTCATTATGATTTATTGATGGATTTATTGCTACTGTACGGATTTACTGTTAATGCATGATTTCACTGTTATAGTATTATTGTTCATGTCACTACTGTTACTGATATTGGAACTGATATTATTGATTCACTGTACTGACGTTATGCAAGTGATATACTGAGTAAGTGACATGTGATTCACTGCACACGTGACATAGATTATTGGATTGCATGTGATGCACTGAGCACGTGATATGGGGTAACTGAATTGCAAATGTACATTTTGATACGATTTTACGGCATTGATTGATTCTAACTGTTTTAAATGTTATTATGATTTATTGCCTGATTTGACTGATTTCTATAGAGATTGACGTACGCACGGATTTATTGAGCTTTACGGACCTTTGAACTGTTTATTGAACTGTTTATTGATTCTTCTACTGTGAAATTAGGAGTTTACTGTTTCTTATTATTTTTTTTTTGGGACATTTAGGCCATTTAAGGCAAACTCACACACACACAACGCATACACATAGACTCGAACCCTGAACCTCTTAGTTGGAAGCCTAAGCTCTCAACCAATAGGCCAAGGAGAGTTGTGTACTGTTTCTTATTATTACTGTACTGATTACTGTTCATGCATTGATTTTCGTTATCTGCATTGATACTATTTCTGTACTGATTTTCGTATCTGCATTGAATTAATGATCATGTGGAACTGACTGCTATTATTTGACTGATTGACATGCATATTGCTGTCGTACTGTGCTTTGATTTCAGTTATAGGTATTAGGTGACCTGCTGGGCTTTTTGAAGCTCATTATATGTGATTAATATTTTCAGGTCAGGGCAAGGGAGCAGGAGATTGAGGTTGATCAGTAATCCTCAGGTTTTGTTCTTTTTGTTATAGTGATTCTTTTGTACTCAGGACAGGATAGATTTCATTTCATGTGATCCTTGTGCAGATCCTAAGTATTGTATATGATCTTTTAAGATATGAATAGAATTGTACATTGATGTTTTAAATTATAGAATTCTGTTGGACTGTTTGTTACTGATTGAAGACTATAGATAACTCTGGTAAGATTTCTAAATGGATAGATTGAATAATTCTTTCCAAGTTAGATCTTGGGGCGTGACAACTAATAACGAAGAGTTCTTTGAGGATGAAACTGAAGAGATTAAATCAAACTCCCTGAGTGACTTAAACCCTAAGCTAGGAGAGCTAAAACCTTTAAACGTCGACACCTTAACCCACCCCGATCCTAGTCTCCTCGAGGATAAGCCTTTGGACAAAATATGCCTGGATGATAGTAATGTGACCTCAAAAGGAGCTAATCGGACGTTGAACACTTTGAATTTGAATTTGGAAGATTTTGATTTAGTTATAACACCTACTGAGATGACTCCAGATAATTTTGATTATTCTGATTTAATTTTGGATAATTCTGATTTAATTTTAGATAATTCTGATGGCGACTTAGATAATCTTGAGTTGGAAGTCATTCGAATTTATCACCGGAGTTTAGTGAAACGGAACCCATGGATCTTAGGGTTGCAACCAAACCTAAGTCTCTTTCGGAAGACTGTACTTTGAGTTTGAAAGTTTTTAAACCTGATTTGAACAATGAGCCCCCTCTTATTTCATTAGAGTCTAGCTTTGGAGCTGCTCATTTAGAGTTATATTTAGCAAAGTGTGTCATTCCCGATTTGACTTACCTCACTGCTCCTTGTACCAACTTTAATATTCGACAAAGCGTGAGCCCCATACCGTCTGACGAATCTTTGAGTTATCCCCTTATGGATATGAGTCAGGACCAATCATCCTATTTTATTCCTGATTCCTACTTTTTGCCCATTATAGCCTCGCCCTACCTTGATGAGGACCCTCTCTGTCCTAGTTGGATTAATATGTTCAATTACACTACCTCCACTAGGAGACTACCTACGAATTTAACTGAGACTTCCCATAGAAGTACCCTGGTAGCTAAGAACGTCTTCATTACTCCTCCTACACCAGTTCCCTTAGACCGAACACTTTTGACCTCTTTTGTGACTCGTCCACCTGTTCTAGCATCATGTTCGTGTGAGTTAGTATGTTGTGTGAGTGTTGTAGTCTGTTGTCTTCCTAATTTATCTGTTGTTTTAAACTTTTGTAAGCACATGAGTCTTGTCAATCATCTTGCACACTCGATCTCTTGCATTTGCATCTACATGTCACCTTCAGGAGTTACTCAACGAAATTAAAAGGAAAATTGAACAAAGTAACACCCATTTTAAAATTATTGCTGATAACAAAATATGGTTCAAAGAATTCAAAGTTGGAGACTTTGTGATGGTACGAGAAGTTGCATGCTCGAGGCACCGGACCATTTAAGATAATCTCAAAGGTTAATAGAAATGCCTACGTACTGGACCTCTCTTGAGGCTTTAACATGAATCCTACATTTAATATAGAAGACCTATTAGCCTTTGAAGGACCCGAATCTTAACACCAAATCCACTCCTTAAATTAGCCTTGTGTGACCCTACATGGTGAGATCCCCCAACCTAGCTCCACTCCCCAATTTACCTTACTCACCTATAGCGGAGAAGATCGAAGCAATACTAGATGATGAGGTCATTTCCACAAAGGAAAGTGGGCGCCGACGATACCGAGTTCATCGGAAAGGACACCGGAGATAGAGGATACTTGGATTGACAGGGACGAGCTACAGAGCCTAGACCCAGATCTCCTAGAGTTGTACGAGGGCTCCATAGATATCTACTCGGCGGGGTCGAGTTTTCTCCCACCTGAGGAGAATGATGAGGACATCGTCAGCATTTTCGATGCCGGAGATCGATGGCACGAGCATGAGTTGTATTTTCATTATTTTATGTAGTAATTTATTTTTATTTTATGTTTTTCCATTTTTGCCCTTATGGGTATTTGGCCGCTATTGTAGCCCAAGGGGCATTTTAGTCTTTTGCGTTCTTTGTCATTTTGAGGCCTATTTATATGGCCCTCTTCTTATGTAATAGTAGTTTTGGAGATGAAATGAAATTACTTTGTGTTCTCTTTGTGAGTGCAAAACCTCCACGATCTCTTAGTGAGTTCGTAGGAGAAGCTAGATCTCTTTGTGAGTCCTAGGTTCTATTGTTATTCCATTTTTATCTTTTTTTTTTTAATTTTCTTGATCTCGTTGTCGTCACGGTGGTTCGGATGAAAGCATTTGTGGAAGATTGGAATTCACTCTTTGGATCCCTAGATTTTTCCTACCTCTTCCCCTCCCTTGCTCTTGCCGCCGCCCCCTCCCTGGATTGCCCCGGCCGCCGGCCTGCAGCCCCCAAACCGCTGGCCAGCAGCCACCGGCAGTCCTCTAGCCCGCCGGCCATCCTCCCCCTTTGCCGCCGCCCCTTTCCCTTCCTGCAAATTCCAGCTTTGAAATTCAGCCATGATTCAAGAGTGTTTCCTAAAGGGTTTTCCTTAATTCAATCAATGGAATTAATGGGATTTTGAATTTCAGTTTCAGATCTGAAATTAGTGGGATTTTGAATTTCAGTTTCAGATCTGAAATTCAACCGTGAGATCAAGATTGCTTCTTTAGGCGTTTCCTTAATTCATGCCATTGGATTAATTGGACTTGAATTTCGATTTTGAAATTCAAAATCACCCCAATTAATTGTCTGTAATTTAGGAAACTCTTTTGTGTTTAAAGCTGAAGTTATTTCAGATTTTTATTCCAATCAATTGAATAATCAAGTGGGCCCCACCTCCTCAAAACCAAAACCCCTCTCTCCTCTAGCTTGGCCGGCCCACTCCATTCCCCTTTCTCTTTTAATTTCGCTTTTAATGCTCCCCAATTAAATCCCTAAATTAAGTTCAATTCAAATTCAAATTGGGATTGATTGAATCTACTCATTCCTAATTGAAATCATTGAATAGGCAAGCATTCAAACCCTGCTCCACCCCTTCCCTCACGTTTTCTTTCCAGAAAGGGATTCTCAATAGCTGTCCAATACTTACAGTAGAACGTTCTTGCTGTCCAACTTCCCTGGAAGGTCCTCCTGGCTGCCCAATATCCTATCAACATGGAAAGCGGCTGTCCCACCCCACGGGGTGCTGTTTGGTTTGTTGTTTGAAGAGTATCAGGTGCCCAAAAGGTCTTCTCAACCATCATTTGCTGCTGTCTACACATCCCCAGATGATGGCCATCAACTTTGGCACGTCTTCCATTGTCGTGCCTTCTTCCAGAAGGCTCCTAGTGCTGTCCATACACTTCCACCTGCAGAAATTAGCTGCCTAGCAATTTTGGTGAAGTTCCGACACTGTTGCCGTTGTCCATAAACTTCTAAATTGCTGTCCCAACTTCGGAGAACAAGGAGGTTGCTGTTTGGAAGTTTCCAACTACTGACTATTGCTTGATAATGTTGGCGTGATCGACGAGCAAAGATCAAAGAGACATTGGATCATCATCGGACGACCGTCATCCTCCACCACTCCGTCCACCTATCCAAGAACGACGATCTTAGGCTCCTTCTTCCTCGGAGTGACCTTGGTTCTAATGTGGAGACTCTTCTTCCGCTAAAGCCTAAATTAGTTGAGCGTATGGGCTCCAAAGATGAAAGTTCTCATTATTAAATTGTGGATTCTTGTTTATTGTCGTAGCATACAATTAGTCTTTGTGTTTTCTTGAATTGTTTGGTTAATCGAGTTCGCTCTTCTTTGCCTAAGCAAGTTAAAAGCAAGAATCCTAAGGATCAATAATTGTTATAAGTGGTAAATTTATTTTGGGATTATTTTGTTAAATTGTTCTCTTTAATTTTCTTAAAGTAACTCCATCGCATGTTTGTTTCACATCAGATTTCTATATCGGAGAGCTGCAATGTTGTTGGAGTAAGACTTGGAGGTCTTCAATTGTACAGAGGATCTAGCAAAGCTAGAGGAAGAAAGACCAAGAAATCTATGGAGCTAGAAAAATCCATCCTTAGGTAGGGAGAAAATAAGAATTCCACCTCAAAGAAGGAGTGATGAATGGGAAATCAACCCGTTAAGAAAGGGAAAGTGAAGAACATCACTATCAAGAACAATATAAGTAGATGACACTCATCATAGGTTTGCAAGAACATCATCATCAAAATTCTAGAAAGATCTCTGGAAGCCTTTTTGAGATTTTCATGCATACAACTAATTCAAATCTGACTCAACAGCTAGTTTACTAATACTGACTTCTCTTCTTTTTTTATTCTTGCGCCCATGATTAGATTGAAGTATTTGGATTTGAATAGCGGTTTGCAAAGATATAGTTAAGGTGTTATTTGGCTTAAAATAATGGCTATGAGAGCAAGTGTGATTAAAGGATGTGGTTGCTAACAAAGACACTAGCAAAGCGCAAACTGCTGAACGATATTTGCAACACAAATGACAGTTGGCACAATCGCTTAAAGATAATTCATTCATGTAATTGTTTGTGCATAGAGGTCTTAAAAATAAATGGCATATACTTCAGCATAATGCCGTAAGGATAATTTAGTTACAAATAAAAAATAACCACCAAAGAGAGATGAAGAATAGAACATTGATCGGATATATGCTCTAAACCTAATTTATCAATATTTATAAAATTTAGGAATAGATTTGATAAGCAAGTCTTCAGAAATGCAAACTAACAAAGTAAAAAAGAGTGGTGGCTCTACCGTGACTAAAATTATTGAATGGTTTTACAAAAACCAAGTAGGAAAAGGAACCTTTAGGTGTGGTAATAAAGGATAGAATACATGTGCACACACAAGTAACTGCACTATGGGATTTTGTCAAAAGCTTCATAGTGAAATAATACTACTACTATCTATACTAATTCCTAAGATGAGATTCCAGCATTCAGTTCTGAGAGCTTACCAAAAACATGAGAATTGGAAACACTAGCGATCGGATCTAATAAAGTTTACCTAAGCCATACCTTTTCAGGCCAAAAGGAGATCAGTTATGAATCAATTAAGACATTACTGAAAGCCAATTAATCATGAGCTATGCTCAATTCAAATAACTAACCAAAGAAGATATATCTCAATTTCTTTAATAAAGCAATAGAAGGTGCTCCTGTCCATCTGTTAGTTGCATGAAACTGACGGGTTGAAATTTAAGGGGTTGTCATTCAGATATCAGTTTAAGATGTCAATATTATCTATCAAATAATATGTGTTTAGTTTAGTGTGACCAATAAAATACAGTGTATTTAGTTTCCATGTTCAAATACCCTAACAATAAACATCATGTATATATTTATTGTTTAATGATGTAAACAAACCAATTGACTTAAAATTTGCTAATAAAATAACATTACATAGCATGCCATTGAAGCAACCAATATCTTACCCAGAACACAGAAAATGGCTACCCATATTGAAACCCATAGGTGTAACAAGAAGATTCTCATGCATAGTAACATATGCTGAAGAAAAGTGTGGGAAAGTAAAATCAAAATATAACCGATACAACATAATAACCTCTTTAGTGGTTAAAATGTTTGCACCCTTGATGTCTCGGTGAATGACTCCTTGTTCATGCAAATAAACCAAGCCTTCCAAAACCTGTTCATAGACAGCAGCATTTACTGAAAAACAGAAACAAGTAGCAGCATATTGAGCATATGAAGCACAAACCTGGGAAATATAAACAGGTACTAATGTCTCGGGAAAGGGTCCGAAGTTGCTGGGCTTGATGATGTTTGCAAGTGAACCATTTTCAACATACCTAGAGAGAAAGATCAAGCTTAAATAGCATGAACGCAAAAGACATTACTAAACAGAAAAATAAAATCCGAACCACGACAAAAATAGAAGATACTATGAACAAAAGGAGAAGTATTTTGAATTTACTCTAGAATGATATGCAGGTGAGTCTTCGTCTTTAATGATCCAAGGTACTTCACAATATTTTTGTGGTTAAGATTCTGCAGCAGGATGATGATGATGATGGTGATAATAATGAATATGATAAATATGACAAAAAATAGTATTGAGAGTACATTTGGACTAAGCATGAATGGTTACAATTGCCACGTAAAGAAATGATTTTGATAAATTAGAAAAACCTTCTGTGTGTGTATCAAGGTCCTGATTTAGCATAATTATTAAAGCTGCAGTAAAAAGAATAAATAATAAAGGAAAGATGGGTACTTAAAGCTCTCTTTTTCTTCAAAAAAAAAAAATCATTTCCTTGGCCAAAATCAATAGATCTTAAATTAATTTGCTGCAAATTCTGATAAATGCATGGTTTTCCAGCCCTTCAAAACCCATGAGCAACTTTGAAATTAATCAACAAAAACTAGGCCAACACAGACCCAAATCAACAAAAGCTAACCCGAACACAAAACTTTGAAAATAAACTCACAAAAATCAACAAAATGTCCTCTAAAGACCAAAAACAACAAATGATTTCTACCCTACTGATAGGAAACACTTGTGTTCGCAAGTATTCCTAACCCAAACCAGTAAAATTACAGCAGCCAACTGCTGTCCACAGCAGCAAAACAGCAGAAAAACAGGGAAAACGCAGCAGGAAATTGGGAAATGAGAAGAAAAACACAAGATTTCGCTTGTATTTCACTAGAAATCAAAGAAAATAGAAAAGATACAATTGATCCTCAATTCGAGAGGAGGATCGATCTCTCCCAAATCTCTGGCAATGCCAAGAGCCCAAAGAAAACCTAAATCTACGGGATCTCAAATTTCAGCCAAATTCAAGATGATCAAACCCTAGGAAAATCTACTATTTAATGCATACAAAACAAAAGGAAATCCCTAAACAGTCCCTACATTCAAATTCCCCTCTTAATTTCCCCAAAAAAGCTTCCTATTCAGCTCCCGCAAGGCACGCGGTGCGCGCGGCCTCCGCCCAGGCGAACAAATCTCCTGTTTCGCGATAATCGCCCGTGAACCCCCGCCTGGACCGGCTGGACCGGTCCAGTGGAACGGTCTAACACCTACACATCATGATTGCTTGATCTTAGACAAAAATTTTATAGTTTCATGGCCTACTTTAGGTGTATATTAAATCGGTACTGTGAAACTAGCACAGAATAATATGATAAATTAAGCATGTGGTCTAGTTGCTTTGCCAAGTAGTTTGTAGATTCAGACAAGAACGAAATTTAAGATTCATAAACAAACGTCACGCATAGATTATGAAATGCAAGCAGATGTACCTTTAGCAGATCAATTTCTTGCTGACACGTGACGTAGCAATTGCAGGAATGACATAGCAAAAAGGGAGATAAAGTGTTAGATAGATGAGTAAAAGGCAATCCATACAAGCAAAATATTTAAGGAAACAAAAAAGAGTAACACTTATTGAAATAATATCAAAAATGACGTAGTTACACAAAACAAAAGGAACAAATCAATCATGTTGGTCGTCATATATTTGTAAGCACCTCCAACAAAGGAACCAGCAAAATCTGACATACTCCAGTCCATGTTCATACTGTTCAGCTCTCTTACGATCAAAAGTTCCAGATAATAATGCCAAAATAATCATCTCATAAAACTTAGGATAAATAAATAAAGAGATATGAAACTTAGTAACATTTGAAAAGTTTATAGTCAGGAAACTGATGAATATAACAATCTGATAGCATCAATCTAAACATTGCTGCATCTTATAAAAAAATATATGAAGATGCAGGCAAACAACTATCAAAATCACAAGGTTACCTTCGAGTCAGCGTGACTTTACATTAAATAAGTGGTTTGGTAAACTAGATCATACAAAACATGCTTTCAATAGTTCCAATCAGCAATCAATAACAGATTAGAAATGGTAATTTAGAACAAATTGTCATTTTTGGTCCTAATCCATGATGAGAAAGATTAAGATTTGATGTTAAATCTACAACTAAACATAAAACAAATACCAAAAACAAATGAAATGAATCCTTAAAGATAAACTGCAAGCAGAGCCAAATTAAATTTTTTAGTTGAGTCAAATTTGATGTAAGATAAGATGACATGTTCCATTAAAAATTTTATTCTAGAACTTTTAGGGAAGTTCAAATATAATATTACAATAGTAAGAAAACTTAGCAGTGAAGTGAAGAAGTATAAAAGGTTTTTAAGAAAAAGATATGTATTTTTAAAAAGTGACAAAAAAAATATTGTGGAGGCTTATAATGATTATAAGATGCTATAAGCCTTGTAAAAAGGAATGTAAGCAAATCAAAAGTTGTAGCTTTAGATGATTCATTACTCAGTAAGAAGAGAGAACAACAACAACAACAAGCATTTATCCAACTAGGTGGGGTCGGCTACATGAATCCCTTTTCTCTATCCTATTAAGAGTTGAATTCTCATTTAAATTTAATTAGAAAAAATTCATTTCTAATATTTTCTAGTCAAGTCTTTTTAGTTCTACCTCTACCTATCTTAATATAAGTCAAATCATATACATCTACTCTTCTATCCGAGTCATCTGAAGGCTAATGTTTTATGTGTCCAAACCATCTAAGATGACTCTCTCTAATCATATCAACCACTGAAGCTACTACAACGGCCATTTCACGTATATACTCGTTTTGCATTATGTCTCTAAGAGTGAAGCCACTCATCCAATTGAGCATCCTCATCTCTGCAACACTTAATTTTATGTTCTTTTAACGGCCAGTATTTTGTGTCACAAAGCATTATAGGTCTCACAACTATCTTATAGAATTTTCTCTTAAGTTTGAGGGATACTTTTTTATCACACAACAGGACTAACGCATTCCTAGACTTCAGCCATACAACTTGAATTCTACTCAAAATATCTCCATCTATTTCACCATCACTTTGAATGATAGACCCAATATATATAAATTGTGTACTCTTATTAATGACTTGATTGCCCAAAGTTAAAATCCCCCACTAGATCTATTACTAATAAAATTTCACTCCATGTATTCGATTTTAGATCTACTCAAACGAAAACTTTTAAACCCTAAGGTTGACCTCCATAATTCAAGTTTTCCTTCAACTCCCTCTTTAGTCTTATCAACAAAAAGAATATCATCAGCAAAAAGCATATTATAGGGCACATACTTTTGTAAATGTCTAGTAAGAACATCAATGACTAAAGCAAAAAAATATGAACTTAAAGTTGATCTTTGGTGTAATCCAGCTTAAAAAGAAAAATACTTAGTCAAACCACCTGTTTGAACACAAGTAACAGCTCCTGCATACATATCCTTAATAACTTGAACATAAGCATTATTAGCTCTATTCTTCTCCATAACTCTCCAGAGCACTTCTCTTTGAACATATCATATGCTTTCTCCAAATCAATAAAGATCATATGTAGATCCTCTTTACTCTCTCTATACTAACCTTCTAATAAATGTATAGCTTCCATAGTAGACCTTCCCATCATGAATCAAAATTGATTTTGAGAAATATTAGTATCACATCGTAACCTAAGCTCAATAACTCTCTCCCATAATTTTAATATATGACATATTAACTTAATTCTTCTATAATTCGTACGCTACTGTGCATCACATTTATTCTTAAAAATAGAGATCAAAACACTCCTCCACTCATCTAGCATCATTTTAGTTCTCAAAATAATATTGAAAATTTTTATAAGTCAAGAAATTCTTTTATCTCCTAAGCATTTTCATACCTTTCTTGGAATATCATCAGGTCCAACAACTTTTTCACACTTCATTTTCTTTAAAGCCTCCTAAACTTTGATTTTACTAATACAATGAAATAATATATATATATATATATATATATATATATATATATATATATATATATATATATATATATATTTTTTTTTTTTTTTTTTCATTTAGGATGTTAAGGTTACTATGGTCAATCCTAACATCACAATCTTCATTGAAAAACTTATCAAAATATCTCATCTACCTTTGTTGAATATCCTCTTCAAATAAAATCACTTTTAAAACTTCATTCTTAATACACTTTACTTGAACTAAATTCTTACTCCACCTATCTCTTTGTTTGACAAACTTATACATACATCTTTCATCATCCTTAGTATCTAATCTATTATATAAATCATTAAAAGATATATCATTTGCATAGCATATTGTTTTTTTAGATTCATTACGGGCTCCTTTATATATTTCCCAATTTTTTAAGTTTTTATATCCAAACAAAACTTTTTTACTTTTTATATTTTCCTGCACATTTTGATTTCACCACCAATTATTTTACTATTATGGGTTTTTTCTTTTGATACTCTAAATACATCATTTGCAACATTATTAATATCACTGGCTACTTTTTTTATATAACTTTAAATTCCTCATGCACAGTTAAAAACTCAAGATCTTGAATCTTACTCTAAAAATATTTTTGCTGCTGATTTTTAAATGTCCTCATCTAATCCTATGATAATATTTTAGTTTATTTTTCATATTTCACTCCATCTTAAAGTCCAAAACTAATAAGTGATATTGGGTACATAAACTTATTCAAAATAACTTTACATCTTTGCAATCTATTTTTTTGTAAGAAGACAAAACGATTTAGAAATAGGAAAGAAAAGAGATAAGTGATGACTTATAATCAAGTTAGTTACATAAGAAATGAAGATAGTACGATTTTAATTAAAGATGGGGGCATCGACGGATGTGGAACTACTACTAAGAAAATGATATCAGAATTTGAAGAAACAAATTTTAAAAAAGAGCATGATGAACAAAATAATAACTTATATTCTAAATAGATCCATAGAGTTACCTATAAAGAAGATGAATTAATATAAAACTTTAGGTTTATGTGAGGTGTTTCTTAAAATTTGGAAAATTTAGAGGTTAGATATATTATCAGTTTGGTTAACAAATCTTTTTGACGAAATATTGAATATGAAAAGGATGTTAAATGAATGGATAAAAAAATATTTTGGTACAAATATTTAAGAACGTGGAAGAAGTTAATACAACAACAACAACATCAAGCCTTTATCCCACTACGTGGGGTCGGCTACATGAATCCTTTTTCTCCATTGTGTTCGGTTAAAAGTCAAATTCTCATTTAATGGATTAAAAAAATACTTTGGCTCAAGATTATGGAAACTATATAAAAAACCAAACTTTGAAAGCTAACTATCATATCATGCATGTCATTATATTTAATTTAAATTTGAACTTAAACACATTTAAAATCTATCGTATCATGAACATCATTATTTTTAAATTTAAATATGACATATGATTGAAGTTCAAGCAAGTTAACCTCAACTCAAAATATTAAATTTTGATTTCAAACTGTACCAAGTTCAACTCCATCAAAAAATGATATATTTTTTAGAGCACTTGAGCAAGCAAATTCTTCTAATTTAAAAAACAAAATTTCTCAATTTCCAAATTGATTATGCACACACACACACATAACTGCAAATGTATGTATGAAATACAAATATATTCTAAGATATATTATTTGTATAAATGAGAGAAGATACATGCATAAATGTATATTTCATATGAATCAGGTTAATCTTGAGCTGATTTAAAATAATTTTAAGCAAGCCCAATTTTAGTCAAAGCAAACTAATTTTGAATTCAAGTGTGGTTTATGCTTCAAATAAAATTGACAGGCCTTTAGATGATTCAATTTGAATATAACAATTATAATTAATATTTAAGTATCATATCACGCATGTTATCATGTTTAAATATGAATTCAAATTCAAAACTACATCTAGATTACCTCTACTAAGGGTGGGTTCCATAGGCGAGCGCTCTAGACTACTATCTCGGCAAGTACTACTTAGTCGGCGGGTACCCCAGGCAAGTGCACTCAAGAGGTTGTGTAATTTAAACGAGAATCTCAACCCTAAATCCCTCAATCAGTTTCAACAATTTAGAATCGAGATCCAAGTTAAAGGGTTCTTTTAAGCAACTTGATATTAATCAAGTAACTTGCCGAATTCAATGCTTCATGTGACTTTTGTGCAAGTGAGTTTCGAGTTACAGGTGGTTCAAGCCAATTCAATTTTTAGTTACTTCTAGGACATCACTCAAGTTCGCATCATGACTTAATTAACCTAACTTAAGTGAATATGGGTGTCCAGTAGCTTTTTATTTTTTTCTCCTCTAAGAAGAGGATAAAGATAAGAAAATCAAATATCAAGAAGTCCAATTAAGCATGGGTGCCTCAGTTTGCAATTGAATTGACCTAGAGAATCACATAATGTAGCATTCAATTTTTTTTTAATGTGTGGGTATGGCACATCAAAACTAACATCTATAAATTCAATATTTTTCAATTTTCACTTCATTTTTGAATTTTCTTGCACAAGAATTTAAAGTAGTCCCTTATCTTTGTTTCCTTAGAGCTTTTCATCTTCCAGAATGAAGAAATTCAAGTGAGCCTCTTGGTTTATCAATCACCGATGAACTACTTAAGTGGTTCACTAACAAAGCTAACAAGAGGAAATCTTCGTCGACAAGATAGCTCCACTGAAGAAAATAATGTAGAAAAGACTAAAGAAAGCCATGAGAACTCGAGTTTTCAATTGGATAAGGCAACATCAAATGAAGTGAATATGTGGGAATAGATGGTGAAGGTTTTGAAAAATACCCAAAATAGTGAGAATAAGGTTACAACATCTCCGACTAAAAAGGAAGGTGGCGAACTCAAATTCAAGTGAACAAATTCTTTCATGTTTGACCTAATGTCTACTACCCAAGGAAATTTATGGGGAGACTTCTCAAGTTCTTACTGTCGCTATTGCTAAAATAAGGAGCAAGTTCCTTGAAGTTCCTCGAAGTTGCTAAGGGTGTGCATACTAACGCGATAGCTTCTAATGGGGCCTTGATGCATATTGGTGTTGTTGGTGACATGGAGACTACAATAGATGATGAACTTATCATAGATGCCAAAAAGATAATTATTAAAAAGCCAGGGCCTATCAAAGTTGTCAGTAATGTGGAGAAAAATGCTGAGATCGAGAGCAAGGAGGTCATTTAAGAAAAGAAAGTTCTACCAGGATGGAAAGATAGACCTAAGAAAATTGAGTTTGATAAGATTTCTAACAAAGAGGAGTGTGAAGCTCTTGCAACCGAGATGATGGAAGATTCTAAGGTGGCTATCCCAATGGATAAGTCACCTAAGAAAGAGAACAAGTTAGAGATCTACAAACCATATTTCAAGAATTCTTAATCAAATTTGACTCATTGAAGAAACTGGAGATGAGCTTTAAGTTAGCAAGGAGATCTAGAAGACAGTTGAATGAGCAAATTAAAACAATTAATTGTTGAGTAAAAATTCATCAGGGCCAAATTTATCAGACAGATGAATGGAATCAACCCAACCAGAGGCAAATATAAACTTGCTCGTCGAAAGTCGCCCAACCAAGCCACCAAAATAAAGTAATATTCAAGATCTAGAAGGAGAAGGAAAAAAGATTATGATTGAGTTCATCCTGTTTACGATCTTGTGAAACCACAAAAATGAATCGATTCATTGCTTGAGTCACGTTCATGCTTCGTCAGCTAATTCAAGGAGGTTATCCCCACTACTTAGTTGCCCTAAACACCACATAAAGTTGCTTGCTAGAAGAATTGTTTTGTCTCTTAACAATTTGTTCAAAAGAGTCTCTAGCTGGCCCGAGTCATCCTCTAGAGCAAGGATATGCACCTTAATTTTTTTCTTATATGCATTTTAATCTTTTGTCTAGAACTTTCGCAAAAGGAAAGAAAGTTGGTCAGAGTATTACTTTATCTTTTCTTGAACCGGATGTTGTACAAAGTTTATACTTAATAAAAACATGTTCATTTTTCTTATATTTTATCTATAGTTACAAAAAGAAAAAAAAAAAGAATTATGTGTATATCTTACTTCAATTAAAATTTTTCATATCTATTTAACTTGATTTGGTTAAAGTTGAACTTCAAGCAATAGTTGTCCTCTATGGTAAAATCCATTCTTCACCATGAAGTTGGCACATTGTCATGAAATTGAAAGCTTAACTAAAGAGTCAACAGGTTAAAGCAATTCAAAAGAGTTTTCGATGAACGTCATTTGAACTTGCCGGACACATTTTTGTTGATGATCAAATATTTAAGGGTATTTGGTTGTCAAATCAATAATCATGGTGAAGATTTTAAGAATCAACAACTTGAATTTATACAATGGTTTGGGTTTCAAGTCTACTTTCATATATATAGGAAATTCATTGAAGATGATGACTTGCGTGATGAAATATCTAATAAATTTTGGGAAGGCGTAGTAGAGTCTAAGTTCATTGACCAAGGTGAAGCATATTGGGAATTTTCTAGATAAGTTCAAGTAAAATAAATTTTAATAGAACTAGGGGAAACGGAATAAATAAAAATAATAATAAACGACAAAATAAAAATAGTATTTGAATTAATTTTATGCTAAACTAACATGTATTGTCATTCCAAAATGATCACTCCTGAAGATTTCTAGAAATAATACAACTCCAAATGAGGAGTTTTGATAAAATTGTCTGATGATCAACATTTAAAACTAAGATTAACTCTTGATTTTGTCACAACTTTTGGAATACTTCATATATGCACGATCTACTTATAATGCATTCATAAACAACTCTATGCCTTAAATTTCAACTCCTAGAATTTTATACGACCTTAACATTCAAATATAAGGATTTCATGTTGATGAAAGCCAATGAATTGTTAGGATTATTTTTTTAATTTAAAAATATTAGGTCATTGATTCATAAAATCACATATCATTCATTTGAATAATAGAATAAATTTATTGTTTAGTTAAACAAATAATATGATATGCACAAGGCTGTAAAAAAGATACAAATTGTCATCAAATATACATTTCCATCATATGAAAGTTTTTTGCAGTAGTATCAGTTCAACTTCAGCCTCAATTTCTCTAATCCAACACACAAAAATAGATTGATGCAACACTAGAGGCAGTATGGCAATAATAATCTTAATATTCAGATTTATCATATCAAATTTGCTCACAAAAAGATATTGGTCTCCAATCCACATAAAATGACTAAAAGCAATAAAGACTCTGCAATTGAAGGTCATCGAGCACTTGGGATATTGGAATAAAATTCTACATTTTCTATAGCACTTGAGGTGATCTAAAATATGGCATATAACAAATTTAAGCAAGTTAATTTCTTAAAAAATAAAATCTTCAAGTAACCAAAAAGGAAGAATACATGGTATAAACTTTAAATTGTTCAAAGACAAAGCATATATAGGAGATCTTCCACTTTATCTGCATAAAAGGCAATGGTGAGCAGGTTTCAGAAGTAAAGAAATATCTGGCCCAATTCATGGCTTAAAAGAATCCTTTTTGCATGTTACAATTGCATGCCAAGTGACATTGCTATTATCTAGCCCTTCTTTTTTGTCGCATCACACTATCTGTGAATAAAAAGGGGCGTCGCCAATGCATTAGGCTCCCACAAAAGATCTTGAGAGCAAATCCTATATTCCAAAGAGGTTTTTTCCATTATTCGGACCTGTGAACGTTAATTAATGACGATACAACCTAAACCGTCACCCTAGCACTACCCTCTAATTGTTTTTGTTTAGACAAGATCGGGTAATTTATCCTAGCTATATGTGATCGGCTACACGAACCTCATTTTTCATTCAATCATTCTGAAACAAAAATCTCCGGTGCTTTATCAACTAGAACTCAGGAAATTCCAATCATGCAAGAGACGGCGAGAACAAGTTACCATTATTATGTTAAGATCCTCCTGGGGAATATTCTCCAAGGAGACCTGCTTGATTGCAACAAAATCTCCATTTTTCAGGTCAAGCCCCTTATAAACGCGACCGTAGGCTCCCTTGCCAATCTCATCTCCAAGTTTCTAACAACAGACCATAATAATAACAAGAAGCCTTCAAAGAATCAGAATTCAACTAGACAGCTGGAAAAAAAAAAGCTCACATATTTGTCATAAAGGGTTTTCGATTTGTGGAATTGAGCGGTTGTGGGGCTCCGAGACATCTCCCGAACAGTCTCTTTGCCCCAGGAACCCTGGATTTACAATGCTTCCAGCCCTAGCGCATCACCAGATTAAACATAACTGGAAGCGAAGCACGTTTCAGATAAGCAAAAGAGGCGTCCAGATAAGAAAATAAATGGAATCTGGGCTTTTCTTCTTCAATCGCCGGAGAAGCGGAGGACTGGAACCTCAGTCGATCGGACTGCCAAGGACAAAAATTAGGGTGCGAAGCAAGCAGTGCCGGCGTTGATGATTCTAGGAAGCGAAAGTGTAATGAAAGCGTTCGAGCTCCGTTTTCCACCGAAATAGCGAGACGAGTCGGGTGGCAAGAACAGCGCTTGAAATTATTCCGTGAGGTGGTCGTGGCGGCTATGATGGCGGGTGGGTCTAGACAGCCGGGTGCTAAATCCAAAGCGCAATGGTGGGTTGTTAACGGGCGCGAAATGCTGTACTCGGTCCACGCCGGTCACAGATTCAAAGCACGACTCTGGAAGCCAGTTGTCTGTAGCCATCCAGCCCGAATTCCACTCAGGATGTCAAGGCCAGCTGTCCGTTAAAGATGTAAATACAACTTCCCAAAAAAACAAATGTAAATATATATTTCCCAAAAATAAAAATGTAAGCTTCATCAAGGTTAAGGTTTCAGACTCTTAAAACAGTTTTTTAATATAATTTTTTTTTTATATTTAAAGTTATTTTAGCCTAAAATGATACAAAGAAATTTTCAATATTATTTGTAAAAATATGTTATAATTCTAAGATATATTTGTAAATGAAAATTTGAACAGTAACCAAATATAGCTCAACATTATTGGACCTGATAGAGTATAATTTGTTACATCTATCACATCACAATGAGAAGCTTAGCATTGATACAAAATCCATATAAAATCATTTCGATAAAACTAAATACAATCATTAGATATATTTTGAAGATTTCAAAATGTAATGGTTTGTGTGTAACAAAGCATGACTTATAAGAACTGAGTGTATTTTAAAAAAACTAATGTAAATTGATGGCATACATAACGTGTGATATATCATCTAAAATTATTTTGATCGGGAACAAATCTCGAGGGAAAATCAAGTTGGAAACTTTAAAAATTAAATCGGAGATCGTTTGAACTCTGATTTCAGCAAACTTATAATCGAACTGAACGGCTCGAGAATATGAACCCAACAATGCAAAATTCGACTTAATCCTATCCCAAATGGGTCTAAATCAAAGATCCAAAGCGCATTTGAAATGTTCATATCATAATTTGGATTACCAAATGGTTTTCGAACATGACATGCTTATAGTCTAATCAAGCGGCTCGATGAGGCAAATCCAATGAGCCAAATATTGTCAAATTTTGATAACATTAAGACATTCAAATGCCCAATAAACAATCCATGATTGAGGGATTCAACATCAACTATTCATTCAAACCACTCCCAATTTACCCTTGATATTCCTCTTATTTACCGGTCATGCCACTCACATAAAATTATAAATAGACTCCTCATTCCTCGTGGAAAAACGAGGAAGAAGAGGAACCCAAGCAAGGAAGATAAGGAAAAGAAGAAAGAAGAGAAACTTGAATGCTCTTGCCACCAAACTCTTCGACCACCGACAGACTTTCACCCGGCATCCAACTAATGATGGACGTCTGCCCGTTGTTGGACTTTCTTCAGACTTCTACCCATGCCAGACTTTAGCCCATCGTCGGATTTCTACCCGACGTCGGACTTTCGCCTGTCGCCGGACTTATACCTGTCGTTGGACTTTCAACGAATTTCAACCCGATGCTGAACTTCCGTCCTTTACCAAACTTCCAACCGATGCTAGACTTTCGTCTATCGCAAGACTTCTGCCCGTCGTCGGACTTCTGCTCGTTATCGGACTTTCTTTAGACTTCTCTCTGACGCCAAACTTTCATCCATTGTCAGAATTCTACCAGACACCGAACTTCCTCCCGTCGTTGGACTTTTGCCCGTCTCTGGACTTTCATTGGACTTCCACCCGGTGCAAAATGTCTGCCCATCGTCGAACTTTCGACCTCTGTCACTGGAAAACTATGGGTCTTCCGACATCCGTGGCCATATGATCTTTTTGGCCACTATCGACCGTCAACTACGGTACTTTCGACCTCCATAGCCAGATTGTGGTCCTTCCGACCTACGTCACTAAATAATAATCTTTCTAACCACTGTTACTTGTCGACTATATTCCTTCTGACCTCTATTGCTCGCCAACTACAATTATTCCTATCTATGTTGCTCGCCGACTACGGTCCTTCTAACCTCTGCTGCTAGAAAATGGTCCTTCCAACCTCCGTCGCCCGCCGAATATGGTCTTTCCGACCTCAATCGCCAAAAAATGATCTTTATGACCACCATCACCAGCCGACTAGGATTTTTTTACCTTCATCGCTCGTCAACTACGGTCCTTCCGACCTTTATCGCCAAACAAATGTCCTTCTGACCTCCATCTCTTGTCGACTATGGTCCTTCCAACCTCTATCACCAAACAACAGTGTTTCTGACCTCCATCGCAAGACAACAGTCTTTCTGACCACTATCACCAATTAATTATGGTCCTTCTAACCTCCGTCTTTCGTTGACTACGATTCTTCCGACCTCCGTCGCCTGCCGACTATGGTCTTTCTGACCTATGTGGCTAAACAACGGTCCTTCAAACCTCTGTCGCCCATCGATTACGGTCCTTGTGACCTTTATCGCTAGAAAATGTTTCTTCTGACCTCCATCGACCACTGGCTACGATCCTTTTAACCTCCATCGCCCACCTACTACGGTCCTTCCGACCTCTATCATCAAATAATGGTCTTTATGACCGCCATTTGCCAGCCGACTATAGTCCTTCTAATCTCTATCACCCACGGATTAAGATCATTATGATTGCTGTCGCCAAGTAAAGGTCCTTCTGACCTCCATCACTCACCGACTATGATCCTTCCAACCTCTATCACCAGACAATAGTCTTTCTGACCTCCGTCGTCTGACGAATATGGTCCTTCTGACCAAAAAAATACGTCAACAGTGATTCTTCATGTTTTCACCATGTAACACACTCTATATGATATATATTTGTTAAATCAAGCCAAGGCCTTCCTTCTAATTAAGGCACTCATTTTTAATCAACAGCAAATACTATTAGATTCATTCAAATTAGGCTATGTCCCATGATTTTTCCCCTTTTTAGGATTTTTCAAGTAAAATATTTGCATCTCTTATGAATGCTACACCCCCTCTTTCATTTTTTGTGTGTGATGGATCTTCATACAACGCTAAGACGTTAAATTTTATACTTCTCTACCGCCGCGGATATTCCAGAACGCAATAAAATGTATAATTATTGTTAGAGGTTAATTATTTAACAGATAAGAGATTGAGAGTTAGCCGAGGAACATTATATAATGATTTAAGCAGCATCTTATAGGCAGGGATGGGGAGAATATCATGAAATGTGGATAGGCAATCATGTTAACAAGTAGTCAATCAACATTTGAATAAATTTTAGTCATAATTAGAAGATTGTAATATTATTCAATTGAAGTTTAATCATCATGCTAATGAAAAATGTGGTTGGAAAATAACCCATAACAAAACAAATAGCAAGTAAGCTGAAGTCGAACAACCAATAAGTTTAAAGTTTAGAGTGTGAAGTTTATTTTTACCAAACAACATTAGTGCACTTGAAAAATACTGAGCCAAGAGAGAATATTATTGTAAATGTTTATCACACGTAGAAGATATGTGCTCTGTTATTGCCATAAAGAAAAATATTTCTCTAATTTTTGTTAATAAGGAGTAGGGGTGTCAATTTCGGGTCACGGGTCGGGTTCGGGTCGGACCCGGAACTGACCCGGGTTCAAACGGGTTGACCCTAACCCGACCCGGTTAGGCAAACGGGTCGAAAATCCGAACCCGAACTAGACCCGGTGGGTTGTCGGGTTGACCCGACACGGAACGGATTGCGCGAGCGGAGCGGCAACAGCGCGGGCGAAGCGAGCATTGCGCGAGCGCGGGCGGAGCGCCGGGCGACCTCGCGACCCGCGGCAGCGCGGGCGGAGCGCTGGCAGCGCGGGGGTGACCGCGCGCGCGAGCGCGGTATCGCCGCATCGCGGGCGGAGCGCGGGCGGAGCGCGGGCTGGCTCGGACTCGGGCTGGCTCGGACTGCACGTTTCGGGTCAAACGGGTTGACCCGGCAACCCGTCGGGTCAACCCGAACCCGACCCGTTTTTCAAACGGGTCGATTTCTGGAACCCGAACCCGACCCGTTTTGCATTCGGGTCGGGTCCAACCCGGATTTTTCGGGTCGGGTTCGAGTCGGTTTTCGTGTCGTGTCAAATATTGACACCCCTAATAAGGAGTATATAAAGTCAAATATTTTATTTCATTTAGAAGTTGTTTGGATGGATAAAAAAAAGAATGCAATATAGAAGGAATACAATATAAAAGGAATAATTTAAAATTGTTTGGATGGGTGTAAAATAAATGCAAGTGAATATTTTTATATTTGGTTTGAAGTAAAATGAATGTAAAGTCCTAAGATGGTGGCGCTCGATAGTTGGCAATGGCGGGTGGTGGTCTACGGTAACAGTCAATGGTGGTTGCTAGCAATGGTGACTGGCAGTGAGTGGGGGTGGCATGTGGATAGGTCGAGATTTTATAACTTAAATTTTTAAAAATTGCATTTTGGCCTGCAACAGCCAATAATTTATTCAAGAATCGTTATAAGCCCAAATTATAAACAGTCTTCTCTACAACATTTCTTTCTGTTGTGTTTTATTTTCTCTAATATTTTCATAATTTTGGGCACTCGTGAAATTCCTTAAGAAATCGCCACCTAATGGTACAAGTGGGGGTTTTGGGAGTGTCGGGTGTCCGTTTTACAAATCAATTTCATTAGAATTTTTTAAATAAAATAAGTTATATTATGACTATATTTGAATAATTTTTGAAGCCCAATAAGAATTTCTATGAATTTTATATTTAAAAATTAACTATAATATTATAATTTTATTATTAAAAATGTAAAATCACGTTATATTGGTTAAGACATTTTCCTTTCCTCCATTCATCTTAACAGGTATAAAATATAAATAAATAAATAAATATATATATATATATATATATATATATATATATATATATATATATATATATATATATATATATATATATATATATATATATATATATATATATATATATATATATATATATATATATATATTATATATATATATTGCGATTTTGGAAGAAAGAGAGGAGATAGAAGGAAGGAAGCTAGGTTTTAACAACCGTAGAGCGATTTTCATCCATCAGACAAGTTGAGAATTTTGCTCGTCTCGAGGTAGGTTACATTTTGACTATTTCAGATTTCAATAATTTCGTGTTTTTTGGAATTTTTTTATTAGATTTGTATTTTTGTTACAGAAAAATGATGATAACTTTGTTTTGGTAAAACTTTCATCGTGTAACTTTTTATATGTTGTAGAGATTGTGATTACGAATATTTTGAGTATATTTTGAAAATTTTTTGCCGGGTGATTTTAAGAAAATTGCAATTTTTGCCAACTCAAAAAATTATTTTGACATTTAAAAATAATGATTTAGTTCAATTAAAGCTTTAGAATGATGTTTTACACAATTTGTGGTACTTTGGTTATGTTTAAAAATTGTGAATTTTTACTCAGTAGTATTCCTGTTATCCACCGTTGTGATATTTTGACAAATTTTGAATTCAGTCTAATTATGCTTTAATTAATGAAATACATTAAAAATATGTTGTAAAGTGTTTTGATGTGATGTCGGGGCCAATGGGCAGCCGAGGTGGGATTATGTTACGCCAACGCCTATGAGCAACTAAGGTGTGATTTTGTTATGCCGGCGCAGTGGACGATCAAGGTGAGATTTTACTATGTCGACGCTAGTGGGCGACCGAGGTGAGGTTCTATTATGCCGGCCTCAGTGGGTATCCGAGGTGGAATTCTATAATATACCGGTGCATGTGCGTGACTGAGGTGAGATTATGTTATGCTAGCGCTAGTGGGCGGACGAGGTGTGATTCTATTATTAAGTGTTTGCTTATAATCCATTTCATTTCAGTATATTTAATTGTATTTAATTTCAATATATGATTCAGCACAGTGATCTCATTTCTTTTGATTTTGATTATTGATCTTTATTTTAGACTACGATAGCCTACTGAACTGTGTTAGCTCATTCTTGCTTTTGTTTTTGTTTTTGTTTTCAGGCCCGGGGAAGGGTAAGGAGCAAACAAAGTAGTTGGGATAGCAGGCTCTGATATGTGTTGTAGGTATGTTTTGTTAGTTTTGATTTTTGCAGGCTTTTTTTTTTTTTGTACTCTCTATTGTCAAGTGCTGTTGTAGATAAATTTCATATTATATATGTTTTGGATGATATAGAAAAAAAAAATATGTTAAGATTCAGTAGTATTCCACCTTATATTGCATTCAATAGTGGTTTTATGTAGTATATAAATTAGCAGTTTTGTTTCAGTACTTCTCCAAATAGATTTTGGGATCAATCTTGTCACAAATGGATAATGTATGATTTGTGTGTTATCTGGTCATATCAGGTCAGGTTGTGATAGAAGAGGCCATCAACAATGTTCGGCAGTCAATAATGGTGGTGGTCAGTGGCAGGGAGCGAGGGTAGCGGTCTACGAATAACGTTGGTGGTGGTCGACGGAGGGTAGCAACAATAGCTGGCTGCAGGCGGTGGTGGTTGTGAGTTAGGGGTGTAAGTGAGCCGAGCCGGCTCGAACTCTACTCGTTAATGAGCTCGCGAGCCGAGCTTATCAAGCTTCGAGCTCGAGCTCGAGCCTACAATCGAGCTCTTATGATAAACGAGCTCGAGTTCGAGCTCAACCCGACTCAACTCGAAAGCTTATCAAGCTACTCGATATAATTATAATATAATATTATTTTTTTATAATATTTGAAAGCTTATTTTATTAAAAAAGAAATCTATTCGCAGCTACAATTTTTCAATCGAGCTCGATCTCGAGCTCGAGCTTTTCAAACAAGCTCGAGCTTTCGAGTCGAGCTCGAGCTTAGTATTTCCTAAACAAGTCGAGCTCGAGCCCACTTATCGAGCTCGAGCTCATTAAGGATTAAACGAGCCAGGCTTGATAAGGCAAATACTCGACTCGACTCGACTCGACTCTTTTACACCCCTAGTTGTGAGCGGTGTCGGGTGGAGGTTGGTGACCGATGATTATGGTGGCTTGCGGCGGAATGCTTATGTTTTCCATAAATCTTTTTACATGTGATGTGGGTAATCATCTTATTTTTTTTATTAAGTATCCTAAATTTTATAATGAACAAGTTATTAAAAAAAATTAAGTTATTAATTTTTTTAATCAAAATAGGTTAATGGGTCAAGTTTGAATCATTTGGGTTGCTAATGGGTAGGGTTCGAGCAAGAGTTTTTGACCCATTTATTAAATGGGTGGTGTTCGGATTAACTAGATTCGAGCCGATTAATTTCAGGTCGAATCCAAGTCTAACCCATCAACCATTTTGACACCTCTAAAAATGTATAACTAGATTTGGTCAACAAGGGAAACTAAATCCTAGATATACAAGACCAGTGCAAATCATTGAAATGGTTGATAAAGTTACATACTATTAAAAATATAATATTAAATACAACAACATCAAGCCTTTATCCCACTACGTGGGGTCGGCTACATGAATCCTTTTTCTCCATTGTGTCATATTAAAAGTCAAATTCTCATTTAAATCTAATAAAGAAAGGTCATTCCTAATATTTTCTAACCAAGTCTTTTTAGGTCTACCCCTACCTTTCTTAACATAAGTAAAATCTAATACCTCTACTCTCCTAACCGGGTCATCGCAAGGCCGCCGTTTTATGTGACCAAACCATCTAAGGCGACTTTCTCTAATCTTATCTTCTACTGGAGCTACTCCAACCTTTTCACGTATATGCTCATTTCGTATCCTATCTTTAAGGGTAAAGCCACTAAAAAAAAAAAATAATAATAATAAATATAATATTAAATATTTCTCTTAAAATTTATTCCCAATTTTCACATATCCCGAAAATGATCAACAATTTTTTAAAATATTTAATGCTTTATTATGATCATTTTATGAATATATATATATATATATATATATATATATATATATATATATATATATATATATATATATATATATATAAAGCTATCGTGTACCTTAGCATTTTGAATGTAAAATTTTAGATGCATCATATTAAATTGTTAATGATGTAAAATATTAACTTTTGATACTTATTCATTTATATATGAACTTTATTTAAAAGTTATAAAGTCATCTAAATGATTTAAACTATGCACACTTCCGTAGTATTGTTTATGATGGATCTATTAGAAAATTCTAAAAAAATAGTGTATATTTTGAAATGATTTATATATGCTATTTTTCTACTCGCTTGATCATAATTAACAAAGTCAATATCTACGTTAGTAGTAAATGTATATAGCTAGAATGTAAATATCTGTTACATCTCGTGCTTAATTGGGAGAGGCAAAATGGGCCGTAAACCCTAAATCCAAGCTTGATGCGAACTGTTGATAAAGTTTGTGGAAATGTTAATAGGAATATTAGGCTATAAGGAAAAAAAGAGTAAGAGATGTGGAGGCCATTGGCATATAAGATAAGATGTGATGAAATTATAAGATGAAATGTTATTTTGGTCAAAGAGAACATGATAAGAAAAGAGTATTCTTCTTGTGAGTGGATTGTAGCGCTTGTAGTCCTTAGGAGAGGAAGCATACCCAACAAATCCACTAGAAAGTGATTTTGGGATTATTTTTTTAGGAGAATGTAGTTGTAACTAAAGATAACACTTGTAGACAAATACTTTAAAATGTAAATATTGTGATGATTTGTTATATAAGAGCCAATATTGAAAAAGCTGTCCGAAATGACGGGCAAATTATTGCATCTGATCATCGGACGCGGAGAATAGGTTCGAACATCCAATAGAAAATTTGCACGTCACCTGCGCTTTTGACTGCACTTTACTTGCGCTTAATTTAAAATAACATTTTATTAATATCCGGACCTATCTTCGCATCCATTGACGGAATGCAATAATTTGCCCAAATGACGAAGCCTTAATTTGCTTGCCAGTCACCACACAAATATATAAATTTAAGATAATGAAAAATAGCATTTCTCTCAAGAAAATACTGCAAAAAAATAAAACAATAATAATAAACAACCGAACGACGCTTAGCTCATTGAAATTCGTTCACCGAAAGAGCTCGTCGCCACTAATTGAAGAAAATAAAAAACTATACTATCAGTATTCAACTCTAATAATCACATTCAGATTCACTAAACCGTCGATTCCTTCTTCAAAAATCTTCAATTTGTCTCCCAAATCAATCATCTTCTTCATCAACTTCGTTCTTAACCGCTTTACCCATCCTCACACTCTCCGGTTGCCCATTCCCCGCCACCCTCCTCTGCTGCTGAACCACCAGAGTCGAAACCCTACCTCCAAAATCCGTCGAGGCCAACAAATCCCCGATAGTCCCCAGCTCCGCAAACTCACTCCAAATCGACAATCCCGACGTCAGCTCCGTCTCCTTCCCATCGCCCCGACCAACTAACAACAAACTAAACCTCACGCTTATTTCCCTTATCACCGCCACCGTCCCCTCCCCGTCTTTCACCACCTCCTCCCTGTAAACCACTCTGCTTCCATCCGATTTCCTTATCCTCACATCCTCCATCATTCTTTCATCCAGTCTTTCCTCTGTTCCCTCCATACTCGCATTCGGTAGCCGAAACCTCACCACGGTGAGCCCGACGGAGGAGTCTTCGGCCATGCGGAGCCCTAAAGCGAGTGCTTCGCGGTCGTCCGGTCCGCCGAAGAAGTATACGGCGGCGTGCGGAATGCCGCCGGCGCGGAAGGCGGACGATTCTGCTGCGAGGCCGTGGTTGACGAGGACTGCGACGGAACAGGGTGCGAAGCGAAGGACGGCCGAATTGACTGCTTGGATGGCGGGTATGGGGGCGGAGACGGAGCCGTCGATGGCTAGGTGCTTGTGAAAGGGGACGATGATGAGGAAGACCTACAAGAATTCGGAGTTATTGGCAGACAATCCAATTTTTCAAACAAGAGGATAATAAATAGTTAACGACAATGTAGATTGTAGACGGACCTTCTTGTCAAGAGCGAGGGAGCAGATATCCTCATGCATGCTGGCGTAAGGAGAGATGCAGACGTAGGGGAGAATGGAGCAGCCAGTGTAGAGCTGCTCGGCTTGGAGGAAGGCGTTGAAGATGTGGTCGGTGTCAGAGGCGGCGGAGGCATCGAAGGGGGTGCGGTGGCGGGTATAAGGGGCGAGGAGTGTGGCGGCGCGGCCAGCGAGAGGTTTTAGGTGGAGAGCGTAGAGGCAGACGGGGCTTAGAGCGGTAGGGTGGGCGCTGTCGAGGAGCGTGAGCATACCGTTAACGTGTTCCTGGCCGTGGATGCAGGAGAGGATGCGGAGCTCGCTGTTGCTCTTGAGGAATTGGATGGCGCGGCGCTTGTAAGCTACGAAGCGGTCTTCGGGACGGTAGATGTGTTTGACTAGTGGCGCTGAGCCGCCACCCACAACTACGATAGCTAAGACTAGGACTGTGAATAGCTGCCGGTCAACAATCTGCAGGTAAAGAAAGGTATTAATAATTATATTCAAATCACATCAAGGAGCAACCATAAGCCTATAACTTTTTGCTTTAGTCATATATGAATGTTCATTTGCAATAGGTTGTGCCATAGTGTATGCTTTTTGACGATGATATTCTTCTTGTTGATAAGAATATAGATCGAGTTAAAGGTAAACTTGAATTAAAGTTTTCATAATCTAAAACTAAATATATTGAGTGCAGTTTTAATAGTAATAAATCTATTTGAGGATTGTGACTTTCGGCGATCAAGTCATTAATAAAAGTTTACATTTTAGATATGTTTGGTCGATTGTTAAGAGTGATGGTGAAAAAGATAGGTATATTATTAGTAGAATTCAAGTTGGATGGTTGAAGTGGAGAACTGCATCAGGATTGTTGTGTGATAGAAAGTCCCCCACAAACTTTAAGGGAAAATTCTATAAGATGGCGCTGAGACCTACAATGCTTTTTGCCGTAGAATGCTAGCCATTAAAAGAGAAGCGTAATTTTAAGTTAAGTGTTGTAGAGATGAGCATGCTCAAGTGGATGAGTAGATTTATTTTTAGAGATATGATACAAAATGAGCATATACGTGAAAAGTTTGGAGTAGCTACAGTGGAAGATAAGATTAGAGAGAGTCGCCTTAGATGGTTCGGACACATAAAATAACAATCTTTTGATGACCCTGTTCGAAAAGTAGATGTATTGATTTGACTTATGTTAAGAAAGATAGAAGTAGACCTAAAAAGACTTGATAATAAAATATTAGAAACGACGTTCTTTATTATATTTAAATGAGAATTTGACTCTTGACAGGAACCAATGAAGAAAAAAGATTCATGCAGTCGACCCCACAAAGCGGGATAAAAGCGTGATGCTGTTATTGTTGATTGCATCCCATTCTAAAAATAAATAAAGTTAATTAATATCAAATATCTAATCAATTTCTTTAACACAATGCTATCTTATAGCATACCATTATCAAATTTAAAATTACAATAACAAAAATTTAAAAATAATTAATTAATTAATTATGAATTCATTGTATCTTTATAAAACTCTAAATATTATAAATTTCAATTATTCATCTTACAATTCACTATATTTCCTTCTATTATTTAGATGCAAATCTCATATAACAATTATTATCATTTTTATTAATATCTAATTATATATATATATATATATATATATATATATATATATATATATATATATATATATATATATATATATATATATATATATATAATATTTGAATTAATTTAATCATAAATTTACCTCTTAATTGAAAGTTTAGAATCCCAAAAGAAGGACAAATTATTCTATGCAGAGTCTAGACGGTGTCCAGAAACAAATAAAAATACGTCATGTCACCTCAAAAGTGTACCGCATTCGATACCGAGCATGATACAAAGTGGTACCGAAAGTCAATGTCGCTCGGTACCGCACCGGGAAGACTCTCCTAATAAATGTCTACACAGAATAATCTCTCCAAAAGAATGAGGATGAAAAAGAGTAAAGAGGAACTCACCCTGTTATCCTGCCACCTGCAAGCCGAATCGATCTCATAAATCCCTTTGCTAATCATCATCAACCCAATGGCAAGACAATCCCTCATCGGCATCTTGCAATAGAAGCACGGCACCACTCCACCGACAAACTTCGCTGAAACCCCAATCATCAAATAGAAGAACAAAACCATCCATTCCTCCACCCTATCCCCCAATGTCCACAAATCCAACCTCAGCCCCGCCGACGCCAAGAACACCGGCAAGAATACCCCCACCACCAGTCTCTCCAATTTCTCCACCATCGTCACCCCCAATGGCGCCCCTCCCGGCAACATCAATCCCAACATAAACGGCCCCATCGTCGCATGATACCCAATCAGCTCACTCACAAACCCACAAACGAAAGCAAGGAGAATCACCCCAACAAAGCACGCCTCATCGAGCATTCCACCTTCCGGCGTTGTTTTTCTTATCGCCAAAATCGTCAATGGCCTCGCCACAAACACAAGAAACGCCATAAACCCTAGAAAAGCAGCCATTGATGTCACTCCCATTAGGGCAGAATCGCCCTTGCTTCCCAGCAAGTAAGAGCCGATTACGGCGGTGATGAAGAGATTGGTGAACTCGGTGATTAGAGTGGCGGACATTGCGAGGCGGCCGAGTTTTGATGTGAGGAGATTGAGATCGGCGAGGACGCATGACACGACGGTGTAGGAAGTCATGCTCCAGGAGGACGCTAAGTTGGTGATGAGGAATCTCTGTTTGAAGCGTAAGGGGATGCTGGATTTCAGGAGGAAGCCGGTGAGGACGATGATCGCGAATGGGAAGAAGGATGTGCAGATGGCGATGGCGAAGGCTTTTCTGCCTGCTTTTGGGATCATGCTGAGGTCCGTTTTCAGGCCGATGAGGAAGAGGAAGAGCATGAAGGAGAGAAGCGAGATGGTGTTTAGCTGTTCCCAGCTGCGAGGGGAGAAAAGAATCCTTTCGATGGGTTTGATCCGTCCCATACAGGATGGGCCCAGTAGAATCCCCGCCTGCACATACAAATAATTTTTTTTTTAAAACATAAAGCAATCATATAAATTTCAATTAGAAGAGCCGAGAATTGCGCGACTTACTATGATCTGCGAGATGACGATAGGAATGGAGAGGCGCCGGAGGATGGAGTGGCTGATGCGTGTGAAGATGAAGACGACAACGATCTGAAAAAGAAGGAGAGGAAGGGAGAACAAGAGAGGGTTGTCTGCGAGCCATATGCCCGTCGAGGTAGTCATAATCGCATGGAAGCAGAACACTCTTTCCTGCTTCGCCGTCGCATTCTTATAAAAGTCTTCCGGCGTGATTTCCAGCGACATAATTGCTTATGATCGATGAATTTACCTTCTTCTTCCCAATTCGGCGTCGATCGATAGAATTAGCAATGAATCAAAGGAAGTGAAAAGGGAGACGAGCGAGAAGATTGAGAAAAGAGAGAGATCGATTATTTCAAGAACATATATAGATCATCTGCGAGATATGCGGAAAGAAAGAGGTGGTTAGCAGTTATCGGTACCTCCTTAACAGCCACAAGTCCTCGAAGATTTTAAGGGGCTGTTTGGTTGTCTGAATTAGGAGGGTAAAGTAAAACAATTACCTGTATTTATTAAATTTGGTTGTTTGGGTAATTTTGAACGAAATAAAAGGAAACCATCGGATGTATAGGCGTGTATTAGGGGGGCTGTTTGGTTGCCTGAATTAGGAGGGTAAAGTAACATATTTTTACTAAATTTGTCTTTTTGGTTAATTTTAAGCAGAAGGAATGGAATACCTCCAAAGCATTAGCGGGGTATTAGGAGAGGCAATTCTGCGACTTTGAAACCCGCTCAAATTGAGCGGGTTAGAAATTCTTTGAGGTCGGGATGATTTCGCCGAAGCTTTACCTATACTCTCCATTTTTCTCCGTTTTTCCTTGCTCTCTTCTCCAGTCCTTCCATGGCACTGACGTTTCTCGCATCGTAGCTGCTGGTGGGAAAAATTGTGTCTCACCACGCAGATTTGATTTTCTCATATTTTGTAATCGAATACTACATTGAAAATAAAGTACAGTCTCGAGAGGCCGACACAATATTCTACAATGGATTCAATAACATAATAGAATTTTGAAAATTGATATTTCTATAATCAAACATAGTTCAAAGAATAACATATCACCTCAGAAGATGAACATGAAATTCTATAAAATATGTTTAAGGATAGAAATACATTTTTAAAAAAAAAAAAGTTTATTCATTCTTTTATTTAGATATGACAAGAAAAATATTGTATCATTTTAAAAGACGAACATAACATTCTTCAAGATATCCAAAAGCGAGAATGAGTTTTATAAAATTCATTATTTCTAAAGTTGAATATAACAAGTATAATGTTATATTATCTGAAAAGATAATAATAACATTCTACAAGTCTATTCAAAATTAGAAATGAGGTTTTGAAAATATCTACGTTCCCAAATATTCTTCCCTTATTTCATATGAATAAAACAATGTTTATTTTAGTCTGGGGTTCTCAAATCCCTATAGGAGCAAGCTCCTATAGTTAATTACATCCTAGAAGGAGTGCTCCTAAGAAAACTCTCGATTAAAGTAGTGATTTCATACACTTTTGAGTACAAAGTAAAAGAAAAGGAATAGAGGTAGGAATTTTTTAAGGTGAAAGCTCGATGTTGAATATTTATTAGCGAATCAAAGGAGAAAAAGTAGGAGGCGTCGGATTCTGAGAAGCTCAGAGACGACCTCAGCCTACCCTATGTTGGGCTTTACATTTTAAGAGAAAATTTTATGTTCAAGTTGACATTTTATTAGAAATTTGGGATTATATTCCCAGAGGATGAGGACTTAAGATCTAAAAAGAATCTGCCTCAGAACCTAAATCTAATTTGGGTACTATAAAATAGTGACCCAAACCTAACTAATGAAATGCAAATCTGGACTTACCCCGGCCTGGATTGGGGAGCCAGCTAATCACCTAGGCGCTTTAAAACCATGTGTCCAGTCTCTTATGAAAGATGGGTAGGGATGTTGTTTAAGTTTTAATGAATTGAGGGCCGACATCTAAGGCAGTTCCTAATTGGCCCCTTAACTTATGTAGGGTGAGAAATGTCTAAAAATGCAATTAATATTTTAGACTCTTTTTAATTTGTATCTAATGCAATGCATGCTAATTGACTCGAATGCATAAAATGATAATGAAGCAGTTTAAAAATTAGGCTTAGAAAATAGGTTTTTTCTTAGAGATTGCTTAACTTCCCCTTGTCAGAACTGTACCATCATAGGTCAAGTGGTCTGCCAGAACCCGCAGGCGGGGAGGTGCCTAACAAGGAAGAGAAAGTATTAATATGCTTATGCTGACTCTCGGCGGTCCCGAGCTTACTTCTTAGAACGTTATAGTTACTATGTGAGCTTAAATTTTTTTTTATTTTTAATTACAAGTAAAAGAATTTTAAGCGTACCCTTACGAAAAAAAGCACTCCGATTCGTATCCAGACTAAAACAAAATACGGCATGTAAGAGTCCTAAAAAATTCTACTGCACAAACAATGTAAACAATCAATTTTAATAATCCAAATATAATGTCGAATGTCTAATGCCCATATTACACCCAGAATTTACAGAAAAGTAAAGTGGCCGAGCACCACTGACAACAAACCCGAATTCTAATCCTAAGAATGACGCAAGTGATTTTTGAAATGGGATATAATATTCCTTGAATCTTCATTTCTTCATCTTCTTTCTTCAATCTTCTCGTTCTGTCTTTTCTTCTTCTACGAACTTCTCGGGTCCATCGGGTTCTGGATATCCAAATGAAAAGAAACTCATCCCTAAAAGGGGTATTTTCTTTTCTATTTGGATATTAAATCATCCTAATTTGACTTTCCAAATAAAAGAGAATAATCCTTTAAGGTATATTCTCCTTTCTTTGGATTCCAAATTGGATGTAATATCCCACATTCAAAATTACTTTCACATTTATGATAATTTTCAAATACATTTACATTTACATTACATTTCACAGAAAAAGAAAGAAAATCTAGACCACCTGCAGGGTTATCCTAAGCAAAAATCTTCTCAAGCAGTTATATATATGCATTTAAATTAAATTAATTAGCCACACTTGGCCACACTCTTTTTTTTTATTTGGGGGCTAAGCAGCTGAAGCACCTGTAGCATTTATATAAAATTTTTGATTAATTAGCCCCCTTTTTCTGCCCTGCACGAGTGTGGCCACCTGCAGAAAATTTTTTTAACAATCAGATCGCTCCTAACCTATGGGTAATCTAATCGTCAATCAAATCATATCACAGAGTGCAGTAAAAGTAAGTAAACAAACACACCAACAGTTTTACATCCAACATGCAATGAAAGCCGAGAAAGCCCGTCACACAGCAGTAAGAAAATAAACACCGGCCTAACCTAAAGCTAGAGTCGGTTGTCCTAGCAGATAAATCTAAGTGTGTGCAATAGGTTATGTGGTTTTGATATGTCCTAAATCAATTATTATTCAAAAGAAAATTTTTAGTTAGTTAAATTTAATTTGTTAAATATATAAGTAAAAATAAAATAAAATAAAATAATAATAATAATAATAATAAATGAATGTCACTAAGTTTTCTATGTTATATGTCTCTATCCTAAAGTGTACATGCATCCTAAGTCTAGATTTTCTAAGACTCAGTCCTTAATTATTGTCCTTAAATGTCACTACTGTCATATAGGTGAAAATATTTGTTATTACTAACCCTTAGGACATTTCGTACATATAAAGGGGTTTAGGGATCTAAGAGCAAAAATATAATCCTAATTAAATTGAAGTTACTACAGGGACCTAAAAGGGAAAGTTTTGCACACCATATCAAGGGGTCTCTAGAGGTTTTCTAAGTTTAGAAATACTCACAGTCACCGGGGGCTACGACCAGGTGGTTCTGCCCGTAGCACCTCTACCCGGTTGGATAGAGGCGACTGACGTCATTAACTCCTTATCCTTTTGTTCCCTCGACCGGTACCATTCCTCGTAATTTATGCAAATAAAACAAAGAAACAAGAAAAATAGGGAAGCATGGATTAGAAGCATTTTTAATAAATAAAAATAAAATAATTAAAATTTATTGAAAATAAAAGACGTACCTTTCTTCGGGCTTCTTCATTAAATGAGATTGATGGTACTTCTAAGATTGTAGTTTTTATTTTTGCAAATTTTGGAAAATATATGATAACTTATCTCTTTATTAAAAAAAAATAAAGAGAAAGAATTCAGGAAATATAAATATGTGTTATTTATTTGGAGTTTTCATATATCGTTGGAGTTCAAAGTATATATATATATATATATATATATATATATATATATATATATATATATATATATATATATATATATATATATATATATATATATAAATTAAAACACAAATAGACCTATAAATTCTTTCAAGATAAAAAAAAAAAATTCATTGATGAAATAATTTGAATATAAACTCACATATAAAATCCTTCCATTGATTGTAAACCAAATGATGACGAGAACTTATAAATGCTCTATATTAACTTCCATTTAATGTACAACATATACATAAATAATAATGGAAAGATGACTAAATGATATAATGGTTTAATCATATGTTTATTTTAATAAAGATATAATAAAAGATTCAAGCTATGCAGGATGATTAAAAATGAATATTAAAATTGTTGAAAATTTTGAATGGGCATTATTATGTTGTTTCAAATGAAGTCTTTATATTGATGACTTATTATCAAATATATTGATTAAAACCCTATTAAATGTCCAAGTTCTTATTTTAGTAGATTATTGCATTAAAATATAATTCTGGCTATATGAGTTTAACAAAATTATATAAGTTACAAAGAATTCTTGCTACACTTCCTTTATCTGATAAAATTTCGTCAGTGTATTATCATTGAAATACATGAGTTAATAAGTTTAAATAAGATTATATAATTAAGTGGATTTTGCCTGCACATATAAGTGATCATTTAAATAAAAGATCTTAAATAAATGTACACATTCAAATGGTCTAACTAATAGGTGTACGACTAGGAATATATAATTTTAAGTCATTTCAAACACAGAATCTGACATATCATTATTTCCTTCCAAGTACAATGATAAAAAAAAATAAATGCAAGATCTACCATATCAATTTCAAAAATAATATTTAATACCTCTGTACTCTTTATTGAAGATGATTAGTTGGAATTAACTGATATATTTTGCTTGAATGGGATTTCACTTGAGAGAAGAAGGGGTAGGGGAGGACGGGCAAAATATTCAGGCGACCTGGACTTCCAATGGCTTCATGTATGCGAACGGAGGCAAATCTGGCGGGATTTACGAACTGTAGAGAGTAGGCGACTGTGGATTTTTGAACTGAGTCTTCTTATGAGAGGGAGAGAGAACAGTTGGATGAAGGCGAAGGGCTGGGTTGTGCGATCCAGAGAGAGACGAGCCTGTGGCTTTTTTTGTGAACTGCAGAGAGTGGGGTTGGGCGGTTCTCCTATGCGTGTGTATGAGGGAGTGGAAATTTCGGTTGAGGGCTATGGGTTTTATGCGAACTGCTGAGAGTGGGAGAGAGTCACGGGTTGAGGCTGTGCGAATTAGACAGAGTGAGGGATCGTGGGATGGATAAGTTTCGAACTGCAGGAGTTGAGCATGAAGCCTAGAGATTTTTGGAACTGTAGAGAGAACCGAAAATTTGGTTTCTTTTGTCTAGATGGGGTCATGGGCTGGACCAATCATTATACATTTAAAAGCCTTAGTGATGTCAGAATATAGCGATCTTGGGCTCGTTGAATTCGTCTCGTCGAGCCGTTCGATTTGAGTATAAGCTCGTCAAAATCGGAGACCGTTTGGTAACTCAAATTGCAGTTTGAACCTTCCAACAGCGCTTTGAGCCCTTGATTTGGACTCATTTGGGCTCGAATTGGGTTGATCTTGGTGTCGTTGGGTTTGTATTCTTGAGACGCTCAGTTCGACTGTAAGTTTGCTGAAATCGGAGTTCGGATGGTCTCTGATTTAATTTTTGAAGTTTCCAAACTTGATTTTGCATCGAGATTCGTGCCCGATTAAGATAATTTTTGACGACGTATCAATTATTATTATATATATACTTGTGACGAGTCAAAACGGGTTAATCGGAGCCATTAAAATCGAATTCAATTTGAGTTAATTTGATTTGATTTTGATTCGATTGGTGAATTGATTTGAGCCCAATAATGTATAAATTTGATCGAAAATAAATTAGATTGAGTCGATCGACATCGACGAATAAAAAATCGAGCCTGATTTGAGTTGAGTGATAGGTTCGAGTCGATGCTACGTCAATAGGTATCCACCTAAGGGAAATCCTACGGGTGACGTCTATTCTAGACTACGAAGACCTAGGTGCTAGAATTGAGTCTCGGAAAATTGACCTCGAATAATGAGGTCAACAGCTGCTTGGTCTGCTTGGCCTAGTTCCGCAAAACCGTCCTGGTTCGCCGCGCATGAGACAGTTGTCGTAGCCGGCAATTTCTTCGAGACGGGGCGGAGGATCCAGCTGCAATTTCAGGGTTCGATGCCGGGTAATGCCCGAATCTCAGCGAGCTCCCCTGTTCAGTATTCATACCAGCCCACTACATCCACTATGTAGCAGATAAGAAGTATCGCCGGAGATAGTTTCTGATCCTCTGTTATCCTCGACGATGGCGATCAACGCCACCGTCGATGAAACGAATCCCCTGCTCGGCAAACACAACTGCACTATCTCCAAATCAACCTCCCAGCTCGCCCTCGTCGGCTCACACGTCTGCCCCATCGAAAGCCTCAACTTTGAGTACTCTTCCCTCTCCGCCTGCCACCTACTTCGTCCGCTCCACCTATCCCGGGTCGTCTCCTTTTGTCTTTTATAGTGCGCCGAACTGATCTGTTCTATCTTGTAGAGCCTTATGCGGATTCTTCATTGGATTTGAGGCATTTCTTTTTCACTCTATGGATTCGGCTTTGAATTGATCGTTATTCTCATTTGGTCGAAATCCGAGGGTTTCATTTGAATTTTGAATAAATTTAATGTGGTTAGGTGTAGGGTGCTGGGTTCTGATTTTAGATCTGCAGCGGATAATATAAGCTGAAGGAAACCGCGATGAAGAGGTATCTTTCTTGTTGTGGATATTTCTTTCCTTTTTTGTGACGCTTTTTGATAGAGGGGATCTAGAGGACTATGGAGGCGGCTTCGGCGCTGAGCAATCATTCATGTTCCTGGAATGGACCCGAGAGAGGTAGAAGGAGGACAGGAGGAGATTTAAGGATCCAGAGAGGATTTGGGGTTGATACGAGGTGCCCAAGCATTAATAACCTGTAAGTTTCGCAAACAGGCACATCTTCTTATCGGTCAGAAAGCTTGCAGATGAAGATTTCTTGTTGTTGCAGCAGAAAAGAAGGTTAATTTTATAGATTTTCTGATGCTTAATTGCATGTGTGTCTTTTTGAAATAAAACATCTTAACTTGAAATGAATTTTGCATCAATAATTGCTGAAAATCAAGGGTATTGAACACGTATAGATAGTGTAAATGTAAAGAAATGGAATCGGTTAATGTGTTTACATGCCACTTAATATGATGTGAATCCACTTATAATTTGGTTAGTAGTTAATAGTGAATTCATTAGGAATAATAATTAGCTTAAACCATTATATTGTATAAATTCCTATTAGGGTAGATGAGACATGAAGGATCGCCGAGAAGGAGCTGCTAAACCAAGACTTGTGGGCGTGCAACGACCGGTGGGTCGAGTTCTTCGGGGACTTGATTCTCAAATGGGTCCTCTGCTTCATAATCGACGTGTTGTCCGACTACGTGGGGTTTTTCTTCAACCTCGCTATTGAGAACATCGCAGGCGTTAAGTTCGTCGTCACATCCAACATGATGCTTGCCAACAGGTACAAGATGATTGATTTTGACGTACCTTCCGCGAACGAACGCCGGACCTGGGGCCTTCAGCGGAGGAGTACCGGAGAGAAGAACCTGCAAGAGGGTTAAGCAGAAAAAACCAATGGAACAGGGATAGTAGTAATACTAACTTTCATATATGTTTTTCTCTGCCAATATGATCATTCTCTGAGGATCATATACTCCTCCAGCTACTATAATTGCTATGACTAAAAATAAGAAAAACAGAAAATAGCAGAACGTGCTTAGCAGAACTTAAAACAGAAAGTCAGGAAAAAGGAGGCAATGCTGCGGTAGTGGAGAATGTCAAGGTGTATGGTGATCCTGCGGAGTATGATAGTCCCATCATGCCTCCCCCTCTTCAGAAGAGCTGCTCTCGGGTGATGTTAGAGCTGTATTCGCATCATCTGGAGGATGATATTCATGAATATCTGCCACATTAAAGGTGGGTGAAGTTTGGATATGAGCAGGTAAATCAATGACATAAGCATTGTCATTAATCTTTCGCAGGATAGAGAAGGGCCCGATCTTCCGTGGACTAAGCTTGGAATATGTCCCCGTGGAAAATCGCTCACGGCGCATTTGGAGCATGACTAAGTCACCCGGGCTAAATACTTTGAGCCGCCTATGAGTATCAGCCAATTGCTTATATTTAGCATTTGATTCATTCAATTTTGTGTGTACCTGCTCAATAATGTTGTGAAACTGTTGGGCGGTTTGAGTGTGCTTCAGCACTTGGGAATAACAACAACATCGATCAAGTGATTAGGCATCTTTGTGTACACTATACTGAAAGGGCTATGTCCCGTGGACCTATTCGGCATAGAATTGAAGGCGAATTCAGCTTGACTTAGCATTTCTTCCCACTTCTTGGGATGATCCTGGACTAAGCACCGCAACATGCTGCCGAGGGTGCGGTTGACAACCTTCGTTTGTCCGTCCGTTTGGGGATGATAGGCGGAGCTAAGTTTGAGATCAGTTTGCAGTCGTTTCCATAACTCTTGCCAAAAGTGACTAACAAACTTAATGTCGCGGTCGGACGTTATACTCCGCGGCAGCCCGTGTAGGCGAATGATCTCCTTAAAAAATAGCTTAGCTACATGGATGGCGTCAAAGGTTTTCTTGCAGGGAATGAAATGGGCCATCTTGGAGAACCTGTCGACGACCACCATGATAGAGTCCGCTCTGTGTCGAGTCCGTGGCAGCCCCAGAACAAAGTCGATGATGAGATCTTCCCATATAGAGTCCGGTGTAGGGAGGGGCATGTACAACCCCGTGTTCTGAGCTGTGCCCTTATACTGCTGGCAAACCGAACACTTTTCAACAAAACGTGTGACGTCTCGAGCTAGCTTTGGCCAATAAAACTGCACCTATAGTTGGGCAAGTGTTTTCTTCTGACCCACGTGAGCGGCCATTCCACCGCAATGGGCCTCCTTAATAAGCTGTTGGCGCCAGGAAGAGTTGGGAACACATAAGCAATTAGCTTTAAACAAGAACCCATGTCTTAGGCTGTAGTCACTGTTAGGCGTTCCGTCAATGCATTGTTTCTAGAAGATAGCGAAATCAGCATCATTTTCATAGAAATTCTTCATCTCCTGAAGGCCGGTGATCTCGGTTTGCAAACTAACCAACATGGCAGCTCTTTGGCTAAGAGCGTCGGCGACTCGATTTAATTTTCCAGCTTTGTGTTGCAATACAAAAGTAAATTTTTGAAGAAAAACAATCCATCGGGCATGCATGCGGCTAATATTCTTTTGGTTATTGAGGTACTGGAGGGCTTGATTATCACTGTATAAGACAAAATCTTGATGTAGAAGATAGTGCTCCCACTGTTTTAAAGCATGAACTACGGTGTATAGTTCTTGCTCATAAGCAGACCATTTTTGCCGGGTGGTGCTCAATTTCTCGCTGAAAAACTCGATCGGTTGAGATTCTTGAGATAGTACCGCCCCAATGGCTATGGAGAAGCGTCTGTATCAACATTGAATGGCTTCTCGAAATTAGGTAGAGCTACAACCGATGCTGAGCTGAGTGCAGTTTTTAGAGTGTCGAAGCTATTTTGTTGGTCTGCTGTCCACTTGAACCGGTTAGCCTTCAAACAATCGGTGATAGGGGCGACGAGAACACTGAAGCCGCGTATGAATCTTCTATAAAAATTTGCTAGCCCATGGAAACTCCGCACATCAAATAGGGATTGCGGTGTCGGCCACTCTAGGATGGCTTGCACTTTTCGTGGATCAACTTCTACACCCGCCGCAGACAAAATAAAGCCCAGAAAATGGACTTTGGGTGAGGCGAATTCACATTTGGTCAAGTTTAAATAGAGTTGATGATGTTGTAGAACTTGGAAAATCTCGGTAAGATGCCCAACGTGGTCTGCCATGTTAGTGCTAAAGACGAGAATATTGTCGAAATAAGCAACGCAATTTTTTCCGAGAAGAGGTACCTCGTGCATCAACCGCATGAACGTAGAGGGGGCATTGCACAGCCCAAAGGGCATCACCTTCCACTCGTATAGCCCATCTCCGGTACTCCTTCTTAGAGGACATTTCTTACCTGCGGAGTATGATTTGGACACTCATTCGACTTGTGCCCCGGTTGAAAACATCGGAAGCATTTAAGGGTGGTGGGCTTGCTGTATGGGTTGTCTCGAGGAAGAACCGGTGCCTTACCTTGGGCTCTGCTTTCGACATTGGCATTGGGGTTCTGTTTTGGACTAGTAGGAACCCGTGTAGCAGATGGAGCTCTCGTTGTAGCAGAATTTGCTCGCGTGCTGTCCCCGAATGATTCCGTATATGTCCGTCTGCTATTGTGGCTGCGAGATTGACGGACTAGCTGCGTTTCCACCTTCAACGTGAAATTCACAGCTTAGGAAAGAGTCCAAACCGAATTAAGTTCCAATTTATCTTGTATCAGTTCCTTCAAGCCACCAATGTAGCGGGCAACCAGCTGAACTTCCGATTCCTGGAGATTATAGCAAGCACTCAGTCGATAAAATTCCTCCGTATAATCGCTCACGGATTGTTGTCCCTGCAAGCAGTGCTGATATTGTAAATAAAGCATTTGTTCATAATCCGTAGGTAAGAAATGTCCTCTAAGAAGTTGTTTCATACAAAACCAACTACGGATTGGCCCCCTTCCTTCTCGGCGACGAGTTTGCAAGAGTTGCAGCAACCACGCACTCGCGCCGCCCTTGAGACGACAAGCCACGTACTTAACTTGCTTCTCCGGGCTGATTTCCATGTAAATAAAAAAAGCTTCCACCGCTCTTTCCCAATCGAGATAGTCCTCGATGTGTAATCTTCCTTCAAAAAATGGGATGTCCATTTTGATACGAAACTCCCCATGACCGATCGGATTAGCTCGGCGGTTTCTCGGTCGTTCATAATATGGGAACGGATCTTCATTTCCAGAATCAGTGAACTCGTGGCAATTTTGGAAGTCATTCTCCTCATCAGATTCCAGAACCTCTCTCAATGACGGTCTGGGTATGCGGCATTGCCCCACCCTACCTGGTGGACCTCGCGGCGCTGGAATTGCCGTAGGTGGTTGAGGGATTTGTCCGAGGGCCTGTCCAATGGAGGTCTTGAGATCTGTCATGTCGTGGCGTAAATCGGTAGATAGGCGGAAGAAGTCCGCCTTCAGTTCATTGAGTTGCCGATTGATGCTAGCTTGCGCTGCCCATACGGCTTCCAAGCTCCGATCATCGTCAAGAGCTTTACGAGAACTTTCTGCAGCCATCAACCCGATCACTGGCTCTGATACCAACCTGACGTACCTTTCGCGAACGAACGCCGGAGCTGGGGCCTTCAGCGGAGGAGTACCGGAGAGAAGAACCTGCAAGAGGGTTAAGCAGAAAAAACCAATGGAACAGGGATAGTAGTAATTCTAACTTTTATATATGTTTTTCTCTGCCAATATGATCATTCTCTGAGGATCATATACTCCTCCAGCTACTATAATTGCTATGACTAAAAATAAGAAAAAGGGAAAATAGCAGAACGTGCTTAGCAGAACTTAAAACAGAAAGTCAGGAAAAAGGAGGCAATGCTGTGGTAGTGGAGAATGTCAAGGTGTATGGTGATCCTGCGGAGTATGATAGTCCCATCAGATTTCCTTGCTTTTATCTTCTTAAAATCTTATTTTTACTTCTTTGAATCGATTGCTTCGATGTATATTGTATTTGTGGTAGTTATCTCTGGGCATTTGGAGTATTTGCAGCTTCAAATCTGGTTATGACGATGTTTGCTGCGATCATCACCGCCTTCATTGCGCCGGAGGCTGCGGGGTCAGGGATACCGGAGGTGAAGGCTTATTTCAATGGCATTGATGCTCCAGAGATATTCTCTTTCCGAACTCTTGTTATAAAGGTCAAGCTTTTGAGTTCTCCTACTCGTTTTTTTTTAACTGAAAATTTTCTGATTCAATTCTTCTTCGAGGATGAAAAGCAGACTTCGTTGTCATATGGACTGTCAAAGATCAATGGTTATTATGATTTTTTTATTATATTTTATTTGGGCTGTCAAAAACTAGCATCATCTTGGTTCATCAAAATTGGACTTTCATGGCCTTTATAAATTATTATTTAACTGCTGTCTTTGATATTAAATAGAAGTTAACGAACCAACGCTTCTTTTGTAGGATAAAAGAATGCTGTAGGCCCATCCATGCGAAACAGTAGCTTTAGTTCCCATGCTGACAATCTAAAATAGGATTTTTATGAGAGAAGAGCTCATGAAATTAATGCTGTTTTTGAATGTGAGGAGTTTGAGTGGAAGGTAATGAGAACAGAGTTGTAATGGCAATTGCCTAAAAATCATAATATTTTTATTTACATGCTTAAGAATGCTTCTAAATAGCCTTGTTTGAGTCGAGACCCATTTGTCGTTTGGGTTTTGGTAATCTCCTCTACCTTCTCTTTATCTTCTTTTCCTTCCTCGTCTTCCTTCTTTTTCTTGATCTTCTTCTTTCTTGCTTAAAAAGAACATAAATCCTTTCTTCTCTTGAGATAAAAGTTTGGAAAACTTTTATATTATTTTTTACAACAGTTTTTTAGTTAATTTTTGTACTGAAAAGCTGTTTTAGAAAGCAAGAAGAAAGCTATCCCAAACGAAGTTTAAACAATCGGTGATTACCTTTATAAATATATAAATTATAATGACAAAAAAATATTACAAATGCACTGTTTTTTACTTTACTCTGGATATATCTAATCAAACAAGGGAAATATTTCTCCTGTGTTTACTTTGCAGACAATCAAACAGCCTCAGAGTATTTGGAATGCACTACATTTACTTTACACTGTATTTACTTTACATTGCGTTTACTTTGCAGGCAACCAAACAGCCCCGACGTGAATTAGAAACCCGCTCGTATTGAGCGGGTTATAAGTTCATCGGAAGAAAAGCTTCGATCTCGTCGTGCTGTTCTGTTCGGCTTCATTGCATGATAGTCTTCTTCGACTCCTTCGTTCTTGTTTGACTTCGCTCCGGAAAGCAGCTCCGGAGAGAGTTAGCTCCGGCAAGCACCTCCACTCCGTCGCCCTTAAGTCCGGCCTTCTTCGCTCCAACCTCTTTGTCAGCAACGCCCTCATCCCTCCAACGTCTTCTTCGCTTCTCCGCTCCAACGTCTTCTTCGGCTCCTTCGACAAAAGCATCCTCCACCGCACGTCATCCCACCGGTGACATGCTTGACAAGTAGCCGACGTCGAGCCCAACTATAGGGAAGAACCATTCGCCGACGCCAGATCTTAATCTGTTTGGGATCTCGAAGTTGACAGATCGCAGCTTTTGGTAGATGCCCAAACAATCCCATTCTATCTCTTTCTCTCTCTCTCGCGACAAGTGGAAGGTTGCAAATGTTTGTTGTTGGCTGATTTACATCTTTCCTGTTAATGGATGCCTTTTCCGATCTCGATTACTGGAGCTTGCTATCGACATTAAAGAGTGTTTTTTTTTTTACTGTAAGTTTTGGAGTTGGATTTAAACCTAGTTCACAAGACTGCATTTGTCTTTTCTGTCATGGTTATGTGCACGGATGGGTATTTTTTGTGGAAGAAATTTCGCATAAATGCGATCCCATGCTGTTTTTGATGATTGGAAAGAATGATCTTTATGGATGGTCTGAGAATTGTTTGTTGTGCTTGAGTTTCTACAAATTGAAGCATCTCAGTAGCTGATTTGTGATTACTGATTTCTCTATCTTTTTGTTGATATTTCCAATTATAATAGATAGAGTTCCTATCCAATTGTCCTTTTTTCTTGAAGTTTTTTTTTTTTTTAATAAATTAGATATATGTCTCTCTAGGTTGTTTGGAACTCTGCAATTGAATTTGCATTACAAAAGCAATTGGATATAATTCTGGTTCCCTGTTGATGTTTCTGCTTGAAGGTAAGACATAGCGTCTCGATTTTTGGCTCTCTAAATGCCAGGACTTTGATACCGTTGTGATTTGTTTTGATGTTTCTGGTAGAATATATGGGAGCACTTCTTTGTGTGATTTTTAATGGGATTGTATACCACCAAAATGGCTATCTTCTTGTCGTACACACAGCTGGTGGCTATCTCTTCAAGATTGATATCAAAACAGAGGATGTAAGAGTTGTACAAGTTACAGGCTCCCTTCTTTTGGGAGATGGCATGGAGCTTCTGTCACCAACTAAGTTAGTAGTTGCAGGCACACCCTCTGCTAGAAATCTGGAGTGCTTTGATGATTGGAATACTGCAACTGTTACAGAAAGATTTATTTGACCTTTGCATCTCCTTGCTACTTCGGCGACAGTGAAGGACCGGGAAGGTTTACATTAATCATTTATTGGGACTGGGCGTTACAAAGAGACTCATGTTATTACTGAAGCTGTTTTCACTGCTTTGACTGCTAAGTGATCATAATGTTCTTGTCTTTGTGCTACAGATAGATTCTCATTCTGAAATCTATCAGAAAAGGCATAATCCTTAGCATATTTCAATGCTATTATTCGATTTCCTTTTCAATGGCACTAACAAGTAACAAGATCCTTAACCAAGTTGTGATGAAATGAAATCTATTGCTAAATCTTCACAGCTCATTGATTCGGGTTATTTTTATGATTAGTACTCGAACTGAGCCAGCAGTATGATATACTTTTTCTGACTCCATAATTCTTTCAGGATTGCAGCTTTCCAATGCCAACAACTTGTCTTTTTTCAAGTTTTTTCTTCTTCATGTACATAATAGGAAAAGTGATTTAGATCTGTAGCCCTTGATTTGCGTCCGACTGCTCTGTTTTCTGTAAGATGATTTGTTTTTTAATTATCATTAGTGTAATTATGGTCTTTTTTTATAGCTTTTGGCCAATACCTTTATGTTGAATTCAAAAAAAAAAAAAAAAATTGTATTAAAAAATTGCTCTAGAAAATAATAAAAATTATGGGGTTATAAATGTTTAGCAATAGATTATAAAAATAATTATTATAAATATATTGCTTTTATAAATATACTTATTTTAATGTTAAAATAAATTATTAGAAAAAAATGCTTTTACTTTACTATGGATATACCTAACCAAACAAGGGAAACAATTCTCCTGCGTTTATTTTGCATACAACCAAACAGACTCAAAGTATTTAGAATGATGCATTACATTTACTTTACATTGCATTTACTTTACACTGCATTTCTTTTTCAGACAACCAAACAGCCAACAGCCCCTAAGAAGGAAGCCATCAGGAAGGAAAGAAAGGTTCATGCGGTTGCCCAAAAAGCTCGGAAAGCATTATTTTTTTAAGGAGGATTTAAAACATGAGTTCTTACTTTATATTTTATAAATTTAACACTTTTATATAAATTTCTAGTATCAATTATTTATCTAAAATACATTATACTAAAACAAATAAATATTATTATTACAATATGAATCATCTTTAATGCATTTGAAACTTATAATTTACTTAATATTAATATTATATCGTATTTGGGGTTCATCATTACATGAGTGAAAACTAAGGGTGTAAACGAGTTGAGTTGAGCTCGAGTCATCCCTGGCTTGAGTTTGAGCTGGAGCTTGATTAATTAATCGAGCTTAGAGTTGGAATAATTAATTGAGCTCGAGCTTTATTGTGTGAGTTCGAGTTGACTCAAAAAAAAAAAATTTGAATTAAGTAATTATTATAATAAAATGATAATAATAATAATATATTATAAGAAAAATACTAAAGAATAACTTAATATAAAAGTCTAGACATAATTTTTAAATATGAATAACAATTTTGTACTTAAAGAAATATCATATATTTTTAAGTATATTTTATATTAATATTTTTTAAATGAGCTAGCTCGTGAGCTAACGAGATGACTCGAGGCTAGCTCAAGCTTAACACGTTAGCTCATTGAGCTCAGCACATGAGCCATTTATAGAGCGGAGTTCAAGCTGGCTAACGAGACAGATCGACTCACTTACACTCCTAGCCAAAACATTTCATCCTCCTTATATAAGGGTCTAATAATCATGGAATCCGAATGAGCGACCAAGATGCTTAAGATTAAGTTACACTTGTTGTGTGCTATAATATTTATGGTGTTGGTGAGAGATTATTAGATTCAAAACATCCTTAGGCGCACACTGACAATACTCACATGTTATTTAGCCTGAGCGGGCCCGTGAACCCGGCTGCTATCATAGCGAGCTCGTGAACCAACCCTGCCCGCAAACCGTGGGCCCATAAACCGGGCTTGCCCGCTAACTCCGTGGGCCCGTGAACCAGGCCCGCCATGCACTCCGCCCCGCCTGTGTTGTGTAGGGTTAGAACTCGGCCCACTTCAAATACTTCAAAGCACCTTTATCCAATGATCTACTCTGCATATTACATTATTTTTGTTGTATTTTTATTTAAATTATACTTTTTTAATAATTATTTTTAATGCATGATATGTTTATATTAGTTGGCCTATTTAACAATATGACTACCTAATTAATTTATTTTAATTAGTTAAATTAACATAATAATAATTATTAAAACTTTTTTTATTATTTTAGTTTAATAATATTTAGTTTAATTAATTTAATTTAACAAAATGAATAGTTTTAAATATTAATAATAAATAATTTATAGAAAATTTAAAATTCTATCAGAAATGTGCAGGAAAATCCGCCGGAAATCTTCTGCCGAAAATTTATTTCCGTCAGAAATTAGCATTTTTTTGGTAGTGACAAAACTTATTAGAATGATAAAGTAAGAGACATGAGAGATGATCGAGTAAGGAGAATGGGCTCTATGATCTTTTTACTCTCAATTAACAATAAAAATAGCAAGAAGTCCTAAAAATACCTTTCAACCACACATTTATAAGGTAAAAAAGGTTATAAGTGAGACTATATCTAAGTTATAATGCAATAAATACATAATCTGAATATATATATATATATATATATATAAAATCAAGACTCTGTAGGCTACATATGGACAGCCATCTTTAATGTGGCTTTGGGATGCCTTCGGTGAATGCCTTAGTTAAGTACTTTTGACTAATTACTCTAATGAATAAGGACTGTTGATGTAGTTATTAAGCGAGTGAATGCCTCTTGTTTATTGAGTGTATGTCTCTCTATTCGAGACAAGTGCCTCAATTGGGCGAGTTCTTCTAAGGTGAGTTCTTCCTAAGGCGAACCTTCGCTAGCTGGGGGTGAGTTTTCTCTGAGTGAATGCCTCATGACTTGGATGAGTGCCCTATCTAGTCAAGTTCTTTTAAGACTATTCGACTTGGTGAACCTCCGTTTGATTATGAGTAATTGACTTCGAATTCAGACGAGTTCTATAACTTATATTTTATCTTGTTATGTAGGCTAGCAGTATTGGGTGAATTTCTTGAGCATTAGGTGTGCAAGTTTTAAATGTTTATGAGTTAGCTTTAGATTAATAATATTTGTAGGATGACCTGCATTCAATGATTTATGTGGAAGCAATGTTGGCTTCCCACGATCCAAATACCATGTTTCTATATTGACCTGTCTCATGCCAAGTGATTTCACCTCCTTGTGTTGCTGCCTTCATCAATTTTGGGATGCAAGATCGAATGAATATATAAGTAAAGTTTGGCATTGGTGGTGATTTTTTTCATGTAGACTTGTTTATAAGGTGAGTCTCCAAATTCACTAAGGGATGGTGAATTATGTTTTTACATGAATCAATTATGTAGTGGGTTGTGTCATCCTCTTTTCATCGGCATCTCATCCATCATCAACTAGTATGGCTTAATACCTACCCAAATTGTGCAAAGTATCAATGTACTCTTGGCCACATCTACTTTCTTAAAGAGGAGATAGCTCCAGTAGAGCATATGCTTTTTTGTGATTTTTTTTAGGAGGACATACAGCTCAAGGGTGGCTGCATTCTTTTTTCTCATCCATGCATTTACGGATTCATTGGCTAATGTAGGCTAGTGACTAGAGGAGGAACAACTTTTTTATAAAATCGATCGTGGGATGGCCCATAAGTACTAATTCCCAAGAGATGCAAAATGCCTGAGGGATATCCCTAATATTTTCTAGAGGTGTTTGTGTTCATCTTGAGCTTGTCGAAGGAGGGGTTGGGTTGCACGCGCTACCTACTTGACAACTATTGGATGACCATTTGTTTTTTTTTAGTGGGTGTATTTTGATTCCCTTTTGCCTTACTAGTTACTTAGTCTTTGATTTCCTTTTCTTTGCCTTGCTTCTAAGTTTCCTTATTTTTTTAGTCATTGAAGCCTCTCCTCGAGGTCCTTCTTCATTGAAGTTGGAGAATCTTTAACGAGAAAGAAAAGAGGGATTGGTTGGGATAATGTGCAATATATTGTGCAAAGAAATCAAGTTCATCTGAAGCCAACTTGGTAAGAACTATATGATTATTTTTTGTAATATGTTAAATATTTGTAGCTTTTAAATTTTCTCATGTTTAATGAAGTCCAATGACTCTGTAGTGGAGTCAGAAAGGTGAGCAATACAAGTGTAACACTTTTCATGAGAGTGTTGCGATGCTATCCTCTCTGTATGGAAGTTATTTTCTGAGAAGCGATGTGGCTCTGGAAAATAGGTGCTGCAGCACTATGCTCTCTCCCTTGAGTATTTGGAAGATTCTGGCAGAGCGCTACAATACTGTGGGAAGTGGCACCATGGCGTTTGGTCAAAAATAAAGTTCTTTATATAAATATCTAAAACCATTAGGCCCTCACCATTCCGTAAACCCCTAGTCAAAAAAGATAGAGAGAGGGCTAGAGAAGGAGAAGAAAAGAGGGGATTTTGGAGGCCTAGCCGAATTCGTTAGCTAGGCAAGTTAAAGTAGTTATATGTGTCAAGGTAGGTTCCAAATACCCTATTTTTTATTTCAATTTTGACATTTGTATGGATAGTTATGGAGTTTTAAATGATTATATAAAGTTTGAGAAATTTTTTACAATTCAATTTCTGATATATTACAGAATGAGTAATTCTGAGCATTTTGATCAGAAGAACTCAAATTCCTAAAGGTTGGCTTAAATGTGTGAGTTTTCACATGTTTTATTATTTGTGTTAATTTTTATAAAAACTATTATAGAATTAATGATAAAAGACCCAAAATGAGATTATAAGCATTCCATAAGAATGATTGTTTAAAAGTATTCTATTGAATGTGTGTATGTTTTACCCCACGTATATTACTAGTATTGCCGTGCATATATCACTCTTATGCATTCATGAAATCAATTAAATGTCAACCACACTTGTTAAAATGTGAATATTTTCATGTTCATACAATGCATTTCATGTTCATATGACAAATGTGATAAGTGTGTGAGATGTTAAAGTACACTATAAGTTAAGTTATAAGGGCACTTACATTTATATGTTTATGTTTTCTCCATCTATCTTGTACAGATGTGAGATGACAAATGGAGTTATAAGTGAAAGTATAGTTATAAGGAGAATCAAACATATCTCCATCTATCTTGTACAGGTGTGACACCAAGTGGAGGTATACATGAAAGTGGGACTATAAACAAACATCAGGCATATGCATATCATTTTTCATCATAAGTTGCATTGCAAGTTAATCAAGTAATGTATGTTGATACTCTTTTTCAAGTCAAGTTAATATTTAAGTTGATGTTTTTGATATTAACTAGTAAGTTCAAGTAATGCCCAACTTATGCTCAAATTCATATTTCGGATGCATGTCCAAATTTAAGTAATATATATGTCATCATGTTGATGAAGTTAAACATATAAGTAAATCCAATATTAATGTTTTATGAAAGCTAAAATTATTCTTTGTTACATCTATATAAATGTTACATGAATAAATTGTAAAATCCTTTATTATTATTTTGTAATATTTTAAATACAAATGTGGATTTTGATTTCTTTGATAGGATTTGGAATAGTCTGCTGAATAAGTAGTTGCTCCCTCTGTAAATTACATGTTATTTCAGGAAAAGTGAAAGGTCCAGTTTTCATTTATAAGGTTTAATTTTGTTAGAAGATAGTTCATAGAGGTATTCTTTTAATAGTCTAGTTTTCATTTATGCATTTTGATGTTTTATAAGTATTCTAAACTATTTTAAATGTTTATTTTTGAAGGAAATGTGAATTGTGATTTTGTATATCTTTTATTTCTGTATAATTTTGGATGTTTAGTGGCTTTGATGTGTATGAAAATTGAGGTTTAGTCATAGGTTAAGTTTACTTTTTTCCTTAGACCCTGGAGCATGATAAGGTGGCATCAGAGCAATGATTTTGAATAATTAGAGCCATATGAATGACAAGTAGTTAAGTGAGAGTGAAATTAGAGTAGATTAAGATTATTTTATGAAAGTCCTTATTCATATGTGTATCACTTTGAGATTTTCGTATATGTAATAGATAGAAGTGTTGCGGAGTCATGAATCCCAAAGATTAAGAAGCAACTCATGGACACAATTTCAGCCAAGTTGCAACTATACAAAGTGTTGAGGTTGCAATCAGGGCTGCAAACGAACCGAGCCGAGTATGTGAGTGTTCATGTTTGTTCGAGCTTTATCGTTTGTGTTCATGTTTGGTTCATTTAAATCAAGGAGTGTTCATGTTCAGTTCATGTTCGTTCGTTTAATGTTTATCGAGCTTGTTCGCGAACATATTTAACGAATTTTTTTAACTATCAAACAAACACGTTCATGAACATATGTATGAACAAACACATTTATAATAAAAGCAATTGTTTATGTAACAAAGGTAATGATTATTTATATTTATTAATTCTATAGGTAAATAGTAATTATATTTATCGAGCTTATTCACGAGTTCAAAATCGAACACGAATCGAGCTTTTATCGAGCTTCTTATCGAGCTTAATGTCGAGCTTGTTCACGAACTTCAAATGATGTTGTTCGCGAACATAAATGAGCAGAACGCATTAGTGTTCATGTTTGTTTATTTAAGAATCGAGTATTTAAAATATTGTTCAAGTTTGTTTGTTTAGTTAATTGAACGATCGCAAACGAGCTTTAATTGAACCGAACAACGAGTAGCTCGTCGAACGTTTGGTTCGCTTGCAGCCCTAGTTGCAATGATTTTTGACTCAATGATGTAATTTGCTAGTCTAGTAGCCTAGCATATGGGAGAAGCCCATAGTAGAATGATCGAAGTGAGAGGAGATGAAATCAATAAACACTTGCAATTATTTTTGAGGTTGAAGCCTTCTCATTCTTAGGGTGCAGCAGAGCCTCAAGCAGTTCAAGACTAGCCGAGGAGGTTGTAAAAGACTTTTGATAGTTTATAGTATCTAGAGATTTGAATATTGTTATTAGTTTTATTCTTGTTGGACAATGAAGTTGAGTGCCAATGATTAATTCTCATAGATGGCACCAAATAGTTATGTGCTCGAACATTTATGATGACAAAGATAAAGTATCTAATGTCTTAATTTTGAATAAAGATCCGACATATACACATATAAATGCAGCGTTGCAATAGACACCTAAATTTTTAAGAAAATAATCATGGGGCCTGACCTAATAAAAATGTTGTACTAGTTTCTGTTGCAGGTTACAAATGATGCTCTTCCCTTCAATTTGAAAAATTATTGATACAATGTAATAGACATGAATAATTGAGGTTGGATTCCATGGAAATTGGATGATCCTTGAGACATTAAAGTTTTCTTTAAGCGATTGTTGATAATCCATTTGGACATTCTACCTTAAGGAGAGAATATTAGAAACCAAAAAATTTAAGAATAAACTTATTGTTGATATTAGGAGTCAAAGTTCATGTAGGAAGATGGTATCAGATTTATTTGCTATGACATGCATCAATAATAGGTGATGAAGTTAGTAGGCATCATTTGTAGTGTTGATGTCATGCATCAATTTCTAAGCGATGGAGTGTATCAACCTTATAGGCGATGATGTGCATTAACATTGTTGACAATAAAGTTGACACAACATAATAGTTAGGCAATGATGAACAAAATATTATAATTGTACGATAGGGGTCAAGAGACTATGATTGAGAGATAATAGTCAAGTAATAGTGGTAAGGAGGTCATAGTTAAGTGACGATAGTTGGCAGATGATAGTTAGATAGAAGCAATCAACAGAATATAGTCGAGTTACAATGGTCAAAAAACCATAGTTGAACTATAGTAGTCGAGAGGTTATAGTTGGGTGATGACAATTAGGATATTATTGTCAAGTGATGGTGATTGGATGATGATAGTCGAAAGACCATAATCGGGTAATAGTAGTCAGCCAATGGTGGTCAGATGTGGTCATGAAATCGTAATCTTACCATGGTGGTCAGGAGATCGTAGTCGGCTATGAGGTTGAGAGATCTTAATTGAGTGATGATAGTCAGGTGACAGCAGTGGGGAGATCGTAGTCGGGCAACGGTGATTGGGAGACCTTAATCGGCTAATAATGTTCAGACAAACATAGTCAAGTGTTGATGTTCAAAAGATCATAGCATGGCGATGTTGGCCACAAGATCTTAGTCAGATAATAGTAGTCTAGTGATAGTGGTTAGGAGAGTGTAGTGAGGCGGCATTGATTGAGAGGTCATTCCGAATAATGGTGGTTAAGATATTGTATTTTGGCAAAATTGATCACAAAATTATTATTAGACGATGATGGTCGGGAGAATATATTCGAACAACAATAGTTGAGATACCACAATTGGACAGTGATATTCTAGAAATGGTGGTCGATAAACCACAATCGGATGACAATGGACAGAAGATCATAATCATTTTATGATGTTTGGGAGAATATAGTCAGACTATAGTGATTAAGAGACTGTAGTAGGATGACGATGCTCGAGATACTATAATCAAGAGATAGAGTCCACGAAACCATGCTTATGTGATGGTGGCCTAGGAATTGTAGTCGGGTAACAATGGTTGGGAGATCTAAGTTAAGTGAAGTATAGATGGAGATCGTAGTCTGGTGGCACCTAGCCTAATGATGATGGTCGAGAGGTCATACTTAGGCAACAATAATTTGGCGACAGTGATCAATAAATGCATATTGGTGATGATGGTTAGAACACAGTAGTTGAGCAACAATGGTCGAGTTATCATAGTTGGGTGACTATGGTTTGTAGTTTATAGTATAGCAATGATGGTTGAAAGACCGTAGTTGGGAGATATTGGAGGTCGAAGGATGATAGTCTAGTAATAATAATTAGGCAATGATGAGTAGATGATGTTGGTTGGGGAATGACAATCCAATAGTAATGGTGAAGTAATAATGACCCAACGATGTTAGTTGGGTGATAGTCTGATGTGGATGGTTGGACGGCAATTGTTTGATGGCGGCATTCGAGCAACACTAGTCTGATGGAAAAAGTCCGGCGATGGTGTTTCAACATTGATAGCAACAATCCAACGAAACAACTTGTTGAACATAGGTCCAACGACAAAGATTAAGTGATGAAAATTCGATGACAAAAGTTAGCAAGTTTTATTCATAATTTTTAAGAGTGACAATCTTTAAAAGTATAGCCAAATTTCAAAAATTTTATTAGACGACTCATAATGATCACCTTGATCATAAGTTATTTTTTATATGTTTGAATGCCCGAATGATTTTATAATAAAGCCCAACATTAAATATGCAAATAGTTAAATTCGGGACCAATTGGTATAGGCCAGATCTAATCTGTCAGAACTCAGACTCGCCCATTTTTCATATGGTCTCTCAGGTGAAATACAGGTCAATGGCACTTCTTCAAGTTGAAACCAACTAAGATTCTAATAAAACTTTGACAACAGCTATATACTGCTATAAGAGTTTCAATAAAATTCATAAGCTGAACAAACCATCTATTGAGCTCATTCCAACTAAAAAAAAAACTACAGATTTTCTTTCTGTATAGATCATGGAAATATTAAATAAAATAATAGTAATAATGGATGCACTACACAATATTATACCAGCAAACAATGCCAAGAAGATCTTCATTGCCACCTTTCTAAGCTTTTTGCCAACAGTCAGTCCACATCTCGAAAGCCCTTTGTCTGTGTATTTGCCAATTCTGTCAGCCTCTCCACCCCAACAAGCATAGCAGACCAAGAGAAAAAATCGTCGAACAGAAAGAAGGAAACTTGAACATGAAAGATGAGGGTTAGAGATATTTGTATCTGTATGGGTAAGGGTGTTCAAGGCCCATTGTATGTAAAACCTGCTTATCAATAATGCTGAGAATCTAACTCTGGCTTGGATGGCTAGTCCAGACCATGCAGAGTTTGTAGCCTTTTCAAATCCTCTTCTGTATATGCTGGGATCAACCAATACCGCTTGTCCATTCCAAACACCTGGTACACACAAGACACCAGTCACACCACAACAAAAACAAAACAAGGCAAACATTCTAGTCAAAAGACAGCAGAGGCAGAAAATGGATAACAAAAGAAAATTCTGTATTCTTTCTGAAAACCTATGCTGCACCGATACACCTATTTATGAAGGCGTGCTGTATCCGATCCACCAATACTATTTAATTTCAAAAGGACACGCGTGCGTGTCCGTTGAAAACCAAAAAAAAATCCCAAAAAAAGACTCTGGATTTGAGTCTCCTGATGATATGAGAATATTAGAAATTGCTAATCTTTTACTAGATGAGCATGAATTAGAAGCTATGATATTTATTGAAGGTGATATAGAAGTTCAAAGGCAAACAACTGAAGAAGCTAATCTTATCATTCCTTCTATTGAATAGGTGAAACTTTATGTGTTGGACAATTTATGTTTATGCTTTTGTTGTTGTACTAGACATTTAATGCTTACCTTCATTTTGATATTGTAAGCTACAATGCTACAAATGATGTTGCTTTCCTTTTTTTTTTTTTGTAATTTCAAATATTATGCTTTGATTGCTTGCTTAATTTTTATGTATGATTTATAAATTATAATGACACATGTACTTTTAAGAATTGACGTGTATCGTATCCGTATCGTGTCGTATCAGTGTTGCCATATCCGTATCGGTGCAACATAGGTGAAAACAAGTTCTCTTTTATTTCTCTTCCGGTTTAAAAAAAAAAAAAAGCTTTCCTAAATAAAAAAGTATTTACCAATTAACTTTCATAAATAAAAAATAGCTTAAGAGTGTAAGAAAGGGAGTACAACCTGCTCAAAATTCTTTCTTCGTCCAAGATCATACCTCCATTTAGGAGTAGTTTTCATCTCATATGCCTGAGGTAAGAGAAAGGCTAAAACTGACAAGAATTCGATCAAATTTCAATGAAATAAGGAAGGTAAGTTTCAACCACTTGCCTCAATTGTTGTAATATTGGCTGCCACCAATGACAAATGCATTACTAGGAGGCCAAGAACACTCAAAGCGAATGCCAAATTAAGCACTGCGAAAAGGGAGACATATAGTAATTAAGAAAAGAGGAAACATCACAATCATCTCAATAAGGCAATCACAAAGTTGGTTTATGCTCACCAAATGTGAGAAAAGTTGTCGCTAGAGATTCTGGTGAAGCAGGGATCTCTCCTTCATTAAAGAAGGCAATGAAATTGGACAATAATATTATTGTAACAAGAGAAGTCTCGAGGAATGTGTAAAACTGCATGATTGAAAAAGAGTAAGTCACGTTACATACATTTTAACAATAAGATCAGAATGCAAGGGTACACTACCATGACGTATAAAAAAAATACACAACTTGAAGATAGAAGAATAGGAAAGCTATTAATTCTGATGATCCCTTATATAATGTAGAGTATCATCTAAGATGCAATTTTTTGCACACATGCACTAATAATTCCATCCAGAGAAATTAATCCTAAATCCCTACTTCAGTAGTCCACCTATGCATACCCATTATTTTTCAAATTTTCATCTCTTAAAACTATTATCTTCATCAAATTCAAACAGAAATGCAAAGATTCCCCTTGAAGCCATGACACTATCACAACTTCTAGCTATGGATTGAACCAAGATGTCTAATAAGTAGATCTATTTTGCCTCCTCCCTTCCTGGCTAAATTCTCCTTTGAGCAGAAGTGTCAGTGCATCATAGGCGGTAGAGAAATAAAGTCCTTAACATCTTAGCTTTGAACGAAGATCCAACACAAATAAATATAAGAGAGAAGGGTACAATAATCATAAACGACACCAGAATTTTTACTTGAAATTTTCTTAAAAGGGGAAAAAATCACGGGGTCTTGCCTAGTCGAAATGAATCCACTAGTGTTTGTCTTTGTTTACAAATGAAGCTCTTCCTTGGGAAAGACATTGGCTAAATGTAACAAATATACATAGCATAAGATACATTTCATAGTTAGAGTTGGAAGAATCCAATGACATGAGAGCAGTACTTAAGAGAGTGTTGACCTGTTCATTTGACCAGTAGGACTGTAGTCGGGCGACGGAGGTCGAAAGGACCGTTGTCAAGCGGCCAAAGGAGGATGGAGGGACCGTAGTCAGGCGACAAAGGTCGAAAGGACCATTGTCAGGCGGCCAAAGGAGATCAAAGGGACCGTAGTCAGGCGGCCGAAGGAATCGGAGGGACCGTAGTCAAGCGGCCAAAGGAGGTTGGAAGGATCATAGTCTGCGGGTGACGGTGGTCAGGGGGACCATAATCGGCGAGTGAAGGTGGTCGGAGTGACCGTAGTAGGCGGGTGACAGTGGTCAGAGGGACCGTGGTTGGCGGGTGACAGTGATAGGAGGGACTATAGTTCGTGGGCGACAGTGGTCGGAGAGACCGTGGTCAGCGGGCGACGGTGGTCGAAGATACCATGGTCGGCGAACAACAATGGCCAGATTATGATCCCTCCGACGAGAGTTAGATAGACCGTAGTCGACAGATGGCGGTGGTTAGAGTGATTGTAGTCGGTGGGCAATGGTGGTCAGAGGAACCTGATAGGAAATACTTGAGTTCGCAAGTAACCCTAAGGTAATACTTGAGTTCGCAAGCGATCCTAACCACAATCGGTAAGCAAACAGCAGAGAAACTGCTGTTTGTATCAGGAAAACAACAAAATTCTGCTATTGACAGCAGGAAATCAGCACAGTTTAGGGAAAACTGAGAGAAAAACGCAAGTATAAACTTGTATTCCACTAGGAGATGCAACAAAATAGAAAAGATACAATTGATCCTCAATTCGAGAGGAGGATTGATCTCTCCCAAATCTCTAGCAACGCCAAGAGCCCAAAGAAAACCTAAATCTAGGAGATCTCAAATTTCAGCCTAATTCAAGATACCCAAACCCTAGAAAAAATCAACTATTTAATGCATACAAATCAAAAGGAATTCCCTAAACAGTCCCTACATTCAATTTCCCTCGTAAAATCCATTCAATTTTCCTTCCTAAAACAGTCCCGCAAGGCGCGCGTCTCGCGCGGCCTCCGCCCAGGCGAAAGCTTTCGCAGTTTTGTGTCTGGGCCGGTCCCACGTGGACCGGCTGGACCGGTCCACTGGACCGGTCTAACAATACTCCCCTCCCAAAAATCCACCTTATCCTCAAGGTGGAGATATGCTCGTGTTCCGGTGGAGGTGGCCATCCTTGAGGTGACTGAAAATCCTTGTTGTATTGTTGAACCAATGGCTGCACGGAAGGAGGAACATCCCCTCCATCTTCCAATCTGATCGCATCCAGCTTGTGTAGTCCCACCAGATAATCTTCCCCCACCTCTTGTACGTCCCTAACCATAGTCTTAAGTGATGTGATGGCTTTGGATAGCCCTGCATCTCCCCTTATGACCACCCTTCTCCCATCCACCATTAATTCCATCGTGAGTGCTCCCCAATTGTTCTTGGTTTCCCCCAAGGTTTGCAACCACTTCATCCCCAGGATGACATCAGTGCTTCCTAACTCTAGTGGGAGAAAGTCCTCCCTTACTTGAATCCCCTGGATGGTCAACACCACTCCTTTACAGATTCCTTGGCCTTTCTCCACCTTCCCTGTACCCATCATCACCCCATAACAACCGGTGTCCACCAATTTCACTCCCAGTTGGTTGACGACCTGAGTGGAAATGAAATTGTGGGTAGCCCCACTATCAATTAGCACCACCATCTCACAGTCAGCTATCTCTTCTTTCACTTTCATAGTGTGACTCGGAGTGAATCCCACTACAGAGTTCAGAGAGACTTCTGCCACATCCAGGTGCAACTTTTCCTCCTCTTCAGATTTGCTCCCACCTCCCTCCTCGTCTTCCTTGTCTTCACAGACAAGGAGAACCTGAAGAGTTCGGTCCTTGCACCTCATCACATCTGAAGCACAACCCCTTTGTCCTCTTATCCTGCATCTCCTTCTCTGTCAGCCTCTTGAAATTTTCCCCACTCCCTCCTATTGGCTTCTCCCGAGTGGTCTCATTACTGTTGCCTGATGCAGGCCTCTTGGGTACTAGAAGAGTGGTCGTTGTCCTGTAAGAGCCTCCTGAGCAGTTTCCTCGAGCCTCACTTTCTGCTTTCTTCTGATCTTCTACCAACTGCGCCAGCTCCATAGCCTTTCCAAGGTTCTTCGGCTCCAATACCCTGACTGTTGTTCGGATCTCTGATTTCAACCCCTTAATGAAGTTCCCTTCTAAGGCTGACTCTGAAATGTGATCCAATCTGCTAACCAAGTACTCAAACCGATCCCGATAATCTGCCACAGTCCCTTCTTGAGTCAAGGCAAAGAATTGCTCATAGAAGTCTCCTCCCCCGTCGGTTTGGAAACGCTCTAATAAGCAATCCTTGAACTCTCTCCAGATCCGGATGGACTCCCTCCTGTCGCGCCACTGATACCATGACAAAGCTTTCCCTTCCAGACACAGACCCGCCGCTGTCAATTTTTCATCCTTTGTCAACCCGTTGACAGCGAAGTAACGCTCCACTTTGTACATCCATCCATGGCCGTCTTCGCCCTCAAAGACGGGCATTTTCAGCTTCCTCACCCGTGGGTCTCCTCCGTTTCCCCGGTACCCTCCATAACCTCCCATTCCTTGAAGGAGAAGAGTTCCTCACGTGTCCCGATCATCCCTCCGACGATTATACTCAAATCCCTCTTCATACTCTCCTCTCCTCCCTTCAAAATCATCACCTCAACGCTGAATTCCTTCAAATTCAGCACCTCGACGATGGCGTTCCTCCCTTCTTCCTTCAAAAACAACCCCTCGACGCTGAATCCTTTCGAATTCAGCACCTCGGCGATGAATTTCTTCCCTTCCCCCTTCAAATTCAGCACCTCGACGCTGGATTCTTTCAAATTCAGCACCTTGGTGATTGAATTCTTCCCTCCTTCCGACCAAATCAGCCTCCCGTTGGTCGTATCCCCTACTCATCTCCTCTCTAGAAAGCGGTTCTAGAGGAGGCATGTCATTTTCCTCCTCCAGGATCTCCACCTCCGAATTTCTCCTCCCCCTCAAGGGGTTCGGATTTCCTCCCATGCCATGGCTGTCGGTAGTCTCCCTTACTTCCGATGTCGCCGGATTGGTCTTCATTTCAAGTAGTTTCTTCATCATTTCCTCCATCGCGGTGAACTTCCCCTCCAACCTTTCATTGTTTGAGGTGATTTGATTTTGAAAGTTGCAGAATCTTTCCCCCAAATCGGCTTTCAATTGGCCGACTTCACCTTCCAAGATGTCAACCTTCTTTCCGGCCAAAAGCTCGCTGAAAAATCAGGATTTCAGCCGCCTAAGGTCCCCAAATCGATGCTCTGATACCAATTTGATAGGAAATACTTGAGTTGGCAAGTAGCCCTAAGGTAATAATTGAGTTCGCAAGCGATCCTAACCACAATCGATAAGAAAACGACAGAGAAACTGCTGTTTGTATTAGAAAAACAGCAAAATTCTGCTGTTGACAGCAGGAAATCAGCACAGTTTAGGGAAAACTGAGAGAAAAACGCAAGTATAAACTTGTATTCCACTAGGAGATGCAACAAAATAGAAAAGATTCAATTGATCCTCAATTCGAGAGGAGGATCGATCTCTCCCAAATCTCTGGCAACGCCAAGAGCCCAAAGAAACCTAAATCTAGGAGATCTCAAATTTCAGCCTAATTCAAGATACCCAAACCCTAGAAAAATCAACTATTTAATGCATACAAATCAAAAGAAATTCCCTAAACAGTCCCTACATTCAATTTCCCTCCTAAAATCCATTCAATTTTCCTTCCTAAAACAGTCCCGCAAGGCGCGCGGCCTCCGACAAGGTGAAAGCTCTCGTCGTTCCGTGTCTGGGCCAGTCCCGCGTGGACTAGCTGGACCGGTCCACTGGACCGGTCTAACAGGACCTTAGTCGGCAGGCAACTGTGTTCAGAAGGACAATAATCAACTGGAAATGATAGTCAGAGGGACCGTAATTGACGGGCAATTACGGTCGTAAGAACCGTAGTCGGCGAGCAACGGTGGTCAGAAGGAACATAGTTGGGGTCTACAGTGGTCGAAGGGATCATAGTCGACGAGTGACGGTGGTCGAAGGGACCGTAGTCGGCGGACGATGATGGTCAAAGGAATCTCAATCGGCTAGTTACGGTGATCAGAGGAACCGTAGTCGTCGGTCTACAGTGATAGGAGGGATCGTAGTCGGTAGGCGAGGAGGTCAGAGGGACTGTAGTCGCAAGCGACAATGATCGGAGGGACCATAATCACCAGGCAACGGTGGTTAGAGGTAGACCTGGCAGTGTTGGCTTGGCGGAGGTTCAACAGCGGTGGCCGAACGGCGAGGATTTGCCGGCTATGGTTCCAAGGTGGAGCTCTAGGGTTCTTCAAGCCTCATAGCTCTCTTGAGCCTCTAGCTCATGGTCCAAGCTCCTCCAAGAGTCTAAGCCCCTTCCAAAAGTCCTTATATGGAAAGTGCAGGTTTATTTATAAATTTTGATAGTGACATGCTCCATAAATATGGAGAACATCCAGGGAAAATTCTGAGTGTTCTATCGGACTTCCCATACGAATTCCCACGATCATGGAGTATTTTCCAAGCATTTATGTGCCCTAATTATATCAAAACTAAGCGATATTGGGCTCATTGGATTCATCTCGTTGAGCCGCTCGATTCAACTATAAGCATGCTATATTTAGATATCATCCAATCATTAATTAACGTTTTAAATATTCCAAATATTCTCCAGTCCCTTGATGTAGACCCATTTCTGCTTGGATTGGACCAATATTTGTGTTGTTGGGTTCGTCTCCTCCAGATGTTCAATTTGACTGTAATTTGGTTGAAATTGGAGTTCAGATGATCCTGAATTTAATTTTGGAAGTTGTCAACTCAGATATGCTTTGAGATTCATGCCTGCTGAAGGCGATTTTTCATGACGTATCACTAATGATCATAATAGTAGTGAACAAATAAAAGATTATAATGATTGAAGCCAAGCATGCAGGGATTTTAGGTCCAAAAATCAAGAGTACAAATATTCATTTTCTCCGTTGTCATAATTTTGATATTCAATCCTGTCTTCAGACTGAAGATACTATTCATGGAACCCTTTGGTGGTATTGATTCTGATAAACTATACATAAATTTCATTCTAGAAGTTCTTCCATAAACCTCCATTCGATCTTTGAGCTTGATGGAGTTGCCATTAATAGTTTTATGAAGCATGCCAAATAATATTGTTTGTATGCTGGACCTCCAACTACAACAAGCATGTCATTTAATTGCTTCATACTAAGGGTTTTGCATAAACAATCTATTGAAACTTAGCTAATATGTGATTGTTATCTGCCTCAAAACAACTAATAGCTCATATTAGATTCAGCTTTCAAGAACAAAGGGAGTATACTAATTAACAGGTCCAGTTTTCTGGATTAATACCATAGCAAAAGTAATTTTGAAAAATGAATACATCCATTACCAGGAATTGATCCTCACTGTTGTTTCCATGTATATATGCTCTCCATAAGGCCATCATGGGAACTCATCATGACTATATGTCCCTTTGGAAACTAGATTTTAATGCATGACCACTTCCTGATTTAATTTATAATCCTTTCACAATCCATTCAATCCAAAGAAATTGCTTGAATCACAAAGATAAAGCATTGAGTGATAAGGTTAGATGCCCCTATACGACATAAGATTACATATATACTTCTAAGTTCTACCTGTTGATAACTTCTAGTTTCTTTCTAATGTCATAACTGAGTTTTGACATCCGACCGTTGGTAAAAACCAATTCTGCCAACATTGATTTTATCCATACTTGCTATAAGAAACACAGCAGCACCAAAATCTAGTTTTTTTTATTAAGAGAGCAAATGTTGAAGTAAATTATGGAATTAGTTAGAACATAACATTTTCGTATCAGAACGCTCATGAACTGGAGAAAAAATGAATGCTACCAATAAAAAGAAAATATCAATCAACTCAACTCAACTTACCAGAAAAAGAAGAAAAAATTTATAATTCAAAGCGCCAACACAATTTACGACCCACACACAATGATGGTCCATTTTCAATATGCATCTTCCACCTATATAAGTGAAAACATGCATCAACAACAGGATAAAAAGTTTAGGGTGGTGATGGGAGGTAGGGTTCATACTGAGGGTAACAATTGACATAGAAAAAAGATTGTAAAATAATAATGATAATAAAGAGCTCACAAGCAGAACAATGATGGCAGCGTGTGGGCTTCAAGTGGTTGCACTTCTTACAGTATCGGATCTTCTGAATCCCTGAACCCACAAGACTTGCAGTGTGCTGCAAGTTAAGCATCGGCGTGCTTAACTCTAAGCCGGTCAAAACATGAGGATCTCCACTTTCCTCATCCACATCGGCCTTCCAATTAGGGGGGACACTACCAGGATCGGTTAGGACCGCTGAGAAGTAACTCCATAAAAGCATAACCAGCTGCAAAACAAAAGTAATTACACAAAATCAAATTTCCATCACATTTACACCGTAAAATTCATGCAAGAGCTGTAAGATCCACAAAACAATAACGAAATTAGCAGCTATCTTAATAAAAGAAAATAGAAGATCACCTAAATGAAAGCACGTCGTATACAACTGAGAGACAATAATTTCAAAACTGAAGACCAAATTATGGAAATTAAAGGGGAGATAAAGAGAGAAGGAAAAACTAAGGGTACCAAATCACAATTTCCCGAACTTAATCTCACGACAACATAAAACCATCAAACAAAACCTGAAGTCGACCAATCCAGTTCATGAGCAAGCTATTCAGTAAAAGGTGAAGGCATGAGCATACCAGTATATGAAAGAGGATGAGTATCCCAACGGAAGAGTAGGAATTGGCACCGCCGGCGAGCACAGCAGGCCAGTAGTTGGTGACGACGACGGCGTAGTAAGTGAAGCCGACTACGGACAGCACCAGCAAAATCATAACCGACCCAAGCCCACGCAACAAAGTGCAGAACTTGAATACGTTCCACGCCATCACAACATTGAAACTGAACATAACAAATCAAAATGGAAATAAAAACCTCTATGCAGTTGGATGAAGAATTCCAAACCCTTCCTCCTCGTCTTCTCTCTCTCTCTCTTACAGTTTACGCGGACTCTTCACCTACCATGAAAAGGGTTTAGGTGGAGAATTCCCGGCTGGGGGCGTTGAATTTCAGCGCAGGGTAGGAATCGAGAAGAATGGAAGGGTTAGGACTGTAATTATGAAGGTTAAGCCGCCTTATATGTTTGGCGATTAGCTGCTTATAGAAATTAGAGTTGTCATTAAAAATTTTGAGTTTTTAAAGAATTTTTAATTTTAATATATAATTAATTTATAAAGGTTGAAATATATTACATATGCTAAATTAAATTAATTAGGAGCTAAATAAGCTTACGAGTTGAGCTAGGCTGAGCTCATACTCGAGCTCGTTTAATATACAAGCTTGAGTATAGACTCGAGCTAGAACTCTTGGCTCGATCAACTTGATTTGTGAGACCATTAAAAAGTTGAACTCAAGATGGCTCGCGAGCTTACCACCCTATTCTGAAATTTGTCATCAACTCCACTAAGGTTTTATTTACCATTTTGATTTGTTATGTTCAGCTTCAATGTTGTGATGGAGTGGAACGTCTTCAAGTTCTGCACTGAGTGCATAAGCCTGGGTTTGTTAAGACTTTGGTTTCGTTTGGGACGGTTTTCTTAATGATTTTTTAAGTAGTTTTTTTAGTACAAAAAAATTAATTTTTATACAAAAAAATTGCTTTAAGAAGCATTAAGAAAGCCATCCCAAACAAAGCCTTTGTCACCACGAAACAATTTATTATAAGTAGAATTGTTGATCATGATGATTTACGAATAAAAACTAAGGTTCTGTTTCTGTTAGTTTTTTTACTGCTTTTTGAAGCAATTTTTTAGTACAAAAATTTTTTTGTTTTAAAAAGTCATTTTAGAAAGCAGCAAGAAAACTATTTTAAATGAAATTTAAGAGAGTATTTGATAGAAGTTGAAGATGATGAAAAGTGGATTGTATTGGATTCAGTTCTAGAGAAGGATTATATATAATAGTGGTAGGTTATTTGTGGCAAATGTTTCAATGAAAATAATAAATGCACTAATTTAATAAAATATATATGCTATTAATTATATAATGAAATAAAAATTGCATTAATATGATTTATTGTGCTGAATCTTTAGGGAATATTTTATTTAATATGCTCGTGCAAGCAGGGGCGGAGCCAGAAATTTTTATTGGTGGGGGGTACAATTTAATAATTTTCAAATACTCTCGATATGTATTTAAAATTTTAATAAGTAAAATAGTTAGAAAAAATATAATTATACACTGAATTTAAAAAAAAAAATTGAACTGCTCCCTAAAGTTCATTTTCTACTGCTTCTCCCACCCTTCAATCGATTATATCTGATATGTGCATTTAATCGCTCTCAATTCATGCTGCTTATAGCATTAAAATTTACTGTTTAAAAGCTTCTCATAATTTTCCACTTACTAATAATTAATAAGAAAATTCATGTGATTATTCAAAAATGTAATTAATTATGAATCTTATTGATGTTTGAAAATATATGTCTATGATTAGGGCTGCAAGCGAACCAAACGTTCGATGAGCTACTCGTTATTCGGTTCGATTAAAGCTCGTTTGTGATCGTTTAATTAACTAAACAAACAAACTTGAACAATATTTTAAATACTCGATTCTTAAATAAACAAACTTGAACACTAATGCGTTCAGCTCATTTATGTTCCCGAACAACATCATTTGAAGTTCGTGAACAAGCTCGACATTAAGCTTGATAAAAGCTTGATTCGTGTTCGATTTTGAACTCGTGAATAAGCTCGATAAAAATAATTAATATTTGACTATAAAATTAATAAATATAAATAATCATTGCCTTTGTTACATAAACAATTGCTTTTATTATAAATATGTTTATTCATAGATATGTTCATGAACGTGTTTGTTTGATAGTTAAAAAAAAAATTCATTAAATATGTTCGCGAACAAGCTCGATAAGCACTAAACAAACGAACATGAACTGAACATGAACCGAACATGAACACTCATAAGTTTAAATGAACCAAACATAAACACAAACAATAAAGCTCGAACAAACATGAACCAAACTTGAACAAGTTGATATTAAATGAACACAAACATGAACACTTACATACTCGGCTCGGCTCGGTTCGTTTGCAGCCCTATCTATGATTCTCCTGGTCATCTCTAATTTATTTATTTGGACAATTAAAATTAATAATATAATACTAAAATTTAATCCATATTTAGTATAAAATTCATATAAATCTTTTTGGGGCTTTAAATGTACGTTATAGAAAAATATCTATAAAAATAGCCCATTTTGTTTAAAATTTTTTTGTGAATTCGGTTTGTAAAATGGACACTTTATGATCCCAAATTCCCCATTTATATAGATAGGTGTCAATTTCTTAAGGATTTTCACTAATGTCAAAAAATTATAAAAAAATGTGTGCAATTAAATTATTATAATATATATGTTATGGAGATGACAATTTGTAATTTAAACTTACAATGACTCTTAAAAAAAAATTATTTATCTAAATTAAAATACAGACTAATACAACAACTGCCAATTTTATTTATCTAAATTAAATGACACTTAGATCGCGTCACGTGCTCTAATTTTTTACCGCCCAGCCCGATGACTTGACTCAGAACGGAACCCAGGAATGCTATGTTCGCGTATTGCTAGGTATTACTCAGTATTTGCTCGGTATTGTTAGGTATTGCTTGGCAATAACGAGAAATACCGCTCTGTGAAGATCAATACCAACTAGAAAAATTCGGTATTGATCGGTACTACTCGGTATTTGCTCGGTATTGCTCGGTATTTGTCATCACATAATGGTATTTCTAGTTATTGCTGAGCAAAATCAACAAATACCTAGCAATACCGGGTTGTCATAGATTTAAAAAAAGCACGTGCGACATACCCACTATTCACCGAGTCGGGTCCGCGGTTTTGTGCCTGCTACGTGGTGCGTTCTCAGGGCTCGCCGAACGTAGCTCTACGTCCGGTCACCAGAACAAATAAAAGTTCCTTGTCCATACACCATAAAATCTATCAGCAATTTTTATATCTTTCTAAGAGTCTCTAGTATCCTGAAAATTTCAAAAGCAAAATATTGTATGATAAAATTTTATTATTATTATTATTTGCAATTTTTCTTCTTTGCATCTTCTAGATTGTTGGAATTCTAAGGAGTCAAATTCTGCACTTTTTTCAGGTCAAATAATGGGATAAGAACTCGATTATTGCAATGGATTAATGAAGTGCCTTAAATGCAAATAAAGTAAGAATCGCCCTTTTTTTTTTTGGGAAATTAAAAAAAAAACTTATCGAAATAATACTTTTTATTTCAGTAATTGAGGCTTCTCGAAGCCATTCTTTAAACATCACATCAAAACGTACCCGCCACGCTATATTTAAATAATACGATTTAATTAATTAATTTTAATAAAAATATTCGAAATATTGAAATAACAAGACTTAGGGGCTGTTTGGTATCGGATTTACAGCGGGATTTAAGTCTTTGTTTGTTTGAGCGTTTTTTTGCCTTTTCCGTTTTAAAAAACGGAGGAATTTTTTTTGTGTTGTTTGGTTCGTCAATCACGTTCCCAATAACTCATTTTTTTCATTTTTCTGCAGTTTTGAGAAAGCTTTTTATATATGCTTCTCCGTTAGAAAACTCCATTTTCTAAACTAATGTTTTTTAAAACTGTCTTTTACAAAAGCACTAAAAAAACAAACGAAGCCTAAGTCGGATTTACGCTAAATCTAGCCAAACAGTTTTTGTACGCGCGTTAAATCCCGGGATTCAGTAAATCCCGGATTTACGGATTTACAGCTTAAATTCGGGATTTAGTAAATCCGAGGGATAGCCGGATTTAGTAAATCCGAGCGGAATTTATCTAAAGAAGCGCGCGAAAGGGAGAAAGTTACCTTCACAGCCAGCGAGCTCCCGTTCTTGCTTCCGATCAAAATGCCGTAACTTCCGATCCGGGTTGAAGTCATCGCAGGAGCGAAGTCGAACAGCCATGAAGGAGCCGAAGAAGCGACGCCTGCAATCTCTACACCTCCAGCGAAAGCAACAGAGCCGAACAGCAACGACGAAAATAGAAGATGAAAGGCAAACCCTAGACGCCTCTAAGTTATTATTGATTAACTTAATTAATATAATTTAAATTATTAATACTTAAGTAAATTAATTAAATAGTTAATTGCATAAATTAATTATCTAATTTAACTTAATTATATAATTAGTAATTAAATTAAATATTAATATAATTAGATTAATTAATATAACTTAATATATCTATTATTAAATATATAATTAATTGTATAAATAATAATTAATGGGTAATTTGTACTTAACATATTATTAACTTTATAAAACATTATATTTTTTATTTTTAATAATAAATTTATTTTTAAGTTATAATTATCTTCTTCACATTTAAATGGCTAACTACTATAAATCCTGAAATATGTTACCAAACAGTTTCTCCGGATTTAACAGGATTTAACATTTGGCATAGGCCAAATTTTAGAAAGAAGCCGGACATTTCTTAAAATTAGTTTAAGGAGCGCATTTAAAAAAAAAAATTAAAAAGGAGCAAAATAGCCAAATCATTTGGCGTATTCTGAATACGTTAAATGATTTGGCGTTTTCTGAATAAGCTAAATGATTCAGCGTATTCAGTTAAAAAAAAATTGTCATGTACAGAGAGAATGTGTAAGAGTGAGAGAGAGACAAGATGAGGGAGAGAGAAAAGGGGGAGAGAGAGGGCCAAACGGCATTGAAAGACAATAGAGAGAAAGATATGAATAATGTACTTTTTTATATATAATATTATGTAAATGTTTTTTTTAATATTAGTAATTTAATTTATTAAATAATTATTTATAAAAACTTTTTAATTAAAATAAATAAACTTTTTAATTATTTAATTTTTTAAATACTTAAGCAATTTAATTTATTACAAAATCTTTTAAATTTTCATTCTAATAAAATATTGATAAAAATTAAAATTATAATTGAATATTATTTTTAATATAAATAATTTAATAAAATATATTCTAATGAATTTTTAATATTACTAATTTAATTTATTACAAAAGCTTTAAAATTTTTATAAAAATAGAATAAAAATGTAATGAAATATTATTTTCATTTTCATTACATTTATATTTTAAATGGCCTAAAAAATTAATTAAAAACTAATTTTATACTTATTTATTTTAATTAAAAAGTATTTATAAATAATTATTTAATAAATTAAATTACTAATTTTAAAAATAAAATTTACATAATATTATATATATATCTTTCTCTCTTGTTTTTTCATGATATGGCCCTCTCTCTCTCCGCCTACTTATTTCTCTCTCTCTCACTCTTTCACATTCTCTCTCTCCATGCCAATTATTTTTTTTTTACTGAATACATAGAATACGCCAATTGATTTAGCTATTTTGCTCCTTTTAAAATTTTCTTTTAAATATGCTTCTTAAACTAATTTTAACAAATACCTTGCTTCTTTTTAAAATTGGCCCTTTGGCATACCAAACAGTTTTCAGGATTTAACACATTTCGGATTTACTAAATCCGGATTTACATGATTTACTAAATCCCACTTGGTGCCAAACAGCCCCTTAGTTTGTATTATAAAGCAGTAGGAAAGATGTTCCAAATGAAATTTAAGATTATTTAAAAATTAATTAAAGTTTAATTAAAATTTTAATATTTTTATTAGTATTTTTAAAATAGTAGATGATAAATTACATATAGATGATAAATTACATAGCATATAGTATAAATTCGTGACTTATGTAAATAATCTTCCACGCATAATTAATTTTTTTTGCAAATAGTGCTGATTTTAAGAATTGTGTAGGGATATTTAATTCATCGATTAATCCATTCCATAATTGGTTCAAGTAACTTTTCAAGCTAATTATTTAGATTTACTTTAAAATGTTTAATTTAAATTATTAAAGTTTTATGTGCGTTCAACTATTAATCATTAATAATGAAATACTTAAAATGTTAATTATCCTTTGAAATGACTAATTAAGGCTTCGTTCTTCTTGCTTTCTAAAACAACTTTTCAGTACAAACTTCTTTTGAATTTGAAATTTTGTAGTAAAATGTTATTTTAAAAAGCAGTATGAAAGCTGTTCCAAACAAAACTTAAATACGAGCTTAAAAATTAAAACATAAAATAACTGAGAAGTTGTTAATTAACTTGTTAACTATAATGATAACTTAGAAAGAGGGGCTTTAATTAGAAAAAACCTTTTTGTTATGAGCTTATCAACTACATATTTAATACTCAATTAAGTTAATTAAATTTAAATTAATAGTATTTTTGCAGTTATATAACGTCGATTATATATATATATATAATTTTTAATGAAGAGGTTAGATCCAACCAACGGTAAAATGATTTGACTTTCAGCACAACTTAAGTTTGTAGTTGTTAGGTTATGTGAGGAGTAGTTTGTCTTCGTTCAACACCTTCCATAAAATAAAGAAAACGATGAGTCACATAATGCCTTTTATTAAAATTTAGGTTTTCTAATTCAGCTTTTTAATATAAAAATTTTTTAAATTAAAAATTTTATTCTAAAAAATTGTTTTAAAAAGTAATAAGAAAGCGGTCCCGAACAAAATCTCATGCTTCATTTAAGCATTTGGGATTGCTTTTTTTTGCTTATTAAATCAGCTTTTTAATACAAAAATTAAAATTTTTATACTATAAAACTGCCTTAAGAACTAAAAAAAAAGTCATCTCGAATGAATCACGAACCCTTCTTACTGCTTCCTAAAGCAGTTTTCTAGTATAAAAAAAATGAATTTTTTTACTAAATAATTATTTTAAGAAGCAATAAAAAAGCCATAACAAACGAATCTTTAATCTATGATTACGTTGAAATTCATGAAAAAATATGTTAGATAGGAGATGACAATGAGTAGGATGAAAGACATATTGGTATTAAAAATTATTATGCTGAACGGTTCGTCATTGATTCGATCAAAAGGATGTCTGACTTGAACAGATTATTGTAGTGTGAGAATGCTCTGTGAAGTCAGCTGGATGCTGCACTTTTATACGGGGGGTTTGTGGAGAGGGTGTTGGGGTCCTCTAATAAGATACAAAATCTAACCACTGTATGGGACGGCTTTTTTTCTAATTCTTAAATCAGCTTTTTAATACAAAATAAAAAAAAATTGTAATGAAAAGCTGCTTTAAAAAACAGAAATAAAGTCGTTCCAAACAAACGTCGTACATAGTTAACTTCGACTTCATTTGGGATGACTTTTTCACTGCTTCTTAAAGCTGCTTTCTACTAAAAAAAAAAACTATTTTAAGAAGCAATAAGAAAGTCGTCTCAAATGAAACCTTAGTGCAAGGGTTTTTTTTTATAATGAATCAAAAAGAGGATCTAAGTGGAGTTAGCTACACTAATGATTAAATTTATTTTCCATCCAAAAACTCAAGCGTATGAGTAATTTTAAACAAGGTGATATTTTTATATTAATATATATTTTAACCATCTAATATAGGATTAAAATCAAAGCTATCGCTCAACATCGGCCACTACAACCCCTGAACCCCCTTAAATGAAATGTCATCAAGTATCATACACACTAGAGCCCAATCAACTATATGGTGGCATTGTGAGTCAGCATACTTTTAAACTTAGGCTTCGTTTCATTTGGGATGGTTTTCTTACTATTTTTTAAAACAGTTTTTTAGTAAAAATTTTTAATTTTTGTACTAAAAACTGCTTCAAAAAGCAGTAAAAAAATCATCCCGAACGAAGCCTTAATCATACTAGTCGCCAGCTTAACACTCATGGCATACCCAAATTGCCTGAATCACTCAAGCTTTGTCTGGGATGGCTTTCTTACTACTTCTTAAAGCAATTTTTTAGTACAAAAATTAAAAATTGATGAAATTATGACAAACATAAAGGATAAGTGGATTCCAGAAATGAACAACAACATCATCATCAAGCCTTTATCACACTGTAGAGAAAAAAAAAAACTTCAACTTGTTTAATGTAAGGTTTAGCTAAGAGCAACAATATCAAGGCATCAATGGCCTAAGTTGCTGCAGGATGCTTCCATGGTTCCATTGCGTATCTGGTCACTTATATCTTTTACATGGCCGGGGCCATGAGGCAGAAACACAGTTGTATTCTTCGACGAATTCCCAAGTTCCTTGATGGTGTCGAAGTATTGGGTCACCATAATGAGATCCATCACTTCCTTGGCCGAGGTGCCAGAGACGCTATTGGAGATATTAAGGATGTTCGCTCTCAAACCTTCTGTTATTGCTTGACGCTGCTTGGCAATACCAACACCACCCAGATACTTGGCCTCAGCCTCTGCTTCAGCTTTCTTCACCAGGAGAGTTTTCTCTGCCTCACCTTTGTAAATACTTGCAAGTTGAAGCCTCTGAGCTGCAGTAATAAGTTGTGATCTTGAAAAAAAATGAGAGTTCAAGTGCTCATTTGAAATTTTAGCTTGCATATTAGCTCATTTAAGTACTCGTTCAATTAATTTAAGCAAGTCAAGTATAAACATATATGCGAAAGATCAGCTTGAGCTCGAACCGATCCAAACCATGATGTACTTAGCTCAGCTTTGTCTCAATTGATATCTAAATTTTACTGTGTCAAATTTAAAGATTTGGTATCTTCAATTTTCTATCTTAAAAGTTTTCCTGTCTTTAGATGAAAATCTGAAAAAAAATTACAATAACCAAAAATAGAAATCATGCGCATGAACAATCCCTATAAAGAATGGATTGTACTCTCCAATATCTGTGTTGGTTTGATTGGAATTTGGATCTGTGTTAGCATAACTCAGCACTTTTGGAAAAATCAATAGGCTGCTTGATTGGATAAATCTGTTACTGGTTTCTTTTTAATGGGACTTGATAGAGTTTCTTAATGGACTGTGAGGCATGGTGGTCTTCCGTTTCTTACTAATTAGATTTTGATTGATGAATTGCTATGTTTGAAACCGAATTTGAATAGATGTTACAATTATGCCATCTCCTTTGAAGCAACCAAAATACCTAAGTCAAATACTTAATGTAGTCGAAGACGCCTACCTCCACTAATCAGTTTTGAGTCTATTTTATGTCAACAGTCATTTAGTCCGTTATTTTATAGCATTTCTCTTGATTTATCATTTTTTCAATTCTCAAAAATAAAATGTTCATTTACTATTTCAAGTTAATAGTTAAAATGCCCATAAATTTTTGGTTAATATTATTTATAGTAAGAATTAGGTTATAATTGGAGATGACTGACTAATGAATTAAAAATTGGTTTTTATCATCATCATTAGCCTTATCCAAATTATTTTAGGTTGACTTTATGAATCATAATTTTTCATAATTTATTGTTAAGTGCTTCCTGAGTTTTTTTTTTTTTGGCAAATTATTTTGACAAACTTATATCCATATTACTTGAAGTATGCCCATTTTTCTTCCTGATCCAACAAAATTAATTTTAATTATCAGTCTAATGTGTGCATTTTTATCCTTTATAGTACATGTCCATACCATTTAAGTATATTTTCAACTAGTTTATCTTCATTATATATCACTCAAATTGTTTATCTAATATAATCATTCCTACTTTATAACACATTTATCCTAATATTCAATTTTTTATCGCACTAAATTTAACTATGGTCAATTTTTTACCATCCAACACTTGAATCCACACATCAAATTGAATATAGCAGTAATTTTATAAAATTTAACTAAAAATTCCTTAAGGCATTGTTTCATTCCAATAATGTAGTCTTAACTCCAAAAGTTATATCTTTTGTTGTATAATGAATCTAAAATACTTAAACATAGTAACATACTACACTATAGTATTATTTTATCTTCTAACAGACATGAAATCATAATTGTTCTACTCACACTAAAATTGTTTATCATATATTTAGTATTTGTTCTGCTAATTTTAACCCCATATCTCCTTAAATATTTTCTCAGTAGTTCTAGCTTTTCATTTATTTTAGCTGGTGTATCAACAAGTAGCTTAGGCATATGGGAAAAGAATACGGCATATGCAAAAAGCATGCACCAAGTAAATTCACTTTGAATGTTTTATATAAGCATGCTATATATTCAATCTTAGTTTTTCAAATTTTAAGTCCGCTACTTTTAAGTATTTTCTTCCTTATTTTAACTTTCAACATATTTTAACAAATGTTCCAACACTTAAAATTGTCATCTATAAAAAATTTAAATAAGTATTACATATGGACCCATAGCTGTATAATGTATCTACAGAAGTCTTCGTCCTTGCTAACTCTACTTCACTTTTTAGGATTACTTTATATTATATCTTATTATTGTAATCAAAATGATATTTTCAAATAGTTTCATCCTTAATTTTCTCATTTAATAATTTATTAAAGTAGCATTATATCTTTTCTTGATGCCTTAATATTCAGCAAAGATCATATTATTCTCAATTATAGTATATTTAACTTGATTAAAATCCATAAATCACTTATCGATTAAAATCCATAAATCACTTATCTTTTCCTTAGCTATTTTAAAATCTCATTTTCGACTTAGCAATATACCTTCATATAAATCATCTATATATGAAGCTTTTTCTTTGCTCTATATCTTTTTTTTTTTGCTTTGGCATTATCTTCTCCTAATTGTTGTTCCTCCTAATCATAAGGCTTTCATCATGATTAATTTCTCTTAACACCCTGCATACTTCCTCCGAGGCTTCATACCTCTAATATTGGATTCTTCTCTGTACAATAAATCAAGGTATCAGAAGTACAACAATCTGCAATCTCCAATTTAGGACTAATATAAATACAAATATAGCAGAAACAGGAACGAATTTGATCACCTAAACCATAGATTCATTAGTTCCCATTGAATCAAAGCATCAGCAGAACGTTTTTCATTATCATTTGGTAAGTCTCTATTCAATGATTTCCCAGTGCCCAGTAAATGGATAACGATAAACTACAATGATGATGGCGATGTTGTTACAGAAGCCAATATAATAATGATGATAATGATCTGGTTCTTACAACAAGCATTTGTGTGCGTGTGAGAGGGCAAGGAGGGTTATTTTTGAGAAGATGATAAACGAGGAGCATCAAATTACTGATATGGAAGAGGAAACAAAGCCGTAATATCAAGTTGATTGAGGAGATACTAATCATTGAAAAGTCATGGAAGTTTCATCAACGAAAGAGAAGATGAATGGGCAAAAGCGATTATTTTGTTGGGGAAGAAACCCCTCCACAGTTGGTCAGAACTAAAGTAACACTGACAAGGTCCATTACACATTGGTTCATGCCATAGCCCAAAACTACCATCCTGAGCTTTGTTAAAGAGTTCCACGGGCTCCAAACCAAACAAAACAATAGTCCTAAACTCCTAATTTGATCTAATTAATGACAGGTTAAAGGTAACTGCAACAACTCAGCTCAGTTAAATCCACTTCAATAAAATGATACATAAAAGAATACAACAAATCTCAAACACCATCATATAGAAATATTTACTAAGAAAATCATCTAGAAAACAAAAACTCATCCAATGCAGTTGTTGAGCTATACTATTCCTTGTTAGATGACAGAAAATTATATAGGACTGCATCTTTAATGAGTTGCCTTTCTAGGAAAGGCATATATCTGTCTGCAGTTAGGCTTGATATCCTCCAAAAAGAAAAATATTATAAAAATAAATAATACTTGTTCATATTATAAATTGTTAGCATGTGTGATAATTTATTTAGATATGATAGCAATCCCCTATAAACTTAAGGTGGCATGGAAGAAGCCAACTTTAGTTTGAAACTAGTAGTAATTAGAGATGAATTAGTTGAAGGTTTTGTTATCCATAGATATGAGAATCGCTTAGAAGCACAAGTAATATGCGAAAAATAGAAACGTGAATGAGACAAACAGAGTTAGCAATGAAATCTGTGTCAGAGAAAGAGTGATGACGGCATATATAAGATCATCAAGCAAAAGTATCAAAATAGAGTGATGAAGACATTATCAACAAAGTGCGTCGATGAAGAGTATCCATAAAAATGTCAACTGAAAGGCATCAACCAAAAAATTTTGATGAAGAATACAGATAAAGAACGTTGACAAAGAGGTAAATGTAGTAAGGACAAAAGTCGTTAAACGGATTGAAATGAAAACAAGGAACAAGCAATGCAGCAGTGTCAATATGGAAAGAGAAGATATCTTGGAAAATATATTAATGTAATACAACAAAAGGTCGTAATGCTCGTTTGCAAGGAGGATCAAGGATGTATGGTTTCGTTGAGATCTTAATACAATGGATGTTATAGAATCAAGCCAGTGGTTATTGATCGAATTACCCTAGGGATTGGGAAAACATGCAGTGAGGAGGTCGCCTGGAATTCAATGAAAGGTGTTAACGAAGACAATAGATTGCAGGTAGGCGAGGCCTAGGGCAAAAGTAAGGTGATCATGAATACTTAGGGTGCGTTTGGGACGGCTGCAGCTGTCGGTAAAGTAGGTTGTGAAATTGTTGTACAGAAAGTTGATTCCTGAAGTTGTTTTATATAAATCATTATATTTTGTTTGGATAGCGTAACTGTAGAACTGCTGTGTTGCAGCTGTATGTGAACAATTTACCTTCATACCCTTATATATATTTAGATAAAATATATAATTTTTAAAATTTAATTGTTTTTAAATGTATATGATAATCAACTAATAATTCTAAATCAAAATTGTATTCTAATTGCACAGATGAGATAACAAGCCTATAATTCATCAAAAAAAAATCAATAATTCCTAAATCTGAGAACTCAACTCAACGCAAACTTGACGATCTATCCATAAACATTATTTTAAAAACAAAGTCCAAGGACATTAGAAATATAACAATCGCACAGTTCCCGGACAAATCGGGTGCAAGCAAACCAATCTACCAAACCTCGAATCTAAAAACATAAACAAGCTGAATCCATTAGAGTAGAAGATAAAAAGCATCGGCGAAAAAACAGAGACAAATTAAACCCTAACAAAACCTAATTAAAATTTCCTGCAAAAACTAACGCTAATCTACCAGGCAAACAAAATCTCAAGCACAGACGTCTAAAAAATATCAGAAACAGCATGAATTAACCGAAACCAAATATAAAAAACGCAACGCCATAAAGAAATCGATGCGAAATAATGAAATTATTCGTCTCAAAATCCAAATGCTAGCCTGATTCGTATCAGAAATTTCATTAAAAAATTATACAAAGTAAGAAGAAAACCAGAAAAATAAATGGAAAACTCGATTGGACTGATACTTCTATAAAATTAGGGATGAAAGATACCTGAAAATGGAGCAGTGAAGGTTAGAAGCTGGAGGAAAGAAACGGATGAAAAGGACATTCCAATTTGCTTCGCTGCTCATCCACGAACAGTGTCAGATAGTGACGGCGACGGCGACGACAACGGCGACGACGACGGCGACGGAGGCGATAACTTATGGGGAGGTCCGCCGTAGGAAGCTAGAAGAGAACAAAAAAAATCTGAAACGAGCACGACTGTGCTCAAGAGATTTTTCGCATTTCGCGACCTTCCGGATTTGCTGGTCTGTTGCTTGATCAACAAAGGCAGGAGCCTCACGGTGGATAGGAAGGAAGAAAATGGCCTTTATTTGCTCTCCAATAACATTCATGAACGGCCAAAGGATCTCACGTGAAGCCATATCAAGGGAGAGCTCGAGGAGGATGACGGTGGTAGTCGCGAATATTTGCAGGGGATTTTTGTAATTTTTTTCCGGAAAGCAGCGGACCGCGGGAGAGAGTGTAAGGTCGCGGGAAGCAATTGCATACCGCGAATTTTTTCTGCCGCTGTTCTGCCGCGATGCCCCAAACAACAATTTCATAACTTTTTATAAAGTAAAGCAAGAGTGCCGCCGTCCCAAACGAGCCCTTAGATGACAGTACCAAGGGGAAATAATGCCATGCTAAGTGAAACTAAGGGAGCAAATCTACCAAGCTTTGCAATGCAGACAACAACCAAAGAGATCACAAAGTGGGCCTGAGGATTGGCAAGTTTGATGTCTGGTGCACTACTGCAAAGTAGCAATAACTAGAGTCGACAGCAAAAACAAGAGAAGGATCACAAGCAAGCAATGCTAGCAGGAAGAATGTGTGACAAATAACATAACTCAAGCGGGAGATGGTATAGATTTCGTTTGGGACGGCTTTCTTGTCGCTTCTTAAAGCACTTTTTTAGTACAAAAATTAAAATTTTTGTACTAAAAAACTGCTTTAAGAAGCAGTAAGAAAGTCGTCCCAAATGAAACCATAATCATAAGTTTGGAAGATCTCAACTGTGGATACAGGAACAATTGCATGTTATATTTGTGTCGTTAACAATGGTTGTAACATACAAATAAGGAATGAATGGATCTTTACTCAATAAGCAAGGGATGAAATACTCGTGTGTAAGAGATATAAGTAGAAGGCTGTTACGCCGGCCCAGGAGGGGCCGGCTGGACCGGTCCAGGAGGGACCGGTCCGGGTCTATTCCAGGCGACGGAATAGACCCAGCGGAAGCCAGAGCTTGGACGGAAACTTTGTGGAGCCCATTATGGGCTCAATGCAAGATTAGGAGGGAAATATTTTGAACTAAGGGGTGTTTAGGTAATTTGTAATATTCCTTTGTCTTTAATTAGGTGTTTTGGGAGGGATTTAGATTATCTGGAATTTGAATTATCTTGAGATCTAGGGTTTGGTGTGTTTGGGCTCTTGGCTTTGCCGGAGATTGTCGGAGAGTTTTTTCCTTCCTCTCGAATTGAAGGAAAGTTGTATCTTGCAAGTGCTTTTCATCCGTTAACGAAATAAAAGTGTTTGCATCATTTCCTACGTGCTCTTCTACGTTTTCCTCTCAGAGTTTCTTGTATTTTGGCTGTTTTTCTGCTGTGGACAGCAGTTTTCCCTTGGATCCACTTGGTATTGGTGTGAAACACGTGGAAATCCAAGTGTTTCCTATCAAATTGGTATCAGAGCAGCGATTCGGGGCCACCGGCGGCTGAAATTCTGAAATTTCAGCAAGTTCCTCGTCTCCGGAAGAAGATTTCTATGGATCCGTTAGAAGAACAATGGCCGGAAAGAAGGTGGATGTCTTGGAAGGCGAAGTCGGTCAATTAAAAACCGATTTGGAGGAAAGATTTTTTGATTTTCAAAATCAAATCACCACCAACAACGAAAGGTTGGAGGGAAAATTCACGGCCATGGAAGAAATCATGAAGAAATTATTGGAGATGAAGACTAATCCGACGACGTCGGAAGCAAGGGAGACTACCGGAGACCACGGCATAGGAGGAAATCCGAACCCGCGCGGGGAGAGGAGGAATCAAGATGTAGAGATCCTGGAGGGAGACGACGACATGCCACCTCTAGAGCCACTTTCTAGAGAGGAGATGAGCATGGGAAATCAACGTCGAGGTGCTGATTTTCAGCGTCAAGGTGTTGATTTTGAAGGCAGGAGGGGGGATTATGAGAGAAGTGCAGATTTTGGCAATAGAGGAGAAGAATATCAGCGTCGAGGTGCTGAATTTCAGCGTCGAGGTGTTGATTTTGAAAGGGGAAGAGGGGAATATGATGATGGACTCGGATACCATCGTTGGAGGGAGGACCGGGACACTTGGGGAGCACCTCATCTTCGAGGAATGGGAGGTTATGGAGAGTACCGGGGTAACGGAAGGGATCCGAAGGTGAGGAAGTTGAAGATGTCCATCTTTGAGGGGGAAGATGGCCATGGCTGGATCTACAAGGTGGAACGGTATTTTGCCGTCAACGGGTTGACAGAGGAGGAGAAACTGACAGCGGCAGGACTGTGTTTGGAAGGGAAGGCACTGGCATGGTACCAGTGGCGGGACATGAGGCGACCTATTCGAAGCTGGAGGGAGTTTAAGGATTGCCTGCTAGAGCGTTTTCGAACCAGCAGCGGAGGGGATTTCTACGGCAGTTCTTTGCGCTGACACAGGAAGGGACAGTAGCAGAGTTCCGGGACCGGTTTGAGTACCTAGCTAGCAGGTTGGATCGTCTTTCTGATACCATGCTTGAGGGGAACTTTATGAAGGGGCTCAGACCAGAAATCAGAGCCGCTGTTAGAGTGATGAGACCACACGACCTGGGGGAGGCCATGGAGTTGGCACAGTTGGTCGAGGACCAGAAGCATTTGGAGAGGAGAGGGGGACTCGAGGCAGCAGCTCTGGGGGATCCCACAGGATGACGACCATGTTTTTAGCTTCCAAGGGAGCTGCACCGGGGGGTACACGAGAAGTACCAAAGGAGAGGTCTGGAGGAGGAGGGCCTGGGGGAAATTTTAAAAAGCTTACTGATAAGGAGATGCAGGAGAAGAGGGCCAAGGGATTGTGCTTTAGATGTGATGAGAAGTACATGTCGGGACATAGGTGCAAGTGTGAGACCTCGTTCCCTTACTGTTCCTCTATGATTTGGATTTTCCTCTCAGGATCGTCCGGGACGATAGTGAGATCGTCCAGGCCGATCTGCACTGTAGAAAATATCGTCCTGAGAATAGTTTTGGGAGTCGTCCAGGACGATCGATTTTGGTCTGATCGTCCCGGGACGATTTGACGATCGGCCGGGCCGATCAGCTTTATGATTTAAGAAAATCAGCTCGTTTTGAGGAGAGAGAAAATCATTTTTATAAAAATCAGATATTTTGAGGAGAGAGAAAGAGAAAGGAAAAAAGAGGAAACCTGGTTTTGGAGGCCGCGGAGCGCTTTTCGTCCGACGTCGCTGTTGGGAAAAGTGAAGATCTCGTGGTAAGGACTTCGAACCCTATTTCTGTTTTCAAAGATATTGAGTTTTGACCGAGTTGTGATCTGTTTTGTGTTTTCGTAGTCGACTTTTCGACATGATTTTGATTTGACACAACTTTCACCGCACAACTTTTGGTATGTTATAGATATGATTAGTACACACGATTTGAGTATTTTCTACGACGATTTTACCGGTCGGAATTGGTTCTACGCGATTTTAATCGAATAGAAAAATATCAGGACTTGATTTGATTTGATTTCTATAGGACAATAGTCTTGTATTGATGTTATAGATATTCTACTGTAATTTGGAAGAATTTGCAGGATTTTTGTGTAAATTTGACCGACTGCCGTTACGCTGCCCGATTTTCGTAGATTTTCTGATTTGCTTGGAATTGATAGATTAGATTGATGTGCTTATGATTATTGATATGATTGTTATAGATTGCTTTAATATTGATTATTGAACTGATTATTGATTGATTATTGATACTGGAACGTAAGTGGAACCTGGTTGAACGTTGGTTGGAGATTGATATTGACCTGTACAGGATGGTGGGCCGACGGGCTTTCCTTTAAACCATTGATCATTGATATAACGATTGGGAGTCATAAGGAGTTTTATAGATATGTCGACGGGCGGCCGACGGGCAAAAAGAGTGATGACTCTTATTGATTGAAACCAACGTACGGATCTACAACAGCAATATGGATTCTACAACAGCAACATAGCCAGTTGACTTTACTTGTCCAGTATATAGTATTGAATTGCATGATTTATGGATTCATTGTTTTATAGATTCCTGCTTTATCGACTTTGATTGGATTTACTAGATTGTACGATTTCATTGATTTCTCTGATTGATTGATGTGCATCGACATTGAGCATTGATATAGAAATGGATGGATATAGATATTGCATTGATAGCATGGACATGAATAGTATAGAATCATTGACACTGTCGCCTATAGATTCATTAATTTCTGCTTATAGATTCATTGTTACTACTGCCTATGGATTTATTGATCTCGCATATAGATTTACTGTTGTTATTGTTTCTGCACCGTATTGACTGCCGCATGGATTCACTGTTAGAATAGATGGAGATTTATCGTACTGCTTTCCTCGTTTAATTTCATTGAATAGATATTACTGATTAGACCGCATTGATTTGATTTGATAGCGATTGATTTAGCGGATTGATTGATTCGACGATTTGATTGATTTGACGGATTGACTGATTTTCTTCTGTGTACGGATTTCTTCGAGATTGTCATGGATTTATTGAGTTGATTTATCGATTCGCCTGCCGTTGCATTGACTGGTGTTATTGACTATGGATTTCCGTATTGCACAGATTCATTGACCATTGACTGATATAGATTTGATTGACTGTGATTGATTGACATGCATATTGATAGCATCGCCGTGCTTTGATTTCTGTTATAGGTATTAGGTGACCTGCTGGGCTTTGTAAAGCTCATTATATGTGGTTGATATTTTCAGGTCAGGGCAAGGGAGCAGAAGATAGGAATTGATCCAGATCTTCAGGTTTTTGTCTTTTGATTGATAGTGATTCTTTTGTACTCAGGATAGATTTCAGAACTGGTGATTGTAGTGTAGTTCCTGAGTATTGTACATGACCCTTTTGAGATATGAATCGACTTGTATATTGATGTTTTAAATTTATAGATGTTTGATAGACTGCTTAATTGAAGGTTTTAGATAACTCTGGTAAATTGTTTGAGTAATTGATTGACATTCTTTCCAAGTTAGATTCTGGGGCATCACAGCAAGGACCGGACTCTTCAGGTTCTCCTTGTTTGCGAAGACGAGGAAGACGAAGAGGAAGGTGGGAGCAGGTCAGAAGTGGAGGAGGAGGAGAAGTTGCATCTGGATGTGGCAGAAGTCTCCCTGAACTCTGTAGTGGGATTCACTTCGAGTCACACTATGAAAGTGAAAGGGGTGATAGCTAACCACGAGGTGGTGGTTCTGATAGATAGTGGGGCAACCCACAATTTCATCTCCACCCAGCTTGTGGAGTTACTTGGAATGAAATTAGTAGATACAGGAGGCTATGGGGTGATGATGGGCACATGGAAGGTAGAAATGGGAAGAGGAGTTTGTAAGGGAGTGGTGTTGACCATCTAGGGAATAGAGGTGAGGGAGGATTTTCTTCCCTTAGAATTGGGGAGTACAGATGTAATTTTGGGAATGAAGTGGCTGCAAACTTTGGGGGAAACCAAGGTGAACTGAGGAGAACTACGGATGGAACTAGTAGTGGGGGGAAGGAGAATGGTGATACAGGGAGATGTCGGCCTGTCTAGGACGGGGGTGTCTCTCAAGTCCATGATCCGAACCATACAGGAGGTTGGAGGTGGATATTTGGTGGAGCTGCAACGATTGGAAAAAGTTAGTGTGGGAAAAGAAGGAGACATTTCTCTTGTAGTTCAACCAGTCATACAACAGTTCAGCGAGGTGTTCCAGCCACCTCAAGGGTTACCACCGGTCAGAGAACAGGAGCATGCTATTCTACTAAGTGAAGGGGTGTCACCGATTAGTGTACGACCCTACCGCTATCCCCAGATTCAGAAAGATGAAATTGAAAGGTTGATTAGTGAAATGTTGGAGGCAAGGATCATCAGACCTAGTGTGAGTCCTTTCTCTAGCCCCATATTACTGGTCAAAAAGAAAGATGGAAGCTGGAGATTTTGTGTGGATTATAGGGCTTTGAATAAGGAGACTATTCCAGATAAATTTCCCATTCCTGTGATTGATGAACTTCTGGATGAACTGCATGGAGCAGTGATATTCTCCAAACTGGATTTGAAGTCAGGATACCATCAGATCCGGATGAGGGAGGAAGACATCTCTAAGACGGCGTTCAGAACACATGAGGGGCATTATGAGTTTCTGGTTATGCCGTTTGGGCTTACCAATGCCCCTGCGACTTTCCTATCACTGATGAATAGGGTGTTCAGACCGTATCTCAGGAAGTTTGTGCTTGTGTTTTTTGATGACATCTTGGTATACAGTAGAACTGAGGAGGAGCATATGAAGCATTTGAAGTTGGTATTGGAAGTTCTACAGGAGCATCTGCTGAGAGCCAATCTGAAGAAGTGTTGTTTTGGCCAATCTAGGGTGGAATACTTGGGCCATGTAGTATCCAAGGAAGGGGTGGCAGCTGATCAGTCAAAGGTGGAGGCGATGTTGAGATGGCCATTGCCTAAGAATCTGAAGGAATTGAGAGGATTCTTAGGGCTGACAGGATACTATAGGAGATTTGTTAAAGGGTACAATACTATAGCTTGGCCACTAACAGAACAGCTAAAGAAAGATGGATTCCTATGGGGAGAGGCAGCCACAGCAGCATTTGAGACACTAAAGAAGGCTATGACCATGGTACCAGTCCTAGCTCTACCGGACTTCACTCAGACCTTCATAGTGGAGACTGATGCTTCAGGGTACGGATTGGGGGCAGTGCTCATGCAAAATCGTCGACCCATTGCCTACTTCAGCCAGGCATTAGCAGCCAGAGTCAGGCTGAAGTCAGTATATGAGAGGGAATTAATGGCTATTGTCTTAGCCATCTAGAAGTGGCGACCCTACCTATTAGGTAGGCATTTCATTGTCAGAACAGATCAGAGAAGTCTGAAGTACTTGTTGGAGCAGCGGATGGTGACTGAAGAGCATCAGTGATGGCTTTCAAAATTGCTGGGGTATGACTTTGAAATTCAGTACAGACCAGGCGGGGAAAACAAAGCTGCGGATGCTTTGTCCAGACGTTTGGGTGAACTACAGACAGTGGTTGTGTCTATTCCTTTGATGTTAGATTGGGAGGCAATCAAAGTAGAGAGCTCGAAGGATGAGGTGTTGGGAAAGATCAGGGCTGATTTATTAAGGGAAGGTGATAGCCACCCAGGGTACTCAGTAGAGGGGACAGATTGCTGTATCAAGGGAGGTTCGTAATGTCCAGGACTTCTATCCACATCCCACACATACTCCAAGAATTTCATGGGAGCGCGGTTGGGGGTCATTCTGGGGTGCAGAAGACCTACAGGAGGATTGCTGCTGAGCTTTACTGGAAGGGAATGCATAGAGATGTAGAGGAGATGGTGGCCAGATGTGAGATTTGTCAGAGGAACAAATACATGGCTATGTCACCAGGGGGGCTACTACAGCCATTGGCGTTACCAGGAAGAGTATGGGAGGAAATATCCATGGACTTCATAGATGGGCTGCCCTGTTCAGAAGGCTTCACAGTGATCCTGGTGGTGGTGGATAGGGTGAGCAAGTATGCTCATTTTATTCCCCTCCGACACCCTTACACCGCGGTAACAGTGGCTTCAGCATTCATCAGAGAGGTTGTCAGGTTGCATGGGGTACCAGAGGCAATAGTGTCCGATAGAGACAAGGTGTTCCTCAGTCACTTTTGGAGGGAGTTGTTCAAGTTACAAGGAACAGTTTTGAAAAGGAGCACCGCTTATCACCCACAAACAGATGGCCAAACAGAGGTGGTTAATAGGAGCTTGGAAACCTACTTGAGGTGTTTTGTCTCGGAGACACCTAAGCTTTGGGCCAAATGGTTACCTTGGGCAGAATACTGGTACAACACCTCTTTTCACTCAGCTTCACAGATGACGCCATTCAAAGTGCTGTACGGAAGGGATCCCCCACACTTGGTCTATTTTGGGAGTAGCAGCACTCCTGTCTCGTCAGTAGAAGAGTACTTAGAGGAGAGAGACCGAGTACTTGAAGAGCTAAAGAGGCATCTACTGAGAGCACAGCAAATTATGAAGAAGCAGGCGGATGGGCATAGGAAGGACATACAGTTTGCAGTAGGGGAGAGGGTGTTTCTGAAGCTCCGACCATATAGAAGAAGACAGTTGCCAACAGGAGGAATGAAAAGCTGGCTCCAAGGTACTTTGGGCCCTATGAAGTGCTGGAGAAGATTGGGGCAGTAGCATACAGGTTGAAACTACCTCCATCGGCAACTATACATCTAGTGTTTCACGTGTCACAATTGAGAAAGGCCATTGGGGAGCACACCGCCAATTCTGAGCTAACAGCAACCCTGACTGAGGACTTAGAGGTGATTCTCGAACCTATGGAGCTCAAAGGGGTGCGCCAGAAAGAAGATAAAACTAAGGAAGTGTTGATCCAGTGGAAGAACCTTCCTGACTACGAGGCTACGTGGGAGCCATACTGAAGGATGAAGCAACAATTCCCTGATTTTCACCTTGAGGACAAGGTGATTCTTTGGGAGGGCGGTAATGTTACGCCGGCCCAGGAGGGGCCGGCTGGACCGGTCCAGGAGGGACCGGTCCGGGTCTATTCCAGGCGACGGAATAGACCCAGCGGAAGCCAGAGCCAGGGCGGAAACTTTGTGGAGCCCATTATGGGCTCAATGCAAGATTAGGAGGGAAATATTTTGAACTAAGGGGTGTTTAGGTAATTTGTAATATTCCTTTGTCTTTAATTAGGTGTTTTGGGAGGGATTTAGATTATCTGGAATTTGAATTATCTTGAGATCTAGGGTTTGGTGTGTTTGGGCTCTTGGCTTTGCCGGAGATTGTCGGAGAGTTTTTTCCTTCCTCTCGAATTGAAGGAAAGTTGTATCTTGCAAGTGCTTTTCATCCGTTAACGAAATAAAAATGTTTGCATCATTTCCTACGTGCTCTTCTACGTTTTCCTCTCAGAGTTTCTTGTATTTTGGCTGTTTTTTTCTGCTGTGGACAGCAGTTTTCCCTTGAATCCACTTGGTATTGGTGTGAAACACGTGGAAATCCAAGTGTTTCCTATCAAAGGCATGACACATGAGATGGTGACAAGCATGTGTGAGATAGATCAACGATCATTGAAAAGCGGGGAATTTGAGGGAAAAAGATGATCCGAGAGATATTTTTGCTCAGATACCAAGTTAGAATGGAGTGAGAATTGAAAGGATTATAAATTTACTTAATTGTCTTCCAATGCAAGCATATATGTGACTATATATAGGCTAAAAGAGAAAATAAAAAATTGATTATCCTCAATAATGATAAAATATTATAATAATAAATAGTATTAATTCCTATTATAAATATTTAGTCCATGTAACAATTTAGACATGATAATAATGCCACCCTTGATGATCCCATTTACTCATTAATGATAGGTCAAATCAACTCAAATAAATTTGAACCCTAATGACACCTTCAAAAATTACAAATACTTAATTATTTTGACTAGCAAACTGTTATGCCGGTCCACCTTGGACCGGCTCAACCTGGACCGGCCCAGCCGGTCCAGGTCTACTGCAGACGGACACAGAGCCGGGCGGAAGAGAGAGGGGGCCAAGGAGTGGGGTCCACTTGCAATTCAATTCAAACTTGGGTTAAGTGCTTTTGGAGGGAGAAGGAAGGGTAGGAAGTCCTTTTGCTTTTATTTTGAATTAGATTGTATTAATAGGGAGTTAAGGGGAGATTAGGGTTTCATCTTGATTTTTGAAAAGAGTTTTGTGTTCTAGGTTTTCTTGCTTGAGCTCTTGGCGTTGCCGGAGATTGTTGGAGAGTTGTTCTTTCTCTCGAATTAAAGAACATTATATCTTGCTTTGGTTTTGATCATCTACTAAGGGAATACAATTGTTTGCTAATGTTTTTCCAAAGTTTTCTCTCTTTTCTCTCAGCTTTTCCATTATTGGTGGCTATTTTCTATTGAAAACAGTGAAATATTGGTGAATTAGCGAAGATCCGATAGGAATCGCTTGGAATATTCAAGTGGTACCTATCAAATTGGTATCAGAGCGAAGATCCGGACGGTGGGGGGCTGTTTTCCACTGTTTCGCTGCAGATTTTTGCTTTTCGGATGGGATCCGGAGACCATTTTTTGGTTCCCATGGCATCTAAACGTGTAGAAGTCTTGGAGACCGAAGTGGGCCAATTTAAGGCGGATCTGGAGGAGAAGATGGCGACGTTGAGTGAGAATATGGAAGGGAAATTCATGGCATTGGAGGAGATGATGAAAAAGTTGTTGGAAGGGCAAGAAAGAGCTGTGCCAGCGGAGGAAAGAGGAGAAGGTAGTGGAAGCAAGGGTAAGGAGAAGGCAAATCCGTAAGGGGAAGATGAGGTGGAACTGCTTGGTAGCAACGGAAGAATGCTACATCGGGAGTCCATCAGGAGGGAAGAGCAGGAAAGAAGGAGAGACTTCAGGGAAGAAACAGAGGATGATTGGCGTCGTCAGAGGCCCGACCCAGTGGACCGGCCATGGGGGATCCATAATCACCATGGCGGAGCGCGAGGGGAAGATGGCTATCGACGGCCGAGGAGGGAGGATGAGCCCCGATATGGAGAAAGAGGAACTTGGGAAGACCCCATTGCCTGGGACAGAGGAGGCCATGGGGGGAACAGAGCATACAGGATGGACACGAGGGCCAGGAAGCTGAAAATGCCTGTCTTCGAAGAGGGAAATGTGGATGAGTGGATCCACAAGGTGGAAAGGTACTTTGCAGTGAATGGCCTTATGGAGGAGGAGAGATTGATGGTTGCTAGCATGTGCTTGGAAGGGGCGGCTTTTGCCTGGTTCAAGTACATGGATAAGTGGGATCCGGTGAGAACGTGGAGGGATTTCAAGGAGGCCATCAGAGAGAGATTCAGGGGGGGGCAGCCCATGGGAGATCTCCGAGCAGTTCTATGCCCTCACTCAGGAGGGGACAGTGGAGGAATACAGAAAGAAATTCGAGAGTCTGGTGGGCGACATGGAGGGCTTATCGAACAGCACGTTGGGGGGAACTTTATGAAGGGGCTCAAGCCAGAAATTAGGGATGCTGTGAAGGTCATGAGACCGAGAGACCTGAGGGAGGCAATGGAGTTGGCTCAGCTGGTGGAGAACCAGAAGACCAACGCTCGAAGTTGGCGGAACAACCACTCAGGAGGTCCCACCAGGACAACTACCACTTACTTGGCTCTAAAAGGGCCAAGCCCTAGTGTCCCTAGAGAGAGTGGAAAGGAGAAGAGCGGGGTGACTAGAACTGCAGGAAGCTTCAAGAAATTGACTGAGGAGGAGATGCAGGAGAAGAGGGCCAAGGGCCTTTGTTTCAGATGTGAGGAGAAGTTTGTTCCAGGGCACAGATGCAAGGATCGCGCTCTTCGGGCTCTCACCGTCTATATAGACGAGGCGCCTGAGGAGGGTGATGACTCTGATGAGGAGCAGAGTGACCCCCAGTTGGAGGTGGCCGAGGTATCCCTCAATTCTGTGATGGGATTTTACTCCTAGTCATACCATGAAGGTGAAGGGGAAGATCCATGGGAGGGAGGTAGTAGTACTGATCGATAGTGGGGCAACCCACAATTTCATATCCACCCAGGTGGCGGAGGAGCTGGGGATGGAGCCTACTGAGACAGGCAGTTATGGGGTGATGATGGGGACAAGAAAGATTGAGTCTAGCACGGGGATCTGCAAGGGGGTGGAGATGAGCCTACAGGAGATCAGGGTGGTGGAGGATTTCCTACCCCTGAGGTTGGGTAGCACCGATGTCATTTTGGGCATGAAATGGCTACAGACCTTGATTGAAACCAAGGTGAACTGGGGAACCATGGTGATGGAACTGATGGTAGAAGGCAAGAGGGCGAAGCTGAGGGGGGAACCAGGTTTGTCCAGAGCTGGAGTGTCACTCAGGTCGATGGTGAAAATTATCCATGAGGAAGGAGGAGGTTTCTTGGTGGAGTTGCAAAGCTTGGAGGATCAACAGGAGGGGGAAGAAAAACCCATTCCTGCGTTGTTTCAGCCCTTTCTACAAGAGTTCGAGGATGTGTTCCAACCTCCGGTGGGACTCTCACCTGACAGAGAGCGGGAGCATCAGATCATCCTGAAAGAGGGAGTCTCCCCTATCAGTGTGAGACCTTACAGATACCCTCAGGTGCAAAAAGATGAGATTGAGAAATTGGTGGGGGAAATGCTAGAAGGGGGGATCATTCAGCCCAGTGTGAGCCCTTTCTCTAGCCCAGTTCTGCTGGTGAAAAAGAAGGATGGGAGTTGGAGGTTCTGTGTTGACTACAGAGCTCTCAACAAAGAGATAGTGCCTGATAAGTTTCCCATCCCTGTGATTGACGAGTTGATGGATGAGCTGCATGGAGCTGCTTTGTTCACCAAAATTGATCTGAAGTCAGGCTATCATCAGATCAGGATGAGGAAGGAAGATGTGCAGAAGACAGCCTTCAGGACTCATGAGGGCCACTACGAGTTTCTGGTGATGCCTTTTGGCCTCACCAATGCACCAGCGACATTCCAGGCATTGATGAACCGGATCTTCAAGCCACACCTTCGCAGGTTTGTGTTGGTATTTTTTGATGACATTCTCATCTATAACAGGACTGAGGAGGAACACCTAGAACACCTGAGAGTGGTGTTGGGGGTGCTAAGGGAGCATCAGCTGAAGGCCAATTTTAAGAAGTGCGACTTCGCTCAGGCACAAGTGGAGTACCTGGGACACGTGATATCCCAGGAGGGAGTGGCTGCAGACCAGTCCAAGATAGAGGCAATGCTGGCCTGGCCTCAACCCAAGTCCTTGAAGGGGCTCAGAGGATTTTTGGGACTGACCGGCTACTACAAGAGGTTCGTGAGAGGGTACAGTACCATAGCAGGACCACTGACAGAGCAGTTGAAGAAGGACAATTTTTTATGGGGGGAAGCAGCTTCTGAGGCTTTTGAGAAGCTTAAGAAGGCCATGACAACGGTGCCAGTGCTCGCTCTGCCAGACTTCAACCAGGTGTTTGTGTTGGAGACAGATGCTTCAGGCTACGGATTGGGAGCAGTATTGATGCAGAACCACAGGGCCATAGCTTACTTCAGTCAGGTACTGTCTTCCCGGGCAAGGCTGAAGTCGGTCTATGAGAGAGAGCTGATGGCGATTGTACTGACCATCCAAAAGTGGAGACCTTATTTATTGGGCAGACATTTTATTGTCAGGACTGATCAGAGGAGCCTGAAATACTTTCTAGAGCAGAGGATGGTCACAGAGGAGAAACAGAGGTGGTTGTCCAAGCTGCTCGGATATGATTTTGAGATCCACTATCGGCCAGGACTAGAGAATAAGGCAGCAGATGCCTTATCACGCTGTATGGGGGAGCTCCAGGGGATTGCTGTATCAGTACCGGTTCTGATTGATTGGGGAGCCATCAAAGAGGAGAGCATCCAGAATGAGGAACTAAGGAGAATCAAAGAAGAAGTGCTTTCAGATGAAAACAGCCACCCAGGCTATACAGTTGTGGGGGAAAGACTGTACTATCAGGGAAGGAGTGTGATTCCTAAGTCTTCCATTCATATTCCCCATCTTCTACAGGAGTTTCATGGGAGTGCCATAGGAGGGCATTCAGGAGTGCAGAAAACTTATAGCTGAATTGCTGCTGAATTGTACTGGAAAGGGATGAGGAAAGACATAGAGGAGATGGTGGCTAAGTATGACACCTGCCAGCGGAGCAAGTACATGACGATGGCACCAGGGGGATTACTACAGCCTCTGGCCCTACCAGAGAAGGTTTGGGAGGAGATTACTATGGATTTTATTGATGGGCTTCCAAATCAGAAGGGTACACGATCATATTTGTAGTGGTTGACAGATTGAGCAAATATGCTCATTTCATTCCCTTGAGACACCCATACACTGCAGTATCAGTAGCAGCAGCTTTTGTGAGAGATATAGTCCGCCTGCATGGGGTACCGGAGTCTATTGTTTCGGATAGGGACAAGATGTTCCTGAGCCATTTTTGGAGGGAGTTATTTAGGATGCAGGGCACAGTATTGAAGAGGAGCACATCATATCACCCACAGACTGATGGGCAGACGGAGGTGGTGAATAGAAGCTTGGAGACATACTTGAGATGCTTTGTGTCTGAGACACCGAAGCAGTGGGCCAAATGGCTGGCCTGGGCAGAATACTGGTACAACACCTCCTCTCACTCGGCTACCAAGATGACACCTTTTAAGGTGTTATATGGAAGAGACCCCCCACACCTGGTACACTACGGCCATAGGAGTACTCCAGTATCTGCAGTGGATCAGCATCTGAAGGAAAGAGATCAAGTGTTGGACGAGCTCAAGAGGCATCTTCTCAGAGCCCAACAGATTATGAAGAAACAGGCGGACAGTAAAAGGAGGGATATACAGTTTGGAGTTGGAGACAAGGTCTACTTGAAGCTCCGACCATACAGGTAGAGGACTATAGCCCAAAGGAGAAATGAGAAGCTAGCAGCAAGATAGTTTGGCCCTTTCGAAGTGGAGGAGAAAATCGGGGAGGTGGCATACAGATTGAGGCTTCCTCCAACAGCCAGAATACACCCCGTTTTTCATGTATCACAGTTGAGGAAAGTGGTGGGGAAGCATGCAGTAAGCCCAGAGCTGCCCAGCACATTGAGGGAAGACATGTAAGTGACACTGGAGCCTCTAGCGGTAGAAGGAGTGCGCATCAATGAAAAGGGGGAAAAGGAAGTGAAGATTAGGTGGAGCGGCCTCCTAGATTATGAGGCCACATGGGAGCCATTGGAGAGGATTGCAGTGCAGTTTCCTGCCTTCCACCTTGAGGACAAGGTGGTACTTTGGGAGGGGGGTAATGTTATGCCGGTCCACCTTGGACCGGCTCAACCTGGACCGGCCCAGCCGGTCCAGGTCTACTGCAGACGGACACAGAGCCGGGCGGAAGAGAGAGGGGTCCAAGGAGTGGGGTCCACTTGCAATTCAAACTTGGGTTAAGTGCTTTTGGAGGGAGAAGGAAGGGTAGAGAAGTCCTTTTGCTTTTATTTTGAATTAGATTGTATTAATAGGGAGTTAAGGGGAGATTAGGGTTTCATCTTGATTTTGAAAAGAGTTTTGTGTTCTAGGTTTTCTTGCTTGGGCTCTTGGCGTTGTCGGAGATTGTTGGAGAGTTGTTCTTCCTCTCGAATTGAAGAACATTGTATCTTGCTTTGGTTTTGATCATCTACTAAGGGAATACAATTGTTTGCTATTGTTTTTCCAAAGTTTTCTCTCTTTTTTCTCAGCTTTTTCATTATTGGTGGCTGTTTTCTATTGAAAACAGTGAAATATTGGTGAATTAGCGAAGATCCGATAGGAATCGCTTGGAATATTCAAGTGGTACCTATCACAAACAAAAAACATGCATACATCCTCACAAATAAGTGCTCCTCATAATCTAGTTGCATACGCTCTTAGGTTGAGAGACAATGGAGGTTCAATAAACAATGACATCGTAAGTTAAGGTATAATATAACAGCTAATTAGCAAAAATGAGAGACCTAAGCTGTTATATTTCAATATGAGCTAAATATTTTCAGAACCAGAAAAGCTTTCTAATTCATCAAATGCAACTTCCAAATGATATAGATCTATGTGTTTTAAAATTTCAATTGCTACTCCACAAAAAACATATGAGCAAATTTAACTAATATCTGAAACATGCACCTGACATATCTAAATCAACAGACAAAGGACACCCAAAAACTTGAGAATTTATCTCCTAAAGTTACAGAATTGCACAAAATATTTCTTGAAACTCAACAATTATATATTTTGTTCTTGGGATAAATGCAAAATCTATTATTCATCAATAATAATCACCGACCATAACTTTATCAAAGGGTTACCTAAATATGACGAATGAGTAAACGGTACTGAATTGCGCTTGAATATCAGGTAGAATGAATATAAAAACAAATAACAGCTAAGAAACAAACAATATGTTAACAACAATAAAAACAGGTAGGAAACCCAAAAAGAACAAGTACATAAACCATCAAAAACTGAGATACAAACCTGCATTTATCTCATTCATTGCTTTACGCACAAAAGAATCAGGTATAATGTCAACCATAAGAATCTGCTCAATATTATATCCATAAGCTCCCATTACCTGGTCAGTTATATTCAGGAACAGGTTAATATAAGTTACAATGCAGGATAAAGATAAGTAAGGATGATAACTTATTCAAAACTCAAATTTGATGATCACTCGAATCTTAATTGAGATTTTAAATTTACTTCCAACTCAAGGATGGTTTGCTCAGTATCAAATTGATTCAACACAAAATTGACTCAAAACATGTAAGCATAAACATTTACATGCATGTCTTCACTACATATATATGTATAGGATGTTTAGAACAATTTTTAAAAATACTTGGGCAAATCAACAAAAATAGACCAGGAATCAATCATTTTTTTCAGGACTTGCAAAGTTTGCTCAACTCTAAACCAATTTCGAGTTTAGGCAAGTTTTCTTGAAATCGGCCCAGTACCAGCCCAAGACATAAGCAATTCTTATATTTCACAGAACAAAGAACATTCAAATTGGAATATAGGTTGCCAAATGTCATGATCAAGTTAAATTCAAGCATGAAATAAGGTGTGAAGATAGCATGTAAATCTACAAATTAAACAGAAAGGGAAATTTTGCACATATGCAAACTTGTTTACAGGAAATATATAGTTTAAACCCATGTTCTGCACAAAAACACAGCTTAAAAACCAGAAAAATAAACTAATTTACTGATTTTATTAAGAAAACGAAGGTGAGAATTGATATTGCTGATATGGAAAGAAATACAGTAGTCAAATAACAAGAAGACCAATTTTATGACCTCAGATATACCCAGTCAAAATAAAAGAAACGATTTTTTCATTGCCAAGCAAGTAAAGAAATTGCTGAAAAGTTTCAGTTGTTGAATGATATTTAGTTTCTAAGACATTGAAAATTATTCATATACCTAAAACTAACTAAAAAGATAAGAAGATTCAATTACAAAATCCATGATGTCCGGAGACAAATGCAAACAGAAGATTTAAGCTACCTTTTCAAGTTCATCCAGTACAGCCTTTGCCACTTCACCCTTTTGTTCAAAGAGATCATCAAGAGTCATTCTCGGGACATGGGCCCGAACCACTGAAATTGGAAATAAGGGGAACAACGTCATTTAGAACTTAGAAGAGGCACACAATTATGAAATATGAACTCATATGAGGGTCCATTTCGTTTATTGAAGAACAAAGAAAAATCATGAAATTTGACAGAAAAGCTCTCAAATACAAGAAGAACAATTATTTGATTGGTTGTAGTTAGCAATTATTATTATTTTTAGCTGCAGAAATCCTCTCAAATACAATGATTTCATTTTCACACATAAAAGGAGAGGAAAGCGAAATCAACATTTTCTTAAACATGTTTTCGACCAAAAGCAACCAAATTACGCTTCAAACTAATTTAAGAAATGGTGTTACCATCAAAAACATAAGCTCGAATCTGTTCCTGGGGATTTTGCAACTCATAGAATGCATCATCAGCGTTTTCCTTGATAACTCGATACTGAATAGAACAAAGTAATTGCACAAAAACATTGTCCTGCAGAGATTGAATCAAAGTTAATTTCGGATTATGCCCTCAAAGCATAACTTTTGACAACTTAGACATATATAAAGAGCGAAGATTCAAAGTTGACCACATATCAACAAAGAGTGGAGACATAGATTAGATTACCGACTTGCATCAACGAAAATTGCTCCTAACAAAAGATCAAAAGGCTCTAACCGAATTATCACAAAGAAATGAGAAAATAAACAAACGTTAAACCCTATATGTTGAAAAATGGGAGCTTTCGACAAAAACTGTAATCGGCGTTAAGGTTTTCCGATTCAGAGACAATTTCAAGATTTGAAACGGGTGAATTGTGCGGCTAGATGGGCGGACCTTGGTCTTAGTCTCGATGCGAACTTCCAAAGAAAATACACGTGTAGATAGGACGCCGGCAAGGCACTCTCCGGCGAATGGGTTTAAAAAGTGGAAGCCCGGGCCGGCGATTCGCTGGAACCGCCCCCACTGCTCCACCACACCCACAGTCGCTTGTCCGATGCAAGCGAAGCAGAAGAACCCTTTCGACGTCATCCTCAAGTTCTCTCTCTCTCTCCCTCCCTCCCTCCCTCCCTCTGAGCGTATCTATCCCTGTTCGGGCGTTCGAGTTCCACGCGGCGATTTGATGAAAGAGAGTGGTTGGTGCCTCTCTACTTGTCGTTGCCCGTTCAATGATGCCTTCAACATATTTGGATTTCTTTATACCCACAAAATAATAAACTTTAAAGGAATTATAGGCCATGAGTACATTGATTAAAGCTCAACTTAAGAATATAATGCTAAAAATAAATCAAAAATCTCAAATTTATAGATTTCAACGCTAAAGTCTAAAATTTTATGTATTTTATTGAGATAGCGCTTAAAAAAAATCTATATTTATGATTAAAATCATCAAGATTAAGACTTTGCATGGGACAACTTTCTTTCTGCTTCTTAAAATAAATTTTAATACAAAAATTAAGAAGTAGAAAGAAAGTAGTCTCAAACGAAGTCTAAATTAGGTGTGCCGACAAACATAACAAATTTCAAAGATAAAAAAAATAAAAATAAAATAAAAAATGGATGAAAGGTGGGTTGTCAATGATAACATAAGGATTATAATCAAAGAAATTTTATTATTCAAAGAACAATAATAACATAACGATGCAAATAAAACTTATAGGGAACTCAACAAAGGACCTTTAATGCTAAGCCATTGAATTTGCCGCCCACTAGTCGAGGTTATTCTCCAAAGAGAACTCGTTGAGAGAGTCCATCATTTGACAAGGGGTTCTCGTTCGAAGAACTCGTCAAATATATTCTCTCTTAATTTAACACTCACCCGAAGTTATCCGTAATTAATTGATGGTTACAAGTATATCTCATCCCTAATATGACTAGCAATAAATATGTAATTATTCCTGATATGTCATCAAAAAATTATCTTAAACGGGCGCGAATCTCAATGCAAATTAAGTTGGAAACTTTAAAAATTAATTTGGAGACCATTCGAACTCCGATTTCAGCAAACTTACAGTCGAACTGAGCGTCTCGGAAATACGAACCCAACGACACCAAATTCGACTCAATCCGAGCCCAAATGTTCAAATTAAGGACCCGAAGCGCTGTTGGAAGGTTTGAACTACAATTTGGGTTACCAAGCGATTTCCAAACTTGACGAGCTTATACTTGAATCGAGCGGCTCGACGAGACGAATCCAACAAGCCCAAGATTGTCAAATTCCGACATCATTAAGGTCTTCAATTGTCTAAAGAATAGTGTATGATCAAGGGATTCAACATCGGCCGTTCATCCGACCACTCCTCATTTACCTTTGATCTCTCATCTATTTACGGGTCATGCCACTCCAGAAATCTATAAATAGAGCTCCCTCTCCTCTTGAGAGGGGAGGCGAAGCCTAAGGAAAAAAGAGAGAGATCGGAGATCACTCTTGCTTCCTTGCCTCCTCGACCACCGCCAGACTTCCGCCGGACCACCACCTGACGCCTTGTGCTCCGCCGGACCACCACCTGAGGCCCTCACCTCCGCCGGACCACCGTCTGACGTCGTTGCTCCGCCGGACCACCACTTGAGGCCCTCACCTCCGCCGGACCACCGCCTGACGCCGTTGCTCCGCCGGACCACCTCCTGAGGCTCGAACTTCTTCCGGACCACCACTTGAGGTCCTCACCTCCGTCGGACCACCGCCTGACGCCGTTGCTCCGCCGGACCACCACCTGAGGCCTGGACTACTGCCGGACCACCACTTGAGGCCCTCACCTCCGTCAGACCACCGCCTGACGCCGTTGCTCCATCAGACCACCACCTAAGGCCCAGACTTCTTCCGGACCACCACTTGAGGCCCTCACCTCTACCGGACCACCGCCTGACGTCGTTGCTCCGCCGGACCACCACCTGAGGCCCGAACTTCTGCCGAACCACCACTTAAGGCCCGGACCCCGCCGGACCACCACCTTACACCCGAATTTCTACCAAAGTATCGCCCTGCCGACTACGGTCCTCCCGACCTCCGTCGCCTATTACGGTCACTCCGACCTCCATCACAGGACAACGATCTTTCAGACCCCGGTCTCCTGCCAACAACGGTCTTTCAAACCCTGGTCTCCTGTCGATTACAGTCCTCACGACCTCCGTCGCCTACTACGGCCACTCCGACCTCCATCACAGGACAATGATCTTTCTGACCCAGTCTCCTACCGACTACGGTCCTCCCGACCTCCGTCACCTACTACGGTCGATCCGACCTCCATCACAATACAATGGTCTTTCAGACCCCAGTCTCCTGCCGACTACTGTCCTTCAGACCATCGTCGCCTACTATGGTCCATCTGACCTCCATCAACAGACAACGGTCTTTCTGACCCCGGTCTCCTACCGACTACGGTCCTCCCGACCTCCGTCGCCTACTATGGTCACTCCGATCTCCATCACCAGACACGGTCTTTCAGACCTCGGTCTCATGCCAACAACGGTCTTTCAGACTCCTATCTCCTACCAACTACGGTCCTTCAGACCTTCGTCGCCTACTACGGTTCTTCCGACCTCCATCACTAAACAACGATCTTTCTGACTCCGGTCTTTTGCCGACTACAACCCTTCCAACCAAACAAACATGTATATGTAACTCTCACCATGTAATGCACTTTATATGATGTACATTTGTTACATCAATCCAAGGCCTTCTCCCAAGGAAGGGCCTCATTTGTAATCGACTGCAAATACTAGTTGATTCATTCAAACTGGGCCAGGCCCCGTGGTTTTTCCCCCTTTTCAAGGGTTTCCACGTAAAAACTCTGGTGTCTCTTATGAACGCTACACACTCACTCTTATCTTATTGTGTGCTGGATCTTCGTACAAATACGTTAAACTTTATATTTCTCTACCACCGCGAATACTCCAGGACGCAACAATACCTTTTTTATAAATATTGATCATTAGTTCAATATGAGTGGTACAAATCTAACAAAATACTCTACAATAATTTTCTATGAAAACTCCCTTTGGGTATTAAATTTTATGCTGGGGTCTTATTGAATCAAATTTTGAATTTGAGTCAAAAATTGATATCGTTATTATTCATGTTAAGTTTAAACGAGTTGATCTCGCGTTAAACAAAATCTTATTTGGGAAATCAAGTAATGGTTGAGTTAAGCGCGTTGTATTGATACAAAAAATGTATGATCCATGATACATCATCACAAAATTAGCTTGATCGGGCACGAATCTCGAGGCAAAAGATAGTTGGAAACTTCAAAAATTAATTCCGAGAGCACCCGAACTCCGATTTCAGCAAGCTTATAGTCGAACTGAGCGTCTCGGAAATACGAACTCAACGACACCAAATTCGACCCAATCCGAGCCCAAATAGGTCCGAATCATGGACCCGAAGCGCTGTTGGAAGGTTTAAACCGCAATTTGAGTTACCAAACGGACTCCGATTTTAACGAGCTTATACTCGAATTGAACGGCTCGACGAGACAAATCCAACGAGCCCAATATCATTGAATTCCGACATCACTAAGGCCTTCAAATTTCCAACGAACGGTGTACGATCGTAGGATTCAATATCGGCCGTCTATTTGACCACTCCCTATTCGCCCCTGATCTCACGCCTATTTACGGGCCATGCCACTCCAAAAAATCTATAAATAGAGCCATCATTTCTCATAAATGGGGGTCCAAGCAAGAAGAGAAGGAAGAGGAGAAGGAAGAAGCTCCTCCTCGACCACCGTTGGAACCTCGCCGGACCACCATCGGAGCCTCGCCGGACCACCGCCGGAGTTTCACCGCACCACCATCTCAAGGCCCGACGTTCAGACCCGACGCGCTACTGAAGGCCTGACATTCAGGCCCAACGTTCTGCTCAAGGCCCGACTTTCAGGCCTGATGTCTTCATCTGAGGCCCTCACCTTCTCCAGAAGCCCTCACCTTCGCCAAAGGCCCTCTCCTCCGCTAGACTACCACCTGACGCAGTTGCTTTGTCGGAACACCACCTGAGGCCTGAACTTCTGCTGGGCCACTACCTGACGTCCAGAGTTCTACCAAAGTACCGCCCTACTACGGTCCATCCGACCTCCATCACCAGACAACGGTCTTTCAAACCCCAGTCTCCTACCGACTACGGTCCTTCAGGCCTTCGTCGCCTACTATGGTCCCTCCGACCTCCATCACCAGACAACGGTCTTTCAGACCCCAGTCTCCTACCGACTACGATCCTTCAGGCCTTCGTCGCCTACTATGGTCCTTCCGATCTCCATCAACAGACAACGGTCTTTTAGACCCCAGTCTCCTACCGACTACGGTCCTTCAGGCCTTCATCGCCTACTATGGTCCCTCCGACCTCCATCACTAGACAACGATCTTTCAGACCCAGTCTCCTACCGACTACGGTCCTTCAGGCCTTCGTCGCCTACTACGGTCCATCCGACCTCCATCACCAGACAATGGTCTTTCTGACCCCGGTCTCCTGCCGACTACGGTCCTTCCGACCAGACAAACATGTATATGTAATTCCTATTATGTAATGCAATCTATATGATGTACATTTGCTATATCAATCCGGCCTTCTCCCTAAGAAGGGCCTCATTTGTAATCGACTACAAATACTAGTGGATTCATTCAAACTGGGCCAGGCCCCGTGGTATTTCCCCCTTTTCAGGGGTTTTCCACGTAAAAACTCTGGTGTCTCTTATGAATGTTTCACCCCCTCTCTTATCTGCTTGTGTGCTGGATCTTCGTACAATGTTAAGACGTTAAACCATATATTTCTCTACCGCCGCGAATATTCCAGGACGCAACAATCCATATAAAAGTTGTTTGGTTGCCTGCAAAGTCAAAGTGACTGTGAAATATTTCAAATGCAAGAATTTTGAAAACATTGACAATTGATTTGAAGTAAAATAAATATACTGTAAAATTTTGATGCATTTGAAATTTATCTTATTATTTATTTGTATGTATTTAAAATTTTCAAAATTTAAACAAGTTTCAAATGCATCAATTTATTATAATTAATGCGGCCCTCCGCCTCATGAAATTATTATGTGCGAACATCGAATCGAAACATAATCAGAGTGCATCATGCCACCCTTTTGCTGTGTACCCCTATGAGCCGGGTGACATGACACACTATGATTTAGCTCATTCGATGTCAATTAGGGGTGTAAACGAGTCGAGTATTTACCTTATCAAGCCTGGCTCGTTTAATCCTTAATGAGCTCGAGCTCGGTAAGTGGGCTCGAGCTCGATTCGTTTAGGAAATATCAAGCTCAAACTTGACTCGCAAGCTCGAGCTCGTTTGAAAAATTGTAGATGCGGATAGATTTTTTTTATAAAATAAGCTTTCAAATATTATAAAAAAATAATTATATATATCGAGTAGCTTGATAAAATTTTGAGTCAAGTCAGGTTGAGCTCAAACTCGAGCTCGTTTATCATTCGAGCTTGATTGTAGGCTCGAACTCGAAGCTCGATAAACTCGGCTCGCGAGCTCGTTAACGAGTCGAGTTCGAGCCAGCTCACGGCTCACTTACACCCCTATTGTCAATAATTTCTCCTCTGCCTTATTTTCTTCTTAGTATAAGAGAGTGGGACCCAGCCCGCGAAATCACGTGACGCTTAATTATTTCTTAAATCATCCCGCCTATCAGTGAGCACTATTCATTTAAAATTAGAGCTAGTTAATTTACCTGAAAGATCCGCACCAACATCTCGAAGACGAAAGCCGAGGCTTCCTGGAACCTTCCTTGCCATCAATATCATCCAGCTCTGAGTGCAGGTGAACGCCCGCTGCAGATTCTCGGCCACTCCTCATCCTTTTTATACCTTCGCCCACCCTTCTCCGTCCTTCACTATGCCAACCATCAGATCGGCCACGGAAAACCTAACCCTATCCCCAAAGATCGATCTGGCCGTCTCCACCTCGAGATCCTTCCGGGAACGGTCCCGGAGCTGCGCGGTTCTGGAGCCACCGTGAGCTTCGGCCGTGCAGGATCTTCGTCGATCCAACGGCCGGAGAAGCGATCGGACGTCCGTCACGTCCCGTTGTGGCGCGCGGCGGAGGGTGGAGATAGCGGGAGGATGGCTAAGCTTTTGATGAACGTGACGCTGGAGCGGAGTTTGGGTCCGATCCATGTGGTGATGTCGCCGGAGAACACGGTGATGGATTTGGTCCGGACGGCGGTGGAGGTGTACGTTAAGGAGGGAAGGAGGCCGCTGCTGCAGTGTGCAGATCCGAAAGGGTTCGAGCTGCACTACTCGCAGTACAGTCTAGAAAGTACGCATTCTTTTGCTTCGACTTTACTTTTTTTTTTTTTTTTTTTTTTTTTTGGGGTAAATTGAGGGCTTCGACTTTACTTAACTAGAATTGTGTTGCACCGCATGCAATATTACGCTGTTTTTTTTTTGTGGAGTACAGTTCTCCTAGCTTTGGAATAGGTGAAATTGTGGCAGCTACTTCTCGAAGTCGATGAATTTTTTTTACTCGCCTGATTAATATTATTTTTTATCATATATAAAAAAATGTACAGTTTATTATTTAGTTTATATTTTTTTATTCTATGCTCTTGTGTGTTGCGGCTGCTTTCCGTTTCTTCCTCCATTAGAGCGTTGTCGATTCAGAAGGGAAACTAGTTCGCATAGCCATCCTCTGTCTCCACCCTATTTTTTTTTTTTTTGGAAAATGAGAGGCTGAGCCCAAAATCATTGATATAATGATGTAAAAGTAGGCTCAAAACGGTATTAGAACCCATAGAGAATTACAGAAGAGGGGAGTAGAGAAAATAAAGCAAAATAAGACATATTCCATAGACAAAAAACATGACTTGGAAAGTGCAAAATCACCCATAGCTAGGTGAAGTATCTGAACATCTCAAGCGCGGATCACTCCCTGGTTGCCGAAGAATTATTCTGTGTGGAGTGCGGAGGGCGTCCGGAGATCAATAAAAATGTGCCACGTCACCCCATTGGTGGGTACCCAGCTTGGTACCTCTAGGTATTCAGTGCTTAACTAGACGGTTCTCCCGTCCGGTCTCCGTACGAAATAAAAGCTCTTGTGAGAGTGGCCATCCAAGGGAACATAATGATGGCGGGTGCAAAGCTCTTATCATCCTCTTGCAAAACCTCAAAAAGATTGTCCAATCTAGCATAAAAGGAATAACAACCAGGTAGCCTGCAAGATACAGGAAGGAAAATCCAGCCACTCGTCGGGATAAATGTAGAGCCCCGGTGCAAAAAAATAACCCCATGGCGCAACACAGAATAAGGGAGAACATATCAGATAGGTGTGAACTAGAGTTGTTGGATCAGACGCAGGATTTCTTCAAAGTTCTTCGAGTTAGAGACATTGGCCATTGTTGCGTCTTGGAATATTCGTGGCGGTAGAGATATATAAATTTCAGTGTCTTTGCTTTATATGAAGATCTAACAAACATATAGATAAAAGAGTAGAGATATAGTGTTCATAAGAGATACCAAGATTTTTACATGGAAAATCCTGAAAAAGGGAAAAGCTCGGGGTCTGGCCCAATTTAAATGAATCCACTAATGTTTGCAGTTGATTACAAATGAGGTCATTTCTTAGGGGGAAGGCCTTGGCTCGCTATAGCCAATATACATCATATAGAGTGCATTACATGGTGAGAATTGGAAGATTCAGTATTGACATGTTGTTTTGTCGGCAGGACCATAGTCAAAGGACGACAGAGGTCGGAAAGACCATAGTCGGGTGACGATAGTCGGAAAGATCATTTTCAGGTGATGGAGGTCGGAAGGACTATAATCAGTGATTGACGAAGGTCAGTAAGACTGTTATCAAGTGATGTAGGTCGGGGGGACTGTAGTCGGCGGGCAACGAACGTCAGAAAGATCGTAATCTGGTGACGAATATTAGAAGGAATGTAATCAATCTAGTGATGGTAGTCAGAAATATCGTAGTCTAACAATAGAGGTCAGAAGGACCGTAGCAAGCGAGCGACAAAGGTTGGAAAAATCGTAATTGGGCGACGGTTGTCGGGAGAAAATATGATAAGAATTGGTGGCAGACGTAAGTTCAATAATAAATTTGTGGTTGACTATAATTTCGATGATGGTCGGTGGTCGGGCATAAAATCGACAATAGTTGGTGGTCGGACGAAAGTTCGGCGAAAGACTAGTGAAGGTCGGTGTCCGGACGTAAATCTGATAATAATTGGTAGTCGGGCGAAAGTCCTGTGACAATCGGTAGCCGAGAGTAAGTCCGGCGATAGTCGGTGACCAAGCAGTGGTCGAAGAAGAGTTTGGTGACAAGAGAGATCTCATATTTCACTTCCCGTCCTCTCTTTTTTCTCTTTCTTGCTCTCATGCTTCCTCCTCCCCCTCAATGAAGAATGAAAGGTCTATTTATAGTTTTTTGAAAGTGGTATAGCCAATAAATAGGGAGGAGATTAAGAACATGTTGTGAGTGTTTTGAATGGACTGTCGATATCGATTTCTTTGATCGTGGATCATTTATTGAGTATTTAAGTGATTTAATGATATCATAATTCAACGATCTTAGGCTTGTTGGATTCGTCTCGTCGAGCCGCTCGATTCAACTATAACTATGTCACGTTTGAAAACCGTTTAGTCGTCTAATTTATGGTTTGAACCTTCCAATGGTGCTTTGCATCTTTGATTTGGACCCGTTTGGGTTTTGATTGAATCGAATTTGGTGTTGTTTTGGAGTTCGAATGATTTTGAATTTAATTTTAAAAGTTTTCAACTTAATTTGGCCTCGAGATTCGTGCTCGATCAAGATTAATTTTTTTATGATATACAGCCATAATAGTTCTTCTTATTACGTGACAAGTAGTAGCAAGAATGCTAATGGAATGCTTAAAGCACCTGAAAATTCTCTTCCGCCAAATGCAATAGATACAACAACAAGCATGTAAGCAGTAAAACATTCTAACAGTCAAAAGTAATAGTAGGGGAGGTCCAAAATATAGTGGAATAATTGAATGATGTTAGGTCTCAGTAAAAAAATAGTAGCCCAAGGTATAAAATGGGTGATAATATTAAATGAGTAATCACATTCAATGAATAGTAGATGTGCATTGTTTTCATTAGAATTGTTGCATAAATGACTGAATGTTTCAGCATGTATACCCTTTCTGATTAACTTATCAGTAGTTTTCAACCCACCAATGATCACCAACCAACCAAGCAATGCATGCAAGATAGAGTGCATTGAACACAAGTCCAATGCATGCAAGATAGAGAGCAAATCATGAAATCTCACCTGATTTCCATGACTTAAACGAGTGGACAGCGACATACAAAGGATTTTCTTTGGGTTTGGAAAGTAAAAGCGAGGTTTTCTAAAGAACCTACGGCTTTGGAGCGTTATACATGCAACCATTGGCTTAGGGTTAGGGCATCTCCAACGGATACGCAAACGCTCGTTTGCCGTGGAGAAGTTCGCTCCAACGGAGCGCGAAATCTTGCGGCATAACCTCGCCAATGAACAGTGCGACGCCATATTTGGCGTCGCACTGTTCACCCGCCATTTGTTTTTTTTTTTTTTTTAATTTGAAACTTAATTATTAATTTTAAAGATTAAAAATTAGAATTTTTTTTATTAATTAAAATAATAAATTAGAAATATCTTATTTTTTAGTAATCTAATTTTTTTTTTACAAAATTAATTAATGTAAGTTAATATTAAGAGAAAAATTAAGATAAAATTCTCATACATAAAAGATATTGAGAAGTACAATTCCAAAAAAAAATCAAAATACAGATTACATTCGAATAACAAAAAATTAAAATAACAAGTAACAACAATCTAATAATCAGGAAGATTGGCATCGGCTCCGCCAAAATCACTGAGATATTGTCCAAATGAGCTTGAAGAAGGAGGTTGTTGTTGATATTGTTGATGTTGTTGTTGACCGAACCTCTTTTACCTTGTATTTTTCTCGTTCTTATTTATGTGTTCTAATGTAATTTTCAATTTTTTTAATAAATATTTATTTATGACATATTTATATTCCAAATTATTTTATAGAGCAAAAAATATTTGTTTTAATTATATTAGATTTAATTCAAAAATTCGATAAATAATATTAATGATTAAAAATATGTAAAATGAAATATGGAGAAGAATATACTAGGAATATTCTTTTTTGGTGTTAGAAAATGGAGTTCGGTTGGAGACAAGTTAGTGCATTTTGGTGTATTACTGCATTTTGGAGTGGAAAATGAGTTTTTCGGTTGGAGATGCCCTTAGGGACCTAGGTCTTTCTAAGTTTTAAGAGTTTTACCTCGCCGGGTTGTCACGGTGTAGCCACTATCCACTCGCCTTGTCAAAAGGCGAGAAAACGGAGGAATGGAGGAGAAAATTGCTGCCCAAGAAATCTAAGCTGCTGGTTTCGCCGCCGACACTTCGCTGATATCGCTGTTTGAGCTGAATGGAAGAGGAAGAAGCTTGAATTTGCTGTCAAGATGTCCCCAAGTACTGTCTTGGCTGTTTGGAGCGTTTAGATGCTGGCTTTGCTGTCCCGAGTTCGCCGGAGTCGAAGGAAGAAGGAGAAGAAGCTGCTATCTTCACTGACCTTAGAGGAGGGAAGCAAATGGATGTCTCAATCTTTGCTCGGCTCCTTTGGAATGCACAAGAGGCTTCGAACCACCGGCCGCAACCTTCTCTGGTTCGGCTAGGCCACTCGATTCACCTGGACCGCACGCAGGGAGACACGCGAAGGAATCCGTACGGGGAGGCCTTTGCATCTCCCTCTCTTGCTCTACGCTTGAGATTCACGTAAGCCGAAGAGGCTCTTCTCTCGTCTCCCGCTCCCTCTATATGCCAAACGAGGGGATTTTCGCTCTCTAGTGGATTTTGCTGTAGCCGCGCAAATCAAAGGGAAGTAACGGGAAACAGGGCGGGATTCCATAGGAAAATTGAGCTGTTCATTTGATTTCTTGATTTGGGAAGTCAAATGAGCATAAATTTGACAATTATGGATGGAATTGAGCCCTAATCCTATTTGGGTCTGATTGGGTCCAATCGGAATTTTATGAAATTAGACTAGAATTGACACGGAATTGTATCGAATTTGGTTCGACGAGGCTCAATTGGGTTTGATTTGGACCGATTTAGGATAATTCGATCAATTTGATTTTAATTTAATTAGATTGAGCTTAGTTTAATTAAATTGTCAATCTAAATAAATTGAGGCTCGATTTGAGTCAAATTGTGTTTGACGGTGATCGATCGCATCAATCAAGTGCGATCGAGCTCGAATTAGCTCGATTCGGGCAAAATCGACCTCGATAATCAATCACTGTTTTTAAATATAATAAAAAAAGTAGAGCTGTCAATATTGGACCCGACCCGAAAATTTCGGGTTTGGATTGACCCGAATCCGAAGCGGGTCGGGTTCGGGTCCGGAAAACCGACACGTTTGAAAAATCGGGTCGGGTTCGGGTTGAACCGGGAACCCGGGAATGACCCGGAATGACCCCGCCCCGTCGCGTAGAGTAGCATCCTGAGGTCATGTCAACGTCGCGTCAAGTCCACTGCGTCGCGCGTCCCGCTGCGGCGCTGCCGTCAGCCCACTGCTGCCGCCGGGTAGTTTCTGGCGTTAGTTCTGCGTCCCGCAGTCGCGCGAGTCCTGGCATCCCGCGTCACTTCTGCGTCGTGCGTCCGGCTGCCGCCGGCTTCCGCTGCGTCGGGCGTCTCGTTTCTGCTGCATCGTGCATCCCGCAGGTCGGGTCGGGTCCGGGTCCAAAAAATTGACCCGTTTGAAAAACTGGTCGGGTCGACCTGAACCCGAATAGTGCCGGGTCAGTTTCGGGTTCGACCCGAACCCAATCCGTGACCCGAAATTGACACCTCTATAAAAAAGTGATGAATATTTTCATTGATATTACGATCTCTTTAAAGGAGGTTAGCGTTCAAAATCCAATTCGAAAGCTTTTTTCAATTTTGTAAAGGGTGCAGTCTAGCGTTCATCTTGATGAATCCTTATATAGCCCATTCGCTGAAAAGTAAAATCAATTTTCTTAGAATACCATTTTCATCTATTAGAATTGGGCTTCGTTTGGGATGGTTTTTCACTATTTTTTAAAGTAGCTCTTTAATATAATTTTTTTTTAATTTTTTTTATAAAAAACTGTTTAAAAAAATAATAAAAAAATCATCCCAAATAAAATCTTAACTTACAAATTACAATCTATAGTTCTGATATGTGCTTTTTGCTTGTGATGAACAGGTCTCGATCCACAGGAAAAACTGAAAAATCTTGGATCTCGCAACTTCTTTCTATGTTCCCGTTCTTCCAAACCCAAAGCTCTAGCCGGTAACAGCTCCAACTAGGAATTGTTATTATCTTGCATGTCATTTGCTTTACGTTTGGCAGCTTAAAAGTTACCTATTTTCTCAAAAGCAATAGTGTGCTTATGAATTGCGCCGAGAGTTTGTTCTCCAACAGTCATTATAATTAATGTGGTGTTTGAGTTTTTAGCATTTGAAATGTTCTGATTTTATTTTACTTTTGTTTTTTGTGAGAAAGGTGATTTTAACGTTGTTGTCAGCTCAGTTTTTTTAGTGTGAGAAATTATTCTGTGCGGTCACCATACTGTCCGGAGACAAGTCAGGATGTGTCATGTCACCCGCTACACAGCACCGATCACCAGCTAAAAAGTGACGTGGCGCATCCTTATTTCTCTCTGTATGTCATCTGGTGATGGCACAAAATAATTTCACCTTTAGTGCGAAATTTCGATGCCAATTGTTGTCTCAAAGATTTTTTCGACGCATGTGTTTGTTCAATATATAAATTTTTAACGTATGTAATGGATAATATTTATTATAGTTCAATATTAATATTACATCAATATTTAATATGAAAATTTAAAAAAATATATATTAGAGGCATAAAAATATAAGCTATGCTCACTTAAGTTTCTTTTGAGAACTTTTTTAACTATTTTGTTTTTCAAAATCTAATCATAAATTTTATTTGTTTTTTTTTTAAATAAAAAAAAATTTTCTATAACAATTTTAAAAATTAAATTTTTTACATTATATATATATAATCCCAAATGAAACCCTAAAAAAGAAGTTGTTGTACTGTAAGCTACTTTTATGATATTTTGTGACATGTTAGAAAATACATTATATGCTACTATAAGCCTGTGTAAATTAGTTCGAGTTGGCTAATTCTGAAGTTAACGAGCTAAATTATTATTAAAATTTTCAGCTTTGGTACTAAAGAAAAAATATTATATTGTATAAATCAAAACTACAAAATTTTCAAGATTATATATATATATATATATATATGACGTATAGTCAAACTTAAAAGAAAAGAGTACTGTGTTATTTGACTCATAAAGTTACAAATGTTTTTTCATTCATACGTTTTACTATTAATAAGTACCAAAAATTCATGGCGTCTTATACTTATGACCAACACAAGTTCTAAAGTTCTTAGACTCAAGCTTCATTTGGGGCGGCTTTCTTACTACTTTTAAAAGCAGCTTTTTAGTATAAAATTTTTATTTTTGATACTAAAAAGTTATTTTAAGAAGCAGTAAGAAAGCCGTCCCAAACAAACCCTCAGGCTTGGTCTGGGATGATTATTTTGCTTTTTAACTTCTTAAAGTGACTTTTGAACAAAAAATCGATTTTCTAAGAAGTAGCAAGAAAATTGTCCCAAATAAACCCTCAAAATCATGACAGCACATGCTTATGAAGATTACAAGTTCGAACTCTTGAGAAACTTTATTACAAATGCCATTCTTTTTCACGCAATCAAGGAAATCAGCTTAAAATATTTCCTTTCGATTATCACCCAACTAAACTAATTAATGTTCAAGCTTGATAATAAACAAGATGTATAACATTCCAGACATTAGGCTTAAAAATGGCTCAAATGTTTGTGTAAGAAGGGGAATTGTCCAGATGATTCAAAACAAGTCCTCGGCAAAGGGAAAAATTATTCTGTGCGGACACCATGTGGCGTTTGGAGGACAATTAGAATGCACCAATTCATATTTTTGTTCGGTAGCTATGCTTGGTATCGGATGACGTGACGCATTCTAATTGATCTATGAACTGTCCGGCATCCGCACAGAATAATTTCTTCAGCAAAGGATATAAGAATTCAAAAAGTATCAGTAAGGTTCACCATCTGAAAATGGAAATTGATAGCCAAAAAACCCAGTTGCTTCTATCGAGCTTCAAAATATTATCACAAAGTGGTGGTATAATGATGGGTTCACTCAAATGTGGAGGGTGAAAAACAGTAAAAGAGAATGATGACAAGGCATTCAGATGGGGAATGTTAAAAATAAATAAAATAACAAACATTCATTTCATTCATCACATTCTGATATCCTCTCCCCAACTGTGAAAAAAGGCTTTGCAGTAAGCTATAATTCCTAAACACTTTCTGAAACATCTCCGTGGGATTCACCATCCTTTTTCCCATCAGCAGCAGCAAGTTTCTCAGCTTCCAGCCTCTGTTCCAATGCTCTTGCCCCTCGTTCTCTGCCAAAGGCCACAGAGGAGGACATAATTTATTGCATTATTCACCCACAATACAGTTTGAAAGAAAATTTGGTTTCAGCGAGAACAAGGTGCTAAACATAACAAGCTAAATTAAAAAATACCTAAGTTTCCATATATGATTTTGGCTAATTTTTTGGGGAAGAATTTTCATCTGCTAACTTTTTTTTTTTTTTGGGAACGAGGTATCCACCTGCTATCACCCAGAAAGGACGCTTGGCGGCGTGACTAATTCTCAGCTGACCAAAAAGAGGCACTCACCCTAGAAACCTTCTGACCCACACTTGATTGGGCCCCACTTAAGAGGTGTTGCCGCTCGAGGGGAATCGAGCAAGGATTGGGGGTTCCCAACCATACTCGCCCACCAACCAAGCTAAGCAACGGTGGGTGACGACGACTCCTTTTTATTATATTTTTGGTTCTCGTGGCTCCCCTGGTTCACGTGGTTCAGTTTCCTATTTTTCCAGCTGTTTTTTGTTTCAATTTGGCAGCAGATTAATGGGAAAAAGTAGCATTTCTGGTTTGTTGGGCAGATCCAGAAGCTCAATGTGGCTGATTTGGGTTCAGCTTTAGGACTTTAGCTTAAGTGGCTCTTGTATGATATTTGGAGTCTGAAAGAAAAAAAGTTTATTTTAAATTGTTATATTTTCAGAACATTTCATATTTTTGTCCGACCACCTGCCCCCACCACCATAGGTGCTCTTAGTTTCCAAGCCGGATTATGACAACCATAAGTCTTCTTTTAGGTGAATTCTTCCCCTTTCTTCATTTCTCTTTTTCTTATTGTCTTCCTTCTAGGTGAATTCTTCCCCTTTCTTTCTTTCATTTCTTCTTAATCTTCTAACCAGTTTAATTGGTAAAATTTGCTAAAATCTAGTTTAATTTATTTTACATGAAATTTCAATCATCTGCCTAACCTTTATAATATCAAAATTTATATTTATTTTCTAATAGACAGTCATGAATCATTCATCTGAATTCGATTTTAATTAAGATTTTATCATATTTTTTTGTTTTCATCGAACATGGTAAATAGTTATTTTATGATTAATAGCCTGGATGCTATAAAAATTGCAGGCTCGTTAAATTGTTTGAATATAAATTTACATTACATGTTAAATCAATTATGTAACACTGTCATTGTCAGGTCCCAAGTCCTAGATGAGAAAAGTGGAGGGTTACATTAGGTAGTCGATAGCCAGCGTAAAACTTGTCGAACAATAATGACATGAATCCTTTAAGAAATTGTGTTAATGCTAGGGCGTCCCCTAGAAGCGACGCGCTTTATGGCCTGAATACAGTGACAAGTGTGCAAGGGCCGCTGCACCGGCGCCCGGGTGCAGTGTTAAATAGGCAAGGGTTCCCACATCAAGGACGGATGTGGGCAAAGAAGCTAGTCCATGAAACTAAAATTAGGATAGGAACTTGGAATATAGGTTCCCTTACAGAAAAATTAATGGAATTAATATATATTATGATTCATAGGAAGTTAAATATTTTGTGCATTCAGGAAACTAAATGGGTTGGTGAGAAGGCTAAGGAAATTGATAGTTTAGGATTTAAACTTTGGTATTCGGGTAAGAGTCGTTACTAGAAATAGTGTAGGTGTTATTATAGATAAGAGTTTAAAGGATAATGTTATAAAAATTAATAGGATTGGAGATAGAATTATAGCTTTAAAGATTGTTGTTGATGATAAGATTGTTAATATTATAAGTGCTTATGCTCCTCAAGTAGGTTTGGATATGAGTTCTAAATTAAATTTTTGGAATGACTTAGAAGAATTAATACAAAAGATACCTCTTGAAGAAAGAGTTTTGATTGGAGGAGATTTAAATGGACATGTTGGTAGAGAGGTAGATGATTTTAAAAACATTCATGGTGGCCATAGATTTGGAACGACGAATGAAGATGGCAAGACCATATTGGATTTTTGTTTAGCTTATGATTTTTCAATTGCTGATACCTTATTTAAGAAAAGAAATGAGCATCTCATCACTTATAAAAATGGATATAGTACAACACAGATTGACTATTTTCTTATTAGAAAACTAAATCGTTTAGATTCCAAAGATTGTAAAGTTATTCCGAGTGAAAATTTATGTACCCAACATCGATTATTAGTTTTGGACTTTAAGATAAAGGGGCATAAAATAAAAAATAAAGTAAAACATTTTTCTAGGATTAGATGGGGGCATTTAAAGAATATTAATAAAAATATTTTTTGGAAATAAGATCTTAGATCTTAAGATTTTTGTCTGTGCATGAGGATGCTAATATTATGTGGGAAAAAGTGGCTAGTGATATTAAGAATATTGCAAAAGATATCCTTGGAGTATCAAAGGGAAAAGCTCCTAATAGTAAAAGTAGTTGGTGGTGGAATCCAAATGTACAAGAAAAGATTAAAAATAAGAAGCTTTGTTATAAAAATTGGTTTAATTTTAAAAATTTTGATAATTGGAAAATATATAAAGTGGCTCGTAAGGATGCTAAGAAAATAATATGCGATGCAAAGACATTAGCTTTTAGTGATTTATATAATAGATTAGATACTAAAGAGGGAGAAAGATATATGTATAAGTTAGCCAAACAAAGAGATAGGAGTAGTAAGGATTTAGTTCAAGTGAAGTGTATTAAAGATGAAGATCAAAAAATACTTTTCTTAGAAGATGATATTCAACAAAGATTGATGAGATATTTTGCTAAACTTTTTAATGAAAATTGTGAATATAAAATTGACTATAATGACCTTAGCACCCTAAATGAAATTAAAGATTTCTGTTTTTATCGGTGTATTAGTAAAACTGAAGTTAGAGAGGCTTTAAAGAAAATGAAGGGTGGAAAAGCTGTTGGACCTGATGATATTCCAATAGAGGTGTGAAAATGTTTAGGAGATGAAGGAATTTCATGGCTTACTAAACTTTTTAATACTATTTTGAAGACTAAAAAGATGTCAGATGAGTGGAGAATGAGCGTGTTAATTCCCATTTTTAAGAATAAAGGTGATGCACAAGATTGTGCGAATTATAGAGGTATTAAGTTAATGTGTCATACTTTAAAACTTTGGGAGCGAGTTATGGAGCATAGGTTGCGGCGTGATACTAATGTTTCTCATAATCAATTTGGATTCATGCCGGGTAGGTCGACTATGGAAGTCATACATTTATTAAGAGGTTTGATGGAGAAATATAAAGAAAATAAGCAGGATCTACATATGATATTTATTGATTTAGAAAAAGCATATGATAAAGTTCCAAGAGAAGTGCTATGGAGAGTTCTTGAAAAGAAAGGAGTCAATAATGCTTATATTCAAATCATTAAAGATATGTATGCAGGTGCTATTACTTGTGTTCAAACACAAGGTGGATTGACCAAGTATTTTCCTATTTCGGTTGGGTTACATCAAGGATCAGCCTTAAGCCCATATCTTTTTGCTTTAGTCATGGATGTTCTCATTAGACATTTGCAAGAGGATGTACCTTGGTGTATGCTTTTTGCTGATGATATTCTTCTTGTTGATAAGACTAGAGAGGGAGTTGAAGGTAAACTTGAATTATGGAGGACAACCTTAGAGTCTAAAGGTTTTCTCTTGAGTAGATCTAAAACGGAATATATGGAGTGTAATTTTAGTAGTAATAGACCTAGTGAGGGGATTGTGACTTTGGACGATCAAGTCATTAATAAGAGTACACGTTTTAGATATCTTGGATCTATTGTTCAGAGTGATGGTGAAATAGATGGGGATATTATCAGCAGAATTCAAGTTGAATAGTTGAAGTGGAGGAATGCATCGGGCTTGTTATGTGATAGAAATGTACCCCTCAAACTTAAGGGAAAATTCTATAAGATGGTAGTGAGGCCTGCAATGCTTTATGGTGCCGAATGTTGGCCATTAAAAGAGAAGCATAATACTAAGTTAAGTGTGGCAGAGATGAGGATGCTCAGGTGGATGAGTGGCTTTACCCTTAGAGATAGGATACGAAATGAGCATATACGGGAAAAGGTTGGAGTAGCTCCAGTAGAAGATAAGATTAGAGAGAGTCGCCTTAGATGGTTTGGTCACATAAAACGGCGGCCTTCCGATGACCCAGTTAGGAGAGTAGAGGTATTAGATTTGACTTATATTAAGAAAGGTAGGGGTAGACCTAAAAAGACTTGGTTAGAAAATATTAGGAATGACCTTTCTTTATTAGATTTAAACGAGAATTTGACTTTTAATAGGACACAATGGAGAAAAAAGATTCATGTAGCCGACCCCACGTAGTGGGATAAAGGCTTGTTGTTGTTGTTGTTGTATCCTTTAACGCAAAAAAGAAGGAAATGTGAGCAATATGTAAAGTTGCATTTTTGTTCTATCAGTGCTTCGGTACCAATTCAGTTGATAAGGATTTTGATGCTAAATCATATATAGGATTTGTTTCTCATTTTTTGATGGAGACCTGCAATGCTTTATGGTGTAGAATGTTGGCCATTAAAAGAGAAGAATAATACTAAGTTAAGTGTTGCAGAGATGAGGATGCTTAGATGGATGAGTGGCTTTACCCTTAGAGATAGGATATGAAATGAGCATATACGTGTAAGGTTGGAGTAGCTCCAGTGGAAGATAAGATTAGAGAGAGTCGCCTTAGATGGTTTGGTCACATTAAACGGATGCCTTCTTCCGATGACCCGGTTAGGGAAGTTGAGGTATTAGATTTGACTTATGTTAAAAAGGTAGAGGTAGACCTAAAAAGACTTTTAACTGGACACAATGACAAAAAAAGGATTCATGTATCCGACCCCACGTAGTGGGACAAAGGTTTGATGATGTTGTTAAATCAATTATGTATTGATCCGCTTTTAGTTAGGTTGATCCGCTTTGACAACTTATTCATGTAAAGGCCTATAAATAGGCATTGTATGAGATATATTGAGTTGAGGGAAACCGAATAGAACTTTACTTGTATTCCCTCCAAATAATGTATCTCTCCCTCTCTTCCCTCTCCCTCTCTCTCTTGCAAGAAGAGCTCAAGAATCTTCTCATTCAGAAATTCTTAACATTTAGTATCAGAGCCTTGTTGAGGCGATCGAAGATGGATGAAGAGAGAGTTAGTGAAATCTTGGATTTATGTGTGTGAAGAAGGTGAACCCTTTTTGTTCTCCTCCATGTTCTTCTTCTTCTCCGAGAAAGACAATTGCAAAGAGATTGTCGATTGGAAGCAAATTTTATGTCGTAAGCTCTTTCGTTCGGTTGTTTGAGTCGGGTGTGAGATCAAGAAAGTATTAGATCTTTGTTAACGTTTGTTTTAGACTTATTGTGGAAGAGAGAAGATGTGGGGAAGTGAAATCTTGAGATTTCTATATGTGAAGAAGGTAAACCCTTCTTGTTCTCCTCTTGTTTGTTCTTCGTCCCCGAGAAAGACATTAGGTTGTGATTGTTTGTTAAAAGCCAGTTGATACCGTAAGATCGTGTTCCTTAGCTGAACGCTGGAAGTGCATGTTTGTTAATACATGTTGTGGTCTCAGTTTTGGGGCTACATCCCCTGGTTCACTCAATTTATTTTTCCTGCTGCTCTTGTTTTAAAGATCTTGTTAGATATTGAGTTCTTTGATGGTAAAAACGAACCAAGGTGAAGATTTGTTATGTATTAGTCTGCTTTTAATTAGGTTGATTCACTTTAACAACTTATCCATATAAAGGCTTATAAATAGGCATTGTATAAGATGTAATGAGTTGAGGAAAAAAATTTAAATAAAACTTTAGTTGTATTCCCTCCAAATTTTGTCTCTCTTATTCTCTTCCCTCTCCCTCTCTCTCTCTCTCTCTCTCGCTCTCTCTCTCTCTCTTGTAAGAAGAGCTCAAGATTAGCTCAAGAATCTTCTTCTTCATAAATTCTTAACATTTGGTATCAGAGCCTCGATCGAAGGAGGGAGAAAGAGGTATTGAAATCTTGAGATTTCTGTGTGTGAAGAAGGTGAACCCTTCTTGTTAAGAATTTCTGAAGGAAAAAATTCTTGAGCTCATCTTGAGCTCTTCTTGCAAAAGAGAGAGAGTGATGAGGACATCGAAGATCAACGGCTACGATCGTGTCTATTTATTTTCATGTATTTTATTTGTTATTTGTACTTTTCCATTTCTACCCTCACTTGAGGGTTTTGTTTTATGTTTGCCATAGAGGCAATTGTGTCTTTTATTTTCCTTCATGTATTTGGCTATTTAAGCCTTCCTCCTCCTCTTGGAGAGGGGATGATGAATATTGAAATGAAATCTTATTTTTCTTTGCTTGATCTCTAAGTGAGTTCATGGGAGGAGAGACCCAAGGTGTGGGCAATCACAATACCCGTCAACCTTTGGAAGAGTCCAAGGTTCGCGGTTTTACGATCTCTTTGTGAGTTTGTTAGCTTACTTTTACCTTATTTGTATTTTGTTGTCATCTCCTATCTCCCCCACTCACTCCACCACCCCTTCCAACTTCCCCACCACCGGTGGCTCAACCTCCTCCACCCAATTCATCTTCTAGCTCCACCACCTAAATCCCACCCACCTACCTAGCCTCAACCCGCCATCTAGCTGCCCCCCTTCCCCCTTTGCCACCGGCCACCATCATAATTTCCCCTCATTATGATGATTTCAATCACCATAATGACTTCCTAATTTAGCTCAAGCATGAGAGGGAAAATTTGAATTCATTTGAAATTCAAATTCGAATTTCAAATTCTTTCCATATAGGGAATCCTAAATTAGGAAAGTATCATTCATGAACTCAATTTCAAAATAAATCAAATTGAATTTATTAGTCCCTTTTCTCAATTTGAAATTTGAAATTCAAATTTCAAAAAAAAAATCCTTATTTGCAAATCTAAATTAGGAAAGTGCATAACTCCAAGCTTATTTGAATTTCAAATTAGATTTGAGTTGTCATTATCTTTCCTAAATGACATAAATTGATTTGGAAGTTACAAATCCCTTCCCCAAATCCCTCCCTCTCTCTCTTGAAACCGCCGGCCCCATTAATGGGTATTACCCATTAAATGCCAATGAAACCTAAGCCTTAATTGGATTTGAATTCAAATTTTCAAATTCAATTCCCTCCAAATTCACTTTTTTTTTTTTCAAATTCAATTCCCTCCAAATTCACTTAAATCTGAATTAATTTCAGATTTATTAACTTTCCCTCCTCTCCTTTTCATCTAACCTAATCCCCTCTCAATCAAGCACTTGTTGTCTTGCACTTTTGGAGATTACAATTTGCTGTCCAGAAGATTTCCAGCACCCTACAGCTGCTGTCCATGGAGTTTCTGCAAAGATCAGGGGCTGTCCTGCTATCCGGATACTCCTGTTTGCTGTCCTGAAAGTTCATGGCTGCTGTCCTGAAAATTTCGGCTAGACGAGCTGCTGTCCTGCTCTCCTAGAACCTCCGGTTCGCTTTCCTGAAGCCCCACAGCTGCTGCCCAAAGGTTCCAGCAGGTTCCTAATGCTGTGTCGCCATCCGGAAGGCCTCTATTTGCTGTCCAGATTTTCTGGAAACTGCAGGGTGGCCGTCTAGAACTTTCCAACATGCCAAGATTGCTGTCCAGAGGATCCTGAACCTCTTTGATGTTGTCTTTCCAACCAAACTGCTGTCCCCTTTCATTTCAACCTTCCAACGACTTACCCGGAGCTCGCATCTCTCTTATCTTTGGGCAAACTCTTCACCTGACTCTTTTATCTTCGATGTTGCTTCTCAACTGTGGTCTTAATAGATTCATGACGATCACATTAATGCTTCCCCGCTAAAGCCTAGTAATTAGAAGAGTTGAGTGAGGGATCTCTTGTAGTGACTAATCTTATTGTTAGCATAGGGATTTATTATTGAAACCATCCATGTATGTAACGTTAGATTAAATTGACTGTTTTCTGATTTTAACTTTTATGCACGTGATTCGTCCTAAGCTCGTCTTACCGCTCTTAGTGTTTTATTGCGTCGTTAAATCCAACATTAAGATATAATTCTTTGTTCCAGGAATATTACGTGTGCAAATTCCTTAAAGCAATTCATCCATGCATGTACGTTTCACATCAGAGAGGGAGAGGGAAGAGAGGGAGACATAATTTGGAGAGAATACTACTAAATCTTTATTCAGATTTTCCCCCCAACTCATTACATCTCATACAATGCCTATTTATAGGTCTTTATATGGATAAGTTGTCAAAGCGGATCAACCTAACTAAAAGAGAACCAATACATAACAAATCTCCACCTTGGTTCATTTTTACCATCAAAGAACTCAAGATTTAACCAGATCTTTAAAACAAGAGCAGCATGAAAAATAATGTCGCAAAACTGAGAGCACAACAAGTATCAACACACTTGCACTTCCAGCGTTCAGCTAAGGAACACGATCTTACGGTTTTAACCGACTTCCAATAGACAATCACAACCTATTGTCTTTCTCGGAGACGAAGAAACAAGAGGAGAACAAGAAGGATTCACCTCCTTCACATATAGAAATCCTAAGATTTCACCTCGCCACATCTTCTCTCTTCCACAAGAAGTCTAAAACAACCGTTAACAAAGATCTAGTCCTTTCTTGCTCTTACACCCGACTCAAACAACCGAACGAAAGAGCTTACAACATAAAATTTGCTTCCAATCGACAATCCCTTTGTTATTGTCTTTCTCGGAGAAGAAGAACAACATAGAGGAGAACAAGAACGGTTCACCTGCTTCACACACATAAATCCCAAGATTTCACTACCTCTCTCTTCCTCCTTCGATCGACTCAACGAGACTCTGATATCAAATGTTAAGAATTTCTAAAGGAGAAGATTCTTGAGCTCATCTTGAGCTCTTCTTGCTAGAGAGAGAGAGGGAGAGGGAAGAGAGGGGGAGACATAATTTGGAGGAAATGCAACTAAAACTTTATTCAGATTTTTTCCCCAACTCATTACATCTCATACAATGTCTATTTATAGGCCTTTATATGAATAAATTGTCAAAGCGGGTCAACCTAACTAAAAGCGAACCAATACATAACAAAATCTTTAGAAGAAATCCTAGACTCTTAAGGCATCCTACATCTAGGATCCACAAAAATCCCAACTTCAAAAATAGTGGCCAAGGCTTACCTCATTCAAGCATTCGAACTTGAAAAATGGTGACCAATAAATTAGTAAGCTTACCTCCTCCTTGATGCATCGATAGGATCAGATCCAGGTAATAGATTTCCGCCTAGCACCAATCCGCTAGATTCGCTCAAAGTATGCAATCTTTTTCCGCATAACATTTTGTCAAACAATGAAGCAATTGGATCAAGAATTGGGCTGCAATTTTGTGGAGGGCAAAACAATATGTTTAGAGCATATACGTGGCTTTCAACACCATATTAAACTGAAAATCACCTTACCGCATAAATTGAGGGAAGAAGCTGGAAAAGGAAAACTCGTCACTTGGATCACCTTTAAGGCCAGTTTCAGGCCTTTTCTGAAAATAGCGCAAGTAAAGCCAACCCATATAGATGCCAAATAGTACAGTTGGAAGGTAAGAAGCAGACACTGGTACAAAGAAGCTCACAGCTACAGAAACCACTGCAAGGAGAGTAGGAATCCACTGCGAAAAACATAAGGAAGCCAGTAATAATATAGCATTGGTAAGAACATCAAAAAAGCAATAATCGTAAAGTAACAAAAGAGTAAAACATGAAGATTCATTTTAAACCTTTACTCTTATCTTCAACAGGAAAAGACTCAGCTCATGATCTGGCATAAGTTGCTTGATTCCTACCAAGAAACCTGAAAGGATCCCATGGAAACCAGAAACAGGTGTATAGCTGCAACATAATTTTAAAGAAAATTCATGATTATCATTACTATTATTACTAGAATACCCGAACAATTGGGATAATGAAAATCTAAAAACTGTGCATGTCCAACAAAGCAGTGAACAGTTGAAACAGGGATCAGTTCAAGAGGTAGATTAGAGTGACAGGACAATCACAAACATTTATGATAAATTATATTTATAGCCAGAAGTAAAACATCATTTCCAGGGTTGAGGATAATTTTAGCAGTTCAAAATCAACGCATGCATAAATGTTGTGTGCAAAACATTGGAAAACAATTCAAATGACCTTCTCCCAATAAAATAGAGCTTATAAGTTGATTTTTTCCCCATATTTTATAACACTGCCGTTGCTAGGTCCCAAGTCCTGGATGAGAAAAGTGGAGGGTTGCGTTAGGCAGTCGACAGTCAACGTAAAACTTGTCGAACAATAATGACATGAATCTTTTAAGAATTTGTTGGAGTAGCTCCAGTAGAAGATAAGATTAGAGAGAGTCGCCTTAGATGGTTTGGTCACATAAAACGGCGGCCTTCCGATGACCCAATTAGGAGAGTAGAGGTATTAGATTCGACTTATATTAAGAAAGGTAGGGGTAGACCTAAACAGACTTGGTTAGAAAATATTAGGAATGACCTTTCTTTATTAGATTTAAACGAGAATTTGACTTTTAGTAGGACAAAATGGAGAAAAAGGATTCATGTGGCCGACCCCACGTAGTGAGATAAAGGCTTGATGTTGTTGTTGTTGTTGTTGTAGTATTTTATAAGCTGAAAAAAAAAAACCCTATCCCTAACAATATTAGTATTTATCACTACATAATCAATGATGATTTATATTTGCTTGAACTATGGCTATTGCACATGAATCTGAAAGGTAAAGGAGAACCAAGTATCAAAGCTTTTGTTTGGAACAAATCAAATGCAATTAAACAGCCAATTGACAAGCTGTAACAAGCAACTCAACTTTATTCCATCCGATTAAATCTGTCCATTGTCAGTTTCATGTTGTGATCTAGATCCTGTCGATTTCGCTTATGAAACCATTATCAATTTAGAAGAGCCATATCAACCTCACCAACACTCTTGCTTCCAAAGTTTCGAATCAACTTTATGAATACTCTTTAATTCACTGCCTTCATTATTAAATCTCGTTCAATTAAATGCCTTAAGGCAACATCTGACCTTGTCACATCTCATATGCACCATATTTTTCCAATCCCTTTCACATATTTGTCATATCACGCCAAGCTCTGTAGCATAATTCCACCACACAACCTTCCAGATGTAATTCCTGCTCTTTTGCACAACGCCCAAGCCCATAGAAAGGTTTATCAAATAGTAGGAAAACTTTAAGAAAAAGTTCAAAGCAATATTGGATATGCTGATGTTTAATATAATCTAAAGAAAAAAGAGATCAAAAAAATTTAAGCAAGCATTTCGGGTCTACTAAGGAAAATTCCTGCAGCTACAATAACAAATGCGTGTACTAGCATGACTGCACTTACAGGTAGCTCTCCTGTGTTGTAATGTAGTATAACGAAATAGCAGTGACAAAAATGCAGATCGAAATTAAGAAGTTGACAACAACAATGAACTTGAAGAATTCCTTCGCTCCCCATATCGGTTCCAGCAACTTCCCAATGAAAAGAAGACCAACTACACTGATAGCTACCTGCATAATTGAAAAGTTGTATTAGTTTATATCAAATACACTGGCCAAAGAAATAAAAAATATTAAAAAATGCCTAGAAAAGTTCCAGACTATGAAGTGCCACATGATTCAATTACTTCTTAAATACTGCAAATTAAATGAAAACACATACATGCAATTATGCTTACAGTTTCACAAACAAACATGCACAATCACAAAACATGCGCATCATAGAATGCCCAATAGAAATCACATCGCATCAAGCAAATGACCTGAGCAAACATTATTTATTTTATTAGTTAGTTTATCTTATTTTGCAAATTTCTCTAATTAAGAGATGCCAATGATGATAACCAGAGAGACAGATGTATAGTATTTTCTAGTAGTAGATTTGTTGATATGGTTAGTAGTTTCAGTTTTGGTTCAATCTAAGTTAAATCCAATGGCAGGATAGTATATTCATCTAAATTAAATGGTTACGGTATGGGGAGGTCTGTGGGCAATACAATTGGCATTATATGTTGGACATTGTTGACTGGCGTGCTCTCTTGGGCAGTGAAATTTGAAATTGTCAAGTCTTTTTCTTTTGATTGGGGGAGATTACAATTCCTCTTGATTCCTGTGGTTTCTATTATGTGAGCAATGATTCTTAAGCATGCAGCCATGCAGTATTTGCTATTTAGAAGGTTATGTGGTTATCTAGAAGGCTGGTGTGCGGTGTTTGTTTTTATGGAAACCGATAATATCACAGTATTTAATTGGTTTGATTCGGTTCTTAGGGATAGGAAGTCAATGGGACTCGAAATTGAAGCTGAAGTTGATTCTTATCTTTTTGGATTGACTTTAAATTTGATTTGAGCTGATTCAGTGTCAATCATATCAACTAGTCTAAGGATGAGGAGTCTATAAATATATATTTTGAAAGCATATAGTTTTATTAATTTTGATTAAAGGGAAAAAATTCGTCTTTGAATTTACAATCTTGAATGCAAGTTGGATGTGTATTCCTTCAAGTAAAATATAAGTGCAACCACATAATTCCGATGGAAGTCATCACCACATACCAGTGCGAAGCCTAGATTTTTTTTGGTTATTTATCACCTGGATATAATGTCTTTAAAATAGTTATTTATTTCCTAGCTAATGTTCTTGATTTTATTCAAATTTAACATAATTAGGAATCTATTTAAGGCGATTAGATTATAATTGCTAGCTGATTTTACATAGTTCAAATTTTTTGCTGATTTTTTTTGGATTTATTTAACCATTACATTATTGTTTGAGTTTAATACTCATATTTATTATTTGCATTTAAAGAAAGATTGAAACCATTCTGGATGATGAGATTATTTCCACAAAAGATGGAGGTCGCCAACGGTACTTGGTCCATTGGGAAGGAACTCCGGAGACAGAGGACACGTGGATCGATCGAGAGGAGCTACAGAGACTGGACCCAGACCTGCTGGAGTTATATGAGAGCTTTCGTAGTACGCACTCGACGGGGTCGAGTTCTCTCCCACCCGGGGAGAATGATGAGGTCATCGATAGGAGATTTCGGCGCGTCTATCAGAGACGACCACGGAGATCGACGGCCATGATTGCTAGCCTTTATTTTTTATTTTACTTGTACCATCAGTTTTCATATTATGCTTTTATTTTCGTAGTTTCTCATTTTACCCCTGAGGGTAGTAGTTGCTTTTGTAGCCCCAAGGGGCATTTTAGACTTTTGCACTTTATTTTCTTTGGGGCCTATTTATATGGCCATTGTATCTTGTATGAGAATTATTGAGCTATTGAATGAAAATTTTCTCTTATGATCTCTTTGTGAGTTCCACCCATGATTTCTTAGTGAGTTCATTTTAGATCTCTTAGTGAGTTCTCTTCGAATTTCATGTGATCTTTGTATTCTCCATCCAATCCACTACGAGCAAAGATCAACCGTTGAAAGGAGCCGAATTTCTCGTAAGCCTCTTCCCCCCTTGAAACCTTTTTTTTCCCCCCCCCCAACCGCCGGCCACCCTAGTCCCGCCGGCCTCCCACCTTGCCGCCGGGCTAGTTCCCTCTCCACCACCTCTCCCCACCGCCCTCTTCAATTCATCATTGAAATTTGATTTTCAAATTTCAAATTTTCCTAAAATAGGAAACTCTATTTTTGGAAAGTTTTTGAATAAGTTCAAATAAAGAGAAAATTATTTAATTGGATTTATTCTAAAACTATCCTAGTCATCAAATCCTATTTAGAAGCCTCTCCCTCTCTCTCCCTAATGCCTTCTCTCTCTAGCATTGCCGCCGGCCCCCTCCCCTCTCTCTCCTCCCTAATTAATTTTGGCAATCAATTTCCCCCTAATTGATATCCAAATTAATTGCAATTATTCCCCCTCCACCTCAACTAAAACTGAAAATCAACTTCAGTTTTTGTTTTCTTTTTCTGATTTTGAATTCCCTCTCCCCTTTTTACCGCCGCCCCCCTTGGCATCTCATTAAGGAGTTTTCCTTTAATGCCATAAGCACATTAATTGGAAATTCAAAATCCAATTTTAATCCCTCCCAAACCATTAGCTGAAATCAATTTCAGTTTTCCTCTTTCAACCATGTTTCCCTTCCCCCCATACCGCCGGCCTCCCACCTTCTTCTCCTCCAAGCCGCCAACCCTCCTTGCCTTCCTTGGAGATCCGCTTGCGACGACCACCGCTCCCACTCACAGTCATGCATGGATGAACCCGAGTGGAACTACGGGTTTGAATACAATCGTAACGGAAGAGTCAACATTTTGCGATCACAATTCTTTGACGTCGGATTTGACTTCGACGATACCGTCGAAGAATATTTGGACCGCATCTTGCCGACGCTTGTAGACTCCATTGACGAGCACTTCTCCGTCTACACCTGGATTATCAAAGGCCGAGCTACCGCGCCTCCTCCGCCTCCGAGATCCTCTTCCATGGCAACGCTCCTCGGCACCTCCATCTTAGTAGCAATTTCCATGCTAGTTTGGACAATCTTCCGTCGCTCAGCTTAGTCTCCGTAGGAAGAGAGTGTCAAAGGTCTCAAAGTGTGAACAACTTGGTATTAATTGTGGGATTCTTTATTTACTAGCCTTTGTTTTATGTTTGTTTTCGCATTTGCTTAAAGATCTAGCTCTCTCGTTGTAGTTTCTTTGCCTAGCAAATTGAATACCGCGAATTACTTATAATTTGCTTGACTTTGATGCATGATTAAATAATTTGTGTAGCTAATATTTAATTCTCTTTTAAAGTTCTTGTGTAACTCTCCATTGCATCACATCATTTTGGTATCAGAGCATGGTTACCATGCTTTGACATGCATAGAAAGCATCCTAGGGCTTAGTTCCTTGCGGTAGTTCAAAAACTTCATGCATATCATTGCTTAGATAAATTATTTTCACTGTTTTGTTACTGTTTTGGTCATTTCCAGCAAACATCTAACTGAATTAGGACATTTTAGCTCACATCTTAGTGTCGGTCTTGTGCTTGGTAGATCCCTAAGTGTCTGGAACAACTACGGCTTGAATTACCCCTGCTGTCCTTACATTTCTGCGGCTGATTTTCACTGATTAGGGAGTTTAAGCACTAGTTTTAGCTGCTGCCGTTAATCCCTGCAGTCTCTACAAGTCCTAAGTGCTGGCCACACGTTAGGAACCACTTAGATTAAGTTTCCTATTTATATACTGCTGCTGTCCACTTAAAATCTGCACTTGTTAGAGGCTTATTTTTGACCGGAAAGTTGTCGTAGTTGCTGTCCACACTTAGCTTCCCACCATAAACTTGCTAGACGCAAGCCACCTTGTGTTAGTTTGCTGTCCGTGGTTTTCCTGCAGCAGTTAGGAGCCTTAGGGACATCCTCCCTTAGCTTATACTTGCTGCCCACCTACCCAACTTTTCCTCGGGAAACTTCTAGACTTTCCCCATGGACCCGCAACATCTCCAAGCTACCCTGGACCTTATTTTGGGACAATTGGGCACCGTTACTCAGCAAATCCGCAACACCCAAACCGGTCTAGCTGACTTTAGGCGCCACACGAGTGACCGATTAGATAATATCGAGCGTAACGGGAATCCTGCGATTTATACTCCCTCGAGACCTCACTCACCTTATGGTGACGACAACCGACCCGATCGCGAACAACCTCGCGATCCCGGACACTTCCAAGACCATTATCGTCCTAATCATAGACCCCATCAAGAGCCCGTAGAACACAACAATCCTTGGAGAGACAACGACGCTCAACTTTTGAAAAACATTAGGATCGACTCCCCGACTTATGATGGGACTCTTGATCCCCAAGTTTTCCTGGACTGGCTCAAGTCAATGGATAGCTATTTTAAATGGTACAACATCTCTGAAGCAAAGAAAGTCAGATTCGCCGAAATGCAACTCACTGGTCGAGCCAACCTTTACTGGACCAACCTTGAAAACATGCGGGAATCTCGAGGAGAACACCCGATAAGCGATTGGAGAACCATGAAGCAAGAACTTAGAAAGAAATACCTACCTCCATCCTACTACCCCAAACTTCTGGACAAGTGGAATCGGCTAACCCAGGGAAGCAAGTCAGTTAAGGATTACATCTCCGCCTTCGACGATTTCCTGATTCGTTGCAACGGCGAGGAATCTGCTACCCCAACACAGATCCTGTCTATGTTTAGAGCTGGCCTTCGGGAAGATCTTCGCACTGTACTGTTTGCCAGGGGAATAGACACACTAAAGGCCGCTTGCAGCCTAGTGCTAGACCTAGAGGAGTCCAAAACCCACTCCCACACTAGGCAGTTCGACTCCCGACCCAACCCGTATCGCTCTTCCACCAGCCAACCTCAAAACCGACCCCACACTCGACCGGTAGCCGGCCCACTGCTAACTCAGCCCCTCAGCGTTCCGACCTTAAGGGTAAAACACCTGAACGAGACACCCCAAAACCCAATTCTGGAACCAAATGTTATAGGTGTCATGGGTATGGGCACATTGCCTCACAATGTTCCAGCCCCTATAAGGTCACCATAATAGAGGAGGTTGATGACAACGAGGAAGATCCCGATACTGACGTAGTTCACCATGTGGATGAAGAGGAAGATTATTTTACGGAGGATGAACCTGTCACCCTGCAAGTCGTTAGATGTGCACTGTCCCAACCCAAGCCGAGTGATGATTGGAGAAGAACAGCCATTTTCCACACCTTTACTAAGATCGGGGATAAGAACTGTAAGGTCATTGTCGATAGTGGAAGCTGCATCAACGCTGTCTCGTCAGCGATGATTTCTAAGCTCAACCTTAAGGCCACATCTCATCCAAATCCGTATAAGGTCGCTTGGATTAACTCGACTTCTATGGAAATCAAAGATAGGAGCCTTATCCCGCTCGAGTTCAATGGATATCAGGAGAAGATTTGGTGTGACGTGTTGACTATGGATGTGGGTCAAATTATACTTGGCCGTCCTTGGCTGTTTGACAACGATGTCCACATTTATGGGAGGACGAAGACCTGCGTGTTCGAACACAACGGAAAGAAAATTAAGCTGATCCCCTCACAGCCCCGACCCGATAAGAGTGAAACTAAGGTTATTCCACCTAAGCCTAATAAGGGCTTACACTTCTTAACTGCGAAAGAAGTGGACATTGAGCTTCACCACGGGTCACCCATGTACGCCCTGGTAGCTAGGGAAGTGGATGATGATCACGAAGGGCCTTAATGGATGGTCATGCCTTTTGGCCTTAGTAACGCTCCTAGCACTTTCATGCGGATTATGACCCAAGTCCTACGACCCTTCCTCGGAAAATTCATAGTCGTCTACTTTGATGATATCCTAATCTATAGCAAATCCGTAGACCAACATTTGGGACACCTGAAACAAGTATGTGAGATTTTGAGGAAAGAGCAGTTATATGCGAACCCTCAGAAGTGTGTGTTTCTCACTGATAGTGTCACCTTTCTCGGATTTATAATCTCATCTCGAGGAATCTCAGCCGACCCCGAGAAAGTGAGAGCGATCAACGAGTGGCCCGAGCCTAAAACCATAAGAGATGTTCGGAGTTTTCATGGATTGGCCACATTTCTATCGGGAGGTTCATCAGGAATTTTAGTACTATCGTGGCACCCATAACTGACTGCTTAAAGAAAGGCGAATTTCATTGGACATCCGCTGCCACTAAAGCCTTCGAGGACATTAAGAGGAAAATGGTGGAAGCCCCTGTTATGCGTCTCCCGAATTTTTCCAAAGTATTTGAAGTAACCTGCGACGCGTCAGGGATCGGTATTGGAGGAGTTTTATCTCAAGAAGGACACCCCGTGGCGTATTTTAGCGAGAAATTAAATGACATCCGTCAGCGGTATTCAACCTATATGACAAGAATTTTATGCGGTCATCCAGTCCCCTTAGGTACTGGAGACATTACTTGCTGCCCCAAGAATTTGTGATATTCTCTGATCACGAAGCCTTGAGATACATAAACTCGCAGAATAAGCTCAACGCTCGCCATGGTCGTTGGGTCGAGTTCTTGCAGGAGTACACATACACGATTAGACACAAAGCGGGAAATGAGAATAAAGCTGCGGATGCCCTTAGTAGGATACTGATGATCACCCAAGAGATGAGGACTGAAGTTATCGGATTTGAACGCCTTAAGGAAGACTATACGGACTGCCCGGACTTTAACGATACCTATTCCCTTCTGACCTCGGGATGTGGGCACTCGACGGATGATTTTGTAGTAGAGAATGGGTACCTATTCAAGGCCCAGAAACTCTGCATTCCCCAAACCTCCCTTCGTGAATATCTTGTTTGGGAATTACATGCAGGGGGTTTAGCAGGCCACTTCGGGCAGGCGAAAACTATTGCTGCGCTAGAAAACCGTTTTTACTGGCCCAGTCTCAAGCGCGATGTCGGAAGACTCTTAAGGCGATGTCACATTTGCCAACTAGCCAAGCAGCGAAAACAGAACACAGGACTCTACTCCCCACTCCCAGTACCGAGTCGCCCATGGCAAGATGTGAGTATGGACTTTATTCTTGGATTACCCAAAACTGCAAGGAAGCATGATTCTGTCTTTGTGGTCGTTGATCGATTCTCTAAAATGGCTCACTTCCTCCCTTGTTCCAAAACCTTCGATGCTTCTAGAATCTTAAAGATTTACTTCGACGAAGTAGTTCGACTCCACGGCCTACCCAAGGCCATCGTGTCCGATAGGGACGTTAAGTTCATAAGCTATTTCTGGAAGACCCTTTGGCACAAAATGGGGACAAAACTTCAATTCTCCACCGCTTTCCACCCCCAGACCGATGGTCAAACTGAGGTTGTTAATAAAAGTTTAGGAAATCTTCTGAGGACTTTAGTAGGAGAAAACCTTCGGGATTGGGACTCAAAGCTTCCTATAGCCGAATTTGCTTACAACAACTCTATAAACCGAACCACTGGCCTCAGCCCTGCAGAGATTGTGTATGGATTTCAGCCAAATCAGCCCATTGACCTAGTTCCCATGAGTCCTAGGACTAGAACATCTGAGTCTGCATTTGCATTCGCATCTCATCTGCATGAGTTACACAATGAAATTAAAAAGAAAATTGAACAAAGCAATACTGATTATAAAATTCATGCTGATAAGAAAAGGAGATTTCAAGGTGGGAGATTTTGTGATGGTACGGATCCGCCCGGAGCGTTTTCCTCCTGGGTCCGTAAAGAAATTACATGCGAGAAGTGCCGGGCCCTTTAAAATACTTGCGAAGATTAACAATAATGCTTATGTGCTGGAACTCCCGGAAGGGTTTAATATGAATCTCACTTTTAATATTGAGGATATAGTAACCTTTGAGGGTCCTGATTTTAATCCCAACAATCCACTTCATAATGAGCATTGTGTGACCCCACCTGGTGAGATCCCTAGCCTTCCCCCACTCCCCAATTTACCCCACTTACCTAGAGCGGAAAAGATTGAAACCATTCTGGATGATGAGATTATTTCCACAAAAGATGGAGGTCGCCAACGGTACTTGGTCCATTGGGAAGGAACTCCGGAGACAGAGGACACGTGGATCGATCGAGAGGAGCTACAGAGACTGGACCCAGACCTGCTGGAGTTATATGAGAGCTTTCGTAGTACGCACTCGACTGGGGGTCGAGTTTCTCTCCCACCCGGGAGAGAATGATGAGGTCATCAATAGGGAGAGATTTCGGCGCGTCTATCAGAGACGACCACGGAGATCGACGGCCATGATTGCTAGCCTTTATTTTTTATTTTACTTGTACCATCAGTTTTCATATTATGCTTTTATTTTCGTAGTTTCCCATTTTACCCATGAGGGTAGTAGTTGCTTTTGTAGCCCCAAGGGGGCATTTTAGACTTTTGCACTTTATTTTCTTTGGGGCCTATTTATATGGTCATTGTATCTTGTATGAGAATTATTGAGCTATTGAATGAAAATTTTCTCTTATGATCTCTTTGTGAGTTCCACCCATGATCTCTTAGTGAGTTCATTTTAGATCTCTTAGTGAGTTCTCTTCGAATTTCATGCGATCTTCGTATTCTCCATCCAATCCACTACGAGCAAAGATCAACCGCTGAAAGGAGCCGAAATTCTCGTAAGCCTCTTCCCCCCTTGAAACCTTTCCCCCCACCCCCCCCCCCCCCAACCGCCGGCCACCCTAGTCCCGCCGGCCTCCCACCTTGCCGCCGGGCTAGTTCCCTCTCCACCACCTCTCCCCACCGCCCTCTTCAATTCATCATTGAAATTTGATTTTCAAATTTCAAATTTTCCTAAAATAGGAAACTCTATTTTTGGAAAGTTTTTGAATAAGTTCAAATAAAGAGAAAATTATTTAATTGGATTTATTCTAAAACTATCCTAGTCATCAAATCCTATTTAGAAGCCTCTCCCTCTCTCTCCCTAATGCCTTCTCTCTCTAGCATTGCCGCCGGCCCCCCCTCCCCTCTCTCTCCTCCCTAATTAATTTTGGCAATCAATTTCCCCCCTAATTGATATCCAAATTAATTGCAATTATTCCCCCTCCACCTCAACTAAAACTGAAAATCAACTTCAGTTTTTGTTTTCTTTTTCTGATTTTGAATTCCCTCTCCCCTTTTTACCGCCGCCCCCCCCTTGGCATCTCATTAAGGAGTTTTCCTTTAATTCCATAAGCACATTAATTGGAAATTCAAAATCCAATTTTAATCCCTCCCAAACCATTAGCTGAAATCAATTTCAGTTTTTCCTCTTTCAACCACGTTTTTCCCTTCCCCCCCATACCGCCGGCCTCCCACCTTCTTCTCCTCCAAGCCGCCAACCCTCCTTGCCTTCCTTGGAGATTCCGCTTGCGACGACGACCACCGCTCCCACTCACAGTCATGCATGGATGAACCCGAGTGGAACTACGGGTTTGAATACAATCGTAACGGAAGAGTCAACATTTTGCGATCACAATTCTTTGACGTCGGATTTGACTTCGACGATACCGTCGAAGAATATTTGGACCGCATCTTGCCGACGCTTGTAGACTCCATTGACGAGCACTTCTCCGTCTACCCCTGGATTATCAAAGGCCGAGCTACCGCGCCTCCACTGCCTCCGAGATCCTCTTCCATGGCAACACTCCTCGGCACCTCCGTCTTAGTGGCAACTTCCATGCTAGTTTGGACAATCTTCCGTCGCTCAGCTTAGTCTCCGTAGGAAGAGAGTGTCAAAGGTCTCAAAGTGTGAACAACTTGGTATTAATTGTGGGATTCTTTATTTACTAGCCTTTGTTTTATGTTTGTTTTCGCATTTGCTTAAAGATCTAGCTCTCTCATCACAAACTCTCCTGCACAATGCAAATTGTTGCTCTACCTTAAGAAGAAAACAAATACTATGGCTCAATATATGCCTATATGCGTGTCACTGTAGGCATGTGTGGCATATTCAAGTTTATCTCGTGGATTTTATCTTGTTCCTTCTTTTTTCTATTTTCCTGCATTGCTGAAGAATGATTGAAAAGGCCGAAGAGTAAAGACGAGATTGTTATGCAAGATAGCAGCTATATTTTGAATATTCCATATTTATTTGATAAATTCTACTAGGCTGCGCCGTTAGGGTTCTCATTTTGCAAGCATAATCACCTTAAATTGTATAACTTTAATATAGCTAGCAATTATATAAATCATGCCACAGACATTATAGGCAAATAAAATTCGAGGCAATTCCAGCTCCATCTTCTTTCACAAGGTTTTCGATTGTTCCTACTCTTGAGCCATAGTATTTGTTATCACTAAGAAAAGCCAGTCCCTTATGAACTTGTATTAACTTTGGCATTCATATTTATAAATCTTAAGATTTTTCTGCAATCCTCTATTTAAATTTGCAAAGCTTAGGTTTCAATATTCAACCCAACTTCTAATCTAAATTTACAGTGACTTTTCTATAGTGCGAAAAAATTCTGGTAGTATTTTTATGAAATATAATAAAATAGTAAAAAAAAATTATATGAGCACAAAAATATACTTACCAAAAATTACTGAAAGAAAAATGAAAATTTCAAGGATGAAACTCAGGCTCATAAAACTATAAAACAACACTCATTAGGAATGTCGTGATTGAAACATAGTGAATACATGAGAGTGATGATAGCATTTTATTTCCATTCCTGCTCCATTTGGAAAGCAAGATTTGTAACCTTAATTTATTTTTTTAATAAAAACCCCATGGAAGAGGCCTACGCATTAAAATAAAGCAAATTACAAGTCCTAAATGACTAGAAAGCTCGCTAAAATACAACATTTGAATCAAAACCTAAGAGCCTCGGAGTCAATCTAATTACAAAAACCAAACATAAGTAAGAACAAAACCAAAGAACCAACAAACAACAGGGAAAAATGAACAAGTCTCCACCTGTCACGCAATCAACTGTCAAGTACCTGCACAAGTGAAAAGAGAAAGCAAAGAAGAGTCCACTAGCCATCCACAACACCCACCGAAACCAAACAACCATACAACCAGAGACAGCAAGATTTGTAACCTCAAATCCATCAAAGTATTACTATGAATACTCTCATTTGAATCATTAGATTGCTACGATTTATGATCATTGATGTCATCAAATATTGGAGCAAGATGAGGTGTTTCAAAAATATGCAAAACAGTATCAATGATCTTGTTTCAGATGATGCAGTGACCAACTCCGTGGGACTAACAAGGGCAAGAACAACACCTCTAATTCCGAAGAAGAGTGTAAAATTGGTTCCAAGTAATGAGTGCATTTCTTATAGGATGGAGTAGCCACCATAGTCATAGAAGCTTAGGTCTGAACATTTGATTGTTCCTCAACAACAATGTCGATGCCTGCCACAACCATCAGGGTTGATGTTTGTTGCCACCACCAAGGCTAGTGCCAGCTATAGCCCAACATTGATGCCAACAATATCGTCACCACCAAGGTTGATTCTTGTTGCCACACCACCACCAAGGCTGGTGCTTTCTATCGCCCAACATTGATGCCAACAATATCATCACCACCAAAGCCAACACCTGCTACCGACAACATCATTGCACATTGTCGTCAACAAGTATGATGAACAATAGTGCCAACAAGTTCAACGCCCTCTATCGCCACCATGGCGAAAGCTCATCATCACCAAAGATGTGGGATCTTATCAATTATCATAGCCAACAACATTGACGCCTAACACCAATAATTTGGGATCTAATCATCAATCTCCCATCTTATAAACAGACCACAAAACATTTGCTAATGTAACTCCAACATCTCACGACTTTCACTACTTCCACCACTTAAGCCATCTTCCATAATTCACATCCACTACATCATATTAATGCATTCTCTAATTATGAGGAAATGTACCCTTTGTAAAAGATGAATCACACAAGTGAAATCATTTTAATTGAATCAGACCCAATGATTTTTCCCTTTTGTAAAATTTTCATGTAAAAAATCCCCGATCTCCTATGAGTTGCTTGTAACTTATCTACTCATATGTATATAGGATTTTTTTATAATAAGATGATAAACTCTTTTACTATACCGCCATGAATATTTCAATACACAACATGAAGAATAATTAACAACTACTAAAAAATTATTAGTATTATAACCTGCTATTGTTAAAAGAATAAACTTGAATCAGACCCTATGTATTTTTTTTTTTATTTAGAACTAGCATGACTACTATATGACATAATATTGCATTAGAACAAAATAATTGTCATATTAGTAAAAATAATGTTGATATATTTTTCTTAAATTAACTCAAGATATTCTAAAATATCTTTCTTAATTATATATTATCACCAACAAAATAAATATAATATTAAATATCATTACTATGTTATTAAATGTACTAAAATCATTGCTATATTATTACTTACTAAATCATCAATGTACACTTAATCCCACCTATAATTCACTTTGAATTGTCAAATGGAGTTAGCCATCGTAATGCAGTGTTCCTCTCATCCCTTGGATAAAAAATATTCCATGGTGCGCTTTTTGTATAATATCAACAAATTTCTTCATCCATGATGATGGCTCCAATGACTTTTCCTAATCATGTTTTCGACAAACCAGATTTCTCCACCCAAATTAACTAAATTATTTGAAATAAGTTCATTGAACTTTGAACAAATTTAAAAATATAATAATAATATGCTAAAATGTATACTACGTAAACAAATATTATCAACTACCTCATCGCTGGCATTTTGATGTTATTAGATCTTAATACCAAATGTTGCATGTTTGATACAATGATATTCAAAATTGCAAATATAAATATGTGAATTTAATTTAGAATGGTTTTTGATGGTAATATTATTATTATCATTAATTTTTTAAACTGCATTATATATTTACATAGTAAAGTTAAATCAAATAAATTGAAATTCATACACCATGATGACTGAGAGTAAACCCATGACTGTAAGTAATGTTTTTTGGAGGAAAAATAGGTAACCTACATAGAGTAAGGACCCATTCGACATTTTTAGTACTATATATATATATATATATAATATCCAGCTTAAACTACTGGATTTGACCCAAAACAGTCCAAAATGCCCTCATGAAAAGGATCATGTCACTAATTTCCGTTTTAAGCAAACCATAAAGCCGAAGGACCAAACTGCTTTATATTTGGTGAGTTGACAGACTAAATTGAATACTTGAAATTTTTTGGGAACTAAAATAGGCAAACCTAAAAAGTCTAAGAACTAGTTTGATCATTTACTATTTATTTTCTCCGTTTACCTCAAAAATCAATTAAAGATTTTTTGCAGAATTTTTATCTATAACCCAAAGCATGTCTCCATTTACTTACTAAGCAATGATTCATTTATGAAAAGAGCCCAAGCTAACTACATTATTCTGTAAGGAAATACCATGATACTGACAAAGGAAGTGGATTATAAAAACCAGACCATAACTAATATAACATAGAAGGCTGTCAAAATAAATTTAATTTATATTCATCCTACTTAATTAAGATTCATCATACGAAAAATTAATTGGTCATTTCTTAGAAATACTACAAGTTACGAATAATCTTGCAATTTAAAATATTAAATCTTCACTACCATTAGCCTTATTCCAAATTCCCAATGACAGAGGCACAATTTATGAATCATTTTTTTGTATTAAATCCTTCTATGTGTTACTTCGGCTCAATTTAAATTTTCACTTCATCATTCAAAATAAGTGTAACATGTTGTATTGAGGCTAATTTATATCATTTTTATAAACATGTCATGAAATATTTGGTCTAAATATTTTAGCATATACTTTCACATTATTTCCATCTCGCCCACTTTATTGAAGCATCTTCTGCTCTCAGGTATCCATGTCAAAGTAATAGCCGAATCCTATATAAGTGCTACTCGAGACTCTCTGCATTGGCGAGAAGCCTCATGTCTAAGTAAAAATTTTTCTACCTAATTTTATTATGTATTCATCTTTAATACTCTCATTTCCTCCCTATGTGGCGATGTGGTTATAATAAGTTGTTTCTTTTCTCATTTCAAATCAATCTGAGTCTCAAAGAATTGCTTTATATACAACACAGAGGTACAACTCCATTTTATCGAGGAAAACATCAAAATTGTCCATTAACTCTTTATGAAAAACCAAAATAGTCCACAACTATTTTGAGTGATCAATTTGATCCCTCAACTCCTCCAAATGATATTTTTTCAGTCATGCTCTCTAATGGTAGAGTTTGTGTCAAGTATAAGGTAATTTAATCTTTTTTTAATTAAAATATTTAATAAATATAAATTTTTAGAAATTCTAATTTTTATAAGAAAAATTATTAAATTTTTTCTTTGATAAAAAAATTATGCATAATTTTAGTTTTAGTAATTATATATAATTTCTTTAATAATAAAAATTAAACTTTTCTTTTCTCAACTCTCGACAACTCTTAGGGGTTGTTTATTATATTTATAACTATTAATTTTAATTATTGTTACCAAATAATTAAGATAAATAATATAATTAAAATTTAAATTAATTATCAATTAATTTAAGTAATTAATTAATTATTAATTATATTATATTTTGAATTAATTTTTTTAACATTTCTCTACCCCTTCTCCTCTATTTGTTGCTCTTCAACTTCGCCTCCGCATGACGGGTAGAGTTATGAACAACTAGCTAAATGACTTCTTCGCCTCCTTCAATGATGTTCCTTCCTATCGGATCCGAAATCACACTTCGCCGTTCATCTGTTCGATCGAGAGTAACGACGACGACGAGAGCTTGCTCGTTGCAAAGGTCGCCATCTTTCTTCCGTTCGCATGCTTCTTCGGCCAAATCAACTACGATCGGAAATAACAACGACAACAGGAGCTTGTTCATTGCGAAGGTAGCCATCTTTCTTCTGTTCGCGCACTTCTTTGGCCAAATCGATTACAATTAAGAGTAACGACGACGATAGCTTGCTCGTTGCAAAGGTAGCCATCTTTCTTCCGTCCACGCGCTTCTTCTTTGCTTGTTCCGATAATACCCTCCTGCCCATTTCACTTTTTCGTTTAAAATTGGCAGCATGACCAAAATAGTCCCATTTGAAGGAGTTGAGGGGACCAAATTGGCCCCTCAAAATAGTTGGGGACTATTTTGATCTCTCACAAAGAGTTAAGGGACCATTTTGATCTTTTTCTCCCATTTTAACTGTCTGACGTGGACTCTAATATATATATATATATATATATATATATATATATATATATATATATATATATATATATATATATATATATATATATATATATATATATATATGCAATCTCGTGTTCGAGTGGAACTCATGATGGAAAACGTGAGACAGATTCAAAGAAAACAGAAATATGGCAAATTACATCAAGCTTTAGAAACCAGCTCCCATCATACATCTTTTTCCATCATTCACTTGAAGGATCCTAGCAAAAGTGAGAATTCTAAACCACAGCAATTCATGCAGCCAGCTCTCATGCTTATATGCAGATACTGCAACCAGTAATTCACATATACTACGACACTGAAGGGAATAATTTTCAGAATAGAATTTCACCTTTTCTATAACAAGCAAACTTCATGATAAATATACTAGGACTAACATGAAAAACAACAGATGTGATCACATTACTTTTAAAACGAAATGGATTTAGTTACCTACAAAACATAACGATAATTACTATCACTAGCCTAGCATTAAAAAAATACATACCCCGGGCAGTGTTTGCTCCGTGTAACCGGCAGTTATAAGGTTCCAAGCAAATGGAATTGTCCTGCATATTATCAATATAAAGGGAAAATATATTATCATACCATGGAGCCAATAGAAGCAACAAAGCTAGATAAGATTTACCAATGAAACGAACAGTTGATAATAGAATGGAATTTGCCAACAGAGACAGCAAAGGACACAATAATACAAATATGATAAATGGAGAAAGCATTGGCATGAGAGACTAGAAGCGTCTAAAATCAAGAAAAAAATGAAAGGGAAAGAACCTAAGTTTCTTCCAAAACTTGGTTCCTTCAACAGAAATTTGCCAGGTTTGAAGACTAGAAAGTTATTAAAAGTTAAATTAAGTGGGTGTACATACAACACCACAACAGAGGTGAACGTTTCTCTCCCTCTTCCTCAGATTTCTTGCTTTCGCTATTCTTTGTACTATCTTAAATAGAACATCTAGTTACTGACATTTCCAAGTGGCAAGGTGCAAAGCTAATTCTTATTAGGATTCGCTTGAAGCCACATTAATAAGGAATAAGAAGTCATTGCATTGGAATGCTTACATATGACACTGAATTGCTATAACCTTTATGCCAAAAAGATTCTCGAATCAATTGTACATAAGAACAGGCATGTATATGAGGTTGTAACTTCTAAATTTCATGTGTAAAATGAATAAATGCTTGAACGAACTATGCATAAGAGAATACCATGGAGATTTAAAGGAAAAGTTTGCACAACAACAATTATACCACCTTTTATATAGACCTGGAAATAAAGTAGCCATTGATAGCATAGTTGATTTTAGGAAAAAAGATAATATCAAGATGAAGTGTAGCAAAACTATGAAGGATAGACTCAAAAATACTTATATAAGAGCTATTGTACGAGTTACTCGTTAAACAAAAGGGTAGCAGAAAACATTGTAGGTGCATTGGGCACATCCAATAAATAGTAGGAGATGCACTAAATAGACAGGCAGATAAATTTAATGCGGGAAAATATCAGTAAGTAAAAAGAGTAGATAAAATATAACACTAATATAACTTGAGCAAAAAGATTTACCCATCATGTATTTCAACACCTCAAAGAGCATTCAACAAGAGCCAATGGAGACTGAGAATTTATAAAGCTGATGCCAAATAGTTAGCATAAGGCTATCAATGGTGATAATGATTCTGAAATTTATAAGCTTTTGACGAAATAATGCAAATGCATAATTCAAAATACAAGTTCATAGGCTTCACGATATGTTTTGAGACAAAAGCAATTTGGATATGGACACTCAGGGTAAAGCTTAGAAAAGTTCAAAAGAGGGAATATATAGGTATGAGCGCCTCTATTGCATGCTCAAGTGGCTCGGGTAAAAAAAATGCTAACATCACCTTTTTATCAGAATCAAAATTACGTTAAAACTTTAGCAGATAGATCTGGATAAATATAAGGTTTCAGTTAAAATTAATAATGTGTAATGCTATAGAAAAAAACATGCAAACATTGCAAAGTTATCAAAACTTATTTACAAATTTATGCAGGGATATGAGAACAAAATATGCATGAAAGACTGATGCAAGCCCCTCACACCATCACCAACTTCTGCATTCCAAGATTTTGTTTGAGAATAAGAGAAACAATCAAGCAAATAAGCAAATAGGAAAATGAAAATCAACAAGGGCGTCCAACTCACAGCGATCAACAAATCACGTGGTTGTTTGAAGCGTTCACATAAGATTTGATGAAGAATATGACCAATAGAAAGAAGAGCATGGATTGGAAAATGACGATTTTTGAGTTATTGGAGAAACAGTTTTATTGAATGGGCCATATGACTATTAATGACCAGTATTTTTTGCCGCTTCTCTATTCATGGTTGTTTTAATTTTTGGCCATTACTGAATTTTTAAGACCGGTGTAATGTTGGTTAATCTATGTTAAGTATCTTCAGAGTACTTTATTTAACTCAACTCATTTATTGGTTGATTGTTTTTCCATATATGACGTCCTACTAACATGTACATCTAATATCTAATGTGCTGGAAGAATGTGCAGGGTTTTCCCTTTGATGTATATTTTAGATTTCAATCTTGGGAAGTGGACTTCAAATTAGCAACGCAGAACAAAGTTCATGCTCAATCTTTAATTGTATGAATTTTCAAAGATTACTTAATCATGCGATGTAAACCTATGAATAATTTTTCACTAGCATCTAGTGCCCTATATTGCTTTGGCCACTGTTGGCGTTGGATGATTTAACCAGAGGTACTAAAAGAGCATGCGTTAGTGCATGTAAATGAAACAACACTCTTCCTCTATGTGACGGATGAAACAACCAATTCATATGCTACTTTATGAGATGAAATAGCCTTTAGATATTACCTTGCTGGAATAAGTGCAAGATAGGAAACAGCAAAAGGAAATAACTGCAGTAGAGAATGTCCAGCAACAAGTACCAAAGCAAGGCCCTTGCACAATCGAGTAAACCCAGAGAAGAAGCTCCTACTCTGCGTCAGCAAGATCATTCATTAAATTTTCATGCCAAAATCCTGAATTTATTTGGCATTCAACAAAAGAAGAAAGACAGTTAAGAACTTGGAAGAAATTAGATATTTAAGAAAGAAAAAGAAAAACAAGTTAATAAAAATTAATAAAAGTACATCCCGCATTGCAATTCAATTACACATTTTAGCCACCATAAATTGATTGCAGAATTACCATATCATACTTGTTATTCACTTAATTTATATTTCCATATTACCTCTAACAGAATGCATGAGAATTGAAGACAAATGTCATTGTAGCAAACACCATGCATGTGCAGTTCAAGGGACTTCGATCGAAACAAAAGGTACGCTTCATTTAATTCTTACAAAGAAAAGTACGCCTTTTCTGATATTTGGGAAGCAAACATCAGTCTATCTTTTTGTTTCAATGAAAAATATAATACCCTATATGAAAAATTCTTCCTAGAGTTTAAATCTGGAATACAGCATGAAGAAAGCCAAACATTATAGACTTACAAAATGAGACCTATTATGACGAGAAACAAGACCATGCTTCACTAAACTATTAACATATCTATAACATTTGCTTATCAGCCCAAAAGCAACAATGTACTGCAAGCTAGCTTGACTATGGAAATCATATCCAAATGGCTGAAGGAAAGTAGGAAATCCCCGTATTGATTATGGGATTGAGCTAATGTGATGTCAAGGGAACTCCAGATGTTTACCACCAAAGCTTTGCTACTTATTTTCTGTTGAACGATATCCAAAAATGATCAAAAGGAGAAGAAGCTGTTAATGAATGATAGAAAAAAAATTAGATATCGAGTGAGAATGCCAGGGGAAAATAAAGGAGGAATGTAGCCCATTTCCCTGCAGATCTCTCTCACTCTCCTAAATTCTGCCCAATCACTCTGCCAAATCTCCTCTCTGCTAATCCAAAACTGAGTTTCAAAAGCACAAACCGATTTTTACTTCACCATCTTATTATCTTCACCTCTTGTTGTTTCTCTATTTCTCTCTTCCTATTCTCCTCATTTCCTTCTTTCCTTCCCCTGCTTCATCAGCGTTAACCCCCAATTCTAGTTGGTTGCTCCCTTCCTCTACACGTTTTAACTCTTATCCTCTTTTACATTCTATTTCCTGCTTAACTCTATCTATTTCAGAATGGCCATTAACTACGCATCAGAGAGGTCCTTATGATGTAGAATGGATATGGGGGGAGGGGTCATTTGAAAATTACAATATGAATTTAATTTCAGACTTCAAAAAAGGGGGAGAGTGGAGGGAAAATTTGAATTTCAAATCACCTTAATTGGGAAGGGATTAATTAGGATTTGATGAGGGATGGGATCGGCGATTATTAGGGGTGATTGGAGTTGATTGAGGGCCTTAATGGAGAGGCATTAATTAGAGAGGAGGTGAGAGAAGGGGGCCGGCCATATGGAGAGGGAGAGGATAAGCGTCCACATACAACGTATGTGGATCAAGCATTAAATGGTATGGGGCGAATTAAATCTGAAATTAATTGAGAGTAATTTGAGGAGGCTCCCTAATGTAGAATTTATTAAATTGGAAATGTTTTGAAGTTCAAATTTATTTGAATTCAAAACTGAATGATTTTCCAAATTAATAAAATCTAATTTAGGAAGGTAATCAAGAGGCTATTTTGAATTCAAAATTCAAAATTTGTGGAGGAGGGAAGAGGCTAGGGGTGAGGTGGTCGGCCAACTATGGAGATGGAGGGGTTGATGTTTGATCCAAAAGAAAAGTTAACCAAAATCAAATGAAATAAAATAAAAACGGATGGTGAATGATGGAGACTATAGATGAGAGGACGGATAAAAAAAATAAAAATAAAAAAATAAAAACGATACAAACCACGAGCCCGGACTCTTCCTGCGGCTGGTGGGTACTACGTTGCCCTCCCCGAGGGACTTCAATCCACGAGCCCGGATCCATCCCGCGGCTCGTAGAAACAAGATTGTCCTGCCATAGGACTTTTCCTCTCCAGAACTCACACAGAGATCAAGACAAAGGCTCTAATTCTTTTTTTTTTTTTAAATAATCCATCATCTTCTAATACAAGAGCAAAGGCCTCTATATATAGGCCTTAAAAGAAACTAAAAGACAATTTTGCCCATTGGGCTTACATAAAACAAATCCCTTAAGGGTAAAAAAAGAAAAATGCATAATTAAATAAAAATTACAATTAATAAAATAAGATAAAATAAAGGGATCTCAGCCGTCGATCTTCAGCTCCTCCTCGGATAGGCATGGACGGTTGGATGTCCGCATCACCTTAACTCATTGATAGAAGAAATTGGTTAGAGTCGTCATGAAGCAGCAGCTGGCAGAACGCAATTAAAAGGCCTTTAAAACCAACCATTCCCCTAAGAGGGCCTAAATGATGGCAAAAATGTCACGCTATATCCCAAGGGAACTTTGTCCTAAAAAAGGGTCCATATATGAAAAGTTAAAATTATACAAGTACTTAGACTAATGGAAAACTTCAATAAATGATAAATGATTCTTGAGAAACTTAAAAATCTCGTGGATTTTAAACAAAAGGGCCTAATTGCAATTTTTCCAATAGTGGAAATCGACTTTGACCTGAAAGGATTCTATGTTTTGGGTCTCTTTTGGAACATTATACTGTGCTGTTTAATCTGAAATAAAGTCACAGAGATAAACAAGCTCCTTTAAAATTGGGTTGCCTACGGTCATGATTTGTGAAGCCATAGATGAAGTCACCTGCAGAATACAGCTTTCCAAGAAGTGTTTCCTTACAAATCAAAATCATTACATATCAGATTTTTTTAATAGGAAAGCAGCTGAAAAAGACAAAAAGTATTACAAACCAAGGCCTTAGTTTTAGTAACTTCATAAGGAGAACCATAAAAGTTTTACTATATGATTTAATAAAATTATGCTAGTCTTGTAGAAAATCATAATCCATGTGCAATCCCTATGTTTGATGTAATACTTTCTTCAGCTTTTCTTTTTATAGAAATACATGCTATAAAAAAATCTAATGCTTCTTGTTCACCTCTTCATGGCTTCACAATGATAGGCAACACACGTATAGAGCGGTTCATCATCTCTATATGAGTAGAGATTACTTTATTTCATACAACACAGCGCATTAGTAGCTCAGTACAGAAGTAGCACAACATTATCATATGAAGATTTTAACATCAAAGACTTGGAGTATAAGGAGGTACATTTTTTCAGCTCGACTAGTTTGAAACATGTTTCTGGTTAACTTCCCAGCCTTTTCCTAGCTGTATCAAGTTATTACCTAGAAGATAAGCAGCTATATCTGGAAAAACGTTCTAACAATGGCAACTATGGAACCAAAAATTGATCCTAAAGGACCCAAATCACCGTTCAAGCTAATAAACACAGCATCTAAATAAGTTAATAAAAATAGCATATACCTCAAACTTTCAGCTTTCATTGTTACCTATCTTCTTTACAAAAGGAATTTATGGTGCTCTCTGACAAACCAAGCTACATATGGACATGTAGAATTACAGTGTTTATACTTCATATTATCGTGCATCACATCAAAATGGGCATGCAATGTTAACAGTACTTATACAATGAATTTCATTTCAAAAAACCAAAAAAGCAAACTCCTAAAACTCTCTCACCCTCACACCGAAAAAACACCAACTTACACAGAAAAAAGAAAAAGAAAAAAGAGAGAGGAAAGCTAAAAAGACTTCCAGCAGAAAATCAACCTTATATAAGCATGCATAATTATCTATAGAAATGTAAATGTAAATTCAACGTAAATATAAGAATGTGGGCTTTGGTTGGGCGGGGCGGTTCAGGCAGGTGCAAGAACACAGAAAAACAGCATAAGCATCCAGTGAGCAAGCATGGAGGACCATATACAAAGCAATCATTTAAAAGTATCAAGGACATCTTACACAGGAGGCCGACCATGAAATTTTGATATACGCATGGTTAAGATTGTTAGACAATTGGAAATCAACTTGTACCGGAAGAAGGAAAATTTACTGATCATGATTATCAAACTGACGGTTGGAAGGGAAAATGGCTAGCCATGCATTTTAAGAAACTTGGCGAAAATACATATCATTATATCAAGTTCAAAAATTCATGAAACCATCCACTGCAATTTTCGAATTGATTTAAAGTTGAATGGCAAAATAAAACAATTACACTGATGAACTCTCAGGATTCTTACTTGAAAACACAAAGTGATTAACATTCTTTCAATGTGAAGCCCTGGCATTATTCTTTAGCTAGTTAACAATAAGATAAGGTCTACAGATTCAACTTCCCTTGTCATGTGTAGAAGCAAATTATTAGTACCCAGAATTGGATTAGCAGAATAAAAGAAAGCTTTAGAATTAAAAGTGTTACTCAGAATTCCAATAAAGCCAGAGTTTCTGGTTCCTCTTCCATAAGCATTCTATGCCAAACAGAAGATCAAGCCAAACCAATGGAATGGGATCAAGCAACGTCCATTGCGAACCATGGCAATGAATGACATATAAGGTTAGGAGAGCAAGAAGACGCAAGAATCAAGGACTGATTAGATACCACTATATGAGATGATGTGCTTGTATCACATGTCCTGGAAAAGATGTTGAAAATTCAAGGGACTTGAAGAAGATTCATCTTACTCTGGCTATAACCTGTATGGTTAAGCAACAACAAGGAGTTGCTACTACTCATATTTTCTGTAAAGTGTTATGAGCTCCTTGCTTGTAACCCCTCTCTTACTTTTGCCCACATTTTTTAAACCCAGACTTCAAACTGATGCACCCTTTTTGATGAGGACATCGTCAGCGATTTCGACACGTGTACCATCGGAGACGCCGGAGATCGACGGGTACGATCAGGAGTTTTATTTTGAGTCATTTGTAGTAGCTTATTTTATTTTTCAGTTTTTACTGTTTTACCCTTATGGGTGGTCATTTGATATTGTAGCCCCGAGGGCATTTATGTCTTTTAGTTTTTGTTTCATTTTGACCTATTTATAGGAGGTCTCATGCATTGTATGAGATGATGAATATTGATATGAAATTTCAACTTTGGTTTTGGATCTCTTTGTGAGTCCTAGAATTCTCTTTGTGAGTTCTCGAGTGAGGATTAGCCTAGAAGAGGCTCAAAGCAATACCCAACAGCCCCTTGGTGGAGCTCTTGGTTTCCCTCTATTTTTCTTCTCTTCTTTCCTTCTCCCCTAGCCGCCGGTTTTTTCCCCACCAGCCCCCTCCCTTGCCGTTAAACCATAGATCCCGTCCCTCCTTCCTTCCGCCGGCCAACCTTTCTCCACCCATCCCAACCCCCAACTAGACCCATCGGCCAATCCAGGAATCCCCACCACCAACCACTCCAAATCAGCCCATGGATTTTGACTTCTCTAATTCAATTCAGCTTTCATTACTTTCCTAATTCATTCCCCTATCATTTAGAAAATTTCAGATTTGAAATTCAAATTGAAATTTGAATTTAAATCCCTCCTTAAATGATAGAATTCAATTAGGAAACTCTTTACACTTCATCAAATCTGAATTTAATTAAGAATTTGAATTAATTGCTATATTCAATCACATGGGCCCCACTCTCATTTAATTTAAACACAAAATTAAACCCTCATAGGGCCGGCCCCTCTCTTCCCCTCTCTCTCCTCAATTTGCCACCTAAGCGGCATTTATTTTCCCTTAAATCTCTCCCATAACCGCCGCCCCCCATTAATCCACTAATTGGGGTTATTTTGAATTACAAATTAGCCTCTCCCATTAAGGAAAATCTGAAATTAAACTTCAGATTTTCCCTCTTCTCTTTGTCCCCAAATCACTTGTTTCAACCCAAATAACTCCACCCATAGCCGACCCCTTCACCCTCCCAAGTCTCCTCCCATTATCTCCTCGCCTCCTCCTCACCAAGCTCAAGAGAGATCCTCCCAACCACCACCACCATCATGCATGGCCGATCCGGAAGTCGACCATGATTTTTTATTTGATGATCAAGGACGAACCAACGTCCATGAATCCCCTTTCTTCAACGTAAACCTTGACGTGAATTCTTCCGTGGAGGATTACTTAAATCGCATATTGTTCACGCTAGTACCTTCCATCGAGGAGCATATTCTTCCAGGACGTTGGATGCTCACTAGTCATCCCGTGGACTATCCGCCACCGACTACCTCTCCAACGGACTACACTTTGGGCGCCATTTGTCTCCTAGTGGCATCGCTCGGTTGCTCTCAATCTTCCTCCATTAAAATTGCCAACAACAAGAGAGTGAGTGAGGGACCCAAGGTGAAGAGATCTATTTATTAATCGTGGATTCTTGTTTCTTAACCATAACATTGTCTTATTTAGTTTATGTTGTTCATTTGAGAGTACCATGTTATTCTAGTTGTAACCGCATGCTTTACATAGTCTATAGTTGATGATTCGGATAACCTAATTTGGGTAAGCACTAAATCTATAACTAGCAAAGTTTTAATAATCTTATATTAAAACCCCAAGCAGATCTTGTTCCATGCATATGTTTTACATCACTTTTCTTCTTTTTTCTTTTCTAATTTTTATTTTTATTCCAAAATCATGTCAATAACTTTGGAAGGAAAACTTTCCACAATGCTGAACAGCAAATACATGAAAGATCTATAAATTTATCCTTTTATGGCCCAAAAAAACAAGTAGGCTGTGCTAGTGAGTTGCTACAAATATAAACAAGTGATGTGGACATCGACCAGAGGTTCAGACATGTGTATCGCCGTAGACAGCGCAGATCGACGGCCACGATTTAGAGTTTATATTTCTAGTTATTCATGTATTTCTTTTATGCATTTTCTTTTATTTTCAAGAATTTCCTATTGTACCCTTAGTATGAGCTGAGTCATGAGTGTAGCCCCGAGGGCAATAGAGTCATTGTACTTTCTTTTGTGTTGGGACCTATATATAGGTCATTTCATGTTGTATTATGGTTAATGAATTATGGAATGAAAATTTGATTTTGTTTCTTCTTACTCTTCTTGCATGAGAGCTAGAGAGAAGTGAGAGAGAAAGCCCAAGGTGAGGGCCAAAAGCAACACCCACCAGTCATTGGAAGAGGTCCGTGACTCGTGGTTTATCCCCGTCATCTCGCTCTTCTTCGCCTCCCCGAAACCCGCCGGCCAAAGCCATCCTAACCCGTCGGCCACCCCACCCTCCCCTTGCCGCCGGTAAACCTCCTCATCACCTACCTCCTCTTTCCCCATTCTCTACAACGGCTAATTTCGAAATTCGAATTTTGAATTTCGAAAACTTTCCAAATTTGGAACTTCCAAATTAGGAAAGTTTTAAATCCGGTTCATAACAAAAATTCAAAATTCAAAGGATTTCAATTTAATCCTTCCTAAATGTCATGAGCCGATTTGGAAACCACACCCTTGCTCCCCACACAAAATCTCCCCCCATAAAGCCGCCGGCCACCTTGGATGGGCCCTCCTTCATGTCATCAATTAATGCATTAATTACCCCATTAATTTGAAATCAATTTCAAATTAATCCCCCTCCAATTTTGTTTAAAAATCTGATTCAAATTTCAGGTTTTGAATTCACATGCCCCTCTCCCTCTATTAAGCCGCCGACCTCCTCCTTAATGGCACAGACTCCGAAAATTCTGCCCCGGCCTCCCCGCCATTTTTCTTATTCGGCGAGGGTGTTTTAACTGATAAGTTCCGGGGTAAATTTTGGAAGGCAGATGGGTTTGTAGATAAGACACTACCCAGAGATTTCGCCCTCATTTTGCGAGGACTTTATGATCTGAGTTCTGGTTTCCTATAGGCGCAAGCCCCTATAGTTAATTACCCCTCCCGATCACGAGAGAGAACTTTCGATTAAGGCTAGTCGTCAATCAGATACGTATAGAATACATGTATCTGGCATATAGTAGAAGCAATGATTGGATTTGGAAATTTGGAAAATTTGACGGGTTTGGATGTTTGGAAAATTTGATATTTAAAATAGAAACTTCACCATCTTGCACTTAAAGCGAATGGTGGGGGAATAAATGATAGACCCGATCAAGATCCCATGGTTCCGTCGTCCCGGGCCATCGTGGTCCCTGGTCTACTTAGTCAGAGGAGGTAGTCGACCCAACCTGACAGAAGGATCCTTGTCGACAGCCATGGGTTGCTTCGTAGAAGGGGACCTTGTAGACCGGGGTTAAATGTTTGTCTAAGGGGACAAATTTGAATCCACCTTAGCTAACAGAGAGCTTTGTGCCCTATCGATCATATCCTATTGATTCATATCTCAAGGATTTAACACCATTAAGAAGCGTATTGGCTCTGGCCATAACCGCTATCTGTGGTGCTATTTGGCGGCAAAATCACTCGGTTCAGAGGGCCCCGGGTCATAACCGTTTACCTGCAGTGCCATTTGGCGGCGAAACTGCCGGTTAGAGGACACGTACTACGTCCTTACTGGCAAGAGATTGTTTGAGAATGGATCCTAGTAATATTTTCGACCAGGCATTAGCTCTTTGAGAGCTGAAGTGTTTTTTTTATTTGTCCACCTCGACAAACTGTTGCGGATGGTGGATGGATTTTGCTTTAGGTTTTTTTATGGATAGATTTCAGATTTTAAATATTTTTTTGGGATTTTGGAAATTTTTTTGAAGTTTTGGGATTTTGGAATGACATTGGAAATTATTTGGAATGGACCCCTCCGGTTAAGATCTTCATTCAACACGGCCATCATTGGGGTGTTCGGGGGCATTCCCTTTATGGATTGAACCTTGTCAACTCTATCGGGCTGTCGACAGAGTATCAGGTTTCGTAGGCTTTATACCCTTTGATAGTGAATTCTCATTGTTGTAGGCCTTGAAGGCCTAATATGAATGTATTAAGACAAATATGACGATCGTCACAACCGTATATTTGTTTGTTGGTTCGAACCCTGTCGACTTCTATTGACACGTATAGAAGGATCGGTTTCGAACCTGAATTCACTTGTCAACCCGCGCAGCATCCCTAGACGTCACGTGTGTACCAATAACACGCTTGCTGGGGCCCATGCGGGTTGAGAATATATTTCCCCCTTTAGTGTACCTATGTGTATACAATTTATAGTGCACGTGCATGGGGTATTTTTGGAATATTTATAGACGTCTTCTGTCTGCTTGTATGGATGTTGCAGATCCGGTGGCGTTTTGGTCTTGATGTTGACCACCTCCCCCTTTCTCATTCACCGGGGAAGGTTTTCTTTTGGACTTTGAAGTCCACTGATTGCTGCTTTGCTTTGAAAAGATCTCCTTTCGAGATATTTAGTGTAGTGGACTTTTTCGTACCTCGAGTTGTCGTTGTACTCGAAATACTTGTAGATCTTGATTACCGTTGCTGTAGGTGATATTCATACTTGTGCCCACAGTGGTTCGTCATGCCTACGATATATCCACGAGTTGTTTGTAGCCATTTGCAGAGGACTGTTGTACTCACTACGACCTCCTGAAGGTATTTGTAGGAGACCCATTGACATCAGTATTGTGTCCACCTTTCACCAATCTCGGGTGGTTTGATTGTACTTGTTTGACCTCGTAGGGATCGTCGTAGGAGATACTTGTACTTGTGCCCACAGTGGCTCGATGTGCTTACGATATGTCCACTGTTGTTATCCACAAGTGACTTGTATTCGCTGGCGGAGGACCATTATATCCGGTACGACCTCCTGAATATATTTGCAGTAGATCTATTATTTCCGCATCTTTTCCACCCTTTCACCAATCTCGGGTTGTACTTGTTTGTAGGTCGTTTCACATTCGTAGACATTTGCACTTAGTCTGCTAATCAACCATCTTTCAGTTGCAAGAAATATATGTACTTGTCTTCGCTCGGATGATTGTTGACACTAGCGGGCATTTACATTCGTTGTATGCTTCACTAAACACATCCGTAGAAGGTGTGATTTGATTGGTGTTGGATGTGAGGATGTTGTAATTTCTTCCCAAACATTGAGTCGTCGGATTCCTTGTGCTCATTTTGAGTTCAGACTCTATTCAAGCTTAAGTCCTGGTTCAAGTTCCCTGCAGTTCTTTGAGTTCAATCTCATGTTCGCATTCTGTTCAAAGTCTTCTGGAGTCCTTGAGAGTTCAATTATATGTTTGAATTGATTGTTCAGTCTTCTGGAGTCCAACTCAAGTTCTTACTTGAGTCCAAATGTTTAAATCATATTTGATGTGCGAACCAAATCCGATCTGAGTTCAAAGTGCTATGTCCCCTGCAGTCTTCTGAGTCCAGTTGAATGTTCAAATTACCCAAATTTGGTCCCATGCGGTTCTTGCAAGTTCATCTGCATGTTCACTTTCATTTGAATTTGATTTCAATTTGATTTTTATTTCACTTGAACTTAGTCTTTAGGAGTCATTCGAATTTTGTTTAAGTTCAAGTCCACAGTTCACAAGTCCTCTGTTCGAGTTCCTTTGGAGTTCAAGTGCAGTTCAGTTTGAGTCCAACCCAAGTCATCTGTTGTTCCTCTGATTTGAGTTCAAGTTTGGTTTTGAGTTTGAATTAAGCCTTTTATTAATGTCTTTTGAGTTCAAATGAGTCCAGGTACGTGTCTCATTTTTGTCCATTTGATGTGCAAATCAAGTCCAAGTACGGTCCGTCTTCACCCGAAATTTCGGTAGCCTTCCGGCGTCTCCCCTGTTTAGGGGAAAACTACGGAAAACTGGACCTTTCCCACCACGCTAAGAAAAGCGTGTATGGTAGGTGCCCTCTTTCGAGGACACCGCGGCCGTGTATTTTTGATCCCCCACCACGCTAAGAAAAGCGTGTATGGATATTTTTGAAAATATTTTGCAAGAAAAGCATTTTTTGATAGTATTTTGCAAGAACAGCAGTTATTTCCCCGCAAGCGGGTACTTATGGGTATCCCTGCTTCATCGTGCGCATAGCACCGGGATCCCTTTCCACCACGCTAAGAAAAGCGTGTATAGGCGGGGTTTCCAAGGCGATACGAACTTTGAAGAAGGAATTTAGGTGATTACCCGCTTCGTCGCAAGCGTCGTGACGCACTCCCTCCCACCACGCTAAGAAAAGCGTGTATAGGTGGTCGTTTTGTCTCGACGAATGTGTTGAAACGGGTCTCGGAGTTTTAGGGTTTAGGAGTTATACCTGCGGGGCCGGTGGACCGGCGGTCGTCGGTGAAGGCTCGGTGAACGAGGTAAGAGAGGCTCGTGGGTCGAGGGAGAGAGAACAATTTCTCCCTTTTATAACTTAATATTAATTAATCGTAATTAATTATAATTATAATCATACTTAATTAATTACATTTATTTGTAATTAGCTTATAATTAATTATAAATTTATAATAATAAATTATAATTATTATAGTTAATTAACATAATTAATTATAATTAATTAATATTAATTAGCTTAAAATAATTATAACTAATTAATAATAATTAACGATAATTTAAAAGAAACAAATATAATTAATTAATATAAATCATAATTAGTATTAACTATAACTAATTTATACTAACAATAATTCAAATTAATTAAAGCCCTAATCCCTTTCTTTAGCTCTCTGGTTCGGTGGATTTAGGGATTTGGCCGGAGAAGCGGGCGGGAGGAAGAAAGTTACCCTCACAGCAAGTTGCTACCGTTGCTGCTTCCAATTAAAATGTCGTAACCTTCAACCCGACAGGGAAGGGAATCGTGGAAGGGGCAAAGACGGCGGGATCCTGAGTGTCGAGAGGCGGCTTCGACTGGGCGTCGGCTTCAGGTAAGAGAAACTCTCTCTATCTCCCTCTCTCTGGATCGACCGCAGCAGGCGACGGGTTGGGGAGCTCCTGCAATCGTGTGGGATCTGCGAATGGGAGAGAGTCGAGATCCAGTGAGAGAGGGCGGCTTCGAGCAAGAGAAGGAAGAAGGAGTTCGAGAGCTTGAGAGGAGGTCGTGTGTGTCCGAAGAAGCTGAGTGATCGGCTTCGTTTTATAGCCGCGAATGGGAGGCGATCGAAGCGGTTCGCAGGATTTAGGCAGGATTTTCGCAGATTTTTTCGGAGAAACGACGCAGATGGCGCCGAACGGCAGGATTCGCGGAGGCTTTCGTGGATCCGATGGGTATGTGCCATAGGATTTCTGCGTTGCTTTCTTCTCCCTTTCATTCCTTTGGTTATTGTTTAGAGGTCAACACCACATTAATGCCCATTAATTGCCCCTTAATCCTCTTGCTAATTTGAAACCAATTTCAAATTTCTTTCCCTCCAATTTACACAAATTCTGAAAATTAATTTCAGATTTGTGTAACTCACCTCTTTCCCTTGTCTAACCTAATTTCCCTCATCCCATCCACCCGCCCCCCTTCCTCCTCTGTTTTGGCCGACCACCCCTCACTCCCTCTCGTGGGAAATTTCAGCAAGAAGAGGAGAAGACGACACCCCTCTCCCCGATTCTCTTCAATGTTGAATGGCGGATCCCGAGCTTGAGTGGGGCCTAGTATTCAAAGCCGACGGAAGTATCAACGTCCTACGGTCACCGTGCTTCGACGTAGGATTTGAAGACGAAACCACCGTGGAAGAGTACTTGGAGAGAGTCGTCCCGATCCTTGCAAGCATCTACGACCGCCAACTTTCAAAGTACACTTGGAGTCTCGAAAGCCAAGCATTCACGCCCTCCTCGTCACCGTCAACCTCTCCGTGGCTAAAGGCCATTGGTGTGGCCACCATCTTCGTGGCATTGTTGAGTTTGCTAAAGGCCTTCTCCCGCTAACCCGAATTGAGTGTGAGTGAGCAAGGTACTCATTGTGAAATTTCTAAACATTAGTCGTGGGATTTTATTAATTTTCCGCATTTGCTTTGTTGTGAACTTTTGGAGATTCATCATTAATTGTGCCTAAACACTAGCTTGAAACTGCTTACCATAACATTTCATCAATGGAAAATGCTTGAATCTTAATTTACGGAAAGCCTAATCTTACTTTGGTAAACTTTGTGATTCTTTATAAATTTCACGTGCAATTCTTGAATGTTTCACATCATATTTGGTATCAGAGCATGGCTAGCATGCTTTTCTCTTTGCTAGATTGCATCCTAGGAATCCTATTTAAGCTATCTCTAGAAGTTTGCATGCATACCATCATCTAGATAGTTTTTTTTTTCTGTTTTATACGGCTGTCCAGAAAATTCTGCATCATTTAGTTCATCTTACATTAGTATCTTCATGTGTTTAAGTGCTGCCACCTTCATTTTGACATCCATAATAGTCTAGGCCACTTAGACATTTGCTGCCCACTAACTTTCTGCACTTAGTATAGCCTTTAGGAGGAGTTCTAGGAAGTGTCAAGCTGCTGTCCACTGTTTTCTGCAGCTGTTAGACTTCTGTTAGTGAGCCTAGAGTCGCTGTTTAGGTGCTGCCTAGACCCGGGAACCTTGCCGAAACACTTAGGTGACCTTCCCCTCGTCTGTGCTCGCTGCCCCGCACTTTCCAGCTGCTGTAGCTTCAATTTCAGCAAGCGTTTCAGTGGGGTTAGTTGCTGTCCTTGACTCAGGAAGCCTTTCTAGTGATCCTTAACACCCAACCATGGACCCTACACATATGCAAGCAACTTTAGACATGATTATGGGCCAATTAGGTGCATTTACACAACAAATAAAGGATACCCAAACGAGTGTAGCTGAACTTAAACGTCATACAGGAGAAAGACTAGACAATATTGAAAGAATGGGACGCCCGGCCATCTACACGCCATCTAGACCTCAATCACCATATGTCGAAGATGCCTGAACTGAGTACGGACCCCCTAGGGATTACTACCGACCCAACCACCGACCCCATCAGGAACCGGTAGGACGTGACGCGCCTTGAAGAGACAACGACGCCCAACTCCTCAAGAGTATTAAGATAGACGCCCCGACGTTTGACGGTACGTTAGAGCCTCAAGTTTTTCTTGACTGGATTAAGGGAATGGATAGCTATTTCAAATGGTATAACATTTCGGAAGATAAGAAAGTTATATTCGCTGAGATGAAGTTGACGGGTAGAGCAAACCAGTACTGGACCAATGTAGAGCACATGAGGGAGACTCGAGGAGAATACCCTATTGCTGACTGGGGAACAATAAAGCAAGAACTGAAAAGGAAATACCTTCCCCCCTCATATTACCCAAGACTTCTAGATCGTTGGAATAGGTTAACCCAAGGAAGCAAGACCGTCAAGGAATATATCTCGACCTTCGATGATTTCCTGATTCGTTGTAACGGAGAAGAGACCACCACACCTACTCAACTCCTGTCAATGTTTCGAGCCAGATTGAGAGAAGACCTTCGAAATGAACTGTTTGCCAGAGGAGTGAACACCTATGAAGCTGCCTGTAGCCTGGTGTTAGACTTAGAAGAGTCCAGGAGCCATAGGACCCAAGACTCTCGACCTAATCCGTTTAAGCCCTCTACGAACCAACCCTATAACAAGCCCAGTGGATCCATGAGTAGTCGACCACCCTCTAACCAGACCCAACCCCGCATTGACTATAAAGGAAAGACACCTGAACGGGAAACACCCAAACCCACTGCCGGCACTAAGTGCTTTAGGTGCCATGGGTATGGACACATTGCTTCTCAGTGCTCCAGCCCATTTAAGGTCGCGATAATTGAGGAAGTGACGGAGGAAGAGGATGAACCAGAAACTGACTTGGTCCACCATATGGACGACGATGAGGAGTTTTTCGACGAGGAAGATACTGCTGTTGTTCACTGCTTCCAAAAGATGAACCACTTAGATCTGCAGGTTGTTAGGTGTGCCTTTTCCCAACCCAAACCTAGCGACGACTGGCGGAGGACCACGATCTTCTACACTTTCACGAAAATAGGGGACAAAAATTGTAAGGTCATAATCGACAGTGGAAGTTGTATTAATGTTGTGTCTTCTGCTATGATCTCGAAGCTGCAATTGAGGACCACACCACACCCAAACCCCTACAAAGTTGCCTGGATAAACTCGACCACCTTGGAAGTGAAAGATATGAGTCTTGTTCCTATCGAATTCGTTGGGTACAAGGAGAAAATCTGGTGTGATGTTTTGACTATGGATGTGGGTCAAATCATCATTGGCCGCCCCTGGTTGTTCGACAACGATGTACACCTTTATGGACAATCAAACACCTGTGTGTTTGAACACGAGGGCAAGAAGATTAAGCTGTTACCCACTCAACCTAAGTCTACCAAGGAAGAAGTTAAGCCCAACTCTCTGAAACCCAACACGGGCTTGAACTTGATAACTGCTAAGGACCTAGGTATGGAACTGGAGTCGGGAGCCCCTCTTTACGTGCTTGTAGCCCAGGAAATAAGTGTAGATCAAGAAGAACCGATCCCTAAAGAGGTAAAACCACTGTTGGAGACTTTTTCTGATGTCTTTCCTGAAGATTTGCCCAACCAACTGCCACCTCTAAGGGACATTCAACATGCCATAGACTTAGTGCCCGGAGCGTCTTTACCAAACCTACCCCATTACCGAATGAACCCTACTGAACACGAGGAGCTCAAGAGACAAGTGGATGAATTGTTACAACGAGGATTCATTAAGGAGAGCCTTAGTCCGTGTGCGGTTCCTGCCCTTCTGACCCCTAAGAAGGATGGGACGTCGAGAATGTGCGTTGATAGCCGTGCTATCAACAAAATCACCGTCAAGTACCGTTTCCCAATCCCTCGGTTAGATGACATGTTGGACATGATGACCGGAGCCACACTATTTTCTAAGATCAATCTTAAGAGTGGCTATCACCAAATTAGGATCCGTCCGGGGGATGAATGGAAGACCGCCTTCAAAATCAAAGATGGGTTGTATGAATGGACTGTAATGCCTTTTGGGTTGAGTAACGAACCTAGCACTTTTATGAGAGTAATGACTCAGATCCTTAGGCCCCTCGGAAAATTTGTTGTAGTATACTTTGATGATATCTTAATTTACAGTTATTCGGTGGAACAACATTTGAATCATCTAAGGCAAGTTTGTGAGATCTTAAAAAGGGAGCAGATGTATGCCAATCCTAAGAAATGCACTTTCCTCACAAATCAAGTAACCTTCCTTGGATTTATCATATCTTCCCAAGGCATATTTGCTAACCCCGAAAAAGTGCGAGCTATAAACGAGTGGCCAAAACCCAAAAACATTAGAGATGTTCGGAGTTTTCACGGATTGGCCACGTTTTATCGGAGATTTATTCGAAATTTTAGCACCATAGTAGCGCCAATAACGGACTGCCTTAAGAAAGGAGAGTTTCTTTGGACCACAACGGCGACTAGAGCTTTTGAGGAGATTAAGAAGCGAATGATGGAAGCCCCTGTGATGAGATTACTTGATTTTTCAAAAGTTTTTGAGGTGACTTGTGACGCGTCTGGAATTGATATAGGTGGAGTCCTATCGCAAGAGGGACACCTGGTCGCTTACTTTAGCGAAAAATTGAATGACACTAGGCAAAGGTGCTCCACCTACGACAAGGAATTTTACGCCATCATTCAATCCCTTAGGCATTGGCGTCACTACCTTCTACCGCAAGAATTTGTTATCTTTTCGGACCATGAGGCTTTGCGGTACATTAATTCTCAAAAGAAACTCAATGCTCGGCACTGTTGTTGGGTTGAATTCCTGCAAGAGTACACGTATACCATCAGACATAAAGCAGGATCTGAAAATAAGGCTGCTAACGCCTTAAGCCGTCGGATGATGATTACTAGGAAGATGACTGCTGATGTAATAGGCTTTGAGCGGCTCAAGGAAGACTGCCCAGACTGCCCTGACTTTAAGGAAACCTACTCTGCGCTGACCACTGGAAACGAACGGATTATAGAAAACTTTATGTTGGAGGATGGATACTTGTTTAAGTCCCAACAACTTTGTATTCCCAATACGTCACTTCGAGAATTTCTTGTGTGGGAATTGCATGCTGGAGGTTTAGCAGGTCACTATGGTCAAGCCAAGACCATTGCCGCGGTTGAAAATCGTTTTTACTGGCCAAGTCTTAAGAGGGACGTTAGCAGATTAGTGAGGCGGTGTCACACCTGTCAGTTAGCCAAACAACGTAAACAAAACACCAGCCTTTACACACCTCTCCCCGTGCCTAACCAACCCTGGCAAGATGTTAGCATGGACTTTGTCTTAGGATTACCCAAGACCCTTAGGAAGCATGACTCGATATGTGTAGTCGTAGATAGGTTTTCTAAGATGGCCCATTTTCTCCCGTGCTCCAAAACTTTTGACGCCTCTAGAATAGCCAAGCTGTATTTTAATGAAATTGTGAGACTTCACGGCCTACCCAAAACCATTGTGTCAGATAGAGATGTGAAATTTACTAGTTACTTTTGGAAGACTCTATGGCATAAAATGGGAACCAAATTACAATTCTCCACTGCTTTTCACCCCCAAACGGATGGCCAAACCGAAGTAGTAAATAGAAGTCTAGGAAATCTTTTAAGGACCTTAGTAGGAGAGAATCTTAGGGACTGGGACTCTAAACTGCCGATAGCTGAATTTGCATACAACAACTCTGTAAACCGATCTACGGGTCTAAGTCCTGCTGAAGTCGTGTATGGTTACCTACCTAGACAGCCCATTGACTTGATTCCTATAAGTCCTAAGGTTAGAGTTTCTGAGTCTGCATCTGCATTCGCATCTCATCTTCAAGAATTGCACAAAGAAATAAACAAAAGAATTCAACAAAGTAATACTCATTATAAGATTGATGTTGATCGTAAGAAGAGATTTAAAGAATTTGAAGTTGGAGATTTTGTTATGGTACGGATTCGTCCGGAGCGGTTCCCCCAAGGAACCGTTAAAAATAGGGCTGCAAGCGAACCAAACGTTCGACGAACTACTCGTTGTTCGGTTCGATTAAAGCTCGTTCGTGATCGTTTAATTAACTAACAAACAAACTTGAACAATATTTTAAATACTCGATTCTTAAATAAACAAGCTTGAACACTAATGCGTTCAGCTCGTTTATGTTCGCAAACAACATCAGTTGATGTTCATGAACAAGCTCGATAAAAAGCTTGATTCGAGTTCGATTAAATATAAAAACTTTAATTATACCATAATATAATATAATTATTTTTTATTAATAAATTTTAAAGTAATAAAATATTATAACATATGTTCATATAATTTAATCATATTTTCATTTTAAATATACAACTGCTTTTATTTTAGAAATTTCATTTCATGAACAAGAAATATTTCATATTTGTCCATGTTTGCTAGATTGTTTGTTTAGAATGTTCATGAACAAATTTAATGTTTGCTTGTTCAATAGATTGTTTGCGAGATATGTTCACGAACATAGCTCGTTTAAAGCTCGATAAGCACTAAACAAACGAACATGAACCAAACATGAACCAAACATGAACACCCTTAAATTAAACGAACTAAACATGAACACAAATAATAAAGCTCGAATCAAACACGAACCAAACATGAACAAGCTAATGTTAAACAAACACAAACATGAACACTCACATACTCGGCTCGGCTCGGTTCGTTTGCAGCCCTAGTTAAAAAGTTACATGCTAAAAGTGCGGGCCCCTTTAAGATAATCTCGAAAGTAAACAATAATGCTTATGTGTTAGACCTTCCAGATGGCTTTAATATGAATCCTACGTTTAATGTTGAAGATTTAGTAGCTTTCGAGGGACCCGAATTTAACCCTGATAATCCACTTCATGTAAACCTTGTGAGAACCCACCCAGTGAGATCCCCAACCTACCTCCACTCCCCAAATTGCCCCATTTACCCACTGCGGAGAAGGTCGAAGCTATACTTGACGATGAAATCATTTCCATGAAGGAAGGTGGTCGCCAAAGGTACTTGGTGCACTGGAGAGGGAAGTCGGCGACAGAGGACACGTGGATAGATCGAGAGGAGCTGCAGAGGTTGGATCCAGATCTCCTAGAGATGTACGAGAGCTCCAGAGATTTCTACTCGACGGGGTCGAGCTTTCTCCCACCTGGGGAGAATGATGTGGACATCGACCAGAGGTTCAGACATGTGTATCGCCGTAGACAGCGCAGACCGACGGCCACGATTCAGAGTTTATATTTTTAGTTATTCATGTATTTCTTTTATGCATTTTCTTTTATCTTCTAGAATTTCCTATTGTACCCTTAGTATGAGCTGAGTCATGAGTGTAGCCCCGAGGGCAATAGAGTCATTGTACTTTCTTTTGTGTTGGGACCTATATATAGGTCATTTCATGTTGTATTATGGTTAATGAATTATTGAATGAAAATTTGATTTTGTTTCTTCTTACTCTTTTTGCATGAGAGCTAGAGAGAAGTGAGAGAGAAAGCCCAAGGTGAGGGCCAAAAGCAACACCCACCAGTCATTGGAAGAGTCCGTGACTCGTGGTTTATCCCCGTCATCCCGCTCTTCTTCGCCTCCCCGAAACCCGCCGGCCAAAGCCATCCTAACCCGTCGGCCACCCCACCCTCCCCTTGCCGCCGATAAACCTCCTCATCACCTACCTCCTCTTTCCCCATTCTCTACAACGGCTAATTTCGAAATTCGAATTTTGAATTTCGAAAACTTTCCAAATTTGGAACTTCCAAATTAGGAAAGTTTTAAATCCGGTTCATAACAAAAATTCAAAATTCAAAGGATTTCAATTTAATCCTTCCTAAATGTCATGAGCCGATTTGGAAACCACACCCTTGCTCCCCACACAAAATCTCCCCCCATAAAGCCGCCGGCCACCTTGGATGGGCCCTCCTTCATGTCATCAATTAATGCATTAATTACCCCATTAATTTGAAATCAATTTCAAATTAATCCCCCTCCAATTTTGTTTAAAAATCTGATTCAAATTTCAGGTTTTGAATTCACATGCCCCTCTCCCTCTATTAAGCCGCCGGCCTCCTCCTTAATGGGCCACATTAATGCCCATTAATTGCCCCTTAATCCTCTTGCTAATTTGAAACCAATTTCAAATTTCTTTCCCTCCAATTTACACAAATTCTGAAAATTAATTTCAGATTTGTGTAACTCCCCTCTTTCCCTTGCCTAACATAATTTCCCTCATCCCATCCACCCGCCCCCCTTCCTCCTCTGTTTTGGCCGACCACCCCTCACTCCCTCTCGTGGAAAATTTCAGCAAGAAGAGGAGAAGACGACACCCCTCTCCCCGATTCTCTTCAATGTTGAATGGCGGATCCCGAGCTTGAGTGGGGCCTAGTATTCAACGCCGACGGAAGTATCAACGTCCTACGGTCACCGTGCTTCGACGTAGGATTTGAAGACGAAACCACCGTGGAAGAGTACTTGGAGAGAGTCGTCCCGATCCTTGCAAGCATCTACGACCGCCAACTTTCAAAGTACACTTGGAATCTCGAAAGCCAAGCATTCACGCCCTCCTCGTCACCGTCAACCTCTCCGTGGCTAAAGGCCATTGGTGTGGCCACCATCTTCGTGGCATTGTTGAGTTTGCTAAAGGCCTTCTCCCGCTAACACGAATTGAGTGTGAGTGAGCAAGGTACTCATTGTGAAATTTCTAAACATTAGTCGTTGGATTTTATTAATTTTTCGCATTTGCTTTGTTGTGAACTTTTGGAGATTCATCATTAATTGTGCCTAAACACTAGCTTGAAACTGCTTACCATAACATTTCATCAATGGAAAATGCTTGAATCTTAATTTACGGAAAGCCTAATCTTACTTTGATAAACTTTGTGATTTTTTATAAATTTCACGTGCAATTCTTGAACGTTTCACATCAACAAGCCCATCGTTAGTGGCTCATCTTATGCTAATCTTGGAGTAGAGTTAAAGAAAGTACTTGAATAGACAATATTCCTTATTTTCAGAATTTTAGCCAAATTGGAACAAAATTCGATATTTGGCATGAGAATCCACAGTCATCAACAGTTTGATTTCAGAAAATTACTACATCAATTCAATTTTGACACATCACTGCCTATGCAATTTTTATTTTTATTGCTTACCAAATCATTTTCAAACTGAATAAAAATTCGCCTCCACTATTTTCTAATGATGTTATTTCATATTCAAGTCTTGATGCTCAAAACACATATAGCTAAATCTAGCTTTCCTATCCACGAGACAGGAGCCTCTTGTTTGTACACATAAATATATATAAATCATATGAATAAGCACCCCAAGATGGAGAGAAAAATGAAATTTAAGAGCTATCTAAAATCAAATTATATCTTTTTTCTCATTATCAAGTTTTATCAGCATGGAAGACTCATCATCGTCAACCTTATCCCAAAGAATCCTCATTGTTCATTAATTTATGGTTAGTGCTGTTTAAGGTGCTAATTCTATTTTGTGAAAATCTTTTTTTGCATAACTTCAATCATGTTACATTTGATCTACCCATTTTATTTCCTAGCCCATCCACATTAATTTTATATGCCTACAGTATAAGTATATACGACTTTTCTTATAAGATTCACTCATGTTTAACCTTAGTTTATAGAATAAAGTCAGCAATCTACCTTCATAAACCTACTACAATGTATCCACCAAATATACGAAGATATCCACATCACTCTTCTAACCCCCCTCCACCTGAACCCTTGAAATCATATAATTAACTGAATTATCATCCTCTTTTTCTTTTCCTTATTCTGCAATCAAAGTTATATTTTTCCTTGATCATTCCTGAGACCTAAAAAAATTTTCTTACTCATAAAAAAGTCCATCGCCTTCCATTGAGTTGTAGCTGTCATAAATTTCCAGTTCAACATTTTATATGGATCTCTTTGATCATTACTCTTTTGCTATGAAAACTTTATATTTTAATTGTTATTTTCAAAGAATGTTGATGCAAGTGATGCTTCTTATCTCAAATAGCATTGTAAGGATTGTTTTCCATAGAGATTCTAATCATAGAGATTCATAAGGTGGCAGGATTTTAACTTGTTTTATTTGTTTACGCAAGTTTCATGCTTGTCGGCAATCTAATCTTGAAAATGTGTTAAATTAAATCCTTTTGTAGCGGTTCTTTGACTGAAGTTACTCGATGCTCTTGTTTTTTTTTCTGTTAAATGAATCCAAGTAATGCAAAAAAAAACATATTAAAGATCCATAGCATTGGACTTTTTAATTGCTATTCAGTTTTATCACTACATATGAGTCCAGTTGTCTTTTTGTCATTAGAATTGGTGCATTAAATCTCTCTATGTGCTTCAATTCTATCATAACATTTTTGGGGGAGAGTAGCTCCATATTTGATTTGCAATGTATTATACACAGATATTTTTTTAGTCTTCATATTTACTATATGTATTTAAGCCTTTATCATCTGCTTTCATGCTTACATTCTTGAAAGAAAATTGAGCATTTATCTTAGAAAGGAAATAATATGCGTTCCTAATTGGAAATCTATCCATTATAGAGGGCATGGAATATCCCACTTTAATCGTTGCAACTATGATGATAACTTTTATTTCATTTCTAACATAACCAAATATGTGCCACTTGTTGACCAACTGTAGTGAATGAGAAGTGCAACTAAGACTATGAGTCAAACTGTAATACCAATTTAATTCGAGAAACTACGTTTCTCCAGAGCCCGATCAATCATGGAGATCCTGATCCGGGTTCAATAGGATGATCAAATGACATAGTCATGTCTCCAAATCTCTAGCCTAGGTCTGTTAATGGACATAGAGATAGATCAACCCACCTGAGGAGGTCGGGCAACGGCATCCATCTGGTAGAGAAGGACGGAGGCCAACGATGGCAGCGTAGGTCGACAGAAGCGGAGATTGAAGAAGTCGGAGGAACTTCAATGTAAGAGAAAAGCGGTGCCGAACGGAACGACGTAGTGGCGAGGGCAGCGCCGTCGCTGGCGCCGGCTACAATATAGAGCGAAAGAAGCAACTGCAGCAGTGAGGTAGAAGGACGATGGCAACGGAAGGACGGCTGCCGTGAGACCGGTGCCGGGGAGAGAAATTGAGATCTGCGATGACTGAGGGCTTGATTGGGGCAGCAGAGAGGAAATAAGCTTACAATTTTCTATGCATCGAGGAGATGTGAGATCTCACTAGACGGGTTCCTTATTTAATTTTCATTCTTATAAAATGGTACAAAAATAAGCACGAAAAGAGCAAAAAAAAATGCTTTGTATCATACTATCATGTATTGTACGGTCATTTATTTATTTATTCAATGATTGAGATATTTGTTCCTTTTAAAACGTAAATTTGAAATTATAATATTTTAAATCAAAATTTTAATTTTGTATGTGAAATATTTCATTATTCAATTTTTTAAATATGTCCGAATATTTCTTTGACATAAAATTATTCATCTTGAATTTGTAGATTATTTGTTGAAGTTCATTGCAAACAAAATTGATTCGGATTAATTCAAATGAATTTTTGTTTAACTCTTCCTTGAATGTAAGTTGAATTTCTATTTGAACTTCAGCCTTCGAACTTTTGCCATATATAGATGTCTTTCCCAAGTAGCTAAGTCATATATCATCAATCACGTAATACCTTCTACAATGAGGTTTGCCCACAAAGTTCTCTTCTCATCGCATGCAGTTGATCTCATTGTTATCTTCCATAATGAATTTCGTCGCTATTGGATACAGTCTCTCATATCCTTGATAGTAAAGAAATAACATATGGTTGCTCGTTCATTCACTGAATCTGAATACATAGCTCTTGCAGCAGTTACAGTATTGTAATATGGCTTCGACGCCTCGTGATAGGTTTTGGGACTACTTTGGATCAACCAAGTGATCTATGTTGTGATAATACATATGCTATTGCTCTGACAAATAACTTTGTGTTTTATATTAGAGCTAAACATATAGAAATGAATCAAAGATTCATCTTTGATCATATTCAAAACAACACTAATAAACTCTTTCCTATCAGCACAATGTACCAAGTTGATGACATTCTTACTATACCTCTGACCACATAGAGGTTTCATCAACTCAGATCCAAACTGATGATCACTCCAGATACATCTGTTTGCTGGGGAAGTATTAGAGCATAACAACACTACTTGTAACAGAAAAATAGAAAAGCACATGACTTAGCAAATCATAGCCATTTTTATATAACCTATTTGCGTCTAAGTTGTACACGTGTAAAGCTACCTAAGCTTACTTATATAAGCTAATGTACTGCCATTGTAGCAGGCAATGAAAGACAGCTATTTACTAAACATCTCTACTTCAAACGCCTGTTTTGTATTCTATGCTTTACTTAACTCATGTGCAGACCTTTGATCTTCTATAATCGCAAGCCACCAATCCCATAATACCTTCCTCAATGATGTTGGTCCACAAACTCCTCCTCTCCTCACACGTAAGTGGAAGCATCACTGCCTTATTTAATGAGCTATATCACACACATTTATTCTCGTAACAACTTCCCTAACAAGATTAGTTCACAATATTAGCACAAAATCAATCCCTTTTTATTTTCCCCAACAAGCCTTGTCACATAACCTTGATCCTGCAATGCATTTTCCAACAATATCCATCTTGCAATTTCCTTTTGATGCGGAGCATTTTAACCTTAAAGTATTCATTATGATATCTTGTGTAGTTGCTACAAGTTGTTTCATATTTCTAGAATCTTATAGGTTTTTCTACTTGAGTATTATATATAGTATGTTGTACGAGAGGAGATTCATTGATGATATATTACTCTATTTGAAACTTTAAATCTTTTGTTTATCTTTGTTCCCTGGATTGGGATTAAATCCTTCAAGCATCTTCTTCTTCCAACAATCCAACTACATCAATTTGGTATCAGAGGCTGGAGCTTGCGAAGAACGATGGACTGCAGAAGAACGTGGGTTGTCGATGATGATCGAAGTCGAATAATAAGATTGGCGGTTGACGACGATCGACACCGAGGAAGGCGGGCTACCGATAGTGATCAAAATTGTATAGCCTTTTATCAAGCTCAAGTGAATGAATCACTTGATCTAATAGAAAAAAACCTTCGATCCATAAGGAGAATGCGAATGCCGTCGGCGGCCATGCCGGCGTCTTCGCTCCTCTCATCCGCTTTAGGCGATTGCAAACGGTTTTGAAATCAATCAGTTGTGGTTGACGACTACCCTCCACTCCAAATCCCTCTTTAATGGCGCGCGTAATCCATCGCTGGAGTACCCTTCATAAGAGCTTTCGCTCTGATGGCATGACCCCCTCAACTTCAAGGCTAAGATCCATGATCCTGAACAACACCAATGTCCACGAATAGAGATTGTCAATCCTCTTGTCGAACCCGTGCCTCCACCTCCACTCCAGCATACTCCTTTCCCTAAGAACCCCCTTCCGTTGCAGTATGAGATTTCCTGATTGGATACGTCTACACTCGGACGACTGCCTCCACCATGCGAACATAATCGAGACTCCATGACTAGCAATAGCATCAAGAGCAATTCCGCAGCTTGTGTCCAAATTGATCTCCCAAGGCCCGACAAGACCGACCATGTGCAGCCGATTGCTTCCGCAGTGAGTGCAGTTTTGAAGATGATATGGAGCAATCGGAAGCCCATATAGATTCGAATGCGGATATGAACGATGATGAAGGGTGCACCATTTGTTCTAGTTTGGACCTACTAGACCACAAGACATATGCTGAACATGACCTAACACCGAACAAACACATTTCCTCGACCCCGTGGAGGATAAATGATGAAGAGAAAAGTAAGATACTTCGATCTGAATTTTTTTTTTTTTTGGCATGAGAATGTAGAGAAGAGAAGAACCAATTCCAGCCCATATGTTTCTTATGATGATTTATTTGGTGAAAAAAGCTGACATAAACTAGAAGAAGGATGAGGATAACTCTATTAATGTGGGCTGTCATAAGGTCAACATGAACGCTTCTCTGTTTGGAAGCTTAATGAAGACAAAAGTTAATACATATCAGATTTCAACCATGTGTTCTTATGAAATATCATTTTTCTCAGTTTCAAAGTTGCCAGGAGACCTAATGAAGCTCAAGATTGAAACTTCTGAGAACGGTGAGAATGGGAGCAAGGAACAAGATGTTTTTATAATGGGAAGTGGTGATGGGGATGTTTATACTGCAGGTGTGCAAATGTCCGTTCAGAATTATACTGTTAAAGTCGATCTAGTGCAATGCTCTCAAACTGTTCGACGAAATGTCACTGAATGATCTGATACCAAATTTGTTGGGCTAGGAATCCCTATGGCAAGCCTTGTTTTCTGCGCATCTTCTGTTAGACCAAGTAATCCTTTGAGGCATGACGGATGGAACATGAGTTTTGCTTCTAACATAAGAAACCTTTTTAGAAATGCCATGGGTTATTGGCATGTAGGGAATGGTGGCCATATGAATTATGGTCTTGCTTCCTCGCCATTGGAGGGGTTTAAAACAACAATATAAACTATGTTGAACTTTCGGATATTGCTGGTAATCTTGTTGAGATCAGTGTTGATAACTATGAGGGCTGATTTATGTAACAAAAAGTTGGAATCACTATTGCGATGGAGAACGTCATGTTTTTTGAAATATTGCCTCAAGCATTTTCTAATGTGTTCATAAATATGCCTATGGAGAATTGTATAAAAGTTGATGGCCTTACTTTAGTTAGTGTTCTTCAAGCTTATAGTTTTGTTGGGTATGTTAATTATGGAAGATCAGTGCATGGACATATGTTCCAAAGAGGATTTGGAGTTGATTTATTTATCATGGTCTTTGGGTGCCAACAGAATGATGCTGTCACGAAAGTCATAATATTCTTCTTCAAAAACTTCGATCCAGGAGGACTAATTTTGATATCTACCTCTACCTCCCTACCAATGATGAGCCTCGATGGAGTCTAGCTCTATTGAAGCAAAGGGAGAATGATGCAGAGCATTTTAACCTTAAAGTATTCCTTAGGATATCTTATGTAGTTGCTACAAGTTGTTTCATGTTTCTAGAATCTTATAGGTTTTTCTACTTAAGTATTATATATTATATATAGTATGTTGTAAGAGAGGAGATTCATTGATGATTACTCTACTTGAAGCTTTTGTTTATCTTTGTTCTCCGGATTGTGATTAAATCCTTCAAGCATCATCTTTTTCCAACATCCAACTACACCACCTTTTCTCCTTACATGCTATAAATCCAATATAGACTTCTCCAACAATTAATACGGCATGCCTCAATCCCACAATGCCTTCCATGATCAGGTTTTTCAGCAATGCCTTCCCAAAATGAGGTTTAAGGGGCTACAATTTTAATAAATGTTCAATAAAAAATTCAAATTCAAGTCATTCATTCACAAAGTACTTTGATAATCAAATTAAGAATATAACACACATCTTCTTAATTATACACTCTTATTTAAGAAAAAAACTACTTTATCAACTTTATTTTAGCAATTAAAAGTAAATTTTAATTAAAATATTATTAATTATATTTCAATTAAACAAGATAAAATTTTATTTTGCTTAACAAACTTCTTATAGCATATGCAAGTATCAATGTATTTTTAATATGCATTACATATTTTACTAAGCAGATAAGATATATGACATTTAAAAATAAAATAAAATTACTTAATTTGTATTTTGTGTTATCATGACTATTAGAGTATAATTATTTTGAGATACAAGACAATTAATATTTCTGATTTTGTGAGATTTGATGTATAATAATAATAATAAATAAATAAATAAATTTTGTATAAAATTATTTAATAATTTTGCTAGGTACTCTATAAATGATTCAATTACTAAGTAAATCATTATAATGAGCTGTGAATTTTATTCATATTTTATTGTTTGATAATTAAATTTTAGCTATGATAAATTAAATTTATTTAAAAAAGTAATAATAGGCTGAAAAATAAATTTCCAAATATATCTAGGTAGTTGTGATCTTAATAAAATATTTTGTTAAGTTAAGAAAATTATTAAAAAAATTATTTGTGAAATTAAATTAGTGCTGATTTAGATATTTAGAGCAGAGATTAAGGATTTAGGCTTTGTTTGGGGTAACTTTCTTATTGCTTTTTTAAAATATTTTCTAGCATAATTTTTTTTTGTAAAAAAAAATTTCTTTTAAAAGTAGTAAGAAATCTATCTCAAACAAAATCTTACACCGGATTTCTTTATTTTTTTTTCTTCTCAAAATCTTTACATAAAAATTTTTAACATCTCATTTGAATGTCTCTTATTTATGCAAAATTTTAGTTATTGCTTATTTCTTGGATTTTGTTCGGGACAATTTTCTTTCTGTTTTTTAAAGTAATTTTGTAGCACAAAATTATTTTGAACTTAAAATTTTTGTGCTAGAAAATTGCTTTTAAAAGCATTAAGAAAGTCATCTCAAATAAAATCTTAATCTTCGTTTGGGACGGCTTTTTTACTATTTTTTAAAGTAACTTTTAAGTACAAAATTAAAAAAATTGTACTAGAAAGCTAATGTAAGAAGAAACAAGTAAGCCATCCCAAACAAAGCATTAATTTATTTAACATTCTTGTGCTTAATAAATGCTAACAATTGCCAAATGTAATATATTAAAATAAATATTATAAAAATTTGAGTAATCATGATTGATTTGATTAGAAAATGTGCCTATAAAATTTAAATTTTAACATTTAAAATACATTTAATTTAAAACTAAACATGAATAAATAATTTTAATCAGATTTTGAATTTTAAATCGGATTTTAAATTAATTCAAACTCAATAAAAATAAATAAAATAGGAAATTACGTGATTCACTCGCGCGTGACACTCTAATTATACCCTACGATATACAGAGCCCAGAATCCCTCGCTGCTTCTACGGTTTCCCCTCCGAGCTCCCCACTGGTTTTGATCTTCTTAGCCTCTGCTTCCTCCTGCCGACTCCACGAGACTCTCTTCTTTCTGGGAAATTATTACGCGGATTAGAACCGGCTAAAGTGAATAGAAAAGAATCCAAAAGCGGAGACCGGTGAACGGGAAAATTTTCCTTGAGAGGACGGATTGGCGGGCATGGTGGGGACGGTCATAGTTTGGCTCAGCGCTTTCTTTCTTCTAGTTGCTCTACTTATCCTTGTAATTTACCAGGTATTCCTTGGGAAACCCTATTTTTATAGCATTAGATTGCTTGGGGAGATAGAGAACCGCTGCTTATACTCTTTGATATATCATAAAAAAATTACCTTGATCGAGCAAGAATCTTGACGCAAAATCAAGTTGAAAACCTCATCGGAGATCATCCGAACTCTGATTTCAACAAACTTACAGTCGAACTGAACTGAACGTCTCAGAAATAGGAACCCAATGACACCAAATTCGACTCAATCCAAGCTCAAATGGGTCCAAATCAAAGACCTGAAGCGCTTTTGGAAGGTTCAAACTACAATTTGGATTACCAAACGATTTCCAAATGTGACATGCTTATAGTCGAATCGAATGACTCGACGAGACGAATCCAACGAGCCCAAGATCATCAAATTCTGATAACATTAAGACAGTCAAAGGTCCATTAAACGGTGCATGATCGTAGAAATTAAGATTGGCCGTCCATCCGAACCACTCCTAATTTACCCTTGATATTCTACTTATTTACAAGCTATGTCACTCAAGAATTCTATAAATAGAATCTCATTTACTCTTGAAAAAGGGGATCGAAGCACAGAGAGATGAATGAAGAGAAGGAATAAAGCTCCAGTTGCCTAGCTCCTCTTCAATCACAGCCGGAGTTTTGCTGCACCACCGCCGAACCACCAAAGGATGCCGGAGTTCTGTCGAATCACCACCAGAACATCAAAGGCGTCGAAGTGCCACCAAAGTTCGAGTGCCCCCTGACGCTAAAGTGTCATTGCCGGACCACCACCTGACGTTGGAGTGACACTGGATTTTTGCGAAACTTTTAGTTAACATTTGTAATCTGGTCGTCTTCAATGACGAGTTAGACCATTGTATTTTGCTCAAATTTTAGTGGAATCATTTTCACCTGGGCTAGGCTTTGTGATTTTTTCCCTTTCATCGGTTTTCCGCGTTAAAAATATTGTGTTCTCTATGTGTGAGCTGGATGTCCGTGCAACGTAAAGACATAAAATTATAACTCTATCACCACGTATATTCTAGCCTGCAACACTCTTGAACAAAGCAATTTCACTCTTATCTGTTGTTTCTTTGGGTTCTATAAATCTTGTTGGCAATAAATTACAAATCTTTAAGTTGACTGGGGTTATTTCTATTTTAAAGGTGATTATTTTCAATGTTGTAATACGTTTTAGAGCTTTAATGACTGTTTGATGAGCTAAGAAGTAATCATCCATCACCATCTAATCAAAATCTTCTTCTTCCACATCATCATGTGGCATTTCTTTTATTTGTTCTTTTTGCTCCTCATAATTGCTCATTTGCTTCCGGACTGTTCATTTTTCACATGCTGGTGAAAATTTTCACAAATTCTATCATTTCTATTACTCTAACAATATGCCGTTTATGTTGCGTAATTCTTCTCCTTTTAAATTTCTCCATTAGCCCATAATAGCCTGTTGCATCATTTTTTGTATACGGAGTTTGGCCTGAATCCGATTGAATTTCTCTGTTTTTGCAATCTTATACATTTAATCAGCTTTGAAATAAATGCATTGCTATTACTTTTAGCAAGTTATTATAAAACAAAAGAGAAGAAACGAGGAACAATTGTAGCGATCAATAGCAAAAAAAAAAAAAAAAAAAAAACCAAAACAGCATGTATGATAGAAAAAAACATAAAATAGAAGCTACAATTTTGATGAGTAAAAATAAGGGAAAAAAAGTTTGAAAAAAGAAGGAAAATTGGTATAAAGGAATGACGAGAAGTCTACGGATTTTAGTAGTAAAACTAAAAAGAAGGAATAAGATGGGAAAGAAGGAGAAGAGTAAAAAGTAAAGAGATGACATAAAAGAAGAGAAGCATTAGAAGCCTTAAGTCAATGGGTATTATCACCTGAGTTGGCTCCAACACGTGGGTTTGTGCTGTTTTCTGAAGCTTGGTAGAGCTCTCAAAGATGGGTTATGATTTCCTCACTAAGGCTTGAAGCTGAGGTTTTTTGTTAAGGTTTGAAAGAGTGGCAAAGGCTATTTTTAAGATTTTGTTGCTCTTGAACTGTAAAACCCGAAATTCGTCATTTGAGTGCGTCGCACGCATATCGATGCGCCGCGACGAACTTAAGTGAAATTTCGACGTCGTCGGAATTCGACGAAATAAATTTTGTTAGATTCGTCTCGAAATTTCGAGCGAAATGGTATAAAGAACTTATATTTAATTTCGCTCGGTTTTGGAGATATAAATTGCCGAAGTACTTTAAGTAACTTTTGGCTATATTTTCCATTTTTACCTCTAAGCCCTCTTAAGGAAAATGAGTTTGGCAAGGGTACATGCATAAAATGGCTTTTGTTTTTTTTTCTAAAACCCTCATAAGGCCAAAGGGACCGAAACATTTCGGTCCCTTGTTTTGTTCGGCCGAGCGTGAGAGAGGGCGACGGGAAGAGAGGAGGAGGCGGCGGAAGCTTCTTCCCGGACGGCGGCCGGCGAGATTCCAACGAGGGATCTTTAGGAAAAGCGTAGGGAAAACCTTGAGGTACGTTTTTCTTAAAAGAAATGAAGGATTTCTTGAGTTTTCTTGAAAGAAAATTTTAGGGTTTGAGTTTTTTTTTAGAAATTTCTTTAGAGATTTAGTAGGGCTTGTCTTGATCTACAATTTCCTACCCTTCATGTTAAAATTTTTGAAGAAAAATAGTTAGTCTAAAACATCAGGGTTTCTCAAATTTTTAAATTATTATAGGATTGGATATAAGAGTGTAAGGGAAGCTTTTAGGTAACAAGATTTTATTTTTATTTAGAAGTTTTTAGTGGAAACAAAATTGGGAAGGTTTAGGGTTTTTCCAAAACCAATGTTTAAGGGTTGTATGTTCCCAATTATAGCTCTTAAAGGCTTGGGGAAGCCTCTAAATTGAAAAATTTGAAAGAAAATAATTTTTCTTAATTTTAATTATTATAAATCCAAAAATAATTAAGTATTAATTATGAAAAAGATGAAGGGGAAATTTTTGGCATGTTTAAGGGAGGAAATTAGTCATTTTTGGAAAGTTAAATTTTGAGAAATTATTAAATCCGAAAATCATAACTTAATTAAATAAAATTAAGTATTGTGTTGAGTTAATTAAGGTCATAGAGATTTAGTCTCTTGTTTTCCTTTAGGTTGAACTTAGAAAGGAGGCGAGGACTTGTGCGGGAAACTTTCTAAGCACAAATTCTTTGAGGTGAGTGACTTTATTGGCTATGGAAAGTGAGCATGTTTATTAAAGCTTTTATATCAAGCCACGAACTAATTATGTTCTTATGTCAATTCTTATGTCAAAGCATGTTTCTTATGTCAAAGTATGTTTCTTATGTCAAAGCATGAAAGGGTTCTTTTAGTATCTTATGAAATTATTTTATCATGGTTGAAATCATTTATCATAGTCATGCAATGGTTATAGATTGTCACATGAAAATTTCTATCATAATCATGCTATATTACTTGTATGTTGATGACGGAGTACCAAGAAGTGGCTCTTTGAGCAAAGACGGCCTTTGAGGCAATACATAATGAAATGAAAATGAATGGCCATAAACGAGGTGTACCTGATCAGTACAATTCGGTACTCCGGGATGGATGTATACATTGTGAAATAACATATATACGAGTATTTCATGTTCTCTAAAGTCAAGCATATCATGGTTCACATGCATTAAGTTATCTACTAGTTCATGAGTCGTTTATTTCACATGTTCACCAACTTAGCCATATTGTCAATTACTGAGCGTAGCTCACTCCCTAGTTTTGGGAAATTTCAGGAGAACCTGGTAGAAGAGATGACTGACAACCCAAGGTTTACTTATAGTCGTCGTACTCCGGGTGACAGGTTCATTTATAGTAGTTTTACTTGTTGTACTTCCTATCTTTTGGATGGCTTATCCTAGCATGTTTAATTTGAAGTTAGCCATCTTGTATATTTTTTAAAACACTTTTTGGAATGAAAATATAAAAGATTTAGAGGCGCTTTTTGTCTACAGAAGATTTCATTGAATAGTTTTATTTACTTGAGAATGATTAGTTAATTATATTACATGTCCGATCTCGTTCCCGCCTCGTATCTACAAGCTAACCGGGCCGGGTCGTGACAAGAGTGGTATCAGAGCTAAGTTAAGATATGAATCAATACAAGCGCCATTAGGATGATATATGAATCATAGGAAGCATACGTTTATAGGACGTTTGTTTTAGGAGTTATTGAATTTGGGTTACTTTCATTGTTTAGGGCTATGGATCAGGAGCGTGATGCCACTGATGGCAGTACTGATGCTATGAATCAGGAGCGTGATGCCACTGTTGGCAGTACTGATGACAACACTGAGCAGACTGGAAGGGAAGTTTCAGTTGTTCCAGCTGTTACACCTCCTGGTGGTGTTAGTGGTGTTCCTTTTATGATACCGCCTCCTGGTGGGAGTAGCAGTACTAGTACGGATGCCTTCACTCAGATGATGATGGCTGTGACACAGTTGATCCAGCGTTCTCAGGAGCAGCCACAGCCTAGCTTTCAGAAGGAGACACCTAAAGAGACTTTAGTGGATAAACATTTGAAGATATTTCAGGACATGCGACCGCCACTCTTTACGGGAGCAGGAGAGCCCATAGATGCAGAGAATTGGCTTTTAAGGGTGGAGAAAATTTTGGAGAGCATGCACTGTCCAGCAGATAGAAGGGTGACCCTAGGCACCTTTGCTCTGGATGGCGAAGCAGAAAGATGGTGGAGAGGACTGATGTTAGAAAAGTATAGTGGCCGTGATGCATCTCAGATTCTATGGGAGGATTTTGTTGGAGTCTTTAGAGACTGGTTTGTGCCTCTTTCTGCAAGGAGGCAGATGCAGGAGCGTTTCATTAGATTGGTGCAAGGAGAGAAGACTGTTATGCAATATGAAGCCGAATTTACCATGTTGTCTAAATATGCACCCCAGATTATTCCTAATACTGAGGAGAAGTGTCAAAGATTTTTGGCAGGACTTCGTGATGCTATTCGTCAGCCACTGATCCCTCTTAGTTTTGAGGACTATCCCGCTTTGGTTGGAAAAGCAAGAAAGATAGAGATTGACTTTCAGGCTACTCAAAAGAGGAGAGATTTCCTTCAGAAGAAGAGGGGTTTTGAAAAGATCAAGAGTTTTCAGATGCATTCTAGTGGGCCTAGTGTGAAGAAGGGTAGATCTGACAGCAGTGGGAGTTCTTTCAGTAGTAGAGCTTGTAACAAGTGTGGCAGGACTCATAGAGGAGAATGTTTATCTGGCTCCAATGTTTGTTATATGTGCCATCAGCCTGGGCACATGGCTAGAAATTGCCCAAGGGGTCAAAGGGAGGGAAGGTCTAATCCTCCACCTCAGCAGAGTGTTGGGAGACAGCCTACAGTTGGTAGACCCAGAGCTCAAGAGTCCACTGCATCGGCTTCAGTACCTGGTTATCCGGCTACGAGACCTGTAGTACAGCCGAGGGTTTATGCCATCACGCAGCAAGAAGCCAAAGAGTCTCCTGATGTGATCACAGATATTATTTATGTTCAATGTGTACCTAGTAGAGTGCTTTTTGATACCGGTGCATCGCATTCATTCATTAGTCAGGAGTTTGTTGTTAAGCATGCATTGAATATCCATAGTGTGCCCACTACATTGTCAGTATTGTTACCAGATGGGTCTAGCATGATTGCTTCAAGTATGTGTCACCCCTGCTTTCTTTATGTGAGAAGGATTTTGAGGTTGAGTTGATTGTACTACCTCTTAAGGAATTTGATGTGATTTTAAGGATGTATTGGATGTCTAACCAGTTCATCTCTATAGACTGTAATAAGAAGGTAGTGAAGATCAGGCTTCCTGGAGGAGAGAAGCTTGTCTTTCAAGGTGATAGAGGTATCTCTTCTATGATTATTTCATCTATGAAAGCTTGCAGTTTAATTATGAAGGGGTATCCAAGCTTCTTAGCTCATATAAGGGACATTTCTAAGCAAGTACCAGAATTGATGGAGATTGCTATAGTACGAGACTTTCCTGATGTATTTCCTGAAGTCTTACCTGGAATGCCTCCTATTAGAGAGATTGACTTCTCTATTGACCTTGTACATGGTGCTGAGTCTGTTTCAAAAGCACCTTATCATATGGCGATTAAGGAACTTCAGGAGTTGAAGTCACAATTATAAGAGCTGTTGGAGAAGGGGTTTATTCGACCGAGCACCTCACCTTGGGGAGCACCCGTTCTCTTTGTTAAGAAGAAGGATGGTAGTATGCGGCTTTGTATCGATTACAGGGAGTTGAACAAGCTTACTATTAAGTATCCACTGCCGAGGATAGATGACTTGTTCGATCAGCTAGAAGGAGCTACAGTCTTTTCTAAGATTGATTTAAGGTCTGGTTATTATCAATTGAGGATTAAGGAGGAAGACATCCCTAAGACAGCGTTTAGCTCAAGGTATGGACACTACGAGTTTACAGTGTTACCTTTCGGGCTAACGAATGCCCCAGCTGCCTTTATGGATTTAATGAATCGGGTCTTTAAACCGATGCTTGATAGTTTTGTCATTGTCTTCATAGATGACATTCTGATTTATTCTTATAATGAAGAGCTACATGCACGTCATCTTCAGGCAGTGTTACATACTCTAAGAAGCAATGAACTGTATGCCAAATTCTCCAAGTGCGAGTTTTGGCTGAGGAGTGTAGCATTTTTGGGTCATGTGATTAGTGGAGACGGCATTTCTGTGGACCAGCATAAGGTGCAGGCTATAGCTGAGTGGCCTAGACCTACGACAGTGACAGAGGTACGGAGTTTTTTTCTTGGGCTAGCTGGTTACTACAGAAGATTCGTAGAGGGGTTTTCTAAGATTTCTGCACCCTTGAGTAGATTGACTCAGAAGGCAGTTAAGTTTGAGTGGAGCAGTCTATGTGAGGAAGCTTTTCAAGAGTTGAAGACTCGTTTGACGACTGCACCGATTCTTACTATCCCTTCAGGCAGTGATGATTTTCAGATTTTTAGTGATGCATCTCTAAGGGGTTTAGGATGTGTTCTGATGCAGCATGGGAAGGTAGTTGCCTATGCCTCTAGGCAATTGAAAAATCATGAGAAGAACTACCCAACCCACGATCTAGAGCTTGCCGCTGTAATTTTTGCCTTGAAGATTTGGAGACACTACCTATACGGTGTGCGGTGTGAAGTGTTCACGGATCACCAAAATTTAAAGTATATCTTTTCACAGAAGGAGTTAAATTTAAGGCAGAGGAGATGGATGGAATTGCTAAATGATTATGATTTGGATATTCAATATCATCCAGGAAGAGCAAATACTGTTGCTGATGCTTTAAGTAGGAAGATGCCTGTGAAGGTAAATTGTTTATTGACTCAACAGGAGAAGTTAATTGATGAGATGGAACGTTTAGAGTTGTCCGTGTTACTTCCTACTACAGGGAGTGTATGGTTAGGACAGATGACAGTGCAACCTGATTTGAAGAGTAAGATAGCTGAAGCATTATTGAAAGATCCAGACTTTGTTAAAATCATTCAATTGGTTAAGGCAAGTCATGAGGAGGATTTTACTATGGAGGATGAAGATCTTTTACTGTATAAGGGCAAGGTTTGTGTGCCAAATGTTGATGATTTGAGGAAGGATGTTCTTTATGAAGCTCATCATTCTTGTTATACCATTCATCCTGGTAGTAACAAGATGTATCAAGACCTCAAGGATTTATTTTGGTGGCCTGGGATAAAGAGGAGTGTAGCTGACTATGTCTCCAAGTGTTCTACTTGTCAGTTGGTCAAAGCTGAACATCAAAGACCAAGTGGATTACTTCAGCCCCTACCTATTCCAGAGTGGAAATGGGATGATATTGCTATGGATTTTGTATCGGGTTTACCCAGATCTAGGAAGGGTCATGATGCTATTTGGGTAGTCATAGATAGGCTTACAAAGTCTGCTCACTTTTTGCCTATCCGATTGACTGATTCAGTTGAGAAGCTTGTAGTGTTGTATGTGGATGAAATTGTACGTTTACACGGTGTGCCTAAATCTATAGTGTCTGATCGAGATGGTAGATTTACTTCTAGACTTTGGAAGAAAGTCCAAGAGGCAATGGGCACAAGGTTGAAGTTTAGTACAGCTTTCCACCCCCAGACTGATGGGCAATCAGAGCGGACTATTCAAACCCTTGAAGATTTATTGAGACTGTGTGTACTTGACTTTGGCGGAGGTTGGGAATCTCATGTTCCTTTAATAGAGTTTGCTTATAATAATAGCTTTCAAGCCAGCATAGGAATGGCTCCTTATGAAGCACTCTATGGAAGGAATTGTAGGACACCTTTATGTTGGGCAGAAACTGGTGAGAGGAAGGTGATTGGCTCAGATTTGGTTGTTGATGCTACAAATAAGATCAAAATTATTAAGGAAAAATTGCAAGCAGTACAAGACAGGCAGAAGAAGTACTATGATGCTAGTGGAATTCAGCGTAGGAGACTTTGTTTTCATTAAGATCAGACCAATGAAAGGTGTACTTCGTTTTGGCAAGGTTGGCAAGCTTAGTCCCCGCTACATTGGTCCTTTTGAAATAATAGAAAGGATTGGGAAAGTGGCCTACAGATTGGCTTTACCCACTACATACGCTGTCCACAATGTTTTTCATGTTTCCTCTTTGAGGAGGTTCATATCAGATGATCCTTCTAAAATCATAACTGAACATGTGGAGATTCAGCCAGATCTTACTTATGTTGAGGAACCAGATCGTATTTTGGAGTTCAGTGTGAGACAACTCAGGAGCAGAGAAATACCTTTTGTTAAGGTCCTATGGAAGCATGGACTGGAGAAGAATGCTACTTGGGAGAAAGAGGCAGAAATGAGGAAGTGCTATCCTCATCTTTTTGTGTAAGGTATGTTCGTTCTTCTTTTCTTTTCAATTTCGTGGACGAAATTTTATTAAAAGGGGAAAATTGTAAAACCCGAAATTCGTCATTTGAGTGCGTCGCACGCATATCGATGCGCCGCGACGAACTTAAGTGAAATTTCGACGTCGTCGGAATTCGACGAAATAAATTTTGTTAGATTCGTCTCGAAATTTCGAGCGAAATGGTATAAAGAACTTATATTTAATTTCGCTCGGTTTTGGAGATATAAATTGCCGAAGTACTTTAAGTAACTTTTGGCTATATTTTCCATTTTTACCCCTAAGCCCTCTTAAGGAAAATGAGTTTGGCAAGGGTACATGCATAAAATGGCTTTTGTTTTTTTTTTCTAAAACCCTCATAAGGCCAAAGGGATCGAAACATTTCGGTCCCTTGTTTTGTTCGGCCGAGCGTGAGAGAGGGCGACGGGAAGAGAGGAGGAAGCGGCGGAAGCTTCTTCCCGGACGGCGGCCGGCGAGATTCCGGCGAGGGATCTTTAGGAAAAGCGTAGGGAAAACCTTGAGGTACGTTTTTCTTAAAAGAAATGAAGGATTTCTTGAGTTTTCTTGAAAGAAAATTTTAGGGTTTGAGTTTTTTTTTAGAAATTTCTTTAGAGATTTAGTAGGGCTTGTCTTGATCTACAATTTCCTACCCTTCATGTTAAAAATTTTGAAGAAAAATAGTTAGTCTAAAACATTAGGGTTTCTCAAATTTTTAAATTATTATAGGATTGGATATAAGAGTGTAAGGGAAGCTTTTAAGTAACAAGATTTTATTTTTATTTAGAAGTTTTTAGTGGAAACAAAATTGGGAAGGTTTAGGGTTTTTCCAAAACCAATGTTTAAGGGTTGTATGTTCCCAATTATAGCTCCTAAAGGCTTGGGGAAGCCTCTAAATTGAAAAATTTGAAAGAAAATAATTTTTCTTAATTTTAATTATTATAAATCCGAAAATAATTAAGTATAAATTATGAAAAAGATGAAGGAGAAATTTTTGGCATTTTTATGGGAGGAAATTAGTCATTTTTGGAAAGTTAAATTTTGAGAAATTATTAAATCCGAAAATCATAACTTAATTAAATAAAATTAAGTATTGTGTTGAGTTAATTAAGGTCATAGAGATTTAATCTCTTGTTTTCCTTTAGGTTGAACTTAGAAAGGAGGCGAGGACTTGTGCGGGAAACTTTCTAAGCACAAATTCTTTGAGGTGAGTGACTTTATTGGCTATGGAAAGTGAGCATGTTTATTAAAGCTTTTATATCAAGCCACGAACTAATTATGTTCTTATGTCAATTCTTATGTCAAAGCATATTTCTTATGTCAAAGTATGTTTCTTATGTCAAAGCATGAAAGGGTTCTTTTAGTATCTTATGAAATTATTTTATCATGGTTGAAATCATTTATCATAGTCATGCAATGGTTATAGATTGTCACATGAAAAATTTCTATCATAATCATGCTATATTACTTGTATGTTGATGACGGAGTACCAAGAAGTGGCTCTTTGAGCAAAGACGGCCTTTGAGGCAATACATAATGAAATGAAAATGAATGGCCATAAACGAGGTGTACCTGATCAGTACAATTCGGTACTCCGGGACGGATGTATACATTGTGAAATAACATATATACGAGTATTTCATGTTCTCTAAAGTCAAGCATATCATGGTTCACATGCATTAAGTTATCTACTAGTTCATGAGTCGTTTATTTCACATGTTCACCAACTTAGCCATATTGTCAATTACTGAGCGTAGCTCACTCCCTAGTTTTGGAAAATTTCAGGAGAACCTGGTAGAAGAGATGGCTGACAACCCAAGGTTTACTTATAGTCGTCGTACTCCGGGTGACAGGTTCATTTATAGTAGTTTTACTTGTTGTACTTCCTATCTTTTGGATGGCTTATCCTAGCATGTTTAATTTGAAGTTAGCCATCTTGTATATTTTTGAAAACACTTTTTGGAATGAAAATATAAAAGATTTAGAGGCGCTTTTTGTTTACAGAAGATTTCATTGAATAGTTTTATTTACTTGAGAATGATTAGTTAATTATATTACATATCCGATCTCGTTCCCGCCTCGTATCTACGAGCTAACCGGGCCGGGTCGTGACATGAACAATAAAATATTTGACCAATTTATATTATAAAAAAAGACAGAACTCAAAAAATAGAAGCGGGCATGCCATTTTTTCCATGCACAAAGATGCAAGCGAAGCACAAAATAGTGCATGCCATCTCACACCCTTGCACTGGGATCTCCAAAGGCAAAGAAGGCAAGCTTCACTTTTCCTTGGGGATGGCACACATCTTTTTGGCCATTGGAAGCTACAAACCAATTTGCTGATTTTATAGCGTTGGCGGAGGATCTAGCAGTGTGCTTGTACACACCATTATGATCTTTTTTGAAGACATCAGAAAAAATCAGCTATAAAAAAATAAAACAATTATGAAAATTGAAAGTACAAGTCTTCTTACCAATGATGCTGAAGTCAATGAAAAACTCATCCATTTGGTCTGCTACAAAAAATTTGTGTGGCAACTTTTCTTGGTCTTTCCCTGATTAGTCATTATCATGATGGTGGTCATGAAAGTGGCATTTTAGCTAGCTTATGCTACTATGTCTTCCTTTGAGAAATAAACAATTCTGATATCATTATCCATATGGATAACTCCATTTATATTTCTTCGTATGGATGGCTCTGTTTATATTTCTTCATATTGAAGACTCCATTTATATTTCTTCACATGGATGACTCCATTTACATTAAAAGAGCTCTAGCTGTGTTTTCAGATCAGCTTTTTGATCACTCACTCCATCTTTTATCTCCTATATGACTGGATATACCTTTTTGACAATTAATTTGAGTAGATTTGGTTTCTAGGCCAAACTTTTTGGGGCAAGGAAGACCATTCCCGGGAGACTTCCTTAATGCATATTAGACTGAAGGAATCATAGCTGTTTATTGAAAAAACAAGATAGGCCTGTGTGATAAAATGCAGGCAGGAAATGCTTGTTCTGGTATCTTTTCCGTGCCATTTGATATATATATATATATATATTCATTTGAAGTTAAGCTTCTTATTCCTTTTTGTGTAAGGGTTTGTGCACACCAAGGCTAGTTGCTTTTAACCTAGTGATTGACTAATACGATTTGGATGTAAAAATAGTTAAGTAGAGAAGAAGAAAGTGCTGAAACACAAATATGAGGACTGATTTTTTTATTATCTCTTCAACATAAATAAAAGATACAAGTGATTTACTATTTGAGAGGTAGATCGGCTCTCCCACAAACCCTAGATGCCGCTAGGAAACTCTTAAGGAAATACTACAGTAGAAAAACCATTGATACAACAGGAGAAGTTATTTAGGGAAGTTTTAATTAGAATTGAAGGAAAGAATTCTAATTTTGAATTCAAAATAAGAGAAAGAATTAATTAAGGCAGTAAAACTGTTTGGGAGAGAAATCAGAAGAGCCTATTTAAGGCTAGTTATTTTGTTATGAGGGTCACGTGTGTTTTGTTTGTTTGTTGTAGTTTTCTTCTTGAGGGCTTTCTAGCGGCGTCTAGGTTGATTGGGAGAGCCGATCTACTTCTTGAATAGTAGACTACTTGTATTTGTCATTATTGTTGAAGTATTAATAAAAATATCAACCTCTATCTTTTTGTTCCTACACTTCTTCTTGTTTATTGTGTTGTTTCAATTCTAAATCGCATCAAATTGGTATTAGAGTGAGGTTTTTTGGAGACAATAGTAGCAAAGATGGTGGATGCGTTGGAAGGCGAGATGGAACAATTTAAATCCGACGTGCAGGAGAAATTATCAACCATGGAAGAAATGTTTTCATCTATGGAAAACCATATAGAAAATTGATTTGGAGGGGTGAAGGAGATGTTAAGGAAGCTCTTGGAGATGCAAACAAAAACTTCGTGGGGGTTTCCAATTGCTAACCCTAATCCAGAATCGATTGGGATTTCCTTGACCACAATTAAGTGGAAAGAGATCAGGCAGGAAGAGTTCGATGAGGAAAGCTTCTTTCATGAAGAACCACCTTCTAGGGATATAATAAGAGGCAAATCAGGAGTACCGAATAGAGGGGAAGCAAGAAGGGAGATTTATGGTGGGGGTGGTGGAGTGATCGACTACTACGGAAGGCCACTTGGCAAGGGGAATGGACTACCAGCAAAGGAGGTGGACAAACCGAGCCATAGGGATCAGATTATGGGAGGAAGATGGAAAAATGGTGAGATTCCCACCCTCGTTACACAGGGGGAACCAACGGCGGATTGAAGAATTGTGAGATTTCCACCAAGTCAACCACATATTGCTCACTAATTTGCCCACTTATTTTCTTGGTGTGATTTGGAGTAAATTCCTTCATAGAGTTCAAGGACACCTCCGCCACATCCCAGTGCAAATGCTCTGTCTCTACTACATCCTCCAACTCATCCCCACTCTCTTCTTCCCTTCATAGAGCATCAAGACCTGAAGGGCTCAATTCTTGCACCTATGCCCGGGTATAAAACTCTCATCACACCTGAAGCATGACCATTTCACCCACCTATCCTGCACTTAAGCTTCTGTGAGGCATTTGAAATTGCCTCTAGGATGAACTATAGTGCTCTTCTCTTTAGGTGCTTCCATTAGAAATGACACCGTCTAGGTCCTCAGTGCCAAGGTCATAGAGGCGTTCCTGTAAGCCCCTCCCATGGGGTTGCTCTGGTTGTCCTTCTCCTTCTGATGTTTCTCCTCCACCCTTTGTATTAGCTCTATTGTCTCTCTCAACCCTCTAGGTCTCAGCACCCTTGCCCTTATGTATTCTCTAAGGCTCTTCATGAAATTTTCTTCCAACCCTTTGATGAGGACATCAAGACATGGAAAATTTAGTAGAGGCGTGGCCGTCGATCTACGGCCACGATTGCATCGCCTTACTTTTGATTTTCATATTTATGATTGATGTATTATTTTTATTTTATGAAGTTCATTATGTTTTTCCCTTTTTGCCCTTAAGGGCTTAGGTATGTGTAAGCCCTAGGGGCATTGTAGTACTTTTTATTTTCTCATTGTATGGGCTATTTAAAGCCTCCCTCTTCTTCTTTGAGGGGTAATGAATGAAATTTAAGAAAATTCCAGCACATGTGTTCTTTGGAGAGTTGTGAGCGTGAGAGTTCTAGGAGAGAGCTTTGGAGGAATCCCTAGGGAGGAAAAATGGATTACCTACCAATCTTGGAGACGGCCGTGTTCGTGGTTTGTTTTATCGTTCTTTTCTTTCAATCTCTTTTCCTCCTAGTCGCCGGATTTCCTAGTCACCCCCACCTTGCCGCCGGCCAACGTCTCCCACCACCAACACCTCAAGCCACCACCCTCCTTCCCCACTACGACCACCGGCCCGCTTACCCAAAGCCCCACCCCACCCGCCGGCCCTTCATCCAACCGAACCCAAGCCCAAGCCGCCCCCTTTCCTCTTTGGAATTTCTCTCCATCATTGCCTACAATTACTCTCCTAATTTGGTTGAATAATTTAGGTAACTCAATACCTTTGCAAAATTCAAATTTATTTGAATTTGAAAAGTTACCCAAAATATCATTCCTATCTTAGGAAAGTTCCCAATTCCTTTCCTATTGATTTTAATTTAAATTAGGATGAAATATCTCATCCCAAATTTGATTCCCTAATTTTAGGAAGCATTAAAAGCTTCCTTAAACTCCCCTCTAGCCCGTTAAGCCACCGGCCCCATCATCATTAAGTCCTTGGATTTATTTCCTAAACCCATCTCACCTTTTGGAAATAATTCAAACCTCTTCTCCCCAAATTCAAATTGTTTCCTAAAATAAAATTTTATTTTAGGAAACTATCCAATTAAATCCAAATCAAATTTGAATTAGATGGGAAGTAATTCCTCCCTCCTTAATTGGGAGTCCCAAAGAGGCAAGCATTAACTCTTCTTCCCAATCCCCTCCCCCCTATGGATGCCGCCGGCTGCATGCCTCCCCCCCATTTAATTTCTTTCCAATTTGGAGTAGGGAGATTGAGAGGGAAACCATTCAAATTCTTCATCCAAATTTCATATTTGAAACCTTTCCTCTTTGGTCTACTTGCTGTCCAGAAATTCCTGGATGCTAGCAGAGGTTGTCTTCTCTTCCAAACCTGAGAGCACTGCTGTCCAAGAGAAGACCAGTTGCTGTCCAGAAATAATTCTCGAATTCTGGACAGGATCTAGTTGCTGTCCTGAATTTCAGAATCAGCAGAACTGCTGTCCAGCAACTAGAAGGCCATAATTTGTTGTCTGAAGCTTCCGGTAGCATAGAAGAGCAGTCCAAAGCTTGCCGAACCTCATCGGATGCTGTCCAGAATCTGTCCCAGGCTTCCAACCTGCTGTCCAAAGACTCCAGCCGGAATTTGTCGCTGTCCAGCTGCCTAAGAAGCCGCTACGTGCTGTCCACTTCCTTTCAAGCACATAAACACCACACCGGAGCTTTGTTTGTCTTGTTTATTTGGGTAATCTTTCCTCCTACTCTTTTATCTTTTAGTTGCTCTCAATTGTAGTTCTAATTGACTCATGTAAAGTTGTGTTAATACTTCCGCTAAAGCCTAGTACTTATTAGGAGTTGTGTGAGAGAACTTTTATAGAACTACTTTTATTGTTAGACTAGAGATTTCTTGTTGAAACCTATCTCGTATGCAATGTCAAGAGTAATTGGTTGTTTTGTGGCTTTTACTTTTTGCAAGTGACTTTGTCTAAGCTGTTGTTACCGCTCTTTGTGTTTTATTTCATTGTCTAACTCACCATAAAGATTTAGTTAACTTGCTCTTAATCATCAAGCGTGCAAAATCCTTATTTAAATTATATTTTCATATATGTCCTGCATCACCCTTTCTCAGAAATTCCCCTCAGTCTTCCTGATAGCAGCTCAAACTTCTCCCGATACTCCATGACGGTCCCTTCTAGTTAAGGCATAGAGATGTTCGTGGAGGTCTGATGCGGGCAAAAGATATAGGGAGCCTATACCCTTCGCCCACAAAAGACACGACGGACTTCTAACGACGAAAAAAGAGAAAAGACTAGAAAAGAGACGAACAAACTAAAGGGAAGAACAAACTCTTATATTTCAAATTTTAAAAAACAACCAAATAAAAAAAACTATGACGACGACTAACAAACAGCACGACAGACACCCTAAAGTTGCTGCACTTTGAGAAGAAGGATACAGGTGGAGTGGCACTTGCGGAGAGACAAAGAGATTAGAAGCCCGAGAAGAAAGGGTGGAAAGAGCCTGCAGGATTTCCGGAGGGGATGAGAAAAGAAGGTTGGAAAGAGCCCGCAGGATTTCCGAGCAACCCGCAGGTTAACTGATTTTTCCAAAAATCAAATTTCATTCACTATTCAAAACATTACATAACCCCTCATATTTATAGGTATGAAAGGGGAATACAAAAGGACACAAACACTTAATTAACACATAATTAAAAGCATAGAAATCCCCCCCCAAAGCTCTCGGTTTACACCCAAACCAGGAACCAAGGAGACAGCCACGGGAGACGAAGGGAACCGCACGGACCAAAGAGCCACAGCCGCGGGAACCGAAGGGCGGACACGGAACAAGGAGCCAGCCGTGAGATCCCAAGGGGCATTCACAAAAAACTAGAAAGCAATGGTGGAATTTAAGGAGCCACCAAAGAAAAAGAAATCTTGGAATTCCAAAGGCCGGTTTGGAATTCCAAGAGACAAACATAAAAGCAAACATAAAAAGCATAAAATTACATTAATTATAAAGATAACTATGAGCTAAAAATCCTAGCTAATAATGAGCTAACCTCTAGTTCAATAAATGAACTAAAGCCTAGCTCATAAATGAGCTAAAATTCTAGCTCAATTGGATTGAGCTAGTAGACTCAAGGGAAGCCAAAATATGATTTATTTTGGACTAGTGTTGACCCCCCCTTTGTCTACATCAGACTCCCCTTCTTGTGAAACTCAGCTCCCGATGAGTTCGCTTTAGACTTCTTTCGAGGAGTTGAAGACGGCGCATCTAATTCATTGATCAAATCTTCATACTTCTGCATGATCTTGTCTCGCTCTCTTAAGAATTTGTCTTGTAAGCGCTGCTTTTTCTTGAAGTACCTTTCTGTCCGAATGTGCATCCACACTTGAAGCTTGTATAATTCATACTCCAGTGGATTTTTTGATTTTGTCGGGATCCACCTATCCATAGATTCATCAATGTCTTCTGCCTTGCTTTCTTCAATTTTTTTGTCTTTTTTCATTTTTTGACAGGCTAAAAAATTACAAGACTCACAAAAAGACTCAAAAGACTCAACCTAAACTTAGACTTACAATAAGACTCGACAAACAAAAACAAAACTCGACAGAGTCAGACTTAACAACTCAATTTGACAAACACACAAACCTAGGACTTCCTAACTTGCTCTGATACCAATTGATGCGGGCAAAAGATATAGGGAGCCTATACCCTTCGCCCACAAAAGACACGACGGACTTCTAACGACGAAAATAGAGAAAAGACTAGAAAAGAGACGAACAAACTAAAGGGAAGAACAAACTCTTATATTTCAAATTTTAAAAAACAACCAAATAAAAAAAAACTATGACGACGACTAACAAACAACACGACAGACACCCTAAAGTTGCTGCACTTTGAGAAGAAGGATACATGTGGAGTGGCACTTGCGGAGAGACGAAGAGATTAGAAGCCCGAGAAGAAAGGGTGGAAAGAGCCCGCAGGATTTCCGGAGGGGATGAGAAAAGAAGGTTGGAAAGAGCCCGCAGGATTTCCGAGCAACCCGTAGGTTAACTGATTTTTCCAAAAATCAAATTTCATTCACTATTCAAAACATTACATAACCCCTCATATTTGTAGGTATGAAAGGGGAATACAAAAGGACACAAACACTTAATTAACACATAATTAAAAGCATAGAAATCTCCCCCCAAAGCTCTCGGTTTACACCCAAACCAGGAACCAAGGAGACAGCCACGGGAGACGAAGGGAACCGCACGGACCAAAGAGCCACAGCCGCGGGAACCGAAGGGCGGACTCGGAACAAGGAGCCAGCCGTGAGATCCCAAGGGGCATTCACAAAAAACTAAAAAGCAATGGTGGAATTTAAGGAGCCACCAAAGAAAAAGAAATCTTGGAATTCCAAAGGCCGGTTTGGAATTCCAAGAGACAAACATAAAAACAAACATAAAAAAGCATAAAATTACATTAATTATAAAGATAACTATGAGCTAAAAATCCTAGCTAATAATGAGCTAACCTCTAGTTCAATAAATGAACTAAAGCCTAGCTCATAAATGAGCTAAAATTCTAGCTCAATTGGATTGAGCTAGTAGACTCAAGGGAAGCCAAAATATGATTTATTTTGGACTAGTGTTGACCCCCCCTTTGTCTACATCAAGGTCCCCTTCCCGAATAACTCGGAAATGTTCCAACAAATACTTCTTAAATTATCCCCTGGAATAAATCAGCTGCCTAGCTTCTCTCCATTGAAATTAAGCTAGGGCTTTTCCTTCCAAACATAGTCTTGCAACCACAAGTTTTTCTCCTTTTTTCAAACCATTGATCGCAAAATAATGCTCCATCCGATACACTCAACCTTAAGCATATTACCATTCAAAGATTGTCATTTTTAACTTTTGTGACCTCATATTCGTACCACAATGGTTTCTTCCTCTGTTAGTTCCTCCTGTGTAATGGTGGTGCGATTCTCTCCCTTCTTCTCTTGGCGGATTTGAACCCCATGGTTTGGCCCCACCATTGCTTCCTTCGGTCCACCTTCAGATGTAGACGGATACAGGGGGGGGGGGGTCATTTGAAATTTGAATTTCAAACTAAATGGAAAAGGGAGGGAAGGGGTACTTAATTAATCCCTTAAATGGAGTTCCGTTTTTTTGGGAAGAAATTAATTAAAATAGGAGAGATATTGGGGGCCTTAATGGAGAAGCATTAATTAAGTAGAGAGAGGAGATAGGAGAGAGGGGGCAGCGGGTAGAGAGAGGAGAGGGTTTAGGAAAAGAGAATTAAAGTGGTTCTTGATTGGAATCCGAAATTGAGGAAGATTAATTGAAATCAAATTGAATCAGAAATTTAATTGGACCTAATTTAAACAACTTTCCTAATAAGATGATCATGCCCATAAAAGTGCAGAACAATTATTATAGGGATCTCACCAAAGTCCTCCCAAGGAACAAAAGTACAGAACAATTTTTTTTATTAAACTTCATCTTTACCATTACACTAGCAATGACCTTTATATATAGTCCTCAGAAATAAAAAAAAACTAAAATAAGACGATCATGCTCCTAGGGCTTACATAAGATTAGACCCTTAAGTAATGTTAAAAATGGAAAATGCATAATTAAAATAAAAATTTAAGATAACATAGGGCGATCACGATCGTCGATCTTCAGCTCCTCCTCGGATAGGCATAGACGGTTGGATGTCCGCATCACCTTCCTTTCTGCATGGGTGGTCTCCAAAAGAGTTTGTTCTCCCCCCTTCTTGCTGCCCTTTCTTCCGGATACCCCGATACACCTCACCTCGGAATCCCTCGGGGTGGTAATTGATGGCAAATGCTCTCCACTTCATCATTCTCCTCCTGAACTTGCTTCCCTTTCCATCAGCCCTTGGAGTTGCTGGCGAAGCATTCGATTGCATCTCGATCAATATTTTCATCATGCCTTCCATGTTTCCAAAACGACACTCCATGGAGGAAAACTTTCCCTCAATTCTTGAAAATCTTTCCTCCATCCCAGAATGTTTCTCGTGCATCTCGACCCTCAGTTGTTCCATCTCTCCTTCCAAAGCTTCTATCTTCCTTGTTGTCACTCATAGATTTTGGGCTCTAAACTGCGAAAACAACAAGAAATTTGTGAATTTAGCCTCCAAACAACAAAAATCAGCAAGGTGGAAAAAATTTCAACAGAAATAAGTGATGGAGACTTCAACTTTCATCCCAAGGCACCGCTTCGATATCAATTTGATATGCCTTAGGGTGAAAACAGTGAGATAACTCCACAAAAACAGCAGTAGATTAAGAAATGAAGGAGGATTCTTGCATTAACAATCCAATATAAAAGGAAGATACAATGATCTACAAATAAGAGAGGTAGATCATCTCTCTTGCTAAACCTAGACGCCACTAGGAAGCCCTCACAAGGAGAAAATCCAGAAAAAATAACTCAAACTTTGCATAAAAGAAAATAAACCCTAACTTAGCCTTAAATACATTTCTCCTCCTTTCCCTCCTAAAGCAACCCTCTCCAATTTGAATTTCAATTAGGAAATTACTTCTTAATTAATCCCCTTCTAATATAAGTACTTATATCCATACTGGACCCCACCACTTCAGCCAACCTCTCTCTTCTCTCTTCCGCCAAACTTGCCTGAGCCGTGGTTTTGCTGGGCCTGCCGGTTCAGTGCTACACGGGTCCGCTCCTTGTGGGATGCCTCCGCTGCCTTCGTATCAAAGTGCTTTGTATTTTAAAGTTGACTTTATTTCAAATTTATCTCCAGTGAAGTATAGTAGTGAGGTCTTTTTGCTTACAACTTTCCAGCATTCCACTTGGGATCATCATTGCTAAACCTATTAAGAATCACCCCTTGAAAATTGAAGGGAAGGATTTTTCACAAATGCATATTGCAACTATACTTTGCACTTGATTAATTATCACTTTTACACCCATAAAAATGAATGACAATAAAGATAAGAACTTTTCACCTACAGGAGAAAAAAAAACGAAATAACCGCTACCCTTATGTTGCATAAAGTGCTACCTGTAGTAGGCAAATCATCATAATTCTCTTTTTTAAGTCAACTGTCCGAGGGAAGTATACTTCTTTGTAGAAATATTTGTGGCAAAGCTATTAGAACTTGATTTTATGCAGACAGATGGAAACTGATTTAAACCTCATAGAAATGATTTGATAAGTGAATAATTTGGTGCAATCCGTCATTGTTATCCCAACTTAGGTTCATGGAGCTTATTGTATTTTCTAGCTTGGGAAAAAGAGATTTTTATTAGATCATGTAAACAGGTCCATTTACAAGTGACTTTGCTTCGCTTCTCACTTCATTTGTTTGCAGCATTGCACTCATTTATTTAATTTTTTCCTTTGCTTTATACATTTTACATTTTTTTTTTATTATTTCACATTTGTTTTTGCAGCTCATGTCTTTGGCGGATCTAGAGTTTGATTACATTAACCCTTACGATTCATCTTCAAGGATAAATGCAGTGATTTTACCAGAGTTTGTGCTTCAAGGAATCTTATGTTTGCTCTTTCTGGTATCGGGTCACTGGATGATGTTTCTTTTTGCTGCTCCAATGCTCTACTATAATGTGAGATTGTAAGTTTAAATTTTTTATTTTATTTTATTTTATATGCTTTGTTTTATTGCTTGGAACAACATAGATTTGCAAATATCTCATTTATATGCCACATTTTGGACCACCTCTTTGTTTTCTTCCTTATCAGTACTGCTGGAAATTGAAAGTTTTTCCAAGGTATTGTATCTCTGTGCTGTCGCTTCTGCTGTTATATTCTTCTAAAAAAACATTTTCTCATTTGCTTGACATTTTTGGGGGCTTCCAAAGTTTTGAATCTCCGAGCTGCTGCTTATGCTGCTGATATATTCTTCCGATTATATATTATTGTTGCACTTTGCATGGTGGTACTCTGCTGTAGTTTAGAAAAAATAGAACTTGCGGTCGTTACTCATAAGCAAAGCATAAGACTGTTAGCATGGGCACGTTGCAACTGAAAGTAGCTCTTAACACCATAAACCTTTGTGTTTTCTGTATATAGCTGTGTAGATACTGTTTGAGAAGTTGAGATCAAATGTGCAGTTTTGATGATTCTTAACGTGGACTAGAGGAATATATAGCGGGGGGGAATCCCTTGGTTTTGTTGAGAGTTCCGCCAGTCCAAGGGCTGATTCTGCCTTAGATGACTGGTTGGGTTGGACCAGCCTCTATGCTCCCGTTCTTCCGCCATATCATATTATTAAAAGAATAATAATTTCGAGATCCTTGGAAATGGCATTCGGTTTTGATGCAAACAATTTTATTTGGACTGTTTTGATGATCAATATAGGTGGAATATAAAACTTAATATAAAAATGGTTTTAAAACTTACAATCAAATACAATCTAAATAAAATTAGAATTTAATCTAAAATATAAAATAAAAATGCATTTAAGTTAAAATTTTAAAATTTAATTACCAACCAAATTAAAGCTTAAATGAAATCAAAGAGAAAAAATATATAAAAAAAATTGGAAATAAAAAACCTAATAGTCCTAAAGTTAAATAAAAATAATTTTAATTTTTTTTCTCACAAAACAACAATATCAAGCCTTTATCTCACTATATGGGGTTAGCTACATAAATCATTTTTTTCTCCATTTTGTCCGATTAATAGTCACATTCTCATTTAAATCTAATAAAGAAATGTCATTTCTAATACTTTATAATCAAGTCTTTTTAGGTATTCCTCTACTTTTTTTATTAATATAGGCCATATCTAATACATCTACTTTCCTAATCGGGTTATCGGAAGGCCGACTTTTTTTGTGACCAAACAATCTAAGGCAACTCTCTATAATTTTATCTGTCATTGAAGCTACTCCAGTCTTTTCATGTATATACTCATTTCACATTGTCTCTAAGAGTAAAGCTACTCATCTATCTGAGCATCCTCGTCTTTGCAACATCTAACTTAATTTTATGCTTCTTTTTTAATGACCAACATTCTGTGTCATAAAGCATTGCAGGTTTCACCATCATTTTATAGAATTTCTCTTAAGTTTGAAGGGTACTTTTCTATCACACAACATGCCCAATGCATTCCTCCACTTTAACCATCCAACTTGGATTCTTCTAATAATATTCTCATTTATTTCACCAGCACTTTGAACAAAAGACGTGAGATATCTAAATCGTTTACTCTTTTTAATGGCTTCATCGCCTAAAATCACAACCCCCCTATATCTATTACTATTAAAATTACATTTCATGTATTCGATTTTAGATCTACTCAAATGAAAACGGTTAACCTCCTTAATTCAAGCTTTCCTTCAACTTCCTCTGTAGTCTTATCAACAAGAAGAATATCATCAACAAAAAACATACACTGGGTTACATCCTCTTTCAAACATCTAGTAAGAACATCCATTACAACAACAACAACAACATCAAGCCTTTATCCCACTACGTGGGGCAGTAAGAACATCCATTACGAAAGCAAAAAGATATAGGCTTAAAGTTGATCCTTGATGTAATCCAATTGAATTAGAAAAATACTTGGTCAAACTACCTTGTGTTTGGACACAAGTAACAACTTATGCGTACAATTTTTTAATGACTTGAATGTAAGCATTATTAACTCCTTTTTTTGTTCTAGAACTTTCCAGAGCATCTCTCTTAGAACTTTATCATATGCTTTTTCTAAATCAATAACTATCATATGTAGATCCTCCTTATTCTCTCTATACTTCTGATGTGAAATGAAATCGGAATTGCACGGAGAAACAATAAGACAACTGAAGAAGCAAGTCAATATAAAGATTAACGAGTCACAATTAATGATTTAATGAAATCTCAGTTGCAAAGTTGCTTAGGCAGTGTTACAAACTCGTTAGGCATGACAATTTAAAACAATACCAAACATGTGAGTAATGACAAATGCACGTTAACAATAATCCGAGGGTTAATATTTAGAAAAGTCGCCTTTAGTTTCCCTCACTCAAGCACTCTTGCGGCTAACAAAAGAAAGATATTAGCAATACTGACGTGATTACCACGAGGTAGAGGGAGCTTACAATACTGTCCACGGGAAAACTGGTCGGAGTTGGAGGAGTCGGTGGAAGATGTAAGAGTTGCCACTTGGATGGAAGGTAGTATTCGTCGATGGCGGTTGATAGAGAAAATAGTATCCGATCCACGTAATCTTCAACGGTTGCGTCGATCTCTATGTTGATGTCACATAAAGGCGATCTCAAAACGTCCACACGTCCTTGGGAATCAAAGACGAATCTATGATCAACATCCGGATTGGCCATGCATATTTGTCCATGAGAAAATGAAGAGAGGGAGAGGAGGGGTCGGCCAAGCTAAGGGGAGAAGGAGAAAAATAAAATCTGAAATTAATTTCAAATTTAGGGAATAATTAGGGATTAATCTACTTTGAAATTTGAATTTGAATTTAGTGGAGATTATGAGGGAAAGTGGGGAGGAAATGAATTAATTAGATCCTTAATTCATGCGATCTAATTAATTAAAAAAGGGGGGGGGGTTTGATTGGCTGACCAAGGAGAGAGGAAGAGGGAGGGATTGAGTATTAATGAGGTGGACCCAAGTAATTAAGGGGATTGAATAATTAAATCTTGAATTAATTTCATATTTAAACTAATTGGAGGTTTCTCTTAATTTATGGGATAATAATTTAAGAATAGTTTGAAATTCAAATTTGAATTTGAACTTAATTCTATTCCTAAATTAGGTGAGCCAAATTAGGAAAACATTTATGGGTAATTTGAAATCAAAATGTGGGAGGGAAAATGTGGCCGGCAGGTTGGGTAGGTTGGGAGGAGGGGGCCGGCGGGTTTGGGGTCGGCCGTTGGGCCTTGACTAGAGGCCGGCGGCTTGGGAGCCAAGGTGGGTTTGCGGTAGGGGTTCAAGAAGGAGGCTAATCTTTTGAGGAAAAAAAAAAAGAATAGAGGTGGAAGGTGAAGGCCAACGGGTGTTATGGTGGAATTGAGGGAGTGGGGCGTAGAAGAAAAGAAGAAGACGAACCACGAACCAAGGAATCCACCACGGTTGACGGGTATTGCTTGCACCCACTTAGGGTCTCTCCTCTCATGAACTCACATAGAGATCAAGCAAAGAAAACTAAAATTTCATTTCAATCATTCATTATCCCAAATACAATAGAAATGACCTATATATAGGTCTCACCAAAAAGAAAAGAAACAAAGACTAAATTGCCCTTGGGGATACAACATAAAATTAAGGGTGTCAATTTCGGGTCACGGGTCGGGTTCGGGTCGAACCTGAAACTGACCTGGCACTATTCGGGTCAACCCGAACCCGACCTGCTTCGGGTCCGGGTCAACCCAACACGACCAGAATGATCTGTTTCCAACAAAAAATTGCTAGTTTTTGGGTAAAAAACAGGTATATCTCCTCTTTTTCGGGTCATAAACGGGTCTATCTCCTCTTTTTCGGGTAAAAATGTGTCAAAATCGGGTCAATCTTGGGTTGCCGGGTCAAAATCAGGTCAAAGGGTTAACCCAAACCCGACCTGATTTTTGAAGCGGGTCGAAATGTTGAACCCGAACACGACCCTTTTCGGGTTCAGGTTGACCATAAGCCGAAATTTTCGAGTCGGGTTTTCGGGTCATGTCAAATATTGACACCCCTACATAAAATGACCACCCATAAGGGTAAAACAGTAAAAACTGAAAATAAAAAGAAACTACTACATAAAATGACTAAAAAATATAAGCTCTTGATCGTAGCCGTTGATCTCCAATGTCTCCTTTGATAAACGCGCCGAAATCTCCTGCTGATGCCCTCATCAACTTCTCCAGCAACCTTTTAATAAATGTATATCTTCAATAGTGTAGGCTCCGAAAATTCGGCCTCGGCCTCCACTCGCTTTTCTTATTCGGCGAGGGAGTTTTAACGAACTAAGTTCCAAGGTAAATTTTGGAAGGCAGATGGGTTTGTAGATAAGACATTACCCAGAGATTTCGCCCTCATTTTGTGAGGACTTTATGATCTGAGTTCTGGTTTCCTATAGGCGCAAGCCCCTATAGTTAATTACCCCTCCCGATAACGAGAGAGAACTTTCGATTAAGGCTAGTCGTCAATCAGATACGTATAAAATACGTGTTATCTGGCATATAGTAGCAGCAATGGATTTGAGATTGGAAAGATTGGATATTGGTAGAATTTGGATTTGAGTTTGTGAATTTAGAAGGTTTGGATATTTGGAAGATTTGATATTTAAAATAGAAATTTTCACCATCTAGCACTTAAAGCGGATGGTGGGGGAATGGATGATAGACCCGATCAAGATCCCATGGTTCCGTCGTCCCGGGCCATCATGGTCCCTGGTCTACTTAGTCAGAGGAGGTAGTCGACCCAACCTGACAGAAGGATCCTTGTCGGCAGCCATGGGTTACTTCGTCCTAGGGTACCTTGTAGACCGGGGTTGAATGTTTGTCTAAGGGGACAAATTTGAATCCACCTTAGCTAACAGAGGGCTTTGTGCCCTATCAATCATATCCTATTGATTCATATCTCAAGAATTTGATGCCAATAAGAAACGTAACGGCGCTGGCCATAACCGATATTTCGTGGTGCCATTTGGCGGCAAAACCACTCGGTTCAGAGGGCCCCGGGTCATAACCGTTTATCCTGCGGTGCCATTTGGCGGCAAACCGCCGGTTAGAGGACACGTACCACGTCCTTACTGACAGAAGACTTTTTGAGAATGGATCCTAGTAATATTTTCGACTAGGCATTTGGCTCTATGTGAGCTGAAGTAAATTTTGAATTTGTCCACCCCGTCAGACTGTTGCGGAGGGTGGATGGGCTTTGCTTTAAGTTTTTGATGGATTTATTTCAATTTTAAATATTTTTGAGATTTTTGTGGAGTTTTGGATTATTTGAAATGGACTTTTGGGAGATACTTGAAAATAATTGGAAACCCCTCCGGTTGAGATATGCATTCAACACGGCCATCATCGGGGTGTTTGGGGTCATTCTCATTTTATGGATTGAACCTTGTCAACTCTATCGGGCTGTCGGTAGAGGATCGGGTTTCGTAGGCTTTGTACCCTTGAAAGTGAATTCTTTTGATTTTAGGCATTGAAGGCCTAATATGAATGTATTAAAATAAATATTCTGGTCGCCACGGCCACATATTTATTTGTTGGTTCGAACCTTGTCGACTCCTATTAATCCGTATAGGAGGATCGGGTTCGAGCCTGAATTCACTTGTCAACCCGCGCAGCATCCCTAGACGTCACGTGTGTACCAATAACACGCTCGCTGGGGCCCATGCGGTTTGAGAATATATTTTCCCCCTTTAGTGTACCTATGTGTATACAATTTATAGTGCACGTGTGGGGGTGTTCTTGGAATATACGCCTTCTGTCTGCTTATACGGAGGTTGTAGATCCGGTGGCGTAGCAGCTTCTGTATAGAATTGTTCACTGCTTCTTACAGGTAGACTGTCGTGCACTATTTGTTGATTTTCGTAGGCGGGTCATAGTGCACTAACTAATCTCCTGCTTTGGGTTGTAGAAACTTGCACTTGTTGTAGTCAATTGGTATTTTGTTTGTAGGTGACATATGGTGTATATAATAAGTCTTCCACAACGATCCATAGGAATTTTCATTCATTTCGTATTCTTCTTGCATTTTTTTTATAGATGACATTTCATGTACATAGCAAATCCCCTACAAAGGCATGTGGATATTTCTATCTCTGTATGTCGTACATGCTTACTGATTGGAGAATGATGTATTCACCTACATTTAATTGCATGAAGGCAGTATTCACTCCAAATTCTCGAATACCTCTTTATTATTAGTTCAATTTATGTTGATACCGGATGTCTGGAGCATTCCTACTATATCACCAAGTGTATGAGACATCTTTGCACATTTCACAATGTTATTAAGTGCATCTCTGTTTCATCTTTCTTATGCATGCTTGCAGAGAGTGTCACTGTCATCATGTAGCTCGTATGTTCGTTGTATGTCAATTCTTCTAGTATTGTTTGTAGGGATGTTATACACATTGCAAATGTAGAAGCTTCTGCCATTATTTAAGGTGCCACAAGCATTAAAATCCACTATATTTGTTACACATTGAATTCTTTTATCCAAGGGGAACTGTTGTATAAATAAGGAGTCTTCTACGGCGACTCGTAGGGACTTCCACATATACTTATAAAACCACTACATGAAATGTTGTTGCTTGTAGTAGAATTAATAAACCTTTTGAACATAATTGATTATGCATAGGCCTTCCTCTTACTTGTTACTTGTGAATGAGATGTAGTAGGGACCTTCTTTGTCCACTATACATCTTTATCTGGTCATCTGTACCCGCTTAAATGATCAACATTTGATTATTGAACTTCTATATCTTAATTGTTCATTTGAATGTCCTCCAAAAGTTCTCTTTGAGGATTGTTTACAATCAAATGACAATTGAATTCGTATGAAGACCTCTTATTAAGTGTCCCATGTTTGCATGTGAATGATTCTTTTGCAATATTGTCCACCACAATTCTTTCATTTTTCCGTTGATATTTATCGTTTTTATTCATGATTTGACTTGATGCTGCTCACAACCTTTATTAAACTTTCATTCAAATGGATTGGTCAATCCAGTTTCAAGTTCAAATAGGTTCAACCTTGAGTTCAGGCTCTAGTATGAGTTTGAGTAGAAATGCGGTTCAAGCTCAGGATGAGCTTCTTCCATTCGTCCAAGTCCACTATTGTTCAAATCATGTTCACTAGAGTTCAAATGTTCAAGTTCAAGTTAAGACTTCTTGTACCAAGCTCATTATCATTTGAGTTCAGATTGAGTTCCTTATGGTCTTCGTGAGTCTAAACTCAAGTCAAGTCTAAGTTTGAGACTTCTTATACCAAGTCCATTTAGGTCCAAGTTTTGTCTTGAGTTTAATATGCCAGATCTATTCAAGTCCAAGATGAGTCTAAGTGCAAGTTCTTCATTGTCTTTCAAGTCCATATCTTTCCTTTTTTATTCAAGTCATGTTCAAATTGTAAATTCAAGCTTAAGCTCATTTTTGTTCAAGTCATACCACTGTTCATCTTGCAAGTTTGGGTATGAGCTCAAATCAAGTTCTCTTGTAGTTGTCCCAAACTACAATCTCAAGTCAAAAGTTCTTTGTAATTGTTCTTTTGAGTTCAATTAAGTTCACTTGCAAGTTCATTTTTTTTGTTTAAGTCCTTGGATTTTCAATCCAAATTTCGGCAGCCTCCCGGCGTCTCCCCCGTTTAGGGGAAAAACCAAGAGGCAACCTTCCCCTCGACGCTACGTGAGCGCTTCAGGTAGGTGTCAAAAATGACACCGCGGTCGCATATGAAAAATTTTTTATCCCCGCCTGCTACGTGAGCATTTAAGGGTTTTTTTGTTTGTTTATTATAAGAAGAAAACATGCGTTAGAAATAAGCAGGATTTCCCCCCTCTGCACCACATGGGCGTTCGGGGGTACTTATATGAACATAAAGAAAAATAAAATAAAGACACATTTTTTTTTTATCCCCTTCGCCGCAAGCGCCGCACCGGTTTCCCACCCTAAACGCTACTTGAGCGCCTCGGGGGTTTGCCGGCTCGTTGCAAGCTTTGAAGAGGGATTCTTAAATCGTCGCGAGCATCGCACCGGTTTCCCACCCTAAACGCTACGTGAGCGCCTCGGGGGTTTGTCGGCTCGTTGCAAGCATCGAGAAAAGAACCTTTTCATTTTTGTTTTTTTTTTTTTTTAATTAGTGATAAATTAAATATAATTAGTTATATTTAAATTACAACTAATTGTATTTAACTTAAAATTAATTACAAATTAATTAAACATAATTTATAATTAATTAAAAATTAATTATAATTAATTACATTTATCATATAATTAATTATACTTAACTTAAGATTAATTATAAATTAATCATATTTAGCTTATAATTAATTATAAATTAATTACAATTAGTTATATTTAATGAATAACTAATTATATTTTAATTTAATATTAATTATAAATTAAATTAATTTAATTTTGAGATTAATTATAAATTAATTATAAATAATCTCAAATAAATAATAAAATAAAATAAATAACAAAAAGTAATAATAAAAATACTAATGATCATTAATAATAATAATAATAATAATATTATTATTATTATTAACAATATATTAAAATACCTAAACTAAGAGGTGTGAAGGGGAGGATCGGCCAGAGGAGATCGGGCAAGAGGAGAAGAGAAGGCGTATGAATGGAGCTCGATCGGACAAGGGAGGAATCGGGTAAGTCTCTCTCTCTCGCTCTCTCTCTCTCGCTCTCTCTCTCTCGCTCTCTCTCTCTCTCTCTGGATCGGACGAATCAGAGGTCGGGGAGGACTAGGGCAGAGGCGACAGGCTTCTTGCTGGAGCTTGAGTTTCGGGATAAGGAGTCGGACGGGAGGAGGAGGTCGGGATGGCTGGAGATCAGAGCTTTCGCGTGGAGGAGGTCGGGTAGGGAGCGGCTTCGTGTGAGAGGAGATCGTGAGCAAGCGTGGAAGGAAGAAGTGGGAGAGAGTGTCGTGGGAGCAAGAGAGAGCTGCGTCGTGGAGTGGAACCGAGAGCAGAAGGAAGCAGCGACTGGAGCTTGCTGTGTGCGTGGAAACAGAGGGAGAATCGGTGTATGCGAAGTGTCCAAAGAAGCAGTGGAGGTTCGGTATTTAACGACACGAGCGGGAAGAGATCGAGAGCTGGATTTCGGCAGGGATTGCGGAGAAGCGACGCGAACGGCGCCGAATTTACAGTCCTCGGCGGAATTTCAGCAGGGATTTCGGCAGAAATAGTGGATCCATCGGGTAAGATGTATGCACGTTAGATTTTGGCTTCCTCTTTCTCTTTGTTCTTCTGTGTATAAGATGCAGGTCAACAAATAGCTGACCTACTAGCATGAATCCATATTGATTTTAAGAAACATTAGTATCACGTCGTAATCTATGCTCAATTACTCTCTCCCATAGTTATAATGTATGTTTTTTTCTCACAAAGCACGAACAACATATTTGGCTCATTAAAAAAAATTTAGACCATTGCCACTAAAAATATAGTATGTTCTTAAAATTTTATCCTTCGTTGCACCTCATCGTTAACAACACTTCGTGCAAAATATGACATGCATACATACTCATTGTTCCCATGCGTTCAGGTGAAGAAGCGTCATGAAAGTTTTCTTAGGCATGGTGGGTTAATGATGGGGACATCAGCTCGTTGAAGGTTTATCAGAGGCGTGGCCGCTGATCTACAGCCACGATCGAGTCTTTGTATTTCTGAGTCATTTATGTTATTTTATTATTCATGTATTTTTCTATTTGCTTAGTGTCATTTTGGTTTTTTCGTTTGTACCCGTTTAGTTGGAATTGTCGTGTGTGAGCCCAAAGGGCAAGTTGGTCTTTTCTTTGAGTCCATTGTACTTGGCTATTTATAGCCTCTTGTCTGATGTTTTGATTAATGAATGATTATGAAAAAAAAATTCCTGCACTTGTTTTCTTAGAGCTTATGAGAGAGAGTTAGAGAATTGGTGGAGCCTAGGAGAGGCCACCCGTCGTAACCAACAGTCACCACCGGTGACTCTTGGTTCTCCTCCCCTTTCCCTCCCTTCCCCTTACCTCCACCGCTGGCCAACCTTCTCCTCACCCGAGCCCCTCTTCTCCACTCCAAAACCCACGGCCCAATCCCCTTCCCAAATCCCTCACCCGAGCCCCAATTCTTCCCCTTCCAATTCCACGGCAAAGCCCCACCCGAGCCCTCAATACTGCCGGCTCTAGCCTCTCCCCCACCTCCTTGTGATTTCCTATTTTGGTTGGAACTAATTTAGTGATTGATTTGAATTTGAAATTATTCAAATTTAAATTCCAAATCCTTTCCTAATTTAGTTAATCTATTTTAGGAAAGTTCCTAATTTAAATCCATATAAATTTGAAATTTAAATTGGATTGAATTATTTACTTTCCTAATTCTTTAAACCAAATTAAGAAGCCTTAAATAACCTCATTAAATCCTCCCCCTCCCTCTATAGCCGTCGGCCCCATCATGGGTTCCAATTAGGAATTATTTCCTATTTCCCCCACCTCCTCTATTAGAAACAATTCAAAGCCCCTCATCCCACCTTGACCGAAATTCCCATTGCCCCTTTTTAATTATTTTCTTCTATTTGGAAATATTTCCAAATCTTCACCCCTCTCTCTACCCGCCGTGATGCGGACATCCAACCGTCCATGCTTATCCGAGGAGGAGCTGAAGATCGACGACCGAGATCACTTTATTTTATTTTCGTTTATTAAGTGTATTTTAATTTAGTTTTGCAATTTTCCTTTTTTATCCTCTTGTCTTATGTAAGCCCAAGGGGCAAATGTGTCTTTTAATTTCTCTTGGGGCCTATATATAGAGGCTCATTCTCTTGTATTATGATGATGATGATGAATGAAAATTTCTACTTTTGATCTCTTTGTGAGTTCATATTTTTTTGATCTCTTGGTGAGTTCAACTCTCCTAGATCTCTGTGTGAGTTCTATGGAAAGCCCAAGGTGAGGGCAAAAGCAATACCCGTCAATCTTTGGAAGAGTCCGAGGTTCGCGGTTCTTACGATCTCTTTGTGAGTTCGTTATTTATCTCTATCTTTCTCGTATATTCTTGTTCATCTCCTTTCTCCCCTCTTCATCCACTCAAGTTTTTCCCCTAGCTCCACCTCCGACCGCCCACCTTGCCGCCCCATCACCACCCGACCTCCGTCCACCCACCTCCTCTCCGCTCATGACGGTTTGAAATTTGAAATTCAAATTTCAAATTCTTCCCAAAATTAGAACGTCTATATTTGGAAAGTTTGTAAATGATTTATTTGAATTTGACATTATTGCCTAAATTGAAGATCCTAATTTTGGAAACTGTCCAAGTCATAGCTTTTGAATTTTAAATTAATTTGGGATGAGATCTTTCTTCCCAAATTTAATTTATTAATTTGGGCCAGCATTAATTACCCTATTAAGTCCCCAATTAAGCATTAATGTTGCCTCTTAATTTGAAATCAATTTTCAAATTAAGCCCACCAATCTCCTTGGCATTAATTTTTATTTCTTCCATCACTCTCCTAGCCGTAACTTTCAAGGGAATTCAATTCCTTTCCTTAACAGTTCTCTCACCTGCCCCCTCTCAATTTTGAAAACCGAAAATTAATTCCCTCTCTCCCAATTCTCCTCTCCACCTCCATTTTCCTATTGGGTTTGATCTTCCAGCAACCTGAAACTCAAGACATTAATTACTTACCTAGGTTGAGAAGGGAATAAGGAAAGAACTTCTTCAGTTTTTCTATTTTTTTTGTTACCGTTTCCCCTCCTCTCTCCTAATTGCTCCAGACGGAATATCTAGTGCAGAATCTGAGGCTTTGCATTTACCCTCAACCTCCCAAATCAATTCACGGTTTTTGGAAATAGAAATTCATTCAGAATTTGCTTGGAAATAATTTCCCTGGCTTTTCTCTACATCCCGCCGTTCCCCCCCATTCACTGGATCCTTTGAGATCTCCTTCTCAGGTTTTAGAAAGGAAACCTGAAGTAATTCTAAGAATACTCTCTCCTCTTCTTTACTCTAGAGAGCTTCCCCATTTTAACAGCCTTGAGTTTTAAATTTATTTTGGGATTAAATGTCCTGCTGCTGGCCGACTCTTCCAAGTCCATCACATGGGAATTCCTCCACTAGAAGCTCTCCAAGTTCCTAAGCAAAGCCAGCGATCCCGTTCTACATCACGCCGGCACCCTTCTTCCTTTTCTTTAATTATTCCCAATCAAAGGGAGGATCACAGCAAATCTTCTCTCCTAAATTTGAACTTATTTTAGATTTATTACTCTCTCCCTCCATAGTTTTCCACCTTGCAAAAAAACCTGAAATTTATTTCAGATTTTGGCCTTGGCACTTCTCCCTTTCAAATTGCAAGAGGAACTTCTCCCTCTTCACCAATCTTCAAGTGCACCACCAAGTGGGGAGAGTTTTGCCACCAAGCACCCATGAATGGCAGATTCGGCTACTGAGTACGGCTTGACTTGGGACGAGGACGGCTTCATCGATATCCTACACTCAACCTTCTTCGACGTGAACCCAAGAATTGATCACACTGTCGATGACTACTTGGAGTGTATTCTGGACACCTTAGTGGAAACAATTGACGAGCACTTCGAAGGCGTCGAGTGGAGGATCTCCACCACTCCTTGACGAAGGTTTCTCTTTCTCCTTTCATTATATTTCCTAAATCTAACTTCTCTCGGAATTGATGACAGTCATGAAGGACGACTCCACGCCGCTCATGCTAAGCTTAGTAAACGTAGGGCTTGAGTGCACCTTTATGTTAATTAACTCTCGTTGTTAGATTAAGGATTTCCTTGAAACTACTACTTGCCATTGTATTGTTTTCTATTTTATTTTGGAAGCTTCAAATCTCTTGCCACGTGATTTAGCCTAAGCGGGTGTGGCCCTTTATTTGTTTTGATTTGTCATTTTAAACTGCTGTGACTTTTGTTCTATAATTATTCTAATCAAGAGTTGTGCAAAATCTAAATGAACTAAAGCATTTCATACTTAGTCCTGCATCAGTTAAAGACCTTGATCATGTTGTCTTGGACACCAATCATGCATGGTGGTAAAGGCATCATCCCCCTCAAATGTCCCGTACGTGGGAGTAGCAGTGGAATGATCTTGAAGTTTTCATTGAACAAACTTAAAAAGAATAAAATTAAAAGGGATTTCTGAACAACAATACGACAAAAATAAAAATGAAAGATTATGCAGTCACAAAATAAGAACAAAAATAAATACTTAAAGTATGATACACATCACGACAGAAGAACATAAATTTAATCATAACAATATTATAACAGAATAAAGCAAGATTTACAATGAACTCAACATGTCGATGAACATAAGTAGGATCTCCCATTGAACTCTTTGAATTCTATGAACTGTGGATTAAAAGTGGATTGTGAAAATTATCAAGTGTGAGCCTATATTATGGGCAAACAATTGTTACAAGTAGGGGTGTCAATTTGGGGTCACGGGCCGGGTTTGGGTCGAACTTGGAACTGACACGACACTATTCGGGTCAACCTGCACCCGATCCATTTTTGCAAACAGGTCTGTTTTTCAGACCCGAACCTGACCAGCGGACACAACAACGCTGGCAGCGGCGGATCAGCAGCAGCGGGTTAGCAGGCCGACGAGCGGTTCAGCAGCAGCGGTGGGCTGGTGACAGCAGAAGTCGGTGGAAGCAGGCCAACCACTGATGACAGGACGCGGGGATGGCAGACAGGCAGGTCAACGATCATCTCAACTGGTAGGTCTGGGATGCGGCGCGAGGCTTTGGGACGCGAGCAGGCAGGCTGGGCAGCTTCGGTCAGGCGTGGACAGGTCCGGTCAGCGCGGGCAGTGCTGGTCATTCCAGGTCAATCTCGGGTTTCCGAGTCAACCCAACCTGATTTTTAAGGCTTAAAAAACGTAACCCGAATCCGAACCCAAAATTTCCGGGTTGGATTTTTAATTTATGTCAAATATTGACACCCCTAGTTACAAGATGAAATGTAGTTCAAAATTATAATTTCTCTCAAGTCATGCAAGTGCATTGAAAAGCTTGCATGCTCTCTAAATTGTGCTCAAAATTTGAAATGCCCTACTGCAAACACTTTTATAAACATGACACCATTTAAAAGTTAAAATTTACAAAAGATCTAAAATGATGTGTGTTATCTTCAATTAAAAGCAACTTCTTACGTGCATTCCAATAAGCACACCAATATCAAGTTCAAAATCACAATAATTCTTAAGTCATTAGAAGAACTTGAAGCCAATATGAATTCAATTTATGCTGCTCTGAAAAGCGTGCAATTTTTCCAAGCGATTTGTGGTTACCTTAAAAATTGTGCGAATTAATTTTTAAACTCAAACTCATTATGTTGCAAGCATGCTCTTGAGCGACCTTCCCTTATCTAGGGCTGGATCATAAGTTCTACTTTTCTAAGTCTAATCCTTTATGCCCTAACAGGATATAATCGACGAAACTTATTCTCCTAACATGTGGTTTACTTGACAAATTCAAAAGAGTCACGATTAAAGTTAAATTTTCTATTTACAATATAATCAAACAAGCAAAGCATCATCGGACTTGAGATCAAACATGTGATCATGAATATCATTTAAACTATTTTGTTCATTGTTGTGAGTTCCTTGGGGCTTTAGGCATAACAACGGTTTCTGTTCGCATTCTTAATGAACTTGTAAGTGCTTCATAATTTCTTGTAAGTTATGTATTTTAATATATTATTCAATATTTTTCTCTTTTAGGGTTACTTGTGCTGCACTTTTAATACTTAACAGTGTATTCATATTGCATTTAGTGCATTTGTTCATTTTAATTTTCTTGTGTGAAATTTTTTAGAGTTAGTACAATCAAAATTTCAGCATCCTCTTGACGTCTCCGACACATATGGGTGTGGACCTCCGAAGGAGCACCGCTCGCGGGGGTTCGAATGCAGAGGGTACGGCCGCACTATCCCGTAGGACAAAACGATCGTAGGCCTCTACGCTCGACACGAACGGGTCGATGGGAGGGCAGATTGGATCGCGCATACGACTAACCATTGGGGATAGATGCTGTCGCCAGCACACCCCGATGGGTAGCAATATACACGACCTAGTCACGGGTTTCCCCCACCCGATCCGAGAGATCGAGTGGGGTAAAGTAGATTGCGGGGCCAAGTTTCCTACGTGCGCAAGCCCCCGTGGTTAATTACATCCCGGGCCGGAGCCCGAGAAAACTCTCGATTAAGGATCATACATTATCTTTTCCAAATTGGGATTAGCACAAGGGTATAGACTAGGAAATCCTACTCAAATGAGAGAAAGGTCTCAAAAAGGCTCAGTCAACATGCGTGGCTCATACCAGCATCTGGAGGCTCTAGGGTACTAAAGAGAAACTGGAGAAAGAAAAACAAGCAATCAATCACATGCGTGAGAGAAAGATGGAGGTGGCGTCATCCTGTGACGCGGATAAGTAGGATTTAGGGTCCCTGAAAAGAAGGGACCTACCTGCTATTTAAGGCATACTACGAGACCGGATGTAGTAGCCTTGAATCCTAAATCTAGATTGGACTTAGTGTTCGACACACACTAAGGCCAGTGTCCTAGCTAATGCTATGCAAAACCTGGACTTACCACGGCCTGGATTGGGGGAGCCAGCTAACCACCTAATCGATTTAAAACCATGCTGTCAAGTCAGTTATGGTAGATAGGTGGGTGGTACAGTTCTTTGGAAATAGGACCGACGTCTAGAGAATTTCCTAAGTGGTCCTGGACTTATGTGGGTTAGATGCTCCTAGCTAATGCAATTAAATTTTAATTAAATTGATTTCTAATGCAATGCATGCTAGTTGAAATGTCAGCTCATGAATGTTATAGAACTTTAAAAAATAGGCTTATAGAAAATAATTTTTTTGAAAAGACTGGGTCTCCCTAGGTCCGGCACTTCATCCTCATAGGCCAGATTATCCGGACTCAACCCGCAGGCAGGGAGATGTCTTATAACAAGGAAAGAAAGATGCAGTAATATGCATGCGACCCCGGACGGCTTCGGCAATTCCCTAGGTTCGTTAAGTTTCTATATTATTTAGAACTTAAAATTTTAGGAATTAGTTATGAGTAGAAAAATTTTGTAGTCCTTAAAGAGCCTAACGAAAATCCAGGCGAAAACAAAATCGGCATGCAAGAAAAGAAACCTAAGAAAAGCAGGCAATTTCTACTGCGCAATCAGGTAAACACATCAATATAAATCAAACTAATCAAGTAAATGTCCATAGGCCAACTGCCCTTTAATTACAACCCAGGGTATGCAGGAAAGTAAAGTGGCCGGGCACCACTGCCAACAACCCGGATTTCTAAGCCTATGACAGACGCCAACAACTTTGAGTGGAATATTGGGTCTTCAAATCTTTAGCTTTCTGGATATCTTCTCCTTGGACTTCTTGGATCTCTCCTCCTTGGACTCCTTGGATCTCTCCTCCTTAGACTCCTTGGATCCGCCGTGGCTTGAATATCCAAACGAAGAGACAATTCCCCCAGTATGGGGGTATTGCCTTTTCTCTTTGAATATCTAAAGCCATCCAGCTCGATCTTCCAAATGGAAGAAGACTCTCCTCTTAAGGATGTCTTCTTCTTTTAGAATCCGAGCTGGATAAGAATATCCCGACTCAAAGGTTGTTTTCACAACTCTTAACAATTATTACATACAAATTACATTAATTGAAAGCAGTAAATCTAAGAATCCCTGCAAGGTTATCCTAATAAAAATCCCAAGCAATTTATATAAAAATGAAAATGCTAACACCAGTGACCCTATGCCAAGCTATGCTCTTAATTTTGAGGGCTAAGCAGCTCCACCTGTAGCAGTTATAATAATTTAATAATTTTAGCCCTCATTTCATTTTAGGGGGAGCTGAGCAAGCACCTGCATAAAACATTGTTATAAATCATGATATTGCTCCCCCCTTTTATTAGCTTGAGCATGGCCACCTGCACGGAAGAACAGTATATATATGGCGCTCCTAACCTATGGGTAAGTCTAGCGTTCATCACATCACAGAGTACAGAAAAAGTAAGCGAACACAGCAATCATTTTTCAAACAGCATGCAATGAAATCCACGGAAAGCTCCGGCACACAGCAGAAAAGTAAATCCCAGCGGCCTAACCTAGCTCTAGAAGTGGTGCCCTAGCAAACAATTCTATGTGTGTGTAAGGCTAGTGTGGTTTGGATAGATCCTAAGTATGGTAGTTAGTTAAAGTTAGCTAGAGTTCGGGTTTGTTGGGGGTCTAAAAGGGGAATTTTGTTAAAATTCAAATATTAGTGAATTAGGGTCCATTTTAATTATCTTAGTTTGTTGATCATTTTTAAGAGCTTAGGGTATTCATATTTGAAGTTTAAATTGCATTAGCCAATTTTGGAAAGTTCCGGGTCCTCCTAGGTATTAAGCTAAGGGTCCAAAAAAGTCACTATGGGGAAAATGCTAAGTCTGGATTTTCTATCACCTTAGGAAAATACTAGACCTTAATACGAGTAGTTAGACAGGTAGTAGGTTGGAATCGGAGTTTTCTGGGCAAAGTTATGAATTTTCTAAGTTTCGGGCCCTATCCTATAGACTAGGGTTGACCAAAAAGTTGACTTTCTAACCTAGGACAATTTCTGGAAACCTAAAATTTTTAATAAATACTAGGCCCTAATTGGAGTCTAATGCAAGTGAGTTTGCCTAATTTGGAATTTTTCACAATTAGTTATGAGTTTTCTAAGATCGGGTAATTAATGGGAATTTCTAAATTAACTAAGGAAGGGCCTTTTTTACTGTTTTGATCCAAATGAGCTTCAAACTGATTGGAATCACTCCCAAAGGTCAGGGATGACCAGAGAAAGTGTTTCCAAATGTTTGGAGGAGATTTGGAATTTTTAATAATTTTTAATGAATTATTAGGGGCAAAATGGTAATTTCCACCTATGGTCAAATTAGGGGTCAACCTGAGGTCAAACTAGGGAGCCCTATTTTTCTAAGGTTAATGATCAAATTCTGAACAATTCAAGGTACTATGGGTAATTTTCTGACCTAATATATATTTATTGTAATTTCCGGAAGGTCTTGGGGCCTTAATTAGCGGGTTAATTAGGGTTAGTTAGCTAAGGGCTCTAAAAGCTCCTAAAAATTCCTAGAAAATTCAGTGATGTTTTAGATGTCACTAAGTTTAAGTGTTGTAGTTTTCATGTCGTTCTGGGGTCTATCCTAGTTCCTAGAAAACTTCTAAGTTCGCTAGACGAGTCCTTAATTATTGTCCTTAGGGTGTCACTACGTTATATGGGTTTGAATCGAAGTTTTAGCTAACCCTCAAGGTAATAAATGCAAGGGAGTACAAAAATGAAATAAACACACCATGTCCTTAGATCTAGGAGAGCCTAGGCTAAGTGCTCGTGGTGCAGTCCTATATATGCATTCTACGAAAATAAAAAGACAGACACCTAAAGGAAGGATTAGTGAATGATTGGGACTCAACCGTTCACTAACCCGCTCCCCCATGATTGCTCTTCACACATAGGATCTATGTCTAAAATTTCACGAAGTAGCGAGTCTCCCAAAATTAGGATTTATGTATAAGTAGTTTTAAAATAGTTTCAAAATACTTATAAATATAAGTATACCTTTTTAGAAAATAAAGTAATTAAAAAGTAGGTCAATTCATAATACATATATATAGGGAGACCCACTGAACACTCTCACCAGTCTCAAAACGGTTTAAAAATAATTTGTATCCTGAAAATAATTATCATAATTAATATTTAATATCAAAAATACTCGAATAATCGAATCCAAATAGTAATTGGTCAAAACAGCCAAAATCAAGGGCTGGAAATGGTTTCAAAACATAAAGCTCGCTTTTCTGAAAAGAACGAGGGGTTATACGCAAAAATCGGATTTAAAACGGCGAAGATACGAATTTCCGAAGTTTAAATACAATAAAATAATATTTTTTAATTAGTATAGTTTTGCTGTTTTTGAAATAACAGGGGATACAAACAAAATTTTCATCTGGAAATAGTTTCAAAATATGCAGAATTCAGAGTATATACAAAACAAGGTGCTGTGCACTGACAGCGGACTTAAAACGACAAAGTTATGTAATTTTGAAGTTCAAATACGATAATTAAATATTTTTAAACATTGCTATTTTTACTGTTTTGAAAATAATTGCACACAGACCCAAAATTTTCAAATAAAACCAATTCCAGAAAATGTAGAATCTAAATACGTTCAAAACAAGGCGTTGTGCGTAAAAATCCGATTTGAAACGGGAAAGTTATGGATTTTGTAAGTTTAAAGGACTTAAAAGGTAATTTTTGAAATAACTTAAGAATAATTTAAAAAATAATAATAATACTAAATAAATAAATAAATAAATAAAATAATATTTAAAAATAATAATACTAATAATAATCATCATAGTAATGATAATAACACTAATAAAATAATAGTAATAATAATAATATTAATATTAATTAAAATATAATAATTAATTAAAAAAATAATAATTAAAAAAAGTATTTTTACTGTTTTTAAAATAAATTAAAATCTACAGACTATTTTTATATAAAAAAAAATTTATCATGTAGAGGACGACGATACGAATCCAACGAGGTATTATACGTCAAAAACGGACGAAAAACGAATTTTCTACGATTTTTTGAAGAAAAATAGGCTTAAAAAAAAATAAATATATATATTATTTTTAAACCCGGCGGCGGCTCGGTGCGCCACGTGGCGGAGCGGGATTGGCTCCGCGGTCTCGAGCCAATGATTGGCGGCAGGCAATGATTGCCGCAATCATGCGGCAATCACGCCGCCTCCCACTTATCCACGTCAGACGCCTATGAGCCGTCCGATCCCCGCGGTATCAGACGGGCGGCTGCGATGCAGCCACGTGGTGCGTCAAACCGCGGGAGGAGACCGCGGTTCGTCCCAAACCGCGGGGTTACACGCGCGGTCGGCTTCAGACCGCAGGCGGGCGAAATCCAGACCGCCGATCACGGATCCAACGGTCCAGATCGGATCTACGCATGCGAACAGCCGGACCGAACCCTGAACTTGTATTCTGGCTTTTTCTCACTCGATCTTCAACCAAATCGTATGAAATTTTAAACCTAGGTTCTAGATGTGAACAGAAATTATGGGGGATATTTTATCTAGATTAATATGCACTAAAAACAAAGTTAATTAACCCTAAGTGTACTATACTAGGGTTTCGATTTTACCTTGATCCAATGGATGGATCCAGTCGATCTTGGTCTCGTTGGATTTGTGGAAGATCAAGGAACAACTTCCTAGTTGACGTCGGGATCCGAAGCTCGCTCGATCGTCCGGGATTCGTCTTTGAACTTGAAACGCCTCGGATTCGCCGGAGGATCGCCGCCGCCGGCTTTGGGTGGTCGGGTTTGATGTGGGGAAGGGTCAGGGATCTCTCTGGAGCTCTCACACGAAACTTCCAACGTTGAGACGGTCTCTAGAGAGAGCAAGAGAGAAAAAAGTCCAAAAAAAGATCTAAATTTTAATATTTAAAGATCCAAACCCTACCCTCAACGGTTGGGATTAATTCCTGAGATGATTTGGAGGGAATTAGGTCGGTTTAGGCCAAAGAATCCAATTCAAAACGAAGGGGCATTGATTGGGCATTAAATAGGCTCTTAAATCCACTTAATTGGGTGATTAAGGCCTATTTAGAGCCATGGTTGACCAAGTCCACGTTTGACTTGGTCAAACCAGTCAAGGGGGGCCATAGGGTCTAGCTTGGTCAATTTGACCAAGTTAACTCTTTGGGCTCGGGTCTGGGCAAAATCGAGGTCAACAATGGGCCACATGCATGGAAGTTGCAACAAATAAATTTCCCGATCATGTCCCAAATGTCTCTAACAAATTTCCTCCTGCAGGCTAAGAAAAATATTTATGAGCTTCTACTAGCTGTACTAAATGCACTACAAACATGGTTCACTAGTGATCTAGTGACTGTCGTTGTTGAGCTTCCTCTTGTCCTGCTAAGAAAAATGTGTACCAGATTCTACTCGCCGTGCCAAATGTGTCGCCAAAAGGTTTCGAGGGTTTACTCATGGCATCGTGAACATCACTGATGAGCTTCCACACGCCACACTGATAAAAGCGTAGTATATGATTGTAAATTTTAAATCCCAATATATATTTGCTCCTACTATACGCTTTGATATTTAGTGTCTACTTAACAACTAGTTTTAATTAAAAGTTCTCTCCCTGAGGGTAATTGATTATAAGGGTCTGCGCCTATGAGAAACTTGGAATCAAATCATTAAGTCATCACAAAATAATGTCTCATCTTAAAACTAACATGCCTTGTGAAAATTTAACTAGGAACATCGGTTCAAATTATGCCGACTCGCAAAAAGGTGGTGACTCGAATTTTCAGAGCCCATTAACAAAATAACTAGGGGAAAAAAAACATAGACTAATTCTATAGCACACATACAATGTGAACTCAATTTTTTTGTTGGTTTCAGCACCCCAATGTGGAAGTAGCTCACATTTTTTTGCGTTCATATGAGCACACTTTGATAAAATCGTTGCTTCAACCTCATCACTTTACTTTGTGCCTTTGACGCATTGCTTGTAATATTCTCTTTTAACCCTGTAAGTTATTGATAGCATACCAGCGTTAAAAGTTGCTTGTCATTGATGGATATAGAAATGAGCCCCTGTGGCTACGCCATTTGGTTACTAAGAGGAATCTATTGAGGGATGGGTGGTGCCAAAAGAGTTCAGCTACGGCATCTCTTCAGGAAAATATTGTAAAATATATTGATATGCGTCATAGTGTCATACTTAATAAAGAAATACCGAGTCGCTAACAAATAAGTTAATTGGCAGAGGACAGGGCTATCGAAGTGGAGACTTGTAATTGTGGAAGCTTCATGAACTTCATATGACCTATTATTTTTATTTAAAATTGAGATCAGCAAGACTGAGGAGATCACATACACCATTGGCTGATGCTTTTGAAAGACTAATGCCGTGGTAGAGCCACTTGTTCTCACACGTCATTCATCATTCATTATAAAATTTGAATAACTAAAATTCAAAGTAGCTAAAAGTCAGACATGAAGTAATTGGAGGTCTTTCCCCTTCTTTAGCAGCCGAAGTGGTGAGCTTCTTTCATCAATAAAAACAATTAACCCAAAAATTTAGTCATCATTCGTTCCACCAAAAGGGAATTTCTGCAAATCAGAATTTCTAGTAGATTAAAGCTTGATTGTTGGAAGACTGTATAGAGTGCCAGCTATGCTTGGCTTTTAATGAAAGCTGGAGACTTGCTTTGTTCCCTGTTCTTTTTAGCATGCTCCACTTCGAAAGAAGACAAACCTTCTAGGAAGAGATTATTCTATGCGGAGACCGGACGCAGAACGCCATCCAGAGACCAACCAGAATGAAATCATGTCAGCAGTACCTAGTAGCGGTACCGAGAAATACCGAGCCGCGGTACCGAGTAATACCGAGCCGCGGTACCGAGCAAGCTATGTTGCACTGATACAGATATGACGACACATATACGGATACGGGACACGTGAATTCTTAAAAATAAAAGATACGGGTATGACACGGACACAATTTTATAATTTATAAAGCATACATAAAAATTAAGAAAGCAATCAAAGCATAATATTTGAAATTACAAAAAAAAAGCAACATCATTTGTAACCTTGTAGCTTATAATATCAAAATCCATCTCAGAAATGAGAGAACCTCGCTCGCAACCGTTGAAGTAAATACGACGCGTCTTTTTTTCAATTTTTTTTTTGTTTTTCAACGGACGATACGCGTGTCCTTTTGAAATTAAATAGTATTTTAATTGGATACGGCTTTGTCGTATCCGACACGTATCGGTGTTGTATTAAAGGCGTATCTGTGTATCGGTGTATCAGATACAACACGCTTTCATAAATAGATGTATCGGTGCAACATAGCGAGCAAGGGTTAATGTGGCGTATTTTGATTGGTCTCCGGATGACGTTCGGCATCCGCACAGAATAATTAATCTTAACGGTTATATATATATATATATATATATATATATATATATATATATATATATATATATATATATATATATATATATATATATATATATATATATATATATATATATATATATATATATATAATTTTCTTAGAATATTCTGAATGGAATGATTATAACTTTATGCTAAAAACTTTGCGGCAGTAAAAAAAACATTGATGGCATGGGTTTTCTAGACAAGATATATCCTTCTTGTATCTTCAGAAGTTGGAATCCATAATATAACATTTCTAAGCTCATCATGGTCTGAACTGTTGAAGTCTAAATGTAGGCGTCCATTATAAGGACTGAGACTTTTGTTTTGTGTTGGGTGGATATTTTTTCATACTATCCATGATCTGGTTTTCCGTGTTCAATAGAAGAAACAGGGCATGCATAATTGATTGCTGGACTTGGGAATAAGCCCTATTACTTAGTACCTATTACTGACTATTTGCATGATAAAATGGTTGTTCACTTTCAGATACCAGCAGCAGAAACACCTAATAGACGTAACTGAGATCTTTAGTCAGCTCAATGAAGAGAAGAAGCGTCGTCTCATCAAGCTTATCTATCTAGTTACCCTTCTCTTCCTGTCCTTGTTCTGGTAGATAAAACTTGTTTTATTTTATAGGAGAAGAGATCTTCCTAGCTTGAGCTAATGACAAATGAGCTTTACTGTGTTTTATGCAGGATGATATGGAGTGTTTTGGAAGATGATTAGTTGTGAAGGTGGATACTCTGGATGTTTGCTACCCAGGATGCTTGGTGAGTGACAATTAGATTGAAATCACTAATGATTTTTTTTTTGTTTAGTTATTAAGAAATAAGTTTTGTTTGTGTTTTTTAATTGTTTTTTATTTTTGAAAATTAAATCAAATTGTTTTTAAAAGTAGTCAAAAATAACTTTTTAGGTGTTTTAATTCTCTTAGAAATGAAAACTATCCTAGCCAGTGCCTGCTACCACCGACCACTTATCACCATTGCGCTTAGTTGCCGTCGTCTTCTACCATCTCGGCCTTATGCAAATCCACTAAGGCTTCATTTGGGATGGCTTTCTTACTTCTTAAAGCAGCTATTAAGTATAAAAAATTAAAAAATTTTAATTAAAAAATTACTTAAGAAGTAATAAGAAAGTCGTCCCAAACGAAACCTTAAGACTATTTGAATTCTAGAAATTTGAATGAAATGAAATGAAAAATGAGTTAAATAATCTCAAATCAACTCAAACTATTTGTATTTCATTTCATTTCCCCACTTTTCTTCCATTTAAACAAAGCCCAAATGGACAAATCAATCGCTATAGATCCAAGTCATCAGTCAACTGTCTTGAAAGTTACGTTATAATGATGCGTTCTTCTCTCACTTATTGGTGGTTTGGAATAATCTCCTGCCAAGTTCAACCAGTTTGAAGTAGATTTACTATCAAAACGCTCCAAAAATTGTCCAGAATCAAAGATTTTCCTCCTAGGTTTTGTTTGGGACGGCTTTCTTACTTCTTCTTAAAGCAGTTTTGTAGTAAAAAATTTTAAATTTTTATATTAAAAAACTGTTTTAAGAAGCGGTAAAAAAACCGTCCCAAACAAAACCTTAATCTGAACAGGATGGACTAATCACCTGTATTGATTCCTTTGTCTTTTGCTGTTCATGAAGCAGGCTTGTATTCAAAGCTATAAAATTTCCCAAGCTCCCAGAAATTGGAAGGAGAACCGAGCATAGACTTCTGATTGCCATTATGTGCGTTATGGAGAAAGCAAATTCTGGCTTTACAACTATTTCACATTCATGTTTGAACAGTCCTTAGCAAGCTGTGCCATTTATATTCTTTGTTGAAAGGAAATATTCACTGAACCTTCTCATTTTCTTTTTTTTCTTGTTACTATTTTCTTTGTGGAGTTGCATGCTTCGATTGTTATAGTTTTCTTATTATTTTTAAGAGCATGTTTTATGCTTTATTTGGGACAGCTTTTTCATTATTTTCTAAAACAGTTTGTTAGTATAAAAATTTCTAATACAAAAATTGTTTTAGAAAATTAAAAAAATTATTAAAAAAAAAACATTACAACAACAACAACAACAACAACATCAAGCCTTTATCCCACTACGTGGGGTCGGCTACATGAATCCTTTTTCTCCATTGTGTCCTATTAAAAGCCAAATTCTCGTTTAAATCTAATAAAGAAAGGTCATTCCTAATATTTTCTAACCAAGTCTTTTTAGGTCTACCCCTACCTTTCTTAACACAAGTCAAATCTAATACCTCTACTCTCTTAACTGGGTCGTCGGAAGGCCGCCTTTTTATGTGACCAAACCATCTAAGGCGACTCTCTCTAATCTTATCTTCTACTGGAGCTACTCCAACCTTTTCACGTATATGCTCATTTCGTATCCTATCTCTAAGGGTAAAGCCACTCATCCATCTAAGCATCCTCATCTCTGCCACACTTAACTTAGTATTATGCTTCTCTTTTAATGGCCAACATTCGGCACCATAAAGCATTGCAGGCCTCACTACCATCTTATAGAATTTTCCCTTAAGTTTGAGGGGTACATTTCTATCACATAACAAGCCCGATGCATTCCGCCACTTCAACCATCCAACTTGAATTCTGCTGATAATATCCCCATCTATTTCACCATCACTCTGAACAATAGATCCAAGATACCTAAAACGTGTACTCTTATTAATGACTTGATCGCCCAAAGTCACAATCCCCTCACTAGGACTATTACTGCTAAAATTACACTCCATATATTCCGTTTTAGATCTACTCAAGCGAAAACCTTTAGACTCTAAGGTTGACCTCCATAATTCAAGTTTACCTTCAACTCCCTCTCTAGTCTTATCAACAAGAAGAATATCATCAGCAAAAAGCATACACCAAGGTACATCATCTTGCAAATGTCTAGTGAGAACATCCATGACTAAAGCAAATAGATATGGGCTTAAGGCTGATCCTTGATGTAACCCAACCGAAATAGGGAAATACTTGGTCAAACCACCTTGTGTTTGAACACAAGTAATAGCTCCTGCATACATATCTTTAATGATTTGAATATAAGCATTATTGACTCCTTTCTTATCAAGAACTCTCCATAGCACTTCTCTTGGAACTTTATCATATGCTTTTTCTAAATCAATAAATATCATATGTAGATCCTCCTTATTTCCTCTATATTTTTCCATCAAACCTCTGAATAAATGTATGGCTTCCATAGTCGACCTACCCGGCATAAATCCAAATTGATTTTGAGAAACATTAGTATCACGCCGCAACCTATGCTCTATAACTCGCTCCCATAATTTTAAAGTATGACACATTAACTTAATACCTCTATAATTCGTGCAATCCTGTGCATCGCCTTTATTCTTAAAAATAGGAATTAATACACTCATTCTCCACTCATCTGGCATCTTTTTAGTCTTCAAAATAGTATTAAAAAGTTTAGTAAGCCAAGAAATCCCTTCATCTCCTAAGCATTTCCACACCTCTATTGGAATATCATCAGGTCCAACAGCTTTTCCACCCTTCATTCTATTTAAAGCCTCTCTAACTTCAGTTTTACTAATACGCCGATAAAAAACAGAAATCTTTACTTTCATTTAGGGTGCTAAGGTCACTATAGTCAATCTTATTTTCACACTCTTCATTAAAAAGTTTAGCAAAATATCTCATCCACCTTTGTTGAATATCATCTTCTAAGAAAAGTATTTTTTGATCTTCATCCTTAATACACTTCACTTGAACTAAATCCCTTACTACTCCCATCTCTTTGTTTGGCTAACTTATACATATATCTTTCTCCCTCCTTAGTATTTAATCTATTATATAAATCGCTAAAAGCTAATGTCTTTGCATCGCATATTGCTTTCTTAGAATCCTTACGAGCCACTTTATATAATTCCCAATTATCAGAATTTTTAAAATTAAACCATTTTTTTATAACAAATCTTCTTATTTTTAATCTTTTCTTGCACAATTGGATTCCACCACCACCAACTATTTTTTACTATTAGGAGCTTTTCCCTTAGATACTCCAAGCACATCTTTTGCAATATTCTTAATATCACTAGCCACTTTTTCCCACATAACATTAGCATCCTCATGCACAGACAAAATCTTAAGATCTAAAATCTTACTCACAAAAAAATATTTTGGTTAATATTCTTTAAATGCCCCCATCTAATCCTCGAAAAACGTTTTACTTTATTTTTTATTTTATGCCCCTTTATCTTAAAGTCCAAAACTAATAATCGATGTTGGGTACATAAACTTTCACTCGGAATAACTTTACAATCTTTACAATCTAAACGGTTTAATTTTCTAATAAGAAAAAATAGTCAATCTGGGTTGTACTACATCCATTTTTATAAGTGATGAGATGCTCATTCCTTTTCTTAAATAAGGTATTAGCAATTGAAAAATTATAAGCTAAACAAAAATCTAATATGGTCTTGCCACCTTCATTCGTCGTTCCAAATCCATGGCCACCATGAATGCTTTTAAAATCAACTACCTCTTTACCAACATGTCCATTTAAATCTCCTCCAAAAAAAACTCTTTCTTCAAGAGGTATATTTTGTATTAATTCTTCTAAATCATTCCAAAAATTTAATTTAGAACTTATATCCAAACCTACCTGAGGAGCATAAGCACTTATAATATTAACAATCTTATCCTCAACAACAATCTTTAAAGCTATAATTCTATCACCAATCCTATTAATTTTTATAACATTATCCTTTAAACTCTTATCTATAATGACACCTACACCATTTCTAGTACGACTCCTACCCGAATACCAAAGTTTAAATCCTAAAAACTATCGATTTCCTTGGCCTTCTCTCCAACCCACTTAGTTTCCTGAATGCATAAAATATTTAATTTCCTATGAATCATAATATCTATTAACTCCATTAATTTACCTGTAAGGGAACCTATATTCCAAGTTCCTATCCTAATTTTAGTATCATGGACTAGCTTCTTTGCCCACATCCGTCCTTGATGCGGGAACCCTTGCCTATTTAACACTGCACCCGGGCGCCGGTGCAGCGGCCCTTGCACACTTGTCACTGTATTCAGGCCATACAGCGCGTCGCTTCCAGGGGACGCCCTAGCATTAACACAATTTCTTAAAGGATTCATGTCATTTTTGTTCGACAAGTTTTACGCTGGCTGTCGACTACCTAACGCAACCCTCCACTTTTCTCATCCAGGACTTGGGACCTGGCAACGGCAGTGTTAATTAAAAAAAAAAAAAAAAAAAAAAAAAAAACATTAATTAAGAAAATTTTAAAAGCAATACAGAAATAATGGCCAAAAAAGTCCCAAACAAAACTACAATCCTCTTGCAAATGAACATCTTCTGTTTCTTTTATAGGACTTGTTTATTGGTTTAATATTTGTCTTATTTATGATAAGAATTTTTTTTTGATATTATTTAAATTGAGATGATTTGAATAATATTAATAGTCAAGATTGATTGATGTAATCTAAATATCATTAGGATTTGGATGTTATTTAGATTTAGGTTTTGTTTGGGACGACTTTTTTATTGCTTTTAAAAATAATTTTTTAGTACAAAAATTTAATAAAAACAATAAAAAATTAATGATCAAAAGCTGTCCCAAATGAAATCTTAGGCTTTATTTGAGACAGGTTTTTTTATTGTTTTTTAAAGTAATTTTTAGGAAAAAATTATTTTAATAAGCATTAAAAAAAGTTGTCTCAAACTAAGCTTTAGATTATATTAATGACTGATAATAAAAAATATATTAGTTATTATTATTTATTTTAAACAAGATTGATTGTCAGTTGCAATTGATTTAACGTGAGAGAAATCACCATTTATTAATTTATTTTGTGAAGTTTTTTCCTCTAAAGTAAAAAAGAAATCATTAGATTTAGGGTATGTTTGAGGAAGCTTGCTGACTCTTTTATTTTTCAGATAGTAATTATATTATTATTATTATTATTAGAGATTTTTATGATGAATTTTTTTTTTTATAATTAGATTTATTAATGTATGGGAGATATAAAAAAATTATTGTTTGATTTTTTTAAAAATTTATATAATACTATAATAATTAAAAAATTATTTTTTCACACTAATTTTACAATCACCCTCCTGAAATAAACCCTTAATTAGGGCGTCTAAGGGCATCTGCAACCGAACGGCAAACCAATGTTTGCCGTTCTTCCTTCCCTCCAACTTTGCCGGTATTCTAAGGGAGATGAACAGTGCGACGTCAATATTGGCGTTGCACTGTTCATACGGCATTTATTTATTTATTTTAATTCAAAACTTAATTATTAATTTTAAAGATTGAAGTTTAGAACTTTTTTATTATTAATTAAAACAATAAATTAGAAATGTCTTATTTTTTTAGAAATCTAAAATTTTTATACATAATTAATTAATTTAAGTTAACATTAAGATAAATTTTTTTTATAGATATAAATTTAAGATATAAATTTCTTTTTATAGAGCAAAAAATATATTTTTTGTAATTATAATAGATTTAATTCAAAAATTTGATAAATAATATTAATGATTAAAATATATATAAAATAAAATATGGGAAATAATATACTAGGAATATTCTTTTTTTGGTGTTAGAAAATGGAGTTCGATTGTAGACAAATTACTGCATTTTGGTATATTACTGTATTTTGGAGCGAAAAATGAGCTTTTCGGTTGGAGATGACCTAAATAAGCTGCTTTGCAGGCTAAAAATCAAATGATAAATAGTCAAATGTGTTAATTAATTGAAAACCATTCGATTAGTACGAATATGAATAAATACATTATATTTTAAATGGATTGAAGCGTGTTTTAATGGGTAGATAGCCTCATGATTATCTATTAATTCGAGCTTATCTTAATTAATGATGAGGATTAAGGTTTCATTTGGGATAGCTTTTTTGCTGCTTCTTAAAGTAAATTTTTAGTATACATATTAAATTTTTTACTAAAAAATTGCTTTAAGAAGCAGTAAGAAAGTCGTCCCAACGAAAACTAGGTTAAATGAGCTAAACAAATAGGATTAGCCAATTTGACGCTCTGTGTTACAGATAAAAGAAGTTTCTTTAGTTCATTTTTTCTTTTGAATTATTTTTGCTTTTTATTGAAATTAATTGGTTAAATCTTGTTTTTCCTATAAATGATTAGATTTTCATATAAAATATATCAGGAATGTCATATATTTATTAAATATTTATATGAAATGAATAAGATAAAAATTTTATACTATAAAAATACATAAATTTATGTATAGTTTTTTTAAAGTTAACAGTCTTAATTTTTTTTTAAAGTTTACAGTCGACAGGTCTGGTTTAGGTTTGAACCAAAGTTGGCATGCCCTGAATTTGCTTGAACCAAATTGATCTGGTTATTATATGGATTAAAATGTTTGATTTAAACTTGATTATGCTTAAGCATACCTAACTCAAACTCGAGTGATTCAACCCGTTAATTATATGAATCGTGCAATTTTTTTAGATCAATACGGCTCATTTAAGTTGAACACAACCCGTTTAGTCTGAAAATGATTGGATTAAGTTGAAATCAAATAATACTCCTAGTCAATTTTGAGTATGTTTTGAATTTGAAGGTCAACTTGCACCTAACTTGAACTTTTGTTAGGTCACTGTTTCAAAATAGAACATAGATTTTTTTGTTTAGTTAGATTCATATCAGGTCATTTATTGACACAGATTCATGTCAGATCATTTTGTTGACACATTTAAGATAAAGAATGTTAGCTTTGATGGCGACAGAGGGTGCCATCATTAGTTATTACGATGAGTAATTGACATTGGTGTCCATGTTAAGAATTTGCCTTATTGGAGTGCATTTGTCTTAGAGGTGAAGGCGGGTGCTAGCAATGGTGAGTATCAATGTTACTGTTGAAGACAAATATCTACTTGTTGGCAATGATGAGAATCAACATTGATGTTGATGGCGGATGTTGACCTTGTTAACTACAAAAGGTATTAACATTTATGGCATATATCTTGTTAGTGATGACTAGTGTTGGAGTAGTTGATGACAATGGCTTTTGCATTGATTACATTGTCATATTCCATATTTAATGGTGATGATACAAGTCATTTTTGGTAGCCAGCGAGCGTCATTATTAATGTTGATTGATATTGTCATTTGATTCATCTCATCAAAAACTTATTTTAACTATAAGTACATAAAATTCAAAGGACATTTAGCCCCTTGAACGAAAATTTCAACTATATTATATATAGTGCTAGCTTTATGTTCATTCCAACTCTAATCAAAATATTCTTTGTATTGTTAGCTACCTCTCATCTAAGCACTCATTTTACTTAGAAATTTTTTGAAAACGAAGTTCAAAATGATCTTCTTAGAGTTGATTGAAAAAAATTTAATATATTTCATCACTAATTAATACTTGTGATTAGTTGATTAATACTAAAGAATCACTTAAAATTTAGATTTAAATAATCAGAAGATGTTGCTAATATGTTCAAGGAAGAGGCCATTCATTAAAAAAAGAGTACATAATTTAAATTACTTATGAGGACAAAAGTAATTAGTCTTTAGTGAATACAATATTGGTCCAAATTATATAAAATAAGAGAAAACGAAGAATAAAATTACTTAAACGGACGGAAGTTAGCCATTCCCAAAGTATTGGTAACGATTAGTCAAAAGTCTTTCACATATATATCTTCTGAACTTAGATTTGATCGACAAATCTTTCTTTTGAATTTTGACCTTTTATGTACTGATTTCAGCTGTAGTTTGTTCTCGTTATTATTATTATTTTTAGCCAATATATTTTACATATTATTTACACAATTATTTATGATCAGCTTCTTACTTTTTTTTTAAAGGATATTAATTAATCTTACCCAATAAATTTTTTGAAGGAAGATAAATGACTAGCTCGTGATAAGATTCATGAGCATCTTAGCCCTTTCGCTACAGGAATTTTTTCTGCTTTCGACTAAAATTTCGCCGGTAATAAACTGTTCGACCGACTAGGTCATAGCTAGAATCATATGAGCATCTTAGCCCTTTCACTATAGAAATTTTACCTATTTCCAAAGGAAATTCCGTCAGTAATAAACTGTCCGACGGATATTTTTTGTTGTAATTTATATCTTCAATGTGTCATTTTGTGTAGTGTTTGATAATCACTTAGCATCTTTTTTTATGCCTTTATTAATTTGAAAAAAAACTCAAGTGTATAAATAAGCTCCAAGCACTAGTCTATTATGACCAATTGACCATTAAAACATTATATGAAAGTCCCGTTGAAGGGCTCCATTTGGAATCTCTTAACAACCTACCTGACAGAAGTCACAGCTTGTCTGTGATAACATCGAATATGCCTATCCAAACAAAGCTTCTAACAATCATTTATGATGCTACAATCTCCCATATCAAGCAAATTAATGAATGTTGGAAGATAGGCGATACTTATGCATATAGAAAATAGAAACAATAGAGAAGTAGATAAGATGATTAAGGCTTCGTTTGGGATTACTTTCTTATTACTTTTTTAAGTAATTTTTTTAGTAAAAAATATTTTAGAAAGTAGTAAGAAAGCCGCCCCAAACGAAATATAACATTATCATCTGTGCTTATTACATTAAACGAGATTTTCTATGAGGAAATCAATCATAATGGTCATTGAAAATGTTAATGTTCTTTACATAAACTAATATATTTTTAACATTATTTCCATAATAAATGCCATAAAAATATGATATAAGCTCATCATCAACTATTCTTCTTATAAGAAGATACCATAGAAGCTGGAGATGTATCTTTGGTCTAATTTAACAGGCTTAAGGAATCAAGTGGCATTATAATAAATCAACTAAGCCAAATTGGACAAAAAATCATCATCTCATGATAAATAATTGTGTAGGAAATATGTTGCAATTATATGTATATATATCCATATATATAATATTTCTCATGATTATGTACGTATTGGTTGCAATTTGCTTTGATCATATTGTTTATCAACAAAATAAATCTAATAGTTTTTTATTTCAATATTTTGTACACTTTTGATATAATTGCTTTTTTTTTTTGAAATTGTGTGGGAACTATATATGCTTTAATTTCTTCATTGTTTTTTTTTTTTCATTTAACTAATTTACATTGTTTTTAAGTGAAAATAATGATCATACCACGCAAAAATTTTTATATTTACATATCTAACATTCTATTGAGATACAAGAAAAAGAAGAATTTTGAGATATTTCAAATCTTAATTTTAAAATATTATTTTATACATGTATCAAACTAAACACCAAAATAATTAAAATGTATAGAAAATAAATATTTTAATATTAGGCATCTAATTCTTCGGACAAAAAAATCCCTTGATTAAAAAAAAAAAAAAAGTGTTGATATTTTATTTATCATGCTCTTTGAAATCTAGGTGGTATTATTATAAATGAAGGCAATTATTATTTTTATAAATCTAAGATTTAGAAGTTACACAGGGCCGCTATTTTTAATCCTCTCCTATTTCATTTTTGAAATTTTATTAACTATAGAAGATAGCAAATATATATACTCTTAAGTCCCTCCTCTCATTGCCATAAGCCCTAATCTAATTTTTGCTTTGAAGCATCTAAATTTATTACTTTCGGTTGAAACCCTAATCTAATATGCTAGGCTTTCGGTTGAACCCAACCTTGTGGTTCTTCTATGGTTTTTCCGATTGTTGAGAATATTGACTCTATTTCTTCTAATTTGGTTGAAATTTCTTCTCTTGCTCCTAATGTTATCAATGATGTAAATTGTTGTGTTTCATCATTTCAAGAGTCTAGTAAGGATATAATTGCGGGGGCTGATAATAATGTTCCTTTAATGGCTGCTAGTGATGTTAAATCTATTGTTTCTTATGTTGTTGTTGAGTTGGTTCATCAAGGAATTGATCCTGAATCTTGTCATAAGAATATGCATGTGGTGAATTTGTTTTTTTTTTTATGTTAACAAGGTGGTTGATGCCGGTTTTAAATTTATCTCCTATTGCGTCTCCTGATGTTGTTGAGAAGGCTCCAATGGATCTTCATAACATTTTGTCTTATGATATCTTCAATGACTCCTCTGCGGAGTGGCTATTGTATCTAGTGGAGTGGCTTCTTTGTGACCGATTTTGTCCCCCTAATATTATGGTTGCGATTGAGGGTTTGCTTTTGATTGATATTCTAATTTCTCTAATATTTAATGATGTGTTGAAAACTCAAATGGTGTTTAAAAGTGAATTATTATTGTGTGGCCCAATATGATTGGCTTGATGAATTTGTTTTTTCCTCTTGTGGAGGTGATGGGGAGGATTTTGCTAGGTCTGAAAATGAGTTTCATGTGATGTATAATTTGAATGTGGATCGCATATTTGACAAGGCCTCTTCTAGCTATTGGGGGTGGTAAGTGTCATAAATGAAAATCTAAGAAGTAATTATTCTTGGACTTTGTTAGCTTAGTTTGGTTGTTTTGGTTTGATGGTTTGGTTGTTGGTTGCGGTTCTTTTTCGGCTTAGCTATTTGGGTTTCGAAAGGTTGTGGCTCTGCTTTGGGGTTGAGTGAGATTTTTATTCTTCGGTAGTGGTTGGTTTGTTTTGTCTTTGTTGGTTGGGTTATGTTTGGTTTTTCTTTTTTTGCTTTTTCATTATTGTTTCTTACTTGCAAGGTGTTGTCTTGATAGATCTCTAGTGGTTTTGGCTTCCATTTGGCCACGCTTGTGTGGATTGCTGGCTCCCCTTATGGTCATGTTATTGGTTTATTGTCTTTTTCTTTTACTTGATCTTGTATTTAGATTGAATCTAAAGCTCGTAAGTTTTACTTTAAATGTTCTATTTTAGAGGACTTTGGATTCAATAAGGACTTATAATGTTACTCTATATTAACGCATAAGCCCTCTTATGTTAGTTTTATCAAAAACAAAAAAATCTAAATTTATTATTTAATTTTCTTTTAAACATCTAATTTAATGACTTATACACACCTGTTTATTAATTAATGCAATTTTCTAAACTATAATGACTATATATCAAACAGTAATTCAGCAATTTAATAATAATTAGACCTATTTTTAGTTACTAGATACCCAAAAAACTTAAAACTAAAAACCCTCAACCCTAAAAAAGAAAATCAAATAAAAGAAAATAAAGATTAGCTACAAATCTAAGTGAAATATCCTTTTATCTCATAAAAAAAAAAGATTTAACATTCAGAAAAATGCTTTGTTGTCAAATAAATCTATCTTTCTCTAAGAGAAGGAGAAATTAAAACCTCATGCATGCATTATCTTCATTAGATTATAAAAATTAGTTCGAAATGTGATTAATTAGGACCGTTAATCTAAAATTTATTCATCTCTCTCAAGATGAAGCCAAAGTCCCTCGCCCTTCACCTGTTTCTTCATGTCTCCTCTTAATGGACCAGTTTGCCTCGAAAAATAGCTACAGAACAAGTGAAGAATACAGCAAATCCCTTCCCTCCACCCCCAAATAAAAAACCAAAAAAGGAAAGCAAAAGAAGAAGAATAAAAGAACTGAAACTCTTCTCATATTTCTCTCTCTAAGAAAAACAAATTTATATAAAATACAGGACAATTATATATCTATTATCCATAAATTTCAACACAATAAAAAAAATTATATAAAAATATATATATAATTATGTAATGTTAGAAGGAAGCCAAAAAAAAAATTGTGAAGAGCTTTCGATCTGAAGTTTTCGACCAGAAATATGTTCTATATACTATCATTTTAAATAAAACCAGATTCCATTAACATAATTAGCACAAATGCAGGCATAACAAAGACTGTTAATGCAAATATATGCTTACAAGTAAAGCTTAAAATCCTCATAAAAAGCTCATTAATTTCTACTGTTATTATGATCATATAGTTCGCTACAAGTAGGTGGAAGATAATGATGATGAACGTCTAAACTGTTTGACAGATAAAGAACTCACCAGCTGAAGTAATCCGATTCAACTCTTTCTTAATTTCTCTCGCTCTCTCTTCCATGCACCACGTTTCTTCTTCTACCTTTCTCAAGCCAGGTGGCCTTCCTCTTTCTTTGAAGGAAAATTTTCCAGCTGCGAAGCAACTTAGAGGACACAAATCCGAATACAGTTGGATGATGATGATGATATATACTAACAAGCCACAGGCAAAAGAAGGAAAATCAAATCATTCCTTCATTTTCTTACCCAGAAGCTTCCCCTTTATCTCTCTCATGAAAGCTGCCACCTCAAATTAAGAGACCTCATTGATTACTATTTGTACAAGCTTGCTCAAATCAGACATCGATCATTACTACTAATCATCACCAACAAAAGAGGGGGACAAAAACAAAGCCAAAAGTAGTAAAAATTAGGAAGCCAACAAAGCCACAAAAACAAAACGAAGAGCTTAAGAAGAACAGGACGAAGAAGAAGAAGAAAAAGAAGAAAGACTAAAAAAAGAAGGTTCAGAAAGATGGCCTTCCTCCTCCCGTAGCCCACCCATATGCCTCTCCCGGCATCTGCACGTTGTTCAATAGATTTTGTTGCAGGCCGTGAAATAAACCCGGCGGCGCTCCCCCTCCCTCCGTCATCGGACCTCCGCCCGACGTCGGAGGCGATCCCATCATCCCCGGTGATCCCATCCCCCCTGGAACTGCCATCGTTTCATCCTCCTCAAGCGGCAATCTTTCATACGCTGCGTTCCCAAACGAAGCCGCCATTATAACCACAGGTCCAGAAGCTATCAACGGCCCCACAACACTCCCTCCAACAACTTGCCCCTGTCCGCCGGCTAAGTAAACAGTCAGTCCCGTCGCCGCAGGCGGCGCCGGCGGCGGGAGAAACGAACCTGAAAGTGAAAGAATTTCGAATCGGCCGTGAAGGCTAACAACAGCAGTACTCGAACCAGGTTGCCGGAGCTTAACGTTTGTAACGGTACCGCTACCGCTAAGAACACAAACGCCGCGCTGGCGGCGACGGGCGAAAGCTGCAAGGCTATCGACTATATCACAGCCACCGGCTATTTCCATAACGTGGGAACGGAGGGCGTTTGCGCTGTCGCGGGTGATTATAATTGGCGGCTTCGGCTTATTCTTAGATCCGGCAGGTCGACCGCGTGGGCGACGCATCATATCCCCGTCGCTACCGTTTCCTTGAATGATATCCTTACCCTCACCACCGCTATGGTTGTTGGAACTATCATCGTCGATGCTATCGCGTTTCTTGCCGCGGTGAAGGATCAAGTCGTCGGCGTCTGATTTGGAGTGTTGGTGAAGTTGGGGAGGAAGGTGGTGGAGCTGTTGGTGGAAATCACGGGTGTGGAAAGGTGGAGGGAGGTGGTGGTGGCCGTGTGAAGAAGCGGTGATTGGATCCATGGAGGATCCGAAAGAGATGCGAGCAAGAAAGTTAGGGAAAATTAAGAAAGGTAGGGAATTGAATAAGAAAAGTGGAGAAAGGTGAAGACTTTAGGATGTTGAAGCGCTTCTTATGCTTTGTTAGCTCTTCTTCTTCATCATCATGAAATAATAGGAAGCTGAATTAGCTGAAGAATCTGTTCGTTCATCTCATGAAGTGAGTTCTTCTGATGGTTCTATTAGCCATAAGGTTTTTGTTGGTGGGGTTTTAGAGAAGGGTTAGGACCAGGGTTAGGTCAAAGGAACAAGCTGGTGGATTGGATGAGAAAGAGAGGAGAGAGAGAGAGAGCGCGCGCGCGAGCGAGCGAGAGGAAAGAGAGAGATTTTGGTTCTCTGCTCAGATAATAAGACAGAGTGCGCATGGGCGGTGGGTGGGCCCACAGCTGGCCCCACCATTCCGTTCATCTAACTCTTTTATCTCCCGCACGTTCTCCTCCGCTTTTTTCTCTCTGTTCTTGTCTTCGGATTGCTCCAACGGCGTACAGCCCGGCCCGGTCTGTCCTTTCAACATGGCCCACAAGCCCAGCTTGCGATCTGATGTCGCCTCCTCGGTGGACTGACGAAACTAACCTGCTACTTCTGCCCGTAGCGGGTCTTTTAATTGGTGGCACTCTCGTAGTAAAAAGAAATGTGAAGGGCTTTCTCCTAGTTTAGAGCTTCTGGTGCGCATGTGGGCTGGCCGGGTCTCTTCCATCGAAAAAATTTCCTGGGAGGCGAGGCGAGGCTTGGGAGTGGGGGCGGGCTCGGATCTCGGAAGGGCCCATCAATGAAGTGGGCCCCGCAAGTAACTGGCTGAGCGACACGTGGACAAAATAGGATCGCTTATTGCCATCGAACTACCAGTATTGTCCCCACTCTTCTGGCCCGGTCAGGCCCGACCCACGTCCGAGGTGACGTTTCGGCCGCGGGAACCCCCCCCAGGCCTATACTTGGACCACAACCGCATCGGCGGCCGGGTTGTGGGGCCCGCACGAGCCCGTCTCGTTTGGGCGGGTTACGATCCGCGTGGAGCTTAGGCGGGCCTCTTATTTAGTGCGCGCGCGTCAGCGGGACGCGCGACGAATCGGCGAGGAATTGGTTTTGTCTTCAGGCTTGAGGAAGACCACCACCAGCAGGTACAGTAAGAGATCTTTCTTCATAAAGAGAGCAGTACCGGCGTTGGAGCTCAACAGTTTCAGGTTCATAACTTCAATTTTATTATTTATTTTACACTGAATTGAAGGGCGGTTATTATTAAAGTATTGCATTAGAGAGGGTAAACAATGTAAAACATTAATAAATATCATATAATTATAGATGATAACACATCAATATGACAATATATATATATATATATTGAAAACATTTAACATTAAATTTTTAATATTTTAGCATTACATTTTTTATATTTATTTATATTGAATAGAATTATGATTTCATTTGGGGAGAAATTATTTTGTGCAGAATTCGGACTGGAAGTTATCATCCAGACTGCGAGTTCATATATTGCATACAAATAATATATACAAAAATTATACATAACGTACACAGTGTGTAAACTCACAGTCTGGATGAAAATTTTTCATCCGGACTCTGCACTGAATAATTTCTCCGATTTGGGGCAGCTTTCTTATCGCTTTTCTTTTTACATTATAATCATAATTTTTATTTTCTCTCTTTTTTTAAAATTTTCTTAAAAATATATTTATATTAGAAAACTGCTTTATATAGGAACTTTCTCTAAAGTTATTTTTTATATAATAATTTTCTAATCATTTTTATAAAAAAATATAATTCTCCTAAGTCTGTCTTAAATTTAATTGAATTTTATAATAAAATACTAGCTTAAATAAATGGAACCAATCTAAAAATTGGTTTCAAACTTTCAATTAGTTAGTTCTTCAAAGGAAAAAAAAAAAGTTTAAATCTTTACTGAGAGAAAGAGATGTTTGGGGGCCATTTAGGTCATTTGGTGCAAAGGACAAGCCTCTAAAATGGGAGTGAAAAGAAGGTTTATATGTAGGTACTATGTAACAGCATAGGACTGAGCTAAGAGAGTGGGGTTAGGTTGCATGCAGGGAGAGGGAAGAGTGGCTCAAGGTTGGACTTGGAAAAGGAAATCTCAGGCTTGATGTTGACTAAGAGGGGATGCACTGTGTCAGCTATCTATTATCTGCATGTGTAGTATGTATGTGACCTATATTTAAAAAACAAATTTAGAGCTTATTTATCTACTTATTTAGTTATTATTATTATTATTATTATTATTATTTTAGGACTACAGTAACAATAATACCATCAAGTCTTTGTAGCACTACTTGGGTCGGCTACATGAATTCTTTTTATTAGTATATTTTAGGACATTTGAGCTTAGGATAAACTCTAACATGTATTATATACGCAAGCTTCACATTCAAGACATAGTGATTGATAGTAAAGGCTTCTTTGGGAGAGATTATTTTGTGCTAAAACCGGACGGGAGAATCATCTGGTAACGACGATCTACACTTTTGTGGGTGACGTGGCGCATTTTTTTGGTCTCTGGACGACGTCCGAACTCCGCATAGAATAAAATTTCTCTTTTGGTACGTTTTTTTTACTTCTTCTTAAAATAACTTTCTAATACAAAAGTTCTAATTTTTGTACTAGATAGCTACTTTAAGAAGCAATAAGAAAGTCGTTTCAAATAAAGCCTAAAGCTCTCAACCAACAAACCAAAATAAGCTCAGTTTCATTAATTTGGATCAGAATAGTGTGCCTTATGTTAATGGTTTTTAATTTTCTGGGTGGGGTTTTCCTCCAGCGTTCTGTTTGCTGGGTTCGTTCTAGGTCTTCGTGGTGTCTTTGGCCGGTTGGGGGTTTCAGGGTGGTTTCTGCTCATGTTTCTCTTCTCGGTTTTTGGTCGGGTTTGGTTGTTTCTGTGAGCTTGGCTCTTTGCTGGTGGTGTGGGTGTTGCATCATTGGTGGGTTTGATGGTTTGGCTTTTTTCTTTGTGTTGTTGACAGGTTGCATGCAGTGTTCTATTTTTGGTCTGTTCATGTTAATGTGGTTCTTCATTGGGTGGACTAAGCATTGCAGTTTTTCCCATTTTTACTTATGCTGTACTTTTTTCGCTGTCTATGTTTTTGTTTGCTGCTCTTGGTGTTGGAGCATTTTGCTTTCAATATGAATTTAGTTATGCATACTAACATCATGCATTGCTTTGAACTTTTTAATTTGGTCTATCTGTGTTTCATGGTGGTTACCCGGATGGGGTCGAATTTTTATGGGACCAACTTTATTGCCTGGAATTTTTTGCCCTGGTGGGTGTGATTTTGTGGTAGCAGGTACCCGATTGGCTATTTCACTAATGAGTATATTTCCTTGTGGGACTTTTGCAATCCTAGGAGCATATACAATTTATTGTTCTCTATTACGGTATTTAGTTTTTGCAGCTTGTTTAATTTTTGCTCTAGTATCCTTGCAGGCATGTATTTCAGGTTTTTGGAGCTCCACGCTCGTTTTGTGCATGGTACGTGTGCTGTTCGAAGGGATAAGTCGAAAATGATTATTTTTTCCCTTTGCTTTTTGGATCATAGAATGTTACTAGATTTTTATGTAATTTTGATTAGTAGGGACTCCGGCTCCTAGGTTTCTTTTTTATTTTGAATGTAGCTCTTCGGAGCAGTAGTGAGCTAGAGGTCCCTTTAAGGACTGTGTAACTTTTTCCTGTTATTAACGCGTAGGCCCGTAGGTCGGTTTTAACCAAAAAAAAAGCTCAGTTTCATTTATCTTTTCATTATATTGTTTTTGGTCAGCCGTAGAAGTCTTACTTGAGTAAGCTCCTTCTCTCAAATAAATATAAATAAATAAATATATATATATATATATATATATATATATATATATATATATATATATATATATATATATATATATATATATATAATATATATATATATATATATATATATATATATATATATTGGGGGTACAGATATCAAATTCTTTATCCAATAATTCTGAAGACTTATTTAAAGTTCTCTGATGGATAGTCAAACATTTTTCTTAATTGTTGGATAGGTAAATCAATATTCAAAAGGGTGATAGCTGTTCAGGCTGCAATGAGATCTTAACCTTTAATTTTTCTGATAAATTAAAGCTTCGTTTAAAATAGCTTTAAATCACAAATTTTTAAGAGATTTTTTAACTAAAACAACTTTATAAAACAATAAAAAAGTCGTTCCAAAAAAAACCTAATTCATTGACAGGACCCAATTTAGTTGGAATTTTATCTTATACATTTTCTATTTTGTTAATATTTAGTTATTCATCTAATGACTTTGCCCATCCTAATAATAATAATAATAATAATAATAATAATAATAATAATAAAAGCTAGTTCCACCAATATATGATGTATAATCTTTTTTTTAATAAAGATTATCAACTTTTCAGCTAAGTTAATGAATTTGATAAGTTTGATATTATTAAATTTTTTCTAATATAGCTGTTAGATCACACTACAGGAAAATCATAATTTTCTGAAGCATTGAATCTTTATCTGCTAGTAAAAGCTCAACGGAAATGCATTCCTGCTACTGGAAATCCGCCAAAAAGTTCTTCACTGTGGATTTCTGACGATAATCTGCTGGAACCAAAGAAGGAAAAATGGTGGGAGCTAGGATCCATTGGAATTTCCGGTAGACATTCAAATGAATAAATCCGTTGGGTCTGCCTCCCTGAAAGATATCATGTTTTATTTTTATCCTGTTGACTTCCTGTTCTACTCAGGAGCCAATTCTTTCCTTGCATTGCATGGCTCTAATTAGCCTGATTGTTTAGATGACCCGCTTGAGGACTGATATGTCTCCAAAAATTATCTTGATCGGGCACGAATCCTGAGGCATAATCAAATTACAAACTTCAGAAATTAAATCGGAGACCATCCAAACTCCAATTTCAACAAACTTATAATCGAATTGAATGTCTCGAGAAGACAAGCCCAACGACACCAAATTCAACTCAATCCGAGCCCGAATGGGTCCAAATCAAAGGTCTGAAGCGTTGTTGAAGGGCTCAAACCACAATTTGGATTACCATACGGTTTCCAAATATGGCATTCTTAAATTTGAATCGAGCGGCTCGACGAGATGAATCCGACGAGCCCAATATCATTTAATTCTGAAATTGTTAAGGCATCCAATTGACTAATAAACAGTTCATGATCAACGAGATCAATATCAGCCGTCCATTTAAACACTCCCATTTTGACCTTGATCTTCCACATATTTACAAGCCATGTTACTCTCAAAAAACTATAAATAGGCCATCATTCTTCACATAAAGGGGGAGGAGAAGAGGAGAAGGAAGGGAGGAATTAGGGAGCTCTCTTGCCATCGACCACCGCCGGAGTTCTTGCCGACCACCGCTGGGGTTCCTGCCGGTCACCGCCGGAGTTCATGTCGACCACCGTCGGGGTTCCTTCCGACCACCGCCGGAGTTCCTGCCGACCACCTCCGGAGTTCTTCCCGACCACCGTCGGACTTCCGCTAGTCCGCCGACCATTGTCGGACTTCTGCTCGTCCGCCGATCACCGCCGGAGTTCTTCCCAACAACCGACAGACTTCCACCAGTTCGCAGACAGCCGTCATACTTCCTCCAGTTCGTCGAACATCGTCAGACTTTTACCAGTCCGCCGACCACCATTAGACTTCATCCAGTCATCCGACTGCCTCCGGACTTCTGCCCGTCCGCCGACCATCGTCAGACTTTCGCCCGTCCGCCGACCATCGCCATACTTTCGCCAATCCTCCCAATAATTGTTATCCGACTACGGTCATCCTGACCTCCATCGCATGTTGACTACAATCTTTTGGACCTCCGTCATCCACCTACTATATGGTCCCCCTGACCTTCGTCACTCGTCGACTACGGTTCTCCCGACATGTGTCGCCCGTTGACTACAGTCCTTCTGACCTCCATCGTCTGCTGACAACGATTCTTACGACCCGCGTCGCCCGCCTACTACATTCCCCGCCAACTACGATCCTCTCGACCTTCATCGCCCGCCGACTACGGTCCTCTCGACCTTCGTCGCATGCAGACTACGATTCTCCCAACGTCCGTCGCCATACAATGGTCCTTCAGACCTATGTCGCTTGCCGGCTACGGTCCTTCTGACCTTTGTCGCCATACAATGATCCTTCTAACCTATGTCGCTCGCCGACTACAATTCTTCTGACCCCCGTCACCTGCCGAATATGGTTCTTCCGATCTACATCGTTCGCCGACTATGATTTTGCCGCCCCAAATAAACATGTCAACATTAATTCATCCAACTCCCACCATGTACCAACTCCCACCATGTAATATATTTGCTACATCGAGCCAAGTCCTTCCTCATAAGGAAGGGCCTCATTTGTAATAGACTGCAAACACTAATGGATTCATTCAAACTGGGCCAGGCCTTGTGGTTTTTCCCCCTTTTCAGGGGTTTCCATGTAAAAACTCTAGTGTCTCTTATGAACGCTACACCCTCTATTTTATCTACTTGTGTGCTGGATCTTCGTACGAAGCTAGGATAATAAATTTTATATTTCTCTATCGCTGCGAATATTCCAGGACGCAACAAGGACCCATCTCTTACATATGTGATGTGGCTTAATGTGGGCTCATGCTACGATGTCCCTACTTTTGGAGAAATTATTATGTGGGGAGGCTGGACGTAACTCTAAGTTTAGAGGAGAATCAACAATTGTCACGTCAGCAGTACCGAGCTGTAACAAGCCGTGGTACGTACATAGCAAAGAGGTGATGTGAAGCATTCTAGTTGACTTCCAGATGATGTTAGGCGTCCGCACAAAATAATTAATCCTAATTACTTTTGATCCTGCTACTAGGATGACTTTTTTTATTGGGAGATTTTTATGCACATCACTTTTTATTTTTGAAAATAACACAACTTTTAAAAAAGAACTATTAAACTAATTATGTACTTGTAAAAAAGAACTATTAAACTAATTATGTACTTGTGATAAATTAAATCATTAAGAGTTTAATAAATTATTGACAATAAAAATTAATAATTTTTTCTTTTTGTATTTTTTAATATTTGAATGTTATTTTTGTAAATAGATGGTCTCATTTTTATAAATATTAAATATTTTTTTGATGTTTTAATTTGCCCATTCAAAATCTACAAGATATAGAGAAGGATCAAACCCTAAAATTAAAAAAAAAAAAAAAAAAAATATAAACTTCTAAGGCTCCTATCAATTGGATTATTTGATGTAGGGGTGTCAATTTCGGGTCACGGGTCGGGTTCGGGTCGAATTCGGAACTGACCCCGGTTCATACGGGTCGGAAATGCCAACCCGGACCCGACACGGCGGGTTGCCGGGTTGACCCGACCCGACCCGGGAAAGGCCGAACGCTGGTCGCGCTGGGCGAGTGCGGGCGGCGTGGTCGCACGCGGAGTGGCGTGGTCGGGCGGGGTTGCGTCGCGGAGCCGGAGCGGTCGCGGTCGCGGGGTCGCGCTGCAGGTCGCGGAGCGTCGCGCCCGGGCGGCATGGTCGGGCGGGGGTCGCGTCGCGAAGAGGTGTGGTCGGTCGACTTCGCGTCGCGGGGTCGCAGTCGCGTCGCTGCAGCGGCGTGGTCGGGCGAGGTTGCGTCGCGGGGTCGCAGTGGGGCAGGTCCGTAGTCCACACGGTTAGGTTAAAAAGGGTTGGCGGGTTGACCCGGCAACTCGTCGGGTCAACCCGAACCCGACCCGTTTTGAAATCGGGTCGGGTCCAACCCGAATTTTTTGGGTCGGGTCCGAATCGGGTTCTCGTGTCGTGTCAAATATTGACACCCCTAATTTGATGGTCTCCTCTCCTTTTCAGGTATGTTTATCAATTCTTTATATTTCTAAGCACTTTTTTTATCGTGCAGGTGAAATTTGTTTGGCTCTAGTGGTTATAGATCTGCAGTTGTGTCCCTGCTGCTTCGAATGGTGGAGCCTATGTTTTTCATTGTACTAAGATAGGGATCAATTGCTCTCTAGAATTTATTTTCCTTTTGGTTGTAGCTCCACGAGCATTAATGAGCTGTTGAACCCTTTAAAAACCTTATAATCTTTTTAATAATGAAATAAAATTTAAAATTAAAAAAAAAATTGACACACATAATAAAAAAATTGATATTGCACATATGAAATTGGCACAAAAACTTTTACCAAATTGCACATCTTATTTAAAATTGTTTAACTATATATGTCTTTCTGTTAATCATCAAAATTCCTTTGACAGATCCAAAAAAAATATTTTGCATTCCGAAAATGTCTTTTACAGTTATTTAAATTCCAAATAGATGAAACCAAAGCTAGCATTTTATCCATATCTCACTGCTGTGGTTGACTTCTAACTTGGAAAAGATTGCTGATGAAGCTGTCAAAAAAAAAAAAAACAAAAACAATTTTTTTTTGGGTTAAATTTCTTGAAAGATTATTATTATTATTTGTTTTATTAGGAAATTATACGTATAAAATAATGCTAATATAACTAGCTAATTTGGAAAAGTTCTTATTTTGTAGTTACTGTTAGCTTCATGCGAGGACATTTTTATATATTGTGTGGTGAGATCTCATTAAAAATCTTTAAGCACAGACTTAATTGCTTAGATTAATAATTATTGAAGTGAGGGAATTGAAGCTTGGAATAATCCAATGAATTTGTCTCTACCGAAGAGGCAAATTTACGTTTGATTGCGTGGCTGTATTCACCATTGTCTTTGCCATTAAGCTAACTATTTTTTGTATCTTGACTACTTTTCCTATGCTTCATAAGCAAATATCCTTTTTTTTATATATAATGATTATTAATATTTTAGTAAGCCATCTAAGACTTTGAGTTTAATCTTATATATATTAATAGTTGATAAATAAGGTGGTATGTAGAAGTACAGTCACTATGAGAAGATAATTTGGTTTTGAAGCTCGTCTTAGGCTTCGTTTGGGACGGCTTTTTTATTGCTTTTTAAAACAGAGTTTTAGTACAATTTTTTTATTTTTGTATTAAAACTCCGTTTTAGAAAGCAATAAAAAAGCCGTCCCAAACGAAGCCTTAGTCTATTATATTAATTGAGAGCTTTAGCTACCAACAAAGAGATATTGGGTTCGAGTCTTACATATGTGACGTATATATGAATTTGCCTCAAGATGGTCTGATTTATTTGTCCTCACATCATTTGTTTTGATAAATAACAAAAGGTTGCAAAGATAATTAAATTTTGCCAAAAATTTAAGATATTTATACATAAAATAAATTTATTTTCGGGTGTAGAATGCAAAGTACGTGGTGAAATTTAGAGCTATTATTATTATTATTATTATTATTATTATTATTAGTAGGATTTTTTTCATCTTCATTAACCTTTATTGGGCATTTTTATTTCTTTAGATATTAGAAGATGTTTTTAGTTTTTTTCTCCAATTTTATAGAACTATTAGAGCTATAGTATGTGAACTAAATATATAGGTTTCTTTTTCATTTGCATTTTTATTTGAAATGCATGTATTTGTGATAATGTAATGATATAATAAATATGACTAAGGATAATATATAGGCTTTACTGGATTGATAGTGTTGTGCCCTTATTTTGATTTATTAATTACCTTTATCACACTTTAAATGTATTTACATGTGTTATAGTATTTAAAATTAGAAAATAAAAATTTTGGTTAAAATTCAATTCAAATTTTCAAGAGAATAAAATTTCATGACATCTTAATCACTTTTGAAATCTTCCTTACATTCTCATTTGATTCAATAACATAATTTAATCAAGCTATTAAAGAGCCATACAAATGGATGAGATTTTTTTAAATAAAAAGAATTCCTTAATAAAAATAACATACAAAAGAAAGTTAATGTTAAGTAACATTGCCTTGCTTGATTGTCTCCTTAGGCTTCGTTTGGGACGGCTTTTTTATTGCTTTTTAAAACGGAGTTTTAGTACAATTTTTTTTTTTGTTCTAAAACTAAGTTTTAGAAAGCAATAAAAAAACCGTCCCAAACGAAACCTTAATCTTTTTTTATTTATGATGTAGTATTTAGCTAGTTTTCCTTCTATGATTTAATTTCCTCTTTTTTTTGCTTAGTCTAATGGACTTTTTTTGATATTTTTATTTTAATTAATGACAACCTTTTGTTTGAATATATATATATATATATATATATATATATATATATATATATATATATATATATATATATATATATATATATATATATATATATATATATATATATATATATATATATATATATATATATATATATATATATGGTATTAAATGGTCTGCGAGAAGTTAGAATGCATATATTGTTCATAAAATATGAGCTAGCCTTATTGTCAGCCTTGCGATTAGGGTTATAAATCAGTCATGTTGGGCTCGAGCTACTCTCATCTTGAGCTTGATTATATGAATTTAAGCTCTGGTTTGAGCTTTATTTTACTAGTTTGCGTTGGCTTATGAGCATGCTCATTTATCATGTAAAAAATAAAATTATTTTTATTGAAGCTACTATTATAATAAAGTGAAAAAATAACAAAAATTAGGAAAAATTATAATAAATCTATTGATACGATGAAATAAGAGACATTTTTTAAATATTTGGGGCTGACTTTGTTAATGATTTATAAAGTAATTTTTTAGAACAAAAATTTTTGTACTGAAAAGTTATTTTAGAATGCAGTAAAAAAGTCCTCTCAAATGAAGTCTTAGTTAACTAAGGCTTTGTTTGAGACAAACTGTTCATTATTTTTTAAAGCAGCTTTTAATATAAAAATTTATAGCTAAAAAAATATTGTTCTAAAAATTTATTTTAAAAAGTGGTAAGAAAGCTCTCCCAAACCAAGCAATAAGTTAGCTTAAATCTATCTATAAAATCTGAGCTAACAGCCTAACAACTATAAATGAATAGAATCAGAAATTAATGAACCGATGAGCATTATGACGACGAATTCAGTGACAGAAATTAGGTTATATTAATTATCTGCAGTTGCCAAGAAGCAATGATTATTTTCGGTATCATTGAGAATTTTTCAAGCGTATTAAGTGCCCTTTGGCCTTTGCTACACAAATTTCTGATGTGGTCCATTGCGTCTAATAAATAAAATTCACATTTAATGAGAAAAAAATGTATAATTATTATAAAGAAATCACTAAGATTTGAGATTGTTAGTGCTAATATTTTACTAAACAACGATGTTCTCATTATGAATATATATTAATTAAGTGGTTGCTTAAAAAATATAAAATATACTAAGTATAATATATTTAAAATATTTAGAATTATATGGTTGAGTATAAAATAAATGCATATACTTATTTTTTCATGTTTCACTCGAAGAAATTTTAATTGAGATTTTATTTGAGATAGCTTTCTTACTGCTTTCTAAAGCAACATTTAGTACAAATATTTTTAATTCAACAAATTTTTGGTACTAAAATAGATGAGTTCCCCATACCAATCCCTCCTGATTCCTTTTCCCACAACCCAATTTCCCCATACCAATCCCTCCCTCACCCGCCGACCCCAACCCCTAGCCTTTGGCTTAACTGCTTTCTCCTTCATCTTTGGGTTTCTTAATTTTGTGAATTAAATTTGGAAATAATTTGAAATTCAAATAATCTAAAAATAGAATTTCAAAATTCTTTCCTAACTTATTTCTAGGATTCATATATTTAAAATAATTCACATCCAAAATTTATGAAATCAAATACGCCCCAACAACAATTTCATAAGCTGCTTTCTATAACAACTTTTAAAAAATTACTTTATTTATAATAATTTTATATAAAAAAAAATCTCAAATAAAACCTTAATTGACTTATAGTCCTAGTACCAAGATCAAGCTATTATAAATAAAAGATAGATATCATTGGAACTGTCCTTACTCCTTATCCTCAACAAGAACTCAACTTGCTCATCACATGCAAGCTTAATTAACCAAACGAGTGCTTTAAATAAGACCAATGAAGTTCCCAATAGAAGTTTGCGCTTATATATGAGGCCGGAGGCCGATAACAAGCCGGACCTTCCTTTCCCGGCGGACGACGTACGGCATTTGCACCATGCGCGCGGAGAAACCGGCGGCATGGTTTCTGCTTGGCCCGAGAAATGGAGAGAAAGAAGTGTTCGACGAAATGCCTGTCTGTCATCGCCTCGCAATCATTCGCAGATGTTCTTTCTCCAGCTTAGAGAGAGAAAGAGAGTGAGGAGTTTGTCGTATTGGGGGAAGGAGGAGAAATTGACCGGTGGGGAAGGGGGGAGTCAGTAAAGAGGGTGGGGTTCGAGGGGAGGAGTGGAGCGACGCGTGCGGTGCGCTGACAGAAGCCCTGCAGGGCCCATGTTCGATGCCGATGCGGGCCCCGTTTCGGGTCATCAAGACCCGAGACTTCTCTCTCTCTCTCTCTGCCATTCTGTCCATCTCCGAGCTTTGAGGTGAAGAGATAATTATTAGGTAATTAAGGTGGTGGTTATGGAGAAGGAGATAGGAGATGGACTGATGAAGTTCTTCGGTTACGAAGAATCCATGGGAAGAAGATGCTCCCTGTCGGCTGGGTGGTTGGGACCGCAACCTAGTCATTAAAAAAATTTTCAAACTTAAACTTTGCTTAATTAACCATCGTTGTTTAGTTTGATTGGCGGGTGAGTACGGTTGGGAATCCTCTAACCCATACTTGAATCCCCTCGAGCACCATCACCTCTTAAGTGAGGCCCAATCAAATACAGGCCATAAGGTTTCTGATATGGGTAAATCTTCTAGGTCAGGGTTAGTCACGCCGCTAACCGCACTTTCTAAGGTGGCATCGGGTGGATACCTCATTCCAAAAAGAAAGTCGCTTAATTTTTTTAATAAATAAGATTAGCACTCTTATTCGAGGTACAATAACATTTATTATGATATAGAGATATACAGTTTAATATTTTAGGTTTTTTTAATGATAAAAAGAAAATGGTAGGATAATAATAATAAGAGATATTAAAATTTTTAAGAAAGAAAAAGAATTATTGGACCTTACTTAATTGAAATGATTTCATTGATATTTACCATTGATTATAAATAATACACTTGTTTGAGAAAAAACATTGGCATAATAACACAAATATACATTATATAAATTAAATTTATTTTCTACTACTATTTAAAGATAATTTTTTATGGAAATTTATTTGGAGGGATAAAGTCAAAATATTTTACTTATTTATGTAAGCTACACTTTTTAATGAGTAAAATAATTTAGATTTTATTTGAAATGATTTTCTTATCACCTCTTTTTTAATATAAAAATTATAATTTTTTAATTAAAAAATTGCTTTTAGCAACAGTAATAAAGTAATCCTAAATAAAACCTAAGTTTCAATCATATATTTGAAATGAAAAAAATCAGGTCGATCGGGGTTTACACTGATCTAAGAACAGTGCTTCCTCGTCACAAAAAAAAAATCCCAAAATATTGATAATAATTTTTAATTTTATGAAATAAAAATAAACTGAATAAAAAAGAAAGATTTTCACCTATAATTTAAAATTTTTCTTGCAAGTTATTCACAAAAGTTGTATAAAATATTGAGAAAGATGTTTTATCCACAGGAGGATTGATGAGGGCCATTGAAGTTGCAGGCGCCAAAGGGACCGGCGGTGGCGCCCGCTTTACAAGGAGCGAGGAGGGAGCAGGCGGTGGGGGCCAGCTTTACCAACTCTGCTGACATGGCGTTGACAGTCGCACGCTTTGGCTGGACTTGCTGTTCAGAGTACCATGGCTGAGCTAATCCACAGTGTCTACTTTCATCTGCACTGTACTTAACTGGCCTGGAGAATCAGAGAGAAAGAGAGAGAGGTCCTCTCATGTCTGTTCTGTTTTAGTTTCGATTTATATAAATTAATCGAAAGAAGACTATATGTAAATGAATCCGGTAGCTCGATGTGTAAAAGTTACTAAATTTATATAATGGAATTCAAATTTTACCAAAAAATAATCTAGGTAAAATCTGTAATATTTAGAACTCATAAATTCAAAATTTCAAGCTCATTGAATTATCGAGCTCAAGTTCGATCTAGATGATGCTCGGCTCGATTACTCATTGAGCTGCTCGAGTAAACATGGAAGACGAAAGGTGGGGCAGAAGCGCAACTATACATGTGAACTGCCGAAGGAGAGGAAGGCAAACCGTGCCTTCGCATGCAAAGTTCAAACCACGCCTTCACATATATACAAACCGTAGAATGGGAACCACGCCTTTGCGTGTGAACAATGGAAGGTGGATCACAGATTTGGCTCGCTTACTCTTTTTTAGTGGCACGAGAAGAGCTCGAGCTTGACTAGAGTTTGAGCTTGAGTTCAAGCTTATATAATGATTTGACTCGCGAGTCGAGGTTGAGCTAGGACTAAATTGAGCTCGAATTGACTCATTTGCATCCCTAGGAGGTATCCCCTATCAAGCCCTAGTGCTCTTTTTGTGTATAAGATGTTATGATGGGTGATCTGTGATCATTCTCCCCTTATGTCAAAAAATCATCAACCACCTCCTATGTAAAATGATGGTCCAAGGAGATCTTATGAGATAATGAGGGATGATGGCGGTGATCGGGCTACACTTTGTTTGAGATAATGTGCATGCATGCTAACAGGGGTAGATAGCAGACAACTTGATGGAGGAGATCAAACACTGTGTCTATTGTAATAATCTAACAACACACTCATGGTTCCAATTTAGTGAAAGCCGAAGCCTGGTGGTCTGTTGGTGATTTGCATGAAGGTTTATTTATCTGATGATGTGTTGATTATTGCCCCAAAAGGGTTTGATCGGGCACATGTTCCTTCATCGGGATTCATCACAGTGTGCTAGATGAAGTTGATGAGAACACTTCACTTCTTGCATTTCAACATTTTAGATGATGAATAATATATGCTTGAATCTGATGTATAATCATATAAATATAATAACATTGCATATGAATTTGAGATATTTTTGAAAGTTTGATGTTTCTTTGAAGTAATGAATGTTCCATTTTTATTGATTTATGAACTTGTCCCATAGAAAAAATTAACTCTTTTATGCATTTTTGAGATATACTTTAGTATATTATTCAACAGTTATAACAATTATATTATAGAATTTTATTCCTTATACAACTTTCACTACATGAAAAACTACAATTTCCAATTGCATTTCTGACGAACATACATCCGCCAGAAATATGGGCAGATAAACCAGCAGTTTTTGGTGACGTATCAAAAATAAAACTTTTAAGAAATGTGCCAAGTCTAATATTCATGAGCATTAAACCAAGATTTTAATATATATGATTATTGTGCCTGTATTTTTGGCATCTGATGAATAAATGAAAAAATATACTTCGTCCTTCTCTACTCTTTTGGTACCATCTTATGTGCCTAATAGAGTTTATATAATATTTTTAATCTTATGATAAGAGATAAATGAAATATTATCTTAAAAGGTGTCTCTTTTTATTTATAATTTATATTTATGTGTTCCATAATATTTATATTTATTCTTAGCTATAATATGAATTCATTGGTACAACAATATTATATCTTTTATACATTTGGACTTACTTTGAACACCAAATTTTTTGTAATTTGAAAACCACTTGGTAAAATATTTTATAATAAATTTGTCTTCTTTCACTATAAGAAATTCAGCTATTACTGGCGGTTCTTACCGGCGGTTTAAAAAAAAAACCGGCGGCTTTTTAGCGGTTTATAAGCCGCCGGAAAAAAACGGCATCGGAAACTGTTGCTGGCGGTTTTTTTCCGACTGTTTTTTTCTCCGACGGCTTTCCGGCGGCGCTTGCCAACGGTTATCACCAGAGTTATTACCGGCGGCTTTCCGGCCGTCCAACCGCCGACAATCATATCGGCGGCTACCCAGCGATCCGTGCCGACAGAATTGCCAGCTAGACAATCGCCGGTTTAGGCCGTTGGTAACAACTGAATTTCCTGTAGTGTTCAATGTCACAATAATGATTGAAATAGTCATAGGGTGATATGAATAAAATATATGAGTGACATGAATAAAATATATGAGTGACATATTTGATATTAAAGTTATCTATGGGTGGTAGATATAAAATATTAAAAATTTAGATGTTAGATATGTAAATAGCATGATATAAAATAACATGCATGCAAATCTCCTTTTGATTTAATGATCACTAAGGACCCACCAAAGTCAATTAAATTAGCTCTTGAAGAGAAAAGCAAGTATATCAAAACTGAGAACTTCATTAAAAATCTTAATACCTCTTCTTCAACCTCTTATTCAGTTATTTCTACTTTCTTTAAACTATTGAGTCAACTTAGGGATTGATTTCAAGCCAATCCTGAATCAAATGAACTCCTATTGAGAAATAATTTCAAATTTGAGTGATTAGTAAGCTGCTAAGGATCCATTTGAGACTGTTGCATGTAATTATTATAAAATTAGTTATAAAGAAGTTATAAAAAATATTATTTTCATGATTTATGTAATCTTCTAAATATAAATTATAGGATTACTAATTTTTTAATAAATAAATTTTGGAATAAAGTTGTATCATTAGATCATAAGATTATAAAACCAATCACAAAAAAAATACTCTATATTGCAAACCATCCTAAACAATTCCTTAAGTCATTGTTAAGCATTAATTATAAAGATCCCAATATTGTGGTGCACATTTTCAAGCAGTACTTCTAGCTTATTAATTATAAGTGGTCAAATTAGAATGAGAGCATATTAATTGCTCATCATATGTCTATGTTTAATCACTCTCATACAAAAATGAACATTATTTATATGAAAGTGGATAGACATCAACATGCCATGAACTATAAGCATGTTCATATTTTAAGATTATTCTTGATATTGCCTATCAATGTATTTTCCCTCTGGGTCGAGCTCCTTAATTTCAATTGATTCAAAACAAATTTGGACATGCTCCAATTTTGATTTATTCGGATCAGATTAAGGCTTCGTTTGGGACGGCTTTTATACTGCTTATTAAAGCATGTTTTTAATTAGTACAAAAATTAAAAAATTTATACTAAAAAACTGCTTTAAGAAGCAGTACGAAAGTCGTCCCAAACAAAGTCTAAATCGACGATAGTTTATCTCAAAGATAAAAGAAACTAAAATCATTTTTTGAAATAAAACAGAATCCAATAATTCAATCCTCAAAGAATACAAATAATCGCAAATGAATCAATCTCATAATAAGCCAAATTTAACCCTAATCAAGTTGAATGGATCAATTAGCTAGCTTTAATGAAATAATTATTCCATGAATCTATATGCGGCAGCTCCACCTTCTTGTCTTCATCCCAAGCACCTATTCCTTTCACCTAATTAAGGACGCAAAAATATATAAACATAATCTTAGACATAGTCTTCCAACATTTAATAATTAAAGGGTCAAACCATAATAGATAACAGCCACCTCCCCCCATCTCATCATGATTACACCTTAATCTATTTTTTAATCACCCTCCCTTTGCATAACCATCTCAACCACTAGCTAATCCCAGCTAGGCAAGGCTGTGTGAACATGATTATTAGCCTCAAAAACCTTCAATATAAAGATGCAAAATGGGCCAAGTCAAATTGAGTACCATTAATAATATCATAATTTATTTGTTTTTTTAACGAGTTCGAGTTGAGCTTGAATGTGAATATGATTGTAGATGATGATGTTGAGTAGATCTAGTCGATCTTGATCACAAAAGCGAGCTCAGAAGAAAGACAAAGCTTTCAGCGTCTAGTGAGTCCCGAACGGAACCTTCAGAAAGCGAATGCCACCAGCAAAGAAGGACCAGGACGCGAGCCCCAAGCACATCATAACCCAAAGCCTCACGTAGCAGCAGATCAAACAGTAACTCCGCCAAATCCCGAGAAGTAACTCCGCCAGCAAGAATCAACAAACATACGAAACGAAAAATCATCTCCTGCGTCGACCTTTCCCCCAAAATTTTCCGCGAGAGCCAAACTTTGAAGTACGCACAAGAGTAAAATCATTGTCGGACTCAACAGACTGCGAATCCGACTCCACATCCGACGAATCAACCAAACAATTATTCTGATTCCTAATATCCAAACCAGAAGAATTACCCACACAATTGGCCATCACTTGGAAATCAACCACGCTTACAGGGACCACAACTAAACTGTTGGTAATCAAATTAACTTCCTCTCTTCCCTTCTCAATTTCAGCCGGCACCACCGCAACAGGCAAAACACTATCAGAAAACCACCATCTGCATCTATTGAACCTTGAACACCCCCATTAGAATTCACAACACCCATAACTGGCGAGCCATCAGAAAACACCACATTCATTGCATCAAAAACCACCTCCGGCACCACCACCGGAGAACCATGGTCACTAACATCAGTCACAACCGGAGGTACAAACGGAGCTGCATCGGGGGATAAGACAGAACAGTTATCAACACGATTACTAGGCACATCATTCACAGCATTAACCACATCAACCACATTCAAAACGATGGGTTATGGGAGAAGTGACCAAAGACTCCAAAATCTCCGAATTTCCGCACACAGGCAACGGCCGATCCCCAAGATCGGGAAGATCGCTCGCAACCTGCGCCTCATCAACAGGCTTCACCACATTCTCACGAGATTTATTCACCTTCAAAGAAGCAGAAAAGTTACCACAATCCCCCTTGAAATGACCAAGCCGTTTACACACAACACAATAAGCAGGCACCTCCTCGAAGCAAACTCGTTGAACATACCCAGAGTTCTCCGAACCAAGCCAAATTTTATCAGGAAGGTCCTTAGTAATGTCAATCTCCACCAGGACCCTTGCCAGAGAAGGTCTAGATCCGACAGATGTAGAATTATCAACTTTTAAAGGACGGCCAAACATCGAAGCCAAAGCATGAAGGATACGAGTTAATACAAGAATATGAGATTGATCACACATTAATTTATAATGCTTTTTCGCTCTATTTTTATTAAAGCCAAAACATGAAAACAATTTGGTTTTTCTGTCAACAAACTTGGCATTTAGCCTTTTTGTTTCCAAAAAGCTTCTTCCTGACTTTGCAAATTACATAAAGCAAGTTTTAGCAACATTTAAAATTTACCCCGTAATTTCCAAGTAAAAGGGCTGCCAATGAAACCAATATCATTAGTTGAACATATATTAAGTATTAGTTGAACATATATTAAGTTTATTCTTTCTACATGTGTTATGCATTCATCAACATACAAAAAAAAAAAAAATGCATTCATCAACATACAAAAAAAAAAAAAAATGCATTCATCAACATATTTGAATATAAGGTTTAAAATTTTTAGAGGTTATCACTTAAGAAAAAATAATTTGCTTTTAATTTCAAATTAATTAATTATTTTGTCTTAGTGAGGTTGGTACTTGAAATTTTAGTTATTCAAATATGTTGAGGGATGATATAAAATGTGCAAGAGAATGAAATTATGTACTTCTTAAGGAAAGAATTCTATATATATATGAGAACTTTTCTCATCCCAATTTTACATTTTTATTTAACACTTTATATAATTTTAAAATTCAACATCACATTTTAGAAAAAAAAAAATTCAATATCATATTATTGATTATGTTATATAATAGAAGAGTTGCATGTGCATGTAGATAATTTATCTCCTTTTTGGATTTTTTGGAGGGTTCTTTGCAGATGTTTTTCCAATCTTTCTTTTATGATCTTAGACCCTCAGTTATGTTATTTTGGTTCTCTTTTTGTGCTGTATTCCCTTTTGTCTCTCCTTTTTTGCAGGAAGCCTTTTCTAAACGAGTATCTTTTGAGCTTCATTTTTTGGGTGCTGAGTGATTTCAGCCCTTATCCTCATGTATGTTATTTTGATTCTCTTTTCGTGTTGTATTCCCTTTTGTTTCTCCTTTTTTGCAGGAAGCCTTTTCTTAACGAGTATCTTTTGAGCTTCATTTTTTGGGTGTTGAGTGATTTCAGCCCTTGTTTTTTATTTACAATTATTGTAATTTTAGATTGAGGAACCACAGGCTCATAGGTCTTTTTTACTTTTTCCTTGCAGCTCATTTGAGCATTAGCGAGCTAGTGGATCCTTTTAAGGACATTGTAACATCTTTTTTGAAATTAACACGTAGGCCCCTCTGCGGGTTTTAACCAAAAAAAAAAAAACAAGTAAATAAAAAAATATAAAATTGGGATAAATATATGTGCATATGCCTCTATACATAAACTCGTACACATATAAATTCATAACTATACATTTATATATGTGCATATCCATTCATTTAAATTTAAATAAATGGATAAATATATGTGCATCCATACATAAAGAGATATACATATAATCCTTTTCTAATCTCGAGCAAGCTAAGCCCGATTTGATCTAATAAGCTCGACTCAAGTCAAGATCGATCCATTTGAGCCAGGCTTGGGTCATTGTCTTTTTGTTTGGGATATTTAATTAGGTCAAGTAAGGCAAAAACTCACACACATATCACATACCTAAAGAGTCAAATCCAAATTTCTCTTGGTTAAAAAATCAGAGCTCCTAACCAAACGAGAAATTATTATGTTCGGACACCGGACCGTCTGAAGGCAAATTAAAACATGCCACGTCACTCCCCGTACATAACAAACGGATGACGTAACGCATTTTGATTCGTCTCTGGACGTCGTACGTCCGTATCCGCACAGAATAATTTTACATAACCAACCGATCAAGATGAGTTGTATGGCTCATGGTCTTCAATCAAGAGTCAACAATCAATCCAATCATTAATCTTGGGGCTAAGTTAAAAAAATACCCTAAAGGATATTGATTCAATTTGCAACCCAACCCCCACCGGACGCCACATCGCATCAAACCCTTCGCTTTCAAGAGCAAGTGTTCTTCACTTGGCACCAATACATCCATGTTCAGAGAGTTGAAGTTGTAGAGATAGAAAGAGAAAGAAACTAGAGAGAGAAAGAGAAAGATAAGAAGAGCAATCGATGAACAGCTCAAAATGATAAACACAGAAATAAAATTATATTGCATGACAGCGAGCATCGCGGGGAAGGGATGGTATTCACAAAATATAATATGAATGTGGATGTGAAATGGAAATAAACCTGCCGACCATTGAGGAGTTCCCATGTGAGAGAGAGAGAGAGAGAGAGAGAGAAAGCGATCTGTTCGTCGGGTATCGATGAGCTGAGCTGAGCGGGAAAGGGAAGAGAATCAATGGCCTGCCGCTTCTCGCTGCTTCAGCGTCAACGTCCACGTTGCTATCGCTACGACAGCGCCTAACTGTGACAGTTCGCTGTCTTAACATATATAGAGATGGCCCAACTAACATATGAGACAATAATTGATAAAAAAATAAACTTTTTTTTTTCTTAATGACTTTGAATGAGTTAAATTGTAAATTTAGGTTTATAATGTTTATTTAAGTAGAGTTCGGGTCCAGCCCGAAATATCCGAATACTTGCAGTCCTAGAATGTTATTAGGGATTTTTGTAACTCTTAGTATAATGAATCACTGGATTTTAGGTTTTATTTTGTAGCTCTTATGAGCATCGGTGAGCTGGATGTTCCTTCTAAGGACCTGATAATCCAATTTTTAAATTAACGCGTAGGCCCCGTCATGAGTTTTAACAAAAAAAAATGATCAGTTTAAAGAACGGGTCAAAAACGTGGAGCTGAACTGGTTCAATAACTCGTTTTAGTTTTAAAAAAATATTTTTATTAACATGTTAGTAATAAATTTTAGATTAATTAATAAAAATGAGAAAATTATACTAATAAATAAAAAAAAATAAGGGGAAATAATAAGCATGTTTTTTTGAGTCAAAATTAGGTTGGTGAGTTAACTTGAACTTTACATGTTTATTAAACGGTCGAAATGCAAAACTCAAACTTGGCCTGTTAATTAAATGGTTCAACCCAAACTCATATTTTTGGGTTTGATCTGAGTTGTGTCATTTATTGACACCCATATATTTAAGATCTTTTTTTTTTTTTTTAAAGTTAAAACCCATTTAAGATCTTGAATTAAGATCTTAAGCTCCTAATTAATAGGTTAAGATTGATTGCATAGATAAGATCTTTGTCTCTATATAAATTATTTTGATTTCTTTTTAATTTTGTTAAAGGTATAGAGGCTATTGTGTTTTGATGAATTGATATTTACAAAGATAAATGGATAAGAACATTTTGGTGAAATTATATATATATATATATATATATATATATATATATATATATATATATATACATCCTAAAATAAATAAGAAGTACTTAAATAATGAGATTTTCATATGATTTATTATAAACTTACTGCATGTGATAAGCTATATGAAAGATGTATTTAATATTTTTATTTAGTATGTGGCCTTTTCCTCTGTTTTCTACTAAAATATGGTTTGCAAACAGTTAGTTAACTTAACCGTTTCATCTCTCACTGTTCCTCTTTTTTTTTTGAGCTCCCACTTTTGTTTTTTTGTATTTTACGAGAGATTATTATATGCGAAGTTTGGACGGCTAGAATCGTTCGGATTCTGTAAGGATACATAATAAATACATAGCAAATAAATAGTTTTATTTATTGCTGTGTATTTGCTATGTACCCTCACAGAATACAGATGGTTCCCCCGCGCGTTTGGACTTCGCACATAATAATTTCTAGCTAAGTACAGACTGTCTTTGATGACCAATATATTAGTTTTTATAACGTTGACTTAGAGCTAATTTCTTATTAAAAAATAAATAATAATAAATCAAAATGATCAAAAACAGTTTTGACACAGCCCAGGAAATTTTTTTTTTTTTTTACTGACATTATAAGAAGGATATTAATAATGTGGTGTCGTCACAAATTAGATCAATAGCAATATAAAATTAATGTCTCAGATAATGACATTTATTTAAAATCATAATTATACAAATATTTTTTGTTAGAAGAATTAAAAAAAATCAAAAATTTATTTTTTAATTTTAAAGCCAAAATATGAAGTTTATATAAGGAAATTATAGTTTTAGAACAACCTGAAACTCAAAATCATCCAATAAAACAAAATAATCTCTTTTCATTTTCATTGTTTCTCTCCACTGTCTGAACTACAAATCAATTAGATCTTCAAACAGGAAATGAAAATGCTGTAATTACTAATCATTACAGCATACTTTCTGAACAGCAGTAATGTTCTTAAACATTCATAGGAGAACTTATTTAGGCTTCTCTTTTGCGAGAAATTATTCTATGCGGAGGCCATTCGGAGATCAACCATAATCCATCACATCAACATTATCGAGCGGTATCGAGCCGCGGTATCGAGCGAAGGGGTGACGTGGAGCATTCTGATTGGTATCCGGATGGCGTTCACACAGAATAATTAATCTCGTTTATGACACCTTCTTTATTGCTTTTGAAAACGTTTTTTTAGTACAAAATTTTCTAATTCAAAAAAATTTTGTACTAAAATTTTATTTTATAAAGCAACAAGAAAACTGCCACAAATGAAACTTTAATTTTTATTCGGAATAGTTTTTTATGTTTATTAAAATAATTTTTTAGTATAAATATTCTTTTTTATTTATTAAAAAGTTGTTTTAAAAACCAAATGAAATCTTAATTGCTTCGTTCAGTGATTCTAATATTTGTTTTAACTGCCCTGTACTTCTCATGCTTTAGATTCTGAAACATATATGTCATATAAATTTATGAAGGTGCTTAAAAAAGACTAAACAGATGATAGAGTAACCAATGGCTGCAGCAGAAATCTGTATATTTTACTCACTGAGAAAATTCTGCTTTTCTTGTTTATTGCAGCATTTATAACCTCTATTTTACAAATGTTCCCCTTTATTTTAAAAAAACTTGATTAACAGGCAATTATTTATTAATTTGGACAATTGGGGCCATATTTATTTAATACAAAAAATGATCATAATGATTTGTCGACTCTTTATGAAGGATCAAAATAGTCTCCAACTATATTAAATGATTATTTTGGTGCGACTCTCTTTCAAAAACAATCAAATAGTCTTATCATGAAATTATTTTAAAGATTTTAGGGATCAAAATAATCTTTTAATATGATCAATGAATGATCATTTTGATATTTCTTAAGGATTAAGAAGGATTGCAGGCTTGGTGCTGCAGCCTCGCATTTGGCTACCAATGATCAAATTCAATTTTTAATTGAAATTTTAGTTGAGATGCAAAGACTTTTCTGCTTCTTAAGCTGCTAAATGTTTATAGCAAATTGCAAGATATTTTCTATTATAATACAATGAAGAAAAGATCAAAGATTCTTCATTTTTACTGAATAAAAAATAAACATGCAAACAGGCCAAATTAATTTATTTATATGCATAGATACAGATATTGGATTCATATTAATTATGTATTATTATTTAATATTTTAGAAACGACGATTAAACTAAAAATCAGCTATCATGCTTACAGTTAAATTTAAAAAAAAAAAAAACTAAGAAATTTTTTCTTAAAATATGGAAATAGCTAAAAGAATATTTTAAAAACAAGAATCTAATTTTTTTTATTATATTAAACTAATTGAACATTTAGTATAATAATTAGATGTATCTGATAACTAAATATGAAGTAATTTAATAATTAATAGAAATAATTCTGACAATGAATTTTTAAACTTATTAGAGATAAATAAGAATTAAAATTATGACCATGAAATGTAATTATTGTTTTATCCTAGTAATTCATCCAATATGACTGATAAATTCATTAATTCATCAATATGATAAATAGGCTAATTAGGTTTTTCTATGATAATTAGGCCTACGATAATTACATTGTATACTAATTAGTAAAAGTACAGTGTTAAAATATTTAAGCTGGTTACAAATTAATTTAGACTTAATTATTTTTCACGTTTACTTAAACACGTTCTAGAACAGTTAAATAACTATTTCTCAATACAATAAAAGTTAATTATAATTACAACAACAACATCAACATCAAGCTATTATCCCACTACGTGGGGTCAGCTATATGAATCTTTTTTCTCCATTGTGTCCTATTAAAAATCAAATTCTCGTTTAAATCTAATAAAGAAATATCATTTCTAATATTTTCTAACCAAATCTTTTAGGTTTGCATCTACCTTTCTTAACATAAGTCTAATACCTCTACTTTCCTAACCGGGTCATCGGAAGGCCACCATTTTATGTGACAAAACCATCTAAGGTGACTCTCTCTAATCTTATGTTCTGCTGGAGCTACTCCAATCTTTTCACATATATGCTCATTTTGTATCTTATCTCTCTAAGGGTAAAACCACTAATCCACCTAAGCATCCTCATCTCTGCCCCACTTAACTTAATATTATGCTTCTGTTTTAATGCCAACATTCGGCACCATAAAACATTGCAGGCCTCACCACCATCTTATAGAAATTTCCCTTAAGTTTGAGGGGTGCTTTTCTATCACACAACAAGCCCAATGCATTCCTCCACTACAACCATCCAACTTGAATTCTACTGATAATATCCCCATCTATTGCACCATCACTCTGAATAATAGATCCAAGATATCTAAAATGTGTACTCTTATTAATGAGTTGATCGCCCAAAGTCACAATCCCTTCACTAGGTCTATTACTACTAAAATAGTAAAATTACACTCCATATATTCCGTTTTAGATCTACTCAAGCAAAAACTTTTGGACTCTAAGGTTGACCTCCATAATTCAAGTTTATCTTCAACTCCATCTCTAATCTTATCAACAAGAAGAATATCATCAGCAAAAAACATACACCAAAGTACATCATCTTGCAAATGTTTAGCGAGAACATCCATGACTAAAGCAAAAAAGATAGGATGTAGGGTTTAGGGTCTAATAATTATTGTTTTATCATAGTAATTCATCCAATATGACTGATAAAACAATAATTACATTTCATTATTGTTTTATCCTAGTAATTCATCCAATATGACTGATAAAAGTTGATTATGATTATAGCACAAATATTTACACGAAGCAGTTCGTAAAACTTATGCCAGCTATGATAATTATAAAATAAATCGAAACCAAACAGGAAGTTTCAGTACATATGCAGCCCAAAAATTAAAATATGGTTTCAGGATTATAGAAATCAGATGATCCTACAAATCTTCTTCTCCAATCAAGCTTACAACCAATTCTTTTCATATACACATTTATACAAAAGCTGGGCTGGTAATGTGATTTAACTGGATGAAGCTAGTAATCAGGATTGAAACGAGAAAATTGATATAAATGATTAGGTATGGCTTGCCTGATCGATCAAAGGATCATGAATCAAATAGCATTTCTTAGGCTCCATCCAAGGTGAGAATAGTTTCAGACCTTCTTCCCTCTTGAATTCATGAAGGTTTTGAAGAAATTTCAGATCAAATCATCTCTGCTTCCTTGAAAAGAGCAGATTAGATGCTTAAATGCTTGCAAATCAATCCGTATATCTCAACATTCTATGCGCAATCGTCGCAATTCTGCTTGAAATTTGGGACTGGCAGTAAGAGTTTTGTGAGCAAGCATTCTAATGTCCTCTCGAGAACAGTCCCTTGAAATGCGAACAAGCTCCCACAAGGCACCTTCATTAATCATATCCTTTGCATTTACTTCTGTAAAAAATAATAATGAGAATATGCACCAAATCATGTTCTTTAGGGTGTGAAGAGGGAGCTATTATTTTGTGCGGACACCGGCCGGTCCTCCAGTCCGATTACGTGCTCGGTACCGAGCTCGGAACTGAGCGCGGTACATTTTTGGGGTGATGTGGCGCATTTTGACGTCCGGACTCCACACAAAATAATAAATCGTGAAGAGGGGGCCTGTCTACGCACCATGTTGTGCCAAGTGACAGAGGGCAAGCTCAATATGCCGCCTGATTGGTGAAGCTTCGTTGTTGGCATTCTTGACTATCCAGGGGAGTGCTCCATCTTCAATTAGAAGTGAACGCCCAGTATTATTTCCTACAGTTGATATGTAAATATTCAAGTCGTCAGTTACAGGCTGATCTGATTGTTATGGAGATTTGAGAATATTAAGGTCATCAAAACAATTAGAAATGTTATCACTTTTAAATTTATGTTATGTTATGTTAACTTTAGACCCAAAAAGAGGATTTGCTGAATATGCTCTTTCTATAGATTAAAACATTGAATGACAGAGATTGTTACCTGCAGATTCTAAAATTATGATATGCAATTAGAAAAATCCCATTTTTATTGTTTTCTTCGAGACCGCAATTTTCCATTATTCTAATATTGGATGTGTTGAAGCTTCTCTTCCGCCATTAATTCAAGGTCAAACTCCTAACCTATTGGTGGAAGAGAAACTTTTACACATTCATTATTACCACATTGCTTTAAACTATGACAAGCGGCCATTAAATGTATTGAATTTCAATACTGAATAACCCTTTGTTGTACTAAATTGTACTTAGCTGGTACAGGTGACCTTTTCCCACTAACTTACCTGCTTGTTCTAAGGCTATGAAGGCTTTCATTTTCTCATTAATGAGAGTTTCAAGTTGAGCAGCCCTCACAAGCTCAGATGTACTTAGGGCACTTTGAGGAGTAGGTTGGAGAGAGCATGAAGTATTCGAAAAGCATCAAAAGGCAGAGAGCATGAGTTGTCAGGGTCAAGTTCGCAGTTCACCGACAAAGAAAATGTTGTATGAAAGATTGGGAATATGGAGACGAAAAAGTATGAGTTTCAAAGTATGTGTTGAATGTATGCTTTTGATAGATGGGAAATATGAATGGATTGTCCATTGCAAATGATGATTTGTTGGGCTCCTTGAAACAGTTTGGAGTTATAAAGCTGATGTGGATCCGAGTGAGGTGAGATGTTGTGTTGGCGTCTAGGATTCAGTCGACTGGTGGGTATTGAGGACTAGCTAGAAGTGCATGACAAGTGTTATTGGCTATTGGATAGGCTAAGTTAGTACAGTGCCAAAACTTGGCTGCCAGGGGCTTTGCTTGCTGCGTATCTAGCATATAACAAGGTGGCTGTAATATTTTTCATAACAGCGTCTGCCAGTTCAGCAGAAACGGCGCAGCATTGATCAGAAGATGTGGAGGAGCAATTTTCTACAATAATTAATAACCGTCGGTTAAAAACTGTACAGTTCATCACTTCACCCACACCATACACGTGTAAAGCACATCTTCACTTTATGCCAACGTACAAATCTAGCCAACCTTTTTACATTATATACACAAGAAAATAGTAATTGTAATAGCTCTTAAGTTAGAATAAAATGAAATGACCATTAGGTAAAAAGGAGCTCCTTCTATGCTTTATCTTCTTCCTAGAATTTTACTGCAGCTGCTTACAGCCTTTATTCCAGCTGTACCTTGTCTTCATGGTATCAGAGCCCTTTTTCAGCCTAACGGCTACTAGTGGACATGGAGCACTCCGCAACATCACACGTTAACACCCTGGCACCTGGACCCACCTCCACCAAACACCAAATCCCCTCATCCCTTAAAATTGTTCTCTAACATCAAAAATATTGTTCTCACTCCCCTCTCTAACGACAACTGCTCCACATGGCGCTCCCAAATCCTCAAACTATTCAGAGCAAATGGCTTCGTCTCTTACCTCGACGGCACTCTCGCGCCCCCTCGCCTTCATATCGGCCCTCTGCTCCACCATCACAGCCTCCATTCTTCCCTATGCTCTACATCTAGAGACCAATCATGACATCTGGCTAACTATAGAGCACAGGCTATAAGCCTCCAACCGCTCACGTGTAATCCTGCTAAAAAATCAACTACACAATATCTCCATGTCCACCATGTCCATGTCTCAGTACCTTACAGAGATTAAAATGCTAGTTGACAACATCGCAGCCTCTGGATCTTCGGTCGACACCAAAGACATTATACTATACACCCTAAATGATTTGCCACAACAATATCAAGCTTTCAAAACCTCCATTCTAACCAAGCCAACTCCCTTAAGTCTGGAAGACTTATACTCCCTGCTAATCAACGAGGAAATCAACCTCTCTGTCGAATCATCCAGATACAATCCATTACCTGAATCTCACTCAACTCTCTACACTAATCAAGGACAAGGCAATAACGGTCAAGATCACAACCCAACCCAGACGCAACACTGCCTCTCCTATCACCACCTATCAAATATGTGGCAAAAGAGGCCAGTCAACGCCTATTTGTTGACGCAGGATGAACCCTAACTATGTCACTCTCACTTCCTCTGCCCTCACTGCATATAATGAACTAGAGCATTCCGACTAGTACCTAGATTCAGGAGCATCATCGCAGCTCACACCCCAACTTGACAACATCATCGATCCTCAACCTTACCAAGGGACCGACCACATCACTGTTGGCAACAACAACACTGCCAATCTCTCATTCAGGCCGTGGTATATGATAGGAAACACTTGAAGATCTCAAGAATTTCCTATTTAATCTTTGGAAAACAGCAAAAATTCTCTGCAAGAATCCACACAAAACCACGAAAACAATAGATAATTTGTATTATTGGATGAAATAGAAATGGAAAACACTAAGATGCAATTCATCCTCTATTCGAGAGGAGGATTTATCTTTCCCAAATCTCTAGACGCCGCTAGAGCCCAGAAACCTAAGGGATCTCAAATTTCAGCCAAATTCAAGATGCCCTAACCCTAGGAAAATAAACTATTTAATGCATACAATTCAAAAGAAAATATCTAAACAGTCCCTACATTCAAATTTCCCTCCTAACTCCCTCAAAAATCATTCCAAAACAACTCCCCTTGGATCTTGCGGCTTGTGCGGCTCATACAGGAGGCGGACTCTTCCACCTCTGTTACATGAGCCGATCCCGTATGGACCGGCTGGACCGGTCTAACAATACTCTCCTCCCAAAGATCCACCTTCTCCTCAAGGTGAAAAGACGACACCCTCTTCATCACAAACGGTAAGAACTTGAAGAATTCGGTCCTTACACCTGTACCCCGGTGTATACCTCTCGTTACATCTAAAACAGAATCCCTTCACCCTCTTCTCCTATAATTTTGTCTCTATGAGCTTCTTGAAGTTATCCCCAGATCTTTCTCATGCAGTCTTTTCCTTTGAAGTCCCCCAAAGCATATCTAGTGTTGGCTCCTTGGATGTCAATAAGGTGTTGATCATCCTATACGAGCCTCCTGAGCTGCTACCTCCCGTTCCTCTCTCCAGGTGTCTCTGATCCTCCACCAACTGAGCTAGCTCCATAACCTCTCCCAAGTCAAGAGGCCTCATCACTCTAACTGCCGCCCAGATCTCTGGTTTCAATCCCTTCATGAAGTTCCCGTCTAACATGGACTCAGAAAGTCAGTCCAATCGACTAGCAAGGTACTCAAACCTCTCCCGATACTCTATCATAGAATCATCTTATTTCATGATAATTTGTACTCTAATCTTGATCATGCTTTTGCATGGAGTTTGGCATTCTCATTATAACATGTTAAGATGCTTTTTTGAATATATTCAATGCAAAAATAGCTTTGATTATGCCAAACTCAAAGCAATGGAAATCTGGACAATGGAAATCAAAGCTATTTATTCGAGTAAAATAACAATGTAATACTTAGTTTGAAATTAAAAAACACAGAAAAATATTTCCTATATAAACAATAGGAATAATCATGTTTCCTAGACAAAATAATGCCCAAAAGTGAAAAGATGGCATTAGAAATAATGAAGGTGAGGGAACAAAGGTTAAAATGTTTTCCACCTTGCGTAGAAGCCCTAGACTCGCATTTTGCAAAGTTAGCAATTCCACGAGCAACTTGAGCGAGAACATCCGGATGCCCACATCTGACCATCCCAAGAAGTGCTTTTATGCCACCTTCTGCTCTAAGTCTTGTCTGGAGTCTATCTGTTCAAAGCATAAGAAAATGAGACTTGAGATATTTCTCCGTACCAAAAAAAGAAATTAAACTCAATTATCTATGACCTCCAGCATTATACAAAGCTCTCTAAATATCACCAATTAGAAATTATAATGAATTATATTCTTCAAAGATAGTGAAAGTGTCAATTGAATTTGACACTCCATTCATAAAACAAGAGATGGAGATAGAAACTAAAAAAATAATTAAAGACATGTTATGCCCATAGCCAGTTAACCCTCAAAACTACTAGAAAGCTGAGCAAATAAAATTACAAATAGAAGCAAAAGAGAGGGAGAGTGATGTGAAACATAAAAGGATTTGCATGAATTTAATAAAAATTTGTTAGGCTTGCTAATTTTAAAATTAATATTTCACAAGATTAGATTTTAGGATTTCTTAGTTGTTGATGTGCTTTGGCATGCAATTACAAACTAGATTAGCAGGACAATTTAAAATAACAATAAAATTAAAGTAAAGCTAGATGCATAAATATCTGAAATCCACCGGTTAACAAATAGAAAGTTCACCTTGAATTCCACTTACTCCCACTCTTGAGGGTTGTCTTAACGGAAGAATAATTTCAGCAAACTTGAAGACGCCAACAAAAGACACAAGAAGCCTACAATATTGCCCAATGAAAACGTTGCAAGAGGGGAGGGAGTCGGTGAATGTTGAATAATTCGCCACTGTCTAGAGATTTGGTGCTCGTCGATGACAAACGTCAAAGTGAAGAGGATCTGGTCGATGTAGTCGTCAACAGTGTGGTTGATCTCCAAATTGAGATCGAAGAAATGGGATCTCAACACATCTACTCTTCGTTGACGATCATATATGAATCTGTGGTCTTGTTCAGGATCTTCCAATCATGGGGGATGTAGGCCGAGTGGTTGTATCTTCCTTCTTGAACGGTATGTGAAGCAAGGGAGAATAACGGTAATGGAGGAGATAGGAGTTTGGGGGTTTCGACCAAGGCTAGGATAAGAGGCCTCTTTAATCTAAGCTTTTGGGTTTATGTGGGTGGAGGAGCAATAAATTAAAATATGAATTTTAATTTCAGATTTTATAAGGGAAAGAAGAGAATAATTTTGAAATTCGAATCTCCTTTAATGGAGGAATAAGTGGGGCATCCTACCTTGAAGAAAGGGTATTGATTGATAGCCTTAATAGGGAGAATTATTTAAAAGAGAGGAATAGGGGGGGGGGGGGGGGGGGGGGGCTAATTAAGTTCGGATTTGTGGTGATTGAGAAACTTCCTAAAATATAAAATATTAATTAGGAAAGAATTTGAAATTCAAATTTCTTAGAATTCGAATTAGAATACTTTCCAAATCAATAGTGGGCTAATTTAGGAAAGTAATGAATGTAGGGGAACATGGGGCCGGAGGCTAGGACTTGTGGAAGAGGGCTTAGGCCAGCGGCTTTTGGGTGGGGTTTGGCCGGCAATAGTGGGGGATTAGGCCGGCAAGTTGGGTGGAGGGGAATAGTGGCCAGTGGTGTGAGAGGAGAAGGGGAAGGAGACTTGGCCGGTGGTTTTGGGTGGGGTTTGCCAACGGTAGGCGAGAAAAAAGGGTGGGGAAGAGGGAAGGGGAAGGGGGAAACTGAGAGCCCGGACTCTTCCGGTAGCTATCGGGTATTGCTTTGGCCCTCCCCTAGGGTTCTCTCTTCTTTCAAGAGCTCACAAAGAAACAAAGAACAAGAGCTGAAATTTCATTTATCAATCATCATCTCATACAATAGTGAGGGCCCTCATATATAGGCCTCAAAATAAAGGAAAACACAAAAACTCAAATGTCCTCGGGGTTACAACATAAACTAATCCCTATCGGGGGTACAATGATAAACCAGAACATCAATAAAAATAAAGTACATAAATACATCATAAATAAAGACTCTGAATCGTAGCTGTCAATCTACAATTCCTCCAATCATAGACGCGCTGAAATCTCCTGTTGATGTTCTCATCAGAGAGTGAGCATGAGAGAGACAAAAAGAGAGTGCAGACCAAAATCTGAATTTTCAGACGGAAGAGTTCTGCACAATAGATTTATAAGCTATGTTTCCTTTGTCTTTTCAACCAAGGACAAGCATAGAAAACCTTTTTTTAACGACCTCAGGATTGAAAATTATGAGGTCAATGCTTTCAGGATTTTGAATTGTAAAAACAATACCCTCCAATCGGAATGCTAAGAATACCAAGGAATAAAAAGCGTAAAAGGTAAATTAATTTTGTTATTTATTCATCATTTTTCCCCTATAGAGAATAACGAGAAAGTTGTGAGTGCAGGCAGTAGTATAGTACTTGACTATGTTGCACCGATACACCTATTTATGAAGGCATGTTGTATCCGATACACCGTACATGGATATGCCACCGATACGTGTCGGATACGCCAAAGCCGTATCCAATTAAAATACTATTTAATTTCAAAAGGACACACGTATCCGATACGCGTATCCGTTGAAAAACAAAAAGAAATCCGAAAAAAAGTGCGCATATTTACTTAAGCAGTTGCGAGCAAGGTTCTCTCATTTCCGAGATGGATTTGAGTCTCTTGATGATATGGGAATATTAGAAGTTACTAATCTTTCACTTGATGAGCCTGAATTAGAAACTATGATATTTATTGAAGATGATATAGAAGTTCAAAGACAAACCACAGAAGAAGCTAATCATATCATTCCTTCTATTGAATAGTTGAAATTTCATGTGCTAGACAATTTATGTTTATGCTTTTGTTGTTGTACTAGACATTTAATGCTTACTTATATTTTGATATAATAAGCTACAAGGCTACAAATGATGTTGTTGTTATTTTTGTTTTGTAATTTCAAATTTTATGTTTTGATTGCTTTCTTAATTTTTATGTATGATTTATAAATTATAACGCTGTGTCCGCGCTGTACCCGTATCCTGTATTTTTAAGAATTGACGTGTCCCATATCCGTATCATGTTGTACCTGTGTCGCCGTATCTGTATCGGTGCAACATAGGTACTTGATGATGAATAAAGGGGCTTTTGACAACACATTACTTGGCTTAACTTTCTACGATGAAACCGTGAATTAGATAATACTCTTTTCAAATCCAATATATCCAAATTTATGGAAATATATAAAAAAACATTTATCAACAAGGAAACTAAATTATTTTAGCTGGAAGAAAAAATGGACATCCATATTGATATTTAAAACATGAGTACATAATGACAAATCCCTTTTATTTTGCAATATATGCATTTCAAATAAACGAGAATCCACATAATTCTTTTGCAAAATAATATATCACATGATTGACCTAGAGAAAATATCTCAAATACACTTGAGGTGCAAAGAATAACAATTACAAAATATGAACAAACAATCTATAAATTAGATTATGATTATTGCTTTAGCGTCACAGATCATTAAGATCAAACTCCTGCCAAACATTATAAAAATAAGGAGAAATTCAACTGCCATGCACGCCAATACATAACCAGTTGCAGGATGGTGGTTAAAAAAGAATTAGGCGATGAAACCATAGAAAAAAAGCAGTTTCATATTATCAGAGTAATGCTAAATCTGTAACAGGAGCCGCGTTTACCATTGCCACATAAGTTAGCAATAGCTCCAGCCACCATCCGAAGAGTTTGAGGGTCCTCAGCATCAGCTGCAGTCATTGATAACAAACTGATGCCATCTTGCACCATTACAAGCTCTTGGTTTGTTTCTGGAAAGATAAAAAATTTTAGATTTTATGTACGGATGTATGATGATTGGGTGTACAAAGTACAGAAATTTTCATCAGGGCCTTTTCGGTCGTCTAAGTCATATGATGAAGCATCATAAATAATATAAACCCAAACAGCATGAACCAAGACTTAAAGGAGCAATACCATTCATTGCAAGATTTGCAATTGCACCAGCTGCTACCCTGCGTATTGTTTCATCCTCTGAGCTTCTTAGAAGGATAAGCAAGGAACTAAGGCCTCCTGCTTCAACAATCTTCTCTTGATTTGCTTCTGCTTGAAGAACAATAGCAAGGAAATCAAGAAACCCATCAATTTAAAATAGCATGAGTAATTATGATACAAAAAAAGTAATCAATGCAAACCGCTAATGTTCATAGATATTAAGATTGAGCATTGAAAAAAAGAATATCAATAAGATATATATACACGCAAAAATGGATAAGATACATGTTTCCACTTCACAACACCTTCTGGATACATAGTAACAAGATAAAGTCCAATTTTTTTCTTTAAAACAAACAGATAAAAACTCCAGTTTACTTGTTCGTATTGGCAGATGTAAAAGTCTAGTAGGCATGCAGGAAGATTTTTAGGTTTCTATCCCTTCTGAAACAGCAATCCAAGAAATTTAGTCATTGAAACTTCTTAAAAAAAGGATTCAGCCACTGTCAATTATACTCCTTAACTCAACATTCATCATTCCAGCTATCCGACCGATGCAATCATAATAACTAATATGCATACCCTACTCTGCTCTCCAAAGTCATCTAATATAACTAACAGAAAATGTAGCTTAACAGAAATCATCAGGTACATCACCCACGTCTCACGTACTGCTTCAGAGCTTGTTTATTCTTCGCCATCATTAACTAAAGCAATATTAATTCAGTTATAAAATGTTTCCATTTTATGTACACAGGATTCATAATAATATCTACAACTACATGACCACAGTCAAGGCCACAAAAAGAAAAAAAAAAAAAAATTGGGAAAAGACTGTCAACTGGATGTATCACCTTCAGCTGCAAGGTTTGCTACAACTTTTACAGCATGAATACGCACATCTGCATCTTCTGATTCAAGCAATGACAAAATCTTCTGCAAACCAACTGAAAAATAAATAGGCTTCTTAGAAAGAAATCAACGATGCAATTAAAATCAATCATTGAAATGTTATAATGTGATTGGAAATTAAAATCTCATAGCACCTTGTTCAAAAAGTTTAGCAATAGATGCTTTCTGCCCATTTGCCGAGTCTCGAATTTGAGAAGATCTAGCTTGGGACATAAAGGTGTCAAAACCAGAGAAGGCTTTACCAGATCCACCTCTATCAAGGCTTCTCCGAGTCTAATTTCATAAAGCAAGGAAGAAAAAAAATTAGCATGATCCCAGTGGCATGTTACTTAGAAAAAACCATAATTTTGCCATATAAAGATGTACAATAACCCATCAGATAGTTAATATAAAGGTTACAGATGAAAGCACTCACAAATGATATATGCATATATTCAAACAGTATTGAATATCATAAATCCCTACCTCATCAGCTTCGAAACTCAACTGCAGAAGCCTATTTTTTAGAATATTAATCTCTTCTTCAAGCTTCTCTTTCTGATGGGCTTCACTCTCGAGTTTCTTGTTAAGCTTTACAATCTCAGCATTTGCAGCTGCCTAATAAAAGAAAAAGAAAATGTGCATACCATTTACTATATAATAAAATATATATGGCTTATGAATAGGAAAACTACATTATAAACAGAAAATTATACGATAGAAATCATACCTCTAACCTTTTCCACTGTGCTACCTGACTCTTAAGGCTAGAAACTTCATCCTCGCTTGATTGTCTTAAAAGCTTTTCAGTCTTTACCAACTGTTTGTCATCATTCATGCTATCTGAAGTTGATGGCACTGAAGCCTAAACATGGAAAAAAAAACTAGTTACTGTTTGGTATTTAAAATATTTAGAAGTATTATGATTGCTCCATATTAGCACCTATAGCATAACAAGGCATAAGGATTTACAAAACTCTAATCTGGATTTCTCTGCAATATTCTATCATCATCATTAGCCTTAAACCAACTATTTGAAGCCAACTTTATGAATCCTTGCTCCTTTCATTTGCGTGTCATGTGTGATGGTAAATTAATATTAAGCAAACAATTTTAGCATAATTCTATCTATATTACCTTTGATCTACCTCTTCTCCTTCCTCATCCTTCGACAATAATTTTACATACTCGTCCTATGGGAGAATTTTCAACCCTCCTTTATGCAAATCAATAGCTTTTACATCTATTTTCTACTATCTAATATTCAATATATGCTAATCCCACAACTCTCTTTATTACCCATAACTTAATAGTATGCAAAATAGTTGGTTTAATTATAATTTTAGAAAACTTAAATTTAACCTATTTGATTGGGGATTAGGAAAATTAAGCAAGAAGTGGGAGAGAAGTTTAAAACATAAACCTTATGCAGTCTAAAGTCATTAGCTTAACCAAAAAGATAAGCTTAAACAGGTTCAAATACTGATCAGGAAGATGAAAAGCTTGAAGACGAATTAATTTTGTTGATTTGTAACACAGAAAATTAAGTCACTTCTAAGATAGAAATTTAGAAAATAGAAAAAATACTTTAATCTACTAGAGCCACTAATCTTTTTTAATTAATATAATCATCAATAGAAGTAACTTAAAATCATATAGACATCAAATACAAAATTATATTCAATCCTCAAAATTCATATATAATAGCCAAGAGTTCAATTGATAGGATCATTAGTCTATCTTTTAGCTCTTTACAATCATCAATAGAAGTAAATAGGAAACGACTTTTGTGCACTTTCTGCATACCAGAAAATAATCCTAACTTCCTCCTGTAAAATATGAGGCATACATCCTCCTGCAACACAAGAGTCAATTTTCATGCTCTCTTGCAAGGCAAGAGACACCCATATATACTCTCCTGCAAAGCATGGTGTATATGTCAAATTCTCCTATAACATAGGAGTTGATTTATATATATCCCTGCAAGGCTGGGGACAATTATATCTATCCTTCCGCAATGCAAAAGATAATTTTCATACCCTCCTGCAAGGCAAGAGGTATATATACTTTCCTGCAAAGTAGAACATCATCCATATATTCTCCTGTAATACATGAGGCAATTTATATATATTTCTGCAAGGCAGAAGATACCTTTCACATTCTCTTGTAATATAGGAGGCAATTTATATATATTTCTGCAAGGCAGAAGATGCCTTTCACATTCTCTTGTAAAGAAGGCTATTCTATATATTTCTCCCACAAAATAAGATGCAATTATCATATAAATGCTTTCGTAAAATGAAAGGTGATTATATATAAAACAAGATGCAATTATCATATGTATGCTTTTGTTGAATCTTATCTGGTTCAGTGGGTTTGAAGGATGAGTGTCCTCCCTTACCTCCCCTTGTAGGGAGGGGACATCGGAAAGCTGCCGAAATTTTCATAAAATTTTTTTTTATTTGTTTGGACAGTTGGAGAACATTTCATTGAGCAATTTAATAACTAATTGGACAATTCAATTAATTAAGTAAATAATTCATTAATTAATGAGCCTAATATTTAATTAAGGAAAAACATCAATTAATCTCTTGATCAATTAAATAACCTATCGTGTTAATTAACAAAAATGGGCAAATAATCTAAACGATTAAATTACCAACTAATTCCAAGTAAACTAATAACTAAAACTCTTAATTGATTAGATTAAGCAGAAGAATCTTTAATTAATCAATTAACTAACTTGATCTAAATATTTAAAACTTTAACTTAATTAAACTAATCAATTCATTAAGTTAATTAAATTAGATTGAAATCTCATTTAATTGAATAATGAAACCATTTAAGGTAAAAGCAATCAATCTGAATTTTAATTCATAACCTAAAATTTAACTCAAAGCTAAAATAAAAGCAAAAGCTTTAATTAATCAACATTAATTAATTTAAAAAAATCACTTAATTAACCAAATAAACTAATTGAATTTAAATTTTCAACTTAAATAATTTGAATAAGAGAAAATTTGAATTTTAAAATAGATCAATTAATGTAAGATTAAAACTAAAATCTAATTAAATAATATTTAATTAATGAAACATTTAATTATATTTAAAACTTTATAACAACAACAACAACATCAAGCCTTTATCCCACTACGTGGGGTCGGCTACATGAATCCTTTTTCTCCATTGTGTCCTATTAAAAGTCAAATTCTCGTTTAAATCTAATAAAGAAAGGTCATTCCTAATATTTTCTAACCAAGTCTTTTTAGGTCTACCCCTACCTTTCTCAACATAAGTCAAATCTAATACCTCTACTCTCCTAACCGGGTCATCACAAGGCCGCCGTTTTATGTGACCAAACCATCTAAGCCGACTTTCTCTAATCTTATCTTCTACTGGAGATACTCCAACCTTTTCACGTATATATGCTCATTTTGTATCCTATCTCTAAGGGTAAAGTCACTCATCCACCTGAGCATCCTCATCTCTGCCACACTTAACTTAGTATTATGCTTCTCTTTTAAAGGCCAACATTCGGCATCATAAAGCATTGCAGGCCTCACTACCATCTTATAAAATTTTCCCTTAAGTTTGAGGGGTACATTTCTATCACATAACAAGCCCGATGCATTCCTCCACTTCAACCATCCAACTTGAATTCTGCTGATAATATCCCCATCTATTTCACCATCACTCTGAACAATAGATCCAAGATATCTAAAACGTGTACTCTTATTAATGACTTGATCGCCCAAAGTCACAATCCCCTCACTTGGTCTATTACTACTAAAATTACACTCCATATATTCTGTTTTAGATCTACTCAAGAGAAAACCTTTAGACTCTAAGGTTGACCTCCATAATTCAAGTTTACCTTCAACTCCCTCTCTAGTCTTATCAACAAGAAGAATATCATTAGCAAAAAGCATACACCAAGGTACATCCTCTTGCAAATGTCTAGTGTGAACATCCATGACTAAAGCAAAAAGATATGGGCTTAAGGCTGATCCTTGATGTAACCCAACCGAAATAGGGAAATACTTGGTCAATCCACCTTGTGTTTGAACACAAGTAATAGCTCCTGCATACATATCTTTAATGATTTGAATATAAGCATTATTAACTCCTTTCTTTTCAAGAACTCTCCATAGCACTTCTCTTGGAACTTTATCATATGCTTTTTCTAAATCAATAAATATCATATGTAGATCCTCCATATTTTCTCTATATTTCTCCATCAAACCTCTTAATAAATATATGGCTTCCATAGTCGACCTACCCGGCATGAATCCAAATTGATTTTGAGAAACATTAGTATCACGCCGTAACCTATGCTCCATAACTCGCTCCCATAGTTTTAAAGTATGACACATTAACTTAATACCTCTATGAGAAATTTAAAACTTTGAAACTAATTAAAAATTATGAGAAATTTAATTTAATTAATGCATTCATTAAATTAAAAATCAATAATTTAAAATACATCTAACATTGAAAAATCTAAACTAACAAACTGAGTGAACAAATTTTAATTAATTAATGCAATTAATTAAATCAAAATAAAACAGAAAATAAAAAAAGAAGGAAATGAATGTTTCCACTAATTCAACCTAAGTACAAGCTAAAAAAATCTCAAACCCCAGCTCTCCAAACAAAGTTCTCCATGCAGCTCACTAACTCTCTGAGCAAAATAAACCCTGACGCTAGACCTGTCAATATTTGACCCGACCCGAAAACCCGACCCGAAAATTTCGGGTTCGGGTCAACCCGAACCGGGTCGGGAGGGATTTCAACCCGTTTGTAAAACCGGGTCGGGTTCGGGTTGACCCGAAAACCCGAAATCAACCCGGTTTGACCCGTTTTTAATTAATTTAGGAGGGTTTTAATGGATTTTTATGAAATAAGTAAATGATATTTCAAAAAATTATAAACATTATTGCCCAAATTAAATTAATCATAATTTATTTTAAATTAATTGAAGTAAATCTTACCTTAATTTGATTTAAATTTAAATAAATTGAATTAAATAAAAAAATTAATAAAATATACACAAATCGGGTCTGGTTCGGGTTCGGGAAACCGACCCGTTTGCAAAAACGGGTCTGGTTCGGGTCGGGTTGAACAGTGTCGGGTCAATTTCGGGTTGGACCCGAACCAGACCCGTGACCCAGTTTTGACAGCCCTACCTGACGCTACTCTCAAGGGAAATTTGGTTAATTTAAAATTCAATCTACCTCGGGAAATAAGGACCTTAAGCTTGTCAGAGTGAGGTTCATGCTTAATTTTTCATGAGCAAACAAATTTCTAACGACTCCAATGGGGATTCTTCTCTCTCAATCTTTGGATGAAATAAATAGTCTTAGACATCTAAAAAATAATAATAATATATAGATGTTTATTCATTTCATGTTTATATTTTCTTATGGCAACAGAAATCAGATTGACTCTAATCCCTGCAAGTTCTGTGCAGGTTGATGAAAATGTCGCCTACCAAAAACATGATGACAATCAAGCTTGGGGAAGAAGCAAGAGTCCAATTCCCCCAACTGTCATCGTTACTGACCACGCTGGTGCCATGATACAATTCAGAACTATTTTCGAAGTATTCGAGTTCCTTCCTAGTGAAGTTGCATCAACTAAGAAGATGATGACTGAGAACGCCATTGTATCGAGACTAGACCTGTCAATATTAGACCCGACCCGAAAACTCGACCCGAAAATTTTGGGTTTGGGTTGACTCGAACCTAAAGCGGGTCGGGTTCGGGTCTGGAAAACCGACCTGTTTGCAAAATCGGATCAGGTTCGGGTACACCCGGAAACCCGGGAATGACCCGGAAAACCCATCTGCCCGGCTGCCCCGCGTTGCCTGCCCCGGCTGCCCCGCGTTGCTTACCCCGGCTGCCTCCCAGGCCCCAGCCCCGCGATGCCTACCCCGACTGCCCATGTGACCGCGTCAAATCGACGCGGGCCGAGCTTCGAGACATCAAGCCACGCGACGCGCGTCTCCCGCTATTGTCCCCCGCCGACGGCCGTCATCACGCCTATGGCCGTCTCCCGTGTTGCCTGCACCATCGCGTGCGGCGTTGCTTGCGGCCGTCTCCCGCGTTGCCTGCACCGAAGCGGGTCGGCTCGGGTTGACCCGAACTCGAAGTAGGTCAAGTTCGGGTTCGGGTCCGAAAAATTGACCCATTTGCAACAATGGGTTGGGTTGACCCGAACCCGAATAGTGTCTGGTCAGTTTCGGGTTCGACCTAAACCCGACCGTGACCCGAAATTGACAGGTCTAATCGAGGCCTTATGTGTTCTCTAGACTGTCAATCGCACTTGTTGCATCAACTAGGAAGATGTTGACTGAGAACGTTGTCGGATAGTGTGTTGATTAACCCCAAGTGGGAAAAGACCAACGTCATTTCTTCTATCCCATGCCTGGATAATGTGAGAGAAAAACCAAACCAAGAGGAAGATGAATGTGAAACTTTCATCTTAAAGAAGACCAGGAAGATGAAGATCTTATTAGTCATTGAAGGCATTCGACAAAAGAATGCTTTAGAACTGAAAGTTGATCCAAGACTCTTCCATTCAAAAAATCCAACTGCAGAAGGGCCCATCTCAGATAAAAAAGAAGCCCTGAAAATACTAAAAAGATTAGGGAGGAAGCAAAATTCTGCGTCCAAATCTCAAAAAAGAAAAAAGAATAGATCGTTGGAGCAGAAAACCGAAATCCAACGATACATCGATTCTATCAATGAATATCAGCAACTTCCCAGACGATCTAATAGGCAAGAAGACTGGAAGATTATATGGCTGATTTACACCTCGACTCAGAATCTAAAGAAAAGACGAGTATTCCAACGAAAATTTGTCGAGTTATAAGCCAAAGAGATGGAAGAACTGCGAGAAGATGAGGTGGACCCCTAAATTCTCATAAGGCTAATTTAAAAGCCTATTCTAAGTAAACATGTTGTATGCCATCACCATTTACGGACTCAGATGAAGAACTATATTTTTCAGATGACAAAAGTAAGAGTAAGCCAACTCTTAACCATAATGTCCAAAACTCAGAAGCATTTCAGATTCTGAAGGAGCTGAAGAGGTGACATACAAAAGAATTTCATACTGAATATGATTCGTCTAAAGAAGTGATGCAAATTCAGCTTATAAGTAAGAAGCAAATTCTTCCTCCACCTCAGAAGAAAGCAAAGGAGCGGGATAAGAACATTCAGTTCAACAAAGCGGCTATGCCACAAGATCCACCAAAGCCTAAGAATACCAGTGAAAATGTGGATTACAATATCTTGTCCCATCTCCGCAAATTGCCTGCACTGCTGAGTATATATGACGCCCTTATCATTCTAAGGACCTTAGGGAAACACTCATCAAAGCTTTGCAGAACCCTGAACAGTACAAGGCGTTCTTTGCCGAACAAAGCATGAAAGAAGCTTTCTATACTTAGAATACTGCTACAGTCACTTTCTAAGATAATGATCTGCTCCTAAAAACTGCAGATCATAATCAACCACTTTACGTTAACGCGGAGGTAACAATGTCGAAATAAATATAATTTTGATCGCCACAGGTTCCTCTGTTAATCTAATGAGCCTCGGAACGCTCAAAGGATTGGCTCTGAACGTCCAGTACCTGAATAGAAGCATGATGTTTCAATAAGGATTCAACAAACAAGGGCAAAAAGAACCCTGGGATCCTTAGTCTTGCCTCTGAATATAGGGGAACTCAAATTTTATGAGCTCCTGAATGCCCTCCAACTGCAAAGCCATGAAACTCCTGTAATTGGGGATGTATCCTAATCCCCTCGTTAAACTACTCACCCTTGAAGTAGCATGACTCCCTGTTACGTAACCAAGATGATTGTTTGGGTTCATAAGCAAACCGGCTCTAATCTTTCTCAGTCCTTCATCCTATTCACTCTCTTATTTCAAAACTTCTCAATCTAAGATCATGGATACTAACAATGCTGCTAACTAAGGCTTCTCGTCTATTATTTCAAAACTTCTCAATTTAAGATCATGGATACTGACAATGCTGCTAACTATCCCATCCATAAACCCTACCTCACACAAACTTCCAGCAGTGGTGATGCCTAAGAACTCTCTCAGCTCCTCAATTTCTTCTAATATAGCCTCGTCTTCAAATTAATCTTAGCTAACTACCCCTGCTTTGCTTTATCAGTACAGAAACAGAAATCAATGCATAAAACAATAGAATCCCAAAATCATCAATGATAGAATCAGTGAATAGTAGAAATCAAATCAATAAAATCATATAAATCAATCAAATCAATACATCAATAATCACGTGCTATAAGAATCAATACAATGAATCAATGTATCAGTGGATCAGTAGTATCGGTATCAGTATCTGTAGTATCAATAGTATCAATGAATCAATGAATCCATAATATCGATGAATCAATAATATCGGTATATGTTTCCATGAATCATATACAATATCCATATCCATATCGGTGTCGGTATCCATGAATCAATACAATATCCATATCCATATCATATCGGTGCCAATATCCAGTGACATGAATCCATAACATGCAATATCAATGAAATTGTACAGTAACAGTAAACCCGTAAATCCGTTAGTAAATCCATTCAGTAATAAATCAATTCAATAAATAAATCCGTCAATATCAATAAATCAATAAATCCATTCACTAACAATAAATCAGTCGATAAAATCCGTTGATATCAATCATGCGTAGGGTAATCAATAAATCAATCAGTAATCAATAAATCAATTCATATCAGGAAATCCATACAAGGCAATGTCAATAAAATCCATAATGAGATCATAAGGACAATACCGTACACATGCAATTCAATACAATAGTCTTACTGAAACAAGTACAATCACTGGCTATTAAGACGTTTTTTTTTCAAGTCGATAATCCATAGTGCTGTTGTAGAAATCCATAATGCTGTTGTAGAAATCCATAAAATATATCTATTGGCTCAATAAGAGTCGTCACTCTCTGTGCCCGCCCGTCGGCATAATAATCTCTTTATGACTCACAATCGTTATATCAATGATCAATAGAGGATATCGCCAAACCCTTTTTAAAGGAAAGCCCGTCGTCGGCCCACCATCCTGTATAGATCAAGTCAATCTCCAACCAACGGTTCAACCAGTCTTCACTTATCTTTTAGTAACAATAACAATAATTCAATCATATATTCACATTCATATGCATATCAATAAGGCATTGCAATCAATAAATTTCAATTTAGCTCAATGCACGAAAAAACCCCTTAAAATATCGGTATAGTAGACAGACGTCGTTTCAAAATGCACAATTCCTAAAAATTACCAAATTACCAAAAATCGAATAAAATAACGTTACAAAGCTTTACTTGAACTGAAGCAACATTTTTCAACAACCAGATAATTTTCTATTCGATAAAAATCGCACATAACTCAAAATAACCGGTAGAAACTTTACAGAAAATACTCAAATCGTGCAGAAATATCATATCAGAAACATATCAAAAGTTGTGCGGTAAAACTTTCGTCAATACAAAATTATGCGCGTTTTTCGGTAACAGAAACACAAATCTGAGCACATAATTATCAAAACTCAAAGTCTTCAAAATAGGAAATAGGATTCGGAGTCCTTACTGCGAGACACACAAATCTTCCAACTGCGTCGACGGACGAAAAGCGCTCCGCGGCCTCCAAAATAAAGCTTTCCTTTCTCTTACTTCTCTTTCTTCCTGCTTCTCTTTCTCTCTCAAATCGGATCTTCAAAATAATCCAAAATATCTCAAATCGGACACAGATCGTACAGAGAAATTAATTCCAATTTGTTTCGAATGCGATCATACATTCTGACCTAGTGATATCATGATTTCATGTCAATCTTTGAAAAGATGACCGACCCAAATAGTTCATCTAGCAAACAGGGCTAGGAAATTTGTCCAGCATAATTTTCTTGTTTAGGGCGTTATAATCCACACAAAACCTCGAATTATCATCCTCTTTCACTAGTAATATTGGGCTGGAAAAGAAGCTCGCACTAGGCCTGATAATTTGATAATCCTTGCCTCTAACATCTCTCTGATGAGCCTCTATCTAAATCTATGGGTACTGATATGATCGGACACTGATTGGAAACTTCAAGGTGATAATGTGCTCGTGCTCCCAAGGTAGCGTTAATCTGCTAGGCTGCTGAAAAATCTCAAGAAACTGCTGCAAAAGCTAATGCACACACTCCAGAACCTTGTTTTCCTCTAAATCTCGAATCCCCTCCAAACTCTACAGCTCTACAAAGTAGCCCAGCCCCGCTCCCTGTATTGCCTTGACCATGATTTTGAGTGAAACCATAGTTCTGTATATGTTGGCAATCCCCTCGTAACACCACCTTCTTCCCCTCCATTTGAATCTCTAAGATTAAGGACTTCTAGTCCACCTTGGTATGCCCGATCGTTTGTAACCCCTTAATCCCTAGGATCACATCAATGCTCCCCAAATCTAAGGAAAGAAAATCCTCCAGTATTTATATGCCCTAGAGTGCCAGCACCAACCTCCTGTAAATCCCCCTACTCCTCTCTACCTTTCCCGTTCCCATCATAACTCCAAAGCTCCCAATATCCACCAACTTCAATCTTAACTGGTCCACAACCAGGTTGGGAGATGAAGATATGAGTAGCCACGCTATCCACCAAAACCACCACTAGATGCTCCATGATCTGTCCCCTCACCTTTATGGTGTGATTTGGAGTAAATCACACCATGAAATTTAGGGCCACTTTCGCTACATAAAGGTGTAGATGCTCTCTTCCTTCTTATGCTTTCTCCACCATGTCCTCACTGTCAGTCTCTTCCTCCTCACAAATCAGAAGGACCTAGAGTGTGCGGTCTTTGCACCGATGGCCTGGTGCATAATTCTCATCACAACAAAAGTACATACCTTTTACTATCTTGTCCAACACCTCTGCCTCTATGAGGCACTTAAAGTTAGCCTCAGGGCAAACTCCCCCACTCTTCTCCCTTGGTGCTTCCCACTGAAATGATATCATCTGGGTCCTTGATGCCAATGAAGTTGACGTACTTCGATAAGAGCCTCCCGCAATCCCACTCTTATTACTTCTGAGCCATAGCTAGGAATTGCTCGTGTAGGTCTCCTTCCCAAATGGCTTGGAAGCGTTCCAACAATAAATCTTTAAACTTCTAAAACGAACGGATCTGGTATCTAGCCTCCCTCCACTGGAACCTAGTGAGGGTTTTCCCTCCATGCATAACCCTATGGTTTAAGCTTCTCCTCATCTTTCAATCCATTCACCACAAAATACATTTCCACCCGGTATGACCACCCATGGGCATACTCCCCTTCGAACACCAACATCTTCAAGTTCCTCACCTTCGCTTTTCCACCCCAACTTCCTCTTCCGCCCATAGTTATCCCTCGGCTCATCCACCTCCTTCTACGATTGTCCACTCCCCTTGCCCAAATAGCCTCCCATAGTGGTCGGTTGCCTTACCACCTCCTCCATAAAACCAACCATAAAACTCCTTGTTGTCCTTCCAACAACCCTATTTTGCACCTTATCAGAGCCCTAAGATGTGGCTTCTGATGAAAGGAACTCTCTTCGTCAAACCCTTCTCGTCCAATCCCTTTCCCTTTAAATTCAACCAAGGGAATCCCGACTGAATCGTGGTGAGGGTTAGCCATCGAAACTGTCGGTAAATTTTTGGATTGCATCTCAATGTGCTTCTTCATCATCTCCTCCAACCCTTCAAATAGGCTCGATCTCCATCCTATTTTTCATGGTTGAAAATCTTCCTTCAATGATTAAGAAATTCTCATCCACCCCAGATTTGAATTGCTCCATTTCGCCTTCCAACACATTCACCTTCTTTGTTGTCATACTCTAAAAAAAACTCGCTCTGATACCAATTTCATGCATCTTGGAAGTAAAAAAAAAAACAAGAGAACAAGTAGAAAACAATAAGAACTTGATGATAAGGACTAATTTTTTAATAATACTTCAACAATAATGAAAAATATAAGTGATCTACTCTTTAAGAGGTAGATTATCTCTACCAATTTGATGCATCTTGGAAGTAAATTATATAATATTAATTATGTCTTCTATTTCTATTCTACATACTTTTTTTCTAGAAACACCGAGAGCATACAAACATGAATTTTGTTTTATGTGAATAAACAAAAAACGAAACAAGACAAATTTAAATAAAAAAATAGCGAAATAATTTACACATGGCATAAATGATTTTTATATTCTATTTTGTTTAAAAATTTTGTTTACAAAGCAAGGGAGATTTTCATGGTGAATTGATGAATGGACCTTTAGCATATAACCTGCCCTAAAATACAGCACGAGAACAAGCATAAAATTGCAAGAACTTGAAGATAAGGAATATATTTTTATTAATATGCAAGTGATCTACTCTTCGAGAGATAGATCAGCTCTTCCAAAAACCCTAGACGCCGCTAAAAGACTCACACAAAACAAACTACAGTAAAAATTTAATTCAATAATCTCAAAATATAATATGATTAGCCCTAAATAGGCTTCCCAAATTCCCTCACAAACTAGTCCCTTTCCTTAATGGATTCCCTCACCAATTTCAATTAGATTTGGATCTTCCTAAATCAATTCCTCTCCCTCTCTTTATTTCTTGTTCTAACATATTGAATTAAATCCTTCTTGGGTCCCACATGGGGGCCGAACCCCCTCTTGCTCTGCTTGCTACCGATCTAGCTTTGATTCAGAAGAGCCGCACATTAATACATTCATTGGTAGAAAATTTAAGCAGTGCTCCTGAATTAAAAGAAATGTTAAAAGAGTAGATTTTAAAAGGAATAGAAATGTTAGAGTACATTTTATCGATCAAGAATTTGCGGTACTCAACTCTATATTAAATATTCATAAGTATATTAAATGAAAAGTTTGATAACTTAGTATAACTGCTCATATGTATGTTTTGTTGCTATATCATGAATTGTAGTTGACCCCTGAGTTTATTATTAATAACTCAAACCATTAAATGAAAATTTTCAGGTAAATCTCATGTTAATTAAATTGCTTATTAAGAAGGTTGTGTTTACATAAGGTGAGGGTCAGTTGAAAATAAGTAAGAACTATTTTATCGTATGTTTAGATTGAAAATTGTTTAGGTGGATCTATATTTATATTTAGTTTATTGAGCAATTATTATTGTTAAAAGAATTGTGAAATCCATTCAACTCTATTCTCACCTCATTAATTCGTGACTCCAAGCCGAGTCATAAGACTATCTTTCTATGCATTCAACAACATAAGCAAAAAAATATAAGTTCTATATATATATATATATATATATATATATATATATATATATATATATATATAATTAGCATAACAAAATTATAAGCAGCAAACGACAGCAGCTTAAAATTTCTCTTCGCTGGGGGTTCATGAAGAGAATATTGGAAACAATGCGATTTTGGAAAACGATAAGCTGGGACTATCAGTCAAGATTGAGACTTCACAGTTCACACATAGGAAGAAAAAAAAACTGCAAAGAGAATCAAATGAGACAAAAGAGGGATTCTACAAGAAATATAAATAGGCAACAAGATATTCAGATAAATTCCAATTAACAAAAGCAGCAAAAAAAAGTGGGTAAAATCTTCAAAGTACTGTTTAGTCATTAGAGAGGCTACAGAAGATTCATATGGAAGCTTTGAATCCTTTATATCTTTATGGCGTCAAAGGAAAAGGTGGCTATACAAACCTCTCCACCATCCATAAATCCTTCATGATTGCCAACCCAAGATCTCTCGTTATTACTGATCTGCTGATTGATCATCCACTTCTCCTCAAGCTTCTTTATTGAGTCCATATAATCTTGTTGGTACTTCAATCTCTCATTCTACCAAAGAATTGATAATTTATAGTTAAGATTTCAGCATGAAATGTCCGCTTACAAAAATAAAATGCTCTATTTATTGAAATTAATGCCTTCTAGAATGTTGATCCCACATTTTAAATGAGAAAACCTCAATCAAACAAATATAGCAATTTAAATAGCTAACATAAACTGTGACTATGGGGTTCAAATCTAAGTGACCAAACAATTTTGAAGCATTTGAATCTGGGCATTAAACTAGAGAGAGAGAGAGAGAACTCCAGCGAAGTTATGATGAATGCAAGGAAAGCAAACTCCCATTAAGTGATTTAGTCCTAGATTGCCCAAAAGAAAGACTAGAGGCAAAGTAAGTGCATTCTACAAAGAAGACACCAACCCGAAGAAGATGCCAACTTTAAAAAACATAATCTGTAAAAATTTATATGTGCAATTGTTTAAACATTAAAACATTGAAGTACATAACATATTTCAAGCAATATGCAAAGCACATAATGAAAAGTCAAAAAAGAACTTACAAACATAATATATAAGAACTAGCATTCAGAAAATCGCAGCTTAATCTGTAAAGTGATAGATTAATAACAAATCCTCAAATATTAGTTCAAAAATAAGAATAATGATAATATGACAATGTTTGCACAAGTCAAAACCAATATGACGAATAACATGATATAATCATATAAATTGATGTAGCATAATATACATAAATTATTCATTCCATACTATAAAAAATAAAAAATTGTCAAAAAATGTAGAAAAGCTACTAAAAAAAAAACTAAATGATGGATAATTATCAAAATATATCAGAACACTAAGCTGGCTTATTGGATTTCTAGAATTTGGGAATTGAAATTCTGGCTAAGGACCCATTTATTTTCTTATAGTAAGAAAACATGGCTTGAAAAATGATGAAGTTTGCTAAACTCATAGTTTGGTTAGGTGTAGTTAATAATCCAAATTAACCTTAATCTTCACAAATACTTTCACAACTCCCTCAAATGTAGTAACTTTTTATTTCACATATAAATGAGTTTAAACTATGATTTATATCTATAAAATAAGGTCTAAGGAACATGCTTCTGGTTGTGAAAAAACTATCGCAATTAATTGGATATATGGAACACTGCTAGGCTTCTCTTTCCATGGCAATTGGTAGACGAGCTAAGCTTACCCTAGAATCAAGTGCCAAAGAGCTTCCTACCGCAAATCAGACCACTAATGGAATCAAATGAATTGGTTTCACGCTGCACCTTGCTGTCTAGAGTTCAAAAAGCAAACTGATCTGCCAGAATTGAGCGCACCAGAAGACCGGATTATTTCTTTAGGAAATAAAAACCTCAATCAATTCCTTCAACATCTCCTTTAATTAAAAACGCAATCATGATGTTAAATGTTGTACTGGATGATGAATACCACATCCCATTCCTTTTGTTAGTAAGGAGTTCCCGAATCTTATGCAAGGTCAATGCACACAGCACAAAAAGCCTAGCTCTTCTACAGAAAACTATAGGTTGACTCTCATTTAAGTATCCATGGGGGGCCTATGATAGATCTAAACAAGTTGCCAAGTTAGTTTCCACACTGCTAAGAATTCTTTAACCAAACAAATAATCACAAGGCAAAGTACCGCACACGATTTGAAGTCTAAAAAATTATAATTTAATAAAGCGTGTATTATTTAGCTGGATAGGGCCTACAGTTTTGTCTTCATGTTAGCATAAATTACAAAGTTAGGAAAGGCAGTCACAGATCAACATCATGGGAAGCGAAGCAAACTATACTGTGAACCAAGACCATATTGCAACCATCCCCAACCTCCACCCTAACATAACAAATGCTAAACGAGACTTCAGAGACTATGGGAATATGTAGCAGCATGAAGCCTTAGTTACGAAAACATTACCTAATACAAATCCCCAGTAAAAGAACAACTCAGGAACGAAGAACTAAGCTGTACAGCATTGAAAAAAAACAAGAATAAAACCAAACAGAAATGAATTATTGTGAGTCCACATATCTAGGGATGGTTGCAAACCTCTAGGGAAATCATATATTTTCTCTCAACCTCTGATATTCGATTTTGTGCTTCTGCTTTAACTCTCTCAATTTCATCTTCAAAATCTTTCTGCAGCCTTTCGTTCTCAGAAAATAACTTGTCTAGCTCTACATCAAGCCTTCTGCACAAGCTCTTGTAGTCAAATTCTTCCTTCAATTTTACCATATTCTCCACCTTCATTGCCTGTAATGAAAGATTAACCATTAAGATACTTCTAAGGAAACTAGGAAATAGATTTTTTTTAACATTAAGCTGCATGTGCAACAGAACTAGAAATCTAAGAAGGAATAGAAGCGAGAGGGAGAGAGAATTATAAACTTATAAAGCAAACTGCAAAAATGTAGATAGGGAGAAGAGCGACACAAGACAAAAGGTGAGAGGAAGGAAAGAGGCCATGAAAATTGAGGCTACTTGGATTGATTATAGAGAAAACGCAAAGCTAAAAAAAATTAAAAATAAAATAAAAATTTATATATATATATATATATATATATATATATATATATAAGAGAGAAAACACAAAGCTAGGACCTACTTGGCTAGCTCTCTTGTTCACAACTTATAAGTTTAAATTTGGGGCTTTTTTTTTTAATCGTAGGACCTCAGGTAGAGGGCAAGGGTCAATATATACAAGTCCTTGGAGGATCCCCTCTTCTTCCAATGTCATGATAGCCAAGACTTCTACCTCAAGCAGAAATGGTTGTCAGCCAGTCTCCATCACTCCATTAATAAGGAACAAGTAGTAACAATAAGATAGTTGTCTTAATGAATTTTGTTTGTTAAGTCATTGTAACAACTCACCAATCATCAGGCAACCCACCACATAGAGGCACCTTAATCACCATACAACATTTCATATAACCACTCTGCCACATAGAAAGTAATCGAGTGGGTAATTACAGTTGTTTTACAGCAATTATATTCTTTTATTTCTCATGTTAGTTTTAAATATCATATCATATTTATTTAATCGTTCTACATAAATAGTTAGCATGTCCAAAAAATGGAGTAACAAATAAATTATAATGCAAAATAAATATATATTGATTAAGTACATGTTAAAAAATGAAATGAATAAAATAACTAATAATATGAAAATGAAGTATACATGAAAAAGGAAAAGGGAGCATGCATGCAAATGACAAAACTTCACCCCCTTATAGTACTAGCTGGGGACGCAACATACCCGTGCACATTAAATGGAACGAAAATGAAAATGATTATACATTTTGTAAAACCCGCAAAATGCCGTTTTAGACCTCGCACGCTTATCAAAGCGCCGCGATGAGTTTTAAGTGAAAAATTCGAGGTTGTCGGATTTCGACGGGAATAATTTTAGAAAATAAAGCGCAAAATTCTGATCGTTTTGATGTATAGAACCCATATCAAATATTGAGTATTTTGAGAGTTAAAATTTTCAGAAAGTTCTAAATGACAATTTTGCCCTTAATGCTTTTTTAATAGAGAGGATGTTTAAGTAAGGGCTTTGAGGTCATTGTGCTAGCTTTATGAGAACCCCACCCTTATTAGGGGACCGAAATATTTCGGTCCCCATTTGCTTCTTGCGACCGAACCGAGCGGAGAAGAGGGAGAGGGCGCGGGTAGGAGCGGCGACGGGAGCTACGGGCGGCGGGTTTCCGGCGGCCGATCGTGGAGGAAAACGTAGGGAAATCCAAGGGAAGGTTAAGGTATGTGTTTTACTTGAGTTTCCTCCTTCTTCCCTTGAGTTTTCCCTAAGAAATGAAAACTAGGGTTTGAGAAAACTTTGATTTTCTTTAAGAATTTTAATGGGAGATTGTTATGGAATGATTAGGAGATATTTTTATACTAAGAATGTGGCTTTATTTAGAATGTTTTGAGTTGGAGAAATTTAGGGTTTTACTTAAAATGGATTTTCTTTGCAAATGCCTTCTTAAGAATAATTACTAATGTCATTGGAAAACTTCTAATTGAAGAATATTGTAAGAATGATGAAAGTTTTGATTTTTAAAATTTAAGGCTTTTTCCCTAATCATAGAATTTTGATCCCTATACTTCTAATGGGCTTTTGGAAGAATTTTAGAGACTATTATAGGGCTTTTTCATGAAATGCAAGTTTTTCTAAATTATGGTTTACTTTAATCCGAAAATTAAGGATGTTTTAATTAATGTTTGGTTGTAGGAAGAATGTTTGCTTATATAAGATCCATGATTTTAACTAAACCCTAATTGAGAGTGAATGGAAGTGAGAGATATCATGAATGGTGGAGGGGTTTAACTTGAAAGCGTAGTTATGACATTAGAAAGAACCCTTTTATTACTTTAGAATTAGGGTTTAAGATATTGTATAGGGATTAGTTACTTATGCTTTTCTTTGTATGTCTCTTTTAGATATTAACCGTGTGGAGGGAAAGAATTTGATCGGACAAAGAAAGAGGTGCACGGATTGAGGTAGGTGGAATGAACGTTCTTATAAATTTAGTCAACTTTTCTTTCATTGCAATTACATAGAAATGGCAAAACTCCTTTATGCTTATTATGATGTTTTAATGACTCATGTTCATTTGTAAAAGGTCATGAACATTTGAAGTAAATGCAAAGGTTCTCTTTATGCAAATGTATAATCCATGAATGGATCCCATGCTCATTTCTCTACTTTTACTACACATGTCTTTCCGTTTTACATGCAAAAGCACACATAAGCATATCAAGCATGCATATCCCTAAAGAAACATACACTTGATTAGTTTATGAATGGTTTACATAAAGCATCTCTTATAGTTATATAAGTAATAAGTGTATGTGCATGTTGACGCGGGAGTATCACATGGTAAAAGAGGCTCTTATGAGCCATGGTAAATGATGCTCTTATGAGCCATGGTAAATGATGGTTCCTATGAACCAATGGTAAAGGAAATGAAAAAATTTTATGTACCTGATCAGTACAAGTGATACTCCCGAGACGGGTGTTATATTTATATATTATACTATTATGAACATTTCATATTCATGTTATATGCATTTGAGACTATCATGTGAGGCAAAATGTTAAAGGAAAAATGAAAATGTTATGAAAGGAATGAGAACTTGAAGGTTGAGGAAAAGGTATGCATCTCTTTGAGCAAAAGTTGGTATTTGTTAATGATTCTTTTGTTACAATACTAAAGCATGTTATAGTTTCCTTTTATTGGCTCTAAATTCATTTAAATTCCATTCGCACTTTCGTTGTGGGAACACTTTTCAGGAGGATCTAGGAAAGGATAGATGGCAGACCAACCACCGCGCACTTACCGTCGTAGGGAGAAGACGGGCGCCAGGTTCTTTTGAGTTTTGTTATTTTTGTTGATAGATGGTTGTTTGTAGATTTTTGAGAGAATTAGATTTATTTTGGATCCTCTCTTATGGAAGAACTCTCTATGTATATGTTTCTTTTGAAGATGAATGAGAAATGAAAATTTATTTGGATTTGCATTAGTGGGTCTTTCCTTTTTATAGTAAAGATGTTAATTTATGTTGGATGATTTAATGTTATGCTATGGTAACTTGTCTCTTTTCCCGTCCGACCTCTATTCCTGCCTCGGACTTACGAGCTACCCGGGCCGGGTCGTGACACATTTATTCGTATATTTAGACGGTGCTCATGTACTAATTGAAAGGAAAAATGAATACATGTCAAATGAAAAAGAACGAATCAAACGAAAAAAAGAAATGAATTACTTGAAAAGGTTAACTATAAGGATATACTGCATATAAAATGTTATATATGTTTAATTGTATAAGAAATGAAAAAGAATATGAATGTGTAATGTGTATTTTATATATGCTTAAATGTTATAAATATTAATGGTGATTATCCACTAAGTTTATCATGTAAACTCAAACTGTGATACTAAAATTTTCAGGTAAGTCTCCTGATAAGTAGAAATTGCCGAAAAAGAAACAAATGTGTGCAGAAGAAGACAATCAAATGAAAACAAGTTAAAAAATCTGATTTATGCATATGTTTAAATTTTTAATTTATTAGTGACTCTTTAGTTTATGGATGATATTAATTTTTAACTGTTTATGAATTTGAATAAAATGAATTAACCGTCAAACCGTCTGTTCATGCCTCGTTAATTCGAGTCTCTAAGCCTGGCTGTAACATTTTTCATAATGATGTGATCCCAAACCTACTTCACAAGATTCACCATAACAACATCCAAAAACTCTCATTAGCTGCCCGCCCAAATCAACAAGCAGAAATCAGTTGTCACACATTGAGAGGAATGTCGTTGTGCCAAAAGTAATGCATGTATAGGATGTGGCTCTAACAACCCCTATGGAAACTTAATATCTAGAATGTCACATTTTCTTTTAAGGTAATATATTTGTTAAACATTCCCACTCAACAAATCGTCAATCAGCAACATGGATACCACAATAACAGGAAGCTCCTGCTACTAATTGAATATGCACAGTGAATATACTATAAAAGATGCGACCCATAACGAATTCAAAAACAGTGTTGTCATTGTTGATGAAGTTAATGCGGTCCAAAATGCAGTAGTCTAGGTAAGTGCTGACACTCTCCATTACATTCATAGGACTTTCCTCACAAGAAAACCATTGTTCTCCCTTCTAAGCCAATAAATACAGCTTCAAAGCAAAAATCAAGAAAGTTGGATTGATCCATGAGGTTATCTTGTTCATCATACTCTCCATTACATTCTTACGCATAGAAAATAATTTTAAGAGTCCACTAAGACAGACAATTTGATTAATTAAACTTACCCTTTGTCCAAACATTATAGTACTTGATGTCTCTCCGCGATGGCGTGGAGATGGACCGATTGTCACAACCAATGACGTTCTTGCAGTTCCTGTTAAGGTTCTATATGTGTAAGTAATTTAAAAGTGACAAGCTTTATGCACTGAATATAAGATTGATTCATTAGAGAAAAGTTGTAAATATAACCAAGAACAGAAATCAACTAACAGTCTAGATGGCATTATGAATCAACATATTAGCAAGAAGTAAGAACATGGGGGATGACAATAAACCTGAAGGTCAAGTAAAATACAATTAAGCACACGAATCCTAAACAAAGAATTCCAAAAGCTATTATAACGTAGTGGAAACCACTTCGCATGTGGTGATTGTTTGGCATGACCATGTGTAATATATTCCTATAAAAAAAGACACGTGGTAATTTCTTGCAAATTCTCAGGTAATATTGACCTTGTATATGAGGATGGATTATATGCATATCATAATATAAATTTATAATACAATTACAACAAAATTTGCCCACTTCTCAATCAAAACATGTTCATGGATTCAAGTAATGACATTTGACACTCTCTGTCCTTTCACCTGGACCAAAATTTGTGGCATTAATAAAATAATTAGTAAAATCTAATTATATTTAATGTTCTGAATATTTAATTGAAATTGCTAATTTCAGTGAACAAGCAAATTCATTGATTCAGCTAATAAAAATAATTACAATAAAAAATTATGAATTTTTATATAATCATTAAGATTATTTTTAACTTACAAACACTTGCGCATCAAATTATTTCAATTCAAGTCATCACCTGATTAAAATTAATAAAATTTAATTTGTATAGATTAATTTTTAAATTTTATTTATTAATTTTAATATATTCCCATGAAGTGCAGAAGCAGGTGACTAGTATCATAGTATGCTATATAAGTTAAAGCATGAAACTTTTTATAGTTTCCAATTCTACCCCTGTAAATATATTAAAATTCCAGAACTGTCCCCCATGCAAAGAGCATACAACTGAAAGAAGAAAACAAAATGAGTTTCCATCCCTCCTTATAGAATTGAATCTTCAAAAGGACCTTACAGAAACTGAAAATTTTTGTGGGGTTAAATTGTCCTTACTCATGTAGTTAGGTGAAGTATTACATGCCTAGTTTTCCTTTAGATGTTACTTTGCCTTTAGGATTTTAATTGTTTGGTTTTTAACTCTTTATGGTTGTTTTTTTAATCTTTTTGTATTAGTTTAAACTAGATAGGCTAAGTAATAATAATACCAAATTATTTCATTTCATTTGTCACCCGTGCGACTCTTTCACAAGGCCGACTCATAAATTTGATTCCTTAATGAGCGGCAACTTAGCAAGTCCATTTCCCCTGTGATATCTCCATGCAATCCATGCAACTTTTGTGCAGCCGCTACCCTTTCCCAAAACAAAGGTTCATTCACTACATGTTTGTTCATCTATAGGAGTTTTGCTACCCATTTTGTCCCACCAAGACAAGTTCTGCCCTCCAAAAGAATATAATGTGTTCGCTTAGGAAAAGATTGCGCTATGGCATGAACCTTGCTCTCTCAAGCCTAAGGTCCCATTTTTCCTGAGGTGAATTGGATTTTAAATTAACCAGATTTCCCCCGATGATCGGCATTAGGGTTTATTTAGTTCAGGGGATCCACTTCCTATGAGCGCAAGCCCTCATAATTAATTATCCCTCCTAACGCGTAAAAAAGAACTCTCAATTAAGGATGAATCAATCTTTAGACGTACAATAATTTTTATTTTTGTTGTGGGAGAGATGGAGGTAGACCCAATCAAGTTCTCATGGTTCCATCATCCAAGGTATGACGTAGGTTTCAATTTAACAGCACTAGCGATCATTGAACATAATGCCCAAGAAATCTAATTAGCAGCCATGAGTCGTCCACTCAGGGATCCATAGTAAACTGAAAGGGTTAAAAGTAGGTTTTGATGGTTTGGGTTGCATATGGCTTCTATATTAGAAGTAGCCTACAATTTTAATTTTAAAATGGAGCTCACGACTTCCGTTGGAAGTAGCTCGTTTATTTGGAAAGTTGGGTCTTACTGTTTCTATTAGAAGTAGCCCAGTTGTTTGCATGAGTGGGTCATATTGATTTCATTAAAATTTGCCCGTTGGTTTAAAGAGGTTGGGTCTTATTACTTTCATTAAAAATAGCCCAAACAGCAGGTCTTATAACTTCCCTTGGATGTAGCTCATAGTTTAAATTTAGATTGGGGTCTGACGGCTCTTTTTAGAAGTTGTCTGAGGTTTAAGAAGTTTTGAGAAGCGGGTCTTACTAATTTCATTAAAATTAGCCCGTTGGTTTAAGAGGTTTAGGATGTTCACTTAGAAGTTTCCCTAGCATGCGGGTCATACTGCTTCACTTAGAAGTAGCTCGTTTGAACGGCTTATGGCCTCTATTAGAAGTTGCCAATGTTATCAAGGATGTGTTATTTATTTTGGCCTCTATTAGAGGTGAACCATGTAGTGGGGTTTAGGGTTAGGTTGCTTCTATAGTTTTACCTAGAGATTTTCCCTAAAGTCAAATTTATGACTTTTATTAGAAATTGTCGACTTAAACTTGGGTTAGCTGAGATCTAGTCTAGTGGGGTTTTGGTAGAAGACATATAATTTTGCATTTGAGTGAGTCATATTGCTTTTATTATAGGTAGCCCATATGCTTCAATTAGAAGCTTCCCCTAATTTGTATGGAATGGGGTTGATTACCCCCTTTAGAAGATTTGTTTCTCCCCTTGGCAGGGTTCATAACTCCCATTTGGGAGGTTGTGTGTATTAATTTAACTAGGATTTACCCTGCTTTAGCTAGTAGTTTTTATTATGCTAGCTTTAAAGTAGTTAAGCACCCTACCACCCGACACCAGTGCTTTCTACCCTAGCTTTTAATATTTTACTATGATTTTGTTTGTAGTAGTGCTCATAGCTTTTTTACTTCAGTAGCTTGTCTTTTTGCTTTAGTATCGTTGTTTTAGCTTCAATACCTTCTTTCCAACACTTTGTTTCATCTACAGTTCTAGTTTTCTTTCAACACCAGTTTTTCCTAGAGTAGTAGCTTTTCTTGTTTTGTTATAGTACCTATTTTTTCCTACAGTAGTAGTTTTGTTTATTTCAACACTAACTCTTCTTCATTTCTCCTTGAGAGAGCACATGCAGTTTTATTTTCCAATACGGGCTTGTATTGTATCTCGAAGTCATATCCCAATAACTTGAAAAGACACCACTGATACTCCTCTTTCACCATCCTCTACTCCAACAGGAACTTCAAACTCCTCTGATCATTCCTGACTATGAAGTACCGCCCCAACAGATAAGGCTGCCACTTCTGAATTACTAACACTATCATTATTAATTCTCTTTCATAGACTAATTTCAATCTGGCCCTAGCCATAAACACTTGGATGGAATAAGCTATGATCCTCTGCCCTTGCACGAGAACTGTTGTCAACCCATAACCTAATGCATCTGTCTCCACTACAAACGGGTGGCTCAAACCTGGTAGTGCTAACACAGGGACACTAGTCATGCCTTTCTTCAATTGCTCAAATATCTACGTGGTTGTCTCCCCCCATTTGAAATTATCCTCTTCAGCTGCTCTGTCAATGGCCATGCTATAGAACTATATTCCTTCACAAACCTCATATAATATCATGTGAGTCACAAGAACCCCCTAAACCCCTTCAAGATTTTAGGCACAAGCCACTCCACCATTGCCTCTATCTTGGTTGGATCTGCCGACACCTCGGCTTGAGATACTATATATCTCAAGTACTCCACTCTATGTTATGCAAAAGCACTTCTTCAAGTTGGCATATAGTTGATGCTCCTTCATATAGTTGATGACCCCCTACAAGTTCAGGTGGTGACTCCTAACACGTAGCATTTTATCCCATACAGGGTTCATAAGGTGACTCTCATGGCATAACACTTTGTCTTGTATTGCTCTGATACCAAGATATTATCCTCTTTGGCCTAAGGGCCTCACAATTTTGTCTCATTGTGTAACTTCCCAAGAGATCACCCATCCCAGGATTTATCCCCCCACTATCCACCAAAATCGCCAATGCTTCCCCACATATTTATCCCCTCATCTTCATAATGTGATTTGAGGTGAATCTCACTATAGAATTTAGCAAAACCTCTGCCACCTCCAAGTATAAGTGCTCCTCTTCCTCTACTACTTCTCCTTTTGCCTCTGCTCTGCCTGTCTCCTCCTCATCACAAACGAAAAGAACCTATAATGTGTGGTTTTTACATCCATGGCCCGGTGTAAACTTCTCATCGCACCTAAAACATAACCTCTTAGCTCGTTTGTCCTGCAGCTCTGCATCAATCAGTCGTTTAAAGTTCCCTCCCAGCCAAGCTAACAAACCATTTTTCTTTTGAGCTTCTTTTTTACCCAATACAATTGGCATTCTAGCTGCAAGGAAGGTGGTCATCGTGCAGTAAGAACCTCCAAAACTCCATCTTTGGTACTCCACTCAAGTGAGTTATTGTCCTCTATCAACTAGGCTAACTCTGTAGCTTCTCCCAAGTCATGGGGTCTTTCACTTGCATAGTGACTCTCAGCTCTGGTTTGAGCCCCTTCATGAAATGGCTCTCTAACACCGTCTCTGACAATCCCCCTAAACATTTCGATAGAAGCTCAAATCTCTCTCGGTAATCCATCACCATTCCCACATGTATTAAAGCAAAGAACTGCTCATAATAGTCCCCCTCCTGCTTGGTTCGAAAGCGGTCCAATAAACAATCCTTAAACTCCTTCCATGAACGGATCAGATACCTCGTCTCCCTCCATTGGTACCATGACAGTGCATTCCCCTTGAGACATAGAGTCGCCACCATAAACCTCTCCCTTTTCGTCAACCCGTTCATCGCAAAATATATGTCCACTCTGTAGATCCACCCATGAGTGTCCTATCCTTCAAACACCAGCATTTTTAGCTTCCTAACCTTTGGATCTCCTCCAGCCCAATTTCCCCTTCCAGCCCCCATGCCTCCCATGAAATGAGCAGTGAAGTCTCTCCATGGTTCCCTCTCCTCCCTTCTCCTTTTGTACCCCTCTTCCTACAAACTCAACCCACATGTTCTCTTCTTCTCATTCCCTCCTACCTCCATATTTCCTATCCATATCCCTTCTCAGTGGAGACTCAAGGTAGGATATTCCCTCCTATCCTAAAATTTTCACCTCTTTGTCTTCCCTTAGCATCTCATTTTCTTTATTTCCTCTTGCTTCCAACGGAGCCGCTTTAGTTAGAAACTCCAACATGTGCTTCATCATCTCCTCTAAATTATCAAATCCTTCCAACCCACATCTGTTCGCAACTGTGCTACCACCCTATCCAACTTTTCTTACATTGACTCAACTCTTCTCCCGACTATCGGTCCCAAAAGCTTACTCTTATACCAATTTGATGGGATTTGATTACCAAAAAAGCAAAACAACAATATAAAAAATTGCAAACTTACACTAAATAAATCCATAAAAAACACCGAGGAGTGTAATTACTAATCTCCAAACAAAGAAATGCAAGATAGAAGTTGATTCATTATTCAAGAGGTGAATCGTCTCTCCCATAATTCTAACAATAACTAGGAACCCAAAACAACTAAGAAAACCACTCCAAAAATTTCTTCACATAATCCCCACCCCCATTTACAAACTTTTCCCCTTAAAACAGCATTAATCCCACAATAAATGCACCTCACATTCTCTCCAATGATCTCCCCTTAATCCTTCTCCTATAGGTCTGAAATGAGGTGTTATGACCCACAAAACAAGAGCTTTTTGGATCTTAGATTTCCGCTGAGCATGTGGGGTCCACATACACATCATCAAAATCCTATGATTACATCATCCTGGGAATATCGTGAATCTCAATTTACCAATGCAAACAAATCATTGGTTGCAGCATCCAGAGATTCTGATTAGCAGTCATAAGTTGCCTCCTCTCAGGGATCCCGAATAGACTGAGGTGGTTGGATATTAATTTTGATTTTGTTGTATTATAATTTAAGTTTGGGGTATAAGATTCCTTTTAAGAGTTGCCCAAGGGTTTAAATTAAGGATGGGGCTTTCGACTTCATTTAAAAATTATTTGCTAATTTGGTTTAGTTTGGGGCTTACGACCCCGCTTAGGAGTTACTCTATACTTTGATTCAATTTGGGGTTTATAGCTCTGCTTAGGAGTTGCCCTGTAATTTGATTTAGTTTGGAGCTTACGGTTCCACTTAACATTTGCCCGATAGTTTTGAATTAGAATGGGGCTTACAGCACTGCTTAGGAATTACATGATAATTTGATTTAGTTTGAGACTTACGGCTGCGCTTAGGAGTTGCTTGGTAGTTTGATTTAGTTTGAGGCTGATAGTCTGCTTAGGAGCTACCTGCAAATTTGATTTAGGATGAGGCTTACGACTGCGCTTAGGAGTTGCTTGTAGATTTGATTTAGTTTGGTTTATGATGGGGCTAACGACTCCACTTAGGAGTTGCCCGTAGGTTTAGCTTCGAGAATTATTACTTCATTTAGAAGTTTCCCGAGCAGTAGGTCTTATTGCTTCCATTGGAAGTGGCATGTTGATTTAGTTAAGATTTTGGATAAGTCTTACTGCTTTCATTGAAAGTTGTAATTTGAATTTGATTTAGGGTGAGTACTTCATTTAGCAACTCCCTAACACATTAATTTGAGTATGTTTAATGCTTTCATGGTCTTCCTGCTTTCATTGAAAGTTGTTTGTTATTGTAGTTTAAATTTAATTTGAATTTGTTTTAGGGTGAATTACCTCATTTAGAAGTCCACTCAACGAATTAACTTGAGTAGGACTTACTTCTTCCATTTGAAGTTGCATGTAGTTTTAGGTTGGGATTAGTTACTTCACTTAGAAGTTTACCCAATGAATTGATTAAGAACAGATCTTAATGCTTCCCTTTGAAGTAGCTTGTAATTTTAATTTGGGATAGGTCTTACTGCTTTCATTGAAAGTAGCCTATTAGTTTAGGTTTTGGATTAGTCTTACTGCATTCATTGAAAGTTGTCTGTTAATTTAACATTGAGATTCTTTTTATCACTTCGCTTGGAAGTTTCCCTAACACCTTAGTTAAAACAGGTCATATTGTTTCCCTTGGAAGTAGCCAGTTAGTTTAATTTTGTTGTAGTTATGAATAGTTATTTTAGTTTGACTTTTCCCGCTTTAGTAGCTTTCTTTTCACTTTAGTACTATTCTTTTAATTTTAGTACTTCACTTTTAGCATATAGTTTGCTATAGCACTTTGACTTCTTCCTTAGTATTGTTGTTTAGCTTACAATACTAAATTTGTTCTTGTTTATTTATTTGCAAGTACTTGGAACTAGCATTTGGAAGAGTTTGTTAAATTTGGGGTCTAGTTTGGAGCTTTGTGTTGTTGAGTGTTGAGTTGAGTTTTGTACTTAATGTTTTGTTTGAATTTTGGTGTTGAGTTTGTTTAGACTGTGTTATACTGGAGATGATTTTAGTGCAAACAATAGTTCATGTTCTCCCATTTTTTTGTTAATTGGTTACATTCAAATTAAATTAATTAATTAACTAAAGAAATTTTAATTTGTTGCATCTAAAATTATTTAAATAATCAATCAACTAATTAACCAATTAAAAGAAATTTTAATTTATTACGTTTTAAATTTATCAATTATTAGTTAATTCAAAATATTTTTAATTTATTTTTAAATTAAGATTTAACTTTAAATCATAAATTTAATTGATTAATTAATTAAAAATTTTAAATGCTCTCCAATTGGTATTTAAAAATGGCTTCCAGCTTATTTTGAAACGTTCTCAAATATCACTAAGTCTTTTAATTGATTAATTAAATATATTTTAAAATTGATCCTCCCCTTTTTATTAATTAATTTAAAATGCTCTCCAAATGTTCTTAAATACTCTTTTTTTTTTTAATTCACCAACCTGCTGATGACCCCTCCCCACAAAAGGAGGTTGGGAGGCCATTTGGCCTTTCAATCCGCCTGGCCAAATCAAAGATTCGACGGGCAAGTGCTTTGGGACGCTAATTGGTCCCAGTACTTTCTTCAGGCCTTCAAATTTAAGGTACTTGTTTTCTTTTATTATTATTTTTCTTTTTATTCTTCATTTTTAATCTGACAACCACCCGACACCCTCCCCGCAATGGGAGGTAGGGAGAGCATTTACCCTTTCAAACAGTCGGATTAAAAAGTAGACGGACGAGGGGCCTCGGGATGCTGATTAATCCTAGTATAAGTCTTCAGTCTTCAAATGCAAACAATCTATTTATTATTATTTAATTAAATAGAAGTCCTCTTTAATTACTCCAACAGAGATACTCAAATTGAGACCACGGAGATAGGTTGGAGAAACAAGCCTAAAGTGTAGGTTCAGGAGGTCGGCTTACCGTCACGAATGAACACGGGCTGAGGAGGTTTTGCACATGAGTGCAGGCGACAAGTGGGTGGGGACAGGCCGCTCGAGCGCAAGAGTCTGATAGGGCAAGAAGCAGATCGCACGTGAGTATAGGCGAGTCGCTCACGCACAGGTTGTGGGTTCGTGGTCGGGCCGAGTGTGCAGAAGTGAGAGTCGAGGGAGGGAGGCTGGGTCGGATCGCGTGGACTGGAGCAAAGTGCGTGGATTAGAGAAAGGTGTGTGGATCTACATTGCACCAATACACCTATTTACGAAGGCGTACTGCTATGATGCACCGACACGCCTCTTAAAGAGGGTATACAGTGTCGGACACGTGTCTGACACGGCATTGGAGTGTTGCAATTTAAAAAATTAAAATTAAAATCGGACACGCGTGTCGGACACGTGTGTCCGGTTATTAAATGATAAAATCGTTCATTCTATTTTGCCTTTTCCGCGAACTAGAAGCCCTATTTTTCCGATCCACAAAAGAAATTTTCTAGGGCGGACCGGGAGAGCTTGCAGTCGACACCAAACGAAGCCCGCTGCCTTCGCCTCTCGTTCCTTCATCATCTCTGCTCGAGCCGAGGCCAAGGAGAGCTCTTCTTTCCCATTCCTTCATTCTTGCGTGATTTCTGCAGTCATCCGAGGCAAAGTTCGCAATCAAAGCCAAACAGACCTTCTGCGCGCAAGAGAGCCAAGACCTGTAAGTTGATTTCGTCATTTCTTCTCTTCATTGTTGAAAAACCTAATGTACATGCTCGGTACCGCTCATTACATGCTCGATACCGCTCAGTACATGCTCGGTACCGCTCAGTACATGCTCGGTACCGCTCAGTACATGCTCGGTACTGCAAGGTACATACTCGGTATCTTCCCATACAAACAACTTACTAACTTTAAAAACAAGCAGGATGAACCCCGCCAGGGGACAGCGCCCCCTTGGACCCCCGGCAAACCGGTATATTGTTGTATTCATGTTGTCTTATTATTAGGATATTTTGATTTCACTTCATACCAATTTAATTTAATTTATTCATATATATGATTGGTTTGTTAGCAAAATGAGCTCTGCTGCTGGCGGGAGTGGATTAGGTGAAGGTTCAAAAGAACCATCTGTAGAAACTGATAAGCCGTTATGGATTCATGTTACAAAGTTAGGAAAAACATTTAAAGGAGGGAATGTGTCATTCAAATGCAATTATTGTGGTGGCATGATGAGGACATCGGAGATTAACGGCTACGATCTTGAGTTATTTATTTATATGTACTAGTTTATTTCATATTGTTGTTTTTCCCTTTATACCCTTACAGGTGGTCATGTAGTATTGTAGCTCGAAGGGCATTGTAGTTTTTTATTTCTTTTCTTTTCATGAGGTCTATTTATAGGCTAGTTGTTTTGTATTTTGGGATGATGAATTATTGAATGAAAAAGAGTTTGTTCTTGTTTGATCTCTTAGTGAGTTCATGAGGGAAGAAGCCCGAGGAGGGCGATTTGCAATACCCGTCAATCTTTGGAAGAGTCCAAGGTTCGCGGTTCTTACAATCTCTTTGTGAGTTTGTTAGTTTACTTTTATCTTATTTGTTTTTTTCGTTCATCTCCTTTCTCCCCCTCTCCATCCACCACCGGTCATCCCCTCCCCCCCCCCCAAGTCCTCCTAGCTCCACCACCTCAAGCTCCCACCGACAGCCCAAGCCCTTCCCCTTCCCCTCAACCGACGCCATCTCCTCCTTCCCCTTTGCCGTCGGCCCCCTCATAATTTCCCCCTCATTATGTTGATTCATAATGACTTCCTAATTTAGCTCAAGCGTGAGAGAGAAAATTTGAACTCTTTTGAAATTCAAATTCGAATTTCAAATTCTTTCCATATAGAGAATCCCAAATTAGGAAAGTATCAATCATGAATTCAATTTCAAAATAAATCAAATTGGATTTATTATTCACTTTCCTCAATTTGAAATTTGAAATTCAAATTTCAAAAACTTTCCTTATTTGTAAATCTTAATTAGGAAAGTGTATAAATTTAAGTCGATTTGAAATTCAAATTAAGTTGGATATCATGATGCCTTTCCTGACTCACGTGTGTTATTTTGAAAACTCATAAAACTCTCCCCACAACTTCTCCCTCCCCTTAAATTTCCCATAAATGCTTTCCTAATTTGGCTCCCCTAATTTAAGAATAGAATTAAGTTCAAATTCAAATTTGAATTTCAAACTATTCTTAAATTACCATCCCATAAATTAAGAGAAACCTCCAAATAGTTTAAATCTGAAATTAATTTCAGATTTAACTATTCAATTCTCTTAATTAATTGGGCCCACCTCCTTAATACCCAACCCCTCTCCCTTCCTCTCTCCTTGGCCGGCCCCCCTAACCTTCCCCTTTTAATTAATTACATCCCATGAATTAGGGATGTAATTAAAACAATTCCTTCCTCAAATTAATCCTCCAATCACCTCAGCCCTAGCCGCCCTCTCCTAGCCCCTATTCTCTCTGATTTCTCTTTCCCTAGAGATTCCTGCAAGCTGTCCACGAAATTCCAGCAAAATGCCTTGCTGTCCAGCACCCTTAGGAGTCATGATTTGCTGCCTTGAAGCTCCTTACACCCTATAGCAGTTGTCCAAGGCTTCTCTAAGCCTTATAATTTGCTGTCCAGATTTCTGGACGGATTCTATAATTGGTCCAGAACTTTTCCATTGTCAAAGCTGCTGTCCAGAACTCCAGAGATTGGGAAAATTGTTGTCTAACTTGTCGGGATCGTTGTCCAGGAAGTTCTGCACTTTTCCATTGCTGTCCAACCAGCCCAACGGCTGTCCAGCCCTCCTGGAGTCCACGCCCTGCTGTCCGATGACTCCCAATCCCTCCTAGAAGTTGTTCAGGCTTGTGAAAGGATCTCGATTGCTATCCCACTGCAGAAACAGCCATCGTCGACACCAAAGCTTCGAGTCTTCGGCTTCAGATAGGTAAACTCTTCCACCAAACTCTCTTATCTTCCTAGTTCACTTATCACTTGTGGTTATATGTTGATTCACAAAAGATCATGCTAATTCTTCTCCGCTAAAGCTTAGATAACTAGAGAGTTGAGTGAGGGACTCGTGCATACCGCCTAATCTCATTGTTAATTTAGGGTTTTACGTTGAACCATTCATGTATACAATGTTAGATTAACTTGATTGTTTTCTGATCTTAAATATTATGCATGTGATTCAGCCTAAGCTTATTTTACTGCTCTTAGTGTTTTCTTTTGTTGTTAGAAAATTCATTGTGAAGATATGATTATTAAGGCTTCTAACACTTAAGCGTGCAAACTCTTCAAGTAATTCATCTTTGCATGATCGTTTCACATCATGGCATCTACAAAGGATCTTATTCTAGGGTGAAGGCACATCTAATTAAAATTTCTGGCCATGGAATAAAAATGTGTCCTAAGATTACTACATCGCAGTTGATTGAAATGAACAGACTAGTTGATTAAGCTGAATCTAGGATCCAAAGGACACTCCCTAAAGAGATACCCTTGCCATCTACTCATGGCTCATCCCACACTTCTTCCTCATCTGTGAGAGTTGATCAAGCTTTATCATTTAGAAGTGAAGGATATGAAACAAAGAAAAGAAAATGAATAGCCAGTAGTCCTCTAGAGAAGGCTTTTAATTTGCATCAACGAGAGGAATTGGATGGTGAAATAGCAAGGGTGTTTTTTTCAGCGAGACTTCCTTTCAACCTTGCAAGGAATCCTCATTATAAAAATGCATTCATTTTTGCATGTAACAACAATCTTGCAGGATATGTTCCACCTGGCTACAATGCATTAAGATCGAAATTATTGGAAAGAGAAAGAGCACATATTGAGACATTGCTTGAACCAACAAAAAGAGTGTGGAAAGAAAAATGTGTTAGTTTAGTGTGTGATGGTTGGAGAGATCCTCAAAGAAGACCCCCTTATTAATTTCATGGCCATTACAGAGAATTACCCAATGTTCATTAAAGCAATGAATTGTGAAGGAGAATACAAGGATAAACATTTTATTGCCAATCTGATTAAAGAAGTGATAGTCATGATTGGGCCTTCAAATGTTGTGCAGGTTATTACATATAATGCACCAGTGTGTAGAGCTGCAGGATTATTGGTGGAGCAAACTTATCCCCATATATTTTGGACACCCTGTGCTGTGCACACTTTAAATCTTGCTCTAAAAAATATTTGTGCAGCAAAGAATACAAAGGCTAATGAAATCATCTATGTTGAATGTCATTGAATAACAGTGGTTACAAATGATGCTGTTTTGATTAGAGATTTTATTATGAACCATTCGATGAGACTTTCAATGTTTAATGATTTCTCCCACTTGAAAATATTAGTTGTTGCTGAAACTCGTTTTGCCTCTGTAATAATCATGTTGAGAAGATTCAAACAAATTAAAAATGTTCTTCAATCTATGGTGATTAGTGAGAAGTGGTCTTGCTATCAAGAAGATGATGTTGGGAAGGCAAGATATGTTAAAGAAAAGGTCGTAGATGATTTGTGGTGGGATAATGTAGACTACATTTTGACTTTCACTGATCCAATTTATGATATGTTGAGAGAGGCTGACATAGATAATTCATGCCTACATTTGATTTATGAGATGTGGTACTCTATGTTAGCAAAAGTGAAAGAAATTATATACAGACATGAAAGAAATTAAGAAAGTCACATTAAGAAGACTCAAGTTTTTGAAGCATTGTCTATATCATTCTTGAAGATAGGTGGAGCAAAAGCAACACACCTTTGCATTTTGGCTCATTCATTAAATCCAAGGTATATTTATATTCATCTTTTAAATTAATTTAAATTTGTTGGTAAATGAACAGATAATTTATATATTTTGTATTATTTGAAGGTATTCAAGTAAGGAATGGCTTCAAGAAGACCCTTAACGTGTCTCACCACAAAAAGATTTAGAAGTTTCAAATATGAGAAAGATGTGCCTGAAAAGATATTTTCCAAATGAGGAGAGAAGAAAAATTAATATAGAACTTGCAAAATTCTTTGGATATTTAGAGGATTTTGGTGATCAAGAATCTTTGGTTGATAGATGGAGGATGGATCCAAAAATGTGGTGGTTGATTCATGGAGCTTCAGCACCGCTTCTTCAAACAATAGCAATAAAACTTCTTGGTCAAGTATCATCCTCTTCCTGTTGTGAGAGAAATTGGAGCACATACTCATTTATTCAATCAATGAAGAGGAATAAAATAACTCCACAACGTGCTGAAGATTTAGTTTATGTGCATACAAATCTTCGTCTTCTATCAAAGAAAAACCCCACTTTATATGACAGGTGATAACAAGATGTGGGATGTTGCTGGAGATGGGTTCGAATGCCTTGATGATATGAGATTATTGGAGGTTGCAAATCTTTCTCTAGATGAACCACAGTTGGAAGCAATGATATTCAATGATGATGATATTGAAGGCCAAAGACCAACATCTGAATCTATTTCTATCATTCCCTCTATTGAGTAGTTAAACATTCATGTTGTACTAAATGATTTTTTGTTTATATTTTGGTGGTTGTACTAGACATTTTGTACTAAATATCTTTATGTTATAAACTAAACAAGTTATCATGAAATTGATATATTATTGCTTGTCATTTTTACTATAATGTCACCTTAATTTTTATATATTATATTAAAAAATTATTATGCCGTGTCCACGCCGCACCCGTTCCTATATTTTTAAAAATTATCGTGTCCCGTGTCCCGTGTCCGTGTCGTGTCGTGTCCCGTGTCGTGTCCGTGTCGCTGTGTCCGTGTCCGTGCATCATAGGCGTACTGTATCTGATACATGGATATGCCTCTGATACGGCACCGATATGTGTTGGATACGGCAAAGCCATATCCAATTAAAATACTATTTAATTTCAAAAGGACACGCGCGTTGTAAAACAAAAAAAAATCGAAAAAAAAAAGACATGTCGTATTTACTTTCGCGGCTGCGAGCAAGGTTCTCTCATTTTCAAGATGGATTTGAGTCTCTTGATGATATGGGAATATTAGAAATTGTTAATCTTTCCCTTGATGAGCCTAAATTAGAAGCTATGATATTTATTGAAGATGATATAGAAGTTCAAAGACAAACCACTGAAGAAGCTAATCATATCATTCCTTCTATTGAATAGTTAAAACTTCATGTGCTAGACAATTTATGTTTATGCTTTTGTTGTTGTACTAGACATTTAATGCTTACTTTTATTTTGATATTATAAGCTAAAAGGCTACAAATGATATTATTTTCATTTTTTTTTTGTAATTTCAAATATTATGCTTTGATTGCTTTCTTAATTTTATGTATGATTTATAAATCATAATGTCGTGTCTGTGTCGCACTCGTATGCTGCATTTTTAAGAATTGACGTGTCCCGTATTCGTATCGTGTCATATCCGTGTCGTCGTATCCGTATCGATGCAACATAGGCGTGGATTGATCGCAGAAAGGACGGAGGCGAAGGCGTTCACATGTGTGTGCGAGATTGTCGCACGTGGACTCGAGGTCGCAAATGTTAGGGCTGGTGGTTTCGGATTGATCGCGTGGAGCGAGAGATCGAGGGAGTCTCGTGTGGATCTAAGAAGGCATTACGTTCACGCGTGAGAACGAAGACAGAGTTGCAGCTCTGTGATCGAACCAAAAGCAAGCCAGAGGTAATGAATTGGAGAACTAGAGTGTGGAACAAAACTGAAACTAGCATGAGTCTTTTTTTCTTTTTTTGTATAATTGGAGAGATGCGTTGCTTTGGAACCGACTCACCTATTCGACTTTTCCCATCTTTTTTTATTTTAATGATTTCAACAAGGTTACTAATTTGGGAAGGAACAAAGCAACCGTAACTATTTCGCATATTAGCTCCTTTCAAAGTAGATACCAAATTGAGATAAATTTTGATATTTCAGATAGAGGTATATATATATACATATATATATATATATATATATATATATAACTTACATTAAGAAATATATATCAGTTAAGAAGTTCAACATGATAATTTGAACTTAAATTGAGTTCTCATTATGTGGACGTCATGTTTTCTCTAAGGCGTAGAGCTGACATGCTCAAAGCCTACTCAATTGCAATAGGATTATTTGGTGCTCCCATCACATTATTTGGCTGAGGACATACCAAAAAAGAAGCATGACCAAAACACGACGGACATTTCAGTTAGCATGGCTAATCACGAGGAAATACCCTAAGAAACAGAATAAATAATGACTGTTGAATCATTTGGCGCAAAATTGTATGCCTATTTTTTATCGATTTTTAATGCTAGTCCATAAATCATGTGAAGTATGAGAATTACAAATGGTTTCTATAAGCCATCACAAAATCCTAGCATGATTACTTTGATTAGTAGCATTTTAGGGGAAATTACGACTCAGAAACTAAAAGAAGTGTACTTGAAATATAAATCATTAAAAGATAACCAGGTGACTCAAATTTAATCCATATAAGAACTAAAAATGAATCAAGTAGAATAAGAAATATCTTGGCTACCATAGTTATTAATCAATATCATCTTTTCCATTCAAGAGAGGGCATGTTATCTGCAGAATTTATCTGCTTGGAAAAAAGTTCATTGATTACTTAAGTTTTTTCCTGATTAGGCCACAACGTTAAATTGCAGCATTAAGTTCTGAAAAATATGTGCCTAGTCAAAATCTAACAGTAAATATTAAATTCTTCAGCTTCTTACCTCCAAATGAATCCCGAAGCAACCTTGTAAGCTTGGAATCACGAAATGGGACATGTGCGCTATTTTCTGCAAGAGCATTAATGCATTTACCCAGTGCAGTCAATGAGAGATTGATGGACTTTGCTTCTTCTAATGTATGCCCCTCACTTCCTGACAAGAATGGTAATATTTTAAATATATAAAACAAACTCCCATCAGTAAAGCTTTCTGAAGTACTCAATAGCTAATTGAAGTAAATAGGGAAGAGATAAATGAGGAGCATTCCACGACTCTGCATATGAATACATCTAATGTAGGTAAATCAAACCAATAATAAGTAAAAGGAAGAAACTCATGGATACCAAAGATAGAAACCTCAATAGGCTTGCGAAATGTGGTATTAATCACAAAGTTACGTGCTTGAAACAAGGAGGAAATATTTGAAAAATCATAATGGAACTTTGATATACTGACAAGAAAAGAAAACCGAAATTTCTGAAAATAACCTAGAATAAGAAACCTTATCCTTTCTATTCCAGGAAGATTCTGAAGCTAGGAAATGGAAAGAATTGGCCAAACAGGTATTGAACATATTACAAAGACAATAATCAAATAATCCCTTTCAGATATAGAAGTACGCAATCTCAGCAGACAAAAGACCAAATATGCATAGGGAGGTAAAGTACTTTGAATATTTTCTTTAAAAGAAACTAAAACTAGTAGCACTTTAGAATATAGTACTGCCAACAATGGTAGCATAAGCAATAAGAAATACATGTTCATGAACATACGGGGATGAAAGCCAAGAAAAATGCATGAAAAGACCAAAAATATACAGAGAAAAATAGTCTAATATCAATTTTTGGATGCATCTCCATAGTATAGCCAACAATTTCATCATAATTAATAATAAGGAAGATTAAACATAGTTCCATGCAAGTATATTTTAATCATTAATGTCTTTCTTGGCCAAATGGAGTTCAATTTGCCGAAAGTTAGAAATAGTTGTGGGGCGGGGAAATATATCAGGCCAACTACTCTAGATGATAAATGTTTATCCATAGCAATACCTGATTTATCTATTCGCTCTGAACCAGCAAGATCTACAATAACGAGTTTACTTTTCCTGACTATTGGAGGCCTGAATGATTTGACCAAGGAAGATGCCTGGCCATTCTCAACAGGAAAACCTTCTTCACCATCATGCCTTCCCTTTATGGATCTCTTAACATGAACCTACAGCGATCCAGCAAAAAAATGCAGCATTTACAACAAATAACAATTTTAAATATTCAACACACAGTGCAGCCTACAGGATTACATATTATAAGCACTCATACATCAAAATAAATGTGACTTCACCATTAAAATGGCATGGCTGCGAGATGATTCCGTGTTTAACTTCGTATTCGCAGCAAAACGGTGAGCTTCCCCTATTCTTAAAAGCTCTAAAAAACTTCTCTGGTCTCTAATTTCAACAACAGTTGCTGCAGGTGCATAGAGATAGACACATCCCCTGACTTTGGATCTTCTACAATGGCAATGTTATCATTCCCAGGACAAAGAAGATCTTGGATCGTTTCCATATAGAGCTACAAGCAACAAAGAAGAGGCTAAATTGTGATAGTTCGTGTTATAATAAAGCTTACCACAACAAAATCAGCAAGATGTAGCTCATTACATCAATTTATAAGAAGCTGACAATGTGGTGAAGTGGGGGATCAATGGATGATGATAAATTGGCCAATTAAACAAGAACCTGAAAGTAGGAGACGGATACAGAATCAATGGTTGGAGAAGTATCAGAAAGAATATCCTCCATGGCACGCACCATAATTCCACGAGCCGCTATGTTGTCTTCTCCAAGCTTTCCAAGAGTAAAGGTTTTTCCAGTCCCTGTCTGGCCATAAGCCATAACTGTGCCATTGTATCCCTCCAAAACACTCTATACAAAGAAAATATGCTTCTTCAAAAGTTTCAAGACGTTACAAAGGTAACAACAGGCAGCTCACTCAAAAACTGTTGGCACAAGAGAACAATAAACAAATGATATAGAGAGAAAATAAGAAAGAAACGTAAGTATCGAAAACTAAGTCAAACTAAGACAGTGCAATTAACACTTTGCTATTCGACATGTTTAGTTAAGGTAAGTGAAACAATCCTCTGCACGTATTCACAAACCATACTAAGCAACAATCAAAATACTAAATATTATAACTAACAAGAGATCACGAAATAAATAAATAATATTCAAGCATTTAAGAAAATTGATGAAAGAAATAAATATGACCAGACAAGGGTTCACGACCAAAGATTAGCAATTCATGTCAAAATGATGATAAGATGAGTTTCCACTATTCTCTCAAAAAATAATTAAGGAAATGTTGGTATAATATAAGACTATTATTTAGAAAGAATTGAATCCTCGTTACAAGTGTTTATGGTTGAATAAAATGCTAAGTAAAAGTCAAAAACATTAGCAGTTCAACAACAAGAAAATTTGAGCAGCACAGCAAGGACTATGGTGTCAGGCTAGTGTGACAAAAGAGAGCAATATGTTCACATTTGGGGATGTATTGGTGCCAGGAAAGAAACGGGAATACAAAAGTCTAATGCACAACTTTGGAAACTGATTATCCATTTATCCCTGAACTTTACCCACAGGCCAAAGTACCTTAAAATATTTTTTTCGGGCAAGCAAAAAGCCTATTATATCAGAAAAGTCAGGGTAATGTTGTGTAAAATATTGCTTTGCGAGAGCACATAGCAACTCGTAACCCAAATAAACAATAAAAACAGTCAAAAGCTAACCATTTAGCCTAAGTTTTTTTGACACCCTCGCTCAATTATGGGTTTTCAACTATAAAAACCATTATAGTTTGTAATTTATACAATTCCAAAATGGAACATAAAAACCAACATTCCAAATCAGTAACGTAATAAAAGATGTGAAATTCAACAATCCTAACCAGAATCTCATTCAACAGCCCTGGAATATCCATCACCACTCATCAGGCCACCAACAATGCCATCACTGTAGACGGTAAACCCAACACAATCTATTTCATTTTTTTTAATTACTTGCTTCCACACATTGGATTCATGTCGGGTAGGTCTACTATGGAAGCTATACATTTATTTAGAGGTTGATGGATAAGTATAGAGAGAATAAGGAGGATCCACATATGATATTTATTGATTTAGAGAAAGCATATGATAAAGTTTCAAGAGAAGTACTATGGAGAGTTTTAGAAAAAAATGGGTTAATAATGCTTATACAAGATGGTTTGACCAAGTATTTCCCTATTTCAGTTGGATTACATCGAGGATCAGCCTTAAGCCCATGTCTTTTTTGTTTTAGTCATGGATGTTCTCACTAGAAATTTGCAAGAGGTTTTCCGCTGGTGTTGCTATTTGTTAATGATATTCTTCTTGTTGATAAGACTAGAGCGGGAGTTGAAGGTAAACTTGAATTATGATGTGAACCTTATAGTCTAAAGGCTTTCATTTAAGTAGATCTAAAACTGAATATATAGAATGTAATTTTAGTAATAATAGATCTAGTGGGGTATTATGAATTTGGGCAATCAAGTCATTAATAAGAATACACGTTTTAGATACCATGGGTCTATTGTTCAGAGTGATAGTTGTGGGCTCCGAAAATTTCATTGCGCTCCCCGGCCTCTCTGCGCCAGTCTCTTTTTCTTTTGTTGTTGAAAACGGAGAGTTCTAACGGATTTAGGTTCCGGATGAATTTTCAGAAGGCAGATTGGGTTTTAGATGAGACACTACCCAGAGATTTTGCCCTCATTTTGTGAGGACTTTATGATCTGAGTTCTGGTTTCCTATAGGCGCAAGCCCCTATAGTTAATTACCCCTCCTGATAACAAGAGAAAACTTTCAATTAAGGATAATTATTAAAGAGGTCGCATAGATTGTAAATCCAGCATATAATAGCAACAGTTTTAGGGTTTGAACTTTATATATGAATTTTGGAGTTCGAGATTTAAAATTTATCACCGTAAACTTAAAACTGGTGATGGAGGGAATGAGGACGAGACCGATCAAGATCTCATGGTTCCGTCATACTGGGCTGTCATGATATCTTGTTTACTTAGTCATAGAAAGTAGTCGATCCAATCTGATAGAAGGCACCTTATCGGCAGTCATGGGTTGCTTCGTCCAAGAATACCCTATAGATCAAGGTTGGTGTTTATCTAAGAGGACAGATCAGAATCCACCTTAGCTAACAGAGAGCTTTAAATCCACCTTAGCTGGCATAGAGCTTTATGATTCATTACTCAAGGGTTTGACGTTGTGAGGGAGCATACGGACTTTAGCTGTGATCGTACTATAATGGTACCATTTGCGGCAAAACCACCCGATCAGAGGACACGTGTCACGCCCATGCTAAGAAGAGACTATTTGAGGATGAATCTTAGTGATACACCCGACACGACATTCATTCTTTGTGAGTTGAGGTTAATTTCAAATTTATCACCCCCGACAAACGATTGCGGAAGGCGGATGTGTTTTAGTTTTAAATTTTTTAAGTGATATATTTTATTTTAAGAATTGATTCTTTTATTGGTTTTAAGATTTGACCCATCCGATTGAGATTTCGCGTTAACACGGCCATCACCGAGGAGACGTTAAAGTCACTTGTATTTTCGTAGGAATTTGGGAGGCATTTTATGATTCAAGTCTGGTCAACTCTGGTCCTTTAGTGGATGAGGATAAGACTTGAATATTTGACCCGAGCAGCATTCTCGAACCGTTGGATTTAGGAATCATATGTGACGATCGAAGCACATGCGGGTTGTATTTAGCTTGCAAATAGAATGTTATATTAACGAGCATTTGACCATGCGTAGCATTCTCGGATATTTGTGTTTGTAACTTTAACACGTTGATCGGAGCACATGCAGGGGATAAAATAGAGTGGTGAGAGTTCTATTGGACACTTACGATAAGTCATTAATAATGAACAGAGTATACTTTTTAACAATAAAAAAGTTTCAATATTTAAGATTTCTTGTTGTCAACTTGATTATGTTGATAGATTCGCAAAGTTGAATAAATAAAGCATGGGATGCTCAAAACATTGAAGGTTGGTTGTGTAGAATAAAATTGTTGAATGAATTAGAACCCGTTTGAGCGACGAGCAATGCTATTTAAACTAGTTATATCTTGCCAGGCATGTGACGAAGTAATCTAGTAATTGTAGAGTCTTTGTGCAACACTCAAGAAATCTTTCTTCAGGCAATCTCAAAGGATACTTTTAAGCAACAAACACTCAGCTCAATTTCATTGTAAATATCAGAATTTGAAAGTAAATGTCCTAATTAAAACAACTCCATATCCATTTTCTCATTATCTTTGAGGGGTATTCACAATTTAAATTAATATTTTTAGGAATATTGATGATGCAAAGAAGGATAAATCAAACATTGGATTCATCAAAACACAGATTTGAAGAGTACATTTCCAGATAGTTGATGTACAAGAATAAAAGCTATTTCTCCACTACATAGTGATTCTAAAATTTTTATTTTATAATAGTGAATGATCATTGAAGTGAAGATGAAGCTTTTCTGGTAGGGAACAAAGAATATTATCTCAAGGAGATAAACTTAACACTTCCCAAGGGTATGCTAAGTGTTATGCCAATTTACATTCAACAGATCTATCCGCCATGAGTCATTTAAAAAATTAGAAAAGAATTTTCAATGAATTTCTTTTGGGAATTAGAGTATTAACAGTTCCTCTAAGGGAGCATCATGTTTTGAGGGCATTTATTTAATATACGCATGAAACTCTATAAACGATACCATTTCTAGTAATATATGATGGCCAGCACTAATATGTATATCATTAACAGACAAGAGTATTATAGGCTGGGCAACAAAAATATTAATGCTTAGGTCTTTTTGAAAAGTTTCTTGGGAAGGAGATGTGGTTATCTTGATCAACTCCTCTTGATATAGGAGACATGTTTATAATTTTCATCATTTGAACTGATCTTTAGAATTATTGAACAACCTTCTTTAGTGTTGATTGCTTCAAGTATAGGAAGAAGTAGAGCATTATTACTTTTATTTCGGAATCGATCCCCACCAGATATACCTAAAGCACAATTGGAAAATTGAGTTATATTGATAAAGTTATAATGCTTTCTAATATATTACGATCCCCACCAAATGATACCTCAAGCACAATTAGAAAATTGAGCTATATTGACAAAGCTATAATGCCGTGATTTTCTTATATATTATGATCCCCACCAAATGAAATCATAAGCTAGGATTCATGAAAGTGCTAAGTCTTCAAATTAATTTTAATAAGCCAAGGGCCTCCATTCACACATTAAAAATATCTTAAAATGTGGATCATACATTTTCATTCTTTGTTTTTCTCTAAGCTCTTAAATGCAACCAAAAATAAGAGTATTATGTGAGGTCCTTTGTTAGTTTTCAATTTGGCAACCTTCCGGCGTCACCTCACCGTGAAAGGAGGTTAGGGAGGGAACTTACCCTTTCAATCCGCCCAGCCAGAAAGATAGTCAATGGCCAAGGGACGTTGTCAGGTCCCGCAATTAGTCTTTGGAGGTCCTTGTGACGATTGTTGATTGCGGATAATTGCCGATTGAGTGATTTTACTTGATTTTAAAAATATTTTTATTCCCCCTCGAAAATCCGGCAACCTTCCAGCGCCCCCTCCCCGCGGTTGAGGAGGGCACTTGCCCTTTCAATCCGCCTAGCCGAAAAGATAGTCAACAGCCGAGGGCTTCGGGATGTTGTCAGGTCCTGGAATCATGTTATGAAGCTCCAATTGACAATTGCTGATTATTTGTTGCATATATAAATATAACATAATATATATATATATATATATATATATATATATATATATATATATATATATATATATATATATATATATATATATATATATATATATATATAACAGAGGGAGAGAGGGCCCGAATCAGAAACAGGGATGGACGGGTTAGGGCAGGCAGGCGTCGGTCCAGCGAGCAGGGGTTCGGCAGTCGGCGAGTTCAACGGTAGATCCTTGGTCGGCGGCGGGTTAGCCCGGAGTTGGCGGCTGGTCGCATTTGGCTTGACATCGGGCATCGTCAATGCAGAGGGTTATCCGGATTGGTGTCGAGTTTGAGGCGACGGTGAAGAGCAGGATGAAGGCTAGGGTTGGAAACTCGACCTGCTTGATTGTAGAGGAGTCTTGGTCGGAGTTGAATGGCGCAAAGAAGACGAGCCCGACGAGCTTCAGCGGGAGCAGAGGTAAGTCACCTAATTTCCTGGCGATTTCCTACGGCTCTTAGAGTGTATGAGTGTGAATGCCTTCTATCATGTGAGGAAGTTTTGTCGTGAGGAGTGATGGTTTGTGAGGTCATGGGTGATCGTGGGGTTGACGGTTGGGTCTGAATGGAGGTTTTAGGTCAACAATGGTGAAATAGATAGGGATATTATTAGTAGAATTCAAGTTACATGGTTTAAGTGGAGGAATGCATCCGGCTTGTTGTGTGATTGAAAAGTCAACCTCAAACTTAAGGGAAAATTCTATAAGATGGTGGTGAGATTTGCAATGCTTTATGGTGCAGAATGTTGGTCATTAAAAGAGAAGCAAAATATTGAGTTAAGTGTTTCAGAGATGAGGATGCTCAAGTGGATGAGTGGCTTTACTCTTAGAGATAGGATATGAAATGAGCATATACGTGAAAAGGTTGGAGTAGCTCTAGCGGAAGATAATATTAGAGAGAATCGCCTAAGATGGTTTGGTCACATAAAACGGCGGTCTTCTGATGACCCGATTAGGAAAGTTGATGTATTATATTTGACTTATGTTAAGAAAGGTAGAGGAAGACTTAAAAAGACTTTGTTAGAAAATATTAGAAATGACATGTCTTTATTAGATTTAAATGAGAATTTGATTCTTAACATGACACAATGGAAAAAAAGGATTCATGTAGCTGACCCCACATAGTGGGATAATGGTTTATTGTTGTTGTTGTTGCAGCTTCCCCAAGTTGATTCTATTTCTCTTCTGTAGGCATTTTCCTTCTGCCAAATCATCCTTTATCCCTAAATCATCCTTCACTTGTACCAGCATCTTCCTCTTGGACTTGATTTGTTATCTCACTATCTCATTCATCATAATGACATAAACCTCATCATATGATCATACAACAACAATAACAAGTCTTTATCCTATTAAGATGCTATTTTATAAAAAGAACATTTAAAAATAAATAAGACACTATTTTATAAATGTTGACAACAAACTTATCAACAGAATATTGGAATCAAAATACTTACAATCAGGGATGGTTATCAAAAGATCAAAAACAAAAAATACAGTAATAAGCAAGTTAATATATGTGCACTTCATTCATTATAATTTTATATAGAGGCAGTATTATGTATAGAAATCATTTTAAAAAAAAATAAGTACCAAGCTCTATAAAGACACATCTTTAAAGCTACTTAGGATGAAAACAATAAAACATAATAAGCAATCATTGGAATTAAATCTATACCTCAACGACTGGTTTGGCAACAACCTCATAAACACGTTTTTGTGAGGCTGATTCAGTAAGCACTTCATCAAATTCATATGTTTCTGACTCCCAATTATTTTTACGGAGCTTTAACCTTTTAAGCTGCATGATAGCAAAATATAAAGAAAACTTTAATATTGAATATATTAAATGCAAACCAAAGATTTTCTTTTCACATCTCGTAAAAAGGTAAATGTTCGTGAAAGAACCTCGGACTGTAATTCAACACAATCAGCAAAATCAGCATCAGCTACCAACTCCTCTGAATTCTGAGGCCTAAGTCTTACAGCAACTCGAACTCTCCCTGGGACTGACAACAGGATGAGAAACAGGAACCTTGATCAACATAAAGGCAACCAAAACAAATTTTAAATATTTAATAATTTTTTCCTGTTTTTAAGATGCATATCAAACTTCAGTGAAGCTTCCAATATAAGTGTGGTTATCTTCAATCCAACAACATTATTGCAAACAAAGCTAAGACTTATAAATAACATCATGATTAAGAGCGCTTGCAAATGGCATATTTTTTGTTCACATATTCCAATAAAAATTCCCAGAAGCCATGGCAGAGCTCCAAACACTAGATATTCTTGATAAATCTAGTCAATGATGTTAGCCGTCTTAGGCATTGTTGGAAAATGTTGTTCTGTGAGATTCGATATGAAATGAAGTCACCGCTGCTCTTTCGGAGATGAATCAATTGCTCAGCATGTATAGTGCATATAACCACTGCAGCATATCGCTCGTAATAACATATTCATCACACACAAAATTTCATACACTGGAATTTTTAGAAGTAAAACAGCTGAAGAACATTACTAACAAGGCCTTCGTGTAGTTAAAATCTGTCTCAGATCCAAATTAATTCTAATGTCATTTCTTAAATAGGATGGCCAAAATTAATTCTTTTCTTTGTAATCCCTTGCTACTATAATAAATTTTACTTGTTATCCATGGCCAATTCCTCACAATGGATTCAATGAATTATTACTTGTTGAGACAATTAATGGCAAGGACATGTCATGTGGGAGAGGATGATGCCATGGCTTAATGCTGATCCGACTACCTGTCATCAAAGAATTTAGATTAAATTATGGGGATTGTGCATATGAGAGAATATAGAAACAGGCATACAGCAAGTGTGATCAGTCCGCATGCCCCAACTGAATAGTGGTAGGACTGGCTTAAACCACAGTTCCTATTGAGTGGCCCTAAGAAACTACATGAAGGTTAACCCCAATTTTGTCCCCATTAAAAAAAAGTTTCAATTATACCACAGGATTTTATGAACAAAAACAAGGATGAAATCAATATAAACATAGGCAATTTAAAGATAAAAGAATCAAGTTGTAGCCTCCGCAACAACTTTTTAAGATATTTAAACTGAGAATTTTTACATAACAATAAAAAAATCTTTAGTTAACCATAGATCCATGATTCTTGAGGAAAATCATGAGTTCAAGAAATTACGAAAAAAATATACAGTTTATGTAAAGTGTGGATGATCAAGAACAATATTTAGATTCCAATAACAACAATTCTAGGATGTATGTTCGAAATAGTTTATTATAGAACATTCATTTTTTTATTGAGATGTGCAAGAATACAAAAAGGTATGATCTTCAGCTAGACCGTATAAGGCATTCTAATGATCATTGTATTAGTAATCAAATTAAAAAATTAAAGATTATTAGAAGAAAATAAATTCCAAATAATTTAGACCTTAAGCCAGTCAATGTTCTCGAAGGAGACCTCCTTTAGCCCAGGCTCTTTTCCTAAATACGTGCAAACAAGAAAAAAAAAACAATGTCAAGGCCCTAACTGAGAAGGACCTCCAAGACTCAAATTAGTAAATGAGCCAAAAGGTAACGATAAGTCTAAACTAATTTAGCAGCGCTCCATTAAGGAATGAAAAAAAGGATCAGAACCTTTCCGAGCCCCCTTGGAGATATTTTTAAACTCATGGATAAGTGTGTTTTGGTACTTGGATGATTTATACAATGGTTAGATGAGCCAAGCGACCTTGGAGATTCATGTCAAACCAAAATTCCTTTGATCAAGGGAAATTTCATCATTCAATCGATTGAATAGTGGAGAATGAAACCCCATCAACTCTAAAAATCATGTCAAACTAGCATGCCCTTGCCGCAATGAACGGTTCAATGGGATCTCAGAAATTCAAAATTAGTGTTGATGGAGATCTATGTAAGATGATCGTATCAATATCAATGACTCAAGGATTGTCACCAGTGAAGAAATGAAATTGATGACCGTATTTGACCAAAATGTTGGATTAGTTGGCATAGTTTCATGCTTATCTAGGGCTACTACAAAGGAGTCTCATAAAAAGTTGGATTAATGATAAGGAACTATATAATATAGCAATAGCATAAATGACAATGAACTATATATTTTACAATAATATGAGTCTTAAAAAGCAGTGTAAAATAAATAATATATGTATTTTATAATATCCATGATAATCTGGCCATTGCTCATTTTCTAAACTTCATAAAAAACATTATCATCAAGAAAGAAAGAATATCCAAGCTACGCTCACACAAACCATAATTTCCCTTATCCTTATAAAAAAAAGTTCAATGAAACCACATGCAGCTAAATTTACATCTAACATAATATTAGCCTAAATCCTAAGTTCAAAATTACCAAGCCTACCAAAGAGAAAATATCAATATCTTCATCATTCATCGTTCCCGTCGGTCTTCCTTCAATATTTCTAAAACAAATTTAAAGTATCTTCGTTCTCCTGTTTCCAGCATTTCGATTAAATTTCTTCCTTGTGTTCTAGTCCGATGAAAAGAGGAAAGGGTAAGAAGGAAAGCCTTCCTTGCCATCTCCAAACATAAAATTCCGCCAGTTGCTATCGGGTTTCTCGGGCTGGGTTGGTTTGAAGAAAAAAAATATATCTATTCAATTTATCACCCTGATATTGACTAGTTTCCAGATGTAATAATTTCCCCCAAAGCATTGATAAGCACGAACATGCACTGTTGCAATCAAAGGATGAACTCAACAAACGATTTCCCTAAAGCAGATTTTTATGACTGAAGGGCAACACACACCCGTTTTCATTCACCTCCAACAGTAACTCGGGTACATTGTGCGCATGAAGTTTGGAAATATTTACCTTAAAAATATCTCATATGTCAACTTAACTAATTCATGGTTGCATGATTTGCATCTGCAGCCTCAGATTGAACTCAATTGATGTGTTTAAAATCGTCAAACCTGTTCCTTCTAAATTCCGCGTCAGACACAAGCCAGGCTCTTCGATTTTATCCAAAAGTCCTACCCTACCACAACATTCCAGTATTCATCCACAACGACACGACTCCCTACATCAAGAGAATATCTAAGGATTTACTTAGAGCTTTAATCTCCAAAAACAAGAGCAATGCCCCCAAAACGCAAGCCATCATAGGCAAGCCGACCGAACCGCTCTAAGCGCCCACAGATCCTGCATGAACCTAGCTAAAATCACACCAACGAAGCAATCCGCAAGATTATCCAACCAAGAAATACGTAAACTATCTACAGGGTCGTCTATTAACCAGATCTCAAAGCACTATGAGCTTAAAAGGACTAAAGAGGTACACTGACCTCCGGCGTCATCCTTGGCGATGAGCGGCACAGCGCTACTGCGGCGGACGTTAGCGCCACCTCCGGCGGCAACACGTGACTTAGCAGTGGGCTTGGGAGTGGTGTAGGTGGAGGAAGTTGAGCGGTCGGGCTTAGTTGTCTTGGGAGTTCCGTTCCTGTAGCTACCGGAAGCCATGGAGATCAGGAGCAGAGGAAGAGCGGTAGAAGAGAGCAGATAGGGACGCAAGAACGGAGAGTAGACGCTCGTCGTGCATCAACCCGAGCTACACGGCTGCAGGTACAAGCTGACAGGGAAAGGAGACCGAGCTCTAAGAAGTATTTTTAGGCTACCAGAGTCCAGACCATCCGCTTTCTCGCCTTTTTTTATTAGTGGGTGGGCTCTAAATCTAAGATTTTTTTTTTTTAATCCGGCCTTCACTTGCTAGGAGGGAAAATTTTTCGAACTAGTGATCTAACTAAGATTCTAAGTTCTAGATGGTATGCATGTGGTAATATTTCATTTAATTTTTTTATATAAATTTAAGCCTCATAAGTCTTTAAGAGGATTAATTATTCTATGCGGGTGTCAAATACTATCTGGAGGCCAATCAGAATGCTCCACGTCACTCATTGCTCGGTATTGTGGCTGGATACGCTCAGTACCGCGGCACGGTACTGCTAATATGGCGCATTATAATTGGTCTTCAGACAGCGTTCTGTTTCCGATCTCCACACAGAATAAATTCTCTTTTAAGGGACACCATCTCTAATAAAATTGCATGCTACAACTTTTTGAGTGGCGATGATCATCTATAACTTTACCCACAAACTTACATGCAATGAACTTCTACTTGACAATATAGTCTCACAAATTATAGACTTCTTCCAAAATCCTTAGCTTGTAGGCCAACATCTCCATGACTTATCGCATCTATATAACACTTATTGACATCTCGAGCATCCATACACCTAGCTTTCATGTTTATCTGATTATCTAATACATGTACGACAAAATTCTACCGCATTCATGCCTACTTCTGATGCACCCATATGACTACCAATTCTTTTATAATGTTGATTTTTTGTGCATAAACAGCATTTGTATGCATTCAAATCATATTTTTTCATAGGGGGATATTGTAAGATCCATCTTTCTTAATTTATTGAGCCTCAACATTTATTGCACAACATTGAGACTCGACATCATGATTATAAATTCATTTATGTAAAGCTAGAAGGCATCTCTTATCTAAAGAGTATAAACCGTGACTTGAGCCTTTCTCCATATATGTTCTCTTAGATTTAGGCATTTAGGAGAGTGTTTATCTAATTTTATATTTTCTCTCTCACATCTGCTTTCATCCTTTCCATATCAATTGGTAGAGAGAGGAAGAAAAAAAACCAAAGTTTTGTAGAGGATTACAATCCTCTAGTCTCGTGAAACTAAAAATGACATCTTTAACAACTTTAATGCCAGCATTATGACATAAGATAATTGTAATCACATTATCTCTTATGATCTAGATAAATGTTGTCATGATAAGTGGGACATCATAGAAGACCGAGCCATCAACTCCCCAAGAGGATGATCAGCGCACAATCCCATCAACTCCCCAGGAGGATGATATCAGCGTCAGGCTTTAGATTTAATGCAGCCTACTTAAGATCTATAAATAGCTCTAACACAGAGACGTAACGTAAGAGAGTTAGGGCATTCCATTTAATAAAATGCAATATTAATATAGGAAATGCTAAAGCTTTCCTCATCAATATAAATCTCAATCTAAAATATGACCTCAAAATATAGGAAATGTTAAGCTTTAAAAGTAGAGGATTGTGGACATGGCCACGTGATAGTGGCAATAATAAATGGAATGGGAGAGATGATAAAAAATCTAACCTTCAAAAATATGACATATTCACTGTATGATTTAGAGAAGCAATGATGCTATGCAAGTTAGTGCAATCAATCATAAAGCTTTTCCTTTTTCTCTTGCACTTTTTTGACTCAATCAGTGACATGCATGCATTCGTGTTCTTGTGGATAGGAGTTCTCCACATTTTCAAAATTAATTATTTATGTTTAATTATTATTATTAACTTATTATTATTATTTAATGTAGCCTAATTTGAGCAATATCCTTCACAGTTCACACCTATATAAATGTCTCTTGTTAGGCCTTTGTGAGGTCTTATTTATCTTCAATGGTGGAGTGAGGCTCATCAAATATTCTCTAATATTAAAAGCCAATAGAACTTCATCATGCTTGCACGAGCAGGCATCTATCATAGCTGCATCATTTTGAAAAATATTAAAAAAAATAAATATTTTACCAAATTTAATCATTGACCAAACTGTTGTGACACTTATAATTTCTTGTTTATGATAGTAGCATTAGTTATATATATATATATTGCATGTATCAGGAGCATTATAGAAATATGAATAAGAAATAATATAACTATTATATTATATTATTATTAGGGTTATTAGCAATTGAATTAATAAATATGTAGAAGCATTTCTTAAGCATAGGCTACTTAATAGATCTGATGTTAGGTGTTGAGTCTTCTCATAAGTTACCAACTAAAAAAAAAATACTCAAGACATTATGATCAATTTTTTGTTTAAAATGGATATAATATAAAATGTAAATAATTATATATGCATATATTATTTTGATTTCAAAATAAATATATGTTTTTTTTATGGATCAAAATATTATACTTTAAATATTTAGCAGCCTGAAAGATATTTTTATAAAATTACATAATCAAGTGGAGGTCCTAAAGTTGATGAATGAGTGATTGAGAAGTTTTGACGTTTATCTCTTATGTGCCAACCCCGGCTTAAATACATTAACAATTAACAACTAATAAAATAAAGCATCTTAAATAAGCATATTCATCTATCACTTTCTTAAGAGAGATAAATTATTATGTGTGAAGGCTGGACGTAGCTCTACGTCCAGAGACGAATCAGATGCAAAGCCACATCAGCGGTATCGAGCAGTATTGAGCCGCGGTAACGAGCAGTATCGAAGGTGCATTCTGATTGGCCTTCGGATGGCATTCGGCGTCCGCACAGAATAATTAATCGTTATGGGAGCCCTTTTCTCACCTAACTTAATGCAAGTCACCATTAATTTGAACATTCAATGGCATAAACAATATGCCTTTTCAGGGTATGTTTGGGAGGACTACAACTTTATATAAAGTTGATTATAAAGTTGTTGTTGGAAAATAATTTATTTATTTTTGTTGTAAAAATTTACTGTACTCATAGAAAAATTTAGAAAACAGTGATAAAATAGCAAGTAAATAGTAGTAAAATGAAATTGTAGCGATAAAAATATCCCAAACAACCCTTAAATTTAGAAAAAAAAATGTAAAAAATGTGTTTGATTGTTCTTATATTAACTATATTATGATGAATTTAAAATTAATTAAATATATTTTAATACTAGTGCTGTATATAAATAATTAAAGAAATATTTTTAAATCTAAGTTACATGATTAGATATTTTATATGAATTTAGAATGCATCCCAACTAAGAAAAAAAAATCATTGCATTTGCTTTATGGTCAACTAAATAATTTTAAAATTTTTTAAATATATCATTTCAATATTGCATATGTGTATAATTAAAAAAATTAAATTTAAAAAAAAAAACATGAAAAGAAAGTGTGGGTGGAACACATCTTTATTTTACCTTTTAGTACAATAATTTTGGTGTTTGGGTTTCTGTGTTTCAAATGTAAAATATTTTGAAATATTTCATTTTAAAAATTTGGAAGTCATATCAACCACCCTGTCATGTTTGATTATTTTAATTTTATTATGATAATATTTTAATTTTTGATTTATCCATAAATTCGTGAAATTTAACTATAAGTTTTGCTATTTATTTAAGGTAAATATAATTTATGTAATTTGTTATTGGTAGTGGTGTCAATTTTTGACACGACCCGAACTCGACCCGGAAAAATCCAAGTTAGGGTCAACCCCGACCTGAAACGGGTTTGGTTCGGGTACAACAAATCAACCCGTTTTAAAAATCGGGTCGGGTCGAGTTGACCCAGCAACCCAAAAATGACTCGAAAATGACCCTAAATTGACACGAAAACTCTTATTTGACTCGGAAATCCGAGATTGCCCAGTTTTTTGACCCGGTTTTGACTTGAAAATCGAAGATTGACCTGATTTTGACCCAAAACCTACCAATTTTAGGTCAACTTCGGATCATTCGTGTCGGTTCGGGTCCGGAAACCTGACCCGTTTTTTAAAAAACGGGTCGGGTTAGGGTTGACCCGAACAGTGCCGGGTTCGACACGAACCTGACCCGTTGACCTAAATTGACACCCCTAGTTATTGGTTAATAAATTCAATTATTTCACAACTAATTGTGCCATATATTCATGTGTATCCACATATCCATAAATTCGGTTCAAGTTCAGTTGGCCTTGTTCAAGCTAAATCAAACGAATTCAAGCCAAGATAATAAAATTTACTTGATCTCAACTCGATAATGGCTTTCCAGCTTACAGCAGTACTTGCTTCAAGCAAGCGATTATGATTTAACAACTCAACTTGTCATGCAAGTATGGCCAATTAGTCATTCCTAGCTTCTATTATCTATGTTGTCATCCCTGATAACTGCTTAAGGAAAAACAACTTATCAAGATAAACTATTGATCGCCTACACAAATATACGACTATTAATTAATACACATGACACGTCATCAAAAAAATTTCTTGATCGGGCACCAATCTCAATGCACTAATCAAGCTGGAAACTTCCGAAATAAAAATTGGGACCATCCAAAGTTCCAAACTCAGATTTCAGAAACTTATAGTCGAACTGAGCGTCTCGAGAATACAAACCCAATGACACCAAATCCAACCCAATCCGAGCCCAAACGGGTCCAAATCAAGGGTTATAAGCACTGTTGGAAGTTTCAAACCACAATTTGGATTACCAAATGATTTCCAAACATAACATGCTTATAGTCAAATTGAGCGGCTCTACGAGACGAATCCAACAAGCCCAAGATCACTGAATTCCGACATCACTAAGAAATTCAAATGTCCATCAAACGGTCCATGATCAAGGGATTCAACATCGACCGTTCATCCAACCACTCACCTTTTACCCTTGATGTCTCACCTATTTACGGGCCACACCACTCCATAAATCTATAAATAGACCCCTCCTTTATCTTGAAAGGGGATCCCAAGCTACATAATTCAATAGAGAGATCAGAGATCGCTCTTGCCTCTTGCTCCTCGACCATAGCCTAAGTTCCGACGGACCATCGTCTGACGTCGTTGCTCCACCAAACCACCACTTGAGGTCCTCACCCTCGCCGGACCATCACTTGAGGCCCTCACCCTCGCCAGACCACCACTTGAGGCCCTCACTCTCGCCGCATCACCACTTGAGGCGCTTACCTTCGCTGAACCACCACTTGAGGCCCTAAGCTCCATCAAACCACTACTTACGGCTCTCACCTCCGCCAAACTACCACTTGAGGCCCTGAGCTCCACCGGACCACTCCCTAAGGCTCGAAGTTTTGTCAGACCATCACCTAAGGGCCTGAACTCTGTCGAACCACCACATAAGGGCCTGAGCACTACTAGAAAACTAACTAACGCCCTAACTTCCAAGTGATGCCAGATTTGACACTAAACTTCAATCATACGGTTGACATTTGTAATCTGATCGACCTTAAAGACGAGTCAGCCCATTGTACTCAACTAAAATTATAGCTGAATCTTTTCAACAAGGCTAGGCCTCGTGGTTTTTCCCCTTTCCAGGATTTTCCACGTAAAAAATATTGTCTTCTCTGTGTGTGAGCTGGATATCCGTGCAACGCTAAGACGTACGCCGCATATATTCTAGCCCGCAACAACACATTAAACCAATGATTTATTAGAAGCTTGACATATACCTTCACTATGTTAGATAATCTAATCTGAATACACAAAGATTGTATTTTTCTCTTATTTTTCTATATTCATATATGTAATTAATTCATATATAGAGAGCCAAGGGGTAAGCTTAATTTATGCAATTTTTATATAAGACAACATTTTTTGCACTCAGAGCTTTTTTTTTTTTTTCCCTCCTCCTATTTATTTAAGACTACTTTTTCTCCTCTCTCTATTTCTGCCCACAGCTGTAGGGCCCACCCTTCACTACTCGTCTTCGCTCAGGAGTCACCACTATTATTATGCTTCACATTATAGTCATTTTACTTTAAATTAGATAAAAAAAATATTTATTTGCATTTGTTATATATTCATCCAAATTATTCTAAATAATTAACCACATTGTCTTTTTTACACTATTTTTCTTTACTCAATATTTTTTAAAAATAAATTAAACTCCCCCTAAACTATAAATAATAGCATAACATAATAAAAAATAACAGCACTAAATAACCTCATTGTCTAAGAAGTTCTTAGTCATCACTCAATCAATATCATTGCTTGTGATGATGCCGTAAAAGCAGTGCAAAATAAAAAAAAACACATAGAAGTTTCTATCTTCTCCCCTTCAAAACTGTCTGACTAATCTTTAAGATTAGCCACATAATCATACAATATTGAGGCAAAAAAATAAAATAATTCTAAATTTCTAAACTTTTCCTTAAGCAGGTTACGTTAAGGTTTCGTTTGGAATAGATTTCTTATTAATTTCTAAAAAAGCTTTTTAGCACAAAAAATTTTGAATTTGAAATTTTTATACTAAAAAATTTGTTTAGAAAACATTAAGAAAGCTATCCAAAACAAAGCCTAATTTTATATTGGGCGTCTTGGTTTGAAAAGGGTCTACTTAATTGGCTTAAATCCATTTTTCTGGATAATTGATTGTTTAATTACAATATTGATTAACCCAAAGACAATCCTATGCTTACTTTGATCTCCAAATCAATTAACTAATTAAATATTAGAGTAAATTGTGATCTATTAATTATAATTAATCAAAATTTAAGTCTTATCTACTTTTAAAATTTAAATTTAAATTTTCACATCAAATATTCATTTATTTTCCTTCTCAAATGTATGAAATAAGATCAACCAGTGTGGCAGGGCTGTCAAAAGGAGTTAACGTGTCAATTTCAGGTCTGGATCAAAATTGTCCCCACCCTAATCTAATCCGTTAAATAAATGTGCTAAAAAGAGGAACTTGAACATGACTCACTAGCAACCCGAAAGGCCCGAACTTATAACTATAAAGTTTATGTTGTTTGATCAAACACAAGAGGATCGTACCCTCAAGCAAAAGCAGATTCATTGGTCAACCTGAACCCGATCTATCTAATAAACATATTTGAATTCCAAATCCGAACCCGATCAATTTAGTAAACTGATCAACCCGAATTAAGGGTGTCAATTTTTGACACGACCAGAACCCGATCTGGAAAAATTTGGGTTATAGGGTCAACCCAGACCCGAAACGGGTCGGGTTCGAGTTCAACAAATCAACTTGTTTTAAAAATCGGATCAGCTTCGGGTGACCCAGCAACCCGAAAATCCAAGATTGGCCCATTTTGACCCGATTTTGACCCGAAAATCAAAGATTGACCCAAAAACTAGCAATTTTAGGTCAACTTTGGGTCATTCATGTCGGGTCGGGTTGACCCAGACTCGAATCTAATCGGGTTCGGGTCCGGAAACCTGACCCGCTTTTAAAAATGGGTCGGGTTCGGGTTGACCCGAATAGTACCGAGTTTGACCCGAACCGACCCGTTGACCCGAATTGACACCCGTAGCCCGAATCCAGATATGAATTCATTTATTGAAACTCGTCATATTTGATCGAGGGCTTTCACACTCAATAAAAAAAAAAATAAAAGATTTGTAGCACTTGAAAATATAAAGTGATGCTATCCATCATACTCTACATAACAATATATCATTTGGCCTACACTGTTATCTCTCTCAACGTCCTTTTATATACCAATTTCATAAAAGTTCATGCTTTAGGAGCCCACTTCACATGGCTGTGTTGGCCGTATTATTCTCAGGCTGAAAGCATTGAAGAACATTTCTTCCATGTCATATGCCCCACTCTTTTTTAATCTTTAATTTATAATGATTTCCCCCTTTTTATGCTGCCTAATTAACTTTGTAATGGCCGATTTTTTTATGGCAAATGAAGTTGAAATTCTTTGGTGCTTTAAGGAACCAATGGTTAATGATGTTCGAATGTCTATAAAGATTAATGGATGAAATTTCACTCTTTGCTTGCTTTTAGAAGAGAATTGACTTAGATTAAGGCTTCGTTTGGGATGGCTTTCTTCCTGCTTCTTAAAGCGACATTTTAGCACAAAAATATGTAAAGAGAGAATTTTATTAGAAGAGAGAGAGAGAGAGAGAGAGAGAGAGAGAGAGAGTAACTTCACCTAGTAAAATAAAATATATTAGAATACATGCACAAAAAGAGAACAACATAAATATAATGGCCTTGTCACTCTTACATCCCAACAATGAATAGTGTTGATAGGTCACATAAAAACTACCTTCATTGGATATGAGTCTTTTGAAGTAGTAAGCATTCAAAATTTAGCTCTAGACTATCCAAACTCCAATTTTAGAATACTTATTGTCAAATTGATCAGCTTGATGAGATGAACCCAATGGCAAAAAAAAGTGATGCGATTCTAGCATAAATCAAATATTTAATGCATAGTTGAAAATTTTGAAATATTAATTGGAGGATCAAATGATCTCCGAGTTTTACACGCTTATGGTTGAGTCAAGCTTTTCAACAATACAAATCCAACAAGCTCAAGATCACTTAATTATGAAAAAAAGTAATCTATGATCAAGGAATTAATAGTTGTCATGTGATGTAGTGTTCCGAATTTTGGCAATATGTATGAGTCAGTTACTTTTAAAATTCATATATAGACCTACATCTCTGCATGAAGAGCTCCCCCTTCACTTGAGATTTAAGAGACCTTAGAGATTTAATGAATCCTAAAGCTTTACTTGAGCATCACTATTGTACCATATTTGTTAGATCACCATCTTCAGACCACTGCCTCATCGCTGCCATTAGACCATCCACTTAAATATCGCTATTGAATCATTGTCGCCAGACCTCCGTTGTTAGAACACCATCGTCAGATTGTAGCTACCCAACCACTGTCGTCAAACTTTATCTCTCAACCGCTGTTATAAGACCACCATTGCTGGATTTCCACCAATAACATCATCGTTAAACCAATGTTGACATTGTTGAACACTGTCATTGTATTGCTCCACCAAACCACTATAATCATACTGCTACCTCCATACAACTATCATTGAACCACCACTACAGTTCGACCATCATCGTTAGACCACTATCTTCGCCAGATTGCTATCAATAGACCGCTGCCCTCGGCAACTATCATCAAACTATTGCCATTGTTGGACCACTATCATTAGACTATCATTTCCCAATGACAGCCATCATACCATCGCCATATGATTGCCTATACCAAACCATCATTATTAGACTGTCATTGCCCAACCATCAAGATTAGACTAGCACCATCACCAGTTGATCACCATGGTTAGATCATCACCACACGACCACCATTGTCAAATCATCACCACCCAACCACCATCATTAAACTAGCACCATCGCTGGACCATCGCTATTAGACCATTGTCACCCGACCTCCATCATTAGACTACGACCTCCCGACCAACATTGCAAACCATTGTCACTTGACCAAATCCATACAAACACCTCTCATCCTCTATTGACTTTGCAAAATTTTATGCCAACCATAAATATGTTTGTAATACCGTCTTCTCTAGTTTGGAGGACAAACAAATATTTGTAAACAATGATTGCATCATGAAATTATCTTAGCAAGTTGGTCCCCGTGATTTTTCCCGTACCCGAGTTTTTTATGTGAAAATGAGCGTCTCCCATGCTCTTTTTATTTGTTTATGTGAGATCTTCATGCAATACTAGGACAAAGAACTCTCTCTAATGTCACTAATTTTCTACCACACGACGAGTGTACTTATAAAGTCTATTTATAAGAAAAAAAAAGAGCAATAAAGGAATATTAATTGAACAAAATCTCCTCAACAATGTGAGAATTTCATAATAATGAATAGTGAAGATAGTTATTATACATGATTTTAAATATATTATATCATATATAGTAATACTTTGATAAATTCCAAGACATGTCAATAATATCAACTTATGTTTAATATTTAAAATCACCCCAAATGATGAGATTTGATTATGATATTATTTAGTTGCTAGATTATGAACCCAATTAATATTATTGATACGTCATCACAAATTTATCTTGATCGGGCACGAATCTCGAGGCAAAAAGTTATTTGGAAACTTCAAAGATTAAGTTCAGGAGCATATGAACTCCGATTTCAGCGAGCTTATAGTCAAACTGAGCGTCTCGGAAATACGAACCCAACGACACCAAATTCAACCCAATCCGAGCCCAAATGGGTCCAAATCAAGGACCCGAAGCGCTGTTGGAAGGTTCAAACCACAATTTGAGTTACCAAACGGTCTCCGATTTTAACGAGCTTATACTCGAATCGAGCGGATCGACGAGAAGAATCCAACGAGCCCAAGATCGCTGAATTCCGACATCATTAAGACCTCCAAATGTCCAACGAATGGTGCACAATCGAAGAGTTCAATATCGGCCGTCCATTCAAACCACTCCCTATTCGCCCATGATCTCACACCTATTTACAAGCCATGCCACTCCAGAAAAACTATAAATAGAACCCTCATTCTTCACAAAGGGGACTCAAGGGAAGAGAGAGAAGAAGAAGAAAAGAAGGAAGAGAAGGAAGAAGCTCCTCCTCGACCACCGCCAGAGCTCTTCCCGCCGCCTGAAGACGCCGGAACTCTGCCGGATTTTCGGGAAACGCCGGGAATTTGCAGAACTTTGTAACTTTGTGAGAAGTTGATTGTAAATTGGTCGTCTTGATTTGTAAGACGGATCAACCTTTGTACTTCAAACAAATACTAGTGGAACTTTACAACTGGGCGAGGCCTCGTGGTTTTTTCCCTCTTTCGGGTTTTCCACGTAAAAACCTTGGTGTTCATTTCTCTTTTTTGTTTGTGTGCTGAATACTCGTACAACGCTCGGACGCGAATTAACAAACTCTACCGCCGCATATATTCTAGCACACTACAATTATAATCAGCAACTTTTATAAGAGCTGAAATATCATATATCCTTACAGTTAATATTGATAAACATATCATTTGCAAGAAAGGAGAAATAAGATACTAATAGTGGCAAGGAAACTAATAAAATGTGGTGGTTCATGAGGATTGGAAGAATAGGCTAAGATTTTCAATATTGTTGTTGGCCTTTACAAACTATGCAAGGAGAGCATGTTTGAGAACATATAGAGCTTGTCAAAGCCAACAATTCTTATTTGATGAAACATCAAGACCAAATGGTGAGAGGAGGTGAATAACACATAAGATTAACTTAGGCTTCGTTTGTGATGACTTTCTTACTAAATTTTAAAGCAATTTTCTAGTATATAAAGATTTCTAGTTCTCAAAATTTTTGTACAAAAAAACTATTTTATAAAGCAATAAGAAAGTTGTCCCAAATAAAATCCTAGTGAAGAAAATGTTAAATTTATAGACAATTTATATGAGAAAAGGTTCAATGATGCTATGATATAAGATCTCAATAATTATAGTTCTCAAGTTTAAGTTGAAGCCCAAGAAGCATATGAGCTTGAAGAAGAACAAAACAAACACAATCAAAACTCAATAAGTAGTGTAATCAAGGATTTTATTATACATAGCTAGCTCTACATGCTTTAAGATAAAATTATATAGTTGTATATTATATGTATGTTAAGAACAAATTATATACTATCAAGTACTTGAAATAAAAATTATAAGCGAGTACATATGAGATTTTTTTTGGGATGAATTTCTTAATGATTTGTTAACTTTTTGTAAAAAACAACTTCTTACAACAATTTTTTTTTTTTAAAAGCATCAAAGAAATAATGATCAAATAAAATTTATAATCATGATCTGAGAACAAAACAATAATAATGATATTTTTGATGTGTCATGCCATAATTTTCTCCGCTCTTTCAGGGAGAGAGATTGGATTCTTTGATGCCCCGCATCTCAGTGCAGTATCTTCTTTCATCTCTTTGTGGTCTCCTCGACCAATGTTCTTCCTCCGAAATACTAGCGTCAGCTCTGCTCGCCCAGCTAACAAAAATCGGTTTCCTTCACAAGAATCTGCCTGTCAGCCATCTCTACTCCGTTTTCTTCGCCGCCGGGGATGTAACCCCATGGAACGCCCTCATCGCTGCTCTGTCACGCCATGGATTTCCCGTTATCGCCATCCAGGCCTTCTCCCTTATGCACCGCATTGCCCTACCACTCGAATCATATTCTCTCTGCAGCGCCCTCTCCACTGCTTCCTCGCCCCAAGCAAATGCCCTCAACCTGGGCAAGCAAATTCACGCTTATGCCTTGAAGTCAGGAGAGATGTCCAGCATTTTCCTGGGTGGCGCCCTTATCGATTTCTATTCCAGAACGGACGATATCCAAGGTGCTCACCAGGTGTTTGATGAAATTCCTGTTAGAAATACTGTCTGTTTGAATGCTCTTTTAAATGGTTATGTTGAAAAAAAACTATGGATGGAAGGCTTGTCTTTGTTTCGGATCTTTTATAGCTTGAGGCTTGATCCAGATGATCGTACCATTTCTGCTGTTCTCAGAATTTGTGCAGAAATGTCTTTTAGTCGGCTAGGAATGCAATGCCATGCCCATTTAGTTCGTAGGATTAGTGGTGTGGAGAAAGATGTATTTTTGTTAAGTTCCTTAGTTGAGATGTATGGGAAGTGTGGCCTTGTAGGCAAAGTTCACTTTGTTTTTAGGATGTTTGATCATGCGGCAGGGGAAGGAAGAAGAGATGTTGTGCTTTGGACATCACTGTTGAATGCCTATGGCCGGAATGGGCTGTTTGATGAAGTAATCTCAACATTTGAGGAGATGTTGGTTGAAGGGACAGAGCCAGATGAGATTGTGATGTTAGCTGTCCTCTCTGCCTGTGCTCGCTCCGGCAATGTCATGAAAGGTCTTCTCTACCTTGAATCAATGGTGAAAGAATACAAACTGGCACCGAGGCATGAACATTATAGCTGTGTGGTTGATTTGCTTTGTCGGGCCGGTGAACTGGGGAAAGCCTGGGAATTTGTTGATGAAATCGCATCAGAGGATAGTGGTAATGGCGGAATAATGTTTGCTGTTAGTGCTTGGGGTGCCATACTAAGTGCTTGCCGTGATTCTGGAAATGTCAAGATTGGTAAGCTTGCTTTTCAGAGGGCTATTCAGTTGGATCAGGATAATGTTGGAATGCATGTAGAGCTCTCAAATTTGTATGCCAGAGTTGGTATGTGGGATGAGCTTGCAGAACTACGGAATTTCATGGTGGATAAGGGAATCAAGAAAGATATTGGCTTTAGTAGATTGGAGATCGGGAACTAGGTTGCTGTAATGATGAAGAGGGATTCTCTTGAAGAGGCTTGCCCCACTTAAATGTTCATCCATGCTCAGGAAGTGTTTACTAGTTTGTGTTGATTGGTATAATTTGGGGTTCTGATTAGCCTTACTGTTGGAGTTGATGGGGTATGAAGCTGAGCTGCATGGAAATTAAACTGCAATAATAATTTTTTTCTATAAAACACATTTGATCTTGTTGGGTCCGTCGAAGATACTAAGACCATGCCATAGATACGGATCAAGCTCCAAGAGTACTGATGATTGAGCAAGGTATAACTCATTTGTGCTATATAAGATTCGGCTATTGGGCTGTTTGAGCTTTTTGGTGTAAGCAATACACAACTGTGTATTAGGATAAATACAAATTTTCAGAAAAAAAATTTCAAATGCATAGTTGTGTACAAACTTCAAAAAAATTAAAATGAATAAAAAAACAAAGATACTATTGAAATCGTTATGTCATAGCTTGTACACAAAAATACACAACTGTGTATTAGGATAAAAATAATAATTTAAAAAAAATTTCCTAACACATACCTGTGTACAAGCTCAAAAAGATTTAAAATGAACAAAAATAATAAAGAAATTATTAATTGTATCAAAGCTTTTACACAACAATACATGGTAATACATAGTTGTATATTAGGATAAAAATAACATTTAAAAAAAAAAAGAAATACGCAGTTGTGTATTAGGATAAAAACAACAATTTCAAAATTTTTTTTTAATACACAGCTGTATACAAGCTCCAAACAACCTAAAATGAACAAAAGTAATAAAGAAATTATTAATATTATTGTATCAAAGCTTGTATACAGCAATACACAGTTATGTATTAGGATAAAAATAACATTTTCAAAAATACACAGCTATGTATCGGGATAAAGATAACATTTAAAAAAGATTTAAAATGTAACAAAGAAACTATTAAGATTATGGGAAAGAAAAAAGAAAAAGGAAATGATAAATGAGTATCTTCATTGGTATTAAATTAGATAGTGACTCCTATGACGGATGCATTATTTATGAGAAATGAGAAATATATGAATACATATATGATATGTATGAAAGATATGTTTTATGCTTAACATTGAAAGTTATGAAATGAAAAAGTCTCAAAAGGAACTGATATAATTAAAATATCATGCATATTGTTTTCAAATTGTCTTGAGTTACTGTGGTTTAAAGACATATTTATTCACTAAGCTGCGGCTACTGTTTTTTTCTCTAACATTTCTTTAAGGTAATTTTAATATAATCAAAATGAGTAAAAGAGGTGGAAATATATACCGTAGACGTGCGACACCAAATGAAAAGTAATTAAATGAGTTTTTATCAGCTTATTTTCTTATTTGAAGTTTTAGTGGCTCTTTCAAAATTTATTGAGATAGTTTTAGCAAATATAAATTTAATCTAATATCCGACTATCTGTTTCCGCCTCTTTAATTCCAGCCTCCGGGTCGGGTCGTGACACTCTTAAACATATGGGGTTTTGCCTATGAATTCCCAACAGTTTGTCTATAAAGCAGCACATTATTCAGTACATTAAAATGACACAGCCATGCTGAACAAACCCTAATTAAGTGTCCTGAACTACTGAAGTCTTCTAATGATAAAAAAATTTAAAGATTACTAATACTTTTCTAAGCTGAGATATAAATCTAAAGATTTCTAATACTTTTCTAAGCTGAGATATAAATCATGTTTTGGGTCTGACGCTGGGTTGAATAAAGATTTAGATGCAGTTGAGTGAATTGATGCTGCTTTAGGCGTACAAGCTGATCTAGGGGCATGCACTTGCAACATATCCTATTCTACCTCCATTCATGTATTAGGTGCTGACATGCTAAATTATTCACTTTCGGATGTACGGTGCAGATTGGTATGCATATGGATGGACGACTACTGGTCTTTATATTGGATCTTTGGAGGTATATGGAGGTATATATATATATAAACTTTTCTTTTTCCAATTTCTATTGCTCTCAGACTGCTATTCTGTTTATCTCATATATCTGACGTTGTTATACTTCATCTCTTGATGATTTTTCACTGGCTAAAATCTGTCAAAACCACATACGCCTGTTAACTAGTGTGCTCACCAAGTCCTTGATGAATTAAGCTAATACTGTTACAGAATAATTTATTACAAGTACGAGTTTATTTCTATTGATTATATTTGTCATTTTGTATTATTTTATGGATAATGTAGCTCCAAATCATTGCATTTTATCTTCTGTAACTGCTGAGAAACACTCGTTTTATATTTGAATGAATTGTCGTTGTTTCTCTTGTGTGGATTGCCAAGGATAAGCTGTGGTTGGATGAAGATTTTGGTTTCGTTTGGTTATTTTGTATCTTTTTTAAAAGGTAATTTTAAAACTGATGCTTGAGATAACGGAGTTTTTTAACGAAGAAGTTAATATAAGAAAGCTTTAAAACAGTATAAAAATACAGTTTTCTAAAAAATATTTCTACAAAAGTGGCACATACAAAAAAAAAATCCTGCCTTTTTGAAACTTAAAAGGCAAAATTAAGCCGTCTCAACCAAGGCCTTCGTATATCCCGACTCAAAATTTTCCGTTTCACTAGTAAAGGCAAATCACAATTTCCATATTTGTAGAAAAAGCACAGCAGAAGTCCTCAATATGGTTCATGATCATGAAAAAATCATCTTTTCTGCATAAAACGATGGAAAATTGAAAAATCTCTCATGATACATTTCTGTAATAGTTGTGACCCATCAAAAATCTGGACAAGATTACCAGATAAATCCTTTCTGTAGCTGTTTGGCTCGAATCTCATGTACATCGAAAATGTATGCTTTGAATGATCCTAGATTTCAAGATCACTGGATCTCTTTTGAATCTTCCACCGGCATTTAGAACCAATGTACAGTTCTTCATTATGATATGAACTATACCTTTCATCCCGTCTACTTGTCAAGCTACCAAATGAATTGGTGCCACCAACATGGTTATTTAATCTTTGTTTGGGATGGCTTTTTTAATGCTTCTTAAAGCAGCTTTTTAGCTCAAAATTTTAAATTTTTGTAATAGAAAGCTGCTTTACGAAGAACTGAGAAAGCCGTCCCCAACGAAGCCTTACTCGAGCATCAGCCAATCACTGCCCCACCAAAAAAAAAGGCTAGGCATTAATCTTTGCATTCTAGATAGTAGCCGACTGTCTTAAACATCAAAAATTGGAGAAATTATTACGTACGGACGCTGAATGTAGCTCTACATTAAGAGACCAACTAGAATGAGCCACGTCAGCAATACCGAGCGCGATACCGAACCACTGTACAGAGCGGTACCGAGCCTAGGTACTGACGTGACTCATTCTGATCGGTCTTCGGACGGCGTTCGACGTCCAACAACAACAACAACAACAACATCAAGCCTTTATCCCACTACGTGGGGTCGGCTACATGAATCCTTTTTCTCCATTGTGTCCTATTAAAAGTCAAATTCTCGTTTAAATCTAATAAAGAAAGGTCATTCCTAATATTTTCTAACCAAGTCTTTTTAGGTCTACCCCTACCTTTCTTAACATAAGTCAAATCTAATACCTCTACTCTCCTAACCGGGTCATCGCAAGGCCGCCGTTTTATGTGACCAAACCATCTAAGGCGACTTTCTCTAATCTTATCTTCTACTGGAGCTACTCCAACCTTTTCACGTATAACAGAAAAATTTCTCCCATAACTGAGAATCACTGCAAAATTCAATTCCTAACATACGATTTAACTTGTTGACTTTTCACAGGTTCCTGAAAATTGTTTATGGATGGAAAGTTGATTCCTAACTTTAGTTTTGCAGTTTATTTGGATCTCCGTTTTGCTCTACCTTCTCATTTCTGCATCATAAATGTCTACGCACTGTCACATCTCATTATCACCTAGCTGATTACATCGTCAACTTTCCTTTAAATGCTTCATCTACCTTCTCTTCCTGGTAAGTAATCTGTCTGCAACTTCATTACTTGGCCATTAGCAATTTAACATTACAGTATTCAGAGAAATCGGCAGAGCAGTAGCTTTCAATCGTCGGTGGTTGATTTGTCATGCTACACAACTCTCCTTGGCCTATTGGTTGAGAGCTTAGGCTTCCAATTAAGAGGTCCAAGGTTCGAGTCTTTGTGTATGTGTTGTGTGTGTGAGTTTGACTTAAAGGGCCTAAATGTCCCAAAAAAAAAAGATTTGTCATGCTTGCTGAGATGACCATGCTGGATCTTGGCTCTCTTTTGAGTAACATTGGCATAATCCATGCATCAAATTCTTCTTTATATTAATGGTTTTTGGCTTTTGTGAAATGAAAAGCTGTTTCTTGCTCCCTTAGATTTGCAATGAAGTTCTTGTAGTTATATGAACTAAGGTAATTTTATCTCTAAATCATCTAACAACTGTGTATGGTACAAAAGTTTTGTCCCCTCCCTAATTTTTGGGTAAAATGTTTTGCCCTTTTAAAATTTACAACTAACACCTTCTCATCCATCTTTATTTTCTCTTGAGACTTTAGATATGAGTAAGATTTATGCTTCTTTTGGGATAATTTTTTTATTGCTTCTTAAAAATATTTTTTTTAGTAAAAAAATTAAAATTTTGTACTAAAAAATTATTCTAAGAAGCAATAAGAAAGCCATCTCAAATGAGGCTGTAGGCTTTAATTGGGACAACTTTCTTGATGCTTTCAAAACCAACTTTCTAGTATAATTTTTTTTTTAATTTTTTAGTACAAAAAATTTTAGTTCAAGTAATTTTTATACTAAAAATTTTTTTAAAAAGCAGTAAGAAATTTATCTCAAAAAGAAATCTTAGATTTTACTAAAATAAAAGTGCATAATTTTAAAAGAACACTTTAAAAGTTATCACTCACTATTTAAAAAAAATTGTGAGTGGTACAAAAGGACTTTTAATTATTGCCTTTGGAATTTTTTTCAGTGTCTCTTTTTGCCCAGAGAAAGAAAGTGAAGGTTTTCTCTCTTCCATGATTGGCCTCGCTTGTGCTGTCGGTGATGGGATCCCCTTCATTACGCTTGCAGAGAGCTTGAGTGGTGTTCTTGTGAATTTCTACAAGTCTGTAGGCACAATAGAGCTTTTGTCGTATTCCTTCATTTGCAACAAATTTTTAATTTATTTAGCCTAATTTTTATTCTACTTTATGCAACTTTGTTTGGGACGACTTTTTTATTATTTTTTAAAATATTTTTTTAGAACAAAAATATATTAAATTAATTTTTTTTTTTGTGTTTGAAAGTTATTTTAAAAAACAGTAAGATTTGATGGCTTTTTTGTTGCTTTTTAAAATAACTTTTTAGTACAAAATTTTTTGAACTAAAAAATTTGTACTAAAAAGCATAAAGAAAGCTGTTCAAATGAAGCCTTAATCAAAATAAATTGTTCAATCTAATCTATCTGGCTAGCTTAATTTGGATGTGAGTAAAGGATGTGATATATATATCAAACTTCAATCCTATATATCAACACATTCATCCAATCCTATGTGCTGTAGTAGTCTTGAATGAAAGTGTAAAATCAAATTCTTTAAGAGGCTACTTGATTTGTTGAAATTGAAAAATGTTATGTAAAAGGAATATAATATGTTTGAAATTGTTTGAATGAGTGCAAAAAAGGATGCAGACAATAATAGTTTTTTTTTTTTTGCTTTGTTTCAAGTAAAATGAATGACTGAATTCAATGTAAAGTATCATTGTGGTGGTTGGTGGTGGCGGCAATTTGTAGTGTTGCCGTTGGTTGTACCTATGGTCGGTGGTGGCAGCAATTAATAATATTGGCAGTCGAATTTGGTGGCGACAACGGTGACAATCGATGTCGGTGATGACGACATCCAGGGGCGGAACCAGACTTAGTTGTTAGAAGAGTCAAACTTATAAATAACACCTATATACAACAAGGGCGGAACCCAATGGGTGTCAGGGGGGGGGCAATTGCCCCCCCCCCCTCAATTTTTTATATGGTTTTTTTAGGTAATTTATCCCTTTTTATTCATTTTTTTTGTAATAATTACAAGAATTTTTAGGCAATTGCCCCCCCCCCCCCCCTAAAAATTTTAAAATACTATGGTCTTTAGGTAATTGCCCCCAACAGTCGAACCCCGATAGGGGAGACTGCCCCCCTTGGAGGGACCCCCGACATATATATCTTATAAGTTTGCCCCCCCCCCCCCCCCCCCCCCCCCCCCCCCCTGAAAATTAGGGCTGGTTCCGCCCCTGATATACAATGTGTTTAGTTTTGCTAAGGGGCAATCATCTAAAGATCATAGTATTTTAATTTTTTTTAGAGGGAGCAATTGCCTAAAGACTCCTATAACAAAGAGTAAAAAAAAAAAAAAGATGGAGGGGGGACAAATTACCGAAATATTCATGTAATGAAAATTTTTTTAAATATTTTTAGGAGGACAATTGCCCTCCTTTGGCAATAGGGGGATCTGCTCCTGGTGATATCGATTTCAATGAAGGCTGGCGGTCAACACCTCAAAGATGGTTGATGATGACCCAATTAGCTTATGATTAAAAATGAATTCAACGAAAAATGAATTCGGCCAACAATGGGTGAGTTTACAATACATAAAGAATAAATTAAAGAGTGAAAAAAAAAAGCTAAAATTTTACTATGTATTTCTTTGTGATCAAACTAAACACTAAAAATTTGAAATCCCTCGCATTTCCACTACTTTACTTTTCTTTTTTAGCAGACCAAATAACCGCTGAATAAATAAATAGAGAAGGAGATGTAACTAGGGGCTCCTTAATAAATATCATCTTTTAGAGTTATTGTTTTGTTACACTCTAGATTTGATGTTTAAGGAATACATGGAATTTATTTATTTTTTCTAGGGTTTTAGCATGAAGATAAGAATTTTAGAAAATCCAAAATGATTCTTTTTTGAGTGAACTCCAAATATGTTGTGGTTTGTGCCTTGCTTTGTGTTGACATTTGATGTCCTTGATCCTATTGATGTGGTCATGGTCGGATCTTGTCATTCTTGATTTATGATAATGATCATGTAGTTATCATCATTGACCCCATCACATCGATTGTACGATTCTGATACTATTAGTGTCATCAAAATCTTGATGTACTTCGACATCGAATTCAGATTTGATTATCATCATCATCCATGACTTTATTATTATTCTGCTCATCATCTTGATCTCCAATTTTTTTAGTCACACTGGCCTTGTTGTACCTTCCTATTATAGATAAAAGGGATAATTGATTTTTTTATTATATTACATGAAGATCAAAACATAAAAATACATAAAATTTTTACAAAGATTTATCTAATTTATAATCACATCATTATTAATTCCATTATAAGAGATTGCTAAAATACAACAAAAATTTTAAAATATTCTTAATAAAATAATCTTATATATTAGACCTATGATTAAATTTATATAGCTTTTTTTTTTTTTTCTAGAATAAAAAGTAGGCTCCACATTTTAATATTTTTTAATTCATTATATTGAATATATCTCTTATGAATTTTTCCAAATAAGAGAAACACAACTTAAAATTTAAATATTCAGATAAAAAGGTAAAAAAAAAAAAAGAAATACAATTTTTTATCAGAATTCTTCAATTTAAATATAAAGCTTATGTATTTAATATACGAGTGAGTTTATCTTAATTGATCTAAATCTAAATCTCTAAAAAAAAGAAATATTCAGTTGATAATATATATCTTTCAATATATTTGCATAAAGAAGAGACAAAAGACATAATGCACTACATAACAAAGAACAAACTCTTCTTTGTCTAAATTATACCCTACAAAAAAAAAACAACTTTTTCTGAAATTAGAAGAATAATTTTTATAATATATATAATTATATGAGAGTTAACAAAATAAAACTCCTATATTACACATAATTATATATAATTTTTCTGAAATATAGAAATCAGAGTCACCATAAGCCCTTCTCTGATTCCACCACCAACAACAACAACAAAAAAAACAAGCTAAAAATTGCACAATTAACCAATAGATCCTTATTTCCAAGGCCAATATCTTATTCAATAAAACTGTACATCTACAACCATGCCAAAGACCAAGTACCACAACATTACCATTCTCCTGCTAACCTGAAACCAAGGAGAGAAAAAAAAAAAGACCAAAAATACAAAAAAAGGTTACCCACCTTTTAAATGAATGCAGTGAGGTTCAGCTTCAAATGACCAGACTAACTGCATTTGATCAATCAGGTAAATTCTCATAAACATCTAAGGGTTTGTTTGGGACGGTTTTTTTATTGCTTCCTAAAGCAACTTTTTAGTACAAAAATTAAAATTTTTGTACTACAAAACTGCTTTAAGAAGCAGTAAAAAAATTGTCCCAAACGAAGTCTAAATCTTCACAATCTACTAACAATCAGCAGCACTAACTGTAAAAACACATAAAACCATCACAAGGACTTCCAGATGAATTAGTGATCAAGTCCACATAATAGAGAGAAAAGCTACCAAAACTATTTTAGAGCTCACTCTTTTCTTTCAAAAAGAATCGACTAAATCCGCGCCCGGGCTTATCATTCAACATGCTTGAGAGAGAAGAAGCAGATGTTGATCTAGACCTGTTCTTCGGTCGCTTTGTACTGACAGTTGGTTTCAGTACAGGGCTTGATTCCATGTCTGATGAGCTGAATTGGGAGCTGTATTCATTTTGTGGGGACTCCACTCCTTCAATTACTGTTGCAGGATAATGAGACTGCTGTGAGTTGTAGCTAACCGGGTTAGGAGGTTCTTCCCTGAAATGGCTACTCCTGCTCATTGCTTCTGCAGGAGGATGCAAAGCATTTAATTGCTTGTTTATAAGGATTATTGTCTCCTGGCATTCTGCAAGCTTGTCTGCAGCTGCAGCAATCTCTCTCTGCTGTTATAGAATATTCAATAAGATTGGCTGAATAGGCAGGAAGGAAAGAATCAAATGCATATGAAAAAATGTCCTTACCTGTCTTGCCTTGGTGTCTGCATCAGTTTCTGAATGGCATGAACACTTCGAGCAACTCATGATCCTTTTAGGAAATAGAAAGATCAAATAATGTCAGAAAGAACAAGCAAAAGACTACTTAACAGACTAAAGAGATGGAAATCAATAAATTTATGCAATGATGGATAAGTTCTTTCAAAGTTGAATCATAAGGAAAAGGAGGTAAATTGTTGTAAAGTTACTGATACTAACCTAATTTGCTCCTGCAGATCAACATACTTGGCTAGATCATCCTGATGACTGCGCCTTTCTGCAATGAGCTTGCTTTCCAAAGCTTCGGCTTTTGACCTTAGCAGGTTTGTTTCAGCTTCTAGTTCCTCTGCCCTTGATTCCAGTAACTTGTAGGATTCAGTCATGCACCTCAGTTGAGTGTCAGTCAAATCGTTCGACTTCTGACAAGCAGATAACTGTAGTTTGAGCTCTGCTAAGTCCTGCACAGTTTCAGCAAGCTGAATCTTCATATTTTCCAAAGTTTCTTTGCAATTTACGAGATTTACTTCCATGCTATCTCTCTCTATCTTCAGATTTTTAAATTCTTCAAAGGAGAAGCTATCTGGTGCAGCCTCTGATTCAGATCGAAGATTGCTAGGTCCATTAAAAACTTCAGGAGCAGATACTGAAGAAGAAAGATCATAATCTCTATCTAATTTCCCTCCTGTTGAATCATGATGAGTTATTCCATTCTCTAATAAAGTTACCTTATCAATGCAATCAGTAATCCCACTCTCCCCCGTAGCGCATGTTCTCAATATAAACTCTTTAGTTCCAGACAACACATGGCACAAGGAAAGGATAAAATCAACTGGATCCAAATTGTTACAGAAAATTTTGTTGACAGAATTTGAGAACTCCTCAAGTTTCTCTGCTGTTGCTTGAAGCACAGATGATTTCCCGTGGGTCACTTCCTTGCACAGTAATATAACAAAATCATGGATCCAAGATATGGCACTTCTCAAGTCCTGATTCATTGAAGTTTCGATTTCCCTGCATGAGTTGTCATGGTGCTTCAAAGATGTTTCAAAGTCAGCAACTTCCATGCTGTGCTGAGCCTCCCCATTGAGATGGTCTTTGGGCTGAATTGGCCTCTCCTTTTGTGCATCTTGCACTATTGCCATAATTTCCTCTACAAGATGTCTTGCTTTGGAATCAAGAACCTTAGATTCAACAGCATGAGCTATTTGCGCCTGAATCTTTGATAATCTTTGTTTCAAACTAGGTGTTTTTTCTTTACACACATCCATATGAACATCAACTGATGAAGTGTCATCACAGTTTTCATTCTTCATATTATCCAATCCTTCATTTGAAATAGTGACAACTCCATTGCTTTCTGATGACAAACCAGCCAATTTCTCCATTTCCAAAAAGTCATCCATAAGATCCAAGTGATTAGAACTTTGAGTCATCTTGAGTCTATTATTTTTCTCTTTCTTAAACTGTGACAGCTCTGAAATCAATACTGAGGCCCAAGACTCAGCATTGCTCCCTGCTTCATCGATTCCATCCTCGGACATCGAAGCTAAACTCTGGTTGCTTTCATTTTGACTCAAGGATCCTTCAAAGCAGATGTCAGCATTTGATTTCAACGAGCTCTGTTGCCGATTCATAACGAGCACCTGCGATTCAAGGATGCGAAGTTTGTTAGCCGTTTTGGCACATGTGCTTGCTGAATCCTGAAGCTCACTGTTTCTTTTTGACAGAGCCTCCTTTAACATCTTTGTTTCTTCCTCCATTGCAAATAAACGAGCAGTAAGAAACTCAATCTCTTTGTGGCAATGCTCAACTTCATTAACATTGGCCTCCTTAGACAAGAATGGATAGGAGCTTGACCTCTCACCAGATTGCCTCCTAACTCTGGATTCCCCAAAACCATGGCCTAATCTCTCAACTTCCAGTTTCATCTGAGCTAAAGCAGCAGGACCAGGCAACCTCTTTCTCACGAGGCCGCGTAACCTTTGGCACTCGGATTCTAGCTTGGTTATCTTTTTCACATCATCAATGTGTTGTTTGTTTGCCACTTCAGTTGATTTTACACACATGTTCTTCTCCTCGTTGCGAATCTCTAGCTCCTTGGCTGTAACATTTAGTTCATATTTCATAGAGCTTATTTCCCTTTCATATGATTGAATATTGGTTTTAAGAACTTCAATATCAGCATCAGCCTGGACTTTTTCCTCGCTAATTTTCATTAAAAATGCAGAGCGTTCTTGAAGAGACCTCGAAAGCGCAGCTGTTTCCGCGGAATTCTTTAGGAGTTCCCTCTCCAAACCAGCAATTGTAGCTTCAAGTTCAGATTTAACGTTCTCCCATAGTTTGGTCTTTGCAAAGACAACATCATGAAGCTTTTTCTCACTTTCTTCCTTCACATTACGGATCTGTTTCATGCACTCCTTAAGTGCACCATCAAGATGAGCTGCTTTCTCTTCAGCAGTTAGCTTAAGCAGGGTTACAGATTCAAGCTGGTGTTTTAAAGCCAAAGTTTCAGCTTCAGCCTTCTCCCACCCTATGAAATGCAGAAAATTTTAGTGAATAAGGTCCCCCAACAAGTTTTTGCCTAGTTGAAAATGTAAGATACTTCAATTGCAAAGTCTGTTTTCAGTCATTGAAAAGTAAGAAGCAGGTAACATTTCAATTTTGAACAACAAGATACCTGAAATAGCCTCTTCAGAAACTTTAGAATGTTGCTTAACAATATCATCCTTTGTGGTCATATCAGCCTGAGCTGAGGATAGCTTTTTATTAACAACATTCAGTTTTTCATTAAGAACCACTACTTCCTCTTCTAGACCGTTAAAATGCTCATACTTTTCTACAGAAATTTGTACAAAACTCACAGGTTTTGCATGCTCCTGCAAGAGAAAGAAATATCAAAGATTACATTGGTTGGTCCCTGTAAGCAGTAGGCCAGTCAAAATAGCTTCTTGAACAAACCGTGTCTGATTTGATAAGTTAACACGTCGAATACAAATAAATTTTTTTTGCTTGTTTGCTTAATAAGCCGAGCATCGCAAAACTTGAGCTCACTGAAGCTCAACTCTTTTACACCCCTAGCATGTAGAGCTATAGAACCTAAAGAGTTTAAGCATGTCACTAAGGCTTCGTTTGTGACGGCTTTTTTACTGCTTCTTAAAGCAGCTTTCTAGTATACTAAAAAGCCATTTTAAGAAGCAGGAAGAAAGCTGTCCCAAACAAAGCATAATAAGAAAATACATCAAAAGTGATCTTCTACCTTTCTCATAACCATAAAGCAATTGATACTTCAGATCTGATGAAACAATACATAAATTTTAATATCATAACATAATTTAAACCTTAAGTAACTAACTTGTTCTCGTTGCTTGACTCCTGTGTTAGATAAAGAAGCCCTTACAGAGTCAGAATCACTGCTTGCTTTCTCAGATGATTTCCTCTTCCAAGGCCAACTTCGCCTATCCATTCTTCAAATATTATTCTGCAGTAAGCACTTTAAAAGTCAGAGAAACTTAATAGATTATCAATAAGCTCTTGAAAGATAGCAAAATCTGCAGTAAAATATTTTCTCATTAAATAATCATGAATAAGAACACAGAACTCTGCTCAGTAAAAGATACCAAGTTGTGACAATTGACAACCATATCAGAATAAATTCACATGGAAAAGAGTTCAATTAATAAAAAATTAAGAGTAGACAACAAAGTTAAAATAAGTGGAAAGAAAGCCAGTTAAAATTCTTAGATGATGAAAACCAGAATTAAAAATTGTAGAAAGAAGCCAGAAGTATCAAGGATAAAGTTTCATAATAAATTCATGAAAAAAAGTTCAGATAGGCAACATGAAGATCAGATTTACAACATGTGAAGTAGTAACCAAGTAATATCCACTGAAGAAAATAAGAAAAAGCTAGAAAAACAGCCACATTCACATACAGGAAATAAGGAGAAGGGCAAATCCAACAAGAAAAAAAAAAAGCAAGAAGATATTGAGGTTTACTATGACAACACAAGCTTGAACTAATTTAGAAGGGAACATCTCATTAACCAGTCAATTCAACACAAACCATAAGGGAAAAAAAATTCCTTTTGCTACTTCTGTTGCTGGGAAAATAGTATAAATCCATTATTTCCTTCAATAAAACAAAAAACAGAGTTTGCAAAAGAACAAGAACAATTACAAGTCCAAAAAAAAAGAACTATTTTTCCACGTGAACAATGGAACTGGCTGGCGCTAATTGTCTCAAATTTAGAAACAAATTCAAAATGCAATACCAAAGCAGAAAAAAATAGGATTAAAAATGGAAACAAGCAGAAATTACGCTATAGCAAAAATCAAAGCAAAAGAACCCAGAAAAAAGATCAGCAGCTTTCAGAACATAAGGAACAGAAGAGTAAAGAGAAATAAACCCACAATCAACACAATGCACGCTGAATACTGATAACCCTACCTCGGTGTAAGAACATTAAAAACTAGAGAGTTAAGAATACTTTCCTAAGGAAATGCAGGCAGGATATGACAAAATATAACGAGGAGATCTAACAGACTTGGCTCTCCAAGTTGCGTTAGCTGTAATCCTTCACCAGGGATTCCAGGGAGAAGAAAGGAGCGGAGAAGATGAGAAAAAGAGACACTTTTACTCCAATGGTGGCGCACTGGGTTACCCTTTTTCCAGGCCAACGCTTTCTGCTTTTCTCCACTCTTACCGTCTCTTATCGGTTAGACAGAGAAAGAAGAGAAAGATATTGCGAGTGGAACAATCGAAGGCCGTGAGGGAAAAGATAAAATAATGACAGTTGTTGTCGCTTAAAATGCCGAGGAAGGTGGAAAGTATCCAAAGATGCTACCTTGCGTTTATTTTTTTCTTACTCAAAGTCTGATTTTTACTTCTTTTTTTATAGCAAAGAACTTTTATTGTGCACACTGCCGAATGATGCTACATTGATTAAGGATTGTTCAACCCCCAATGCCGACCGGAATGCCACAAATCTCCAAAATTGCAGTTTTGATCTCCTGAGATTAATGGGATTAAGAGACCTTCAGTAAATTGGACAAAATTTTGAGTTGGTTGATAGCTTCTAAGCAGAGTTTATCAAGACAAAATTAGAGATTGAGCAAATCTCAAACCGTCTGCTGCTTCTTAAGACAAATTGCTTAGAAAAATACTGGGTGAAGATGGATCTGACAGCGTTCCCCCCGGTAAGACTGGACTAAGAAGGATCAAAATGGTGAATTTCTTCGAGTAAATTGATATATTGCAACCTTTCTAAAATTAAAATAAACAAATAATATTAGTTGAGTAGATAGACATTTTTTTACATAAACAAGAAGAGTTTCCTTTTATCCATATTACTTCTGAATATTATAAAATTTTTTAGACTATTCGTGAGGCTACTCAATTACATCAAATTTGTAATCATTATTTTTAGACTTTTGAGCCAATTAAAAACAAACTCACATACACATCATCTATGTAATCTTCGAACCTAAGACCTCTTATTTGGTAGTGAAAAATTCTCAACTAACAGTTGAATATGAGATTGGCCAAATTAATTGTAATTTAAATTGGGCAATAGTTAAATACTTTTTAACTTCCTATCAATGCTTCCCGTCTACTCAACTACCCAAGCAACCTTGTAAAAATGAATTGGCTCTTGTAGTTGAATTGTGATTATGAGAGATTGACAGTTAACCATAATTGTTGTTGACTTCGTTTTCGTATGAGCTCATCATCTTGAAGTATCCAGACTCTTGATTTTTCATCTGATGATTGACAGTCAACTAGCTGTCAATCTTCCAGCCAACAACCTCTAGTTTATAGTATACATACATTCGATCTATAACCATCTTCAATCAAACAAACAATCATTCATTCTTTAGCCAACAAGAAATCATTTAGCCAAACAATCATTCAACCTGCACCAAACCCTACATTCAATCAACATACACCAACATTCAATCAATCTGTAAATCAACCTGCAATCACCGGAGCAGTTGCTGCCTTGCACTATAGCCAGGTAGCCCAGTGCATTGCCTAGCTCAATGCACTAGCCTCTTTGACCTCAATCAGGCTCAAACCATTTCACTGGAAGCCTGTCATAGTAAATTATCAACCAATAGATCCTCTAGCCATCAATTAATCCATATGACCCAGTTGAGCTAGCTCAAGCTAAGCTCAAATGATCATATACATTAATCATCTCCAGTTGAACTTCAAATGAACAATGATCTTCACCAAACTTCTCTAAATATCACTACTAGTGGATTGGACCTAACTGGTCACCCTGACCTTGTCAACTGGACCTATGCTTGGTCAAACCAAGTCAACATAGGGTCAAATCATTGCATGCAATCAGTTCAAGCTATCCAACTCTTCTACATCACTCAACTGCATGCTTTGAACATCCCTAAGCCCTCCACAAGTCAATTCTCTATTGATTTGACTTGTTCAACAAGTTGGGTTTGGTCAAAACCCTTACTTATACTTTTTACTCATCCAAACTCCAACCTTATTGTTCCAAAAGTATTCCAATCCACCTCATCAGCAAACTTTACCTTTTCTTGGACTCCACATCCGCTACGTTGATTGTTTGACTAGTCAAGCAACCAACAATTGCATAAAAGAGCTTCATGTGATCAATTTAGCTAATGCAAACTACTTCCCTCCATGGAAGCCTATTCAACTAATTCAAAACCCTTCTAGAACATCCCTAAACACTCCCTAAACCCTAAACCTAATCATCCCATATGTGCAAAAGGAGAAAAATGACCTTTATAAAGTATTTCCTTTTCCTGATTGATTCCCTACCTTTATAACCACCTCGAGCCAGTTATCAAGCATCAAAGAATATTTCTAAAGGAATCACAACCATCCAAGATGTCTCTAGGGTTTGAATTGGGCTAAGTGGGCAAAATTACTCATATTAGCATTTTGACTCTCTCTCATGACCTCCAGTCCAACTGCTGCTTCGTTTAGCATCTACCACATTCCTTCACATTTTCCAAGTTTCAATCCAGTGATTAGAAGATGCTGACGGTGAGTTTCCGACCAAACTGAACCTAAAGTCTGTCGAAGCTTGATAGCCCTTGATCTTGACCTTCCAAAGCCTCGACGTCTTATGGTGGATTGATCTTGACGTCTCAACAAGCAAAACGAGCCCTAAAACACCTTCTGAGGTTCATCCAATCGTGGTAAATCACTAACCCTAGCTAAAACTAATTAGGGTTAAATAGCTTCATAGAAATTACATTTTAAACCATGAAATAACCTCTCCATTATCCATTTACTTCTAATAAAGCTTTGTTTAAAATTTCATTAAATTTGGTTTAGCCGTTTACGATATTGAGTAGAATCGCCATAAATAAGTTGTACAAGATTTTAGCCATTGATCTCACGATCAACGACCCATATCTCATTGTTTTGTGCTCTATTCGAACATTGCAAAGAGCCTGGTTTCTGGATCCTCATCCAACACAATCATGGCCATTAATTCCAAACTACAGGCAATCGGACGGTTCTACGGTGTTGCTGATTTCGCTAAGTCAAAAAATGCATACACCAAAAGCTACTTAGTGCATTAATTGATAATGATTATCGGCAACACAATCATTTGAATAAAAATCCCACCACCGTGGCTTTGAACCTGCTAACTTGAAGATGAGGTGTGGCCCGCCGCTGCCCCCATTTTAATAAAATCAAGTTAAATGTTGACATTCATTAAAAAAATTAAAAAATAATAGATAATTCATTTTTAAGCCATACTTAGAGTTCTTGGGCTCTATGGATTCAAGATGAAGATTACTTTATTTTAAAAATAAAATTTGGTCAATTTGATTAATATTATATTAATTATTTTAATAATACAAAAAAAACTATTTGAATTTTAAATAAAAATATATTAATCATTTTGACCCAAATTTTGACAGGGATATACTAAAACCTATCCTTGATCTCCCATGATTTTTCCATGGTCATTTGATACAAGCTTAGGTCATATATGAATTTACAAAAAATACCTTGGTCATGATTTGATCTAGATTATCAAAAATTCATTATATATATTTTAAATCCATTTTAAACACTTAAGCCGTCTATGGAATTATTATGCAGAGCTTAATTAGGGAAAATTAAATTCAAGTGGGTTTATTGAGTGTTTAGGGAATAATTGCATCACCAATGTATTTGAATTTCCATTTAAATATTTCCTCAATCATTTAAATTGAACTTTGGGAGGGATAAATCATGGGACATCAAAAATAAATAAATAAATAAATAAATCAATAAATCATGGGACATCATTGACAACCCATGAGTTTTCCAAAGATACTTTATTTGAATATCAAGGGCTATCAAATTTGTAAGCAATTGGATCATGACTTGCCCCAAATATTTAGGAATTTGATTTATCCAATTTTCCTATATTAAGGACACTATGATTGATGTTGCATGTTTACTTGTATATGCAAGGGTTAGGAACATTAGTTCTAAGTCCACACAAGTTTAGAGACACTTAAGGATAGCAATTAAGGTGTGTCTAATTAACTTAGGCAATTTTAGAGATACATACACACATCCTATTTGGATGAAACATTAAACATAAAAAATTTATTGGCATTACACCCTATGATTAAATCTACCTTGATTTGATACAAAGTGACTTCAAATAACAATTAACAAAAGTTAATCCTTCAGTAAGGGTTAAACCTCAATAATTTCTAGCAAATCAAATAAAATCCATAAAAATATCAATTAACATTCAATCAACTTCAAATTAAATGTACAATCATAAAAATAAAAAAAAATCCAAACTTAAATTGATTAAATTTGAATTAACATTTTAATTTCCCCTTAATTAAATATTAATTAAGCATATTCAATAAAAAAATTAAAAAAAATTAAAACAAATTCAAATAAAAAAATAAAGTCAGTGAATTTTAATTTTAATTCATTAAATAGTCAATTAATTAATATAGTAAATAAAATTCAATAATACATAAAAAATAAATAAAATTAAATAAAATTTAGAGATAAATAATTTAAATTTAAATAAAATCTTTAAATGAATTTTAATGATAATTCATTAATAATTAATTAAAATTAATTAAAAAGTTAAAAAATAATTCAATAAAAATGTTCAACAAAAATATAAAACATAAAAAAATTTAATTTGATAATTTCTTTGATTAAATTTTATTTTTAATCAAATAAATTTAATAATTAATCTTAATTAAATATTAAGGCTTTCATGTTTGACGTTTAATTCTATTTGGAAGGCGTTTTAACAATAAATTTTAAAGCCTTTAGCACATCTAAAACACCCCATGATCACTTTAAGTTATGTTTGATTTCATTTGAAGGACTCTTACATATTTGATTAAGAGATTTAATAAATCTTAAATAACAAATTAAGGATTCTATGCACCATGCTAGCCTCCACTCATGGAATACAGAACTGTATAAATTTTTTACAACCCTTAATTAAACTCAAATAAATTAATGACTATGTACATCATGCTTGACTCTACTTGGAGGGCATGTGTATTGGATTAAAGGGTCTCTTTTCACTACAGGAAAACAGCTCATTTCCGGCGGAATTTCCGGCGGAAATAAATTCGTTACAAATTCCGGCAGAAAAACAGCTCATTTCCGGCGGAATTTCCGGCGGAAATAAAATCGTTACAAATTCCGGCGGAATTTCCGGCGGATTTCCGACGGATTTTTTTTGCAAATTTCCGGCACATTTTTTGACTGGTTTTCCGACGGATTTTTTCCGACAACATTTCCGGCGGACTTTCCGACAGATTTCCGACAGAAATTAAAAAAATTAAATTATATTTTAATAACTTATTATCAAATTAAATTATAAAAATAACTTAAATTATAATTTAATTATTTAATAACAAAAAGTTAAATGATTTAAATTAAAACTTAAATTATAATAATTTTTTATAATTATTTATTTTGTTAATTTAAGTTAAATAATTTAATAATTTATTGTTAAATTTAATTAACTAATTTAATAATTCATTGTAAAATTAAAATTTTTAATTTAAATAAAGGTTAACTAACTAATTAAATTAAACAGATTTTGTTAAATTAAATTTAGTAAAGTCTAAGTTTTAATTAATAAAAAAAAATACTTTATCAGTTGTAGGTTAAATAAAATAAAGTCTAAACTTTAACAGGTTTTGTTTCCTGGGATAGGTGGCAGATGGCGCGAATGTAAGATGCTAGGCGCGCGAATGGGTCGCGGTTCGAACCTCGCCGAAGTCACTCAACGCAGCGGGCTCACGCGGGATCTCACACGCGGATCTCACGCCGGCGGGCTCACGCGGGATCTCACGCCGGCGGGTTCACTGCGAGGATGCTAGGCGGGCGGAATTTAGGGTGCAGCGGACAGGGGCTGGCTTTGAATATTTTTTTTTTTTTAATTTTCTTTACTTTCCGGCGGAAAATAAATCCGCCGTCAATATTTTTCCAGCGGAAAATCCGTCGGAAATGCGCCGGAAATGTTTTCGGCGTATTATTTTACGCCGGAAGGCCTTTTACGACGCGCGTCAAACCGGCGCAAATATTTCCGCCGGAAATGCTAATTTCCGACGGATTTTGGCCAATTTTCCGGCGAAAATGTCTGCCGGAAAATGACATTTTTCCTGTAGTGTTTCTATCTCTTAATATATTAATAAATAAATTTCTTAAGGAACTTTGTGGTCATCTATTTTATATAGGGGATAATTACATTTCATTTGCAAACCTTTTTAGGATTTATAAATTACTAATCCTTGCACTTTGGGGTTAGTAATATATAAGTTCTTTATAATTAAATAATCAAATCCAACCCTTAAAATTAAAATAATAAAATTAAAAAAATACATTAGATAAACTTCAATTAAATTTATCATTTGACCTTTATTAAACAAACATTAAAAATGCATACAACTTAAACATTAAAGTACTCCTATAGTATATACCAAACTCATACAGCCTCCTACACACACTTAGATAGTTTGTTAGGACAACCATCTTTAGCCTAAGTTAGGCTGGCGGTGTGGATTGTTTGCCGGGTTTTTTTTTTGCACGGAGAGCATCATTTATTTGTTTACTTACTTTCTGCACTCTATAAATGTCATACATATTACTTTCTGTTGGTGCACTTAGGCTCTTTAAGGACTGCATTAGAAGCATTAGGATATTACACAACTGGTGCACTTTATATACTAATATTCTTTCTTTTTAAGTTCATTATTTTCCTCTAAGATTCAGTAGAATGTACCTAGAAAATGTAATATAAATATACAAGTATTTGTAAAAGTAGAATTGTATATAGATTTAGTTGTACAGTTTCCAAAGTTATAAAAGAATAAAAAATGCCTGCTTATATATGCAAGTAGGGCTCCAAAAGATGATATCCCTGCCTTTGGGGGATAATCTCTTTTGGAATTCTATAAAAGACTTGGAGCTTGAATACATTAAGCAAATATTTCTTGATTCTATATATAAGATATGCTTAGAACCTAGATTTATTGTGGTGGATCCTGGCCACCTTTCTTAATTTCCTGCAGTCATGCAGTGTCAAAGTGTGTTGTAAATATTCAAATCAATAAAGCAATACAATTCATTTTTATTTATGCATAACACTATTTTATTTACATTACATTTATGCATTATATCATATGGGTGATAGATTACATTAGTGGATAGAATTTTTTCTAATTTTTCCTCGGTATATGTGTTCCAGATTTTATAGGAACACATATACTAGTTCTAGGATAATACAATACTGGTAGTATATACACAAATACCTTTATCCTATCAGGCACACATACATGCATTTTATTTTCTATAATATATACTAGCCTAGCACACAAGCCTACGGCAAGGTAGTGGGGTCCTCTTGCACCCAGAGGATGCTGCGCTATCTTGTTGGTATAGGGTCATTATGCTGCCAAAATTTCTTACAAATTTTGGTGGTTAAAAAATTTAGTTAGGTTATGTAAATAAGATAAATATTAGAGTTCTTAGTGTGCCTTCTCGATAGTATCACTTGAACTTAAAGTGAAAATTCATCTTGAATCACTACTTTGGAGTTTGATTTACTTCTTTGAACTGTTAGGATAGAGCTAACTTTATCCTGCATTTCATTTAGGACAATTGCTTGTAGATTAGGTTGTTAGCTGGCTACTTATTCCAAGTAAGCATAAACCCAATTATATTTGCGCACTTCCTATCCTAACAAATAATAAATACATATATATGTTAAATATAAATGTATTTTCAATAAAATTTAATGATATTTTCGAAGATATGGCCGTTATTTTCAAAACATCTAAGGCAACTTCCTTATATTCATAATTGTATTATAAGTTTAGATCTTAATCTCTATTTTAATCAAAAGTTTTATCTTTGGAGATATAATTGATTGTAGGGGCTTTCCTCTATAGCAACCTAAAATTGTAGTATAAAATAAACCCTCTCTTAGATTGCTAAGAAATAGGAAAAATCTCTGCACATCAATATAGCCAATCTTAGGTTAATTTCATTTTTAAAATGATAGGTGAATGTAGATGTAGATTTTATCCTTCGAGATAATTTTAAAAAATCCTACGTCGAGTTTGAATATAAAAAAAAACCATTCATTTCCTCAAATCGACAATACAAGTGTCAGTTTATCTTTCAAAGTAATTAACACTAATTATACGAATTTATTTAAAAAAATATTAAATCAAATCGAGTGGCACATTCATACCTTTAATTTGTCCGCAGTTGTTACATATCCTTATTGAGCGTTGAGGATTCTTTTTTTTTTTTCTTTTTTACTAAAGAAAGGGTCATTAGTTCATTTGATTTGTTTTGACTATCTGAGTATATAATATATTTGATATTTTGCTCTTGTAGTTGTGTTTGGTTCAAAAAAATATTTTGTTTCATATTACTCCTTTCGTCTTAAAAAATAACCTTGATCTTGTGGTTTAGGGAAGGTTATGAATGGCATAGAAAAGAAAAAATTTACACATAGATTTGCTTGTCTCCAAATTTATCCACTCGACTAGTACTTGAGAATGTTTTATGCAATGAGATGTGTGGTTGATTGTCGCAACTTAATTGATATAGAGAACTACAAACACATGGTTGATCACCTTTCAAAAAATTCAAAATATTGGGAAAGATAATCACACAACAAAACAAATAAGAAAAATAAAGTGCAACGAAGAAGAAAGAACATCAAATTTTAATATGTAAAAAACCTAAAATCGAAAAAATATCACGGAGCAACACCACACTAATAATCTACCATGAAAAGTTAGGAGAAGTTGTATAGAAACCTCTTGTCACCCTCTTTCTTTTTGTCTCTCTTCACTTCATACATTATTATTCTCATAGAATGGACAAAGAGACACATTTCAATTACACCATAGGATACATCACTTCAAGTGGAATAAAAAGGGGAAATAAAATTGCTCAGCTTGACTCGCATGGGGTTTGGAGCGTAGCAGTGCTCCACTCTCTGCCTTTAAGTCCACCCTACAGTGCCATGGCACTACAGCCTACAATGTTGCAACGCTTTACTCCATGTATTTAAGTAGATATTGCAACGCTTGAGTATACACCGTTGCAACGCTGCACCGCTATACAAACATAGATTTTTTTGAAGAGTTCCCAACGAGCTCTTCATTGAGATTCACCAATGGAATTGAGGTTTGATTCAACAACACACCTCAATTGATTAACACAACCAAATTCTACAGAAAACTAACATAAAAACTAGTGCATGAAATACTTGGTTAATGAGACTTCATGGTGGTAAATCTAATTTAGAAGCTATTCAACCAACCATCGTTGTAATACAAAATGGTCCATAGAATCTCTTTGCCAATTTCTGATTGGAACATGGAGCAAGTGTGATATTTTGTTAACGTCTTAATTTAACAATGACTAAATCTCCTTCAATAAACAACACATCACATCTTTGTCAAATTGTATTATTTTTATATGAAATTGGTTATGCTACAAATTTAGTGGAGCAACCACAATAGTTTATTATGCCTTAATAATATTCAAACCAAAGCTATAATGATAGTAGTACCCTAAGGATTGAGCCTTCTTTGCACCATAGTCTTATAAAAGAAGGAGAAGAGGATATGAGTCGAATATAAATAGTTTCATCATGGCATCATGGGTAGGTAGTTGTCCTATCACTCATTATCAAGGAGGTATGTCGCTCAAATGCACCATCTTGGTTATTCACCTAGAAGCAAATTAAGATGGGTACATGTTGATGTGGCTAATCAATCATGATCCAAAGGCTAGTTAAATATTCTATATGAGTTTACATCCAATTGGCTCAATTGGATGATCAAGCTGCCCTTGAATGATCTAGTCAGGGGCTTCATGAAATTAGGTTAAGAACATGTCAATGGTTTTGCTCGTTCCCCACGGAACCTAGTTAGATGTGAATGTTGAGTCATATGCCAACTTGGATTGTCCTATTTTTCAGTGGAAAATGAGGCATCTTAGAGAGACTTAAAAAGGAAATTATACTTGTTCTAGTCCATTGAAGCCACCAATTTCATCGCCATACATATATATATATATATATATATATATATATATATATATATATATATATATATATATATATATATATATATATATATATATATATATATATATATATATATATATATATATGAGATAGAGGGAGAGAGAAAGAGAGCAAACTCATTATTTTTGCAAAGTTTATGCTCTATATGGAGGTTTAAGCCATTAGCTTCTAAAGAAAGTATTATTAGGCTTGCGTTTGGATCACATTAGTTGTTTTCTCCTTTAAGATCTTATGATCGATTTAGATGATGAATTTATTTTCCAAGGGATATTAAAACCACCTAAAAATGACCTTTTGTGAAAGTGAATAATCAATTTAATTCTAAAAAGGAGATATTCATCTTTGTAATTTTCTTCTTGTTAAAGACTAAAATCAAATGGTCATCTTGCATTAATATCACACAAATATCAATTTTGGATGCCTCCATCTCAATGACAAATTCTTTGGTAAAAGAAAAAAAGGTACAAGCCGGATAGATGCATCTACCATACCTTCTTCAAGATGACCAAAGAAATTTTCATTAGTTCTATCTTATAGGAAGGTGTTCATTTATCATAAACTTATTAATTTGACTCATTAGCTTGTTAAACTTGGCTCATGTGTTATTCATCATACTAAGATTGTATTTGGGACAACTTTCTTACACTTTCTAAAGTACTTTTTGGTACTAAAAGGCTGTTTTAGAAAGTAGTAAGAAAGTTATCTCAAATGAAGCGAAATCTAAGCTGGATTATGAGTCTTCGACTTGACTCTATTACACTGTTAGAAAAGTTATCGATCCTAGTACTTCCGACTCTATCTAAAACCCCGATGAAATGGATTTTTTTCACATTTAGAACCTTCATATTTCTAAAAATTATAATGACATCACAATCACAAATTATTAAGCCTTGATCAATCATTAACACATTTGATAAATTTTATAAAATGGCATCAAAACAACCGCCAAATAACTCCAAGAAGATCTTCCAAATAAAGATCGTACGGCCATAATGATTAGAATTCAAAAGCATTATCTTAGCAGAGTGATTAGTTAGTTAATGAGTCTATTTACTGTTTCGCTATCCGTCAATGCCTACATCATCCAACCACCACCACTAAATGACTCATTCGTTTTGGATCGTCCGATTCGCATCGAACGGTTTTGATGTACACTCTGGGGGATTGTCCTCTACTGCTCTCTCTGTCCCCCCCTAATTCTGCCACGTGTGGATTTGACAATTTTTGTTTGTTTCCCGTTATAATATTCGTGCGATTTCTGACGTTGACGGCGGCTTAACGGTCTTCACTGTTTATGGCGATTTACCGTTGGAAAAATTTTATTCAAATAATTGTGATTAAATTTTTAATAAATATCTTTGAAATTTATTATTATGATAAATATAATATATAATTAATCAATTAAAATTTAAATTAGATCTATATAAAAATATTTTATTAAATATACAATTTAGAAAGAATTTCATAATGAATAATTATTGTCGTCCTACTTTTAAGATAAACTAAAAAATTTGGAAATCTTTTTTTATATAAAAATTTTATTAAAATGTTTTGAACTAATATAATTCATAACTGTATTTAAAAAAATTATTAGTGTATTCTCATCTTAATTTTCCTCTTATCATTTCTATTGCATTAGAAATGAAAAAAAAAATTATTAGAATCTCCTGATAAAAAATAGTTAGATTAAAATATAATCCTTAGATCTATTTGGAGATGTGTTTAAATATAAATAAATAAATAATTTATATTGCACATATCTCAAAGCAAATCTAAGAATTATAAAACTCATCTTGATCAAAATTAAAATTTGATCGCCATATAATTATAATACTTTTTTAAAGAAATTTCAAAGGATATTTCATATTTCTATCAAAGGGTAAAAAAAAGATGAAAAAAATTTGTATCAAAATATTCTAATAAATTAAGATAAAAAATTTTTATAAAAACATTCTGATAAGAAAATAGCCCTGATAAATTTTAATGTCCTTTGATCTGCTTTAAGATTGATGTAATATAAATTAAAATATATTACATCCATTTCAAAATAAATCTAAAAGTTTTTAAATATATTCTATAACAAAATTTAACCCGGATATTCTTAATTATTTTCAAATAGGACAGACCTGGTACAATATTTTATTTCTTAATAAAGGTTTGATGAGCGGTTGAAAATGTACGCACATTGCCGTCGGTGCAGTAATCTTTAAGTGCTCAGATTTTAAAAAAATGACAGGATTTATTGTGGGTTATTTCAAAAAAAAAAAAGTTATTGAGTAACAAAATAAAAATAATTCATCTGATTTTGAAAAATAAATAGGTTTCTTTAAATCTAAATTTTGATAAGAAAATTCCCGTTTAATTTTTATTCTTTTAAATTTTTATCAATTAAATAAACTAATAACATAAAATAGATGTGGGGTGCAAAGGAGTCTAGTCAAGCTCAAATCATTCGTAATTAGAGCTCTGACTCGCCGGCTAAATTATGAGCTCGAATTCAAGTCAAAGTCAACTTGTGACAAGTGAGCATGCAAGCCGGCTTGTGAGATTGCAACAAAAAGAAAGAAGATGTCGAGGTGATCCTGTAAGGCATGATTTCGTCATGTATAGTTATATTTTCTTTTCTAGGAACTACTGCAACCTATAGTTCTATTAATATAATGACTATCATTTTTTTTTCCAATTCAGGCTTTTCTAGGAACTAGCAGCTTTTGTCTTAAAAAATTGAAAAATTACATCATTACGAGCTCGTGAGCCGAGCCTTTTCAAGCTCAAACTCGTGTTCATTTAATAGACGAGTATGAGTTTGAGCTCAAGCTCGTAGCTCATAAGCTCGGCTTACGATCTCTTTATCGAGTCAAGCTCAAGTCAACTCGACTCACTAACACATCTAACATAGACAATAATAAACCTAAAGTGGGCCAAATCGAACTGATTCAAACTTCTGACTTAGAATGGCGTTGGACTTTATATATTTTGAACCATAGTATAATAAGAAAAGTACTTTTGATAATTTCATTTATTCATTGCTAGAGAATTTGGCCTTTCATTGGACAAATATATAAGACAAAAAATAATTAATCATCTTTGTTGCGGGCTAGAATATACACGGCAATAGAGATAGAAATTTTCGTCACAGCTTTGTATGCATATTCAACACACAAATAGAAGAAAACAAAACTAGAATTTTTACATGAAAAATCCTGAAAAGGGGGGGAAATCACAGGGCCACTTCCAGTTGAAATGATTCCACTAGTGTTTGATTAAATTACAAGTGATTGACCCATCCTGTAAATTGAGGACGATCAGATTATAATAATCAACCGTCGGGTTGAAATCCAATTACAAAAGGAGATTGAAAATCCAACAACGTTTGGTGGTCGGACAGAAAGCCAACTTCAATTGACGGTCGAGCGAAAGTCCGACGTCAGTCGGCGTCGGGCAGAAGTCCGGCGGTGTTTGAGAAAGAGTTTGGTTGCAAGATAACTCTGGTTTCTCTTCTTCCTTCTCTTCCTTTCTTGGGCCTCCCCCCTTTTCGAGAAATTATTTTGAGCGAATACCAGACGTAGCTCTGTGTTCGGAGGAGAATCAGAGGAGGTGATGTGGCGTGCTCTGATTTGCCTCCGAACGGCGTTTGATGTCCGCACAGAATAATTAATCCTCCTTTCCATGAGGGATGAGGCGTGATCGTGGACTGTTTACTAGGTATTTGAATGCCTTAGTGACATTAGAATTCAACGATCTTAAGCTCGTTGGATTTGTCTCGTCGAGGCACTCGATTCAACTATAAGAATGTCACGTTTGGAAAAAGTTTGATAATCCAAATTATAGTTTGAACCTTCCAAATGCACTTCGGGGCTTCAATTTGGACCCATTTGGGGTTAGATTGGGTTGAATTTAGTGTCATTGGATTCATATTTCTGAGAAGTCCAGTTCGAATGTAAGTTTGCTGAAATCGGAGTTCAATGGTCCAAATTTTAATTTCGGGAGTTTTCAACTTGATTTTGTCATGAGATTCGTGCCCAATCAAGATAATTTTTTGATGATATATCAATCTTATAATTAGGGGTGGCAATTTAGGGTCACGGGTCTGTTTTGGGTCGAACCCAAAATTGACCTGGCATTATTCGTGTCAACCTGAAACCAAACAATTTTTTAAAACGAGCCGATTTTTCGGGACTGAACCGAATAACCCGAGATAGCGGCTTAATGAAGATGGACATCTAAATGAATTAATTAACTTCAGCAAATGTCCTGCTTGTTTAAGCTTCACTCGGGATAGCGGCTTTCTTATTGTTTAGTAAAACTGCATTAAAAAAGTTAAAAGTTATTATAGAAAGCATCTTTTTAGAATAAAAGTTTTTTGTAATTAGTTAAGAAGCAATGGCCAAACAAAAATTATGTTGCGGTCTGAAAATTTATAAAAAAGTTATCCCAACGAAGTTCTCGGTGAGATGAACTAATTTTTCATTTAAGCTTTATTTCATTATTTGATATGTCTTTTGATCATTAATTTTTTCGCTGTTTTTATAATATTTTTATGCAAAAAAGTTGCTAAAGAAAGGAAAAGAAAGGCTTTGTTTCAGAATAAAGTCATCCTAAGGGTATATTTGCAAAATTATTTCAACAATTTTATATTTATATGACATATGAATGCCAAACATTACAATTTAAATTCAGCAGACAGCCAAATCTTATAAGAGGTCCACTGACTGATACCATTAAATTTTCATATAAGATTCCACGCATAACATATGATTATTAATAATCATATGGGAAAATAATTATTAGCTATCCATATATTCTATAATAAAAACATTTCAACCATATATCTTATAAGAGGACCACTAATCATATTCCCTAATTCTAATAAATATTGTTAATTCTTAACTAATTAAAGCTAATGTGCATTAAATGAGTTCATTAATTGAATGGAATCTTTGATTTTAGTGTAACATATATGAACTCATTAGCTAGCTAGCTGTCTAAATTTTAATTTAGACTATAAATGATGGAATCAAATGCTAAAAATAAAATAAATGGCCTTATCAAGGAAGAAGAGCCCATCCCCAAAAGTAATCCATGAGCGAAGGCCCAACACACCCAAAACAAACCCAAGAACAACACAAGAGCAACGAGAAAAACGGACAACAGCCGACCCAAGAAGATAACATTAAAAACAAGAACCAGACAGAAGATTATTTCCTTTTTACTGATTATATTGCACACAACTTTTGATTACTATTTTTTGTTATTTAAAAAAAAAATTGTCTACATTAGTGAAACATATATAAAAAATAATATCAAATTAGCAAAAAATTGATGTTATTTGGTTACTTAGTGAGCATGCTCGTTTACATATTTAAAAATTTGATAAATTTTTTTTGTAATGTTATTTGTTTACTTTTTTAATTACCTAATTTAATTTACTATACTAATTAACTTATATTTTATGCACTTCAACACTTGCTTATGTGCTAAAATTCTAAATATGATAATTATATTAAGCAAATAAAAAGATAGAGAGATTATAAATCTAATTTATTTTTATTAATAGTAAACAACAAAATTATTAAGCAAACCTTAGTTCTATAGATTAAAATTTTAATTATCTTATGATAATGAAATGATAAATATATAGCTTATGTTCTTATTAAAAAACTAAATTAAGATATAATACTTAATTAATCATTGTCAATTTTATTAAAATAATCATTAAAACATTTATCATTAATTTTGTTAAAATAATATTGCAAGTAATCTCACATGCTATGTTGTAAATACTAATTAACTTTGTATATGCCCTAATACTTAATTACTTTGACTTTGTAATCTTTTAATTATTGATTACTCATCCTTTCTGTACATAGATAATTTTTAGGTACACCAACACCAATACACCCTTGGGTGGAGAGATAGTGAGGATTATTTTATGAGTACTTATCATAGTTTCATTTGTTTGTACTATGGCTTCTGTTTTATTTTTATTATTATTATTATTATTATCTTGGGAGCTGAAGTATCTACTCGCGGTCACTTCAAAGGGATTGTTTGACAGCGTAATTAATCCCTCGGCGCAACCTAACGAGACTATCCACCGGCATCGGGCCCATACTTGTTTTTCGCACTAAAAAGGCGAGACTATAATAGAGGGGATACGACTATGACTTATGTTAGCAACAAAAAAAGAACTGAAATGAATGTACAAATGAACTCATCTATGTGATGTGCTGGACATTTTGTACTTAAATGAAGAAGCTTAATGGTGATTTTGGTTGTTAGTGTTATCTTAGGAGATACCAAAGAGAATCATTAATTTGGATATTTAGAATTCTTTTAAGAGTTGAATTGGAAGGGCCTCACAATTCATGATCTGGAGCTTTGTATAGATAATTATAGTTACCATGTTGTTTGGATGGAGATGGATATGATTTGGATCAGATGATTATTATTTTCAGTGAATAAGAGATAATGGTGGCTATGAGAATTTTTACTACATGAATAAAGCTTAAAAGTTTTTATTTAGGGTTTGTTTGGAATAATTTTCTTATCGTTTTGTTTTTCATATCACTTATATTAGGGATGGAAGTAAAACACCACAACGAAACTAACAAGAAAAATAATGCAATGAAAAGTAAAGAACTCCAAGATTTAAAATGGAAAAACTCGAAAGGGGGAAAAAATCATGGAGTCACACCACACCAAGAAATTCACTATGAAAATTGGTAGAAATAAGTATAGATCTCTCTTCTTGCTCGCTCTCTCCTTGATCCTTTTCTGTCTTGTATCATTCTCATACACAAAATAAAATAGAAAGACATGATAATAACACCAAGGGATGTCACCCTTGAGAAAAATGAGAAAGAAAGTTGTTCAGTCCGTCTTGAACCTTTGTCACACTCAAACCTCTAATCCTGATCCATCTAACGATGCTATGGTGCTCAAACCCGCAGTGCTGTGGCACTATACAGCATTGCAAAGCAAAATATGGAGCCTTGCGGCTCGCCGCTCATTATCATTTCTCCCAACAAAATCTACAATGCTGGGGTGCTCAAGAACATAGCGCTGGGGTGCTCAAGAGCATAGCGTTGGGGAGCTCGAGTACACAGTACTAGGGCACTCGAGTACACAGGGCTGGAGCGCTCGGGTATACAGCATCAGGCAAAGCACCCTAACCCAAGCCGGGGAGGACTTCCCACACCCCTCTAGTGAGCACAAAAAAATGACTTAAGGTCCGAGGCAACAGTACAGACCGATTGATCAACACAATTAGATTCCACATAGAACAAACAAACCAAAATTTTTGTTTGGTTGTAGGTGCATGCTTTCTTCAATATCTTTCAAAAAAGTTAAATTCTCCGCAGTTGCTTTACGACAACATTTATAAAAAGCTGTAATCATGCCAAATGGACCATCAATTCATATAGGCTTTAGGTTTTGTTTGGATGATTGTAGCGGCAGTTTGTAAAAGTAATCTGATCATTGTGATAAAATAAAATTTCATTGAAAGTTGCTTTCAATATTTCATATTTTTTTCTGTTTGAAAATGCTGCACATCAACTTTCTTACACGCATCAAACTAACGGATCTGACTTTAAAAGATGAGGAAATTTTCAAAAAAATAGTAAGAAAAATTGTAGCGAAATATATAAATATAATAGCGGTTTGAAACTCAGAGTAGTGAAAAGGCTACCTCAAGTGGATATATTATTAGTGATCTTAAGGTCTCTCTGATCCTTCATCGTGAGAGCTTTTGGAGCCAATAGTATTTACTATCTAAGAGGGCCTCTGCCAGCTGATTTCATAGAAAGACAAATATGGGGACTATTTTGTTGTTTCTTTCTGACATCTTTTCATCATTTTAACATATCATATTTGTCAGCTAATCTGATGGCCTCTTGCTTTTGTATTTTCCTCTGTCTACCCCTTATTTAAATAGAGTTTATAATGTTAGAATTATATATATATTACAAGCATTAGATAATAGAAAATATCACAATAGTAAGAAAGATATCGTTAGACTTCATTTGGGACATCTTTTATGGGTAGAGAGAGAGAGAAGGGAGGCCCTAGGAGGGCCCCTGCCCCCCCCCCCCCCCCCCCCCCCCCCCCCCCCCCCCCCGAAATTTAGAAAAGTCTGTGGCGAGTGCTTCTCGAGAGCGGTTTCCAAAGAAAAAACTCAAATGAAATTTGTAAGCATATTTTCATAGAGTATATTGATTTTCATAATACATATACATAGTTTGCAGAATCTAACATTGAGCCCAAAAGCACACAAACAAGCTTGGGCAAATCGATTGCATGCATGTTGCTAGGTAGCACGAGCGCATGACAATTTTAAAAATACAAAATGACTTTTTAAATATTTTCTTTCAAGAAAATTATAAAAAAAGGAAAGATTTGAATTAAGCACATAGAAATTCAAAAAATATTATAATTTTTTTTGAAAAGTTCCTATCTTTTCTCCTCCTAATCCTTAAAATCTCTCTAAAAGGTTTAGAAGTAAAAATTGGCGGCCAAGACTCGCCATTCCGACAATGAGACTTTGATCATCCTCTTAAAAAAATAAGCGATCGTTACAAATTTTTCAATGTTAGATTAAAATATTAATTGCAGATTATAAGATTTCATGATATGTACTTTAGCCTTTCAAAAAGGACCGATTAGTGTGTAAACTCGTATCATTAAGTCAAATTTTTGTGCTCATTATCTCTAAAAAAATATTAAGTTGATTTTAACTTTTGAGATATCTCATAAAATTTACGAGCTTTATATCACATAGTGACAAAATATTTTATTTCATTATTTATGATGGATAAATATTAAAATGAAATATAATGAATATATAAATAAACTTTTTATTTTAGTACTAAATACGAATAATAAAAGACCCATAATCGCTTATTTTTTAATGGATCCAATATGTATTCCAAATAAATTTCTTTATGATTTAAATTTTGATATTAAAATAATGAAGGTAAAATTTATAACGTTTCAAGTTTTTTTTTTCCAACAGAAGAAAAATACAATAAATATTATTATGTAAAGAAAATTAAAGAATAATTTTAATAATTAAAAAGTAAAAAAAAATTATGCATAAAATGAATAATACTATTTCAAAAGAGTTGTTGCCGCTCTCCGTCACGCAGACAGATCAAAAAGTAGTTCGGACTTTTCGGCACATGCTCTTGGTTTCAAAGGAGACCGATTTACTTTGGCGACTTGGAATTAACTTCAGTCAACAACTATTTAATGACAACGTTACTTATATTGAAACTGTCAATGGAAATTTGATGAAACTACTCCAAGAACATTAAAAAAATTGTAAGTTTCTAAACTCAAAATTAAAGAATATCACATTAAATTAAAGGGTATTTTTTTAGGAAAGAGTTATCTACCCGCTGCCACCGTTATAGGAAGCGCATGGCGGCGTACTAATCCCTCGACGAAATATAGCGGAGTCAACCCATAGACGCCTGGCCCATGCTTTGTTACTTCCCTCAAAGGAGACGAGCCGCTTGAGAGGAGATTAAAATATGGGTTGGAGAGTTTCCAATCATTCACGCCCACCAACCAAGCTAAGCTCGGTGGGTAATTAAATTATACATTAAAGCTTCATTTGAGATAATTTTCTAATTGCTTTTTAAGAAAGCAGGACATCCCCGGGTTAGGGGGACATCCCAGTCGACCTAGCATGCAACCCACACCAATTTACACGGGCCGACACTTAAGGCTGTCACGAATTGCCAAGGGATTTGAACTCGGTACCAGGCCTATGGCCAGCCAGTTCTTCACCACCTAATTGCTTTTTTAAACAACCATAATTTATATTTGGTCTTATTTTGTTACTGCTTTTATACTAGAAAACTATTTTCTATAACAATTTAAAAAGTTACTTAATTTTCAGCACATTTATAAACCAGTAAGAAAGTCTTCCCAAACAAAGCCTATGGCTTCGTTTGAGATAGCTTTCTTATTACTTTCTAATAAAAAAATTTTTGAACTAGAAATTTTTATATTAGGAAGATGTTTTAGAAAGCAGTAAAAAAGCAGTCCCAGACGAAACCTAAGGCTTCATTTGAGATGGCTTATTTAATACTTTTTTAAAATAATTATTTAATAAAAAAAATTTAGTTCAATTTTTTTTTAATTAAAAGCTGCTTAAATTTTTTTTTTCCAGCTTTCTAGTTAGGGCTATATAAGATAATAAGTTGCACTTGATGCATATATAACTTGATACTTGTTCGTATAATATTTGCTCATGCTCTTCTTTTCACTTCATTGAACAAATTTGAATAAAATTTTAAAAGCTCGTAATGTAAACAATTTTGTTTGTTATTTAAAAACTAGCTTGTTAAGAACACGATAAAATGTTCATTTCATAATGGCTAAGTTTTTTGTTTGATTACTTTTTTTTTTTTTTTTTTTTAACTTTTCTATAATTTACATGCTTGAAAATACAAAAAAAATAGTTAGGTATGCCCTTTTCTTGTTGATATTTAGGCTATATGTTTAATTATAAGCATCAAATATATAAATAATTAAGTTTGAATGAAACTCAATACGAAAACTAAAAAACATGTTTGAACAATACTTTAAAACTTGATTTACATTCAAATTCAACTTGAAATGGATTAAAAAATCAAATAAAAGATCTTAACCAATACTTAGATCATCTCCAACCGAACTGCATACAGTGGTTTGATGTCCGCCATTCGCTCCATTCAACCATAAATCACACGTCAAAATTTGGTATGTGAACAGTGCAATGCTAATATTATTCACCTACACCAATTCTGTGTGTTTAAATGAAAAAATAAAAAAAATGTGAAAATTGTGACGCCAATATTATTCACGTACCTATGCCAATTCTGTGTGTTACGGGATTTGACGAAGAAGCGTGCGAAAAAGGAGAAAGATGATTACCTTCACAGCGAGATGAAGAGGATCGAAAGAGAAGAAAGAAATGAAGTTCAGTTGAAAATGAATTATTATATTTTAGAGTGGAAAATAAGTTTTTCGGTTGGAGATGCCTTTAACTTGACTTGATTCATTTACTAACCCTTTTTGTAAGCTTTTTCAAGATCAAATGGAGTGTTGCATGAATACCTTATGCCAATAAAATTTTGAGAGTGCTGAGAATAGTTTTTTTTTTTAATAATAATAATAATAAAGTATTATAATTTTATTATATTATTGAATTTTAGATCTGCGTCAAAACAATATCAACAAATTAAACCCAAAACCAATAAAATTGATATAAAATTTTTTTATTTTTGCAATTATAAATGTTTTCATCCGATATTAATAAAAGTACATAACAAAACAATGAAATTTGAGGATGATAAGGTTATCGAGAGATTGCTAAATGATTAAATTTGTTAACTGGGCCATGAGTTAATAATTTACCCCGAAACAATCATGTTAATTACAATACAAACCCCCTGATTCAAAAAAAAAAAAAAGTTGGGAAAGGCGGAACGAAGGAATCTGTAGCGATGGTATTCCAAAACTACCCTCGCGTGATCCTCAGATCTCAGGCGATAGCGCGGTGCTCCGATCTGGTAATGGGCGAAGAATGAGAGTTTGCGGCCACATACCATATCGGATTCTCGGCGTAGAGTAGCGGAAACTTATCGGCTCGCCGGGATCCCTTGCCTCTGGCGTCGGGAAAGAGGGAAGCGTAGGAGGATGAGATACGGTGAAGGATCTGGAGGAAAATGGATTCTTCGCAGGGGAGGGAGAGAGGACCTGAGTGGGAGAAGCCGTACTCCTCTTCGGCTTCGATAAGGAGTTCTCTGAAAGCTGGATGGTTGAGATGCGATGCTCTTACCACAAATCTACGTCTTCGGCTTCCTACGCACACGGCTAAATGGCCCTCCGGCACGTCCGCCGGAGCAGGCGGAGAACTGGAAGTTGTCACCGCCGCAGATCCGCGAGCCCTTGTTCTCCAACTTCTAAGCTTCTGCCGAAGCATCACTATGAATCTGATTTTGCAGCTTTTATCCGCCATTCTCTCTCTACTTCACTGGTTTTGATCTCGGATGAAAAGGGCAGAGCCGCAGAGGGGCCGAGAACCGAAAGCGGCTTGGGGGGGATTTATAGGTAGGTCGCTTCCACAAATTCGGTAGTGTTTTATATATTTACTATTAGATTACTAATTTTGAGTGAGTGAATTCAAAGTTTGAATAAATTATTTTTCATTTGGAGTTTATTTGAATTCATCTTATTTTTTTGGATGAGTTCATCAAAAAGTTATTGTAAGATCTCTTAATAAAATTAATTGATCGAACACGAATCGAGTCTGATACTATAATTAGAAATTTTAAAAATTAAATTTAGAATCACATTCATTTTGATTTTAACGAACTTACAATAATATCAACGTATCAATGAGACAAATTCATCGACATCATAAATGATTCAATTTGACTCCATATGAGCTCAAATGGAACGCTTAGAATAATTAGAGATTTCGGTCATTATTTGGATTACTAAATGATCTTCAAAGCATATATATGCTTATCTTAATGAAAAGAGCCTAACAAGCTAAGTAATGTTTAATTCTGACATCATTAAGATACTTAAATATTAAAAGAAAGACATATGATCGAAAAAATTCATATGGGTCATCTGATAAAGTATTTTGGGATGTTAGCTAAATTCATCCACATGCTACTCTTAAAAAAATTATAAATGAATTATAATGTCACATAGTGTCTTTCGAGTGCCACAATTAGACCATCGACATCAGAATACCATCATTTGAGCACCGTTGTTAGATTACTATTGTTTGACCATCATCGCTCGAATACGATCTCCTGACTATCATCGCCCAACTACGATCTCCTGACAAACACTATCCAACTATAGTCTCTCAACTACCGTGACTGTCTCCCAACCACTACCGTCCAATTACGATCTCCAAACCACCATCACCGAACTAAAATATCCCAAAAGACTAATATATGGTTATGGTCTCTCGATTATAATTCCCCGATTATGGTCTTCTGATCTCTATTGTTCGGCTAATATTTTTTTACCATAGTTAGGCAACTAAAATCTCCATGTTTATTATTATTATTATTATTTCAATTTATCTTTAGATGACAAGAATTCCGATATAAAAAAAGGCAAAGTTATACATCATAAGAAAATTGGTTTGATCATGGACGTATCGCAATACACTATTTGAATTGAAAACTCTCAAAATTAAATATAGGACTATATGACCTCTAAGTTTAGCAAAGTTATAGTTGAGCTAAATATCTAAACAAAACAAACTTACGTCACAAAAAGTAATCTAATGCAAGTCCAAATAAGCTCAAATCAAACACGTGAAGTACAATTGAAAACTTTGGCATAGTAACTAAAAGACCAAATGATCTATTATTGAGTGATTTTAGTTTATGATGTTGGCATCCATTATAAATTAAAAGGTGAGAAGTTAAAAGTCTAAAAAACTTCAAAGCCCTATACAATACTCAACCTTGACAGTTATTGCCAACCATTATCATCATCTAATCACCATTACTCGACTATCATCGTCTCAACTATCATAACTTTCGTCACTACCCAACTAATGCAACTCAATTGTTGTCGCTTGCCGACATACCATCTCTAAACCACCATGTTTTGAACTTTGCCGCCTACGCATCATTCATTATTCTCCATCAAATTCACAAGAAGTGAAGCACGTGTTTCATACTTTATAATCTCGTTTTCTCCAACAGAGAGGAAGGCCGTATGTATGTTACTCTTAACTGTGAATTGTTTATCTTATATTTTATGTATAACTTCTTTTCTCTATATGTGTGTGGATTATTCATACAAAACGAAAATGTAAAACTCCCTCTCCATCGAGAAATTATTTTGTGCGGATGCCGAATGCCGTCCGAAGACCAATCAGAATGAGTCATGTTAGTATCGCGGCTCGGTATTGCTCAGTACCGCTCGTTACAACACTCGATATTGATGACGTGGCTCATTCTAATTGGTCTCCAAATGTCGAGTCACATAGAATAATCTCTTCTACATTACCCAAAAATTTCTCCAACACAATAACCCTAAAGTCTAAACACTATTTTTCAAAAAAATTGACCAACTCAACATCGTTTTCGACCCGCAACAATTTTCTTAGAGAATTTTTGGCCAAAAAACAAAAAAAAGTCTTGCATACAACTGTAGATTATAATAATATGGACTTTATGCTTCTGCAAGCAACAGTAGATGGAACAAAATATATTTGAATGATCATTCATTATTTGCTATAGGTAATAACTAATTTTTAAGGTCCTCTAATCAACTATTTAATTTTTATTAATGAAATCTTTCATTAATAACAATACTTGATTTTTCTTAAGATGTCATGACATAATTAGATTAACAATAATAGTAATTTATCATAATAATATACACTATAATATGTATTTATATTTTTATATATTTAATATAAATTTTTTATATTAATTTATATATTATTTTAGTATTTAAATCACTTCAAAATAGGTGCATGAAAATATGATTTAAAGAAATAAATATTTAGATAGTAAATATATAAATAATAAAATTATGCGTTACATATTTAAATGCCTCAGTTATTATTTATAAATTTTATTTTATTATTTCACACAAAAAATACATATTTTAAATATATCATATATTATTTTAGTACTATTTTTGTTACTATATAATATCTTAATTCTTTAAAAATACAATATATTATCCTAATACTTTTGTATTTTAATTTTTTATGTAATTCAAAGTATTTAAATGTTTTTTAAAATTTTACTGAAAATACATACTTTTTAAAAACAACCGACGGATGGATTTCCGCCAGAATCGAACTGAAGAAGCCAACGGTCGAGATTAAGCAAGCTTTCTTCTAAGCGGATTTAGGGCAACCCATCCCGCGAAGTAAATATCGCCAAACCCTAGCCGCCGTTTTGTCTACTTCTTCCCTCCATTCCTCTTCTCGTCCTTCCTAGCCCTCGTCGCCATGGGCAGAGTGATTCGAGCTCAAAGAAAGGGCGCGGGGTCGGTTTTCCGATCCCATACCCACCATCGCAAGGGCCCAGCTCGCTTCCGAAGCCTCGACTTCAGCGAGCGCAATGGATATCTGAAGGGCGTGGTCACCGACATTATCCATGACCCTGGTCGCGGTGCGCCCCTTGCCCGAGTTACCTTCCGCCACCCCTTCCGTTACAAGCACCAGAAGGAGCTCTTCGTCGCGGCTGAGGGCATGTACACCGGCCAGTTCCTCTACTGCGGCCGCAAAGCCTCTCTCATGGTTGGAAATGTTCTCCCTCTTCGCTCCATCCCTGAGGGCGCCGTCGTTTGCAACGTTGAGCACCACGTCGGAGATCGTGGAGTGCTCGCAAGGGCGTCTGGGGACTATGCTATTGTCATTAGCCATAACCCCGATAACGGTACCAGTAGGTATGATATGATCTAATTGGATGTTGTTTCTCTTGTTTCTTTTATTCATACTTATTATCGTTTCTGTATAATATATAATGTTTGAAATTTTATTTAGTTTGGGTGTTCTTAGATCCAGAGCTCAACAAATATTCTTCTTTTGTCTCCTAATATTTTATATCAATAATGTGTTTCCTCTGGAGAGAGTTAATTTCGATATTATTGCATTATAAGCTTGAGAAAAACCGCTTCTAAACAACCCTGAAAGATTTTCCGCATGCAAACTTGCAGCTTGATTACAGCGTGTGAAATCTGTGCAGAGTGATCTTTATTTATTGTTCAGATGCTGAGTGGAGTTTTCTAGTGTTGTCATTTTACTGAAAGATTGCAATTTGTTGTGATATAGTTGCTGCTATAACATTAATTTGGCTATTGATGTGAAATTTTATATACTTTTTCCGAAGAAAAGTCTGTTTATTGCTGAAAGATGGTCATGCTTTATATAATCCACCCATTTTAGGTTTAGTTGGTTTGTTTATTTCTGTTCCTTTTTCTAAATCATGTCAAAACGTTCATGATTGAAAAAAAAATCCTGTTTTCACTGAATCCAATTCAGTGTTAAATGCTTTTCCCCATTTGTCTTCTATTTTTGCTGGAAAATCATTCTTTTTTTGCGGAGATTTATTGGTTTCTTATTCATGTGATTTGGTCTCACTACATTTTCTGCAATGAACTTTTTGAATCAATAAAGTTGCCTTTCTTGAGAAGCTTTTATTTACTGCTGGCAGTCTAGATTTTGCTTATGATAAGTCATCTTGCATCAATTACTCGTTCTTTTGAGAGATTTGTTTTCTCAAATGAGTTAAATGATAAATCTTTGTCTTTTGCGCTTAAAACCTAAGTTTAAATTCTTTATTTGGTCCACCATGCTATCTTTATAATGGCAGTTATTGTTAGGAAAACAGTGTAGTTATACAGCCTTGTATCACTGAGTGGTTTATTCAATGAATCCAAATTTTTCTTTGAAATAGAAATACCATATTGGTCTTTTAATTGTCAAAAATCGAGGTGAAAGTATTTTGTTATTTAAGATTATATTTATTAAGTAATTGTTATGTTTAAAAAAATTAGCATGATTAGGATTATACTTATATTATTATCATCATCAACATGATTATTATAATTATAATTATAATTATGATTAGCAATGATAGATGTGAGTTGAAAGATGACTTGACATGAAATAAAAAGAAAGGCAAGAATGTATACTCTAGATGTAGTGACTCAAGTGAATAAAAACAATAATTTGTACTTAGGTGATCTATAACTAAGTGGTCAATATTTGGTGAATGATCGGACCATCGGTTACTCTAATATGGAATCATTTTTACTGCTGATCAATAGAATACCTTGATAGTATTATGGTCTTGCAAAATATTTTTTTAGATCATTGCAACAATTATGCTTTTAGCTATGCAACGCTCGACTAAGAGGAGTTATGTGAGGAAATTTGTGTTTATCAAGAGGATTGTAAAGAGAATTCAGTGCTTAGGAGAATAATTGTATGGAAGTGGCAGACTAAAAAAGTATCCCTAGGTTACCAATCATTGCTCTTTTCTTCTGATGGCCATTTATATTCGTCTTCTTTCTCTTCTTGATGCCTTGATTTCTTCTCCTCCTTTTTTAGTTTTCCTGGTTCTTCTCCACTTATTGATAATTGCTTTTCAATGAATTTACAATATTGTCTCCATATGTTCTCAGGCAAAGATTGATTGGTAGATAGAAAAATTTTTAGGTAGAAGGATTGTAGACCAACTAATAGGTAGAAAAGAGGAGAAATATTGCTAAGAAGAGATGAATATTATTTGGAGGCCAGACTAATTTGTCATGAATTGATTCATTTATTTTATAACTAAAATGCATTATATATGCTATTATTTAGTTTCTTCTCCATTTCTTCTTCATCTGGATTTTTTCTCCTCTTCTTATTGATCCTTGCTTGGCAATGAATTTCCAATCTCTTCTGTGTATGTTCTCAGGCAAAAGATAAATTGGTAGAGAGAAAAACTTTAAGGTAGAAAGAGAGATTGTAGACCAACTAATAGGTAGAAAAAAAGAGAGATGAAGATTCTTTGCTATTAATCCTAAAGGGGTGACACGACCACTTTGATAAAGGATTGAATTTTTTTTTTTTGGGAATATAAGGATTGAATTTAATTTTTGTATTAAACCCCTCTTTCTATCTTAACCTTTTAACTCCTGTTCTTCTCTTTCTTTTGGAAAGTGAAACTTTGTTCTCTTTCAAACCGTGGCTTCCCATTTTATGCTGGAATTGAAGGGAGAGAAGCTGGTTGACTTGTATTATTGTCCTCATGCAATTTAACTTGTCATGAAAAGGCGACAGGTTAACTTTTTGATGATTTTTATGTTCGTACCCTCTTGGATCATTCAGAGATGTCAGAGATTCCATTAATGAGAATTATGAAAAATAATTTGGCCTTTTTTTTAATTGAAACAATTGTTTCTTGAAATTTTAATGGTTTTAAACACCATTTTATTGTAGGCCTATATGAACATAATGAGAATAATTTTTAATGATGATGGCAGTTTAGTAGTGCTTGAGGGAGGCCTTAATGTTACCAAATCCTATTGCTAGTTGAGTTGCTCAATGTGGCTTGGTGTCCTTTAATAAGTTGGATGCCCGAGGCATTGTGAATTTACAGAAATTGCATATGTACGTAATACCTTCAACATATGTTTTTCTTAACAGCAATTTTCTAATTGTCTTTACAAACAGTTGTAGCCACCCCAACTATATCATCCTTATTTGGAAGCATGAATGCCGTAGTTTTAAACCTTTAGTCTGAGAGTTCCACCAAGTGTCCATCTTGATGGTTCTAAATTTTTTTTATGACTGATTTATCAAAATATTAAGCTTGTGAATGAAGGGGGAAAAAAACATTCTTTGCTTCAAGGCTTTCCATGATAGTAATCAGTCTCTTTTTCTCCAAGTAATTTCATTGGAAGGATTGTAATTTTCTTTGGAGTTCATTTGGCATATATAGATATAGGGCTGCAAGCGAACCAAACGTTCGACGAGCTACTCGTTGTTCGGTTCGATTAAAGCTCGTTTGCGATCGTTTAATTAACTAAACAAACAAACTTGAACAACATTTTAAATACTCAATTCTTAAATAAACAAACTTGAACACTAATGCGTTTGGCTCATTTATGTTCGCGAACAATATCATTTGAAGTTCGTGAACAAGCTCGACATTAAGCTCGATAAGAAGCTCAATAAAAGCTCGATTCGTGTTCGATTTTTAACTCGTGAATAAGCTCGATGAAAATAATTAATATTTGACTATAGAATTAATAAATATAAATAATTATTACTTTTGTTACATAGACAATTGCTTTTATTATAAATGTGTTTGTTCATAGATATGTTCATGAACGTGTTTGTTTGATAGTTAAAAAAATTAGTTAAATATGTTCGCGAACAAGCTGAACTGAACATGAACCAAACATGAACACTCCTTAATTTAAATGAACCAAACATGAACACAAATGTTAAAGCTCGAACAAATATGAACCAAACATGAACAAGCTGATATAAAATAAACACAAACATGAACACTCACATACTCGGCTCGGCTCGTTTGCAGCCCTTTATAGATACAAATAATGTTTAGAAAAAGAAGATTTATTTCCATTTATTTTGTATTTGAAAGCGAAATCAGCACATTTGAGGAGGTTTTGAATTTAATTTTAGAGTTTAGCTAACCGTTTCAAAAAAATGAAGCAAATAAATACTATATCTTTTTAGTAAAAGCATATCTTTTGCTCCTGGCCATTCAAGTTTCATCAACGCTTATCATTTCATGACAACCATCATTGCTATTCCAAAACAAATCAATATTTTCTACTCTCCAGTGAAATTTCCAGGTTCTTCGCTTTGTTTCTTCAACATCTATTCCTATATGGAATCATCCATCTGCATTTAATCACTCATTAGTGCGTCTCCAACCAAACTCCAAACGGCTGTAAGACTTAGCTGGTTTGCTCCATTCGAACGGCAAAACAATCGCTAATCGGTGGAGGGTGAACAGTGGCGTTGCACTATGCACCTATGCTATTTTTTTGTCTCAACCGGATTTGCCGAAGAAATGCTTGAAAGAGGAGAAAGACGAGACAGATGATTACCTTCGCAAAAGCACACAAATTTTTGAGTTTCACTGCATTTTGGAATGAAAAATGAGATTTTTGTTTGGAGATGCCCTAACCTCAAAATTTCTTTCCAGGATAAAGCTCCCATCTGGTGCAAAGAAGATTGTCCCAAGTGGCTGCCGAGCTATGATTGGGCAAGTTGCAGGCGGCGGTAGAACCGAAAAACCTCTTCTTAAAGCAGGCAATGCCTATCACAAATATAGAGTGAAGAGAAACTGCTGGCCGAAGGTTCGTGGTGTCGCCATGAACCCAGTAGAACATCCCCATGGAGGAGGAAACCACCAGCATATCGGCCATGCCTCTACTGTTCGTCGCGACGCTCCTCCTGGACAGAAGGTTGGTCTCATTGCAGCAAGAAGAACTGGGAGACTCAGAGGACAAGCTGCTGCTACTGCTGCAAAGGCAGATAAGAGTACTTAGAGAATTTAAATTATCAACGGTTATCTTTATTTTTTTTTCTGAGTTAGTAAGTTTTGTTGTTGAAAACCCTTAGTAGGTGAGGCTGTTGTCATCTGATTGATGTTTATGTTTGTCATTTCTTTGGAATTTAAAGTGTTTGTGTTTGACAATTATTTCAAAATCAGAGATTTAGGCTTCTTTTGGGACGGCTTTCTTTATGTTTCTTAAAACGATTTCTTAGTATAAAAATTTTAATTTTTTAACTAAAAAGCTGCTTTAAGAAGAAGTAAAAAAGCTGTATCAAATGAAGCCTTAAAGTTTTATTTTCTTAAACAAAATTAAATATAATTTAATTTATAAATTCTGATGAAAAATGAGATAATTTATTTAGTTTTATATATTATTTATGTTATTATTTATTAAAAAGTATGGTATTAAATTTTAAATAATTTATTAGATAAAGTAAAAAAAAGAACATTTTGGTGAATATAAATGAATAAATAACAAAGATTTCAAAATTATGTATTTGTGAGTTTTTAAATTTTAATTTAAATTTGTTCATTTGTACAAATAAATTAACATGAGTCATTTGTCGGGTGAGAGATAATATTTATAATTATAGATATTAATCGATCTATAATTAAGCGATGATGATTGAGTGACAATGATAGAGGATGTTGATCTCTATTAATGATAATTAGAATCAATAAAGTAATATTCTAGAATTTTTTAACTCTAAATTCTCAAATATGGCTCTAACAGGCCATATTAATTTTATTAATGGTAGATCATCTTCAAACATATAAATACATGATTTTAAACTTATTAGATTCCTCTTATCGGGATGTTCATTTTAACCATAAACACACGAGATTTATAAATCATTTAATCTCTCAAACAATATCATGAAATTTCTAACTATATTTTAAGTGTTTTATTTCAATCTATTTGGACTCAAACTAAAGGAAATTATTCTATGCAAACACTGGTCCGTTCAGAGACGAATCAGAATGTGCTACATCACCTAGTATATAGTAGATGCATAGTCGTGGTAAAGAGGTGACATTACATACTCTGATACGCCTTCGGACGGCATCCGTATCCGCACAGAATAATTTCACCAAACTAAGCAAGCATGAATAGATGAGAATGATTTCCTCATGAGCAATCGAAGTTATAAATCCGCTTTTGATGCATCATCAACTGGCAAATTTATTCGAAGTGATTGTTATGCAGAATTCATATAAATGTTGGAAAACACAGGCGGTTCCTATTCATACAAATGCAAACAACCAAATTCTTCTATTCTTATTTTGCAAAAAAAACAATGCACGCCAAAAGTATCAAGAAAGCCTTACAAACCTTCGAATATAATGCATGAAGGAAGAGAAAATCCATCATAAAATCTAACTCTAAACGTTGCTAATATTATTAATCTACAAGAAAATGATGAACAATTCTCACCAGAATTCCTCTTTTTCATGCTTGCAAAACACCTTCCCCAGTGAAAAAACACAGCAACAAAGCTATAAGAAGGGTGGCTGCAAGGCTAAACGTGGTGCACTCAAAATATATAATTAGATGAAAGACCAGTTTATGCACAAAAATGCCTAAACAAGAACAAAACAAAAATCAAGTGGTGGTGACAGAAAACAGGTCATTTTCTGTAACCAATTCATCTATCAAATTTGATTCTCTTTGACGCCCTCTGATGCTCAATCTTCTTTGATGTTGATGAATCATGCAGGTAAGAACAACGGGACCCCTCCCTGCAACCTCTAGGAGTGTTGAAGTACGCGCACAACTTCTCAATTTTGGGTTTTCTGCGGCCGGCACCCTCTCCATATATAGATCCCAAGGGGTTGCTATGATAATCATGGCGGTTTTCGTATGGCAGTGGAGCTGGTTCAGTCGACTCGTGCCGATCACCGCCGTGCTTCTGAATCAAACTCTTGTAGTAGTTTACATCCTTAGTTGGAGGAGCTTTGGGCTGAACTGTCGGTATATTTATGGGGATAGTGGTTGAAGGCGGCGGCGGCGGCGGCGGTTTGAGACTGGGAGCTGGAGCTGAAGCTGGAGTTGGAACAAGGATATGCATTGGATAAGCACTGTTAGTGGCACCAGAAGCTATCTGTGAAGGAGGCTGTGCTGGCAATGGAGTCTGCGTAGGGGCTGAACGCTCTGAGACCAACTTTCCGACCATACTTGGGTCCCTTAGGATTTTGATGAGGAGGTCTCGGTCAATCAGACTACCTTCCTCATTGCTCCGCATGATTGCTGTGAATGCAGCAGAGGCAGCAGCTGCATCCTCTGACAAAAATAATCTGACCTGCGCAATGAAAAGGCATCTGATATGAAAAAGTGCACAATTTTCGAATTTCTCATTTTACTGAGATGGAATGGGGGTGGGATTGTGGCCAATGATAACTTTTAGGCAGATAATATAGCACAGTTCTTACAAAAATATGGCATGGACATAAAGCAGTTCCCACACATTAATTTTTAACATAATAAAAAGGAAATAAGATATTTCTGACTGCAAGGAGGGTCAATTAATATAAGTATCAAGAATCAACTAGCCTGAGCAAGAGGGCAAATTATTAGGTGCGGACACCGGACGGATACCGGACAGAGAAAATCATTCGGATTTCTCCATGTCTACAGTAAAAGCGCAGTTGCTACAGTAAGAACGATTTTACTGTAGACAGAGAGAAATCCGGTGATTCTCTCTGTCCAGCATCCGAACCTAATAATTTCTCGAGCAAGAGAGCTTTAGTGCTAAAAATCCATGATGGATAAACCAGAGATCTTAAAAGATGCAGGGCAAATTTTGTGTTTTCTAAGTTTACAGAATCATTTGATAACCACAATTAAAATAATTATAATTTATAAAGCCTAATGCAAATAATAGGGACAAGGCTATATGATGATGACAAAGACAAGCTGAATATAAGGTTCTATGGGCGCATTACCCTTTTTTTCATGTTGGTGCCATGAGATTTCCTTTATAATCAAATATGACCACAAACAACTTGTTAAATCCCAGCCGTCCCTTGGCATTTTAATCCCACGGCTAAGATGGGAATCTGTGGGAGGCTCACTTATTAAATTCTAGCCATCCCTTGTCATTTTGATCCCACGACTAAGATGGGAATCCGTGGAGGCTCACGTGGATCTTGTTGATCTCCTTCCATATTTAGATGACTGATTTAGGAAGGATTATATTAGAGCAATTATGTATTATTATATAATTATTTGTTTTTTTATTAAGATATCTTGTATATATTTATAAATAGGGACAAGTTTCTACAATAAAATTAAGCATTTTCCCTCTCCAATTCTCTGAATTTAACATGGTATCAGAGCCTTCATTGTTTTTGCTGGAATTCTGAATCTTTTGTACTGACATACCTTCATTGACGACCTCCCTTGTTGTTGTTATCATATCTATAATCAACGTAGCCTTCATTGCTACCCTGCTTGATATAGCCTTCATCGTTGCTCTTTACCACCGCAATGTCTGAAGCAAATTCCTCCCAAAGTTTTGACCAAATGGACTCTATGATACACCAAGAAAGAGGAGATATCCAAAATATGCAACATTCTTATCGCTTAAATGGAAATAATTATTTCAAGTGGTCTCAATTTGTGAAGATTTATTTGAAAGGAAAGGGAAAGATGAATCACTTCCTTAGGATAGAACCAAAAGAAGAAGATACAAATTTTAGACATGGGGTGAAGCAGACTCTATGATTATGACATGGTTGTTGAATTCCATGACTCTAGAAATTAGTGATATTTTCATGTTCCTATCTACAGCAAAAGACATATGGGATGCCGCCAGGCAAACCTTCTCAAAAGCTCGGAATGCTGCACAAATCTTTGAATTTAAAGTCAAGGTTGGAAGCACAAAACAAGAAAGCAAAACAGTGACTGAATATGCCACTCTCCTTCAAAGCTTGTGGCAAGAAATTGATCACTGCATATGCATAGAGACTAAGTGTCCAGAAGATGCGGCTATCATAAAAAGCTTTATTGAGAAAGATAATGTATGACTTTTCTTGTAGTATTAAATACAGAGTTTAAGTTAGAGTTCAGATCTTTGACAAAGAGGAGACGCCCTCACTAAATGAGACCAATTCTCTCATTCGTACTGAGAAAAGCTGATGAGGTATAATGTTGGAACCAAAGATTGTTGAAGGTTCAACAATGGTGATAGCTAACGAGGCGTTATGAAAGGAAAGAGGTAAGGATTTCTCAAAACCTCAAGACAAAGACTCCCTTTGGTGCAACTATTGCAAGAAATTAAGACACACAAAGGAGACATGCTGGAAGTTACATGAAAAGCCCCCAAGTAATAAGTGGAATCAAAGAAGTGAACAAAATGGAACAACACAAGCTAACACTATAATAAATCAACCCAACCTATAAACACAATCCAGTTTTAGAGAGCTCAACAAAGAAGATATTGATAAGCTAAAACAACTCCTGGTACACTTGTAAAATCATATGCATCTTCTTCTCTTGCACTTTCAAGCCACAGATCATATGACACGCTCCACTACCCACTTCATCAACTACACTCCTTGGTTGAGTGATGAGAAAATAATCACCGCTGATGGTTCTCTTACCACAGTAGTAGGCCAAGGAGTTAAACATTTATCTCCCTCCCTCACTCTAAAAAATGTGCTCCACGTACCTCAATTATCCACAAACCTAATCTCTATACAAAAACTTATCAGTGATCGAAATTGTCAAGTCTTATTTTGCTTATTTCAGGACCAGGGATTGAGGAAGAATATTGTACTTGCTAAGGAAAGAGGACTATACTACCTCGAAAAGCTAAACAAATCCATTATTATAAATGACTATTCTAATGTTGTCCTTATTTAAATAAAAAATCTACAATTTGACTTCAACATCTTATATTAAGACATCTATCTTTTGATGTCTTAAAAAATCTATACCCAAACCTTTTTTTACAAGTTAAAAAATAATTATTTTCATTGTGAAACTTGTGAGTTAGCCAAGCATAAACGAGTTTCTTTTCCAAACAAAATTGAGAGATTTCATCCCCCTTTCTACCTTATTCATAGTGATATATGGGGACCTTAAAAATTCCTAACATCTTAGGAGCCCGATGGTTTGTATCCTTCATTGATGACTGCACTCGAGTCTCTTGGATCTTTTTCCTCAAAAATAAATCTGATGTAAGCACTATTCTTTTCATTTTTCACACCATGATCCAAAATCAATTCGAAGTAAAAATAAGAAAATTTCATTCTGATAATGCCAAAGATTATTTTAACCAAACTCTATCCTCCTACTTTCAAAAGGAATGTAACATTCATGAGTCTTCCTGCATTCATACCCCACAACAAAACAAAGTTGCAGAAAGAAAAAAATGGTCATTTTCAGACCTCCACCCCTGCACTTCTATTCCACCAAAATGTACCCAAATTCTACTGGGGGAAGCCCTTATGTCTGCCATATATCTTATAAACTGATTACCTTCAACAACATTAAGACTAAAAACACCAATGGATATTCTTTCCTCTTTTTATCCTGAATTTCGAACCCATAACAACCTCACACCCAAAATATTTGAGTGCACTGCCTATGTTGGCATTCACAGTCAAAATAGAAGAAAATTATCTTCAAGAGCACTCAAATGTATATTTATTAGATATTCATCCACTCAGAAAGGTTATAAGTATTATCATCCATCTACAAAAAAAAAACTTGTGTATCTATTGACGTTACTTTTGATAAAAAAAAATCTTATTTCACCAAATCTCATCTTCAAGGAGAGATTGAAACTAAGGAAGATGGGAAAGTGAATTTGCTCCTTTTGACCTTTCAACTCCACCTCAAATCAATCCACATAAACTTGAAATCAAAGCCAAGAAAACTGATGACAAAGATATTATGGATAATAAGAGATTGAAAAAGTGTATTCTAGGCGTACAAATCCAAAATTGTGTTCCAGAGTAGATCCAATAATCTGAACCGTCTCCTAAACTTGAGGTAAAATACAAGTTAATAAAACAAACCTCCCTTGTACCCCATAACCAACTTTGTATCCTTCCATAACTTCTTACATTCACACAAAAATTTTTTGTTACACTAAATGATATTCATATTCCTAATGATATTTCTAAAGCCTTATTTGATGAAAATTGAAAAAGTGTCATCAAAAATGAAATGCGTGCCTTGAAAAAGTACAATACAAGGGAGATTACTAACTTACCAGTAGGAAGAAAAATCATTCGACTGCAAATGGGTATTCTTTGTGAAATGCAAAGCTGGTGGTACACTAAAAAGGTATAAGACAAGACTGTTGGTGAAAGGGTATACTCAGACGTATGAATTGACTATTAAGAAACTTTTGCACCTGTGGCAAAGATGAACACCGTGAGCTCTTACTAATAGCTAATTACAACTGACATCTGGAACAATTGGATGTTAAAAATGCATTCATATACGGGGATTTGGAGGAAGAAATATTTGTGGAGATTCCACCAGGATTCAAGAAACAATCTGGGGGTAACAAAGTGTGTAAGATAAAAAAGGTTCTATATGGGCTAAAGCAGTCACTTAGAGCTTGGTTTGAAAGATTCTCAAAAGTCATGCTACTTAATGGTTATCGACAGAACCAAGGAAACCATACATTTTTCTTCAAGCACTCATCTCAAGGGACGTCAAAATTTTATTAGTTTATGTGGATGATATCATCTTGACTAGGAATGATAAAAAAGAGAAAGTAATTTTAAGGAAATATCTTACAAAGGAATTTAAAATCAAAGATCTTGGTAGATTAAAATATTTTCTTGGAATTGAAGTGGCCCACTCCACCAAAGGAATCTTCATTTCACAATAAAAAATACATTAATGAGTTTCTTAAGAAAATAGATAAACTAGCTTGTAAACTAGCACCACACCAGTAGAATCAAATCTCAAATTGGGGGAAGCTAAAGAAGATCCAAATGTAGATAAAGGAGCTTACCAGAGACTTGTGAGAAAATTGATCTACCCTTCCCACATCATATCAGATATAGCATTTACTGTAAGTATGGTCAGTCAGTTCAAGCAAAATTCAAAGCAAACTTATATGGAAGCTATAGACAGAATACTGCACCATTTAAAGGGAACCTAGGTAAAGGGATTCTCTTCAGAAAAGACTGTACAATAATCCCATAAGCATATACTGATGCAGATTACGCAGGATCACCAGTAAATAGACGATCTACCTCAGGATACTACACATTTTTTAGTGGAAACCATGTTACATGGAGAAGCACGAAATAGAATGTGGAAGCAAGATTTAGTGCAGAAGCATAATATAGAGCTATGGCCTTAAAAATATGTGAGCTACTATGGATCAAGATAATTCTAAAAGACCTAAGGATGAAGTGGGAAGGACCTATGAAGCTACACTGTGACAATATATTAGCAATCAGCATAACTTATAATATGTTTCAACATAGCAGGACCAAGCATATAGAAGTGGACATACATTTCATAAAAGAGAAATTAGATAGTGGTCTTATATGTATCAACCATGTCTCATCAAAAGACCAGCTTATAGATATTCTTATCAAGTGACTCGATAACTCTATCTTTTTGGGACTGATTACCAAGCTGAGAATGATAGATCTATATTCCCCAGCTGTAGGGGGAGTGTTAAATCCTAGCCGTCCCTTAGCATTTTGATCCCACAGATAGGATGGAAATCCGTGGGAGGCTCACCTATTAAATCATAGTTGTCCCTTGGCATTTTGATCCCATGGCTAAGATGGGAATCTGTGGGAGGCTCACCTGGATTATGCTGATCTCCTTTCATATTTAGATGGTTGATTTAAGAAGGATTATATTAGAGCAATTATGTATTATTATGTAATTATTTGTTTATTTATTAAGATATCCTGCATAAATCTATAAAAAGGGATAAGTTTGTGCAATAAAATTAAGCATTTTTACTATCCAATTCTCTTAATTTAACACCTTTTTTTTTTTTTTTTTGAGAAAATACACTATAATTTAAGTATCATCATCATCATTAGCCTCATCTAAACTAAACAATTTGAGATTAACCTTATGAATCATTTTTAATTCATTTTTGTTGAATGTTAAGTGCTATATGAATTGTTCATTAATTTTCTTTGTATAATTCCTTAAATTACTGCTTCTGTTGTGTCCTTTTTTCTGATTAAAGTCTACATTAATATTTAAAAAAAAAACATTCATCGCCATCATCATTAGAACAATTCTATTATTTGGGTTAAGCCTTATGAATCCTTAGTTTTCATTCCTTCGGCTGGAGTGTAGACTAAGATGTTAAATATATTTTTTGCAAATTATTTTGAACAAGTTTTATGCATGTAACCTTAAGTAATACCAATTTCCTGCCTAATCTTCCAGAAATAATTTTATTAACTATCCTACCAAGCCCATTTTTCCCATTAATTGTAACATGTCCTAACCACTTAATTCTATTTTCAAACGCAATATCTTCAATAGATACCACTCCAATATTTTCTTTTGCCACACATCTATCTTAAAACTCTCATTTCTATTATACAACCTCGTTATCAATGGCTCCTTTTAGTCCACAATTCAAATATATACAAAATCATTAGTCTAACTATAGTTTTATTAAATTTACATTTAAGCCTCCATAACATTCTTATCACACAAAACTCCTAAAACATTTCCTCATTCTAACCATATACCCTTAACTTCAGAAATTATATTCTCATCTATATCTCCATTCTTTTGTATAACAGATACAAGATACTTAAACCTATCCCACCTAAGCATTACATTTTAATATTGAATAATAATTATTAACCTCATAACCATTAAACTATATACTATATAATCAATATTTGTTTTGCTTATTTAAAGATTTCTATCTTCTAAATATTCACTCCAATATTTAAAATTTTCATTAATTTCAATAGATTTCAAATTAATTAGGCACATATCATCTAAAAAAACATATTCAATGTATCTTTATTTGAATATTATTTTAAAGCATCTATATAACATATATAAAAAGTTAACAAACTTAATGCTAATCTTTGGTGTAAACATACAATAACTAAAAAACTATATACCATAAATAGCATTAACACATCTTTGGCATATACATTTCTGCCTAAAGGTACACCAAATAACTATTGTAGTACTCAATCATATGTTTTCTTAAGATCAATAAAAATCATATAAATAAATGTCCTTACTGAAAGTGCGAGATGCGCCAAAAGGAGGGGTGAATTGGATTTTTAAAAATTTCTTTAACAAAAAGAAAACTCTTTTTATAACTTGATGCACAATAAAAAGATAAATTATCAATTTCACCCACGCAATTAATCGTAGTAAAAATGAATACGGAAATAGAGAGCGGAAATAATAAAGGAAAGAACACACCGATTTATAGTGGTTCAGTCAAACCATGACTTTATTAGGAATGACCTTTCTTTATTAGATTTAAACAAGAATTTGACTTTTAATAGGACACAATGGAGAAAAAGGATTCATGTAGCCGACCCCACGTAGTGGGATAAAGGCTTGATATTGTTGTTGTTGTTGTGGTCAAACCATGACCTACGTCCACTCCCAGGAGGCACCCTCCGAGTATTACACTAAACCTTTAGTGGTTCTCCTTTAGCCTCCACAGCTAGGCGGATAAGCCCTTACAAAATCACTTCCACCTTTCCCGGTGCGGCGGAGGAGCTGGATCCTTTGACACCAAAGAGATCTTCTTCCCAAAACTTCCCTCAAGACAAACCTTGAATCCGATGGTACTGAGGTGCAAGCTCGCCGGAGCAACCGTGTGAAATCTCCTTCACACTCCCTTGAAATCCCCTCCAAGGATCTTCTTCTCCCTCTCTCAAACTCCACCCTTTCCTCTCCCTTTCAAATTCTCTTCAAATTTTCTCCAAAAAAATGAAGCTTCAATGGATGTCAAAGAGACCCTTACAAAGTCTTATGAGAGTGCTTAAATAGATGGCTCAAAAAACCCTAAAAAAATCAATTCATCCGTCAAAGTTCGTACCGTATGATCGCAAGATCGTCCAGTGCGGTGTGTAGAAATTGACCCGTATTGTTGTACGATCACCAGTTAGCATTGTACGAAATGTTCAATTGCCTGTTCGTGCTGTTCGATGTCCAGATAATACTGTATGAACAGTTCAATGAAAATGTTGTACGATCACAAGTTAGTACTGTACGAACAGTTCAATTTGCTTGTTCGTACTGTACGATGTACAGTTAGTACTGTACGAACAATTCAATAAAAATGCAGTTCGTCCAATACGAAGCATGGGACAGACAAATCATCTCGGTTGATCGTACAATATGATACAGTTCGTACAGTACGATCAAAATCTCAAAATTAAGCCGTTTTGATTGACTAATCACAGGATTAAATTAGGCAATATTTTAACCATCGTACAATACGATCATGTTCGTACATTACGATTAGAACAATTTTTCAAATTCAAAATTTTGCCTAATTTAATGAACGGCGGACTTTCTAATTATAACAGATCGTCCAGTACGATGTGGTGATCGTACTATAAGATTAGTTATATTTTAAAAATATTTTTCAGGAAAATAAAATATTTTAATTAATTTTTGTTACACCAGATCGTACAGTACGATTTACAAAAAAATTAAAATATTTAAAAACATTTTTTACTCCCCCCCTGTGAGTGTGCACGATCATCAATCTAACATACATTATTACAAGACTTGACTCAAGAAATGAAAATTACCAACTCATTTAATATAACCAATTCTACACAATTTTGAGTCTTGAATCTTCAAAGAACGGTGCATGGTGTACCTAAAATATTAGTCAACACACAAACAAATATGCACTACAGACACTAGGAGAAATAAAAGATTAATCAATATTATTTGTTATCATCAAAATCATAAACTCAGAAGCCCGAGTTGCAACACTTTTTTATTCTTTATAATTCTCTATACTTCTCCATTATTTATTTTCACACAAAAAACTTTTCATGGAAGATCTTCCTTGCATAAAATCAAATTGGTTATCCGCAACTGATGTAGTTTTTTCAAGCTTATATTATATTACTCGCTTCCATAACTTCATTGTATAACTCATAAATTTGACTCATCTATGATTAAAATAATCTTGAACCCACATTTGTTCATAAATATTGGTAAAAAAATGCTTATTCTCCAATTATATGACATCCCATTAGTTCTAAATATTATAGTAAATGGATTAGTTCACCATATCAATGCACTAACCTCATAGCTCTTCAAATCTCAAGGAGAATCCCACAACAAATAATATACTTCACTATATTATTCATTATGTTCTTCCAAAAAATAACTTCTTCCCTTAAATCTCTCATCTAGTGCTTTCTCAAAATAACATTTCAATCTTTTATTAAAGTCTTCATTTTTCACCAAGATCATATTGTCCACACTTTTAATTTCTTATCTTAAGCTATTCTATATATATTCTAAATATTATAGCACGATCATCAATCTAACATACATCTTAAATTATTCTATAAGTTGATCAAAAATTTTATATACTTAATTTCTTATCTTAAGCTATTCTATATATCTTGATTTTTCTTCCCTTACCAAACTTATTGTATACGTCATCAAACGATAAAGTTTTTTCTTTACTCACAATATTCATTATAAAACTTAACAGCTTTCTCATAATCAGTATAAGCCAAAATAATATTCAATTTTTGTAATGCTTTAAATGTGCAATTTTTCCCTTGATGATCCTCTGTACCTCCACCCCACAATTATTCAAGGCTCTCTTTAAGGTTCTATAATAACCCTCATAGAAGGTTATTTATACATCAAGCCAGTTAAAAATGAAAAATCTATGATGAAGGATTGCTGCTACTCAATGCCTTGCCTTCACTTCCATTCCAATATGGTGCTAAATCCAATCCACCCCACCCATAGAGCACAATATTGTCAGAAAAGACCGACACAATGGCTTTCAGTACAAGACATCAATATATTAATTTGTGGTTGTGATAAATTGCATGGCACAAAATGCATTGGCTCCAAAACCAATTTTATTATTGCCAAAAGATGAACCTAACATAACTTCCCAAATACTATGCTCCACTTATAAATATGAACCCCAGACAAGTTACTGAAGGAAAAGAGTATTAGTTATCATTTCCATAGGAAAATTCAATGCTCAAGCATTTTAATCAGTTAACATAACAAGCTTACTAACGTTCATACGCTGTATAGGCCAACAAAGGGGCCAGTTTGAGCAATTAACCAATAACCTAAGAGTAGAAGTAGAACCAATATTCGCTTTCATAATTCAATTCGCTTTAAATTAGGTTTAATTATAGAACATGAATAAGAAGTTGAAATCCTACATATAATCATAACATCAGTATTTTTCCTCAAGAAAAATTTGCAATTAATCTATGTTTAGATTATTCACAAAACACTTTTGACAAGATGAATTTTTTCTCAAATTATTCTGAGCAACACTAGAAAGTCTACTGCTCAATACTGATCCCCCATCCTACTAAAATGAAAAGCATCTAAAAATTTTGGTTATCAGATCTTCGACGGAATTCTCGCCTTCAAAAGTCTCAAATATTATGATGTTTAAAATTTTGAATCAGTATCAAGGTTGAAATCCCACATATAATCATAACACCATCAGTATTTTTCTTCAAGTAAAATTTGCAATTAATCTATGTTTAGATTATTCACAAAACATTTGTGACAAGATTAAAATGTTCTCAAGTTATTCTGAGCAACATTCGAAAGCCTACTGCTCAATACTGATCCCCCATCCTGCTCAAATGAAAAGCGTCTAAAAATTTTGGTTATCAGATCTTCGACAGAATTCTCGCCTTCAAAAGTCTCAAATATTATGATGCTTAAAATTTTGAAACAGTATCAAGGTTACAAGAGCAGTAAATCAAAGGTACCAAGCTATCATCAACCTTCCTCTCATCGTCATCATCATTAGTCATCAGATACTAAAAAAAAGAAAATGACTTCACATCTTGAACCGAACTGTAGATATAAACCATAATTTAACTAAATAAAGCATTCTAATGCCTACAATGTCTTTACAGTTTCCATCCTCGATTAAAGCAAACTAAAATAACAACAATGGAAGCAACTCCATATTATGTCATGTAACAAGAGCGGTATGCATTACTGAAGAGAAAAATCTATGAACCCAGAGAAGTAACTTACCAGAAGAGTATGGGCCATAGACAACAAAAGATCAAGTTATCAATGTTAAAAGATGGCAGCAGGTCACAAGAACCATATTGATCATAAGCTTGCATTGTCACTGCCAAATTAAACCACTATTTGCAAAAGAAACAAGGGAACTAAATACATAGGACAAATGCTCTCGTCATGGAAAACAAGAAGAAAATTTCCCATTTAACATTAAAGTTTTGTCCACTTGAAAAAATAACACCAATTGCTTCTATTTATAATAATACCAGATAAATCTCAAAGAACACAACAAAACTACAACTTACATTTTCCATTTTCATTAAATTCTCAATAATTTAATCATGACACCAAAATACATATGTTTTTTATCCATGCTTGGGTGTTTAATATATAAATAAGAGAAGTTTTTAAAAGATATGTATGTAATTCTCCCAAAATATGGCACATCAGTAAGCTACTGCAAATTTAGTAATGACAAACTTCAAAATACCCTAAAAATCATTAACACTCATTAAATTTAATTGATAAACTCAAAAAATTGTTACAACTTCTACCTATCTTATATTTGGTCCATCCATTATACTTGATAATCTTCAATGTCAATTTTATCAACTAATCTTATGGATGCATCATATACCCTATATCATACATTTCCAAATAATATAAGTTTACCTTTACCTTATCTTAAACAACTGATAATCCTGTATTGCCTCTATAATCATTTCTCGGTCTATGCTTTCTTGTTTTTCCACAAAGCTATCTCAAAATTATTAATTTTTAGCAATAAAATTGGTTATTAATGATTTCTTTGCCACACCAAAAAAGTAGCAAATTTGAGTAATTTTGAGGCTTATAATTATTATAAAAAAAATAACGAGTTTTGCAAAGAGGATAGTGAATAATATACATATATATTAATTATTTATATAATGAGCTTAGTATTAAAGAAAAAAATGAGAGATAGAATAGCTAAGACATGAGATAAGAGATCTAGGGATTTTAATCAAGGATACATTAAAAATGAGGATAATAGCATCTTAGTTAAAGAAGACGGCAAGAAAAAAATATAAATGTTGATTTGAGAAATTACTAAATGAGATACTCAAGGAAGAAATTATTCTGTAAGAGTACAATAAATAATATAATTAGGCATATTACTGATTGATCTAAGAAAATAAAATGAAGTTAACTCTAAATATATGCATTAAAGTAAGGCTTTCGGTCCAATTGAGTTAACTAATTGAGATTTGGAGATTTATGGGAGATGTTGTAATTTGGTTGACAAATGATTTCAATAGAATTTTGAAAAACAAAATGACACCAAATAATTGGAGAAGAAAAAAATTTAATACCAATATTTCAAATCAAAGATGCTAGTCGAGATTGTATGAAATATGAAGGAATCAATTGTATGAGTCATACAATAAAGTTATGTGAGAGTAATGGAATATACATTGGCAGATCCACCATGGAATCAGGGTGGGCATAAAAAAAATTTAAAATATTTAGAGGGGATATTTTGGGCATTTTTACTTCCTCCACCCCCCCCCCCCCCCCAAAAAAAAATCTTTTTTTGCCATAATTGTATCAATCTTAAGCATCTTTGCCTATCCCCCAAAAAAAAAATATTATTTTGCCCACCCTGAAAAAAGAAGTTGGATCCGCCCCTGGGAATATATGCTTATAAATTTATATTAATTTCAAAGAAATAATTTGATTTCAAGCTAGGAAGGTCTGTTATTAAATAGAACTACACATTAAATTAATGGTGAAATATTGATAAAAATCCTCATATATATATTTTTTATCAAGAAGTATATGATTAAGTTCCACAGGAATTAATTTAAAGTACATACATTAAAGCATGTATGTGTGGCAGAAGTACGGAGTATGATGATGCTATTAAAGATGCAAATGATGGAGCATGGAATAATATTAGAAGTAGATGGAATAACTCAAGAGTTTTCAATTATCGTAGGTTTATAATAAAGAAAATTGAGTCCATATCATTTTGTATTGATTATGGAGAGGTTTATCAATGATATTCAAAATGAGATGTACTATTATATACCTTTTATGAATGATCTAACTCTATTTGATGGGAAATTCATTAAAATAAGCGAAAAAATAATAATGAAGATGAAAGTCTTAAAATTAATAGAATAATAACTGAATAAATGACATACAATTTTAATGTGCTTGATATTAGCAAAAATCATTTAATGTTATTAGAATATGAGTGATATCTAGATGTGATAAGTTTAATTATATTAGATCTATTATATAGAGAAAAAGAGATAAAAATGGGGATATAACAACTAGAATGAAAGCTGGATGATTAAAATGTAGAAGGATCACCAAAGTTTATCAGAAAATAAACTCATTTAGGGTTATAGGAAAATTTTATAAAATCCACATTTAGGCCAATGATATTGTATAGATCAGCATGTCTAGCCATGCAAAAAATTTTAATATCAAAATTGAGTGTCGTAGAAATGAGAATATTAAGATAAATGTGTGGCAAAATTATAAAGGATAAAGAATAATTATTCTAAAGGAAAGGTTGGAGTAACACTTACTAAAAATACGGCAAGTACAAATAAACTGGAAGATTTAGATGCAAGCACTAATAAGTACAAAATGTGTCTGTTAGACAACAAGATATAGTTAGTGTCAGAGGACTAGAAAAAAATGGATAGTTCTAAAGATTATATGGATAGAAGTTTACCAAAATGATTTTAAAAAAAAATACCTTTAATATCCCAAACAGCAATCAGCAAGAAAAAACAAAAAATGAAGATTCATAATGCCAACCCCAGATAATTGGAATAAGGCTACTAACAAAGATGGACATGTCTCAAGTTCTTACCATGTCGAGTCAGGTCCAGTTCGAACTTAATCGAGTTAAGTCCATGATAAAATTTTCAACACATTTAATAAGCGGTCATGTTCAAGTTGAATCTATTCAGTTTAAGTAATTTTCAGGTTAAGCTTAACCTGCTAACATGAATTGATATCCTTACTGAATAAATGCTTGTTAAAAAAGATGAGAATAATGTAGGAGATGGTAATGAAGTAGAGAAAGTATTTTGTGACTAATGATGATTCTTAAGACAACTATTTAATTTTATAATTTGGATATAAAACTTATACACATTGATTACCTACCTCTGAGCTTTGCAATTCCCTAAGGAATATTCATGATCCTTTTTTTCAATAAAAGCTTAAACATTAATATTTTGCATTTAATTTTATTATTATTAACACTCCAATTGTCATGTCCTAAGTCCTAGATAAGAAAAGTTGAATGTTGTGTTAGGTAGTCGACAACCAACGTAAAACTTATCGAATAATCATGACTTGAATCCTTTAATGCATTGTATTAATGCTAAGGCATTCCCTGGAACTAACACGCTGTATGGCCTGAATACAGTGACAAATGTGCAATGGCCGATGTACCGGCGCCCGAGTATAGTGTTAAATAGGCAAGGGTTCCTACATCATGGACAGATGTGGGCAAAGAAGCTAGTCCATGAAACTAAAATTAGAATAGGAACTTGGAATATAGGTACCCTTACATGTAAATTAATAGATATTATAATTCATAGAAAAATAAATATTTTATGTATTCAGGAAACTAAATGGGTTTGAGAGAAGACTAAAGAGATTAATAGTTTATGATTTAAACATTAGTATTCTGGTAAGAGTCGTACTAGAAATGATGTAGGTGTGATTATAGATAAGAGTTTAAAGAATAATGTTGTAAAAATTAATAGAATTTAAGATAGGATTATAGTTTTAAAAAGTATCGTTAATGCTAAGATGATTAATATTATAAGTGTTTAGGCTCCTTAGGCAAATTTGGATATTACTTCAAAATTAATTTTTTTTAAAATAACTTAGAACAATTAATAAAAAAAAATACATCTTAAAGAAAAAAGCTTTTATTAGAGGAGATTTAAATGGACATGTTGGTAAAGAGGTAAATGATTTTAAAAGCATTCATGATGGCTATGAGTTTGGAGTGACTAATGAAGGTGATAAGACCATATTAGATTTTTCTTTAGCTTATGATTTTGTAATAAATAATAACTTTTTAAAAAAAAGATATAAGCATCTCATCACTTATAATAATGGATATAATAAAACTCAAATTAATTAATTTCTTATAAGAAAAATAGATCCTTTAAATTGCAAAAATTGTAAAGTTATTCCAAGTGAAAATTTATGCACCAACATCGCTTATTAATTTTGAACTTTAAGATGAATCAGCTGAAAATAATAAATAAAGTAAAACGTTATTCTAGAATTAGATTGAGGCATTTAAAAATATCAACAAAAATATTTTTAAGAATAAGATACTGGATCTTAAGATTTTTCTATGTATAAGGAAGATAATGCTTTGTGAGAAAAAGTAGTGAGTGATATTAAGAATATTGCAAAAGATGTACTTAAATTATCAAAGGAAAAATCTCCTAATAGTTAAAATAATTGGTGGTCGAATCAAAATATTCAAGAAAAGATAAAAAAAAAAAAAGATTTGTAATTAAAATTGATTTAGATGTAAAATTCTGATAATTGGGAAAGAAATAAAGAGACCTTTAGGAAGTATAAGAAAGCAATATACGATGCAAAAATTTTGACTTTAATGATTTATATAATAGACTAGATATTAAGAAGGATGAAATATATATGTATCAGTTAGTCAAACAAAGAGATAAGAGCAGTAAGGATTTAATTCAAGTAAAGTGCACTAAGAATGAAGATCAAAAAGTGTTTTTATTAAAAGAGGATATTCAATAGAGGTTGATGAGATATTTTGATAAGCAATTCAATGAAGATTGTGATAATACGATTGACTTTAGTGACCTTAACACCCTAAATGAAAATATTTTTTGTTCCTTTTTATTGACGTATTAGTAAAACTGAAGTTAGAGAGACTTTAAATAAAATGAAGTGTGAAAAAGCTGTTGGACCTGATGATATCCAAATAGAGGTGTGGAAATGCTTAGGAGAAAGAAGGAATTTCTTCGCTTACTAAACTTTTTAATATTATTTTAACTAAAAAAATGTCAGATGAGTGAAGAATGAGTTGTTAAATTCATATTTTTAAGAATAAAGGTGATGCACAAGATTATGTAAATTATAGAGGAATTAAGTTAATATGTTATACTTTAAAACTATGGAAGAAAGTTATGGAGCATAAGTTGCGGCGTGATACTAACGTTTCTCAAAATCAATTTAGATTCATGCCGGGTAGGTCTACTATGGAATCTATATATATATTGAGAGGTTTGATGGAGAAGTATAGAGAGAATATGGAGGATCTACGTATGATATTTATTGATTTAGAAAAAGCATATGATAAAGTTCCAAGAGAAGTGCTATGGAGAGTTCTTGAAAAGAAATGAGTCAATAATGCTTATATTCAAATCATTAAAGATATGTATGCAGGAGCTATTACTTGTGTTCAAACACAAGGTGGATTGACCAAGTATTTCCGTTGGGTTACATCAAGGATCAGCCTTAAGCCCATATCTTTTTGTTTTAGTATTGGATGTTCTCACTAGACATTTGCAAGAGGATCTACCTTGGTGTATGCTTTTTGCTGATGATATTCTTCTTGTTGATAAGACTAGAGAGGGAGTTGAAGGTAAACTTGAATTATGGAGGTCAACCTTAGAGTCTAAAGGTTTTCGTTTGAGTAGATCTAAAACGGAATATATGGAGTGTAATTTTAGTAGTAATAGACCTAGTGAGGGGATTGTGACTTTGGGCGATCAAGTCATTAATAAGAGTACACGTTTTAGATATCTTGGATCAATTGTTCAGAGTGATGGTGAAATATATGGGGATATTATCAGCAGAATTCAAGTTGGATGGTTGAAGTGGAGGAATGCATCGGGCTTGTTATGTGATAGAAATGTACCCCTCAAACTTAAGGGAAAATTCTATAAGATGGTAGTTAGGTCTGCAATGCTTTATGGTGCCGAATGTTGGCCATTAAAAGAGAAGCATAATACTAAGTTAAGTGTGGCAGAGATGAGGATGCTCAGGTGGATGAGTGGCTTTACCCTTAGAGATAGGATACGAAATGAGCATATATGTGAAAAGGTTGGAGTAGCACCAGTAGAAGATAAGATTAGAGAGAATCGCCTTAGATGGTTTGGTCACATAAAACGGCAGCCTTTCGATGACCCGTTTAGGAGAGTAGAGGTATTAGATTTGACTTATGTTAAGAAAGGTAGGGGTAGACCTAAAAAGACTTGGTTATAAATTATTAGGAATGACCTTTATTTATTAGATTTAAACGAGAATTTGACTTTTAATAGGACACAATGGAGAAAAAGGATTCATGTAGCCGACCCCACGTAGTGGGATAAAGGCTTGATGTTGTTGTAAGGATTTGTATGTAAGAGTTGTTAATTGTATCCAGACACAAGGTGGTTTGATCAAGTATTTTTCTATTTCAGTTGGATTACATCAAGGATCAACCTTAAGCCCATATCTTTTTTGCTTTAGTCATGGATGTTCTCACTAGATATTTGCAAGAGGTGGTACACCGATGTATGCTTTTTGATAATTATATTCTTCTTATTGATAATACTAGAGAGGGAGTTGAAGATAAACTTGAATTATGGAGGCCAACTTTAGAGTCTAAAGACTTTCATTTGAGTAGATCTAAAACTGAATATATAAAATATAATTTAAGTAAAAATAGTTATAGAGGGGAGATTATGACTTTGGGTGATCAAATCATTAATAAGAGTACACGTTTTAGATATATTGGGTCTATTGTTCAAAGTGATGATGAAATAGATAGGGATATTAGTAGTATAATTCAAGTTGGATGCATGAAGTGGAGGAATGCATCGGGCTTATTGTGTGATAGAAAAGTCCCTCTCAAACTTAAGGAAAAATTCTATAAGATAGTGGTTAGACCTGCAATGCTTTATGGTACAGAATGTTGGTCATTTAAAAAGAAGCATAATATTAAGTTAAGTATTGCAAAGATGAGAATGGTCAGGTGGATGAGTGGTTTTACTCTTAGAGACAGGATACGAAATAAGCATATATGTGAAAAGGTTGGAGTAGCTCCAGTGGAAGATAAGATTAGAGAGAGTCACCTTAAATGATTTGGTCATAAAACAGCAATCTTCCGATGACCCGGTTAGAAAAGTAGATGCAATAGATTTGACTTAGGTTAAGAAGGATAGTGGTAAGCCTAAAAAGACTTGGTTTAAAAATATTAGAAATGACCGTTTTTTATTAAATTTAAATGAGAATTTAACTTTTAAAATGGCACAATAAAGAAAAAGGATTCATGTAGCTGAACCCACAGTAGGATAAAGGCTTGATGTTTTTGTTGTTGTAGTAGTATTTAATTTTATTATTATGTATGTTAATGACATTGAGTATTTCATCTCCCAATCTTATTCTTTATCATGATATTTTTATTTTTAATCTTTTTTGTTTAATTAGCATGCTCTAATAAAATTAAGCAATCATATATTACACTTATTTTTAAGGATGTTTTTCAACTTAGGTTATTAGATTAATTTTATGAAATTACAATGTTGAATTATTGATTAAATTTTATTTTTTAATAAAGTGTATTATTTTTATGTAGCAATAGTCACACACCCAGTGCCATGCTCTACATCTTCAAGAACTCTTGTGCTATAATGTGTTGGTTAGTCTTAAGAAGTATATTTTCTAGGATAATTATAAATATCATATCCACACTAAAATAAAATATTATATACTTAATCTTCATTTTACCATCTAAAGAGCTTTTATCTTCTAAACATTTTCCATTGCCTTCACTTTCCCATTTATTTCAATAATTCCCACCAATTTACATTATGTTATTTTCCACAAGCATACACCAAGTAACTTCACCTCATATATTCTTCTCAGGTATTTTCATAGCCAAGACAAAAAGATATAAAATGTTGATTCTTGATGTAATATTATTGCAACTGAAATATCTTCAATTACTCAACAACTACTCAAAAAGTAGCCAATGCTCAATCAAAAATGCTTTTAAAGACATTAATAAGTGTTTGATACTCAACTTTTCTCTATGTGCACCAAATCAAATTAGGTGAGAATTTTTAAAAATTATGAAACTAAAAAATATCTCTTAGATGTCAATCAAGGCAAGGTGAGGCCTGCCGATCACCTTGCCTCAAGATGCTAAGCAACGAGGCAAGCACTTTGCCTCGACTTGAGAGATGGATGATAATAGTTAAAATGCCTTACTTTGGAATGATGTGTGCTAGAAGGCTTGATAAATGAAATGTAGATTCAAGAGCTTGAAGTTTTATGATAGTAAATCTTGAGAATTAAGAATTTGAGTTCAAATAGATGCATTAATAGATGGAGGATTACTAGTACAATAATTAAAAAAAGAGCTTGAAAAAAGAAGAAAAGATAAAGCACTAGAATATATCTAGGCTATATATGAACAATTATTTAAACATTTCTTTTGAGTGTTTTATTTAAGATGGTCAATTTAACTAGATTTTGGAATTAAGAATACAATGTACTTTTGAAATTTTTTATTATTTTGACTAACATGGTTTAATGCGATGATAGCATGACACACTCCACAAAATATTCCACATAATGGATATAGGTTTATTCAATTCAATAGACATTTATTCATTTTAGTGGTACAGTTTGCTAAAAAAAAAGGCCCAGGTGGCGCAAAGAGGACATTAGGCATCCATAAATGACCTTTTGGGGCCCAAAGCATATGACAATTTCAGAAACAGGCCCACTCATGTTGCCAAAAGTAATCATGATGGTTCAGCAAAATTCAAATTCTTGGCCAACTACCCATCTGAGTCATAACTTTTTAGCTGCTAATGTATGTTTGTTTAAATTAGATGCTGAAGCTAGTCCAATAATAGGTTCAGTCATTGGCCTGCTCCAAGAAATTGGTAGTCAAAAATTTTATATCATAGCATTCGTGATTGAAAGAATACCGTTAGGCCCTGGGCTAATTGTTGAAGTGAATGCATTTGACAAAATCATTTGAATCATCCCGTGTCTGACCTAGCTTGCACTACCTTTTATTAAAATTGAGGCAAAATCTTCTACGGAAACTCTGCCACACTTCTTTCTTAGAGAAATATTGCCAATTTTGAATTTCGTTCTTATAAATAAATTTGTAACATCTTAGGCTCATCTACCACTAAAGATTTGTATGGAAAGGTAGAATAAGGATCCAAATTCCATACAGATGCTATTTATATCTCAAGTTAGCAGTAAATATTACTAGCCAAAGTCAAAATGAATGCAGGCTCAAGTCATAAAGAGCACAAGGAATTCCATGAACCATGTATAAAGACCTAATGCTGATTCATTTGAAGCATTCCATTTTTTACATTTATATATCAAGCTGGCCTTAAGGCTTCATTTTTTATAGCTTTTTCCTGCTGCTGCTTTCTGGAACAGCACATACAGTTTTAAGTAATGTAGTGTAGCAACTATAAGAAAAAGCTCAATTGTATAAAAGCTTTAAAACAGCTTTCTTTCATTGCAATATTTTGGGTAGCTTCCAAAAAAAACTTTACAGATGTTAGCTTTTCCTATCTTATTAATTAATTAAACTATAAACTAAATAAGATAGGGATATTGTACTATAATTATATAAAATTTATACCATATCAAAGTTTATATTTCTGTCAACTCATAATTATCACAACTTTTTTTTTACTAATACAACCCTTATAGCACTTTCAACTGCAATTTAAAAGAATTTTATCAAATAAGCTGAACACATATACATGACCAAGCTAAAACATGACATTATGACATTGCTTGCCTCTAATGGTGTGGAACATGTCAGAAGAAAAGTTGACCAGCATAATTTAATTATCTATGTGTGATTCATAAAAATATTAGTTCAGCAGAAACAAGGACCACGTTTTATGGTTCTTATCCCCGACATCAATAGCAACTTACAACTTAATGAAAAACCAAAGACAACGACACTGAAATGTTTCCCTTTTTCCATTCAACACAGTAGAAAAGAAGTTTTGAAAGGACAAAAAATATAAGTTTATCCAGACCACAGTTGTATCTAGACATCTATATGCCATTTAAGTCCCTTAAACTAAAATATGCAGCATTGAATTGGCTCGGGTTGGCCATCAAAAGCAGAATGAATATGAAAATCCTACCATGTTTTCATGAATTAATCACAGGAGCCAAAGCTTTCTCCTTTAAGCATTTCAAAATATATGAAGGGCTTAGAAACCGCTAATCAAATGTTAAAACATGAAAATATTGGCATTTTAACCTTTAATATAACAAGTGTGCTTAAAAAGTAGGAACGCAAAAAAATCTTACGCCCAAAGCATCCATATCTGAAACACATCAGATTCAAGTCTGCAAGGAAACGCAGCAGATAGCAGATATAACAGTAGGGCATGGTCCACAAAATAAGCTCTTGAACCAGATACAGTGCGATATGGTAAGACGCAGCGCAAGTCACTCCATTGAATAGTTAGCGATTCTTCCTTGCGGTTTACATTGCTTGGTTACTATTTGTTTAAATGTTTGGCTTTAAGTGATTAACTTGGTTTTTATGAAATATGTTTTTAAAAATTGCAAGGCACCCCATTGCTCAGTTATTATTTGTTTGAATGTTTTGCTTTGAAGCGATTAGCATGACTTCTATGAATTATGTGTAGAAAATTGCAATCAGTTGATGATGATATGAATTAGGCTTTGTATATCAATTCTAAAGAGAACACTCTACCTAACGTGAAACATCTCTGCTGAAAAGGTTTTCTATATACCTAAATATTTATACACAAAGAAAAATATCCTCACACATGTAAACGCATTCCTAAATGCCGGCATAATATGCATGCATGGATGCATGCTTATTACCAACATAACAGTGTGGGAATTACTATGTGCGTCACATCTTAGATTTTCCAAGCGTTTTCCTTCTCATGTTTTTCTCAATATTTACTGTATTAAATATCAATATCATATTGTCCTTATATCTTCTTATCATGCAGAAGCACAATATATAACAAATATTGATGTTTTCTGTTTAAGTGGTTCATAATACATGGTGTAGAACCCATTAATAAAAAATTAATCATTAGAAATTGCTGCATCATTCCTGTTAGAATCAAATTCTACATGTTCCTCTTTATTCTTAATCATATAAGTGAGGTATATCATAGTTAAAGGATTCAAATCATGATTATTCGACAAGTTTTACGCTGGCTGTCGACTACTAACGCAACTCTCCACGTTTCTCACCCAGGACTTGGGACCTGACAACGACAATGTTGAGGTTTACTGTATATCATAGTGATCATGTAAATTATTATCAAATTTTAGATATGATAAAAAAGTATTAAATGCACCATGATAAATTCTTCATTTCAGAGTATGCACTTGGGACGTGAACAATTTAAGGAGGGCAAGCACTTATTATATGATTAGATGTTGAAGCTTTTTCACCTAACCTTAAGCTCAAAATATATTCTTGGATCATTAACTTCTTTATTCAAGATTTCAAATTTAGACTTGAACCTTTTCGCATTTTCATTAAGTTCTTTCTTTAAGAATTCAACTGTACGTTGATTAGCCAAAGTGTAATGTTATAGGAAAAAAGAACAGTTAAATTTCCAGATGGATGCATCAAATGTTGCTTCACAGTGAAAATAGCTATTATTTCAGAAACTTTTATCCAGGTTATAAAACCCTCTGCAGTTGTTATTGTTGCAATTTTATTGACTGCGATAAGAATAAAACTTTTCCTACGCTTATCTTGCATGTTTCAGATTTTATTACTTGTAAGCTAATTCCATTTTGTTTGATCTGATTTGTTGAAGCTAAAACTGGAGCGGAAGAAAAGATTGTAAACAACTTCAAGTGCTTTAAATTTTAGTAATGGTTAAAGGCAACTTGAGGCCTTCAGATCCTGGATAAACCTGTTTCACGTGTAATTCATGTATTTGTCACTTATAATTACAACATGATTTATAAATCAATTTATAACTTTTTCAAGTATTAATTTACATTAATCACAGTTAAAACAGTATTTTCATATATATTTCAGTTTTTCAATTGTCAAGTTACACCTAAAAATCGATATCATTCCTACTTCAACATATTATTCCCAAAAGTCTGAAGCAAATCTAAAGGGAATGTTACTTTGATAGATTTCTCATATTTCACAATCATCAGTTTGGTAATTTGCATATCTTGTATTACATATCGCCATATTGCTCATATGTTCAGCTGCAAGGTTCTCCATTATCCAGACGGAAAATCTTTTCTTTCATTAAAACCAATTTCAGATAGATATTACTCGGAATAAATAGTATATATTTTCCAATTTCTAAAAAAAATTGCTTTTTAATGCAAATTGTGATCTGGGAATGCCACTGCAAGAGTTAGTTAATTGCAAGGATCCCACGGTTTGTTTATCATCTTGCTGAAAGCTTCTTCAATTAATGATGAAATAAAAATTGGTTCTATTATATCAGTATCAGTAAAAACTGGGCATGCATGATCCAATGAGGTAAAACGTCTTCGCTCTATAAGAGCAAAACAAACATTTCAGGAGAAAAAAAAAAGCTTCAATCCATGCTCGAACATGAAATGGGAAGTTGAAAGGTCGAAACCTGAACCGAAAATCAAAATCAAGTAATCCCTTGATAGGAAAATGGATGCAGTGGATTACGAGGGTATGATAAGATTGTGAAAGCAGATCAGAACGGAGACCAAACAAGAAATGACGACCAAAATGCAAAGGAAATGGAAAACGTATGAGTGAAGAGACGAATATGCATCAACTCATGGTGTACCATCGAAGGGGGCAGGTTTGGTAGATAGAAAGCAAGGCGTCGAAAAGAATTACAAATTCGCACTTAAAAGAGCAAAAAACGCCACATGGACCGGACTGGTTGCATGAATCGTTTTACCTGACACAGGTTCACGCCAGGGGCCCAAGAAACCCTCTTCGACTGCGTCGGACCCGCCATCGCGACGATCTGATCGATGTCAAACCCTAAAAGATGGGGAAAACCTCGCGGAAATCGCAGTGATGAACCTGCAACGCTGCACGACACTAGAAAGCAGAGATGGGACGAATCAAATCGCCTGTTTGGAGGCCCTAACTAGTTCCCCATGATTCAGTGAACAAAGAGGAGAGCTGGGAGGTGAGAAAGAAAGCGGAAAAAGAGAGACAGAGGCGAGAAAGAGAGGATTTTAGGGCAACGGATAATTCTGGGCATGAAAGGCGGATTTAATTATTATATGGTATTTACACTCAAAATTATCATATTTATATATCAAATATTTAAGTTTTATTATTATTTATATATTATTTAAATTGTTAATTAATATAAAAAATTTTAATGTGTCCCATATCATAAGCAGCTTCTTAGTAGAAAAATTTTTAATTCAATAAATTTTAATACTAAAAATTTACTTTAGAAAACAGGAAGAAAGTTATCCCAAATAAATCTTTAATCGGACTTAATTAATGATCATCAGTGATTAGAAAGTGCAATTATAATACAAAAAAGATGCTTAATTTTTTATTTTAAGATAAATCACTCTAATTATTGAGTCCAATTTTCATCCCTATTAAGCATTATTAATCTATTAGATTTTGAATTTTTTCCTATTATCACAAAGGGCTTAATAAATTAGCCATCCAAATTATTTTGGGCAAAATAATTAAGCAATAATATCTTGATATAATCTATATAATAAGAGTTTGAATGTCTTTAAATTTATGTTAAAATTAATGTTTATATAAATAATATCATAAATTATACTAATTTTAGCGCAAATCTAACCTTTTTAGCTCTCTTTAATGTAATTACATTAGGATATCCTTACACAATTTTTATTCTTATTTTGGATGGTTGGAATTTTGATAAATAGATTTAAAACACAAACTTTCTTAAAATCAAAATTTATTAAAAAATTATATATATAATCATAAAAATATAATTAAATTGTATAGCTTGATCTGATTATTGCACAAGCAATGATTATACTTACATGGTTAAGGATTTACTTTCTTTCATTTTGATCAATAATTTGAATATAATTAGATCAATTTTATTTTTCTTGAAGTCAAGGCGGCCTCAAGATCGATGTTCTCACCTTGAGATCATCGACCTTAGAATGTTGAGCACTTATCGTCAAAACACACAAGTCATAGTCTAATCAAGCCTCATTCTCATAATATTTAGCGAAGACCTTCTTCAAATGACGTGTGTCAACCTGCCCTAACTTAGTTCTTTGGTTCCTCACAAGGACTAACATAAATGTATCAAAATTTGCTTGAGTTCCATATCTTACACATTCATAATTGGGCTAAATTTAGTCTAGTAGCAAGGTTGTAAGACTCTTTCGTTTATTTTTCAAATCGGTATTACATACTTTTGCATACAAACATGATACCATGATTTAAGCACGATTAAATGGGTTTAGATGAATATACTTTCTAAACATAAATGTAAAACTATGCATTAGGCTTTCTTAGCCATTTGTGAGATTTTCAATTGCAAGTCTCATCACATTAGTCTATATTAGACTTAAGTCGAGGGTCATAACCTAGTGGTATAATAAGTCTGTCTTAGATTTAGGTTCGAGGCTAACAACATCTTTGTGATGGCTTAAACTTCTAGTTGGATTATCGTCATTATTAGTGAACTATAAGATCCACATATTGATATCATCCCCAATGACATCCTTCCACCTCTTCCACTATTGAAGGACAAAGTAAGAGCTAGCATTAAAATTATTACAATAACATTAAGCATTTATGTCACTACGTGAGATCGGCTACATGATTTTTTTTCTCCATTGTGTCATAAGCACTTAGAATCTCATGATATTAAATTTTATTTTCAAAAATATTTTTATTTGTGTTATTTAAATGCCCCTACCTAATCTTAGGTCAATATTTTATTTTATTTTTCATATTCTGTCAATTCATCTTAAAGTCCAAAACTAATAAGTGATGATGGGTATATAACTTTCACTTAAAATATCTTTACAATCTTTGCAATCTTAATTATCTATTTTTCTTATTAAAAAATAATCTATATTCATTCTTATAAGTCATTTTTTTTCTTAAATAAGGTGTTACCAATTATAAAAATCATAAGCTAGAGAAAAATTTAATATATTAACTAATTATTAGCTAATTATTAGCACACTTGATCTTTATTTAATTAATGTATGATTATTCTGATTGTCTAATTATTATAATAATCATTGAATAATTAATTGTCATAATTAATTCCATTGTTTTAACATCATGATCATTAATCATTATATAATTATTTAATCTAATTATTATTATATAATCAATTAGAATAATTATTTAATCTAATTATTATTATATAATCAATTAGAATACCTTATTACCGTAATACTAATCAAAAGTTAGCATAAATCTATCCTAATCTTCCTAATTAATTAATTTAATGTATTAGTTTGTAATTACTATATATTTCTATTACATTCTTTAGCTTAAATGTCCAAATCAATTTTAGTAGGTTTGGCGAATTTCTCTGAAAATAAAAAATCATTTTTATGGAAGTTGAAAACCAAATTTCTTGCTTCAGGGTTTTGATAGCTTCCATGAACATATTTTTTATAAACAATAGCTTTTTTGTCTAACAAAACATTTATTTTTTATTAATTATATATTACTTAAAACTATAATAATATATGAATACCCTCTTATTATTCAATCATATATATCATATCAATATCGAGAAATTATTCTTAGTGAAGTCCAAACGGGAAGAACAGTTCGAACATGTGAGTTTATACACTGTGTATACATTTGTACGTAGTATGTATCAAATCAGTATACACATTGTGTGATACACACATCGTGTACCCTCACAGTCCAAACAGTTCTTCCAATCTTAACTCCGCACATAATAATTTCTCTGTTAATATCATAATGATTTTTAATCAAATCATAACTTTTGCCACAATATAGATATCAGCCATAACATTCACCAAACTATCATCTCCTTTAATTGATAACTAATGTAGGCAAAATTTTAATTTTTTTCTCTTATTGGGTATTTTTTTGTGAGTTGTTTTGTCTCCTATTAGGTTTGACCCATTTATGCTTGGTTGCTTTGTGTTTGGAGGATTATGGCTGATTGAGGGATGTTTTAGCATTGAATGCTGGGTTCATGTGTTGCCGAGCTCCTTTCTTGGTTTTTGTTCAGCTCCTGGCTGTTCTGATTGGATGTGGTGCTGCCGTGCCTTTCTCTTGGATTTTTTCCTCTGTTCTAGTTGGATGAATGGGGTGGCTGTTTTGGGTGTCTTTTGAGCTCCTTTTCCCTATTTAAGAGCGCTATTTTGCTGCTATTTAGAGAATGGAAAAATGAAAAAAATTTGAGAAGAAAACCTATTGATTTTGTAATAGCTTGCGAGCTATTGTGGTCTACCTCCCTCTCTCTTATACTTCGTCTTGAACTTCTAATCTACTTCTTCTCTTCACAAGTACCCTTCCATTGTATCTTTCTTCTCAATCATCAAAAAATTGTAAGGTGTCATTGAGTCGTATTTGTAGGTTGTTATTTTAGGTGTTGTGTCCCTTTTATTTTAAATTGTAAGATATTGTCATGTCATGTTTATTGTGAGTTTGAAGTGGTGTGTTTTTTATATTCTATAGTTGCTTTTTTAAGTTTGAAATGTGTGTGGTAAGGAAGTCAATTTCTTTTGCAATCTTAGTTTTGTAATTTTTTGAATGCATCAATTTGGTATCAGAGCATCTAGGTTATCGTGTGTCTTTTTTAATATCAAAAAATGGAAAGTCAAAATGATATAGAATATATTGTTGATGAAAGTCAAATGCCTTGGATTCAAGAAAAAAGATTTTTCGTCACGAATTGGGTTCCAACTCAAGGATGTTCAACCGATTCACTCTAGAAAGCTTTACAAAATTCAAGATAAAAGGTGCTTTTATGCAGAAAAAATATGAGAGTAAAAAGCATTTACTTCTAGCCGAGTTTAATCGAGAAAAGGAGATGATCGAAATGAAGTACGCTGCTTTGATACGGGAATTGGATATGTATCCATCTGCGTGTGATGGAGGTTCTAAAGCCGTCTCATCAGGAGATGAGATTTATCCACTAAAGGAGAATTGATGTAGACAAAAATTTAATTTTTTCCACTTATTGGGTATTTATTTGTGGGTTGTTTTGTCTTCTATTGGGCTTGGCCCATTCATGCTTGGTTGCTTTGCGTTTGGAGGATTATGGCTGATTTGGGACTATTTTTTTAGCATTAAATGCTGGGTTCATGTGTTGTCGAGCTCCTTTCTTGGTGTCTGTTCGGCTCCTGGCTATTCTGATTCAAGCTGTTCGATTTGTGGTACTGTCGTGCCTTTTCTCTTGGATTTTTTCCTCTGCTCTGGTTGGCTGAATGGGGCGGCTGCTTTGGGTGTCTTTTGAGCTCCTTTTCCCTATTTAAGGGGGTTGTTTTGCTACTGTTTAGAGAGTCAAAATGTGATGATTTTTGGAAAGTGAAACATGTGTGTTTGAAATAGCTTGCAAGCTATTGTCTTCTACCTCCTCTCTTCTAAAACTTTGTCTTAGACTTCTAATCTCTTTCTTCTCTCCATGGTAACCCTTCCATTGTATCTTTCTTCTCAAACTATTACAAATTATAAGTTGTCCTATCTTATTGAAAGTTAAGGTGTTGTTGTATCGTGTTTAGTATTTCAGTATAAGGAAGGCAAGTCTACTTTTAATCCGCAATCTAGAGTCTTTGTTTAGCAATGTTAATAAAGGAAGTCTCTATTTTTTAAATTTTGCAAATCTTTCATTTGCATGAATAACACAACTAAAGCAATACAAGCTAAGCTTTAATACTAATGAAACCTAATTAATAACCCTAATTAGTCTCAAATTTATTATTTAATCACCAATTTACAACTAAATTATTATTGGGTTGTTAATCAGGGATTTGCAATTAAAAAAGCTATTGAAGTATATAAAAAAATCACTTGGTCAAAAAATGGTAATGCAAACCACCAGGGTCCACTGAGATCAATTTTATTAATAATATCTTTAAAATATTTTATATATATAAAGGATGAATCTCAAAATCATTAAATTTATTTTGAGAATAATAAGTACATGAAGAATTAATCATAATTTAAATTGCATTAATCTCAAAATGTTTCATTTGGACCAGCTTTCTTATTATTTGGTTTGGTCATTATTTTTCACTACTTTCAATAATTTTTTTTACTAAAAAACTGTTTTCTCCACAACAGCTTTACAACCACTTGTATAAAAAGCTGCAGCCGTCCCAACCGAAGTCTAAGGCTTCGTTTGGGACGGCTTTTTTACTGCTTCGTGAAGTAACTTTTTAGCATAAAAATTAAAATTTTTGTACTTGAAAGTTGCTTCAAGAATCAGAAAAAAAGCCGTCCCAAACGAAACCTAAATCTAACAACATTGAGACATATCCTAAGTAAATAGATTAAAAAAAATATTTTGGATGTTTTAAAGGAAAGCAAATCAGTAAAAAAAAAAACTAATAAAATGAAACTCAGCTCTCAGAAACAAGCCTTCCAACAAACAATAAAAGTTACCAGTTGCTGAATCTAAATGCTCATATGCAACTTTTATGTCTACAAACTACAGGGTGACCACAGCAGTATAAGTAACAATCGCCAGTGTTCAGGCAATTATGTTTATGGATAAAACTAAAAAGGCTATGATGACTACAGTATTCATAAAAATATTAGTCCATGGATAAGTTAGCCAGTTCTCAAGATGACATGGACGCCACTGTCAGTGTCCACAATGTCACTCAGCTCACCAACTCTGAGAGCAAAGGCAGCTTGTTCAAAAGGCTTCTGCATTTGACCTTTCCCAAATTGACCTGTAGCATCAAAAGGACAATAATAACTTGTAAATGATGATGGCAAGAGAAAACAAGATGTATTATTTTGGGTAAGTTCATAATCATTATCATTAACTAGTGTAAGTTGGTTATTGAGACAGGAGCATATCGATCTTAGGCTTCGTTTGGGACGATTTTTTTATGACTTCTTAAAGCAGCTTTTTTGTACAAAAATTTTAATATTTGTACTAAAAAGTTGTTTTAAGAAGTAAGAAAAAAACCGTCCCAAACGAAGCCTTAATTTAATTACATAAGTTGGGAGAAAGTGTGAAGAAATGTTAGAAAACGAAAAGGATAAATTGGTCTCGTGAACGGGTGATGCTTAGACCAGTCACTTTCGAGTTTCGACCCTCGATTGTTCCAGAGAAGATCAAACATCTGAAAGTATCAGGGTTTATGTTGATGTACGCTCTGTGTGTGGTGTGTGTGTGAGAGAAAGAGAGAGACAGAGATGCTACAGCTTGAATTATGAAAAGTCCATTAACTAAGACTTCGTTTGGGACGGCTTTTTTATTGCTTCTTAAAGCTGATTTCTAGTTAAAAAAAATAAAAAAAATAAAAAATACTAGAAAGCTACTATAAGAAGCAGTAAGAAAGTCATCTTAAACGAAGCCTAAGAACTGTGGACTAGCACCAATGATACAATTTATGTTGACCATCACCAGCTTTGCTGATTCCACCTGATTCACCAGGCAGAGAAGAGGCAGGGAAGAGTAGAAAGAGAGATGCTAAAGATGAAAAATTGTGCCAAAATGAGACGATTGATATCAAAATTAGAAGACATGCTCGAAATAGAAGATATTTACACAGAACTACAAATAAATAAATGCTTTAAAATTGGTACTTGGTTTAGTTTTTCGGTTTATGTTAAATCTCGTCTACTTGTGAGCATTCATCTTCGAACTTTTATCAATTATCTTCCCTTCCTGACACAAACATATCTGGATATCTTACAATAATGAGCACATAACGAGAAAAGGGGTACGGTTCTGATAGATAAGCCGATTTGACTGGGAGAGAATTAGGAAGTTTTCTAATTAAGAGGGAACTATTTAGAAAGGTTCTTAATCAAAGGAGAATTATTTAGGAAAATTTTTAATTATCTTTGGGAGGAAATTATTTAGGGCAAGAGTTCTAATTTGAATTCAAAATCTAAGAAAAGGAAAAATTAAGGGGGATTGTTTAGGAAAGTTTTAATTAAAATTGATAGGGAATTAATTATAAAAATAAATATAATTTGAATTCAAATCTGAGAGGGATTTATATAAGGAAAAGGGACTGATTTGGGAGAGAATTATGGGAGCATATTTAAGTCTAATTATAGGATGATTTCAAATTGTGTTTGGAGTTTGCTGAAATTAGATTGTTCTTAGGGAGCTTGGGCTCTAACCGGAGGTTAGAGAATTGAGAGAGCCGGATCTTCCTCTCCAATTATATCTTGTATTTTTCTTCTTAGTTCTTTCAATAAAAAAAAAGTTCTTGTGTGTTCTTCTTCCTAAATTTTTTGTGTCGTTCTCTGGTTTTGTTGAAATTACATCCACTTCCTATCAGGTTCCTCGGATTGTCAGCACTAAGATCTAAATTTTGCATATCCAGCACCTAGAGGTTTTCTTCTGCCAAGAGAAAATAAGGACTCGTTTAGTATAAATTTTAGAGTCAAATATTCCAAATTAGTATAAAAATTGCATCATTTGAACCAATTCAATTATTCAGTGCAAATGCATGCACACTATCATTAGCGCTACCACTGAAAGAAGATAGCCACCAACGCATGAAAATGGTATTATATAAACCATGGCTGATCATCTAGTCAGGCAAAAGAGAGCACAGAGTTTGTTTTCCTGTGAATAGGGAGTAAGGGGAAGATGTCATGAATGAAGATATTTTGACATTACCGCCAGATTTGTCTCTCGGAAAGAATTCAGAATTTCTAGCAAACGAATCCATCAATAATCCCTTTAAATTAAAACATCTGATACCAATAATTTATGTTAAATATATCACACAATGAAGAATAATAGCATATACTTTCCATAAAAAACTCAATACAATAACAACAACAAGCCTTTATCCCACTATGTGAGGTCGGCATAAAAAGATCAAGATAACAAAAAATAATTAATATTATTAATTATTATTAAATCTCAACTTTGTATCATGTGCAATAATTTTCACAATAACAGGTCAACATTAACATCCATTAATCAGTCATATATTCTGCCAATATCAGCAATGTCTACAAATGTCAAATATTTTTAAGAAGAGTATCACTAATGCCCTCTTCAAAATAATCAAATAAAATATGAGTATATCAATGATAATTCATAGGAGCAAACACACTCAATGTTATGATCATCATCATCACTAGCCCTCATGTCCTCTTGAATAGCACTTTCACCTTCATCAACAAAAAATATAGTTTCTCAAAAATGCTCATCAAGATAAAGATTAGCAACTTCAAGCAACCCACAACCATTGTATTTAATATATTCACATCTGAGATTCTGAAAACATTAAAAAAATGAATAAAGAAGAAATTCAAGGTTCAAATGTTGAACTGGGATTAAATTAGATGGTATAATAAATATTAAAATCATTTTATTATTACTTAAATAATGTAAATGATGATACAATAATATTTTCATTAATCTAATATATAATATTCTAATTAAGCACTTAATCATTGAATATTTTGAATATGATTCTAAATCAAAATTTTGAAATATGATATTTTGATTATTTATAAGATAGTCAACTTAAAATAATAACAATATTCAACTTAACAGCATAAAAAACATAATTGGAGAGGGGTCAAACTTGTTGAAACCTCTAAACCATTTATTATAACCAATTGATCAAAATCAATATGCTAAAAATTGATCTATATTACAACCAACCGGTTCATCAAAAATTGAAATGGTTCACTTGTTCTCCAATTCAACTACCAACTTCAATCGGTTCTAGCCAATTTATGCAGAAGCAATTTTTTGACTAGATCAAACTGAGCAAAGGATCATTTCACATTTCACAATTAAAACGGTCGGATCAACTCATTGGATATGATTTATAAAATCATGTTCACACTAATATCCCATAACTTAGTATCTTCTTGAGCATATTCCAAGCTCCTCCTAGATAAAAGACGAAGAATGACGAGCACATATACCAAATCTTCACCGTATTGAAAAGTGATCTTATTCTTCTTGAGTGAATTAATAAAAGAATATGAGCTCAAATTTCTTTTGCAACAAGATAAGAAGCATGATTATCCTAATAATTCAGAAGCCAAATCTTACATTTGTAAGAATTAACATCATAAATCATCTAACAAGCATTTTCGTCCATAGTGCCTATCTAAGCTATAAAGTCTTGATTGGAAAAAGTATCACAAAGTCCAAAGAAGTCGGAAAACTCCAAATTTGTCATTGCTCTCTCTTCAATATTTGGGAAAAGCTTTATCAAATATTTCTTTCACTCATTTGATATATTTATGTATTCATGTGAAGAAACATGACTTTGAGCTTCACTTAGCCAGGCATGTCTATAATACCTAAGAAAACATGTATCTTATAATTAAAACTATAACCATTAATAAATAAAAAGTAATAACATAAGATTAACTAAACCTCGAATTAAGGGAGTGGCCTAAGCAATGAAAGGGAGTGTTGCTTTTGTTCCATTTTTGAAAAATAATTTCAAGCACATTCTTATAAAATATGAACTCATTATTTATATTTTCTTTATATATGTTAATATATTATCACTTTCATCTTCTCAATAAAAAAAACTTTTCATACAAAAGGTGGATAAAAGGCTTATATCTATCCTTGAAATCTTATATATCAGCTACTCAAGCATTCTTTCATTAGCTCTTTCCTTTTAAAGTTGTGTTATCCTCAAAAGATTATATTTTAAGGGGAATATACCCTTGAGTGTTACTGGGTGCATAAGAAAAAGTAATAAAATAAAATGAATTTCTGGCTAAATTAAATGGAAGGGTGGCAAAGTATAACATGAAAGCTATTTCTTCATGCAATTGACATCTAGCTTACGAGTAAATCCTCTTCCAATAGTTGTCTTAGGTCAATATATATTCATATCTTTAGATTATAACCCCCCAATCTAAATAAATGTCCACTTGGTTATGGGATAGAAAATTAGTTTGAGCCGATTTTCCTGGAAGGAGAATCTTCTTAAATGCATCATTTTTATTCATTTGCTCAGCCTCTGCATATTATTGTTATATTTCTTCAAGTTGTATAGATTCTAGGGCAACGATCAAATGCCTCCTCCAGATTGTCTAAGTGAACTCTCTAGAATATGTTCACTTGTACTTTTCTGATAGGAAAAGCTTATAGATTTCAAGCGTTACATATCAATCTTGGAAAATCAGCAAGAAAATTCCACCAAACTCCAAGAAAAACTAGAAAATAGTCGATATTTTTGTATTATTTGATGAAACAACAACAACAACAACAACAACATCAAGCCTTTATCCCACTACGTGGGGTCGGCTACATGAATCCTTTTTCTCCATTGTGTCCTATTAAAAGCCAAATTCTCGTTTAAATCTAATAAAGAAAGGTCATTCCTAATATTTTCTAACCAAGTCTTTTTAGGTCTACCCCTACCTTTCTTAACACAAGTCAAATCTAATACCTCTACTCTCCTAACTGGGTCGTCGGAAGGCCGCCTTTTTATGTGACCAAACCATCTAAGGCGACTCTCTCTAATCTTATCTTCTACTGGAGCTACTCCAACCTTTTTCACGTATATGCTCATTTCGTATCCTATCTCTAAGGGTAAAGCCACTCATCCATCTAAGCATCCTCATCTCTGCCACACTTAACTTAGTATTATGCTTCTCTTTTAATGGCCAACATTCGGCACCATAAAGCATTGCAGGCCTCACTACCATCTTATAGAATTTTCCCTTAAGTTTGAGGGGTACATTTCTATCACATAACAAGCCCGATGCATTCCGCCACTTCAACCATCCAACTTGAATTCTGCTGATAATATCCCCATCTATTTCACCATCACTCTGAACAATAGATCCAAGATACCTAAAACGTGTACTCTTATTAATGACTTGATCGCCCAAAGTCACAATCCCCTCACTAGGACTATTACTGCTAAAATTACACTCCATATATTCCGTTTTAGATCTACTCAAGCGAAAACCTTTAGACTCTAAGGTTGACCTCCATAATTCAAGTTTACCTTCAACTCCCTCTCTAGTCTTATCAACAAGAAGAATATCATCAGCAAAAAGCATACACCAAGGTACATCATCTTGCAAATGTCTAGTGAGAACATCCATGACTAAAGCAAATAGATATGGGCTTAAGGCTGATCCTTGATGTAACCCAACCGAAATAGGGAAATATTTGGTCAAACCACCTTGTGTTTGAACACAAGTAATAGCTCCTGCATACATATCTTTAATGATTTGAATATAAGCATTATTGACTCCTTTCTTATCAAGAACTCTCCATAGCACTTCTCTTGGAACTTTATCATATGCTTTTTCTAAATCAATAAATATCATATGTAGATCCTCCTTATTTCCTCTATATTTTTCCATCAAACCTCTGAATAAATGTATGGCTTCTATAGTCGACCTACCCGGCATAAATCCAAATTGATTTTGAGAAACATTAGTAACACGCCGCAACCTATGCTCTATAACTCGCTCCCATAATTTTAAAGTATGACACATTAACTTAATACCTCTATAATTCGTGCAATCCTGTGCATCGCCTTTATTCTTAAAAATAGGAATTAATACACTCATTCTCCACTCATCTGGCATCTTTTTAGTCTTCAAAATAGTATTAAAAAGTTTAGTAAGCCAAGAAATCCCTTCATCTCCTAAGCATTTCCACACCTCTATTGGAATATCATCAGGTCCAACAGCTTTTCCACCCTTCATTCTATTTAAAGCCTCTCTAACTTCCGTTTTACTAATACGCCGATAAAAACAGAAATCTTTACTTTCATTTAGGGTGCTAAGGTCACTATAGTCAATCTTATTTTCACACTCTTCATTAAAAAGTTTAGCAAAATATCTCATCCACCTTTGTTGAATATCATCTTCTAAGAAAAGTATTTTTTGATCTTCATCCTTAATACACTTCACTTGAACTAAATCCTTACTACTCCTATCTCTTTGTTTGGCTAACTTATACATATAACTTTCTCCCTCCTTAGTATTTAATCTATTATATAAATCGCTAAAAGCTAATGTCTTTGCATCGCATATTGCTTTCTTAGAATCCTTACGAGCCACTTTATATAATTCCCAATTATCAGAATTTTTAAAATTAAACCAATTTTTATAACAAATCTTCTTATTTTTAATCTTTACTTGCAATTTTTTTGGGAAAGTAATAGGAAAATACCAAGATACAATTAATCATTTATTCAAGTGGACTAGTGGAGGATTTATCTCTCCTAATTCTCTAGACGCCGCTAGAGCACAAGAATGCCAAGCACCAAAACAGAAATCAGCCACCAAAAAGATGCCCTAACCCTAATATAAACTTCTACTTGAAGCAAATAACAAAATAATGCAAAAGGACTAAATAGCCCTTCTTCAAAATCCTTTAGGAAGTGGACCCCTCCCCAAGAAGGGGGATTTTGAGGTTGGCGGCAACAACAGGCTTGAGCTTGCTATAATAAGTGGGCTGGCCCAAGGGTTGGGTTGACTGGACCGATCAGTTTATATCATTTTCCCAAAAAAATTGACATTTCATTCAACACTTCCTCTTGCCACTATTGTTCCTACTTTGTCACATTTGGTAATAGACTTCCATAAGATCTTATTATCATTATCTATGGGATTATTACCACTGAATAATAACTAATTCCAAAATCAATATTTTATTACATGAAGAAATAAACCTAAGATGAGTAGATTATCAATGAATAAAATCTTAAAACCTTCTTTAAAAAGTAACAACATTTTTTAGAGAAAGTATAAAATATCATAATGAAAACTTAAAGATAAAATAATTTTAACTTTGACAAAAAAAAGAGAAAAATAAATCAAGAAATATAAATTTGAAGTTATGGTTATAGGATAAAAGTTAAAGCCATCACATCTAAGTAAAGGAGAGATGGAAAAACTTGACCCTCAACAAAGAAAGGAAAGAAATCAATGCTCACCAAGCTAGATGGGAAGAGCAGTGTGAAGGCTCAACACTTGAGTGGGCAAGAGATGGGTTGTTGTGAACATCGAATGAAACCCAAGCTAGGGCTGCAATTTGTGAATGTTGAATAGAAAAGAGTCGGGGATAAAACGCTTGCGAGCAAGAACCAAACAAGAAACACAACAGGGTTTTGTACACTGAACTCTTAATCAATGTGCTTATGAGAGTGATTATGATTTGCAAACACGTAACAAATGATAGGAGCTAAGAACAATAACTTAGCAATGAGAGAACTAGGGTTGAAAAGGCGAGTTATCAAACTCCTAAGCAAAAAACTTATCAAAACAAGAGCGGAAAGTTTACAAGTTATAATCAAGTAAAAGTCAAGTAAACATGACCATTAAGCCTAATATAAGTCTTAACGTATGCCCCTTTATCTGTCTCGTGCATGTTATCCCAATAGGTCATGTCTAGCATTGTTTCTAACTCTAATTTTGGCTTGAAATGCTTCCAATATTCAGCCTTACGTCGGAGGCACGTTAATGCCCACAAAAACATAAAGGGAATTTTAAAGTGTTCATGCTTCATAGATCATCATCATCATCAATCTTATCACAACTATTTGGAGTTTGTTGTAAGAATATTCATACTTTATTTGTCCTAATTGAGTGTTACAATAGATGAAAACTCTATTTTGCACAAATATCTTAGCACAAATTCTATCCAAATTACATTCAAACATCCAATTTACTCGGTTTTTCTTTCTAATCTTTTGGCATTGATATTATCTACCTACCCTATTCAAGCCTCCTCTACCCATCAAAACTGCCTATCTTTACCTCTACTACCCTATTTTATATAAATTTCTCCCATTATCCTTCAAATAAAATCATTTCTCAATCCATCATTCTTATAATTATTATAAACAGATCTTAAGATTTTCATTTCTATTATGGTCCACTTGTCTATCAATGGCTTTTTAGCGTCCAACGCTTAAAATCAAACATAGGTAACCCAACTGCGTTTTTATAAATTTGTTTTTTAAGTCTCCATAGTAATCACCTATTTCATAGTATTAGTGAGGTGTTTCTCTATTTTAGCTACTCATTCTTAATTGAAAGTTATATTTGTAATCATATCTTCATTCTTTTTCAAAACAAAACTAGGAGGTTTAAACCTATTACATCTACATGTCACTTGATCTTCAAGTAACATTGATTGATAATTCATAAAATCATATTACTAAAATTACATATTTTATGCATTATCTTTATTATATTAATCCTAAGTTGTTTATTTTCTAAATAATCTCCTTATAAATATGGAGAAAAATAGTATCTACAATGCAAGGGTCGTTTTGAACTCATTAACGAAAACTTTAAAAAAATATAGGGCAATTGTTGAGAACTTAAAAACATATATGATCAAGTAGAAATTTCAATGCAAACATACATATCAAGGCAATTCTAAAGGAAAAAATCAAAGGCTAATTTTACTTGATTAAGCTAAATCAATGATTAGACAGGTTCATAATAGTGTGCCAATAGCCAAGAAAGATTTAGAGTACTACATTGAATCCATGGACATGCAAACCAATCAAATTGGAGTTTAAACAATAAGACCAAGTCAAACTAGCCTGACCTAGCCATCCCTAGTAACCACCCCTTCCTCTATATGATCAAATCATGAACGAGGGTGGTAGAACTTGTTGGGATGGCTGTCAATGTTTTTGTTGTCCCTAGGATTATTAAGATTTGATCCGTCAACCCCTCTTGATTAATCTAATCACAAGTGGTATGTCAACAATCATTGAGCACACTCGTGTGTGCTTGCTACCTATTAAATTAAGATTTAAATTATGCAATCAGGCATTCAAGCATATTCCTTTTGTGAAGCAATGGAGTAAGTCTAAATGTGTTTTAAGGCATAAGCTTCAAAATCAAACATTAGGTTAATTAAAAATATGAAAAATAAAACATTTAAGAGTAATTATCCTTAGGTCTCAATGATAAGTAACATCATAAGAACTTCAGCTCAATTTTCTCCCAATAAAATATTTGAGAGTAATTCAAGTATCAAAGTAGCATCATAAAAAGCCATACAAGCACTCCATAATAAGCAAGAAGCTTAAAATAAACATGTTAATATAAAAAGGAAGTTTAAAATAAAAAAGTATAATATGTCCTAAAATAGAATAATTAAGATTTAGAGCTCCAAATTCAAAAGTTTCTCCCATTTCCATCGCTTGAAAAATCTTCATTAAAATCAATATTATAGTTGAATAATTTATTGCCTTCGTCATCATTTTGTATAAACATACTCTCAATCTTCTTCATCATTTTCAATCTCAATCATCTTCCTCTTTCAAATCAATTAAATCTAATAAGAATATTATTTAAAACAATGCTATATTCACCTTTTAAAAATTCTATTACATAAAGTTTTATGCTAACATTATTTTCTTGCAACTTTTGTTGTTCTTGTTCCTTCATCAAAAGAATAATCGAGATATTCCTCTTATAAGTGCAATCGTGAAGCTTCATGTTTCATCCTCCATAAACCATTTATTATCCAATTGCACATCACTAAAAGCCAAGGAATCTTCATCATCCCCCAAAAGGGATAAGCCACATTACATGCACCTCAAGGCGCGCCACAAACAATTGAGTATGCCTCTTTCTTCCACTATGAGAATTGAGGCCTTGAAGCATTTTACATGTACCTCATCCTGAGGAGGGCCTCAATGAGAGCCTCAAATTGCATAATTTCAAACAATGAGTTGAATTATTTATCTCAAAACATTACTCTTAGAGAAGGGAGTTGGTCCACGTAAAAATGAAGGGATATTATCACTGATTTTCATCGAATCCATTCAAGAGAAGGCAAATCTTTTTAAAATTGTTCAACTAATTAGCTTGTAAAAACATAAATTTGTCACTAACAATAAGCTCATATGATCATCTCCTACTATGTTATATATTTTGAGATATCACAAATAGCTACTAATGTTAGCTAAAGTTTGGGAGGCCATACTGGGATAACAATCACCCAAAAACATCAAAATTTGATCATAATTTGCTCTTGAGAATAAGATGTTTAATATTACAAGAAAAACATTCCTTATAAAAATTAAATACCCCTCATTAAGTCTATAACTAGGGCTCATTTTGCAAGATTTTTTAAATGATTGAAAAAAAACATGAAGAAATTCTCCATCCAACATCAACTAATGAACACTAAACTTATGCACTTCAAGTCCCCAAAATTCTAGAACACTATTGAAGATTAAACGACGTCTATCACTAATCCACAACCATATTATCAACGAGATATATATATATATATATATATATATATATATATATATATATATATATATAATGGCTTCGATAGCATCCTTGGCAACATCGCCCATCACCTAAAGAAAAAGCAAGGTTCAAGATTTCAATAAGCAATACAACGCAATTTGTCCCAATGCTACAAGAAACACTACTATCCATGCTATTATGAGATGCATCTGACCCTAGGGGTGTCAAAACGAGTCTTCGGGTCCAACCCAAACTTGATCCGCTACCAGCTAACCCAACCTGATTATGGAAACGGATCAGAAATTCGAACTCAAACCCTACCTGGTTGGGGTTCGGGTCAACCCGAAATGACCCGCCAACCCGATTTTTTTTTTCAATTTTTGGCAATTTTGCTATTTCAAATTTATTTTAGTAATTTTATTAAAATGCAAAAAATACTGAAATATATATAATTTTTTTATTATCTGAGCAATTATAAATGAACACAAATTACATTTACAAAACTCTAACACTAATTGTTAAATTACATATTTACATTTATAAAAAATAATGCAAAATATATATTACATTTACTAAATACTAATATACATTACAATATTACATTTACATTGTAATACAAACATTGAAACACTCAAACACAAATGGTTTCATTAAATTCGAGTTGTGCTTAGGTTCTCTGGTCAACCCGAACCCGGTCCAATTTTTAAAACGGATTAAGTTTCTAACTCGAACCTGACCCGTTGTATAAACAGGTTGACCCGAACTCGAGTCAAGTTTTGCCACCCTTATTTGACCCTGACAACACATAGTTCTATTGTGTATATAATCGACACGAAGGAGGACTAACCTTGGTGCCCTCTATACCTCATTTTTCTACTTCAAAAAAAATATCATCAAGCTCCCTTAACTACCTAAAGGAGAATCAATTTCGTAATATTTTTTTTAACAAAATAACAAAGTTGTTCAACTGGCCTATGCCCTCTGGGGGTCTTCCAAATAAAAATCAACATCTCTTCCACAATAAATTTTTCATTTATTTTTTTTACCTGGTAGACCTCATGATTATGTCCTTTTCAAGCATAGTCTCTAAAAAATTACCAATCTTATTGTCCTGCGGTAAGAACACAATTTAATTTTGAAGTTGCTGACGAAAGACCAATCATTAAATCAAACTATGCCTAATTGTTTAGTAAATCGATTTCACTGTACTTATGAGTAAAGAGGTCTTACAGTGTGTGAGCATAGAGAAGCTCTAAGGTATGGAGAAGAACGTCAATAAATTCTTCCGATTGACTTAACTTTCTCAGGCGCACAAAAAACATTAATACACAAGGAAGAAAACAAATTAGAATCATATCTAATCGTTAATGAATTAAATAGGAATTAACTATTCTAAGCGTCTATGTGAACTCCTCACTCCCTAAACATCAATATCCAAACTCATACCAAGATCTCCGCCACGTTTGGCGGAGCTGCAATGAGAATGCCGAGCGGCGACATCCTCAAACAGGGACCTGCCAGCGGCGATCTCCTCCCTCAACTCCCTGAGCTGCTCAGCCGCCTTCACTCTGCTAGTGATGCTGATAAGACGGCCATCAGGATCCCTCCATGAGCTCTTCCTCCTTGATTCCTCGTGCTTTAAAAGTATGTGCGAAGCCCTAATCCGTTCATTTCCAGCAGCAGAGAGCTCCGCCGCCGTCTTCTTCTCCCTTTTTCTCTTTCCATTTTCCACCCTCTTTTCCGCCACTCCCCCTTCCGTCATATCTGGCCGCTTTCGATGAGCAAGCTTGCCTTTCTTCTCAATCCTCGTCGGAAAATTTTACTATCCCTCACCGACTCCCACCCCGAAATATTCGTCGACGCAATCGGCGAACCGAAACCGCTGAACCGGTTCGATGCATCAATTCGGTTGATCCGGTTCGAGTATAATATACTCCTCTTCTCTTCTCTTTGTATATTCCTCTTATAATATAGATAATTATTTGATACAAATTAGGTGCCCATCCCTTAGAATTTTGATGATATAATGATTAAATAGGCATATTTTTTATAAAATATAATGTAAAAAAATTAGCATATGCATTGAAATTATAATTATTATATATCAAAACACATTAGAGTTTCTAAATCCAACAATAAATATACAATTTGTATTTCATTATAGGAAAATTTACATGCATACCACTTTATACATCTTATTTACATATCTAACACCTAAAATTTTAATATTACATGCATACCACCATATATTATTTTAATATCAAATATATCACTTATATTTCTTTCCTACCACTCATATATTTCATTTCTAACACTCATATTTGGTATGAAAATGAACTATGGGTGGTATGTATGTAATATTAAAGTTTTAGGTATTAAATATGTAAATAGAATAGTATTACGTGGTATGTATGTAAATCTCCCTTCATTATATAATAAAATATAACAATTACATCTAGCTCTTATAAGAAAATCTAACATGTAATTATATCTATGCTTTGCTTATTTAAGGTTTTAGTTGGGACAACTTTTTTACTATTTTTTAAAATAATTTTTATCACGCTCCAAGATTTAATTTGAAAATAAATATATTTTTATCTTTTAATGATAAAAAATAGGGCTATTTAATTTCTTTTAATAATAAAATATTGGAAAATTTACTTACATACCACTTTATTTTATGCTATTTATATATCGAACACCCAAAAAATTAATATTACATGTCTATCACCCATATACAATTTTAATATCAAATATACCACTCCTATAATTCATTTATATCATTCATACAATCCTATAAACTTTAATATTTCATTCCATGCACCCAAATTTGTTCTATGGGTGGTAGTCATGTAATATTAATGCTTTGAGTGTTAGATATGTAAATAGCATAAAATAAAGTGGTATGTATGTAAAACACTAATATAAATAAATCTATTGATCAAAACCCTAATATATATTTGTATTCGTTATCTAAAATTATACACATATATTAGGAGTTATACAAATACAACATAATGTCTTCTCATTCTTGAGCTCAAAAGAATAATTAAAAGATAAAATAATAGTTAAAATCTGAAGAATCATGTATCTGATTAGCATCACACACCAGAATCTCTTATTTAACATTAAATCATTAAAACACATATATTGAACTTAAAAAAAGTTCAACAAGTCACTAGAATCCTACAATTGAACTCAAAGGTCATACATGAAATCATTTAGTTCATAATAGTAGTAATCAATATGATCAAGAATTTGTATAGAAATAGTGAAACACATGCAATAATAATAAGGTTTGTAAAACAATACAATATGCATATCGAAATGGTAAACCTGCAAATCATCATTCTTAAATCAGTCATATTAATATTATCCAAACAGTAAGTAAATTATATAAACTAGTAAAGCAGAAGTATCTATGAAAATATTTAGAAATCTATAACGATGCAATACTTTTAAGGAATCGTATAGGAGTGCACATAATGTTCAGTTATTTTGTATCAGTCTCAAATCAATAACTTAATCAAATGCTCACTAACAGTGAATCAGCACAATGAATCAGTAGTTGTAAATATCAATATCTAATATGCATGTTCAACCAGTCATATTAAACATGTAAGAATTAATAGCTTGTATGGTGTTTTCTAATAAGTATTCTTAGTTTAGTAGGCATCTGGCTTTTAATAATCATTAATCAGAGTTGTCACTCCAAGTCATTGGCACAATAATTATTATTTATGACTCTCAATTAATGAATAATATAAATTTAGTATAGTATATCATCACAACTCATAATATTTAAAAGAAAATTTATCGACCTACCATCATGTACATGTATAAATTAGTATTCAACCAACCTCAGTAATAAACCAGCCTTTCTTGTTGTGACACATATAATATTGCAAAAGTAATAATGACCAGCTATTACTCATTCACATGTATGTATTCATTCACAATACTTGTATTAAAGGTATAATCGAATCAAAATGCCCAAATCATTATTTTTACTCAAATCATACATAATGCAATAAATAATATTTCAACCGGTGAAATCAAATGATCAGAATATTAAGTATTGTAATATACCAAAAGTTGTACAGCGAAAGTTCACTAAATTAGGCGAAAATATAATAAATATCAATTTAAATAGAAGAAAAAAATCTCAAAATCAAAATATTTGAAAATAGATATAAGATAGAAATTATCTACAATGATCAGAACAATTTCTTAGCGACCGAGGGCAACCAGGTAGGCAGCGCGAGTGGGTAACTGTGCAGGTGGGCAGTGTGGGCTGGTGGTTTTTTTTTTCTGGCGGCCTTATTAGACTACGAAAAATATTCTGGTGGCTTTTTTCTGCTAGAAAGCTGCTGTTTTTTTGCTGAAAATTTTTTCATACGCTGCTTTTACCGATAAATTCCAAATCCACCGGAAAATGATCAATTTTCGTCAGAAAATTCCACCAACAATGAGTGATTTTACTGTAGTGTTTGCAAAAGATAACACATCAAAAAATAATAATTCGTGATCTAATCAATAATGAGATGTCATCTTTAAAGGGCTAATGGTAATAGTTTTCATTTCAAATGGCATGCATCTATGATACTATGATGAATCTTAATGCTAATTTAGTAACAATAATTTCATGTAATTATTAGCATGTTCAACCAAAATCAAGTAGTGTTGAAGAGATACCATCAATTTATAAGATGTTAAGAACAACTTCTTTGAAGGTGTGATTGCTGAGCTTAAGGGTGTTAGAAATTAAAAAAATAACTAGGCAATTATTAGTTGGAAGGAATCCTTTAAGGAAAGGTCTACCACAAATCATGATAAAAATAAGTCTTATTATAATTACAAAGATATAGCTTAGTTATATTATAAAGGAAAGTGCATATGTTCGAGCATGAAAGCATCTTTAATTAAGAAACATATGTTTGTAGATATATTTATATAAGAAAAACTATATTACTTATAAGATTATTGATTTTTATGTTATGAACTTATTGATGCATGATAGTGTGACTACAATGACTAACAAAAGTCAGGCATATAATAACTCTTAGGAAGAATATCATATTTTTAAGTCTAATTATTCAAGGAACATACAACTTCTTAAGAGACGGTGAAGTCATTATATTTTTTGAAGGAGCTTTACTTCACATGAAAATAATGAGAAATGGTTAAATTTATGTACTACGACGTACAACTTCAAATCGACCTACTTTATTTTTATCATAATATCTATTGGAGCAATGTTATTTTGGAAGCATATGAAGGGTTTGGCTTCTTGGTTGCAAACTAGGATTTGGACCCAAAAAAGGCATGAATTAAAGAGATGAAAAGGTGGAAGGGGACTCCCCTTTTTTTCTTATGCAATTTAATACAATAGAATTCCCCTACCACAACCCATGGAAGATTGACAAAATTATCAAATTTCAAGAGAAAATCCAAAGCATTTTGCTTTCAAAAGCAACAATATAACCATATGTAGATGTTAAAAAGAACATTTTAGAGTTAGAGAAACTATGCATGTGAACTAACAATAAGTAGAAGGAAGAGAATTCTAAAGGGATCCTATTGGATCCAAATTATTTCATTAATGGGCATTAAGAATTGCCATATCAATCTTTATCACTGTGAAAGACTTGAAATCTAACTCCATTAAGATGGTTAAGAAGATCATCAACTTGAATTTTGGATAGGCATAGTAGAAGGATTAAGATATAGAGAGTGTATGTGAGAACATCTCCTCATGGAGATGCTTCTTCTCTGAGGAGTTTCTAAATATCAACAACAAAAAAAAAAAAAAGAATAATAAACTATTACTCGAAACATAAATAACTTTATTTATGAGTACAAAAGTTATTTTAAGAAACAATAAAAAAACCGTCTCAAATGAAGTCTTAATTATATATTTACTTTTTCGTACTAATATTTTTTTTTTAAATCCTACAATATAACGACTAGAAGATATAAGTTTAAGTACAAATCAACCTATCTTTGCAATCATTTGTAAGTATTAATTCTTTCAAATATTTAAATTACTCTAATTATATATTTTACAATACATAATTAGTATCTTAAAGTCATAAAATTATTCTAATTCTTTTAATTTTTTGATAAAGTAAGAAAGGAATAATATTATTAAATCAAATAAAAAAATTAAGCAAGAAAATATCAATATAAAAATATCACTAATCTAACATTAAAAGCAAACTTCAAAAACTGAAAGTATGTCAAAAGTGAAATAAGCCAATAAGGGTAAAATAATTTGAAATTTTATTACAACAACAACAACAACAACATCAAGCCTTTATCCCACTACGTGGGGTCGACTACATGAATCCTTTTTCTCCATTGTGTCCTATTAAAAGTCAAATTCTCGTTTAAATCTAATAAAGAAAGGTCATTCCTAATATTTTCTAACCAAGTCTTTTTAGGTCTACCCCTACCTTTCTTAATATAAGTCAAATCTAATACCTCTACTCTCCTAACCGGGTCATCGCAAGGCCGCCGTTTTATGTGACCAAACCATCTAAGGCGACTTTCTCTAATCTTATCTTCTACTGGAGCTACTCCAACCTTTCACGTATATGCTCATTTCGTATCCTATCTCTAAGGGTAAAGCCACTCATCCACCTGAGCATCCTCATCTCTGCCACACTTAACTTAGTATTATGCTTCTCTTTTAAAGGCCAACATTCGGCACCATAAAGCATTGCAGGCCTCACTACCATCTTATAGAATTTTCCCTTAAGTTTGAGGGGTACATTTCTATCACATAACAAACCCGATGCATTCCTCCACTTCAACCATCCAACTTGAATTCTGCTGATAATATCCCCATATATTTCACCATCACTCTGAACAATTGATCCAAGATATCTAAAACGTGTACTCTTATTAATGACTTGATCGCCCAAAGTCACAATCCCCTCACTAGGTCTATTACTACTAAAATTGCACTCCATATATTCCGTTTTAGATCTACTCAAGCGAAAACCTTTAGACTCTAAAGTTGACCTCCATAATTCAAGTTTACCTTCAACTCCCTCTCTAGTCTTATCAACAAGAAGAATATCATCAGCAAAAAGCATACACCAAGGTACATCCTCTTGCAAATGTCTAGTGAGAACATCCATGACTAAAGCAAAAAGATATGGGCTTAAGGCTGATCCTTGATGTAACCCAACCGAAATAGGGAAATACTTGGTCAATCCACCTTGTGTTTGAACACAAGTAATAGCTTCTGCATACATATCTTTAATAATTTGAATATAAGCATTATTGACTCCTTTCTTTTCAAGAACTCTCCATAGCACTTCTCTTGGAACTTTATCATATGCTTTTTCTAAATCAATAAATATCATATGTAGATCATCCTTATTTTCTCTATATTTCTCCATCAAACCTCTTAATAAATGTATGACTTCCATAGTCGACCTACCCGGCATGAATCCAAATTGATTTTGAGAAACATTAGTATCACACCGCAACCTATGCTCCAAAACTCGCTCCCAAATAATTTGAAATTTTATTATAATGTTTTTTTAATATTACTCTCCTTATAAATTATAATTATTTAAAAATTATATAAATTTTCAATAGTTTAAATAAATATATGAATCTTAAGAGAGAAAAAGAGGTTATATACCTTTCAAATGAGGCTTCGTTTGGGACAGCTTTGACAGCATTTTGATGTTTTTTAAAATAATTTTTTAGTAAAAAAATTCTAATTCATAAAATTTTTGTACTAAAAATTTGTTTTAGAAAACAGCAAAAAAATTATCTCAAACGAAACCTGAATTTATGACTCATGAGAGAGAAAAAGAGCTTACATACCTTTGATAAAGCCTATTAATAAAAAAAATAAAAGGAAATAACTTTTTGCTTCTATGACCACATACCCAAACATTATTAATCATACAAATGTCAGTTCCAAAATGATCAGCAAATGGGTTATCCATTCATCACCAACTCAACAAAAGCATATGAACAGACATATTTTACATAAAATTCAATTTGAGATCAAAAGCAAAAGAGGGCACAAAAAGTAGCAAAGAAGCCAAATCCTCTACTTTCCTACTTTCTTCTTGCTAAAGAAGAGCTAAAAGCCTTTACCTTCCAGAGTTATTATTATCAGGTCTCCAGAAACCCAATCCACTCCTCCCTCCCCCAAAGCCTTGAACCATTCTAGGATCCACCCCGAAGCCCGGCGGTCTCCCACCACTAAACTGACTGCCTACTTGGCATGGCCGAAGGCTGCCATCTGGCATTCCGCGAGCCACAGGACTCCACATGGCATTATTAGGCTGCATTCCCCCAACCTGGGCCTGGATGGGTGGATGAAGAGGCATCTGAACAAACTGTGGTGGCATCAGGTTCTGGTTTATAGGAAAAGGCTGGGTATTTCTCTGTTGCTGTTGATACACATGGACTTGCGGCGGTGGTGGCGGCGGCAATGGCATAGATTTCAGCATCTGTTTTGTATTTTGATTTGGATTCCACTCAGGGATATCATCATCATCATTCCAAGGCTGGACAGGAATCCCCAATTCCTTCACAGTACTCTCACCCTGCCCATACTTCTGGATAAGTTCCCTCATGTGATCAGACGGGCTGGCCGGAGCCAATTCAGCTGCGGCTCGATGGGAACTTCGGCCGCGGGAAAAATCAAACTCAGGAAGATCATCATCCTCCCTAACAATAGGCGGCCCAAAGCCGGGCGGAACATCGTCTTCATCGTCGGGCCGAGGAATCGGATTCCTGCGGCTCGAATGATTCATGCTTTCGTGCCGTTTTTTCGAACTCGAATGCATCTTCGAGCTACCATGATGCTTGTGGTGGTGGGGGAAGACAATCTAGGTGATACAATTGCATGAGGTCTTCTCCATACAACAATGCCAATAAGGCCATTAAGGACAGAGTGGATGCTATCAAGGAGGTCCTTGGAGAGGTGATTTGCAAGTATGGCGATTGTTTTGGGGTGGGAAGGACAGAGGTAGAGCTCAACTCCTGGGACTGGCTCAGCAAATCCAAGCCTATCATCTGTTATATAGGAGTGGATGGCCTGTAGTAGGAAGGAAAGATTAGACATAAAATCAAATAATCAGTGATTATGAAGAACTAAAGAATGCAAAGCAATACCTCGGAGAGATGAACACGCCCACTCTCCAGAGAATCCTCCTTCCAGATGAATTCGATTAGCTGCACCAAATAAGGAATATCACATCAGCTTACGTTGAATACTTCTTTTTTTTTTTTTTCAAATAAAAGGAGGCAGATAGTTCATAGAGGTTTGCAGAACAACCAAGATCAGAAGTCAAAATTGAGCATCTCGGGAATCATAAATCAACATTGGTGGTTTGGGCATGGCCAAACAGAGTAAAAAAAACACATCAATTGCAATTTATTTTAAGAATCATTAAAATCCGATTTTATTTTTCTTCATTATTAATAGATCCTCGAAGATATATTACTCTTTCTTCTAACTAAATGGGGATTTTGACAAAATCTCGCAAGAATTTCCTTTTAGATCTACGAGTGAGGTAACAAAATACGTTTTTGGAACAAAATTTATGCATTTGCTTAAGCAAATTTCTACCACAAATCGACTTGTTCTCATATAAACATATTTTGTAATCTTCATACATTACTATTTATGCATTTAAGAAAAAAATCAACCACTAACAATGAGGATTTCCTTACATTTGTATGGTACAGACTTTGGACTTATAGTTACAAAACTTGGCTTTAAAAAGATTGGAAACCATTTTTTTAAAGTATTCCGCATAAAATTTTTACAATAAATAACTTTTGGAATTTCTGTCCCTTTATAAGTCTTTGCAACATATCGTCCTCCATTGCTTTTATACAAGTAGTAAGCTTCCACTTGCTGGCGTACACGAGCAGGTGACATTATTGAGAGCAGAAGAGATCACAAAGAATGGGCATGGCTCCAAAGTACTTTTATACAAAATTATATCATAATAAACTTAAAAATTTATTAAATTCACATTAAAATTAAAACTTTATATTACACTAACAATATCGTTTAAAACCTTTCTTATAAAATTAATATCAGAATTTTTTTTATTATTATAAGAGTGAATACACCCAGAAACATATATCATTCTGATTCCATTGCTTTAAATCCAGCTGGATAAAATTCGCTTTGTTCTTCCTCATTCTGCTTTGTTGCGAGAAGCGGAGAGCAAACCGTCACTGATAGCCATAACACTTCGAAACTTATATTACCTTTAAATAGGGCCATTGCATCGATAATATTAGATTTTTCTTTCTATAAATAACAGAGCAGTACTGCAATCACGGCATACATTCCCATCAGAACTTTAGATATCGCAGGGCTTCCTTTTCTTAATGCAACTTTCTATTACAAAAATTAAAATTTTTGTACTAAAAAATCATTTTATTTAAGAAGCAGCTAGAAAGCCGTTCCAAACGAAGCCTAAGTTATTTTTATCATAATAATCACTTCTTCTCTGGGAAACACAAATATTGAGAAGTTCCATGCTGAAACTGCTGCTGTGGAGTCTGGAGACCATCTATTGAACTGAAAAACAATCTACCAGATTCCTGAACTTACACAGGCCATAACAGAGAAATCTAAGCCATACTACCAATACAAAGGATCAAAGAGCATTTAGGAAAACACATTGCACAACATCACCAGCATTAAGCAATATATATAGCTCCAGAGTTTCTTTCTACTTCTGATGCGTCAGCATTAATATAAACCATTAATACTACCATTAATACTGGCAAAATGCAGCGTATTATAAGAGCTGCAATTGGGCATCAATTCAGAATTGAACTTTAAATGGGAAAATAATGAGATAAAACTGGTACGAGGAGGATATACATGGCATAAATGTGAGGTCCATGTGCAGTGTGGCGAAAGCTTAAGTACCACCTGCCCATGAAAAACAAAAAAGCTCCCAGCTACGCCTAATAAGAGAGCAACCTGTAACAAGTGAGAGCAGCGGAGGGAGAGATTATTCTGTGAGGACACCGGACAGGAGAACCGTCCGGTTTATGCTTAGATACCGAGCGGTACTAAGCCTCGGTACCGCTCGGTATCAGATGTGACACATTTTCATTGGAGTCTGAATTCCACACAGAATAATTTTTTCTAGCATAGGAGACAGCAGTCCCTAAGCTCCAGCACTCCAGAATGCAATTGCGGCCAGTTGTTAATAATGTAAAATCACAAGCCTTAATAAAAAAATTAGGCTCAATGATGCCAATTAATATGTGAAGAATAAGCTTTTCTTGTTAAAGTTTAGGTTTTGTTTAATGTCAGGGGAATTGTAAGAGAGGAAATGAAAATCAAAATAATAGAAGTATTGAATTGAGATCAGTTCTCACCAATTTACTTGATTGAAGGAAAATTTAGTGGAAACTTCTCTCTCTCTCTCTCTCTCTCTCTCTATATATATATATATATATATATATATATATTTAAGGAGTAACCAATAAATTAAAGAATGAATGGAACATAATGTTGTTCACACTTCAGTTTTCCTTCAACTTTTCACTGAGCTTAAACGAGAATAATAAAGAAAAACTGCATATGTTATAATTTCATTGGTAAAATCAATTTCTTATAAATTACACACAAATCAAACATTCAATATCAATTCCCACAATACTACTAGAGGACCAGACTACAGGACGAGAGCATCCACCATCAAAGGAAATTAATATAGCTGAAATACCTTTTATTTATTTATTTTGTATTCAACTAGGATGGAATAATTGAGTTCATGAGATTCTTATTTCACTTTTGCAACCACGTGGCGATAACAACTAAAGAAAATGAATTACTGCAAACAAAAAGAGCTCAATAATTTATTTTAAACAACATAGAAGTATCCTAAATTTCACTAAAACTAGAATAGACTCTTACTATAGAACCCATAATCCGAATGGGTTCAGAATATGAAGCAGAAACTGGTATAAGGCCATCATCTTGTGTTAAGCTCCGGACACTTAAAGGCTTCATTTGAGACTCGCTTTTTTATTGCTTCTTAAAATAGCTTTTTAGTTTAAAAATTAAAAATTTCTATACTAAAAAAGCTGCTTTAAAAAGCAGGAAGAAAGTCGTCCCAAAAGAAGCCAAAGTTATAATGTGAACACAACATTTTGAATTTTTTTATTCATTCCTAAAAACTCTAAGATGTATTGGACTCTTACAGTTTGAACTCAAGAAGGATAAAAACAGAAAACGAGGTATGCACAACCTATGGGACTTTTAAATTATCATAAGCCAAATTACTAGTTTTGAGAATTTCACTCTCATTCTGCCTCTCCATTTCATATTTCTCTTAATATCATTATCTTACTATTCCTACATTCCGTGCTTCATCATGAGATGATTTGTTTAGATGTTAAGTGTTTGAAAGTGTGCTTGAAACTGAATTTTAAAACAATTTCAGTGACTGTTTAGCAGCAACTGAATGAAAGTGATGTCAGATATTGAAAACTTGATTTAGTAAAGGTGAAAAGTAAGTTTCATGTTCCACAATGGTTTGAAAAAAAAACATCCAAAGATAAAAAACGGATTGGAAAGCAAGACCAATGAAAGTTATGTTATTTTTAATAAAAAAATTGAGAGATAGACACCCCAAATTACACAGGCAAGTAACCGGTGATGATGAAATAGACTCGATTATTAATGATAATATATTATCTGATGATGAATGTCTAAAACCAAAAAATAATGAAAGATTTGAAGTTAATAATAAATATATGGCCTTTAATGATGCAAAGATATTAGTGTTAATTTAAAGTGGGGTTGGAGTTTCAAGAAAATCAAAAAGTAATTCAAGTATAAACAGATTACTTTATTTTGTTATTAATATGTTGTTTAACAATAAATTATACTAAATCTAATGTTAATTGATATAGGGGACATATAAGAAAAATATTATAATTGAAACAGATTTTGAAGATAAAGATGACACAAATACAAGGATGATCGTACTATTTCATATGATGACTCTTTTAAAGAGTATGAAAATGAAGATAAACCCATTGTGGATCCTGCTCCTCACGGAGTATTTAGATTTTGAGTGTTTTTATCCTGGATCTTATTTTAAACTTAAGATTTAGAATTGTGATTTATGTCTTTATGCAGGTGAAATAAGTAAAAATGTTGATAGTTTATGTCATTTTTATGAATTATTTGTAATTTTATGACTTTTTTATTTTTTATTTCAAGGCTTACACCACACCTTGCCAAGGCAAAATGCCTCCATTTCCAATTTCGTCTTTTTAAAACCTTATATTTCACTAATGAGAACTTCAAAGCCACCATCATTTTTTGTTTATTGCATAAAATAATAATATAAAATTTAAAAGGAGATTGGGTTATAATATTATTTTTTCTTCATAATAACAATAAAATCATGTAAAATTAATAGAATGATAGATAGAAATGAGCTCACTTCAATCCAAACAAATAATAAAATTGAATTCCCAAAAGAATTGAATGCAAAACAAGCATCACTCAAATAAACATCAATGAAAGTCATAAAAAATTCAGCCCCAAAACACTTTTAAAGAAAATAGTCATATATGATCAACAATACAAGTTTATATTTCAATATGATTTTACATACCAAGACACAGGGCGCACACACGTGTGTGATACTAACTACCCACACATGCACAACAAAAAAGGGTGTGCATGTGTGTGCATAAATATATAATTTAATGATTTTAAATTATTATATTGATATGTACAACTAAAATATTATGAGGCTTCTATATATTGTTCAATCAACAGTGTTTTTTTTTTTTTTCATTTTCTCAATTAAGAATTTAAACTTTCTCGCTGACCACTTAAATTGAAAGTTCAAAGCATTAAACCTTTCAAATGGATTGGAAATAGAAGTTTAGTTAGTGATATTAAAGCACCATTAATAGATTTGAATGGTGAAACGAACCTGTACAATTAAACTCTTATAAGGCTTCTATGTGCTATTCGATCCTTTTTGTTTTTTCTTATTTTCCTGTCAACCAATTAAATTATTATGAAAAATATGAAATAGAATCGACGATTTACTTTCTTGTTGTATAAAACAATCCAATGTGTGACATAGACTTTGGTGAATATAACAAACCCTCTGTTCCCTAATCAATGGAAGCCTCAAGCATGGTTACATTTTCTACAAATCTAAAAATAAACAAATAAAAGCATATTCTCACCCTAGGAAGAGAGAAGTCCATTTGGATACTGCCTTTAAAAAAAATCATTCAACATGCATGTAAATTTTTACATAAATGATAATCCAACAAACATGACCGAGAAATGTAGTGTGTGCCATCCTCCACAAATTGTATTACCCATAAAGAATTATTTATGAATCAATGCCATTCATATATATATATATATATATATATATATATATATATATATATATATATATATATATATATATATATATATATATATATATCAATGCAGGGGTTTTTTGGGATCCCGTGACCTCTATTTTTAAGATTCACGGTGGTTTATATTACGTTGTTTCTCTTGTCCTACATTGCAATCCATGCTTCACAAGGATGGATCGAAGTTATTTTCTGCACAGGTATCAAGAAGGAAAGCACAAATCCAACATGGCAAAAAAAGCAGAATTGCATACATACAAAGCAGAGAAAATATTGAAAAGAGAATATTCCAGCATATGGTGCAATACCATAATTGTTCGGCTTCGAGAGAGAGGAAGCTCTTGCAGGAACTTCTCAAATGCGTCTAATCTAACTCTTCCTTTCACCTCAAGAAAGCTGGGCCACTCTTGCATTGATGTTCTCTCACCACTACGAAACAACAAGTTAGTAAGTGAGAAATCATGAATGTTCAAAAACCCAAAAATAAAAAAGTATATATCACTTTAAGAGAAGATCACTCTTCCAGTAAAGCAGCTTCAAGGTACTACCACCTGAAAATGGCTAAAAGCTTACAGTTCAACTTTTCTGTAACTAAGTTAAAATTATTAAAATTATATTACACTGAAAAGCAATAAAATCTAAAAGAAAAAAAAAACATTTAAAGTTTTTTGTGAAATGCTCCATGAAGATGGTCATTATCAACCATAGAAAACTCCCGATAATTATATTAAAAAAATAAATAAATAAAAACAGTATCAATTAGAAAACACCTAAAATCTCATTTTGGCTTTCTCCTGACCCACAAAACATCAACTCAACATCCCAATTATTTCAGGTCAGGAATCAATTAATTGAAGACATTACACGGAAGAGTAAATTTAATTTGCTAAATCTCAGATCACAGAATGTTTAACATTCTGAAAAATTACCCAAGTTAAATTACCTTCACTTTCAATGGTAAAGACATAATACCATATGGTTAAGCATTCAGCAAGAAAAAAATAGTACAAATAAGAGCACATACATGATTTCAAGTACATTTCAAATGAAAAAAACATAAGGATTTAACTAGGGAACCAAGCTATAACGTGACAGGAACTTGGTGACTAAGACAGTGAGAAGTCGAAATCCATCCGTAGTAAAACCTGACAATGAAAAACTGAAAATTATCTAGCAACACTATCATAGAAAAATCTTCATTATTCTTCAGTTTCGAAGATATTTTTATGATTTCATCAACTCAAAAAACAACTCCTAATAGCTTCCCTTTGACCTTCAAATTTTGGCAAAACAGACCAGGCATTTCTTAGTATCCTTCCAAGAAGGAAAATTAATATTCAAAGTAAATCCTTGGTCGCACAGAAAACCTTTTTAAAATTGTAGTAACAATATGAATAGAAAGAAAGACTGAGCAGCCCTAAAGTATTAAAGTAACAAAATGATATAGTTATGGTTCTATATATGTCATGATAAATCTATAGCAATGTTTAACACAATGTAACATTTTTTTTTTATGATAAATCTATAGCAATGTTTAACACAATGTAACTTTTTTTTTTTCTTCTTTTGAAAGGCGTTATATACTGAATAAAACACTTGTCCATAACTACTTTTAATCAGCACACGAAACAGTAAATAACAATAAATAATCCCAAAGTAAAATGGAGAAATAGGCCAGGAATAGAAGACACAATGCAAGCTTATAAGAAGTACGCATTCACTAATGCTCAACAAGCTCCATAGTTCAAACAAATAAAGCTGATGCATGTAAATCCAGAAGTCCGAAAGAACAAATCTTAAGTTATAAATTACATGGTAGCTTCTCTCAAGTAATTAACGACTGCACAAAAATTCCTTGTGTTTTATAACGTTAAAGCCAAGTGACCCTTTAGTAAAAGAAATTATACGGAACTTATCAACCCCAAGCCAACCCAACTTTAAGAGAAAAAACTTCTTAAAGCAAGCAAGAACTACGCACAAATATTACTTAAAACATATCAGCAAATTCAACGTCGGTCTTTGGTGACATAGCTGACACAAAATATTAAAAAGGGGAAGGTATAAATTTAAAAAATATATATAGAGAAATTTTCAATGCATCAGTACCAACAAAAAAAATGCTGAAACGAATAAGTAACAAACCTTAAAAAGAAGCTCACAACGTTTGACAGAGCAGAAACATTCAGCTGAAGAAAACCCTCCCAAATAATATTGCACTTGGACGCAGAATCAGGAATTCTTGCAACATGTTTCTCTTGAGCATCATCCATTTTCAGCTTATCATCACCCTTTTGATAACTATAATCCACTTGACCATCATTTAATGAGGAAATTTCTTTTGTATGCTTGGTGTGCATATGACCTGAATGTAAACTGGAATCCAACTTACTTGCTGAGACATCAGAAGTAGAATCAGCCTTATGCCCTGAACTGTCATACGCATGAATGCTCTCAGACTCTGGTCTATCTAAGTCCCTATCACCAGAACTAGGATTTTCTTTTAAGTTATTAACTTCCAAGTTTTCAAATGGGGGTTCAGAATCAAGGGCCTGCATAAACTCATCTAGAGAAACAACAGGAGGGAGAAGCTCCGTGTCTTTCAACTCTTCTACCATGAAGTCCTGTATATAATCAGTTTTCTCAGGCAATCTTTGATCTAAACGACTGGGAGACATTTTTTCCAACTGAATCAGACTTGTCACCTTGCAACAAGTCATTAGATTTCTCCAAGTCATGGGTTCTTGATAAAGTCAGTCCCTTATCATTGGATCGAGGCGAACTTTGATCTACATCATTGGATTTTGCTAACATCTTAGTAAGAACTTCAGATCCCAGTCCAACCTCAATATGAGCACCATCATCCTGATCAAATTCTACTTGAAATTCTCCTTTATGAGTCTTTTTTACTAAACGTCTGATATTATCCGTATCAGGTAACACCACCATCTGTGCAAACTCCTCTGCTTTGGCTTGCCTCCACTCTGAAAGCTCCTTTGAAGCAAGTTCCTCAGCAGTCATGGAACAGAGCCGTTCAGGAGATACATCACCAGATAATACCCGTTCAATCAGCTCCGGATTACTAGCATCTTTCAGATTAAACAAAAGCGATCTACCTTTCTCCTTGTATTTCTTATTAACACCACCAAACAATTTAAACAGTTCTGCTTCAATTAGAACAGACAAATTTTCACAAGTTTGAAGTGCTGAGTCCTTTGTGACATTTTTTTCATCCGCATCCATCAATTTAGGCCTTTTCGGGGCAGAGTTCAGCATCGAATCTGAATTCACAGAATCAAAATCAGATGCCCAGTGGAGGCCATGACCTTGCAAGAGCTCATCTACCATGATGGAATGACTACTAAATGGAACATCGTCCATCACAATATCAGGTTTTTCAATATCTTCTTGCACATTACAAATGTTATCTGCCACTTTTTTAACACTGAAATTTTCACTTGAGCCAATCTCACTAGTTAATCCTTGGTTTCCATCACACTTCTGAACGTGTCTGCCAGAAGTAAAATAGTTTGGCAAACTTTCACAAGAAGAACCATCTTCAGCCGAGGGGTAAATTTCATTTTGCAAAGAAGAAACTTCGGCCTGCTTTAACAAGCATTTTTCCTCGCCAATGGAATTTTTTTCAAGAAATTTTTGTTTATTTTGCTCCTTAGAACCTGTAGCCAATGCAGCAGCAAGTGATTCCCTCAGTTTTGACCTAACCGATTCAAACTCTGGCTGGACCTTCACAGGTTGCTCTGTCTTTACCAGGCGTTTATTTATAATCGATGACAACTGTTGTGACCCTGCAATCAGAGGCAATGTTGTTTGGAGTTTCTGTAAAGATTCCAACTGTGCTTGTTGTTTGTTAGGTGCTAATGAAAATGATGCTCCAACATTAGCAGAGGCTTGATTTTGAATTCTTGGCAAAGGTTCAATTCCGGAATGAAATTTACTAGTTCGTGGGGGTGGGGCTGTTGCAAACCACGAAATACAGACTCAGAAATTTGATCCTTGGGTGAATGCAGCTTCTCTATTGGTTGCTTGTTTGAAAAAGTTAATGAAAAAGGCTCACTGCCAGCAGATGCTGTAGCTTGGACCATGTCTTGTGAAAATTGTCTACCATCCAGCGGCAACTGCTGGGACCCAAAATTAATGGGCATTGTAGTAGGCCTAGGCAATAAATCAACCTGAGCAGACTGATTGCTAGCTGAGGAAGACTGTTGCGCGGCCATATTAGGAGTCACAGGATTCTGGCAAATATCTGAGAACTCCTTTGTGAAATTTAAATGTTAGTAAACAATAATGGCTAGCATTCAAGATTAAAAAAGCTACATTTCTACTAAGATTGATTAATATCTTGTCAAAAAAAATATATATAATACAAATAAAAATCGAGCCTGCGAAACTTAAATTCAACATGCAACAACTAACTCTACGGGCATGCAAACTTTTAGTTCAACATTAATAGTTAAGATTTTTATTTTATTATGTTTATGCACGTTAATTAACCTCCTCTTCAGTTTTTCATTCAACTCATATATTGGTTGAGCAGATTTTCATTTATTTATCCAATAGTAGAAATGCTAAATTTTGAGTGAAACATAATTCTATTAACAACTATTAGTACGAATCAATGCAAGAATAACAGATGCAGGTGGATTATTAGTTCGAATCAATGCAAGCATAACAGATGCAGGTGGAAGAAGCTCAGCAGTCATTAGCGAGTTGTTTGATTGGATTTTTGTTTAAACTACACTCATTATATAAATATTTTTTATGGTCTTCATTAATATTTAAATGTAATGAAATGCAACGGCAGGAAGCAGTATGAGCAGGGGCTAATGCTGGAGAGCAAATGCAAAGAGCGGCCATGGTGGACGATGGTTGGGAGGAATGGCTACGACGAGAGAGGACAGATAAGAATCGAGAGCGGCAAAAATGCAAGATTTGGAAATCATCCTATTTGGGCGATTTTTAAATAAAGGAAAACAAATATTTTGGGGCATTTCAAATTCTTCAAAATTTAATTTTGCACTTAGTTTCAAACACAAAAAAAAGTTATAATGAAGGGAAAAATAATGCTACACACTCCTAATGCTTCATAACAAACAGCCCCTAAACCAATTTTTTTTTAAAATGGAAATGGGTACATGCAGCAAAGGGCATATAAACGGTTTCATAAAAAATTCAATCATTGCCCAACTACCAAAAACAATTCATAAACCAAAAAAAGTTATGACGCAATAATAATAGTGCTGCTAATGATAGGAAGTACTTATATCACAAGTATTTCTAACCCAAATCAGTAAAAAACCAATAGCAAAACTGCTGTCCACAGCGATAAAACAGCGAGAAATAGGGAGAAATTGAGAGAAAACACAAGTAAAGACTTGTATTCCACTAGATGCAAAGCAAAATAATCAAGATACAATTGTTCTTCGATCCGAGAGGAAGAACGTACTCTCCACAATCTCCGGCGATGCCAAGAGCCCAAAACGAAACCAAGATCTCAAAATGAAAATTTCAAATTCAAGATAATCCCCCCTTTTCCTCCTCACCTCCTCATTAATCACAAAGGAGTTTTACAAAATGTCTAAACAGCCCCTCGCATTCAAAATTTCCCTCCCAAAACTCCCCCGTGCCCCCCCCCCCCCCCCCCGCCCGCTGGTTCCGCTAATGCCGCTCGTTTCCACGCCCCCCGCGGTTCCGTCTCGCGTAGGTGAGGACCGGTCGAGCCGGCCCCTCCTGGGTCGGCCTAACAGTACTCCCCTCCTAAAAACTCACCTTGTCCTCAAGGTGAAAGGAGGGGAATTGCTCTTTCACTCTTTCAAATGGTTCCCAAGTCGCCTCGAAATCAGGAAGGTCCTTCCATTGAATCAACACTTCCTTGTTTCCTTCTTGATCTGATCTTACCCCCATAAGCTCCAGGGGTTCTAACATCACTTCACAATCCTCAGTCATTGTTGCTGGTAACTCGGCGCTAACTGCATGCTCCCCCAAAGCTCTCCTCAGCTGTGACACATGGAACACTTGGTGTATAGTAGCGGATGAGGGTAACTGCAGACGATATGCTACTGCTCCAATCTTCCCCAAGATCTCATAGGGACCAAAGTATCTTGGGGCCAGTTTCTCATTCCTCCTGCTAGCCATTGATTTCTGCCTGTAGGGCCTCAGTTTCAAGAACACTTTCTCCCCCACCTCATATTATATGTCTCTTATATGCGTATCCGCTCGCTTCTTCATTATTTGTTGTGCCCTCTCCAGATGTTTCTTTAACTCTTCCAACACCCGGTCCCTCTCCTCTAGGTATTGTTCGACCGAAGAGACCTGTGTGTTTCCCTTCCCATAATGTACTAAGTGTGGGGGGTCTCTTCCATAGAGCACCTTGAAAGGATTCATCTGGGATGCCGAATGGTACGAAGTGTTATACCAGTACTCCGCCCAAGGCAACCATTTATCCCATTTTCGTGGTGTTTCAGAAGCAAAATACCTCAAATATGTCTCCAAGCTCCGGTTAACCACTTCTGTCTGCCCGTCTGTCTGTGGGTGGTATGCGGTGCTCCTCTTGAGAATTGTGCCATGCATTCTGAAAAGTTCTCTCCAAAACTGGCTGAGGAACACCTTGTCTCTATCCGACACAATTGATTCTGGAATCCCGTGTAATCGAACCACTTCTCTAATAAATGCTGCCGCCACTGATACTGCGGTGTAGGGGTGTCGTAGGAGGATAAAATGTGCATACTTACTGGTCGATCCACCACGACTAAGATGACGGTGAATTCTTCTGAGCGGGGTAGACCGTCGATGAAGTCCATAGACACTTCCTCCCACACTCTGTTCGGAAGTGCTAATGGTTGGAGTAATCCTCCTGGTGCCATTGCCATGTACTTATTCCTCTGGCACACCTCACATTTTGCCACCATCTCCTCAACATCCTTAAACATCCCCTTCCAGTACAACTCCGATGCCAACCTCCTATATGTCTTGTGTACTCCTGAATGACCCCCAACTGCACTGTCGTGGAATTCCTGTAATATGTGAGGAATGTGTACTGATGTTCGTGGCATCACAAAGCTTCCTTGGTACAGCAGCCTCTCTCCCTCCAGGTAGTACCCTGACTTGTTGCTACTGTCCTTCTTTAATCCTTCCCTGATCTTCTTCAACTCTTCGTTCTGCATGCTCTCTTCCTTGATTGCCCCCCAATCAACCATCAGGGGTACTGAAACTAGGGGTGTCAACTTTTGACACGACACGAAAACCCGACCCGGACCCGACCCGAAAAATCCGGGTTGGACCCGACCCGTTTGAAAAACGGGTCGGGTTCGGGTTCACAGATCCGACCCGTTTGACAAAACGGGTCGGGTTCGGGTTGACCCGGCGGGTTGCCGGGTCAACCCGCGAACCCGTTTAATTAAAAAAAATTTGAATCCCGCGCCTGCCCGCCGGCTGCCCGAGCCTGCCCGCGCCTACCCGCCGCGCTGCCCGCGATGCCTGCCCGCGGAGCCCGCCGCGCGCTGCCGCTGCCTGCCCGCGGAGCCTGCCGCGCTGCTGCCTGCCGCGGAGCCCGCATGCGGGGCTGCCCAGCGCTGCCTGCCCGCGGAGCCCGCCTGCCCGCGCGCTGCCTGCCCAGCGCGCCCGCCGCGCCATCGCGCCTGCCTCCGCTCTCGCCCGCCGCACCGCTGTCCGCCGTCCGCCAGCAGCCTATCCGGTTCGGGTCGTGTCAACCCGGCAACCCGCCGGGTCGGGTCCGGGTTCGGTTTTTCGACCCGTTTGTCTACCCGGGTCGGGTTAGGGTTGACCCGTTTGAACCCGGGTCAGTTCCGGGTTCGACCCGAACCCGACCCGTGACCCGAAATTGACACCCCTAACTAAAACTGCCACCTCCTGAAGTTCCCCCACACACCTAGATAAGGCGTCAGCTGCCTTATTTTCCACCCCAGGCCGATATTGGATCTCAAAATCATATCCTAACAGCTTTGACAACCACCTCTGATGCTCCTCAGTCACCATCCTTTGCTGTAACAGGTATTTCAGACTCCTCTGATCTGTACAAACAATGAAATGCCGGCCTAAAAGATAGGGGCGCCACTTCTGAATGGCCAAGACTATGGCCATTAGCTCTCTCTCATATACTGACTTCAATCGTGCTCTGGTCGATAGCACCTGGCTGAAATAAGCTATAGGCCTATGATTCTGCATCAACACTGCTCCAAAGCCATACCTTGAAGCATCGGTCTCCACCACGAATACCTGGCTGAAATCTGGGAGCGCTAGAACTGGTACAGTGGTCATGGCTTTCTTCAACCTTTCGAAGGCCTGGGTCGCTGCATCCCCCCAGGAGAAGTTGTCTTTCTTCAGCTGCTCCGTCAATGGCCAAGCGATGGAACTGTACCCCTTCACAAACCTCCTATAATATCCCGTCAGTCCCAAGAAACCCCTCAACCCCCTGATGTTCTTGGGCATGGGCCATTTATGCATTGCTTCAATTTTGGACTAGTCAGCTGCAACTCCCTCTTGAGATACTACATGTCCCAAATATTCCACCCTTGATTGGGCAAAACTGCACTTTTTTAAGTTAGCTCTCAGCTGATGTGTCTGTAGGATCCCCAAAACCTCCTTTAGATGCTCTAAATGTTCCTCCTTTGTCTGGTTGTACACCAAAATATCATCAAAGAAGACGAGCACAAACTTCCTCAAGTGTTGCCTGAACACCCTGTTCACCAAGGACTGAAAGGTAGCGGGGGCGTTAGTGAGCCCAAATGGCATCACTAAGAACTCATAGTGCCCCTCGTGTGTTCTGAACGCAGTCTTCTGAATGTCTCCTTCATTCTGATTTGGTGGTAGCCCGACTTAAGGTCCATTTTTGAAAACACTATCGCTCCATGCAGCTCATCTAATAACTCATCGATCACTGGAATGGAAAATTTGTCCGGTACTGTCTCCTTGTTCAAGGCTCTGTAATCCACACAAAACCTCCAGCTCCTATCCTTCTTTTTGACCAGTAAGACTGGACTAGAGAAAGGACTCACACTGGTCTGACGATCCCTGCCTCCAACATCTCCTTGATCAGCTTCTCAATTTCATCTTTCTGAATCTGGGGGTAGCGATATGATCGGTGACACTCCCTCTTTCAGAAGAATGGTGTGCTCTAGCTCTCTAGGGGGTGACAATCCCTGGGGTGGCTTGAACACCTCCCTGTACTTAGGGGTGTCAATTTCGGGTCACGGGTCGGGTTCGGGTCGAACCCGGAACTGACCTGGGTTCAAACGGGTCAACCCTAACCCGACCCGGGTAGACAAACGGGTCGAAAAACCGAACCCGGACCCGACCCGGCAGGTTGCCGGGTTGAAACGACCCGACCCGGATAGGCTGCTGGCGGACGGCGGACGGCGGTGCGGCGGGCGAGAGCGGAGGCAGGCGCGATGGCGCGGCGGGCGCGCTGGGCAGGCAGCGCGGGCAGGCAGGCTCCGCGGGCAGGCAGCGCTGGGGCAGCCCCGCATGCGGGCTTTGCGGCAGGCAGCGCGGGCAGGCTCCGCGGGCAGGCAGCGGCAGCGCGGCGGGCGGGCTCCGCGGGCAGGCATCGCGGGCAGCGCGGCGAGTAGGCCCCGGGCAGGCTCGGGCAGCCGGCGGGCAGGCGCGGGATTCAAATTTTTTTGAATTAAACGGGTTCGCGGGTTGACCCGGCAACCCGCCGGGTCAACCCGAACCCGACCCGTTTTGTCAAACGGGTCGGATCTGTGAACCCGAACCCGACCCGTTTTTCAAACGGGTCGGGTCCAACCCGGATTTTTCGGGTCGGGTCCGGGTCGGGTTTTCGTGTCGTGTCAAAAGTTGACACCCCTACCTGTACTGCTGTATGAGCGGTTGCACCACCTGTGGAATGTCTCCTTCTTCCCCCACACTGACCCTCTCCAAACGTTGAAGCTCCACCAAAAATCTTCCACCCACCTCCTGTATGGATCTGATCATGGATTTGAGAGATACGACTGCCCTTGCCAGCCCTGCATCCCCCTGGATCACCTTCCTCTGCCCTTCTATCATTAGCTCCATCCTCAGAGCACCCTAGTTGACCTTGGTCTCCCCCAAAGTCTGTAGTCATTTCATCCTCAGGATGACATCTGTACTTCTCAATTATAAGGGGAGAAAATCCTCCCTGACCTGTAGCCCTTGGATGGTCAGGACCACTCCCCTGCAAACTCCTCTCCCCATCTCCACCTTCCCCGTGCCCATCATCACCCCATAGCCTCCTGTGTCGACTAGCTCCATCCCTAACTGATCCACGATCTGAGCAGAAATGAAATTGTGGGTTGCACCACTATCGATCAGCACTAACACTTCGCGGTCAGCTATCTCTCCTCTTACTTTCACAGTATGACTCGGAGTGAATCCCACTACTGAGTTCAGAGAGACTTCTGCCACATCCAGATGCAGCTTCTCCTCTCCTTCTAACTCGCTCCCACCTCCCTCTTCGTCTTCCTCGTCTTCGCAAACGAGGAGAACCTGAAGAGTTAGATCCTTGCACCGGTGTCCGGGCATGTACTTCTCATCACATCGAAAACATAACTCCTTTGTCCTCTTCTCCTGCATCTCCTTCTCGGTCAGCCGTTTGAACTATCCCCCATTTCCCCATCCAGTTATCTCCTTTGATGCCTCCTTAAGACTCCCTGAGGATCCCACCTTTAAAGGCAAGATGGTAGTCGTTATCCTGTGCGACCCTCCCGAATAGTTTCCCCGAGCTCCTCTTTCAGATTTCGTCTGATCCTCTACCAACTGGGCTAACTCCATAGCCTTCCCTAGGTTCCTCGGCTCCAAGACTCTGACAGCGGTTCTTATCTTGGGCTTAAGCCCCTTCATGAAGTTCCCCTCCAGGGCCGACTCTGAGATGTGATCCAATCGGCTAGCCAAGTACTCAAATCTGTCCCGATAATCTGCCACTGTCCCCTCCTGAGTCAGGGCAAAGAACTGCTCATAGAAATCTCCTCCCCCATCGGCTCGAAAACGTTCTAATAGGCAGTCCTTGAACTCCCTCCAACTCCAGATGGGCTCCCTCCTGTCACGCCACTGGTACCATGCCAAAGCCTTTCCTTCCAAACATAATCCTGCCGCCGTCAGCTTCTCATCCTCTGTCAACCCGTTGACAGAAAAGTAACGCTCCACCTTGTAGATCCAGCCATGGCCGTCTTCCCCCTCGAAAACGGGCATCTTCAATTTCCTCACCTTGGGATCTCCCCGGTATCCTCCATAGCCTCCCATTCCCCTCAGAGGAGGTGTTCCCCAATTGTCCCGATCGTCCCTCCGACGAATATACTATATCCCCTCTTCATACTCACCTCTCCTCCCTTCAACATCATCACCTCGACGCTGAATACCTTCAAATTCAGCACCTCGACGATGACGTTCCTCTCTTCTTCCTTCAAAATCCCCCCCTCGACGTTGAATTCTTTCGAATTCAACACCTCGGCGATGAGATCCCTCTCTCCTCCCACCGAAATCAGCCCCCATTCTGTCATATCCCATACTCATCTCTTCCCTCGAAAGAGGCTCTAGAGGTGGCATGCCGTTCTCTTCCTCTAGGATCTCCACCTCCGAATTTCTCCTCCCCCGCAAAGGGTTCGGATTTCCTCCCATGCCATGGCCATCGGTGGTCTCTCTTACTTCCGATGTCGTCGGATTTGTTTTCATCTCAAGAAGTTTCTTCATCATTTCATCCATTGTCGTGAGCTTCCCCTCCAACCTTTCATTGTTGGAGGTGAGTTGATTTTGGAAGTTGAAGAATCTTTCCTCCAAATCGGCTTTCAATTGGTCGGCTTCGCCTTCCAAGGCGTCAACCTTCTTTCCGGCCATCGTTCTTCTCAAAATTCACGAAGATCTTCTTCCGGAACAAGAAAATCCGCTGAAATCTTCAGGAAATCAGCCCCCAACGGTCCCAAAAAAGATGCTCTGATACCAATTTGATAGGAAGTACTTATATCACAAGTATTCCTAACCCAAATCAGTAAAAACCAATAGCAAAACTGCTTTCCACAGCGATAAAACAACGAGAAATAGGGAGAAATTGAGAGAAAACACAAGTAAAGACTTGTATTCCACTAGATGCAAATCAAAATAATCAAGATACAATTGTTCTTCGATCCGAGAGGAAGAACGTACTCTCCACAATCTCCGGCGATGCCAAGAGCCCAAAACGAAACCTAGATCTCAAAACGAAAATTTCAAATTCAAGATAATCCCCCCTTTTCCTCCTCACCTCCTCATTAACCACAAAGGAGTTTTACAAAATGTCTAAACAGCCCCTCGTATTCAAAATTTTCCTCCCAAAACTCCCCGGTGCCCCCCCCCCCCCCCCCCCGCTCGTCGGTTTCGCTAATGCCGCTCGTTTTCGCGCCCCCCGCGGTTCCGTCTCGCGTAGGTGGAGGACCGGTCCGGGTTGGACCAGTCCAGCCGACCCCTCCTAGGTCGGCCTAACATCATCAAATTGCACTAATAATCTTGCAATGTTATGTTATGAACCCTTTTCCATGAAATCTCAAATATTTTGCAAGTTTGAAGGGAAAATAAAGAAAGATTACAACAACAACAACAAGCCTTTATCCCACTATGTGGGATCGGCAACATGAATCTTTTTTCTCCATTGTGTCATGTTAAGGGTCAAATTCTCATCTAAATCTAATAAAGAAGGGTCATTTCCAATATTTTCTAACCAAGTCTTTTTAAGTCTACCTCTACCTTTCGTAATATAAATACAATCTAATAAATTTGTTCTCCTAAAAGGGTCATCGGAGGGCCGTCGTTTTATGTGACCAAACCATCTAAGGTGACTTTCTCTAATCTTACCTTCCACTAGAGCTATTCCAACCTTTTCATGTATATGATTATTTCGTATACTATCTTTAATAGTAAATCTTTTGTATTAATTCTTCTAGTTCATTCCCAAATTTTAATTTTGAAAACATATCCAAACCTATTTGAGGAGCACAAGCGCTTGCAATATTAATAACCTTAACATCAACAACAATCTTTAAAGCTATAATTATATCTTCAATTTTATTAATTTTTACAATGTTATCCTTCAAACTCTTGTATATAATCACACATACATTATTTCTAGTATGACTACTATCAGAATATAATAGTTTAAATCCTAAACTATCTATCTCCTTAACCTTCTCTCCAACCAATTTAGTTTCCTGAATGCAAAGAATATTTATCTTCCTATAGATCATAACATCTATTAATTTCATTATTTTACCTGTAAGGGAACTTTTATTCTAAGTTCATATCCTAATTTTAGTTTCATGGACTATCTTCTTTGCCCACATCCATCCATGATGTCGAAACCCTTGCATATTTAACATTATACTCAGGCACCGGTGCAACGGCCCTTGCTAACTTGTATATGTATTTAGGTCATGCAACGCGTCGCTTCCAAGAAACGCCCTAGCATTAACACAATCTATTAAAAGATTCATGTCATGATTATTCGACAAGTTTTATGAATGTTATCGACTACCTAATGCAACCCTCCACTTTTTCTCATACAGGACTTGGGACCTAGCAATGATAGTGTTATTAAAGAAAAATTAGAAAAAAAATTAAAATAATTTGGCAATTATATGAGTTATATTTATTTGTTGAGCCAAACATTGATCAAAATCAAATATTACGCCAACGAGACCTGCTTGGCTTGAACAAATGTGAATTTAGACAAACCCAAATCAAAATGAGTGAGCTCTAGATTGGATGAAAATGCATCTGTATGCATACATTAATACATGTATGCTTGTTGTGTATATTAATGCATACGTGTATATACATAAAGTAGTAGATATGCACCTATACAGTATATAGCTGAACATTTATGGATGCACGTGTGTATGCAAGCAGTGGCGGAGCCATAAATTTTTATCTAGGGGGGCACAAATCTATGATTTTTAAAATACCCTCAATTTTTTCATTCGAGCTTGAAAATGGCATTGAGATTTTAATTTTTTTATAATAATTTCTATAAGAATATATAAATTTTTTACAATATTAAAAAAATTTTATTATCATGCTCATCCAAATTAATTTCAAAATAATTTTATTTGGACTATATATTGTTATGCTCATGTATACCAACTATTCTTTTATAGTTCATTTTCATATCTAATTTAACTAATAATATAAATAAAAAATATTTTATACCGAGTAATAAATATATAAAAATTGAATCTTATTAATATAAAGGTATGTTAAAAATATATGAGAATTATAATAAACATATTTTAAATTAATTGATTTAAATTTAAATATTATAATTCTTTTCTAGTATAAATTTTTTATTTTAATTGCATAAATTTTTTATAAAAGAGTATGGAGTTTTCATAATAATAAAAATTTTGAGAGAGAGAGAGAGAGGGGGGGGAGAAAGATAAGGTGGGACCCAAAAAAAGCAAGAACGGTAGCCAAACTGGGAAAAGAAAAATAAAATGGCATGGCAGCTGCGGGCATGCAAAGGGACAATTGAGGGAAATGCATAAAGTAAAAAAAAAAAAAATTTTTTTGGGGGGGGGGGCACGTGCCCCCAAAGGGGCCCCCCTAAATCCGCCGTTGTATGCAAGATGAATAAGCTGATTTCAATATTACAAATGGATAAAAAAAAATAAAATTTCACATAGAATAATTAACTAGGTTAGCAAGAATCAAGATCACATTGAGCCATCTTATAGTTATGTCCGGAACGAAGCAAGATCGCATAGAACTGCTCTGCATTGATAATGGGTCAAGATCTTATCATCCACAATCCTATTTTCAAAGACTCACTTATTATCTCATTCCACTTTTGGAGAAACTCTGACCATACATTCAAAAATGCAATAATTTTCCACCGTTAGAATCTTCTTTGTCAAAATGAGAGATCTAGCATGTAAGACTGCGCTGAGGGGGTGATAAAAGAAGATTAATGAGAGAATGAAACCTAATCAATTTATGTTTCTAAAAGTTCCCTCAGTTATCCGATCAAGTATAATTCAATTAAGCTACAGTCAAAACTACATCTAACGTAATCAAACTGCAAAAACACTGTAACAGTTAAAAAATAAACAATCAGATTTAAGCTGACAATTAACTTGCCACGGAAATGAAAAATAAGTTTTAAATTGAATCCCTCGCAAAAATTGGAAACCCCAATATATAACAGTGCATGCTTCAAAATTCTCTTCTATCTTTCAAGTATTTCCCGTCATCCTTATCCACTAAAAAACATGTACTTGAATTATATTTTAAACATTTTTTGTCTGCTCAAGCTTGCTTCAAAACATTTTGATATGGTTCATAATAAAAAAATCTATTATAGGTATTGTTCTACTTTAGAAGGATGTTGGCTCAATGCTTGTTTTAGTGTTAAGAATATAGGAATGGAATAGAGGGGTAACATGAAAATAAACAAAATTTTGTCATGGTGATAATTGTTTTGTCGCAGTCTCTGTAATTTATTTTATGTTAAGTGTAATGGTTATGTTATCCCCTTATTTATCTTTATGTTGACTATCAAAGGAAGGGTAATGTTCTCTTATTAAGACATGTGTCGTTTAATAATTTCTTTAAATCTTTCTGGTAATTATTAATTACCCAAGAAAACTTACCCGCTAGTAGAAACCTAAAGGTTTTGTAACAGAAACATTGAATGAAGATTTCAGGTTGCTATGCCTTTCTCCTAGTTGTGGTTACGCCTCACCTTCGTCAATAATTTCTCTCTTCTCCCTCCCCTCTAGCCTCTCTGGCTTCAATTGGATATCCATCCCCTCTCTTTCCCTCACCTTACTCGTCTTTCATAATCTGCAACTCACCAAGCACCTAGTTTCTTCTCTTTTCCTCTCTCTCTAAAATCCCTTTGTCATTCTATCACATGTGTTGATCCTTAACAATAACTCTATACTCACTCTCTCAATCATGTCTCCTAACTTCCTATCTACAAATCTAATCTCCTACTCCTATTTCCACACAATATAAGTTGTTGCTTGAAGATTGAAATGCATTCTATAAGTGGGATGTATATGGAGGTAAAATTGGTAAATTGGCAAAGAATTCATGCCAAAGGAATTGGGAAGTAAATTGATGTGGGAGGGAATTTTGTTGGGGAGATTGTGTTTTTAGTGAATGATTCAAGGCATTTGTAAGAGAGTTATTAAGTGTAGAGAAAGTAAAGGATATTTAGGTGTTAGGTAAAGGAACATAAATAATCAAATGGAACAACAATAACCATGTCTAGTATTTTCTTCTTGGTTCGTCTCCTTCACACCAGCTTGGATCGTAAATTTGTTATCTCTATGTGCATCACCTTCACAAAAAAAACCCTAATTACCTCAATCACAAGGTTTTAATTTGGGGATCCGTCTTGGCAGACATGATTAAAAGATTATCTTCTTATCTTTTCTCATGTTCTTCACATCTATGTCACCTTCTTCACTCAAATCCTCCTACTCTTTTCTAGCTTGTTGTAGTATGTTCAAGGAACATGAAACAACAAACATGGTGATATACCTCATTTCAATAAACCAAGAAATGTAAGTGTAACAAAAAAAACATATTTTTATATTAATTTTCAATTAAAATGTCATTATAATAAATTTCTGATGTCGCTAATACAACAACAACAACATCAAACCTTTATCCCACTACGTGGGGTCGGCTACATGAATCTTTTTTCTCCATTGTGTCCTATTAAAAGTCAATTTCTAGTTTAAATCTAATAAAGAAAGGTCATTCCTAATATTTTCTAATCATGAAAAATTATAAAAACAACCTATTTTCTCCTAGCCATCAACCTTCTACAATTACCTCAACTATTTGCTGTTTATTTATGGAAACAACCTACACATTTAATCTAGTGTTATATTAGGAGCTATCTTGATTTTGTGTAAGCCTTTTCAGATTTCACACAAAATATACCCATGTTATAATTATTCTACCTCCTAATCTTTAATCCATTCACATTCATTATAAATGGTTTCCTTATTGGTGCTTCCTCCTCCCACAATTAAAATGCCAAAACAATCATTTCCATTGTTTTATTTTCAAAAAGTAATGTCACCACTCTCTCTTTAACACAATTATTTTTAATTCAATGATTTCTAGTTTCACACAATTGCGACTCAAAAAACAACACATGTATAAAGTTAGCTGATTAAAATTAAAATTCAATGTTTGAATTAACAAGGTTTAAAGCACATTGCTAAAAGGTTGTGAAGGATAAAAGTTAAATGTTGATCCTGAGTTCATCTAATGCTCAACTAGTACAAAGTAAGCAAAATAATAAGTAAAAAAACATAAGACCCCAAAAAAATCTGCAAGATATAGGGCAAATGGATGTTAATGTGAATGTAAATGACGTGGGAACACAGTCCAAGCAACAAAGAGTGTGCTAATAGATATATCAAGTGAGATTGAGAAGGATAGAAAAGAGATGCAGACGTGTACAGATACAAATATGAGAAAGGAGGTAACAGAAACATCTCAATAAATAAAAACAGCATCAGAGATTTCAGTTCCACTTAATAATAACCATCTAATAAGTTTTATGGCAAAAACAAATAAAACAAACCAAAAAAATAACCAAGCCATAAACATCTGAAATGTCATGTGAGCATAAACAAACACGCAAGTGTAGATGGCTAAAGAGTTATAGCAAATACACGAGGGCTTAGAGAGCAACTGAGAGATTCTGTGATAGATGGAGAGAAACTAGCAGAGAGATGAAGGAAAAATGGAAAAAAAAAAGTAAACAGGAAAAGAGGAGTGGGATAGAGTCAGGATTAGAGAAGATGACTATAAACAAGGGAAATACAGAGATGTAGAAAACGGGAGGCTGGAGCACTGAAAGGGGAGAAAGGCAGTGTGCGAGGATATCAGGGTGACGGCCACAGTAAGGAAGCCTAGGAGAAGATAATTAATGAAGAGGAAAAAGATGATGAAGGAATTGAAAGAATCATACCTTTGTATACGACGATACGAAGGGGCTGTTTGGTTACAGGATTTATGCTGGATTTGAGCAGGATTTATGCTAAATCCAGCCAAACAGGATTTAGGAACCGTTAAATCTCACAGCGAGTTAAATCCACCGTTTCGCACTTTTGCCGTAAATCCCTAGTCTACTAAATCCGGGAGTTCGGCGAATTTACGGGATTTGGCCGAAAAAGCGCGCGAACGGAATAAAGATGGCTACCTTCGCAACGAGCAAGCTCCCGTCGTCGTCGTTACTTCCGATCGAACAGACGAACGGCTAGGAGGTGTGATTTCGGACCCGACAGGAAGAAACGTCGTCAAGTAGGGACTCGTTCAAAACTCTACCTGCCATGCGAAGGAGGCGAAGTCGAAGGCAACGAACAGTGGAGAAAGGGAAAAGCAAACCTAGCAAATGAGACCACAGATGATGAGAGCGGGAGCTGCTAGGGTTTATCAAATGCCTCCCTTCAAAGCGACCGTCAGAGCTCGAGTTCGTCGGAAGAACGAACTTTCCAGAAGAAACCAACAGCTAAAATCGCAAACCAATTATTCAACACCGTAGCCCGATTTGGTCGATTCATTGGGTATTATATCATAAGGGAGAAATTATGAGTGAGATAACCTCCTTAAAATTATATATATATATATATATATATATATATATATATATATATATATAGTTTTTTGGAAATTTACAAACATGTCACTTTATAACATCTTATTTACATATCTAACACCCAAAATTTTAATATTACATGCATACCATTCTATATTATTTTAATATCAAATATACCACTCAAATTTCTTGCCTACCACTCATATATTTCATTTCTACTACTCATATTTGATATGAAAATGAACTATGGGTGGTATATATGTAATATTAAAGTTTTATGTGTTAAATATGTAAATAAAGTAGTTTAAGATGGTATGTATGTAAATCTCCCAAGTTTTTTTTATTTAACCTTGAGATTGGTAAAATAAATAATTATTTATTTTTATATTATATCATTCTTAAAATGAATTTAAAAATAAATAAATTCATCATAATATATTCACCTCTTTTTTTCAAAAGTATGAACTAAAAAGTGAGTAAAATCTTATTAAATTATCAAAGAATATAATTTTGACTACTAACTTTCATTTTTGCTTTGAGTAAATTTAATCTTAATTATTAGAAGTAAACATTTAGGTTTTGTTTAATTTTTTTATTACAAAATTGATTTAAGAAATAATAAGAAAGTCGTCCCCAAACAAAACCTTAGTGCGCTTGAATTGCCATTTTCATAAAGAGAGCCAAAACCCTCAACTACTACAACATGCAACTAGTAGAATGAAAGAAGGGGAAAATAATTAGTTGTGTTCATTTTGGAATAATTTAAGCTATGATATATATATATAGGAAGATATGTAATCAAATTTTTTTTTGATTAAGCATGAATATTGATGCATATTGAATTGAAAATTCAAGACATTTCAAACTCTGAATTCAGGACAAACTCATTGATACCAAAGGTGATTTAATCAAAGTCCATGAACTAAAGTCAAGTACTCGAAGTATAATTGAAAACTTTGGGTCATTAATTGAAGGATAGATAATCTCCAAATCTCACATGCTTATGATGAAATCGAGCTTCACAACGAGACAAATCCAATGAGCTCCAAATCATCTAATTCGGACATCATTACTATAGTTAAATGCTAAAAGAATGCTCCATGAGTTGAGAAACCATTGTAGGTTGTCCAATAGAGTGCTATAGATTTTTAGTCTTCACTATATTTATGGGGCAAGCCACTCTCAAATATATCTATAAAAAGGCACTCACTCTAAGAAGTTTGGATCTTAGACTGAGAGCTCAAATATTTGAATAATCTAGGAGCACCACCTGAGGACCTCTACCCAATCTTTGCCACCCAACCACCAATTAACCTTCCATATAAGATCAATCACCATCACTCGATTACCGTCCTCCAACATCCTACTAAGGCCTTCAAACACAATTACCCAACTATGCACTTTTGACTACTATTATTCAACCACAATCCTCTAACAATCATCAATCAACTACAATAATCTGACCACCATCACCCAACTATGATCCTCCACATTTATCACCCAACTATAATTTCTAATTATTATAACTCAACTATGATGTTCTAACCATTATTATTTGGTTAAACCAACACCCACTAAATTCATTAAAGATTATTGTCAACATTGTTAACGCATGTCATTACCTGCAAATTCTTGCATGATATTGATAAAAACTCTAACTTCTTACATCAACAATAGGATTTTTGTTTTACTTAATTTTCTCTTATCTCATATTCTCAAGGAAGAATGACCAAGCAAACAATAAACAATCTCTTGAACACAATTCCCATAGCATACCACTCTTCTAACTTTTACAATGAAACATGTTTAATATGTTGTATGGTTGTTATACTTCATGGACATCTTCCCCAATCACAAGAAAAAACATCATTTGTGAAATGACAAATATTAATGGAATCATTTCATATAGGTCAAGCTCCGTAGTTTTCCATCTTTTGGGTTGTCCACTTAAAACTATTAGTATTTCTTACGACTCATATTTTATATGTTCATAGCAAAATTTCGTAAAATGCAATATATTAATATATATCTCTTCCATAGAGAACGTTCTAACATGTCGTAGTAATAAAAGGACAGGGGTTTGGACCTAAATTTAACCTTCAAATTGATTTGTTTAAAATATAATTATATATATATATATATATATTTCAAGTCAATGAGATATGTGAGAGATTCCAGCTTGAATATGGATCAAGATCACTCAATTTTGATCTCATTAAAGTAGTTAAATATTTAAAGAATGATCTTTTATTGAGAAAATTAGTATGGGTGGTATGATGTTGTGTTCTATGATTTTTTGTCAAATTTGCTAAACTATCACTTTAAAAAATAAAAAAAATCATCATTTTCCACATGAATGAGATATTAACTTTATATTGTAAAGAGATTGAATGCCTGAATAACTATAAAAATTAATCTGATGTTCGACGCCAACAACCACTGGTAGTCGTCACTATTGTTCGACTTCTTTTATCTAACCACCGTAACCTCACCTATTCATCAAAGTCCAATCATTGTCACTTAACCATCTGTTCACCATCATGCAACTGTAATTATTTGATTGTCGTCATCCAACCACTTTCGTTATATTATTATCATTTGGCAGATGTCACCTTATTGTTAATGCTAGATTGACATCATCCAAACTCCATCATTATTACCCTTCAAATATTTTTTTTAATACTCTTAGTGACCACAAGATATTAAATTAGTGTTCCAAGCATTATAATTCCATATTCTCCAACTGAGGAGAAGAACAAACCTTCGTAATTTCTATTTGAATTTGAAATCCCATCTTTTCCAAGGATGATTTCATCTATGCTAGATCTTTTGATCTTTCTCTTCTTTAATTTTTTACATAAAAAACTATTTGTGTCTCTTTGTTTTTCTAATTTATTTATGTTTGTACATGTTATTAATGCAAAGTTAAGCCCAAAACTCTCTCTTTATTATCGTCAATTTACTAGCACACAATAATTAGATAATTATTCAAAATAATAATAGTAGTTATATAATTAGTTTAAGTTATTAATAGTTATTAGATAAATAAGTTAATAATCTCCTCCCTAAGTTATACTATTACTTAAGTTAGATAATTAATATTATAAATAATAATTATATTATTAGTTAAGTTGTTTAATGATTAAACTAGCATCTAATTAAATGATTTATAATTTTAATTTATTGATTAAAATTTAAAATAAATTAATAAGTTGCATTAAAAATATAAATTAAATTTTAGTTTTAAATGAACGAACTGCCTTAAATCATTAATTACATTATTAAACAGGTTAACAAGATTTACTAAATGCTACTACTATTAATCTTGCTTGTTGCAAACAGGCCCTAAAAGTTTTCTCTATTATGGTACACATTACAGTAAGAAAAAGGAGAAAATAATATTTTTACACCATTCAAACGTGTAAGCATGGAAGATTTACAAATTTTTTATTTTTTAATAGTGGGTTTTGTTTTGTTTAAATGTGATAGTTATATTTAATCCAAAAAAGCAATTGACTAGAAAATAAAAAACAAAACAAAAATACTAATGTTGCGTCCTGGAGTATTCGTGGCGGTAGAGAAATATATAGTTTAACGTCTTAGCATTGTACGAAGATCCAGCACACAAACAGATTAGATAGAGGGTGTAGTGTTCATAAGAGACTAGAATTTTTACGTGGAAACCCCTAAAGAGGAGAAAAACCACGGGGCTTGACCCAGTTTGAATGAATCCACTAGTATTTACAACCAGTTACAAATAAGGCCCTTCCTTGGGAGAAGGCTTTGGTTTGATGCAACAAATGCACATCATATAGAGCGCATTATATTGTGGGAGTTACAATAATCAACATATACATGTTTGCTTAGACAGCAGGACCATGGTTAATAGGATAGAGGTTGGAAAGATCGTAATAGACATGAGATTGAGATCAGAAAGACCATTGTCCGACGGTGTAGGTCGGAAGGACAATAGTACGTAGGAGACATAGGTCAGAAAAATCATTGTTTGGCGATGTAGGTCGGAAGGATTGTAATAGGCGACAGAAGCTGGAAGGACCATAGTCGGTAGAAGACATGGGTCCAAAAGATCGTAGTTGGCCGGAGATCGGGGTTAGAAAGACTGTTGTAGTAGGGCCTCAGGTGATGGTCCAACAAAAGTCAGGGTGTCATGTGGTGGTCCGATAGAAGTCCGGGTCTCAAGTGGTGGTTCAGTGAATGTGAGGGCCTTAAGTGGCGGTCCAACGGAGCAACGACGTCAGGCAGTGATCTGGTCCTCAGGTGGTGGTCCGGCAGAAGTCCGGGTCTCCAAGTGGTGGTTCGACAGAGCAACGATATCAATCGGTGATCCAGCGAAAGTCTAGGCCTTAGGTGGTGGTCTGACGAGGGTGATGGCCTCATGTGGTGGTCTGACAGAGGTGAGGGCCTCAAGTGGTGGTCCGACGGAGCAACGACGTTAGGCGGTGGTCCGGCAGAAGTCTGGGCCTCAGGTGGTGGTTTGGTGATGTTGAGGGCCTGAGGTGGTGGTTTGGTGATGTTGAGGGTCTCAGACGGTGGTCTGACGAGTGTGAGGGCCTCAAGTGGTGGTCCGGCGGAGTAATGACGTCAGATGGTGGTCCGACTGAAGTCCAGGCCTTAGGTGGTGGTCGGGTGAAGGTAAGGGCCTCAGGCGGTGGTCTCGCAAGTGTGAGGGCCTCAAGTGGTGGTCCGGCGGAGCTATGACGTCAAGTGATGGTTCGGCAGAAGTATGGGCCTCAGGCGGTGGTTCAGGGAATGTGAGGGGATCAGGCGGTGGTCTGGCGAGGGTGAGAGCCTCAAATGGTGGTCTGGCGGAGCAAAGACATCGGGCGATGGTCCGGCGGAAATTCGGGCCTCATATGGCAGTCCAGTGAATGTGAGGGCCTCATGTGGTGGTTTGACGAGGGTGAGGGCGTCAGGCGGTGGTTCGATGGAGCAACAACGTCAGGCGGTGGTCCCTCGGATCTCAGACGGTTGTCGAGGATGAGCTTATTCCCTCTCTTCATTCTCTTCTTGCTTGGGGTCCCCCTTTCAAGAGAAATGAGGAGACTATTTATAAATTTATAGAGTGGCATGGCCCATAAAATAGGTGAGAGATCAAGGATAAATGGGGAGTTGTTGAATGGACGACTGATGTTGAATCTCTTGATTATTGACCGTTTGTCTGACATTTGAAGGTCTTAGTGATGTCAGAATTCGGCGATCTTGAACTCGTTGGATTTGTCTCGTCGAGCTGCTCGATTTGACATAAGCATGTACTGTTTGAAAATCGTTTGGTAATCCAAATTGTGGTTTGAACCTTCTAACAACGCTTTGTGTCCTTGATTTGGACTCATTTGAGCTCAGATTTAGTCGAATTTGGTGTTATTGGGTTCGTATTTCTGAGATGTTTAGTTTGGCAGTAAGTTTGTTAAAATCAGAGTTCAAATGATCCAATTTTAATTTCAGATGTTTCCAACTTGATTTTGCCTCGAGATTCGTGTCCGATCAAGATAATTTTTTGATGATGTATCAACTAATAATGATTATCATGCATTATATAAACTACTTTTTAATTTTAATTGATATTTACAAACAGTTAAAATTCTTATATATTTAATAGCTAAGAATTTATTACACGTAATATCAAAAACCCCATCTTTCTCACCGTTCCTCTCCTATTACTCGAAACCCCTCCATGAAAAAAGAACAAGGAACTGTCGAGGGAAGCTCGCTAGCAAAGGTACTAAAAAGATTGAATTTTGATCATGAAATAATCACGAACTCTCTTGCGGTTGCATTTTTGAATATATTTATATAAATACATATCAAATCAATAAGATGCTCTAAAATATCTATTAAATGTATTTTCACCTTATTTAGTCTTTGGAAAAATTTTAAGAAGCTTAAGATAAGAAGTAGATATGAAATTCCTTGAAAATTTTAAATACACATTTCGACCTATAAATGTCAAATGATATTTTAAAATAATTATAAGTCTAATTTATAAATCATTTTTTTATCATATCATGGATAAATGTATGATTTAATTTAAGTAGGATATTGTTAATCCCCTAATTCAAGATTTATTAAATTTCGATAGAGTTAAATCCTAAAACTATTTGGCAAGAAGTATGTTAAATATTGACAAATCTTGTGAGACTGTTTGAGAATGCTATTTGTGATTTTAAATGGTTCATTAATATAACTATTGCGGGCTAGAATATACGTGGCGATAGAGTTTAATTTCTACATCTTAACATTGCCACACTGAGAACATAATATTTTTTACATGGAAAACACTGGAAAGGGAAACAGCCACGGGGCCTAACCCAGTTGAAAAGATTCCACTAGAATATGAATTGATTACAGTGGGCTGACTCATCCTTGAGGGCAATTAGATTAAACTTATTCTAATTTATATGAGCTAATTCTAATTAGATTTTAAAACTATTAAATTTATTTTTAGAGTAATCAATACAAAATCAACCAAAACATTTTGGGATATTTAATTTAAAAACAAACATAAGTAAAGGCCAGTTTGTGTTTGAAGGGGTGATTTGCACACTCGTTGAAAAGATTCCACTAGAATATGAATTGATTACAGTGGGCTGACTCATCCTTGAGGGTAATTAGATTACAAATGTCAATCGTATGGTTGAAGTTTAGTGTCAAATCTGGCATCACTTTGAAAGTTCGGGCCTCAAGTGGTGGTTATGCAGAAGTCTGGGCCTTAGGTGGTGGTCAGGCAGAAGTCTGGGCTTTAGGTGGTGGTCTGGCGGAGCTCAGGGTCTCAAGTGGAGGTGAGGGCCTCAAGTGGTGGTCCTGTGAAGGTGAGGGCCTCAAGTGATGGTCCTGCGAAGGTGAGGGCCTCAAGTGGTGGTCCAATGAAGGTGGGGGCCCAAGTGGTGGTCCAACAAAGATCAGGGCCTCGAGTGGTGGTCCGGTAAAGGTGAGGGCCTCAGGTGTTGGTCCGGCGGAGCAACAACGTCAGGCAGTGGTCCGATGGAACTTAGGCGATGATCGAGGAGGAGCTTCTTCCTTATCTTATTCCTTCTCTTCTCTTATTGCTTGGGTCCCATTTCAAGAGAAAGGAGGGGTATATTTATAGATTTATGGAGTGACATGACCCCTAAATAGATGAGAGATCAAGGGCAAAGGGGAGTGGTTAATTGGATGGCCGATGTTGAATCCCTTGATCATGGACCATTTGATGGACATTTGAATGTCTTAGTGATGTTGGAATTCAGTGATCTTGGGCTCGTTGGATTTGTCTTGTCGAGCCGCTCGATTCGACTATAAGCGCGTTATGTTTGAAAACCATTTGGTAATCCAAATTGTGGTTCGAACCTACCAACAGTTCTTCTAACTCTTGATTTGGACCCATTTAGACATGTATTGGATTGGATTTGGTGTCATTGGGTTCATATTCTTGAGACGCTCAATTTGACTATAAGTTTGCTGAAATCGGAGTTCAGATGGTCCCAATTTTAATTTTGGAAGTTTCCAACTTGATTTTGCATTGAGCTTTGTGCCGATCAAGATAATTTTTTGATAATGTATTGATAGCATTCAAGTTTTAAATTTGAATTACTTATTAATTCTAATTTTAATTAGCAGCAATAAATAATTATTATGAAAACTGTAATTAGGGTACTATTTTAATAAATATTTATTAATAAATTATTTATGTGTTATTTTAATAAGTATATAAATGCTAATTATAATGATAACTATCAAATTAATTATTTTATTATAATTTAAAATAATCAATCATTTAATTATTATTTGTACTTATTATTTCATTAATTTTATATACTATTCATTTTCATTTACAGGCTCTTAGGGGCTGTTTGGCAACAAGTGAGATTTAATTTTAGTTGGATTTAGTAAAACCTATAAATCTAGATTTAGTAAATCCTAAGCTGTTAAATCTTGAAAATGATTGGTGTGACAAATGTTAAATCTTTTTAAATTATGAGAAACTGTTTGATAACATATTTTAAAATTTATGGCTGTTAGAGATTTAAATATGAAGAAGATAATTACAAATAAATAATAATGAATTATAATTAAAAAATAATGTGTTATTAATTTAATAATATGTTAAGTAAGAGTTACTCATTAATTATTATTTACTATTAATTATATATTTAATAATATATATTTTAAGTTATATTAATTAAGCGTATTATATAATATTTAATTACTAATTATATTTTAATTAATTAATTTACTTAATTATTAATATTTAAATTATATCAATTAAGTTAATCAATAATAACTAAGAGGCGTCTAGGTTTGCCTTCATCTTCTCTTTTCGTCGTTGCTGTTCGGCTTCGTTGCTTCGCAGGAGGTGTAGAGATTGCACGCGTTGCTTCGTCGGCTGTTCGACTTCGCTCCTTCGACGACTTTCCCGTCCTGACGGATCGGAAGTTACGACATTTTGATCGGAAGCAACAACCGGAGCTCGCTGCCTGTGAAGGTAACTTTCTACCTTTCGCGCGCTTTTCGGCCAAATCCCATAAATCCGCCGAACCGAGGGATTTAGTAAATCCGGGATTTAAGCCGTAAATCCTTAAATCCGGGATTTACCCATCGCTGGGATTTAACGCGCGCACAAAAACAGTTTGGCTGGATTTGGCGTAAATCCGACTTAAATCCCTCTGTAAATTCGATACCAAACAGCCCCTTAGTCCTCCACCAAGGCAAAACTTTCTTAACGCAACCGTAATCTTGCCGTTGTAATTCAACCACCGGGCTGAGATTCAGCTCTCCTTCTTCTTCTTCTTCTCAACACTGTGTTAGTTGACGACGCTCGCTTAAAGCTTTCACTTGTGGTAGATATCTCTACCTTTTCATCCTTCTTCTCCCCCTTAACTCCCGCTACTCCACCTTTACGCTGCCCCTGCTATCTCTGCTGCCACTGCGACATATAGGGCATCTGGATTATGCTTAACTCAGTTGATAAATTGTTTATAATTTTTGCTGCAAGTAATTTTTGGCCCTTTTGTTTTGCTGGCATCGAATATGTAACGTCATATTATAGCTGGTGTTAGCTTTTTGGTTGACTGACTTCTTTAAATAAAAAAATGAACAAGTAATATTTAAATTTTGTTTTGAGATCTAAATGCTAATATACTATGTTGACTTCTTGATACTAGAATATCTGTTGATTAAAATAATTAACTACAAAAATCATAATCACCGTTGATCTTTTTAGATAACATCAAGATATTTAAATAAGGTAACTTTACACCAAAACATAACTAAATATCATTGTTAATTACATTTGATTGTCATTTATATAACATTATTATTAACATAAAATTGAACTGAACAGTTGACTTGATGTGTTATTCCTCAGTTTCACTGGCAAGATGAGATCCACTTTCAGGCGTTCTAAGCGTTCTAAGAGAAGTAATGATGCGAGTGAAAGTAGTTTAGAATCGGATGGATATGATGAAAATGTGGTTGGATCTGACAGAGTTTCAGAGATAGAGATGGGGTTAACTTTAGATCAGTCTGAGAAAAATGAAGAAAATAATAGTGGAAGCGACTATGAAGATGAGGATGCTGAAGAGTGTGATGTAGTGTGTTTGCTATCTTTTCCTCTTAATTTGAAACCTTATTCTTTTCAGCTTGGCATTGACACTTTTTATCATTGCATAGGAGGAAGGGGAGAATGCTGAAAAAAGTGGTGGTCAAAGGGATACAGAAATGGAAGAGCTTGAGAAAGAGTATCAAACTATACGCAGCGTGGAACAGTAAGATTTTGAATGTTACTCCTTTTAAAGCAATTAATATTTCCCCTCTTCTATCTATTATATGGTTTTAATTTCAGAAGTGAAAGGATTTATTTGAAACTGATCAGGTTTTCTTTGTTTTTTGAATGAGTAGTATTTGGTTCTAATGTTATGTTTTGTTCATTTATTGCTTAATAATTGATCCATTTGAGCTTTTGTTTGACCTTATATTGTACAAGTGTATTATCTTTATTGATTGAAGCTTATTGAACTATTCATATTGTTAATAAGGATCTTATTCCACATGATGTATGCAGTTATTGAGAGCTCAATAATTGCTTAAGGGAATCCTTTTTAGATGTGAGGTAATGTGGAGGTTAAACATTGAGCATTACTATTTGCATGAATGACCCTTCAGTTTTTTTTTTATAAATACTCTCTTACCTAATTAGCCGAGCCAGAAGATTGGGATAAATGTTTGTTGTTGTTCTATTCTTTTATCTCATTAGATTGTCATTTGATTGTCGAAACTGCAATATACTGATGATGTAATATTTTCTTTAGCATATTAGGGAACTTCTGTTGTACTCTCTCATTTTGTTCTTATTTAGCTCATTAATCTTAATCACAAGTCACATTTTTTGAACTAAGTGGCTTTCTTATCGTACTCTCTCATTTTGTTCTTATTTAGCTCATTAATCTTAATCGCAAGTCACATTTTTTGAACAAAGTGGCTTTCTTATCATATTAGGGAACTGCTTTTAACAAATAATTGTCACTTTTGAAGGAAACTTATCATATTTATTGAGACACTATCATAGATTGGTTTGAAGCATTGATTAGGTTCATTTCATTGTGATTGGAGTTGTAGGTTTGAATCACACCAACAACCATTTTGCATTGCAGGGTTAGGATAAGCACATCATCCTTTCCTCAAACCCATATTTGAGGGAGTCTCATGCCTTGGAATACCCTGTTTATCTAGGCCACTTATATTTAGCGACTTAGGTGGTTAGCTTACAACTGTTTAAGAGCATATGAATTTGGGTTTTATATGCTTTGATAATACAAAGAAGTGTGAAATGGATGAGATTCTTAAGATAGTGTGGTAGCTTATCTAGGGGTGGAGTGACAAACAATTATATTAGAGAGGCAGTGGTAGTAATAATTATTTGATGATTATGTTATGTAAAATAGAGTTAATTTGTTTAGATGAAATAAGTTTTATCAAATTAGATAGGTGGATAATTTCTTGGTTAATAGATCAAATGTAATATGATTTTGGGCTTTTCCCAATATTATTCTAATATTTACCGTTGTGTGTTTTAATTGCTTTAGGGTGCGTTTGGGACGGCTGTAGCTGTCGATAAAGTAGGTTGTGAAGTTATGGTGCAGAAAGTTACTTTTTGAACTTGCTGTACAGAAAATAGTATATTTTGTTTGGATGATATAACTGTGGAGCTATTGTGCTGCAGCTGTGTGGAAACAAATTACCTAGATACCCTTATATATATTAAAATGAAAGAAATTTGTTTAAAATATATTTTTTTAAAAAATATATATACGATAACCAACTAACAATTTTAATTTTTTTTAAAAGATATTTTTTTTAATTTTCTTTGCCGGTGCAAAGAAAATCCCTCCCATACAGCCGTAGAACTCCAAGCGCCTCCGGCCTCGGCTGCCCAACCTCAATAGTTCCGTCGAGCATCGTTTAGCCATTTTAGCTCAAAATCCCTATTAAATCCCACAATCAAATGGCAAAAATATAGGAGAGAAAATGCCGGTAGCTCACTTTCACTAAAGATGGGAGGAGAGGGCGAAAGAGAAAGCCAGCGGCTCCAATCTCCAGATCCTTCCAAATTGTTTTCTTTCATTCCAAAAGATTAAAAAAAGAAAAAAAAAACGCACGCATTGAACTTGAGACCGATTGTTTTTCTTTTACAATGACATATGGTAGAACTCTGGATTGAAGGAAAAAATCGAAGGATCACATGACGATGATCAGCTGAAGAAGCAAATCCTCAGAAGGAGGCAGAGGATATGGAAGAAGAGATCGATATTAACACCACCAAGTTAATTCAGAACTTCAATCAATTTCAGCAGCAAACCATAACAATGTACAATGCAATGCTTGATGGAGAGACAACAATCCAACTCTTTCCCCTCAGAAAAAAAGAAATTGTAAAATTTACATAGTCAAGGCATTTAAATAAGATGATTGGAAATACATAATAAAATGGATTAGGAAAAGTATTCCACAAATTTTAGAAGTCATGCAATTATATAAGGCAGGCAAACAAAAGTAAATCAGGATGCTTTGATCGAGCAATCAAAAGAAGAACAGCGACTGATCCTATTGCTAAGGATCTTTAAAGACCTCAATACCCTTATGAATGCATCTCAAAGTCGCCAAAAATGGATCAAAAACCACATTTCTAATCTCGGAACAGATGGAACAAATATGACAGGAAGTAAAATAAGATTTGCAGATGAAACAAACCAGTGGCTCTCCCTTTTGGAAGAGGTTGGACATAAGCTGCGAGGGGTCAGCGGGCTTCTTTGGTGAGAAGAATTTCATGGCGAAGTACCACATAACCGCCATCCGGATTATTCCGGTCACCGTCTGGCCAAACCCTCCCTGCTGCCTTTGCCTCGCCGGTGTAGCCTGCGTAGCCGACATAGCCTGCGTAGCCACTGGTTGCACCATCGACGGCCGCCGAAGAACGCGATGAAGGATTAGGACAACTGGAGTAACTTACTGACCTCTCCCAGTTCTCAGAACTCCCGCCACCACTGCCACTCGAAAGCTCTTCCTTCGGCTCCGCCTTTGCTCCGCCTCCGGCCATCCTAATCCTAGCTTCCCCCGGAAAATTTGATAAAGCCAATGGGTTTTACGGTGGAAGAAGTGCCGAACTTCACGGTGGAAGAAGACACGGTGTATTTTGCTAGGCATTTACGTCTTTTTCTTATCCTCAAACAGCGGAAAGCAGCGAAAGCAGGAGCCGACTTCAGGACGGAAAAAGCAGCTGCGGGACGCAAAAATTTTGAGAACGGAGCACAACCTTGTCTCCCCAAACCCCAACTCGGTTGCGTTTCCTACCGTACAACAGGGAAAACGGTGTCCCAAACGCACCCTTAGTTGTAGCTGAAAATTTTGCTGTTTCTTTCATAAAAAATCAATTCTTTGTCATTTTATAAATCTTTCACTGCTGATGTTATTTCATTATGTTGTGTCCAATTATCCAATTAAACAACTCGTGGAATATGGCATCGTATTTGTTTGGAGTTGCAACAACAACAACAAGCCTTTATCCCACTTCATGGGGCCAACTACATGAATCAATTTTCTCCATTGTGTCCTATTAAGAGTCAAAATAGATCTTTGTAGTGTTTTATTTTTTTTTGTTTAATATTGTGGATTACCGTCCAATAAGAAGGGGTACCTTACCTTAGCATTGTTTTTCCACATGCACTTCTAAAAATAGATCTTACCTCATTTCTATGAATGTTTATTTTGGCTTTCTTTAAAACGAAATTTTTTCCCAATGTTGTATCCTATTAGTAATAATCTTTGCCATGATTTGCCAACTAGAGATCTTTTGAAGAGTTTGAGGCATCGTAAGGATGAAGATGCCATTAAAGGTCAAGCTGTGAAGAATCAAAAGGTAATGATATTGGGATGCCTTGGCTAGTATTTCGTGCCATTGTTTTATCTCATGTTCTTCTTTTTTATCATATGCCGTGTCACCTGCTTATATTCCCTTTTTCTTTATTTAATGCTTTGTTGTAGCTCGCATATGCAGTCACTCAGTTGTTTCAGATTTATTTTCAACTTATTTTCTATGCCTATTTCTGTTCTTATATTGTTGAAAATTCTCGAGGACTTTGAAATTTAATGGGGAATGCTTAACTTCATGTGCACTGTCTAGGATTTGGAAGGAAAACAAAGCAATTCTTTACTGAACTTTTGCACATCTTTTTAGTCTTGGTTGTGGGTATCTATAAACACTTTTGAAAGGATTACAGATTGATAGGTGACTTGGAGTTTTGCATAAATTCTGTTTGAGAATCTGGAGTGAGGGGGTGGGCGAGATCTTTAGGGGTCTCTAATGTACAATCTTCTATGTTGGCTTTCTTTCTAGCCGAAACGTCATCTAACATAAAAGATATGTGAATTCTAATTTCTCATGGATGAATCAATGGAAGATGTACATAAAAGAACATGTTTGAGGGGATTAAGGGATGAGGAGTTGTGAAACCACACTACTTTCTATTATTGGGAGGGAGAGCATGAGAGGGAGATAGAGAGGGAGAAAGGTGGGAGAGATAGTGAGTCCACACAATCATTAGAAAAGATTTAAGCGGGTTGTCCTTATAATCTTTGTTCATTGTATTCCATTGTGACCAAGAAGAAAAGTATAAGGGTGTCAATTAATGACCCAACATGCCAACCTCACCAAAAAAATCCGGGTTTGGGTTGATGTGCATTTCAACCCATTTATTAGACGAGTCGGGTTTGGGTTGACCATTCAACTTGATTTTGACTTGAAAAATGATTTGTTTAATATTTTTTCATTAAGTTCTTTTATTTGTTGGTATAATTTTTTCATTTTTTATCAATTAACTTAAAATTTATAGTTAACTAGTAAATAAAAATAAAAAATTGAATTGAAATTGGTCATCGGGTTGGGTTCAAGTTGCTAGCGGGTTAGATTCTGGTTCACATTTTTGCCATTTGTGAAATGGGTCGGGTTCGTGTTGGCTGGATTTGAGTCAGGTTCGGAACCAATCCATTGACCCATTTTGATGCCCCTAAATATAAGATTTTCAACTTCTCTCTAGCTTGGAGGAGGAATATAGGCTTTCTCTAGCTTGGAGGAGGAATACAAGAGAGGGAGAGAGATATAGAGGTTACAAGGGCAATTTAAAATTTATGTCAATATCTTAACAAAATTCCAAATAACAAACGCTATGGAAGCCTATTTATAAGAAAATGGATTCAATTAGGGCCTTTTGTTGATGCAATAGGTGAGCACATGTCTAACGGAGGTGATGCACTTAGTGTATGAAGGATACATGTTGCATTGGGTGGTTAATAGATGCAACATTTCAAAAGTCCATAGATCGCAACAATTAATAAGTGGCTGAGAAGAGCTTCAACAAAGTTGAGGTGACTAGGAGTATGACTAATGTGGCTCAACTTTATCATTAAGGCTCATTGATGATCGAGACCGAGTGCATAAAATAAAGCATTATAGAGACTCAAATATTTAATTTATTGTTATACTGAGGGATAAAAGATTATAAAATATTAGTATATATTCAATTTCAAAGTGTTGTATTGCAAATAATCTAAAAGTTACTTAAGGGGTTGTTTGGTTCGCTGTAAAGTGAATGCAGTGTAAAATAAATGCAGTGTAAAGTAACTAATTTTAGGTTGTTTGATTGTATGTAAAGTGAATACATGAAAATTATTTTTGTTGTTTGGTTGGGTGTATGTAAAGTAAAATCAGCCCATTGCCCCTAACATTCACAAAAAAATCAAACATCTAAGACACCTTGCTGCTCTAGGTTCTCACACAAGGTGGTCCAACCATCCTGGGGCTCCAGGTTCCCCCACGGAATGGCCAGATCAACCAAATCACAAACATTGTGTTGCTCTGAAGTGTGGAATGGCATAGCTCGGAGCAATGGGTTGTAGCAATTCGTCTGTATTGTCCGGCTCTCACTCACTTGAGGGAACCCGCACTGCCTCCACTTGCTCCACAGAAGAACGACTCCCGTCTCGCTCTCGCACACGTGAGTTGGATTTCACAACATAGAGCCAAGTGCGGGAGCTGGATTGGATTTCGTGGGAGGAGGATTTTGCGGGAGGAATGTTACAGCATTGGATTTTGCTGAAAGAGCCAAGGGGCTGTGCTCGTGTGACCTGGTCGGGACAAGGTCATGCGAACTGGTCGAAATGGGAGGAGATGGAAGAACAGATGGAGCTGTAGCAGACAGATGAACATACAAGGTCGTGCGAACTTAAACATTGCTCCCTTTGTCTCCTTGTCGATGACGCTCTGAACTCGGAGGAGGATGGTTCTCGCATCAATGGAGAAGAAACAAACTTCTCTCTCGCTTATGTCTGGTGAATTCATTTTTCGCTTGATTTGAGTGGGTTTGCTCTACGTGAAAAATGAATTAGAAGTGGGAATTCCGAATACGTTAGGATGTAATTTCACTTTACCAGGTGTCAAACCAAACTCGCAAAAAAGTTAAAATACATGCATTTACTTTACTTTTCACCCAAAAAATATTCCAACCAAACAACCCCTTAATCTTCCGTGGAATCCCCACACATATGAGGTATGAAAATAAATGTAATGTGTTGAAGAGTCATCACACAAGAGGGTTGGCGGGAGTGCTATACAAAAAAAATTAGAGGCTATGGATTCTCATTGTTTACAAGGAAACATCTCTCCCACTTATTTGTATATACGAAAGGAAAGAGCCCATACATTGCTCCCTTGGCATCAATCGACAGCCCTTAGACGGGTCAAGTGGCGGGCAAAGAGTTGATTGGATTATTGATTTTTGTGTTTGTTATTGTAATTATTTGTTTTATGTTTCTTCTATGTAGTTTTATGTATAGATACTTATTGAAAGAATGAACAATTTAAATTTTCTTTTCCACCTTTTCTTTTCTACATGGTATTAGAGAAATATTGGGGTTCTTTTTTTTTTTTTTTCAATATTTACTCTTCCAAGGAGTCAACCATCATGAATGGTGAAAATTAAATCAAATAAAACCTCAAGGGGCTACATGCCTCTTACTGCTTGAATGGAAGAAATTATCTTAAGTGATCTTAAATTATTAAGACTTTTAAAAAGAAAAGAGAATAGTTCTTCATATTATGGGTCCTCCTTTAGAATCGAAAGGCCCAAATTTTGCTTTGTTGGGATGAAGCAGATTCCATGGCATGGCATGGTTATTTAACACCATGATACCTAAAATTAGTGAGTCATACATGCTCTCAACAACCACAAAAGATGTCTGGGACGTCGTTAAACAAACATACTCAAAAGTTAAGAATACTGCTCTCATCTACGAGATCAATAGTAAGATCTCAACAATCAAGCCAGGTAACCACTATGGAATTGAATATTTTAATGTAAAAAAAGTTTATTTGTTTGAATTAGACTATTTCTAATATTTTAAGATGAAGTGCAATAGTGATGCGATGATTCTTAAATAGTTTTAGGAAGAGAATTTGTTTTTGAGTTCATGACAAGACTTAATAATGAATTTGATTAAATTCATGTTCATATCTTGGGTAGATAACCTATCATATTTGAATGAAGTCTTCTTAATTATATGTGCCAAAGAAGAAAGAAGGATAGTAATACTTAACAACCCTATTTTGAAATATTTGTTATCACAATTAATGAATCTCATGTTAAAGGACTTATCATTGATTCTTCTTAAAAAGATTGATTAAAATTTTCTCCCAAATACAATTTTTAGTGTAAATATTGCAAAAAAAAAAAAAAAACAACAACAATAACAACATCATGCTTTTATCCCACTACGTGGGGTCGGCTAAGTGAATCCTTTTTATCCATTGTGCCATGTTAAGAGTCAAATCCTTATTTAAATTTAATAAATGATGTCATTTCTAGTAGTCTAGTACTTTTAAACAAAGTCTTTTTACATCTACATTTACCTAACATGGTCCAAATCTAATACATCTACTCTCCTAACTGAGTGATTGGAAGATCAACATTTGATGTGGCCAAACCATCATCGGCGACTCTCTTTGATCTTATTTGCCACTGGAGCTATGTAACCTTTTTATGTATATACTCATTTCGCATTCTGTCTCTATGAGTAAAACAACTCATCCACGTGAGCATCTTCATCTCTGCGAAACTTAACTTAATTTTATGCTTCTCTTTGATGACCATCATTCTGCACATAAAGCATCGTAGGTCTCACCATCATCTTATAGAATTTTCTCTTATTTTTTTAGGAGTATTTTTCTATCACACTAAGTCCAATTCATACCTCCACTTCAACCATTCAACTTGAATTCTAAAAAAAATCCATGAAAATCCTAAAAAAAAAGGTACATACAAAAATGTTGGCCATGAAAATTTCGATGGCCATGGTGGAAATAAAGGCCACTCAAATGGGCAAGCTTGTCTTGTCGAATCAGAATGGTTAACTAAGTAGAAATTGATAAACATAGTTATTTCCTCAACTTTCTAAAAAAAATCGTTAGGGTCATGCTCTATAATCTAAAATGGTATGAATTCTAACCTCTGTTTTTTATGACTCAAATAATTCTCTTCTCACATAGATCCTAGATTAAGATGCCATTGATCACATGACAAGACTCGTCAACTTTTTTAAACTTATAAATCTTAGCCTAGTAATAGGTAAATAGATGTTGCTGATAGTTCCCTAACAACTATTACAGGTTAAAAGGAATATTCCTATTTCTCTCACATTAACTTTAAAAATGAATGTTTCTCACATTATAAAAAATCTTTTAGTAATCCATAAAATCACAAAAAATCATAATTCCAATATTACTTTTTTTGTTAGTTGTGTATTTAGGGCCTCAGTACGAGGTAGATGATTTGGCAATACTATACTTTCTTGAAGACAAATCAGTTGCAATGTTCCTTCATCTCTACTCTCAATACAGAAATCATTTGGAAATATTATTATCGGCTATGATATTTCTCTTTTATATTCTTGTAGTATGTGTTTCCTTGTCTTTTTATGAATGTTAATATTAAAGTTTTTTGTTGTGAGATATGTGAAATTGTAAACCATCATGTTTTTTTAAAGTGTTTCTAGACAATCTACTCGTTTATATTAATTCATTTGGATATTTAGAGGCCCTTAAGAGTCCCTTACATTTTGGATCTATAAGACTTATCACGTGGAAGGCATATATATATATATATCTTATCTAACAAAAATATGATGTCAACTTTATTCTTCCTATCTTTATTGCTATGATACAAAAGTCAATTTAAAGCTGAAATCAGGATATTTCACACAAATATTGCTAATGTTTATTTTAATCAGGCTATATTCTTTCTTCAATCAAGAATGTATCATTCACTAATCCTCTTGTTCTGACATCCCCCAACTAATGGGGTGATAGAAAGAAATTTGTCACATTCTGGAACTCATCAAGGCTCATCCTTTTCAAATCAGATATATTGGGTAGAATTAGTCATAATGGTTACATACCTAATCAATCGAACACCCTCAAGAATAATCGGATTAAAAGTTTCCTAAATTATCTTATAGTATTTTTCCTTTATAAATAACTTTTTAAAAAGTTTCTAAAAATACTTGAGTGCATTGCTTCTGTACACACCCAAAACAATACCAGGATATGCTTGATTTAGTGTCTTTATGAGGTATTTCTTCACTAAAAACGGCATAAATGTTATAACCCAATTATAAAAAGATTTATTTACTTCAAAAATGTAACTTTTGATATATATTAATATATTTTTTAATTATACTAATCTTTAAAGGGGAAACAACCTATTAGTAGATAAGTTTGATAAAACTACTCTATTTTATCTTGACATTCAAATTATACAAACTCTAATCACTTTACCCTTTCAGATGAATCAGATCTATATAACTACGAATAAACTCAACCAAAGTCTCTAGCATGCTAAAGTCTCAATGCCGTCATAAGGTAACAATGATCAACTATTTGCGCATGTTTTCTTATAAACATCTTTTCAAAAAATTTTCTCCTACACATGAAGCCTTACTAATATTAGCTCCCACTCTACTTGAATATAACAAATCCTATTTAAGGCATTAAACAATAATAGTTGGATGAATCCCATGAGAAAAAAATATGAATATCTTGGAAAAGAAATATCACAGTGGATAGCTTCCAAAAGAAAAAAAAGCAGGTTGCAAATGAATCATTCATTAAAACATAGAGCATCCAGAAGTTTGGAGAGATACAAAGCAAGGTTCTTTGTTAAAGGATATAGTTAATCATATAGAATTAACTATGAGAAAATATTTGCTTCTATTGTAGAAATGAATACAATTAGCATTTTAATTTCTCTTTTTGCTAACCTTAAGTGTTCTATGCAACAATATGATGTGAAGAATACTCTCTTATATGGAGATATTAAAGAAGAAATTTATATGAAAATTTCACGAAAATTTAACAGCCTTTTATAAAAAATAAGGTGTGCAGATTAAGAAAAGCACTTTGTGGCCTCAAATAATCTCTGAGAGCATGGTTTGACATATTTATAAAAGTCTTGTATGAAATATGGTCAAAGGGACCATTCTCTTCATAAAACACTCCATTGATGAAAGAATTTCAATATAGATGATAGTGAAGGAAAAGAATCACTCAGGAAAAACTCGCAAAAGAATTTGAAACCAAGGAAAACTTAAATATTTCATGGGTATATAAGTTGTTGCTCAAATAGAATAATGAGTTTTTATATTTCAACAAAAATATATTATGAACCTATGAAGGGAAACAAAGATGACTGATTGGAAGCCATATGAATCTCCAATTGAATCAAATCAGAAATTAGATATAGATGATGAAAAAATAGAAGTGGACATCGAACAATATCAAAGATTAATTGAGAAACTAATTTATTTATCACACACAAGCTTTGACATTGCCTTTGTTGTGAGTCTCATAAGTAATTTATGTACAAACCCAAATAATTTTACATTCAAGCTGCTTATAGAGTTATCAGGTATCTTATATCAAGTCCGAAAAAAAAAAATCTCCCAAATAACATGATACTTTACAACTTAAATATTATATTGATGCTGACTATACTGGATCAAGAATGGATAGGGCATCGTCACCAATGGATAGGGCATCCGCATCGGAATACTGTATGCTTCTTTGAGAAATCTTACAACATGAACAAGCATGAGATACCTTTTAGTTTCAAGATGCAATGCTGAATCTGAATTCAGATCAATTGCTTAAGGTATTTGCAAACTCCAATGGATTAAAAGCATTATAGAAGATTTAAAAATTAGATGGGAAGCAAATGCAAATATACTGTGTAAATAAATTTGCCATCAACATTTCTCACAATCTTGTACACTGTGGTCTTACTAAATATATGGAAATGAATAATATTTCATAAAAGAAAAATTAAAAAGTGGATTGATCTGTACTCCGCACATTCCAATTGGAAGACAATTTGTTGTCATATTCACTAATGACTTGGCAACCCACATTTAATAATATTATAAGCAAAATTGAAATGATAGATTTCTACCATCTAGTTTGACTGGGAGTGTTGAAGAGACATTAGATCAAGAGGGGCTGGCAGTAGTACTAGTCAAAGCCAATTAGAGGCTACGGATTCATTGCTTACAAGAAAATACCTCTCTCACGGATTCATATGCAAGAAAAAAAAGAAAGAGCCCATAGACTGCTCCTTTCACATCAATTGGCAGCCCCTATATGGATCAAATGGCTGGTGGATAGCTGTTGGGATTGTTTTTTTTTTGTTTTTTAATTTAATTATTTATTTATTTTTTCTTTTATGTAGCTTCCTTAAAATAATGAACAATATAAGTTTTTTCTAGTCTCTTCTTTTCTACGAAATGCATATTTTTCTATTAAGTATTTGATTATAGACTTATGTAATGTGACAATTGCAATTGGTTGATTGATATTTCTAGATTGGTATATTAAACACCGCCTATGAGACACTCATCTACAATTTGTAACGCCTAATAATCACAATAAATTTGGAATTTCAAATATTGGTGTTGGGGGATTGATATCAGATTGGATTAATTTTTTCCTTGAGGAAAAAGCAGTTGGAACTTATGGGTACTGTTAATATTGTTGCTAACTTAAAATTTGTCTATGTTGATGGTTAATTTTGATCTCATTTATTTGAATTGTAATATGTTGTCATTTTGTAATCTTGTGTTGCATTGAGGTGTGTTGTTCGTAATAAGTTAGGCATTTCTCTTATTGTTATATTGATTATACAAGATACTTAGTAAATCAATTAACTATGTTCTGAACCAAAGGGGTGGGGTGCATGCTTTACTTATTTCTATATTTTCATTGCCACGCTAATCATAAATTTGGAATGATAAGTTTTTAAAGAAACACAGAAGCAACACATTGCCAAACAAAACATAGTTTCCTGTGATTTTAAATCCATTTTATAAATGATACTCAAATGTCTGCAATATGCTTATCAATTAAATTTTATTTTCATGATTTTTCTTGTGCTGAGAGTTGTGTTATGCTGCTACTTAGATGCTTTCATTTCCTGCCATGTGAATTCTCATTAACAATGCTTTCAAGCGTACTGTCTTTTTCACAGGCTCTTTGGGATAAGACCTTGGAGTTTAGGTTCTTGCTTCAGAAAGCTTTTTCAGCTTCCAATAAGCTTCCACAGGTTTGCTTAAATAAACAATATCCATTCTATAATTGGATAAATATTTCCCATTATTTAATTAACTCTTTGTGATGTGTATTTACTGCTCTTTACCGTGCCTTGGCTTATGTGAGTTATTTCAGGAACCTGTCAAGTCATGCTTTTGCAATGCAGATACGACAGTTGACCAAGCCTATCTAGAATTGATATCTTCATCTAAGCAGACTTTAAATTCGCTGTTGGAGCTACAGGAGGTATCACTGATTTGCCTATTTTCTTGGTTGTGGTCAATTTGTGGCTGAAGAGCATATTTCTATACATGCTCTTTTTTGGGCAATTTTGATTGATATGCTTTTCCTATGGATTTCTCAGGCTTTAATTGAGAATAACCACTCTATTACTCAAGGTGCGGTTACTATGTCTTCTCTGGTAGTTATTGGTTTCTTTAGATTTAAATATCATCAAGTAGAAGCTGCAGTTTTACCCATTTCATTTAGAAACACACGTTTTTTATAGAGATTTAAGCCTTCTAGATTAACTGATTTTTTTATATTATCATCAAAATAGTGTCTTTCGTGCTGTGATTATATTGTTCACTTGTGGATTTAATTATACATTGGTCACATTATGGTACCCATGTCTCTTAAAAACTTTTAAATCTGTTATAACTTTTGTCGTATTGGAGAAAAAAAGAATTGTATGATCATCAGATATCGTTTATGTGATTGTCGCATGCTGATAAGATGATTTCCTTGAATGTATACTTGCAAGTTGCACAAGACAATTTGCTACTTCACCTAATAGACGACACAGTAGTTGGGAAAAGGCCGAGCAAAATGTCTATTTGATGGTAAGATTGGTGGGTTTGTGGACAAGTAAATCCATGGGGGTCATTTACAAATTTTCATTGAAGAGGATCATACATGGTTCTTGTGTAAATATTTACATTGTAATACAGGGAGAACTAGCATTCATAATTCTAACGATCTGAACTCCAAGCATGGTTTGTGAAAGGGTTAATACTTCAGGGAAAAAAATCACGCTCTATCTTCTTTTCTTTTCTATTTTGAATAATGTTCACCATCTGCCTCTCTAGGTCCATCCATTGCCAATTGACCTTATCAATGGACAAACCGTATCTCGTAAACCTCAATGTAAACTATTCTGTTTGTCTAAATTTCAAGCTTTAGGAACGCAATTATATCTATGCAATATTTGTTAAAATTCTTTCAACATATGTGTGATGAGTTGTTTTCAATGATTAAGATGCAAAAGAGTCATTTGCTTATATATATGCAACAGAGTATTTATGGGCGCCTTTTGGAAGTATGGGAGAATAACTAGAATAGTTTCTTCTATCTAGTACCCTGAGGCTTACCCATATAAAGAACGAAAAACATTATTTATCCATTGTTCCTCTTAAACGGAGGTATAGTAATGCTACAGCTCAAGAGGCAGAGGAAGGGTATAGTTAAAATGAGCATTTTGAACTAATGATGAATATCTAAAATTGGAATTGGAACTTGTGGACAAGTTTCTAGGTGAATCTGAAGTGCGTTTATTGCTAGTATTTTTGTTTACGGTGCCATTGCATATGCTTATTGCCATTAGCTTGGCATATGTCATTTTTTGTGTTGGTCTATGATGTGTTGCATAATTTTGTTTCACATTTATTGGGCTATGCGTTAATTGCATTGACACGTGACGTGACATATGGAATATCTAATGTGTGTAGGTATTTTAATGATTGGTGTGGTGCATCTTTTCAAATTATTTATTGTCACTTAAATCTAATTATTTTTTATTTCTTTTAATGTTTGATAGTCCCTCTTGTTGCTGAATGTTTGATTTCCTCCTATCTAAACGAGCCTTAGAAAAATTGCGTCCAAATATTCTATAGAAATAACAATGTGGAGGGTGTCTTCAAAGATTACCTTCTGCCAATATCTATAAGTTTCATGAGCCAATTCGCATTCATTTTCTAACAGGAAGGATACGACATTTGAGTTATTAAGATTGGGGACAAGGTGGAGGGCCTAATTTTGGATTCAAATAAATTTTGAAAGTCATGGGATTAAATCTTCAATACCTTAGATGTATGTTTACTTGGATTTCCTTCCAAACTTCTATTTTTTGGTTTTAGTTAGGATATAACTTTGAGTTATGAAGGTGGGGTAAGAGGTGAAGGGCATAATTTTGGGATACAATGAAACTTGAAGTCATAGAATTAAAATCTCATATACCTCGTATGTATGTTTGCTTGGACTTCCCTTCAAATCATAATTTTGAGTGAACTTGGTTTTGTTTGATCTTACATTATTATTTAATGGGTAATTGACACTTTATATCATTTGTCCATCAAAATTTTTCATGTATGTTGCATGATCCACAAAATTGGTCTTATGCCAACTGTGATGTTGACTTTTTCACTATTCTTCTCCGGCCACTTTGTTGTGAAGCTATCCATCCTAAATTTTCTTATTGATTCTATCTGTTTATTTGCTAATGGTTCCTCTTTCCTCTGTTATAGATATTGAAACAATGTTAAATTGATTCTCATAATATTACTCTCAATAGTTGTAATCGCTACGCTTCTGCTGTCTAGTCACACCTCACTTCATCATTCTTTCTTTTACCAGCCTTCCATTATGGAACTCCAATTCTGCTATTAGCTTAAAACACGTGAGACTAATATCATTCACCTCTTATAGCTGTAAGTTCAGTTTCATAATCTAGTCTTTCTCTGTCTGCAGATTTGGGTCTTCTGGCATATTTGTTACTAAATCTGCATTTAACTTTCTTAGGCCACATTTTCCTATTTAATATTTTTATCTTTGCATGGTACTATCCTGGACTTTCAAGTTTGTTAGAATATCTATGGTTTCTGATCTAGGTCTCCATTTTATTTTGAAATCTAATCTATATTAATTCTTGCCATGATGAACTTTTCCTGAGCAACGATGAGAAAAAATGTATTTGATTTATTTCCTTTGATATTGCATGCTGTTTTTACTTGTAAATTTAGTTAACTTGATACGCCTTCTCTCTTATTTAAGGAAATGGTAAAGGTTCTTGCAAGGATGATGATTTATCTTCAGATTTCAAGGGAGAAGATGAAGAATGGTCAAACATATACAAATCATATGACAGGTTTATTGATGGTTCTCCATATTTTAAGAAATATTATCAAAATTGCTCATGCATCACTATTAGCTGAGATTATATGTTTTTTCCCAATAATTTTTTTATTCAAAACCATTCTGACCTCTGATAGTGGTGCCAGTGGGGTTGATAGGACAAAAGACTAGAAGAAACGCGTAAAAAAGCTTAATGATGATTATAATCTGTTTTTGGAGTGAGTTATATGCTATTTTTAAGCATAAAAAAATTAATCCATTGAGCTTACTTGCATTTCTATACTATACAAAGTCAATTTAGAAGCAACATTTAATTTTTATTTTTCATGCTAAGAGCACTTGATGATTTCCAAGCCTTTTTATTTCCATGGGTGGTTTCTCCTTAGAAATGTTTGGCTTAGTCATATGGATTTGGATTGATGATAAGGTTTGGTTTTTCTGGCTGTAGAATAGGCTAGGTGGAGTTTCTGCTTTAATTACTTTTTTTCTTAGGGTTGATGGCAGGAACTATTTTATACCATCAAAGATTTCCTTTATCTAATTACGTAATGTGGGCAGTGGCGAAGCTAGAAATTTTTTTTCTGTGGGGCTCGAAAATTCGATTTTAAAAATTTCCTTAGTCTTTTAACAACTAAATTGGTTTCAACACAAACTTTTTTGCACTATGTATTGTCATGCTCATTTCCGTATCATAAATACAAAAGCTTGTTTGGACTGAAGTTATTTATTTCTCATGGATGTGGAAAGAGAGATGAGGAGTAAATTAAAAGAAAAAGTTTGAGGCAATAAAATTTAAAATAGTTAAGACTTATCTGAAGAGCTTAATGGGAAGAAAATTTATGAAGGTACGGGTATCTCCATTGCATCACGCGGTGGGTTGCAATTTCAGAGTGGGAACTTAATTTGATCTTTTTGCTTAAATAGTATAGGACAAATCGGCAAATGAAGTTGCTACAGGAATCTGTAATTCTAACTCTTTCATTCATAAACGTGAGTTTGAGATGAGAAGAATTTGTGATTTCGTTTCTATATACGGTACTACTGCTACCTGTGATATGGTTTGTGTTGGAAATGCTGATATATTTTTTAAATTGCAGAATATCAACGTTCAGAAATAATTCGGTAGACAAATGGCATAGAAAGACACAGGTCACGACTGGTGCAGCTGCTTTCAGAGGCAAATTGAATGCCTTTAATCAGGTGGGCTTTGAGTGCCTGAATACAAGGAAATGTAGAGCATTTCCTTTTTAATTAATTTGTTTTGGTTTTACTTCTTTTTGTTGTTACTTTCGGTGTAGAATGTTAGTGACCAAATCAACAGCTACATGGGAGATCCTAATCGAATGATTAAGAGGATGCAATTAAGGGGTTCTTCAGTTGGTGTTTTTGGGAAAGTAAGAATATAATATTATCAATATTTGTGTTAGGAATTTTTTTTTATGTACAAGTCTTTTGATTGCTATATTTTGACTCCGCAGGTGCCTGCGGTGCTTGAAAAAACAACAGAAGAGGTTTTTCACGAATCCTTGTTTATGTGATGCACAAGTTATCTCAAATTTAAAATAAGTACTCGGCAATGTCACTTACCTTTATTGTTATTTTTTCATTAATAAAGAAACAGTGAGTTAGCACTTAAATTTACCTATAATATATGGTTTTGAAATGATGTTATTAGTAAGTCATTGTAGGTCGTTTACTTAAGTTGCTTGTTAAAACTTGATTCCTTTCTCTTTGGTCGAGGGGCATTAATTAGCACCTCTAGATTATCGTAGTGATATTGCAAACGTTTGAAGAAAATTATATTTTACTTGATTACATGAAGTTATCAACACCATTATCATTGCAAATGTTTGAAGAAAATAATATTTTACTTGATTACACGATGTTATCAAGACCATTATCATCATAAGTTATCTTACCTTACTATTTTATGATAGGCTTCTTGAGTACTTATCCACCATTCATTCCAATTTGGATCGATATTTATTGTTAATTACAAGCTTTTCAAGCTTGTTTTTTTGTTTCAGTGCCCAGCCTTCAGTTTTAGGAGTTTGGGCTTTAGGTTTCATTTATTATTATGAAAGTTTTCTAAATTTCTAATATTTTAAAATCCAAGAGTAAGTAAGCCTAATATATATAAATAGAGAAAGCAAATCATAAAGTTTCAACAGAAGTGCTTTAGGCAATTTGAGAAAAGAAAGGAGTTAATAATGCTTATATTCAAGTCTGTAAGGATATATATATGCATGAGCTATTACTTGTGTATAAACACAAGGTGGTTTGACCAAGTATTTTTTTGTTTCAGTTGGACAACATCAAGGATCAACTTTTAAGCCCATATCTTTTTTCTTTTGTCATGGATGTTTTTACTAAACCTTTGCAAGAGGATATGCTTTGGTGTATGCTTTTTGCTGATGATGTTCTTCTATTGATAACACTAGAGAGAGATTGAAGGAATACTTTAATTATGGAGGTCAACCTTAGAGTCTAAAGATTTTCTTTTGAGTTGATTTAAAACCGAATACATGGAGTGTAATTTAGTAGTAATAGATCTAGCGGAAGAATTGTGACTTTGGGCGATCAAGTCATTAAAAAGAGAATACACATTTTAGATTCCTTGGGTCTATTGTTCAAAGTGATGGTGAAATAGATGGAGATGTTATTAGTAGAATTCAAGTTGGATGGTTGATGTGGAGGAATGTATTGGGTCTATTGTCTGATAAAATAATACATCTCAAACTCAGGGGAAAATTTGATAAGGTGGTGGTGAGACCTGCAATGCTTTATGGTGCAAAATGTTGGCCATTAAAAAAACTATAAAATTAAGTAAAGTGTAAGAGAGATGAGAACACTACTGTTGTCAGGTCCCAAGCCTTGGATGAGAAAAATGAAGGGTTGTATTAGGTAGTTGACTGCCAGTATAAAATTTATCGAATAATCATGATATGAATATTTAAATACATTGTGTTAATGCTATGGCGTTTTCTGGAAGCGACGTGCTTTATGGTTTGAATATAGTCAGAAGTGTGCAATGGTTTTTGCACCGATGCCTGGGTACAATGTTAAATAAACAAGAATTATAACATCATAGGCAAATGTGGGCAAAGAACTTCATCCATGAAACTAGAATTAAAATGAGAATTTGGAATATAGGTTTTTTAACAAGCAAATTAATGAAATTAATATATATTATGATTCATAAGAAATAAATATTTTATGTATTTAGAAAATTAAATGTGTTAGAGAGAAGGCTAAGGAAATTGATAGTTTATGATTTAAACTATAATATTTAGGTAGGAGTCGTACTAGAAATGATGTAGGTATGATTATGGATAAGAGGTTGAAGGATAATATTGTTGAAATTAATAGAATTGAAGATAAATTTATAGCTTTAAATATTTTTGTTGATGCTAACATTATTAATATTGTAAGTGCTTATACTCCTCAAGTAAGTTTGGATATGTGTTTAAAATTAAAATTTTTGAATAACGTAAAAATTAATTAATACAAAAGATAAATTTTGAAGAATTTTTTTTTATTGTAGGAGATTTAAATAGACATGTTGGTAGAGAGATAGAAGATTTTAAAAGCATTCATGGGTGGCTATGAATTTGGAGCGACTATTGAAGGTGGTAGGATCATATTAGATTTTTCTCTAGCTTATAATTTTGTGTTAATGCTAGGGTGATCCATGGAAGCGACACGTTGTATAACCTGAATATAGTGAGAAGTGTGCAAGGGCCGTTGCATCTGCGCTCGGATGCAGTGTTTAATAGGCAAGGGTTCTTACATCATGGACGAATTTGGGCAATATGTTAGGATAATGGAATGTAGGTTCCCTACATGCAAATTAATGAAATTAATTGATATTATGATTTATAAGAATAGAAATATTTTATGCATTCAAGAAACTAAATGGGTGAGCGAGAATGCTAAGGAGATTGATAGTTTAATGTTTAAATTTTGGTATTCTGGTAGGAGTCATACTAGAAATGGTGTAGGTGTGATTATAGATAAGTGTTTGAAATATATTATTATAAAAATTGATAGAGTTGAAGATAAAATTATAACTTTGAAGATTATTGTTGATGATAAGATATTTAATATTATAAGTATTTATGCTCCTCAAGTAGGTTTAAATATGTGTTCAAAATTAAAATTTTAGAATGACTTAAAATAATTAATACAAAAGATACATTTTGAAGAAAGAGTTTTTATTGGGGGAGATTTAAATGGACATGTTAATAGAGAGGTAGAAGATCTTAAAAGAATTCATGGTGGTTATGAGTTTGAATAGACTAATGAAGGTGGTAAGACTATATTAGATTTTACTCTAGCTTATAATTTTGTTATTGCTAATGTCTTATTTAAGAAAATGGATGAACATCTCATTACTTATAAGAATAGATATAATAAAACTCAGATTAATTATTTTTTTATAAGAAAAATATATCTTTTATATTGCTGATATTGTAAAGTTATTCCGAGTGGAAGTCTATGCACCAGTACAACTTATTAATTTTGTACTTTAAGATGAAGGGTCAGAGTATGAAAAAATATAGTATATCATTGTTTTAGGATTAGATTGTGACATTTAAAGAACTCTAACAAATATATCTTTGAGAAAAGATTCACGATCATAAGATTTTGTCGGTGTATGAAGAATCTAATGTTATGTGGGAAATAGTAGCTTATAATGTTAAAAATGTTGCAAAGGATTTGCTTTGAGTAAAAATAGTTGATGGTGGAATCAAAATGTATAATAAAAGATAAAAATAAGAAATGTTATAAAAATTGATTTAGATGTGAAAATTCTGAAAATTAATAAATATATAAAGTTGTTCGTTATGAGTCTAAGAAAGCATTCAGCGATGTAAAAACTTTAACTTTTAATTATTTATATAATAAATTAGATGCTAAAAAGGGTGAAAGATATATGTATACGTTAGCCAAACAAAGAGATAGTAGTAAGGATTTAGTTCAAGTGAAGTGCATTAAGGATGAAGATAAAAAAGATGATATTCAACAAAGGTAGATGAGATATTTTGCTAAGCTTTTCAATGAAGATTGTGAAAATATGATTGATTTTAGTGACCTTAACACTTTAATTAAAAATAAATTATATTACTAAAATTGAAATTAGAGAGGTTTTAAAGAAAATGAAGTGTGGGAAAACTATTGGATATGTGATATTCCAATAGAGGCGTGGAAATGCTTAGGAGATGAAAAAAATTTTTGGCTTACTAAACTTTTTAATATTTTTTTGAAGACTAAAAGGATGTCAGATGTGTGGAGAATAAGTGTTGATTCTTATCTTTAATAATAAATGTGATGCACAAGATTGTGCAAATTATAGAGAAATTAAGTTGATGTATCATACTTTAAAACTATGGGAGAGAGTTATGGAGCATAGGTTTCGACGTGATACTAATGTTTCTCAAAATCAATTTGGATTTATGCCAGGTAGGTCTACTATGAAAGAAATTCATTTATTGAGACATTTGATGGAGAAGTATAGAGAGAAAAAGGAAGATCTTCATATGATATTTATTGATTTAGAGAAAGCACATGATAAAGTTCCAAGAGAAATGCTATGGAGATTTCTAAAAAAAAAGGATTAATAATGCTTATATTCAAGTTATTAGGGATATATGTGCTGGATGTGTTGTGTTCAAACACAAGGTGGCTTGACCAAGTATTTTCCAATTTTAGTTGGATTACATCAAGGACTAGCCTTAATCCCATATCTTTTTGCTTTAGTCATGGATGTTCTTACTAGAGATTTGCAAGAGGATATTCTCTAGTGTATGCGTTTTGCTAACGATATTCTTCTTGTTGATAAGACTAGAGAGAAAGTTGAAGGTATTCTTGAATTATGGAGGTCAACCTTAGAGTCTAATGGCTTTAATTTGAGTAGATCTAAAACTGAATATATGGAGTGTAATTTTAATAATAATAGATCTAGTAGGGGGATTGTGATTTTGGGCGATCAAGTCATTAATAAGAGTACACATTTTATATTTCTTGGGTCTATTGTTTTGAGTGATAGTGAAATAGATGAGGATATTATTAGTAGAATTCAAGTTGGTTGGTTGAAGTGGAGGAGTGCATCGGGCTTGTTGTGTGATAGAAAAGTACTACTCAAACTTAAGGAAAAATTCTATAAGATGGTAGTTAGACCTGCCATGCTTTATGGCGCAGAATGTTGGCCATTAAAAGAGAAGCATAATATTAAGTGTTGCATAGATGAGGATGCTCAGGTGGATGAGTGGCTTTACTCTTAGAGATAGGATTCGAAATGAGCATATATGTAAAAAGGTTAGAGTAGCTCCAGTGGCAGATAAGATTAGAGAGAGTCGCCTTAGATGGTTTGGTCACATAAAACGCAGCCTTCCGAAGACCCGGTTAGGAGAGTAGATATATTAAATTTGGCCTGTGTTAAGAAAGGTAGAGATAGACCTAAAAAGTCTTGGTTAGAAAATATAAGAAATGATATTTTTATTAGATCTAAATGAGAATTTGACTCTTAACCGGACACAACCGACCCCATATAGTGGGATAAAGGCTGGTTGTTGTTGTTGTTGTGTGTGTATTGAGATTATTTGGATAAATATTTTGTCAATATCAAGACTCATCTGTTACACATGATTTGACGTTGATATCCACTTAAATCAAAGAAATTTTGGTCAAAAATGATTTTGTTTGGCGATGACTGATTTCAGCCCAAAGATTAGTTTGGTTTCTTCTACTTGATCGCAAGCCGACAATCAGTGTTTGCGAGGAACCTTGGAAGTTTACCTAAGTTCTTACAGCAACCCGGGTAGCTTTATAGTGTTCAACCCAAGTAAACTGCCTGGGTTTGTTATGAATCCTTTCAGCTTGTAAGGTTCAACTTAAGTAGCCTGTCGGGATCTTATATGAACTATTAAATTTTCCATGATTAAGTTAGAGCTTATTTATTAACTTTCAAAAAATGTTTTAAAAAATGATGATTTCGTTAAAAATTAGTCATATTTTTGGACAAATTTTGATCATCTTTAAAATCTATGTTGATTTGTAGAACAGTCTGAGCAAATAGTGGAATGGACTAGATTCACCATATTTATGCCGTTTATGGATGCTTTACTTTCTTATCACCCTGCTACTACAACTGCATTCATCACTCAAATTCATATATTCAAAATGATGCATCATTTTATCTGTTTTTTATTTTATTATTATTATTATTTTGTTACAAACAGGATGGGAATTTTGATGGAGATCCAGAACTTCTTGATGACTCTGAATTTTATCAACAACTACTAAAAGAATTCTTTGAATCATGTGACCCGACATCTTCTGGTTAGTTTATATTACTTGGAGAAGATCATTATGAGCCATTATATCAAATATCTTAACAACCTTGAATTGGAGGTTAAGTACTTGAAACAAATTGACCATTAAGCTTAGGTTACTGGTACTTAGATGCTTTGCTTCTGTTATTTTGCAGAGTCTGCTTTTTATGCCTTGAAAAAACTACAGCCAAAGAAGCGAAAAATCGTCGATCGTCGAGCTTCTAAGAGTCGGAAAATTAGGTAATATTCTATTTTCCTTTAGATATGCTTTTATTTTTTTGCTTCCAGCTGCTTACTTTCACATTTAATTATTAGGTACAATGTCCATGAAAAGATAGTGAATTTCATGGCTCCAGTGCCAATGAACCTCCCTCCTATGGCCCCAAAGTTATTTGAGAACTTATTTGGCTTTGGCAATCCAAAATCTGCTGTGGCATGAGTAACTACAGCAGGTTAGTTAGGCAAATGATGCAGAGATTCATGAAATTCTATTAGGAGTAAAATTTTACCTACTTGTAAATTATATATATATTTTTTATGTCTTAAAATTTGTTTAGGTTGGTAGTTGATGGGTTTTTAGTCACAGTTTCTTTCATGATTGTTAAAGCATATGAGTGTTTGACTCAATATAACATTAAATAGTTGAAAATTGTATTGAAATTTTAATATTAGTAATTGACTTTTAGTTTTATGCAATTTTTTTACAATTTTATTGGACTTGATTTCACCTAATTTTGGGCATTGTAAACCTAAGGGTCTGTTTGGTAGAAGGATTTAGGCTGGATTTGAGGTGGATTTGAGCGAAATCCAGCCAAATGGCCTAAAATGCAAAACCAAATCTCATGGCAAATGAAAGCTGTCGTAGATGAAAAATTCTGCATTTTCGTGTTGAATCTCGGATTTTTGAAATCATATTTTTTGTCGGATTTATGAAATCCATTGGCTTGAGAGGAAGAGTCCGCTTGTTAAATCCGTTCTATAGCAAAGCAATCACACTTAGGGGCTGTTTGGTTGCCTGAATTAGGAGTGTAAAGTAAAATAATTACCTGTATTTATTATATTTGGTTGTTTGGATAATTTTGAGCGGAGCAAAAAGAAACCACCGGATGTATTAGGAGTGTATTAGGAAGGCTATTTTGCGTGAATTAGAAACCCGCTCAATACGAGCGGGTTACAAACTCATCGGAAGGAAGGAAAGCTTCATCGTGCTGTTCGGTTTCATTGCACGATAGGCTTCTTCGGCTCCTTCGTTTTTGTTCGACTTCTGCACGGCTGCCGCAGCGTTCTTCCTCATCCTCACTTACTACACCGTCCTCGTTAGCCGCCGGCGACGAACTCCCGGCTTTACGGTTCCGAGGCAGATTACCGCGTGTGGGCGCATTCGCACCGTCGGACTCGATGAATCTACCATCATCGTATCTCCATTCCCACGAAGCCGTACATCACCTGCGGCAGCGGCGGCGGCTGCAATGCCGACTGCTCCGTGTGTCTTGGCGAGTTTCGTGACGGCAATTGCCCCCCTTTCTCCCATCCCATCAGTCCTCCATGCCGACGATTTGTTCTTCTTGTTTCCAAGCTTCAGCTGCTTCGTACTGCTATAGTAAGGTCTTCTTCTTCCCCAGTTTTCTGGAACCATTTATCAAGGCTCAATGATATGACCTTCATCATTTGAAGCAGAGCATTTCTTCTCTTACGGATCAATGGTTTTTTTTTTTTTTTTTTTTCTTAAGTTTTTCAATGGTTTGGAAGGCAGGGGAAAGGTTCTTCTTTTTATTTGATGGAAATAAGCTTGTTTCATGTAAAGCATAGTAAAATTTGTATAGAGGAAGTGGAGAGGAGCTCTGATTTTTAACCTTATTTTAAGTTTTCAAGTGCTCTGCAGTTCTTCGGTTGTTATGTATTAAATTCTTACAGCTTTTCTTTATAATCTATCAGAGGATTCAGTGCTGTTTAAAGTCTCAGGGGAAATTGAATGGGAAAAAAAAAATATGAAGAAAGATTTTGTTTCTACTATCAATTTCTTGAAAGTGCCTCTAAAGCCTTTACTTTGCGAGTGTATACATAAGTCAATGAAATTTATTTCCATCCATTACTCACCATTATAGCTTGTCTCCACTCCAGCAAACAATCTTAAAATATGTTGAATTTTAGCATGGAGCAGAGGATGGTAGCTCAAACGAAGACCTGGAGGATTTCGGCAACCACAGTGAGCAAGGATTGCTCGGCTAGTTGCAGGTGCAGGAGACTCCTGCGTCTGAGGCTTCTTGAGAAGTTGTTGTTGGGGATTTTGACTGGTGAGAAAAGGTAAGAGGCCTCAATCAGCTGCTGTGGATGGAGAGCACTATGAGGGAGTAGCGGAAGGAGAAAGTGACGGGCTTTGAGCAGATCTGGATGGAGATTGAAGGGATTTACAACTTGGAGACAGGCTTCGGCTTGTGGGTTTGGGATCGTGAAGCAAGAAAGGTGGGGTTGGAAGTTAGCTTGACTTGGAGTGGGGTCTATAGATGGATGGGTAGGAGAAGAGATTGAGGGAAACGAACTCTGAAAAGCTTAGGGTGGAAGAAGTTTTGTTTAGGAACCACAAAATTACTTTGATTTCTTCCTTGATATCAAAGGAAAAATATAACGTGCTCAACAGTTTATAATTATTGAGAGAACATCTGAATTTTTCTTTGCATATAAGATTTGTTATCTTATAAAAATACACGAAAGAGTGAGAGAAATAAAAATATTATATCATATAATTTCAAAAAAAATTATAACTGCTTTTATAAATACACTAGTTATAATGACAAAAAAATATTACAAATACACTGCTTTTACTTTACTTTGAATATATCTAACCAAACAAAAGAAACAGTTCTCTTGTGTTTACTTTGCACACAACCAAACAACTTCAAAGTATTTAGAATGCACTACATTTACTTTACACTGCATTTACTTTACACTGCGTTTACTTTGCAGGCAACCAAACAGCCACTTAATGCAATAGGATTTATCATGAATATTACCAAACAATTTTCAGGATTGTCTTAGGATTTTCGAAATCCGGATTTAAAGGATTTACGAAATTCTATTTAAATCAAATTCTGGGTGCGACCGAACAACCCCTAAGGGCCTTATCTTTTGAGCAAGGAATATTTTATTAAGGTTAAACTAATCAATAAAGGTGATATTCTTTTGATTGTTAATAAATTAGGATTGTTTTCATGATATCATGCTTGATATCTTTAACAGTTTTTTTTAGAATGATAATTCTAAAAATAGAAGTTTTTTAAACTAGTAACTATAGCTGCTCAGTAGTCATTAGTGTCATAGTATCTCTATTTAATAGATTAATGGTTTTCCTTTAATAATTGGTTAGCAATATTAGTAACTAGTTTATTAACTTATTTTTTAAAGAATGCCCAAGTAGAAATTCCTAATATTATATCTAAGAACTATGATTAACTATAATACAACAAAACAAACGATTAATAGGCATTGATGAAGCATAATTAGTAGCTTGTTAAACACATTTAATTCCTAATTAAGCATAGTTTGTAAGTATAATTTATGTTTAGCAGTTGTAGACATGATTAAGTGCAAGGTCTAGTGAGCTTTAATTTAAATTTAAGGTCATTAAACCCAAGATTAGAACCATTAAAATTGATAACTCAGTAAAACTCTTACCATATTTGCAGTGATGAGGTAAAGCTCAAACAAAATTTCAATTATGTAACCATTTATTTTTTATAATGTTTGATATAAATTGGGGAACACTCAAGTGCTACATTTCATCTTTAAGGAAACACAAGAAATTAGGGAAACAATTGTGCATTTTTTTTAATGCTTATAAACTTTTCAAAATTCAAATCAAATATTTGATTAATTGATCCCTGATTCAAAACTTAAAAAAAATCAATAATTATTTTGAAGATATTTTAATCAAATAGTGAAGATATTTTTTATCAAATAGTGAAGATAATGTTTTTGATATAAAATATTAAAAAAATTACATTCAAATAATCTTGAGGACAAAATAAATTTTGATGGTATTTTATATAAAATGTGAAGATTAATGATTGTAATATAAAAAACATTAAGATATATATATATATATATATATATATATATATATATATATATATATATATATATATATATATATATATATATATATATATATATATTCAGAAACATATTTATAATGTCATGCCATGATTTTAAAAGACATAATATCTTGATATGATTTAAAAGGCATCGTAATTTGGTTTGAAGTTAAATGTGTGTAAAATATTTCAAATCTAAAAATTTAATAAATATTTATGTTTAGTTTTAAGCAAGAGAAATATAGAGTTAAATTTTAGTGTATATGAAATTCATCTTCCAATTCAAATTTGATATATTTGAAATCCATTATATTTAATCGATTTTTAAATACATTGAACATTCTCTAACATTGATGACACTGTTACCACAACTCATCATCAGTTGCTGCGGTGTATCAGTTGCTGCCCTACACCGACTGCCTCAACTGACATCGCCTGCCACCGCCCACCACCGACTGCCACCTATTGCTTGCAGCAAACCATAGTTACCACTCCGTGCCGTTGGTCATCACTATTGCCACAACTTGTTGCCATCGCCACTCATCTTTGGCTGTCGCCACATCCCAGTGCCACTGCTGCACACCAATCTCTGGCTACCACCATGGTTGGGTTATGCATTGCATTTATTTTACATTAAGCTAAACAAAACAAAGTAATTACATGTAGTTATTTTGCACTCATTCAAACACCACCAAATATTTCAAAAAACACTGCATTCTTTTTATATTGTATTCTATTTTATTTTGCATACTTTTTTTATCCAATCAAATGACCTCTATATGAAATGTTTTTTTATACATGTAATGAAGAGCTCCTGATGCCACAACAACAATAATAATAACATCAAGCTTTTATCCCCTATGGGATCTGCTACATGAAGAGCCCCTGAAACAAATATTGGATAAAAAACTTAATTGAATGGCATGCTTCTGCATGCAAACAAGTGTCATTTAATTAGGAGCAGTTTATGGGAATTAATACAAGTAGTTCCTAACGCAAATATTTACCAACAATACAAGCAAAAGATTTCTCAAGAAAAATATGAATACAAAATCTTTGACAAGGCCCTCTGATGGGTGAAATTATTTTGGCCGGACAAGGGACCGTAATGCGCCACGTCACCCATTTGTTGTGTACCGCGGATGTGTACCGGATGATGTGGCACATTCTGATTCGACTCCGAACGGTCTGGTGTCCGCACAAAATAATTTTAATGGACTACAGATTAAAAAGGATCAATTCCCAAGTTTTCTATCATACAGAAGAGTACAACCAAATGTAAAAGGTGATATGAAAATGTTGAAGAAGGTATTATTCACTGCATTGTAATGGCACTAAAGCCTTCTGGATGTAAGTAATTGATTAAGATCCTCATAATATTTACAGGATAAAATGCAGTAGACATACTTGATTGTGATTATGCGACTTTGCTACTCATCAGATGCTGGAGCCCTACGGTAAATTATAGTTTGTTCAGAGCCCGTTGGATCAGCATTGTATTGTCCATAAACAGCATAAATAACAATTGAGATGATACTTAGAACAACGAATCTGATCCATGCTTCTTCATGCAGCTGCAGTCACAAATGATATTGCTTCTTATTAGACAAATCAAATATAAGATCTGTGCATTAAAAGAGCCAGAAAATCCTAACACCCATTATGATTATAACTTGCATTGTTCAGGAAAAAACTGAAGAGCCAAATCGAACCAATCTTCTCTGGATTGTTTAGGGTTTAAATGTTTAAGGATCGGTTCAGTTATTGATTATAATTTTGACCTTCTTTAATTTTTAAGAAATTTAAATACATACCACTTTATAACATTCTATTTATATATCTAATATCCAAAACTTTAATATTAGATGCATATCGTCCTATATTATTTTAAAATCAAATATACCACTTATATTTCTTTCCTACCACTCATATATTTAATTTCTACCACTTATATTTGATATGAAAATGAACTATAGGTAGTTTGTATGTAATATTAAAATTTCAGATGTTAAATATGTAAATAGAATAGTATAAGATGGTATGTATGTAAATCTCCCTTGATTTTTTTGCTATTGATAAGCTAGCTGTGGAAACTTCAAACAAAATTAAATAGTTATAATAAATCGGGGATGTAAAAATTAACTAACGGAGGGAAGCTAATTATGGATGCTAACCTGTGCAAATAAGAAGATGTTGACAAAGATGCTGACAATTGGGAGGAGAGGCACTCCAGGACAAGCAAAACCAGGTGGGTTCTCATAAATCTGACAATTGGAAGAGCAAATAAGAAATTAAAATCAACCAACAGTCTTGCATGTACATGATTTCAAATTTCAGTAAACATGGTATTACAAAATTAACAAAAAATAAAAAAAAAAAAACGTTTTAAAAACTACATCTGAAACAAGTCACTGCACTTCCATCAGACTTTCCCAACAGAACGATGAAAAAACAATTTAAGACATTCCATTGATTCACGAAATGGCCTGTCGGTCGATCCACAAATGAATCATTCTTATGGTCTCTCTCCGCCCCACGCCCCGAAACTGACCCACGGCACAACGCCCATTCACTTCGCATGCGGGAGGGCAACGAAGTTCAGTTCAAGAGACTGCAACGGAGTGGAGCCGTCGCAACACGAAGTTCCTGACCATTCACAATTTTCATAATCTTGCCAAACTTTAGCAGAAATAAGAATAGAGGAGATTTTAATTATGTTTGGATCTAACCTTATTCCTTAGGGTAACAGATTCCCCTATGTATATGTCAAGTAAGAAAAAACATCATAATGATGAAATTCATGCAGAAATTGCTGCAGAGATAGGTTCATAAGGAAAAAAGAAAAGTGTAAAGCTACTTAATTTAAAGGTTAATCAAAGGAATATTACAAGATTTTTTTCACTAAACTATAAGCAAGCTTGTAGAATAGGCAAATCAACAAATCTAGGTCAATATTTAAAAAAGGCATACTCAATGCATCACTATTGAAAAGCGAAAATGTCAACTACCAGAATTAAAAAAATCTTTTAAGAAAATGTTGACTAAATCAAATAAAAGCCACAAACTAATCAACCCATGACATTAGAAGATTTCCAATTTTACCAGATTCTAAGACCAAATGAAGATTATTGCAGAACTCACCCTCGGATTAGATCCGTCATGTTAGAAATCATATATTTGGAATTACAAAACTAAGGGTTTCGCCTTAAAAGGTGTTACACTCACATGAAATCGAAATTAGGATTCTCTTAAAATTGGGATCGCAAAATTCTCGAGATGTGTATAATTTTTTTGTGGGACGCCACCTTTGATTAAGGTTTCTCAAACCAAGATCGGAGTCTTCCATGATATATAGTTTAGAATTTCATCTTGAAACTCTCTTTTGTACCTCACTAGCATACTCTTTCAGCAGCTAGGATTTCAATGGAGAATCGGAGATTTTCAGTGAGGCAGTATGAAGAAAGCTTGATGAGATTAATATTGTGTGTGAGGATAATTGTATGGCTTCTTTATTGTTTGTTTGTGGGAGCACTTAGAAATTAGGAAAGGATTGATAAGTACTATTATTTAATATACTATGTTTGAGGTGTCTGCTTTTTCTAGTGGATCGAATTTTCACACTTTTCCAGTAAGAGTAGTCTTGATTTAAGCTGAATTACATAAAACTTGGTAGTTTCTCTCTTTTTATTTATGCTGTTACAAATAGTTCTGAAAAGGTTGGAGTAGCTCCAGTGGCAAACTAGATTAGAGAGAATTGTCTCAGCCTTCCGATGACCGAGTTAGGAGAGTAGATGTATTAGATTTGGCCTATGTTAAAAAAGGTAGATGTAGACCTAAAAATACTTGGTTAGAAAGTATTAAAAATGATTTTTTTATTAGATTTAAATTAGAATTTAATTCTAAATAAGACGGAATAAAAAAGATTCATGTAGCCGATCCCACATTGTGAGATAAATGCTTGATGTTTTTGTTGTTGTACATAGTTCTCGATTATAATAATGCTTCCAATTTGAGTTATTTAGTTCCCTCATCACAACAAATCTATTTTTATTCATTTATGATTTTAAAAACACTATTGTTGTCAGGTCTCAAGCATATGATGAGAAAAGTGGAAGGTTGTGTTAGGTAGTCGATAACAGACATAAAACTTGTTAGATAATCATGATATGAAACTTTTAATTCATTGTATTAATACTAGGGCATTCCTTAGAAGATTAATGTTGTATAGCCTGGATACAACGAGAAGTGTACAAGAGTTCCCACATCATGGATAAATGGGGGCAAAGAAGCAAAGTCAATGAAGCAAAAATTAAGATAAAACTTGAAAATATAGGTTTTATTACCTCCTTTACCGGCAAATTAATGAAATTAATATATACTTTGATTCATAGGAAGATATTCTATGCATTCAGGAAACTAAATGGGTTGAAGAAAAGGCTAAGGAGATTGATAGTTTAGGATTTAAACTATAATATTCGGGTAGAAGTCATACTAAAAATGATGTAGGTGTTATTATAAATAAGAGTTTGAAATATAATATTATAGAATTAATAGAATTGAAGCAAAAATTATAGCTTTAAATAATGTTATTGATGCTAAAATTATTTGTATTATAAGCATTAATGCTCCTCAAATAGGTTTAGATATATTTTCAAAATTAAAAATTTGGAATAACTTAAAAAAATTAATGTAAAAGATACCTCTTGATGAAAGAGTTTTATTGGAGAATATTTAATTGTACATGTTGGTAGTGTGATAAAATTTTTTAAAAGCATTCATGGTGACTATTGGATTTGGAGTGACTAATGAAGTTGGTAAGATCATATTAGATTTTGTAATTGTTAATATCTTATTTGAAAAAAGAAAGGAGTATCTCATCACTTATAAGAATATATAGAACAAAACTCTGATTGATTATTTTTTTATAAGAAAAGTAGATAGTTTAGATTGCAAGTATTGCAAAGTTATTCTGATTGAAAGTTTATGTAAGTAACATCGTTTATTAGTTTTAGACTTTAAGATGAAGCGGCATAATATGGAAACTAAAATAAAATATTGTCTAAGGATTATATAGGAGTAGTTAAAGAACATTAACAAAAATATTTAAGAATAAGATTTAAGATTTTGACTGAGCGTGAGAAAATTAATGTTATGTGGGAAAAAATAACAAGTGATATTAAGATTATTGCAAAGGATGTGCTTGAAGTATTAAAAGAAAAAAAAAACTCATAATAATAAAAATTATTGGTGATAGAATCAAAATGTGCAAGAAAATATCAAAATAAGAAATTTTGTTATAAAAATTGATTTAAATGCAAAAACCCAAAAATTTGGGAAAGATATAAAGTAGCTCGTAAGAAGTCTAAGAAAATAATATGCGATGCAAAGAATTTAAGTTTTAATAATTTATATAATAGATTAAATATAAATGAGGGTGAAAGATGTATGTATAATTTAAGCTAATAGGATAAGTAGGAAGTTAGTTCAAGTGAAGTGTATTAAGAATGAAGATAAAAAAGTGCTCTTATTTGGATAGGATATTCAACAAAGGTGAATGAAATATTTTGATAAGCTTTTTAATTGAGATTTTGAGAATACAATTAACTTTAGTAATCTTATCACCCCAAAGGAAAATAGAAATGTTTGCTTCATAATAGTAAAATAAAAGTTAGAAATACTTTACAAAAAATTAAGTGTGAAAAAACTGTTGAACCTGATGACATTCCGATAGAGGCGTGGAAATGCTTAGGAGAAGAAGAAATTTCATGGCTTGCGAAAATTTTCAATATTATTTTGAAGACTCAATGATGTTAGATGAGTGGAGGAGCGCATTGATTTCTATTTTTAAGAATAAAGGTGATGCACAAGAGTATGTGAATTATAGAGGAATTAAGTTAATGTGTCATACATTAAACTACTGGAGAGAGTTATTGAGCATAGGTTATGACGTGACACTAATGTTTCTCAAAATCAATTTGGATTCATGACAGGGCGGTCTACTATGGAGGCTATCCATTTATTGGGAGATTTGATGGAGAAGTATAGAGAGAATAAGGAGGATCTACATGTGATATTTATTGATTAAGAGGAAGCATATGATAAAGTTTCAAGAGAAGTGCTTTGGAGAGTTCTAGAAAATAAAGAAATTAATAATGCTTATATTCAAGCCATTAAAGATATGTATGCAGGAGCTGTTGTGTTCAAACAAAAGATGGTTTGATGAAGTATTTTCCTATTTCTATTGGATTACATCAAGGATAACCTTTAAGTCCATATCTTTTTGCTTTAATCATGGATGTTCATACTATACCATTTACAAGAGGATGTACCTTAGTGTTTTTTTTTTTTTTTTTTTTGCTGATGAGACTAGAGAGGGAGTAGAAGGAAAACTTGAATTATGGAGGTCAACCTTAGAGTCTAAAGATTTTCGTTTAACCAGATTTAAAACCTAATATATGGAGTATAATTTTAGTAGTAATATATCTAGTGAGGAATACACAAGGTGATTTGACATGATACTATGAATAGAAGATCAATTTCCTCCCTAGTAAATGTTCACACAATACATATACTGGATTGGAACATTCTTCCAAGAAGCGGAATTAGACTTCAATACGACAGCTCACTCACCAAGCCAAATTTTACCACGCTGCTATAACCATGTTGACCTTAATCTTATGACCAAAGGAACACAAGGAAAAGAGAAGAAATACCTGGTATCCCCATCGGACCCATGAAATCATCCGCAAAATCTGGCTCAAATCCCGCTGGAATCCCATAGCTCGGCGCCGAATCCATCGCTTCTCCGCGATTTATGCCCAAACCCCGCTCAAGGAGGTTTGTTCCCGCTGTTAAATACCCGAGTAAACGAAGTAGAGGCTGCTTCCTTCGGCAGACCTCTCCCACGACACTCTCTCCGACTCCACACGACCCCAGCTCCCGATCTCCTTCTCTGTCCCGAAACTCCTCTTCCATTCCCGACCTCCTCAGGCCGCCAACCTCCACCAAAGTCGTGCCCTCTTCTTCCTAAGCCGAGAGAGAGAGAGAGAGAGAAGCTCCCACCTTGCTCCTCCAAAGCCGAACCCGCCTCCTTCTCCACCCGTGACTCCATCTCCCTGTGCCCTAGCCTCCATCCGCTCCACCATCCACGACCGTCCATTCCTGTAGGATCGGAAGTCACGACCATTTGATTGGACGGGAGCTCACCCGCCAAACTATGAAGGTAACTCTCTCCCTTGCGCTTCTTCGGCTTGACCCCGTGAAACCAAAGAAGGGGGAGGGAGGTTTTTATTTATTAATATTATTATTTAATTATAAAATAATTAAGAAAAATATTAATTATATTTAATTTAATTTAATTTAATTATAATTAATTATCCTAATATTAGTTAATTATTATTAACTATATGTAAATATAATTACTTATTTATATTTAATTACTTTAATTATAATTAATTAATAAATAATTATAATCATTTATAATTAATTTAGTTTAATTATGAATGATTATTATTTTTTTAATTAATTAATTATTTATAATTAAATATAATTAGTTAAATTAATTATATATTAAATATTTTTAATCATGATTAAATAATATTGATTATAATCAGTTATAATTAAGTTTAATTATAATTAATATTTTTTTAATTAATTTCTATATATATATAATATGCTTCTCTCCCTCGAACAACGCGCCAACACCTACGACCCCGCGAAGGTATAACCATTTTAAACCCTAAAACTCCGAGAACCCGTTTCAACGCATTCGTTGAGACAAAACGACCACATATACACGCTTTTTTTAGCGTGGTGGGAGGGAGTGCGTCTCGACGCTTGCGACGAAGCGGGTAATCACCTAAATTCCTTCTTCGAAGTTCGTATCGCCTTGGAAACCCTGCCTATGCACGCTTTTCTTAGCGTGGTGGGAAGGGATCCTGGTGCGATGCGCACGACGAAGCAGGTATACCCATAAGTACCCGCTTGCGAGGAAATAACTGCCTTTCTTGCAAAATGCTTTCAAAAAATATACTTTCTTGCAAAATATTTTCAAAAAATACCCATGCATGCTTTTCTTAGCGTGGTGGGGGATCGAAAAATTACACGGCCGCGGTGTCCTCGAAAGAGGACATCTACCATACACGCTTTTCTTAGCGTGATGGGAAAGGCCCAGTTTTCCGTAGTTTTCCCCTAAACGGGGGAGACGCAGGAAGGCTGCCGAAATTTTGGGTGAAATATTGCTACATTTGGATCTCATTTGAACTCAAGAGAACAATTTGGGACTTGGACTTGATTGCACTCGAATGACATGCAAGAACGATGAAGGACTTGTACTTGGACTTTGGACAAGATCTAAATGACTTGATAAAATAATTGAACCCAAATAAAAAATGTGCAAGAATGCTTAAGGTGAACTCAAAACCAAACTTGAACTCAAATCAGGAGAAAAACAGAAGACTTGAGTTGGACTCAAATTGAACTGCACTTGAACTTGAAAAAGAGCAATAACACAAACTCAAATTGGAGCTCAAATACAATGAACTTGGTACAGGAGGACTTAAATGTGAACTTGGACTCAAATTTGAGCTTGATTTATACATCAAGTGAACCGGATTGAACAAAGACATTGAACTTGAGTTTGATGCTTGAATTCAAACAGATGACTTGTGAACAAGGCTTGGACATGGTTGAACTCAAAGGACAAGGATTTGAATATTAACATATTAATACAAACTTGAACAAAAGATTTAAAATCAAAGCTTAATCAAGTGATGTTGTAAGGAATTAGAACTTGATTTAAGCTTGGACTTGAATTGAGCATGCATAAAGAACCATTCCTTGAAATTGGATAATCTTTGAATGATGAACAATGAAATTTAGATGATTCAAAGTGTCCAACCAAGTTGACTTGCAAATGAGAGCAAGTGATCATACAATCTAGCAGGATTTTGCATGAAGTGTATGATGAATACGGTGGTACTTTCATAATCAACATATGTATGCAAACAAACTAGTGGAAATCCACAAGGAATGAAAGTGTAACCAAATGGCAAATGTTCATCATAATGGTTTCATAAAGGATTTGTGTCGCTCATCATAACACACACAAGCGAATGTTACAAGTTGCCAATCAACATGCATGGGGAGATTATTGATGAGTTCGATCCATTCAGCAAGTCAATGTTAATATACAAAATGAATATGCTAAGTCTACCTACGAACAACGATTCTAGTGGTGTCTCATAGATGATGAATCATTTATGAATAATAAAGATTGTCATACACATGGATATGGTAATTCTTCAATAAGAGACATTATAAATGTGATGATTTGCTAACCATCATATGCAACGCAGTAGGTCTACAAGCAAAGAGAGAGGAATGTTAAGGATATAACTTCTTTCCAACCGATGCTTAATATAGTCCATTGGGACTCATGCTTGATATAGTCCATTGGGAAGATAACAACTAATGAGTTGCTATGAATATGAAGGATCACAAGTAAAACATAGAGGAATTTATGACAAATGAAGGCATCTACAAGCTATGTAGCAAGGGGAAGTGGGTACAGAGGGATCCTACAGTCAATACTTATCAAGATACATATGAATGCCTCAGTCTTCTACGATACAAGGTTGATATACAACAAGCGCATTGATCTGCAAGCAATCAAGAATAAAAGATCTGCAACACATACGATCTCTCTACGAAGATAAATGTATGTGTCAAAAGCCACTTTGGGTAGATGCAGAAAGATTTCAATAAATGCAGTATCTTGAAGTCAATGTCAGTCTGTGAAGGAATACATCTACCTGTCCAGTACTCATAACAATGACTGATGCACTACATGAGCCAAACAACTACAACGAATACAAGCATCTACGAACCAAGGCATGAGATTAGTTAGTGCACTATGACCCGCCTACAAAAATCAACAAGTAGTGTACGACAGTCTACCTGTACGAAGCAGCGAACAATTCTATCCATAAGCTGCTACGCCACGCCACCGGATCTGCAACATTCGTACAAGCAGACAGAAGGCGTCTATTCCAAGAATACCCCCTGCACGTGCACTATAAATTGTATACACATAGGTACACTAAAGGGGGAAATATATTCTCAACCCGCATGGGCCCCGGCGAGAGTGTTATTGGTACACACGTGACGTCTAGGGATGTTGCGCGGGTTGACAAGTGAATTCAGGTTCGAAACTGATCCTTCTATACGGGTAAATAGAAGTTGACAGGGTTCGAACCAACAAACAAATATACGGTTGTGGCGACCGTCATATTTGTCCTAATACATTCATATTAGGCCTTCAAGGCCTATAACAATAAGAATTCACTATCAAGGGCATAAAGCATACGAAACCCGATCCTCTGTCGACAGCCAGACAGAGTCGACAAGGTTCAAGCCTTAAATAGAAATGACCCCAAACACCCCGATGATGGCCGTGTTGAATGCAGATCTCAACTGGAGGGGCTCACAAATATTTCTCAAAATTCCACCCAAATGTCCATACCAAGTACTCAAAAATCCCAAAAAAACCCAAAAATATTTAAAAATGAAACTATCCATCTCAATGCTTAAAGCAAAATCTTTCCACCCTCCGCAACAGTTTGCCGAGGCGGACAAATTGAAAATTACTTCAGCTCACAAAGTGCCAAATGCCTAGTCAAAAATATCACTAGGATCCATTCTCAAACAATCTCTTGCTAGTAAGGACGTGGTACGTGTCCTCTAACCGGCAGTTTCGCCGCCAAATGACACTGCAGGTAAACGATTATGACCCGGGGCCCTCTGAACCGAGTGGTTTTGCCGCCAAATGGCACCACAGATAGCGGTTATGGCCAGAGCCAATACGCTCCTTAATGACGTTAAATCCTTGAGATATGAATCAATAGGATATGATCGATAGGGCACAAAGCCCTCTGTTAGCTAAGGTGGATTCAAATTTGTCCCCTTAGACAAACATTCACCGGTCTACAAGGTACCCTTGGACGAAGCAACCCATGGCTGCCGACAAGGATCCTTATGTCAGGTTGGGTCGACTACCTCCTCTGACTAAGTAGACCAGGGTCCATGATGGCCCGGACGACGGAACCATGGGATCTTGATCGGGTCTATCATCCATTCCCCCACCATCCGCTTTAAGTGCAAGATGATAAAATTTCTATTTTAAATATTAAACCTTCCAAAACCATCAAATATCTCAATCTAAATCATCAAATTTTCCCAAATTCCCAAACTTCCAAACATTTCAAATATCTAAACCTATTGCTGCTACTATATGCCAGATAACACGTATCTGATTGACGACTAGCCTTAATCGAAAGTTCTCTCTCGTGATCGGGAGGGGTAATTAACTATAGGGGCTTGCGCCTATAGGAAACCAGAACTCAGATCATAAAGTCCTCACAAAATGAGGGCAAAATCTCTGGGTAGTGTCTTATCTACAAACCCATCTGCCTTCCAAAATTTACCTCGGAACTTATTCGTTAAAACTCCCTCGCCGGATAAAAGAAAAGCGAGTGGAGGCCGGGGCCGAATTTTCGGAGCCCACAAACCAACTTGCTCAATTCATGGTAACATGGGAGAACTGTTTACACATACAAGAGAGTACATGAAAGTAACAATTATCATCTAAAGAAACGAAGATAGCATACTAAGGTAAAGTAGATGTCTTCCCAAGAGCAAAATCATGAAAAAAGGTATGCGTTCCATAACAACCAAATCTAAGGCTTTTCTTGGCATTATTATCTTGTTATGCTTTGCTGAATGGTATTGTGTTATGTTCTGCTATTGAGGAAAGAAATGACAATTTGGCAATCATGATAAAATAGTTGCCGAAATTGTTGTAAAATTTGTAGTTGTTTGATAAAAACTATTGCATGAATATGAGTTATTTGAATGATAAAAAAGGATAATATTATGAATTTCATATAGTTATATCATAATATCCTAATCCTAAGTAGTATGTAATTAGTTAAAATAATTATTTTTTTTAAGTATGTTAAAATTTTAAAATTCATAAGGCACTTTTCAAAAGCAACCTAAACTAATATTCTAAGAAAGGCTCAGTTTTCATACAAAACTTTTTCTCAACTTTGTTGGAAAAAACACCCTAAAACTATTTCTATTATTCTAGGTGGCAAAAACAAGCAACAGAAAACCTTGCCACATGAGTCAAAATAAGTTCTGCTCCAGCAAGTTGTATCACTCATATGTAGATATCAAAGGATGCAATCACCAATCATTTGTTCCCTAGAGAAAACAACCATTGATAGGTTAAAATGTGAAAAAAGTGGAAAAAAAATAACAAATCACCAAATTCTTTGTTGAGTGCTCTCAAGATGATTCCATGTAAGCGCTCTTAGAGCTGAAAGTTAATGACAACCATTGCTTCCATAAAATCACTATTTACACATTCAAGAAAAAAAAAAAGAAAAAACTTAAAGCCGGTCAAACTTAAACCATAAACATAATCAACAATTAACACAGGCAAAGCATATAGAACTCACTTGCCGAACATGCAGAGCTACTCCCGCAAGAATTGCAATCAGTACAGCTATCAGCAATAAGACAATTGAAACATTAAAGCGGTAGAAAAGTCCAGCTGCAAACCCACAGAAACCAACAACCAAAAGACAGGTAACCCCTTCATGCCAAGGTGAAATGTATCTTGAAGAGACTTGGCCTGAAGCCAAATCCTTCCAACGTAGCGTTATGACACAGGCTGAAACAACAGAATAACCAGTCTGCAAAGCAAACATTCAGAAATACAAAATTATGCATTTCCTAACTGCACTAAAGAAGCTTATCATTCAAATGCTTTTAAGAAAGAGTAAAAAACATACCAATGTGCCTACTGAAAGAATGTGTGAGAGCGAGTGAACATTAAAAAGACCTCCCAAAATTCCCGCAACACAGCCAACCCATATCTGAGAATGAATAGGGGTGTGTCGCGTAGGATGTACTATGGCAAAAACTGAGGGAAGCAGACCATCCCGTCCAAGGCCAAGATACAAGCGGGACTGCTCATTTATTGTCAATTCATTATGTGATAGGTTTACCGCACTAAGACTTCGTTTGGAACAGCTTTTCTATGATTCCTAAAGCAACTTTTTAGTAAAAAATTAAAATTTTTTACTAGAAAGCTGCTTTAAGAAGCAGTAAGAAAGCCGTCCCAAATGAAGCCTAAATCAGAAGATATAGTTTTGGAAGAATGCGGGAGAAATCACCTGCACGTATAAACCAACAAGGAGGGTTGTAGTGAGACCTGCAACAGCCCCAATGCTGATTAAAACGGAAACATATTGCATGCCTTTAGCATTGAAAGCTTGAGCTAGAGGAGCATCTTCATCAAGAAATTTATATGGAACCATCCCAGTTAAAACCAAGCAGACGCAAACATACAATAATGCACACAAAAGAAGGCTTCCTATGATACCAATGGGCAAGTCCCTCTGCAGCCAAGAAAAAATGAAAGAGAATGACTACAGCATTCAGAAAAAAACAAGGAATCTTCTGCTGAGGCAGTTTTAGAGAATAACAAAATTCAACTGTAATAGCGCTTACATTCTAGCCTAGCAGAAAAGCATTAAACTTTGCAGTACATTTAAAAGTACCTGAGGTCTCTTAGATTCTTCAGCAGAATTAGCTACTGCATCAAATCCAACATATGCAAAGAAAACTACAGTAGCGCCAGTGACCACGGCTTTAAAGCCACTAGGAGCAAAAGGCGACCAGTTAGATGCATCCACTTCAAAAGCACCAGAAAGAATGACTATTATAACAATGATCACCTACATCAGAAACAGCAAGCTCTACTCTATTAACTTTATTTTGGAGCGATTCCTTGACAAATAACATGTAAAGATTAACAAATGCTAAAAGGAATTTCCATGAAATATGTAAACAAAAGAGACTAAATTATCAATATAAAGGCCTCAAAAGAAGCAAATCAATTGTAACACATTATAGTGAGATCAGGGTGTACAAATGGAAACCAAGCACGCCAATCTAGATGACATTTAAACTTCAATTATACCATTGCAACGATCCATAAACAAAATTCTCAAGCAACCAACCATATGAAGGTAAGGCATAATTTTGGGAAAATGGAAGTTCACCTGAAAATATATAGATATTAACGAAGCCAAATATTAGAGGGATCTAAATCTATTCTAAGCAGATGCTGAAGAGGTACACGTTAATAATTAAGAGTCATTTTAAATTATTTGCTATTTTTCAGCTTTAATGTAATTTTCAGCTTTTAATCGACTTAATGTAATGAGTCATAGGTTCCTTCCATAGAAGGAGACGCTTGACCCAGTTCATCATTGAATGATGAATTAAATATTGAGTTTTCTTCTAAAAGCCCTTTCAGTTTCTGCTTTCCCTCCTTCCTAAAAAATACAAAAAAAAAAAAAAAAAAAAAATGTGCGTGACAAAAAAAAGGAAGAAAAATGAAAAGTGAGACAAAAAAAGGGAAAAATGAAAGGAGAATGTAGTTTGTGCATTTTTGTACATTTTCCGTCGCCTTCGTCGTCATGTCATGCAGGTATAACCCCTTGAACTCAACATCTCCCCAAAGTCCCCTTTCTTTGCGCTTGTAGCGCGACGATCAGCCACCCATACACGTTTTTCTTAGCACGACGGAGCAAAATGTAAGTACCTGTACGTGACTCAGTGTTGGCGGAAAACAACTACGTTTTCAAACACCCCTCAATACCTATGCCCGCCTTTCTTGGCGTGGCAGGATTGAAGACTAATGCCGCAGTGTCACCAGACACTGACCGTGCACGTCTTTCTTGATGTGGCGAGCAGGCTAAGACTCTTGTAGTTTCCCCTAAATGGGGGAGACGCCGGAAGACTGCTAATATTCGGTTTGAAGACGTATAATAACTTGAACAAAAATAGGGGACTTGACTTGGACCATAGGGAACTTGCACATTGAACAACGACGAATTGAACTCAAATGATTTGAACTTAAACTTGAATGAGATAACAATGCCCAAACTCGAATTTGAACATGATGAATAATCAATAGGAACTTGATTTGAATAATAACACAAAATTTCCAATGGAATATTAAGGAATTATAACTTCAATTGGAATGCAAATGTTGATAAGCAAATTCATCACTTAAGTCATCTTCATATGACAACATAAGACTTGTAAAATTCAACATGGCTCATCTATAAGTAGAAATCAAATTACCTATGATAAGTAAATTTTCAAGAGCCACTTGCTTGCAAGCAAACATAAATAGGCGATAATCGATTGAGGAGAACACACGATCTAAATACGAACGATTCATCTCAATTGTGGATGACATGCTGAGGGATGAGACATGAAGGATACACATTGAATATGATGATTCCTTCACACAAACATGGCGTACTGTCTACAAATGAAGGTTAGGAATCTATAACGAATACAAGTACTAACAAGAAGCAATGGAAAATTTATTATGCATACAATGAATCTCCTATCGACAACATGGGCAGAATATTAGAGGATGCAATGAATCTCATGTAGACAAAAATCGAAGGCAAGATGAGTGCAACGTATGCCCTAATTTGTTCATGAACAAAATGTAGAAGATGCACAATGAATGCAACGATATCCTGCGGGCCATTTTAGGAGATGCTTCATTCACATGATAACCCCATCTACAAGCAACGATAGTGGATGTATCATCAATGTGATAGATCTTCTAGGGACACAAATATGTGATATATAATCTACAAGCAATATCAGTAGAGTCACAATGAACACGAACACCTGCAATATCAGTAGAGTCACAATGAACACGAACACCTGCAATATTAGAATATTCATGATGTACATAATGCTCCATCCACGAATAACAATAGATGAATCATTAAAAGAACCAAAATCCTACGAATGACAGCAGTGGGCATGCATTGATTGCAAATACGCCCTCATACAGTCAACACTAATCAAACATATAGCAAATTCATCAAACATCTGCAAGCGAGGAGAGGCAACACATGATGAATGTGATGGACTCATGCAATAACTTCCATATAGTCAATGCACTAGTTTGTCGACAAACAAAACACTGCTTGTAAACACATGAAAGCATCATGCAACAAACACAATACTGTTCCTAAGACAAATGTCAATTAAGTCTGCAAAGAAACAAACAATTGAGCTTGATGTGCAATGAATACAGTGTCGAAACCCCTTATTTTCGCAAATGACAACCAATATACAATAGATACGAAAGACAGGTGATGAATGTGATCAGACCTCGCTATCAACGTCAAAGTATAAGTAAATGTACTAAGTCCCACAAGTAACGAGACATGGAGGGAATACCTAGGGATGAAGCATGAAGGGTATGCAACGAATTGCAATGCACGTTGCATATCACGTACAAGCATGACATGAGGGATCTTCTACAAGTATGGAATTGAAAATTGTAGCAGATGCAAGCACTTACTAGCAATGATAGAAGATGCATCAGCTGCACAGTAATAAATACATGTCGGTGGTGATCAATAAATTGTGAAGGTTATAATGCTCCTGTAATTAACCACTACTCAATGGAGGGCAAATACATCGATCCCCTTTGCAACCAAAAGCGAGAGACATGCAACAAATGCAAGCGCCTACGGACCGCTGTAGAAGATGCGTCGTGCATTCAACATGTCACCTACGGGCAAATACAGAAGGGCTACGACAAACACAAGCTTCTACGAGATGATGTAGAAGACCCGTTATACACCCAATGTGTTGTCCACAAGAAAAATGCAAAATGACTACATCAAATGCAAATGAAAATGCATACGAGTTGCTATAGGAAGATTGTTGTGCGTACAATAGACTGTCTGTGAGATAATACAAAAGAACTGCAATAAATACAAGCATCTACAAACAATAGCAGGAGATTCGCTAGTGCACAATAATTTACCCATAGAAAGTAACAAGTAGTCTGCGCTAGTCCACCTATATGAAACGGGCAAATGACCATAGTGTGACGCCACATCATCAGATTCGCAACATGTATACAAGCGGACAGAAGGCGTGTATAACTCTTAAATGAAATGCTGCGCACTCAAACGACAATTGCCCGCCAGCTAAAATATTTCAAGATGCCCCACACCTACACTACAATATATATACACCCATAAATACTCCTATAATGGCCGTGTTGAACGTCTATCTCAACTGGATGGGGTTAATTCCAAATATTTCAAATGCCTCCAATGCCCACAAAAATTTCAAAACTCTAAAAAATATATAACCTTGAAATATTTAAAATTGAAATTCAACAATCAAACACTTAAATCAAAACTCATCCATCCTCCACAATGATTTATCGAGATAGACACATTTGAAAATATCACTTCAGCTCATAAAGAGCTAATGTATGGTAGAGAATATCACTATGATTCATTCTCAAATAGTCTCTTGTCAACAAGGATGTAGCATGTGTCCTCTAATCGACGATTTTGCCGCCAAATGGCACAATAAGTAAACGGTTATGATCAAGGCCCTCTAAACCGGGTGGGTTGCTACAAAATGACACCACTAAATTACGGTCATGGCTAGAGCCTGTATGCTCCCCAATGACACTAAATCTTTGAGATATTAATTAATCGGATATGATCGATAATGCACAAAGCCCTCTGTTAGCTACGATGGATTCAAATTTATCCCCTTAGATAAATATTCACCACAAGTCTACAAGGTACACTTGGACGATGCAACCCATAGCTACTGACAAGGATCCTTTTGTTAGGTTGGGTCGACTACCTCATCTGACTAAGTAGATCAGGGACCACGATGAACCGGGACGAAGGAACTATAAGATCTTGATTGAGTCCATCATCACTTCCCCCACCATCTGCTTCAAGTGTAAAGTGGCAAATTTCCAATTTTAAATATTAAACTCTCAATACCTAAACTGATGATGCTACTATATGCCAGATACATATATCTCTATGTATTTGATCGACGACTAGCCTTAATCGAAAGTTCTCTCTCGCTATTAGGAGGGGCAATTAACCATAGGGGCTTGAGCCTATAAGAAACCATAACTCAGATCATAAAGTCCTCACAAAACGAGGGCAAAATCTCTGGGTAGTGTATTATCTAAAAACCCAATATGCCTTATGAAAATTTATCCCATAACCTAATTCGTTAAAAATCCCCCGAAATAAGGGGAGGCCGGGGCATGAATTTTTGGAGCCCACAAACTCAATTAATTGCAATTTTTTAAAATTATCAGTTGGTCTCAATAATATTCTCTTGTGCATAGTCCTACCTCCAAAGATGCTTCTTCGCTCTAACCATTCAACTTTAAACAAGTGGATCACGTAAGTTTATATATTGGTTAATAAAGAAATCATAATTTTTATATACCATAAAAATAAGAGCATTAAAAATGGGTATGTGGTAAAACAAAAAAGTGTGAGAAATGAGTGCGAGGGTATATCAAAGATAAGGAAATAAAATGACATATTGGAGATTTATAGCATAAAAATGGACTTAAATAATTTGGGCATATATAAGAAGTGGAGGAGGATGCATAAATAAGGTTGCGAGGTAGAGATAGAGTTTATGTCACAGGAATAGAAAGGACAAGGAATGCATCAAAGTAAACATTACAAAAGTTGTACAAAGTTGTTTGCATAACTTAGCACCTGTAGTACTAAATGGGAATGAATGGAAAAGAACTTGTAAGGCATGGGATAAGGCTATCTAGACCCCTAATCAAGACGTTAACCATAAGAAATGTACGTATATAAATCAGTCTCATTAAAAGTTCTCAGTTGTTAATTAATGAGGCTCAAATAAATTAATTATCTTTTCTTAAAAAAAGAACTAAATGATGTATATCTCCTTTTGGTAAAATCAAACACAATTAAACCCTAAATGTCAATCAATGGCTTTAATGGATAAAATCAATCATTTGAGGAAATTCTAATCATTTTAGTTCAAAAGTTTAAGGCATATGAACAATGAAGTAAAATACTAAAAATATGAATTTATAAAATTATAAGCTGAATTATATAGAAGCTATCAATATGACACAAAAACAATACAACATGGTTTCTGAGCCCTTCACTTTGGGATGGCTGGCTAGGGCATGATCAACTTCGAAGAAGAGTGGAGGTGCAAGCATGGTCATCCTCAACTTCGAAGCTCTATGACTTCGTTATTTTGGGGCTGGCTATGGCACAATTGTGATTGGCTTCGAAGAAAAGTGGAGTCGAGAGCTTTGACTGTCTTCAACTTAGGAGATGGCTGAATAGGGCACAATCAACTTTCAAGAAGATCAGACATGAGATGGCTTAGACCAAAGAGATGGAGACTCGTGATGGCTTTGACTGAAGAGGCGTAGAGAGAGAATATAAAATTGGCTGAAGGGCACGGTCGAGAGATCATGTCACAAGCTGCTAGAGAACTAATATAATACGAGAATTTGACAATTTCTGAAGTGTTGGACAAGCATTGGGGTATGTCATAGTCATGCATGTGCCCAGCATAACGGAAGTCATTTGGAAGTGTTCATGCTTCATTGAGTAGAATAAAATGTGCAATGCATGATAATAAGAATGATCAACTAGGTAAACAAGCTTAATGGAGTAAGAAAATACCTTCAGCAAAGTCATATATGAGTTTACTGCTGATGATTCTTTAACACCATAACAAAGAATTACTGTTAAAATAAGCAGCAATATTGGAGCCAAGATGTTAATGGAAAGTATTCCGCCAAAAACTTCGAAGCCTCCATGCCCAATCCAGCTAGGAAATATTCCCTTAAGAAACGGAAAGAGCTCTAAAAGAGAGACCCAGTAGCTGGCTAGGCTGCGAGCAATGCTTGCAGCACCAATATGGTAATCCAGCATTAGCTGTGCAAAGACAAGAAATGCTGTAAGCTCGTTGAATGCTGTATATGAATACAAATATGCACCGCCAACCACTGCAGGAAACCGTGATGCTAGCTCAGCATAACAGAGGGCATTCAGCACACATGCTGCTCCAGCAAGAATGAAACTAATGGTAACACCTGCAAAGAATCAAGCAGTCAACAGGTGAAAATTAAAAGAGCAACATAAAAACAACAAGAAAGTTGTGCATTATCCTAAGCCAAAAAGATCTTAAAGCTCAAAATGGCATTCATCTCTGCATCAAGTCTATCTATCATGCCACAGGGGTTTTTCTCTCTCTTTTGCATTGATCAAGAGAGAATAAGTGGTCAAGTGTGAAATCTAGTACAGTTAGCACTTTCCAGAAAGTTGGAACTAAAATTAAGGATCAGATTGTTCTAAGGGGTATGAGAAAACATAAATGCATTCTACTTCACAATTATGCAGGTGTTTGGTTCATATGTATTACTACGGAATGGAACTTACCTAAAATATGTGAAGAAATGCATATTTTCATTTACTGTGCTATGACCATGATTGCCCCTTTCCTCACAAGGAACAATAACTCAATTTCTCAGCAACCAAATAAGAAAGGAAAAATGTCTTTTCACTTAATTTCTCGTCAACCAAACAAGTGGGGCAAACCAATTCTCAATTTAATCCCTTCATCATTTTCATTACCATTTCCTTTTGACTTGCAACACCCTCAAAATTTGGATGATAATTATGTCATACTATAACTTGCTCAATAATTATTTGAAATTTAATAGAATCTAAATACAGATCGATTGCTCCAACTCAAAGACTGATCATTCCAAATTAATATGAATTAATACAAAATCAAATCAATATATAATAAGTGCATGTATATATGAGTTTTTAGAGCATATGTGCATGTGTATCTATGTATTTATGAAATAATATATATGTTAGTGCACATTGTTGTATGTCTACATATATTAAGGCACATGAGGCTTTTGGTTTAATCCAATATTGGTTGTTGAAAAATATGTTAGTGTAAGAATATCAGGTGGTTGACCCTAGTCATAGGCTAGAACTTGTGGTTTGGAAAGAGATGAGACAATTTTTGTATATCATCGAACTTCTATCCCTCTTTGGTTCACTCATCAACAAGTGGTATCAAAGTTGATGATTTGGTTGAAATTAAATAATTTATGTAATTTGTAGCTCCCGTGGATCTTGATCAGCATCAACTATGAATGAGCAAGATTCAAGAGTGGGTAACTCCCACGACCCCTGCACATGGTCGAGAAGACTCTTGATGCATGATACTTAATAAAGTTTTCATTGAAGGGAGAATTATGACTAATGCAGAAAGTTCTCACATAAGGCTTTAAGTTTAGTTTCATATCAAGTAGTTGAAAATATGTTGATTTTAAAATACCAACTAGTTGGCTCTCACCGATAAACTTAATTTTTTTGGTTGAAAATGAGTTTATCACTAGTGCATCTAGCCCAACTTTGATTCCCTTTGGTTCACTCTCTAAACTCTTACTAAATTTCATAAGAAAATACTAAGTACATGCATATAAATAAAATACTTGATTAATAATTTAAAAATATTTCAAAGAGTGAATAGACTTGGTTCAAATCTGATGGTAAGTTGAGTAATTGATCACCTTTTTACTAAATTTGAAATCTAAGTGATTGTTTTTGAGTTGAGACCGGCTAGCTCAAATTCGACTAAATATCACCCCTTCTTCAAACAAAAAAGACCCTAAGAGAATAATGTTCCTTGCTGGCAGTAAGTGTGGAGCACTTCAATTCTGATGGTTGCATCCTTGCAATCCAAATTTCTACAATACTGAGAAAAAAAAATATTTAATTCGCTTTTTTTACGTGAACTATTTTCCAACTTTCTTATCATGCGTCACTTTAATCAGTCCAATTTTCATAACATCAAAAACAAGGTAAGTATCAACCTAGTGATGGATATCATAGTTAGAATTAAAAGGAATATTGAAAAGCATACTAAACTATTTAAAAAAACCAAAATAAACAGATAAAAGTGAGAACGAATGCAAGTAAAATTTGGGGAATAAAATGAGAAGAGCGAAATCTCACCGGGCCCAGCGTCTCGCGCAACCGTACCAGTTACGACGAAGATCCCAGCTCCAATGGAAGCTCCAATCCCTAACAACAGGAGCTCGAAGAGACCGAGGCCGCGAACAAGGCCCTCGCCATGGTTAGTGTGCACTTCGTCTGAGCGCAGATGGCTCTTCCTACGGAGAGCGGATGTGCAGAAACTTGAGAAGAAAGAGCCGGAAGATGATGGCGAAAAGGCGGCGGAGGTGGAGCCTCCCATGCCGGTGACGATCAGATTCTTCTGAGTTCGGTGGAGAAAGGAGTACCTTTTGATTTTTCTGTTGTGAAAAAATTGGTCACTTTCCCTCATACGTTGCTCAAAAAAATCAAGGGATATATAGAAATCAATTTGTTATAATAATTATTTATTATTTAACATAAAAATTAATATTTGTTTATATAATATTTAAAATTTCTGAATAATATATTAATCCCTCTTTTTTTTTTTACATTTAAGTCAAATTTATACACATATCACATACAGAGACTTTGAACAAAAAATTTCTTAATTGATAGCTCCCAATTAATAGATTAAGGTTAGCTGCGTAAAAATTTTGTCACCAAACATCTCATCTTTTACAAGTTGCCAACCTAACTAATCACAACTTAATTTCAAGTATTATATTATGAAAGATAGAAAAATATTAAAAAATTAATAATTAGTAAAATAATTATCATATAAAGTATAATAAATTTTTCATATATATATATATATATATATATATATATATATATATATGTGTGTGTGTGTGTGTGTGTGTGTGAGAGAGAGAGATATGATTTTCTTGATGTATATGATTGATACATCATCAAAAAATTAGCTTGATCGGTCGCGAATCTCGATGCAAAATCAAGTTAAAAACTTCAAAAATTAATTCGGAGATCATCCGAACTCCAATTTCAGCAAACTTACAGTCGAACTGAGCGTCTCGGAAATGCGAACCCAACGACACCAAAATCAACTCGATCTGAGCCCAAATGGGTCCGAATCATGGACCCTAAGCGCCGTTGGAAGGTTCAAACTGCAATTTGAGATACCAAACGGTCTCCGATTTTAACGAGCTTATACTCGAATCGAACGGCTCGACGAGACGAATCCAACGAGCCCAAGATCGCCGAATTCTGACATCTCCTCCAAATGCTTTACAAATGATCCATGATCTAGGGGTTCAATATCAGCCGTCCATCCAACCACTTCCCATTTACCCTTGATCTCTCACTTATTTACGGGGCATGCCACTCCATAAAATCTATAAATAGATCCCTCATTTCTCTTGAAAAGGAGGCCAAGCAAGAAGCAAAAAGAGAAGAGGAGAAGGAAGAAGCTCCTCCTCGACCACCACCGGAGCCTCGCACGGACCACCGCCGGAGCCTCGCCGGACCACCGCCGGAGCCTCGCCGGACCACCACCGGAGCCTCGCCGGACCACCACCTCAAGGCCTGACGTTCAGGCCCCACATTCTGCTCAAGTCCCGACGTTCTGCTCAAGGCCCGACGTTCAGGCCTGACGTCTTCATCTGAGGCCCTCACTTTTACCAACGGCCTTCACCTTCGCCAGAGGCCCTCACCTTTGCCAGAGGCCCTTGTCTTCGCCAGATCATCATCAAAGGCCGTGTGCTCCACCAGAACATCACATGAGGCCCAGACTTCCGCCGGACCACTACTTGAGGCTTTGAGCTCCACTAGGCAAAAACCTGATGCCCACATTTCTCCCAGAATACTGCTGACTATGGTCCTTCCGACCTCTGTCGTCTACAATGGTCCTTCCGGCCTCCACCAACAAACAAAGGTCTTTCTGACCCTGGTCTCCTGCCGACTACGGTTAACCCGGCCTCCGTCGCCTACTACGGTCACTCCGACCTCCATCACAGGACAATGGTCTTTCTAACCCCAATCTCCTGCCGACTACGGTCCTCCGACCTCCGTCGCCTATTATGGTCACTCCGACCTCCATCACAAGACAATGGTCTTTCAGATCCAGGTCTCCTGCCAACAACGATCTTTCAGACCCTGGTCTCGTGCCGACAACGATCTTTCAGATCCAGGTCTCCTGCCAACAACGGTCTTTCAGACCCTGGTCTCCTGCCAACAACGATATTTCAGACCCCGGTCTCCTTCCAACAACGGTCTTTCAGACCCTGGTCTCCTGCCAACAACGATCTTTCAGACCCTGGTCTTCTGCCGACAACGATCTTTCAGACCCCGGTCTCCTGCCAACAACGGTCTTTCAGACCCTGGTCTCTTGCCGACTACGGTCCATCCTACCTCTGTCGTCCACTACGGTCACTCCGACCTCCATCACAAGACAATGGTCTTTCTAACCTCAGTCTCCTGTCGACTATGGTCCTTCCGACCTCTGTCGCCTATTATGGTCCGTCCGACCTCCATCAACAGACAACGGTCTTTCTGACCCCGATCTCCTGCCGACTACAATCCTTCCGACCAAACAAACATGTATATATAACTCCTACCATGTAATGCAATATATATGATATATATTTGCTACATCAATACAAGACCTTCTCCAAAGGAAGGGCCTCATTTGTAATCGACTGCAAATATTAGTGGATTCATTCAAACTGGGCCAGGCCCCGTGGTTTTTTCCCCTTTTCAGGGGTTTTCCACGTAAAAACTCTGGTGTCTCTTATGAATGTTTCACCCTCTCTCTTATCTGCTTGTGTGCTGGATCTTCATACAATGCTAAGACGTTAAACCATATATTTCTCTACCGCCGCGAATATTCCGGGACGCAACAATGATAATGTTTATAATGTTGTCTTCTCCAGCATAGGGTAACGAACTCTTATAACGCTAGAATAATGAAGGTAAGCCCCACAATTTTTCTAATTTTGAAAATTTCACATATATATATTTTTTTTATTTTTCTATGTGCTTTTATTTTATTTATGTATGAAATATTGATGCAAGGCTGAGATATAATACTTTATCTATTAGTGTGAATTTTCTAGCATATAACAATTTATTATCATTTGTGGTTACTCAATCTAATATCCTTGCAACAACAGGTCAATAGTTAAAAAGAATAATGCTATAATAGTGCATTTTCTCCCTCCAAAACTAATCAAATTGGGAATCAACCTCACAACTAAAGTCTTCATAATCAACTTGAGCAGGTCCCCAAAGCTTCTCCTTGGGGCAACATGATTATGGATCTTCACATCTAAATTTTTAACTTTTGGAGGCTGGCCAACAAATAATATCATCACAACATGATAAAGCTCACTAGCCATAAAATGAATAATATAATTGGGCTATACAATTTGAATATGCCAAAACAAGACCCCCTTATCTTCATACTTATGAGCACTACCAACTCAACTCATACTTCTCGTGTTACTCAATAGACTCACAATCCTCCAACAACTTTGGTGGACCTGGCCAATCCTCACATTATGAACACCCCCATGATATCATATGGTATGAGTTGCAGTATCTTGTTCGAAGAAGAATTTCCTTTTAGGGATAGGAATCACTAACTTTCCATAAAAATTTTAGAAGCATCTGCTATTGACTGATGTTATTCTCCAACATTTCATTGCATTGAGGTTTAAGATGTTTATCATAAATAATTATGATAGTTCATTTGATCCATATGAGCATATATATCACCTTATGATTATCATGTATATACTTCAAGCTTCTGATGCACTTCTTTGAGCAAGCCTATTCTTGATTTTATTCTACTATCCACAACTTGACCAATCTCACTGACTTTTAGCCAAACAAATTGTCACCAATTGGTAAATTGTCAAGGACTCCTCTCATCATTTTGAGAATTTTCCAAAATGAAGGAGAAATATTATAGAATTAGTTTTAAAAAAATTCTTCTAATGCTTATCAAATCTCAGGAGTCAGGAGTATATCTTGAACCATTGTGAGCCATTTTTCAAAGAGATCTCTGCTTTAGACCTTTGTACTCCTCAATAATATAGGAAATATTATACTCTTATGTTCACCTTATTAATAGAGTAGAAGAACAAATTATTGCCAATGGGATAGTCAACACACATCAGAATTAATTTAGACAAATATTTGACAAATAACTAAGAATGTGCGACCAAAAAATTCTAGCAAAGAATACATGAAGAGCAAATAAATCTTTATCCTCTTCCTTAGACTTCTTAGCAATAGTGTGAATGTAGATACTAAAAGTAGTACACTTTACCAAACTTATATTGCCAATGTTTTTATGGCCATTTTATATGAGTAGAATTATAAGTGGCCTAATTTATAAAGCCCAAACACTAGAAATCTAGAGCATTATTATTATTTTCATTAGAGCTATGGACAAGCCACTGAAGCTTGTATGAAAGGCTAATGTATTAATATTACATTCATTAGTTCATTCAAAATTAATATGTTTGGGCAAACTCTAATCCACATGAAAGGGATAGAGCAACAAAAAGGCAACCGTCTAATGATCGAAGAGATTGAGACCATCCCCAAATGACCTTTACTATTCTTTCAAGTTTTTTCCCACCACAAATGAAGTGCCAGCATGGAAGAAACCACATGATAATCATTATATCACATATGATGTTTTCAAATTTAAAGGGATATAGATGTCACTTTAAAATCAACTTTTTTTATCAATGTTGGGAGTGACGATCTTTGCCACAAATTTAACAGAATCCTAATTGATAATGGAAGTTTTGTCGACATCTTGTTCTAGTCTATATTCCTTAGCTTGGACTTGGTCAGTAAGAAGCTCTTTTTAGCTGTAGAATCATTATATGAATTTTCCAATCAAATAATTAGGGAAAAAGAAATAATCTCACTCTCTATTAAACTTGATGAATTTCCTTGACAAGTGACTCTGTTGATTCAAAACATAGTAGTTAAATTAGATCCAACTTATAATATTATTTTTTAGAGGCCCCCTCTAGTCAACATTTTGCAATGAAAATAAAGTTCTCAACTGCTAGTGTAGTTAGTGAAATACGTGGATACCAACAAGTGGCATATTCATGCTACCATAGGCTAGCTCAATTAGGATCATCGATAACTTTAAGCATAAAAAAATATTAATATAAAGGATGAAGATATACATCAAAGGGCCTTACTAGTGTATGAATAAGTCCATATCCCGCTATTGGATAAACATTGAGTACAAACAATACAAGTCAATTGTTTGCTATATAAAGAGAAGTTAGTATATGTAGATTGTTTATAATAAAATAAGACATGTTGATTTGTAGTCTGACATATATGCTTGTAATTGATCGCAAGATAATTTAAAACTCCCTCAAAATAAATTTAATGTTAAAGCCTATAATTCAAAAGAAGAGAAACTTTGCAATAAACCATCTAAAAGTAATTAAAGAATTGACAAACTCTTAGATGTTAGATTCATCCAAGAGTGCATTATCCCACTTGTTTAGCAAGTATGGTTATGTTAAAATAGGCTATTAGAACTTGAAGGATTATGTAGATTACACAAATATGAACAAACTTAAAGGATATATATAGATCCATTGGTAGATGCAACCTCTGGTGATTAGATTCTCAATTTCATGTATGCTTATTCGAGATGTAATTAGATAAAGGTAAATTCCACTAATCAAAGAACCACTTTATTCATTCGAGATATTGAATTATGTCATTTCAATTAAAAAAAATGAAGGTGTTATCTATCAACATCTCATGAACAAGGCCTTGAAAGATCTTAATGAGCACACAACATAAGTGTATGTTCATAATATGCTAATAAAATTGTTTAAAAGAGCACAACATATATCAAACTTGGGACAATGCTTTCAGCTCCTCCAACATTATGATAAGGGCCTCAATTTAACTAAGTGTGCTTTTGGGCTTATTTCAAATAAAATTTTTATATTCACATCCACCTATCAAGGAATTAAACAAAAACCTAGAGAAGATCAAGACAATTCAAACTATAATACCTTTTTATAAACATTAAGGAGATGCAACATCTAAATAATCAAATAGCAATCTCGGCTAATTTTTTGGCTTGCTTGGGAGATAAATATTTGTTGTTCTTGAGGATACTCATGGGTACCCAACTACCCATAATACTTACTTCTAATGGATGGATGAGTGTTAAGTTTCCTTCAAAGAACTCATAACTCATTAACTTCACCATATTTTTTATCAATGCCAAGTCTATGAGAAATACTTTATCAATATCTTACTTTTTTGCCTCATGCAATAAGCTCAAAGAGGAGACATACAATAAATTGTAATTTTACAAAATAACTTCAATATTTGGAGCAAAGTTGCTCATTTGTTCTCACTTAAATTTTAAAGAAGATATTTGATTGTTGATTCCAATGCATTGCATTAAAAATGATGCAGTCTTTTTTTTTTTAATGTTTGACATATATCATATATAATTTCAATTAATTATTATGTACGAACGCTGAATACCATCCGTAGACCAATCAAAATGCATCACATTATTCCTTTGTTATGTACCACTGCTCGATACTACTCGGTACTGCAACTCAATACCACTAACTTGATTACACCTAATTCACCTCTGGACATAAAACAGTGTCTATCATCCACACAGAATAATTTCTCTAATTTTTTAAGTTTATTATAAACCCTAAAGTTAAAAAATAAAATCAAATGAGACCATTACGTCATAAGCTCTATCAACTTTATTTTTTTTTTTTACTTGTAAAATTTATTTCTTAAAATATGATAGATATTAAATTAAAATTATATGTTTAAAATTAAAATGGAAATTTTTTTAATATAATCTACAATATTAATATACTTACTACAATTCTAGAGGGGGTGATGAGACAGAGAGATAGAGAGAGAAAGGAATGCTCTTTACAAAAATAAAAACAATTATTCACACACATCTTACACTATTTATCTAACCAAAATATTTAAATGATTAATATTTAAAATAAACATTTACTTCATTGAGAATTAAGTGATATGATAATTAAAATTTTAATTGATTTAACTCCATTCATACTCACAAAAATTATCCAATTTTTATAGATTTAGATATTTAACTTAACAAGCCCAATACAAATTATTCACAAAGAAAAAATTTATTTACAATCATATATATATATATATATATATATATATATATATATATATATAAACCAAGCTAAATACACTCAATCAAGACTATTTATATTTGGCTGTTAAATATAAGAATGACTGTAACTAGAGACAATTATCAAACTGAGCAAGACATGGGACCGATCACTTCTTCTGACAGTTCAGGGTTTAGGAAATATAGATATGGTGTGCAGCTTTAGCTGCAGCTACACTTTGTATTGTATTATAGGTACTAATGTCATTGATTGCTGCTCCCGTGAGTTTAGCACACAAGAGCGCTTCACACCAATACATATTACATATTACAATGCAGTAAAGGGCCAATGACCATGTAGAGAGACTATTTAATCACATAAATGTACACGCCCAGAAGTTACAGAGCTGTAAAATGGCTATACCTTCAGTTCATCCAAACTGAGACTTAAGGGCGATAATGGAGCGCTATTATCCTGCAAACCAACTTTATAGAGAGTTTTGTCCCAAACTGAAGCAGCCCAGCTTGAGATCTGCTGGGGCTGAGTGGAAGACTTGTCTTTTAGATATGGCACCATGTACTTTTTCATGTCACTCTTTGATATTCCAAGATGGCCTCCTGGCACGCTGACATATTTCACACGCCCGGCTTCATCCAGAGCTCTCAAACCGATCCAGTCTTCAATGTATAGCGTGGTCTGCAGTGTAATTGAAGCATTTTTTTATATTCACAAAGGGTTAGTCTTTTGTTAAGGAATTTATAATTTTACATAGCTCAAAATTAAAATTAAAATTGGATTTAGCATTGAAATTAGATTTACAAGTTTCTCATCTTGGATTTGGTCATGTCAATTATGATACAATGCTAAGGGCATCTCCAACCGAAAATCCCATTTTTCACTCCAAAATATAGTGAAACTAAAAAATGGTGTGATTCATCTCCAATCAAACTCTATTTTGCGCCCTTCGTGTCTTTCTACTCTTTGCACGTTTCTTCGGCGAATCCAGTAGAGACAGAAAATAATGCAGGTGAACAGTGCAACGCCAATATTGATATCGCACTATTCACCGGCAACCAAATACCGGAAGTTTTGCCGCTCAGCTGGAGCTCGCGAGTGACAAAGTTCATACGTTTGGAGATCGGTTGGAGAAGGCCTAAGTAAATTTCTCATATGTTTTATAACAGCCTTTCCCCACATGCTATTTCCTAATTAAACGAGACAAGTTTGGTTGCTCACTATCTACTACCGCACGACCATTACCTTTTAACCTTAAGGCTTTGTTTGGGACGGCTTTATTAACGCTTCTTAAAATAACTTTTTAGTACAAAAATTAAAATTTTTATAAAAAAAGATGCTTTAAGAAGCAATAAAAAAAGCCGTCCCAAACAAAGCCTAAGACTTCTACACTTAAACCCATTGGCTTCATTGTGACGTCATGCCCATGGCCATCAGACTGGAATTTTCATTATAATACAAACGAAGAAAATACTACGACCTATATGAGCACCTATGAAAATAAAAAACGCAAATCAAGGTAAACACTATCAAATCCTGCAGCTTAACAGACGCAAAAACAACTGATAATAAATCAAGTAAGGCTTGACTTTTTTGTTACTTTTTAAAGCAGCTTTCTAGTACAAAAATTTTAATTTTTTACTAGAAAGCTGTTTTAAGAAGCAACGAAAAAGCCGTCCCAAATGAAGCCTAAATCTCTAAGACCAGGATTTTAATATCCTAACCTGTTGTGGAGGTAGAACAGGACTAAAGGCACCATCAGGATAATATCCAAACCAGGATGTCTCTCGAGGAATCAGAACACTATCTTGCTCATTCTAAAAGACATGTAATCAAATATATCAATGAGGGCACGTTAAAAAAAAGACATAAAATGAACTAAATAGCAGTAATGCGTATAAGTTCCAATTCATACCTTGATAAGAACTAAATTTTTTAGTCCACTAAACTTTTCTTTATATGTAGCATTTCTCTCATTCGGACGTTCATTGTTGAGCTTTGGAAGGAAGCGGCATCTTTCCAAGTAGTGAGACATGTCCTGAAGTAAATAAATAGTTCAGATTTTACAATCAGTTCTTTATAGATAATAGTGTTACATGCGATGAAAAGATAAGTGGATAACTAGAAGAAATTTTCTTTTGCACTTTTCGCAGCCTTCGCTATGTGTTCGTTAGCGATGTCTACTTTTTCAATATTTTCTTTCTAGGTTGATTTCTGTTCATTCACTTTTATATTTTTTACTTCAGGTTCTGTATGCCACTGTTATAAAGAAAATGAAGATTTCCAAGATAAAGGATGATATCTAGGAGTCTGAGTATTAGGGTAGGTCATCTTTCAGTCAAACAATTCTGTAATATTGTAGATTAAACAGTAGTAGTAAAAAATAATCAAACAATTAACCACCTTGTTAAGCAATGTAGTAGATTAAACGGTACATGTAAGACCGTATGAAGAATTACTCCTCCCAATAATGAAAGAACTTTCGATTAAAGCTAGCTGCTAAATAGTCATTACATATCGAGCGTATTGTAGTAACAAATTTGATATTTCTTTTGAAATTTACCACCATAAATTTAAAATGGATGATGGAGGAAATGATGACAACAATCCTGATCACAATCCCAAATAACTGTCATCCAATTGTCATATTTCCTGATATACTTAGTCATATGAGGTAGTCGACCAAAGCTATATTAGCATTCATTGGTTGCTTCATCCAAGGGTCTATTGTAGATTTGGGGCGGATGTTTATCTAATGAGACAATTCGACTCAAACTTAGTTAACAGAAGATTTTTTATATCATATCAAGTGCTTATTGTGATCCATTACTTAATTGTTTTTAGTCATTAGAGAATTTGCATGTTCTATTCATGGTTGTAATTCAATATTGTGATTTGGCGACAAAATCACCCGATTAGAGGGCCCAAGACATGATTGTTTACTTGTGATGTCATTTTACAACACAAAACTAAGAGTTAGATGACACATGTCACACCCTTACTAGTGAGAAACTATTTAAAAATGAATCATAGTGATATGCTTGATAAGAAATTAGCTATTTGTGAGCTGAGGTTATTCTCTAATTTATAGCCCTAAATAAATGATTGCATAGGATGGATGGATGGATTTTACATTAAGTAATAAGGGTGATATATTTTATTAAACTATTAATTTTTAATGGAATTTTATATGGGTATTTGAATATAACTTCGAAGTAACTTGCATCAGAGATTTGGGAGCATTTTGAAAGAAACATAGTCCTCTATGGTTCATATTTTCGGTAAACGCATCCATCATCTAGATTTTTAAATATTTTATCAGTACATTTTAACTTTGTCAACTCTACCCTCTTATCGACAAAAGATCATGTTCAAATATTGACTTGTGGCAAACTAGAGAGTTTGAATTTTTAAATGAATTTGCTATACAAAAGACATTGAAAACCTAATGCACACGTAAAACCAAATATTTCACTAATCTCGTAGACGCATGGATGTTCATTTGCAAGAATAAGATTTGTAGTACACCATTGAAAGCTCATTACTTAGATATGAGAGATTCAAAGCTCGTCAACTTTAGTCCTTACAAAGAGGATCAAACTAAAATTTTAAGGTCACTTTTATTTTAGCCCACACAAATTCTTTGCTCTTAAATTTAAAAATTTGATGAATTGGTCAAAGCACATGCGGGGAAATTGAGTTCAATTCAAGAAGAGAATTTTGGTTCAATTATTTTTTAACCTTTAGTAATTTGAGAGCACTTTTATCGAAACACTTGTGTGGAAATTGATTTCAATTCAAAAAAATAAACTTTAATTCAATTTGTTTTTAATCTCATGCAGCATTTCAAACATTGTAATTGAGCATTTAACATGCTTATTGAGACACATACAATGAAATTGATTTCAATTTAAAAACAAGACTATTAGTTCAATTTGCTTTTAACACCGTGCAACATTCACGGACCTTGTGATGCATCATCAAGATTAAGGCGAATAACAATATCATAAACTAAAGCTCAACATAAAAAATTAGATCATTCATCATACACAACTCTTCATGCAAGCCCATGAAAGTCTCATATCATATTAAAATTATGAGAGAATAATTAAAAGCTAAATTTCAGGCCTCTTGATCGATAGGTGGGTCACACCAGTCAAGAAGATAAAAACATTCATAAATTGATTGATTACAAGACCACTCTACCTGCTTAATTTGACCAATCCGATTTTTTTTTTATTTGGAATTTTAAATTTTATTTTATTTCTCTTCTTTTTTTTCTCTTTGAATTAGGACAAATCATCAATCCGTGTAATAATAATTTATTGGCTCCTAAGATTTTCCAAAATTGTTTAAGATTATACAAGTCTATAAATAGTGCTTGTTTTGTACTATTTTAATTCATTGAATTAAAAACATTTTTACTTGTATAAATTTCGTGTGAAAATGTTTTATGACTGCTCTACTCTTTGGAAGCTATTTAATTATCTTTCATACCCTTATTACTCCTATTTTCTAACATAATTTTCATCTTTACTACATAGCCTGAGCATGCCTTTTGTCAACTCCAAAATCCATCAAACCTCTTTTAAACTCTCCAAAATATTCTAATACATCCCTCATAACATTCCAAGACAACTTTCCAATAACTCTAAGATACCATAGCCAAAATCCTAATACATAGATAATTTTTTCGCTATGAACAACTAAATTAAAAAATATCATGCCTCCTTAACAACTATAATCCAAAACCCATAAAAACACCACAATTAATTCTCTAACATCCCAAAGCTTTAATATGGAATTCTTCATTATTTTTCTCCAAGAAAAACTTGTATTTTGACCACCTAAAAGTTTCAACTTCAAATCTATCCAAAATCTAAATTCTCATTTACCACCACCTAAATTACCCTTCCATCACAAGCCTAAAGAGATAACAATCAAGTTGATATATTTACTAATAAGATCCCACAGACCCTAAATCACTTTGTATTTGAGCATTTAACATTGTTAGATCACGTAAGAAAATTTGATTTTAAGGGTTCAATGTGCTGAGCATGCTTTTTGATGTATTTACAAGGCATAATTAGTGACTTATGTTAAGAAAGGTAGAGGTAGGCATCAAAAGACATGGTTATAAAATATTAGAAATGATTTATTTTTTTATTATATTTAAATGAGAATTTTATTTCTAATAGGATACAACAAAGAAAAAGGATTCAATAGCATAAAGGCTTGATGTTGTTTGTTGTTGTACAAGGCATACTTATGCATTTCAAGGAGCATTCACACAAGGCATTTGTATATTTCTTAGTACACTTGTGTGGCACACTTGCATGTTTAAATGATATTCGGTCTACTTAGATAGTACGCTGGCACAATGACCAGTACACTCGCATGTTATTTTGTGCACTTTGTATTGTGCATTTGCACACTTTGAGTAAATTTGCATTATAAATTTAGGAGACGCCTAAATATTTTTTTTTATGTGTGTGATTTGATACGTCCCGCACACTTTGTCAAAAACTTTGTCCAAATGGTTGTGAGACATGTGACATCAACAATACATTTCTTTGTCTCAAATAAAAAAATTCTTCATGGGTTGCACTATTTATTCATAGGGCATACTATTTATCCACGGGATGTGTACGAGCCCTCTTTTTAATAATTATCACTTGCGTACTGACGATACCCAGACAACTTTGCTTCATTTGGGAATGTGAAATCAACTATTTGAAATATGTATTAGTCTAATGTAGCAATAGTTCACGTGAACGACTTGTCCGTGGAATGTGAATGGTGTGACTTTGTATTTTGGGTTACTTATTTTGCATTATATCTGCTTAGGGTTCACTATTACTTGTATTTTGTTTGCTGGTGTGTGTCATGAATTCAAATGCGAGCATTTATCGATAAAATGCGCGCAATATTTCATTTTAAAAAATCACCCTCTAACTTTTGTCCACTTGTGTATATATATTGCGGATCCGGTGATGTATCTCACGAAGTAGATTTTTAGCATACTTTCCATACCATCCTCTCTTTCGCACCCATTTTTTCACATTTTCCTCCCTTTCGTTTACAAATAATTAAATTTTAGTTAGAATGAGCCCACAGCAAATCAAATTTCATGTTCAAAATAGAGAAGCTATTTGGTTCATTTTCATCCCAATTTCAAATCACCAAGAGTGTTCAAGAAAGTTCTAGGAGTAAAAAGGAACTCTAGTTTGCACTCATTGGTAAGCTGTTGAGTTAATTACAAGTCCCCTATAAGCCCTGTTTCGGTTAAATTTAATGTTCAATCGATTTCTCATCTTATAATTTTGATATCCTTTTTTGTAACTTTAAATTTTAATTTTAATTTGTTTTACTATTGCATTTATCTCAAAAATTCCTATAATATTCTGCTTGAATCTCCAATTAGTGTAGATTTCGTCAACGTCTCGATGTCTTCCCCAAGTATGGGGTGCCATCGAGAATGATGTCTTCCCATCATGTCAAGAAAAGTGTTGTCAGTATCTTTCTATCCCACTATGCCATGAAAGGCGTGTAAGAAATTTCATATGCAAGTTTATGATAGTTTATATTTATCATTGTTTTATTTTTTATTGCATTTCTTGTGCGTGAGTTATTTTAATTTTATTCTTTTTTCAAGTCCCCATTCAATGAAAAAATTGGCAACCTCACAGCATCTTCCCCACAAAGGCAATGCCATCAAGAGTATTAGGCTAGCCCGTCAAGACACTTATATAACTTGTACTTTTCCTTATCGTGTCAAGAAAGATATGTGCATGTACTAAAATTTTCTTGCTAAACTAAAAAATGTGCATGCATGGCTTACATGTTACATCACGAGCATCACTAATGAGTTTTCTTATCGTGCTAAGAAAAGCGTGTATATGTTTCACTCGTCATATGCTAAAAGCAACACATTCGGGATATTGGAGATTTTTTTGAGCTCATGAATTTTATACCGTTGGGCGTGTGGTCGAGACCACAATGACGATAACGAGTCGAGAAGTGAAACAAAAACAACAACATCAAGCCCTTGTCCCACTATGTGGGGTCAGCTACATGAATCCTTTTTCTACATTGTGTCCTATTAAAAGTCAAATTCTCGTTTAAATCTAATAAAGAAAGATCATTTCTAATATTTTCTAACCAAGTCTTTTTAGGTCTAATATTTTCTAACCAAGAGTATTAGGACTTTTCTAACCGGGTCATCGGAAGGAGCAATTATTACATCCGGTCACCGGATGCATCTAGAGACCAATAATCACGCTCCACATCACCTAAAACTCGGTATACGTCACCTAAAACTCGGTATTGCTCGGTATAAGTCCGGATTTCCGGTTTTTTGACCGGATGTAATAACATCTCCATCGGAAGGCTGCCTTTTTATAAAATCCTCCTTAGTCTCTCTATATTTCTCCATCAAACCTATCAATAAATGTATGGCTTCCATAGTAGACCTACCCGGCATGAATCCAATTTGATTTTGAGAAACATTAGTATCACGCCGCAACCTACGCTTCATAACTCGCACCCATAGTTTTAAAGTATGACACATTAACTTAATTCCTCCATAATTCGCACAATCTTGTGCATCACCTTTATTCTTAAAAAAATGAATTAGCGCACTCATTCTCTACTCATCTGCATCTTTTAGTCTTCAAAATAGTATTAAAAAGTTTAGTAAGCCAAAAAATTCCTTCATCTCCTAAGCATTTCAACACATCTACTAAGATATCATCAGGTCCAACAGCTTCTCCACACTTCATTTTCTTTAAAGCTTTTCTAACTTTAGTTTTACTAATACGCCGATAAAAATAGAAATCTTTATTTTCATTTAGGGTGCGAAGGTCACTAAATTCAATTGTATTTTCACAATCTTCATTAAAAGGTTTAGCATAATATCTCATCCACCTTTGTTGAATATCATCTTCTAAGAAAAGTACTTTTTGATCTTCATCCTTAACACACTTCACTTGAACTAAATCCTTACAACTCTTATATCTTTGTTTGGCTAACTTATACATATATCTTTATCTCTCCTTAGTATCTAATTTATTATATAAATCATTAAAAGCTAAGATCTTTGCATCGCATATTACTTTCTTAGATTCCTTACGTACCTCTTTATATATATCCCAATTATAAAAAAATTTACATCTCAACAAATTTTTAAAACAAATATTCTTATTTTTTATCTTTTCATGCATAATTGGATTCCAAGACCAACTATTTTACTATTAGGAGCTTTTCCCTTTGATACTCCACACACATCCTTTGCAATAATCTTAATATCACTAGCCTCTTTTTTCCATATAATATTAACATCCTTATGCAAAAATAAAATCTTAAGATCTAAAATATTACTCTCAAAAATATTTTTATTAATCTTTTTTAAATGCCCTCATATAATCCTATAATATCGTTTGAATTTATTTTTTATTTTATGTCCCTTCATATTAAAGTCTAAAACTAATAATCGATACTGGCTACATAAATTTTCACTCAAAATAACTTTACAATCTTTGCAATCTAAACGATCTAATTTTCTTATAAGAAAATAATCAATCTGAATTTTATTATATTCATTTTTATAAATGATGTGATGCTCATCTCTTTTCTTAAATAAGGTATTAGCAATTAAAAAATTATAAGCTAAGAAAAAATCTAAAATGGTCTTACCACCTTCATTTGTCATTTCAAACCCATGGCCACCATGAATGCTTTCAAAATTATCTAACTCTCTACCAACATGTTCATTTAAATCTCTTCCAATAAAAACTTTCTTCAATATGTATCTTTTGTATTAATTCTTCTAAGTCATTCAAAAATTTTAATTTTGAACCCATATCCAAACCTACTTGAGGAGCATAAGTACTTATAATATTAAAATCTTAGCATTAACAATAATATTTAAAGCTATAATTCTATCTCCAATTCTATTATTATTTATAACATTATCCTTCAAACTCTAATCTATATCACACCTATACCATTTCTAGTACAACTCCTATCAAAATACTATAATTTAAATCCTAAACTATCAATCTCCTTAGCCTTCTCTCTAAACCATTTAGTTTCCTGTATGCATAGAATATTTATCTTCCTATGAATCATAATGTCTATTAATTCCATTAATTTTCCTGTAATGAACCTATATTTCAAGTTCCTATCCTAATTTTAGTTTCATGGACTAGCTTTTTTGCCCACATTCATCCTTGATGTGGGAACCCTTGCCTATTTAACACAGCACCCGGGCGCCAATGCAACGGACCTTGCACACTTGTCATTGTATTTAGGTCATACAGCACGTCACTTCCAGGGGATGCCCTAACATTAACACAATTTTTTAAAGGATTCATGTCATGATTATTCGACAAGGTTTATGCTGGCTGTCAACTACCTAACACAACCCTTCACTTTTCTCATCCAGGACTTAGGACCTGACAGAGGCAATGTTAGAGTCGAGAAGTGAAAGCGCAAAAATATATATATATATATATATATATATATATATATATATATATATATATATATATATATATATATATATATATATATATATTACTTATTTGTTTTTTTCTTATTTTCTTCCTTTTTTCATTGCTTTCTCTCTCTGGATAGAAAGAGTGAGTAGGAAGAGAGAGAAAGAAAGAGATGGGTGGTCGAGAGAAACAAAGAGGCTGGAAGAGGTAGGAGGGGTGGTTGGTTTCAAATATTAAGCAGATATAACAATAATGGAGCCGGTGTCAACAAAGACAATGGTAGCATGCACACGGGTGAGGATTTGTCAACGACGGGCATCTAGGGAAGAGGGAGTTTGAGAGAGGGTGACAGCAATGGCAGGCTCGATTGCATGTGGTGGCGTTAATAAGCTCGAGTGTAGGTGTCACAGCTGGGCTACAATAGAGCTCAAGCAATGAGCTCAGGTGGTTGGGGGATGAGCAAGCTTGGGTGGCTGACATTTGTGGTAGTAAACTGCAATCGGAGAAAAAAAAAAGGGGTTCACGAGTAGAGGTGCAGGAGTGAAAGAGGGTGTGGTGTTTGAGAATGAGCGAATTCGGGAGAGGGGACATCTTAGGGATTTTTTGTTTCATTTCTTTCTTTTCTTAAACAAATTTTTTTTTAAATGAGGTTGAATGGTGATATGCTTCTTGGCAAACCAAGAAGGAAAAGCACCTTTAGAGCAGGAGTAGACTCTCAAGAGTGGACAAGATTAGAGAATTTAGAAAATTATTTATTCCATGATCAATTTCTTACAACAAGAGGGTATTTAAACTAATTGGGTAAATCAATTTTACAATAAAGAACCAGTCTATAAAATAAAAATACTAAATAGGACAACATAGAACAGGTCTATATAACAATAATACTAAAAAATATGATAAAACTGGTGCTTGATAGATTAACCATGTGTGTAGACATAATGGCTTAAACCATGTTGTTCGGTAATTTCTTTAGCCGAAAATGGGAAAGATAGATTGTCTTTTTTTGAACTATAGTACTGATGTTTAATGTATTTGATTCCTTCTTCTTCTTTGATGAACTTTATATTTGTAGGTTGCTCTTCCATGATTGTAAACCAAATTTCACACTGTTTTTTTTATAATTTTAGGATCTAATAGAATATGTTGATGTCTAACAAATAGCCTTATGAGTCAAGCATCACGATGAGGCAAGTCGCGACAATATAGGGAGGAATGGGAAATTTTTTACTTTTCTAATATAATAATAATAGTATATAATTTCTTTTATTATTCTTTTCAAAATTCTCATCGCTCATGCAAATTTCCATAATAAGCACTTTAAGATAATTAACAAATTTTAAATAGTATTTTTTTATGAAATATCATTACCCTTGAAAGTTTACAATACAATGCATCTGATGCATTTGAGTATCAAAGTGGATTAAAGCTAACTAGACGTCAATTTAATTTAAGGAGAGTTAATTTGAGTCAACCAGAACTCATTTCGAGTTGATTTGAAATCAACTCTTTTTGAGCCGAGTCGACTCGAATCTAATCAAAATACATTTTAATTGCAGAAGACTTTGAGTCAACCTAAACTTATTCATTTCGATTGGGAGTTTGGTTTAACTCACTCGAAACTTGACTGTTTGCAAACCCTATTTCTGCTAACCTAGCTTGATTATAAACTGAATAATTTGGTTTCCATGATAATACAATACAAACCAAAAAGCAAGTTCATCATTTAAAGAGTCTCTTGTAGTGGAGCATTGGCACAATAGATCCTCTTAAGCTACAGCATACAACCAGCATTTCACACAGCTGCTTCTTTTGGAGCTAGAATCATACATACAAATATATTTATATATATACAAAAAAGCATACGGGTGGCTCAGATAAAAAGAACTCACAGTAGGAATTTTAAGATATCCGCTAGGAGCAAGGTGTTCCTGCAGTTCAAAGCTTTAAAGTTAGAACTGGCCATTAAATTTAGAGACTGTTTTATAGTTGATTATCTATAATGCCGAGAAGAATCATCCTTGCACTAGGCAGTTGTATCACACATTTCATTTACCTGACCCATTATAGGAAGTTCAGAATCAAAATACAAACCTGCGCATAATCACTGTAGATCTCTGCTTTAATGAGTGCATCAACAATCACACAGAAAATTCCTGACTGCTTAAATAGCAAACAGCAGTAATTTTAGCAGTAATAGTAAAAAGGACGAGAGTAAAATAACTAGAATAAAAAAACATTAATTTTTCATACAAAATAATCTTGGCAAAGAATTAGCAGTATGGATACAGAGCCTGTTGCTATCCATGCTACTTAAAATTTAAGATTTAAAATGAAATTCCTACAGGAACCTTTATTAATATAGCTAGATTGTCGCAATTGTAAAGAATAAGAAATAGTTCATCTCAATATGAAATGTACAAGAAGCAGTTGCCATAATACCACGCACGTCTTGGATTAAAATAACAGTTTTTTTTAGGTGAAGAGATTAAAGCCTTGGACTTACGATGCATACATAAGTTGTACTCTATCAAAATTATTGCGCTAGATGATAAAACATTATAATTTAGTTTCAGAATCTACAGAGGTTAAAAAAAAAAACTCTTACTAATGTAAAATTAGCACATTTGGCACTTCTATTTTAAATTATTACAAGCATTGTAATAAGTGAATTAATTCTCCAATTCGACTTTTTATGGGGAATTAGAGCATTTGATTGGAATTCAAACAAAAATAAATCAAATTGTATGAAAAATTAATTGCAAAAGAACACTTACGCCACAAAGTGGTACCGAAGCTGTACCAGCATGAGGGCCACCCAAGGAGATGAAATTTTCCACCTGTAGATAATGTTTTTATTTAAAAGCAGTACAAAATATATTTGCAAAATATCCTGAATAGAAAGATAATTCTCAAAAGTTAACATAGTTCAGAAAAACATGAGAATTGCAGCCGTGAGGAGACCAAAAGAGAAGATGCAGTAAGAATGAAAGAAATAAGGTCCAATCTGACTAGAAATCTCAACAAACAAGCTAGCTGAAGACCTCTTACAATAAGAGATTGCCCTAAGTAGGGGTGTCAATTTTTGACCTGACCCGAAAAAATCTGAGTTCGGGTCAACCCGTTTATAAAACGGGTCGGGTTTGGGTTAAGTAAACTGACCCGTTTCAAAAATCGGGTCGGGTTCGAGTTGACCCGGGAACCCGAAAATGACCTGAAAATGGTCCCTGCCCGGCTGCCCGTGTCGACTGCCCAGTTGCCCGACGCGTCCCTGCCCGGCTGCCGGCGCGGCAGAGCCCGCTTCGCGGTTCGAGTGCCTCTTCGGCTTGGGAGCCCGCTTCACAGTTCGCGTGCCGCTTCAGCTTCGCCATCGCGTGCCAGCGCAGCAGTGCCCCATGCCCGCTTGGGGTTCGGGTTCAGTGGCGACGCGTTCCGGCTGGTCGCTGGACGCTGGTCTGCCGCCGCACCTGCTGCCGCCTGCCGCTACCATTTTAAGTAACCGGGTCGGGTCTTGTCAACCCGACAACCCGCGCAGGTCGGGTCCGGGTTGAGATAGCCGACCCGTTTACAAAAACAGGTCGGGTTCGGGTTGACCTGTTTAGAACAGGGTCAACTCGGGTTCGACCCAAACCCGACCCGTCGACCCGAATTGACACCCCTAGCCCTAAGAGGCATAACAACTAATCAAGAGGGTCATGAGTAACCTGCATGCTTACAAAGGAAAACAGTTAATTCTTTTGTAAATTATTTCCAACATGCCTGATATACTATAATATCTCTTAACTTCAAAACTAATATGGTGCCTTCTTCAAGATATTTATGTAATTTTTACTAAAGTGATATGGAATGGCATGCTACTCGCTATGCATTTTAAGATTGATGATCCAACTAAATACTCGTGAATACAAATTTGTGAAAAAGTCCACAGCAAAAAAATAGAATGTCAATTAAGCCATAAAAATTAAATAGCGAGAATTACTATACTTCTCCCTCTATAATTCTTTACACCTCCGCAGCACGATGGAATGAATACATACCTTCTCGTCTAACATTGGGAAGAGCTGTGGACGGTTCACCCCATTCTAAGACAATCAAAAACAGAAAGCATGTTGTTTTGCCAATGATCACAGACCACAACAGAACTTTGGACAGCAGAAAACGACTATTTTCTTCTTCAAAATATACTACAACAATAGCAACATCAACATCAAACCTTTATCCCACTACATGGGATCAGCTACAAGAATCTTTTTTCTCAATAGTGTCTTATTAAGAGTCAAATTCTCATTTAAATCTAATAAAAAGGTCATTTCTAATACTTTCTAACCAAATTTTTTTAGGTCTATCTCTACTTTTCTTAACATAGGCCGGATATAATACATCTACTTTTCTAACTGGGTCATCAGAAGGCCAACATTTTATGTGACTTGACCACATCTTCATTCAACATGACTATGGGCCAACTCAATGCCATGAGAGCTTCGTAGGTTGATATAACAACCTAAAAGCCTCCGCATTCTAAGATGGTGGACTCAACCAAAACTCAACCCCACTTAAATCTGAGTATAGAATCAAGTCGATTAGGTGGTGGACGTGATAGATGTCAAGAAAAGTCAGTATGAACTGTGATATAAATTTTATACACATTCTAAGCATCTAAGGACATGTGTCCTAATAATACACATTAATATTATCCATGATGAAGATTGAGCACATAATTCATGCAAGAAAATAAATTAAATTTAAAAAAAAAAAATCAAATTTCATGAGAATATTTGCAAGTCCAGTCCTCAACAAAAAAGAAAGATCCGATCACAATATTATAAATGCCACATATTCATAATAACACAAATCCTTTTTTTTTTCTTCCTAAAAAACAAAAAGTAAAAGTTCTCTGTCCAGCGGTGAAATACTTTAAGAATTATAATATTTGCACTTGTCTCTATTTATGATTCTCCTCTCAAATTATTATATTTGTCTTTCATTCTTTGATCTTTGATGTTATCTCAAAATTAGCATTGACAAACTCCTAATCTATCCTTTACAAGGGGATACATAAGTGTAGGTGACCTACAAAAATTAGATGAAAGAAAACAACGGCCTCAATCTTGAGTAATAAATAATAAGCCCAATATTTACATTTGAGAAATGGAACCTTATTTAATAGTAGTGTTGGGGTGCAACAAAATAAAAATAATTAACCAATTTGGTCTACTTGTTATTTAAAAATCAGGCGCAGCTTTGAAATACAAATTATCACAAATCCGTTTCATAACAAATAGCAAAAAATATACAAAGACATCAAGAAGATGGGAACGTGTGATATGCTTAATAAGAAAAAATGATGATATTGCAATTTAGATTAAAACATGAAACTTGCAAACCGAGCATTTATGTTCTCTAATTTCTTTGTAAAGAACTTCAACTTGGGAATATCAAGTGAGTGAATCCATAAAATGTTGCTATATCATCAATTTAGACCTTTAAATCATAAACAACTTCATAATTTAATATTTTCCAACTCATGTTGATGAATAAGTCAGAGTTACTTTATATAAAGTAATAAAACATGTAAGAAAAGAAGAATAATGCGCTCCAATCATCCAGAGAAACAATTCTAACAAATGCATAAAAGTGCCTTTATGAATTGTTGTACCGCAAGAATGTTATACAGCTGTAGAATTAAATATAGATGCCCAGTAAGTTAGCATCAAAGCCTATCAATTGAAACTGCTTTAGACGACATGTTGCAGGCCTCATGCACTGTCTCCATCAAAGAAGAAATGGTCCAGCAAGAAAATAGAAAACAAATTAAAAAGGCAGTATCAATACAAGGCAAATTCCTATGATGAAACATTCCAAAATTATCTTCTACGAAAGCTTAAAGCATTTATGTTCATATTTTTTGCATTCTTTCTTAGAATCATTAGATCAAAACATTTTGCACCTTGCTAATACCCATAAATTAGCATCTAGCTGTTAAAATCAAGTTTTTAATCAGAAAACGAATGAATGCTAATTATATGTCAAGATTAAGTTTCTTACTGGTGGTGCACCATCACAAAGTTCAATTATCCCTCGAGCTATCAAGTTTCCCTGGGCAAAATAGATAAAGACAATCTTGATTAGTATTTTCATTGCTGATTATGATCAACACTTGAAGACTAATCCAAGAGATTTCTAATGCAAAATAATAGAAGAAAGCATTATTATTTTAGAGATCTAAGGACAATATAAAATAAAGAAATACAAAGGCATAAAAAATAGGCACTTGCAAGATAATGAAATACTGCAGTCATCTAGTACAAATTTATGCTATAGAAGTCAGAGCCTAAAATAATAGGAAACCAAAGAGTTAAACAGCAAGAACGCTAGAGTAGAGCCTGGACTGACCTGATGTCAAGGAAAGAGCAAAAGAGACTTTTTGACTAGGTTTCTTTATGCATACTGGACTTTGGATTTATAGTTCCTAGAATTTTTGCTTTCACAAGATATTAGGATTAGATATGAAACTTTCAGATTTTCGTAGAGGCTCAAACTGAGTACAGAATTTCAAAAAGAGTCACCGCCTATGAATAGACTCCAAATAGCCTTTACCCTAACCTACTGCAATCTAACACCACATAACCGAGAAGAATCAATCCAAATTAGTTAAAGGCGTGTCAAGGGTGACTGCTAATGAGAACATTCCGAAGAGTGGCTACATAAAGCAACTTTGAGACAACACTACCTAGAGGGGTTGATTGAATCATATAGGTCATCTACACCAAGAGGAACTACCTACATCAACCAACATGAGTTGGCTATAGAAGAATGGGCTTGCAACATCAAGGAAACACCAAAAAGTTTAGCTGCACCAGGGGGGAGACTTTGTTTGACAAGCATCTAATCACATCATGTCATCCCAAGAAAATTACAGGATTCAAAAGGGGTGTTAGAATTTTTTGACTAATTTTACAAAAAATTATTAGTCAGATGAAATCATTCTTATTGTTCATTTTTTGAAAAGTTGCATCTTTAACAACAAAAGAAACCTCTTTTTACAATCTATATTAAGTGACAGAAATAGTTGTATTAGTAAGAATTACCTTCATGATATTACTTGATCAAAAAATATCTATCGTGATATTTTAGGATCACATGAGATATACAGTTTATAAAATTGCAATTAGATGATTCATAACCAATCTCTTGACACTCTTCCATAAATGCACCATGAGGGCTAAAATGGATTCAAAAGGCTTTAAAAATTCTTTTTGGAGGCTCCCTATTGATCTATCAAACAATAAAAGGTACCTTGATCGCTAATTCACACTATGGATGACTTCTCTCTATTTAGAATCTCCCCTTGTTATTCCAACAACTTTGTCATTTGTTTTTTTTATTCTTTATTCTCAAGATATCATCAAAGTGATTTTCTTTGCTTTGGGTTTGTTGGAACGACCTTTAAGTTCGTTGCTTTGGAATGAAATAGCTTATTGCTTGAGTCATAAATTTTTGTAGAAAATAAACAATGGGTTTCCCTCTGACGGACAACAAGATTGTATGTTGATTATAAAAAAGTTATTAAAACCATAATTAACGATTGTGACAATACCTAAGATGAATGGCACGATTCCCAAGCATCCACACAATTTGCTATGATATCTAAGAGGAAGAATACCAACGGGCTACATAAGAATAAGATGATATTGAATTTTCTACAAAAACCAGGTCTTTAATTAGGAAAATTACATCAAGGATAAATCTAGTTCAATCATAAACATATTCTACAAAAAGAGGAAGCTCTATCTAAAATGTCAACCAAATTAAGTTCAAATTAAATGATAATTCCATCAAGAATTATACTAATCCAAGTTTTAAAAATAAATTAGCTCCAACAAATAGAGCATTTAATATTTGTCAAGTATATAGGGGCAAAGTTGTTGTGCTTTCTACAAGGTAACAATGAATCATGACAAATAAATTAGCGATCCTAAGGTACAAGAAACATGTGATATCTACCATCAATAGAAAACAAAATCCCTACATATGAGATAGCTCATAGAATAAGATGAGTAGATTGATCTCATGAGTTGTTGGATAACCATAAAAAATGGATGGAATAAAAGAGAAATTCATGGAACTAGTATTAGGTTCATGAGAAAAAGGTCAAATAAAATATATTGAAGTTTGGAATACTAGCAAAGCTTCTCAAAATTTTTAATTCATAAGTATCTAACCCACTATATTATATGGTTTTATATGGCCCGATCTTTCTTTTAGTTAATTATTCAAGGTTCCTGTTGGAAGCCTTACAGAATTCATTCGTATTATTATCTCCGAAGCCAATAAACACTGCACGTGCAACTTATAAAGTCCTCATAGCATGTCCGTGTAGAACCTTCATATGTCCATTAGAAACATGCATCACATGCAAGCACTAGGTGCAGCCTACATATAAGGATAACTCATCCTGGCTGTGATTGATTATATATTAAACACAAGTATTTTTTTTTCTCTTTCAAACCCTTCTTGTGAAAAACATGTAACTAATTGATCTGCTTGTAAATATAGGATACAAAGAGTATCACAACATATACTTATCTTAATAATAGCACACTCTAACTAGAATGACCAGAGCAAACTACGAAACCTAGTGCTATGGAAGAAAAGTTTAAGGGACTGAAGGGATGTGGAGGCTTCAAATCTTTTAATAGGGTGGTTTTTTATCTTTGGCTAAGGTGAATGAAATAAACTATGATTCACATGTTTTTGAAGAACAAACTCCATAAGATGTCTTCTAGTATTAGATTGCGCTAATGAAGCAAGAAAAGTAAGGGGGAAAAAAAAACAAGCAAGTTAAACTAATACCTGAGAAAGGCCAACAATGTTAAAACCTCCACTCAGTTCGTTCATTTCCTTCACCTGACATCAACAAATGAGGATATGGCTTATTTCTGCAAAACTCCAACAACGCTATTGATGCAAACGCAAGTTACTCAAAAATAGAGGTATTACCTTTTCACAAACAATATCTGTCTGTAAACATGTAAAGTAAATGTATTAGGGCCACTTCAAAATCGAATGTTTCAGAAGCAAGACCAGCATAGAATTATAAGATGAGCCAACCTGGTTCTGAAGGGGCAAAACCCATGAGTCCACTGCACCCTTTCCAATTTCCCTAAAATAATACAAAACAGTTCGAAACATTGAGCGGTCACATGGAGGGTTGAAATCACATGCAACAAACAGGAAATTTCTTCTAGAACTGCAAGCAGCGATCTAACACACATAAATACTCTGTGAGGGTATTGGAGTGATTATCTATTGAAAACTAAACCTAAAACAACTCCACTTCAAAATCTGATCGATTCAACTTAAACTACACCATTCACGATAGAGCTATCGACGTCACACTGCAATAAAGATCCTAACAAAAAATCACTCTCGACGCTTCTTAATGGAACATTAACAAGAAAAAAAAAAACTCAAAGGAGATGCATGAAGCAACTGAACATGCAACTGTTTCTTCCCAGCAACTCCAATCATTGAAATAAAAATGAAAAAATCATACCGTAAAAAATAAATAAACAAAGCTATCCCACCAAATAACCTTCACAAGGAACTTCCCCAACTATCAGCAAATCAGGATAAGCATTCCTTTCACTGAAGATCCAAATGCACCACATCACTTAAAAAAATCATCTCGCCTTCGCTTCATTCACGAAACAATAGGCCAAAACCAGAAACAGCTAACACCACTCACCATAAACAACTAGATCTTAGCAATACAATCCAAACAAAATCATGAGGAGATGGAAAGAGCTACCCACAAACAGTATCCTTGAGAATCAGACCACTCGCTCAGTAGCTCTGTGAAATGCTTCATCCCCCGATTACCGCATGCGTCGCCAATTCCTGACCAAAGTGAACGACAACATTAGCAAAAAAAAAAAAAAACCCAAAAACCCTACGCCTGTCACAAAACCCCATCAACCAAACTGCAGCCAGAACCCCTCGATTATTACCTAACCACTGAAATTACAATACAACGAAGCATAAACAAAAGAGCGAACCATGTATGACGATAAACGGCAGAGATAACGAGCTCGGAAAAGAAAATGAGAAGATCGCGATTGCGACGAGGATCTTTAGCAGTAAATCGCCCATCCACGAGCCTCTTCGAAAGCAATCGGCAGGCGAAGAAAAGGCTGCAAGTGGCGGGATTCTGGAAGTTTTCTTCACCTCTTTTTTCAGAGAAAAGACGGAGAAAAAATTCTGGCTTCTACTATATATAGCGAATAGCGTCACCACCTCACGGGTTCTCCGGCGTTCAAGAGAAGCCGCTCTGGAAAAGCTATCAGGCGTGTTGGGTGACCTTACCGGAACAGATTAACCCGCGGGTTACGTCAGTTGACGGAAATTTTGCTGAAAATGCCATCGAGTCATAATCTACATTTTAAAGTAATCAAGTCTAATTAATTAGATAATTAATGTTACCCATTTAAATATATAACTTAATTAATATAAATGACTTGTAAATTTTAATAAAATTATGTAGTTTGTTTGGTGTATTTTTAAGTTGTTTAATAAATTTTAAATATTAATAAGATAATATTTATATTTATATGTTTAGTTATTTATTTGATATTTTCTTATGGGGCTGTTTGGTAGGATTTCGTAAATCCGCTAAATTCGGATTTCGGAAATCTTAAGAGGTCTAAATCCTGAAAACTGTTTGGTAACATTCATGATAAATCCTATTAAATATTGTGTGACTGTTTGGCAATATAAAGGATTTAACTAGCGGAATCTGGTAGCACGAAAATTGTTTGGTAACATTCATCTCGACCCAATGGATTTCGTAAATCCAGCAAAAAACAGGATTTCAGAAATCTGGTAGCACGAAAAGGCAGAATTTTCCATCTACCGCGGTTTTCATTTTTCGTGGGATTTGGTTTTACATTTTAGGTCGTTTGGTTGAATTTCGCTCAAATCTGATCTAAATCCTACTACCAAAGAGCCTATATATATATATATATATACATAAATTTTAAAACATATAAATTGTATAATGTTCATGCAATAATTATAATAAGCCATCAAATAAAATATTAAATTATCAAATATTTTATTATTATTATTAATAAAAACTTATTAAATAACAAACAACTGGTTCATTAACATAAATAAATATTCATAAATAAACAAATAAATAAGTGTTTGTTGCGTGATAGAATATACGCGGCGGTAGAGTTTGTAAATTCACGTCCGAGCGTTGTACGAGTATTTAGCACACAAACAGAAAAGAGAAATAAACACCAAGGTTTTTACGTGGAAAACCCGAAAGAGGGAAAAAAACCACGGGGCCTCGCCCAGTTGCAAAGTTCAATTAGTATTTGTTTGAAGTACAAAGGTTGATCCGTCTTACAAATCAAGACGATCAATTTACAATGAACTTCTCACAAAGTTACAAAGTTCTGCAAATTCTCGACGTTTCCCGAAAATCCGGTAGATTTCCGGCGTCTTCAAGCTGCAGGAAGAGATCCAGCGGTGGTCGAGGAGGAGCTTCTTCCTTCTCCTCCTTCTTCTCTTCTTATTCTCTCTCTTCACTTGAGTCCCTTTGGTGTAGAATGAGGGCTCTATTTATAGTTTTTCTGGAGTGGCATAGCCCGTAAATAGGCGTGAGATCAAGGGCGAATTGGGAGTGTTTTGAATGGACGGCCGATATCGAATCCTTTGATCATGCACCGTTCGTTGGGCATTTAAAGGCCTTAATAATGTCGAAATTTGGCGATCTTGGGCTCGTTGGATTCGTCTCGTCGAGCCGTTCGATTCGAGTATAAGCTCACCAAAATCGAAGACCGTTTGGTAACTCAAATTGCTGTTTAAACCTTCCAACAGCACTTTGAGCCCTTGATTCGGACTCATTTGGGCTCGGATTGGGTTGATCTTGGTGTCGTTGGGTTCGTATTTCCGAGACGCTCAGTTTGACTGTAAGCTCGCTGAAATCGGAGTTCGGGTGCTCCCAAAATTAATTTTTGAAGTTTCCAACTAGCTTTTGCCTCGAGATTCATGCCCGATCAAGATAATTTTTGAAGTATGTATCAGTGTTCAAATTTATTTATTTAAATGATAAATTTTTAAAATTTTGTTTAAACTTATTTAATTATATAAATAAATAAACATATATAGCATTATATGAGCAAATATCAAATTGTTCATTGAGAACAGAGCCTTTTTGGCATGATTAGAGACTTAATTATTTGAATTGAGAATGAGAGCCTAACTTTGAATGTAAATAAAAAAAAAATTGAATTGATAGATTAATTTTAGGAGTTACATAAATAAGATTCAAATTTTATTATTTTTACAAAAGTAACCCCAATATCTTTTTTTTTTATTATCAAAATTATATATTTGTATGTTGAAAATTTCATAAAAGTGAAAAAAAGTAGGTGGACATTTTAGCCTAAATTCCGATAATTTATTGATAAACCTGACCTGCCATAATTACTCAACCAAAACAAATTAAGGGTTCATTATGGTTTATTGAAAGTGTCTATAAAAAGATTGTAAAATTATTATACAATAAATAAACAAATAAATATGAGTATTGTGATTTTGTAAATCAAATAATAATTTTGTTACCTTCATTATACTCAAATAAATTTTGTTGTAAGAAATACTTTCCAACAAAAACAATTTACAAAATAATAAAAAAATTATAATCAAATAAAATTTTGATAGCCATCCACAAAATAAAACTATAAGAAAATTAAGCCACTCTAAAATAAATTTAAGGATATGTTTGAGACTGTTGTAGCTTTTTATAAAGATGGTCGTAAAGCTAAGAAAGTAATTTTTTAAAAGCTATTGTAAAAACAACTACCTCGTACAAATTTTTTTTTGAAAGCAGCAAAAAATAATGATCAGATAGAAACTATGATTATGATCTGAAAAATAAAATAGTAAGAGAGTTATCCCAAATAAAATCTAAGTGTCTCTAGTATGAGAAATTATTATGTGCGAAGTCCAGATAGAAAGAACCATCTTAATATGTGAGTGTAGACAGTGTACAAATTTATATACAATATGTACACTCATATGTTCGACGGATTCTTTTCATCTGAACTCCACAGAATAATTTTTCCTCCAGTGGAGAACGTTCCTACGCAATGAAAGGTTATTGCGCACATTCGTTCTCCATTTGGGCATAAATTTGGTGCGTGCAAGATTGAAGTTTGATTACTTCATCGCTATGGAGGAAGCAATATCATACTCGAGGAACGGAAGTATACGGTTAGGGCGTGGCCATTGAGAACATGTTCATCTACAATATAAATTACTATTTTACCCTCGCCAGAGAAACCAAAGAAGCCTTTTTAAACCGTTTGAAGTCAACTTTTCCCTCTAAAAGCAAATTTCTTTATTTTTCCTTAGAATTAAATTATGAGATGTTTGATTGGATACTTTAAAATGTATATATTTTAAAATAAACTGTAATTCAAATTAATATAAAATTAATTTAAATAAAATATTTAATTGGACATAAATCTAATATATTAAAATTGTTTCCATATGATACAATGCAAATGTATTGAATGCAGAGGGTGGCAATGAGGAGATGTGGGTGGTAGAGGGAGAGATGGTTGGGCTGTAATAGCCCAAACTCTTAACTATCGAGATATTATTCGCTTTGACCTAAGAGTCTCACTGTTTTGTCCTGTTTGTGTGACTTCCCAGTAGATCACCCATTCCAAAATTGTTTTAGAATGAGCACGCTTAACTACGGAGTTTTTAACGAAAATTCTAGTCATTATACCAAAAGGCGCTTCAATGTTTAAGAGTTAACTTTCTTTTACTTAAGGGGTTTAATAATCTCTCCCACTTAAATAACTGACGTTCCAGTCAGCATCTATATCCCATGATCATCCACCATACATATAGGACTCTAGAGGTGGCCCCAACAGGTTCAAGTGGTGGCTCACGTCATATAGCCTTTGATCCCATATAGGGTTCAAGAGGTGGCTCCCATGGCGTAGCACTTTGTCTAGTATGTCACTTAGCTCCCATCTTCCGACTGGTGTATTGCTTTGATACCATTTGTAATGGCCCAAACTCTTAACTATCGAGATATTGTCTGTTTTGGCCTAAGAGCCTCACGGTTTTGTCTTGTTGGTATAACTTCCCAGTAGGTCACCCATTTCATAATTGCTCTAGAATGAGCATGTTTAACTGCGTTGTTTCTAACAGAAATTCCAGCTATTACATCAAAAGGCGCCTCGATGTTTAATAATTAATTTTCTTTTACTTAAGGGGTTTCACATGGGCAATGAGCAATGGTGCAGGACTTGTTGAAGTTATGATGGTATGTTGGTACTAGGGGTGTAAACATGTCAAATCAAATAGATTAGTTGCCTCATCGAACTCAGTATAGTCAACTCTAGTACAAAATATTTTAAGCTTAAAAAACTAACACATGATTGGTCATATGCAATAAGTCATGCTAATAATAATAGTCAAGAAGGTCTCTAGCCATTCAAGAGAGATAGAATGCTAAATTAAAGCTTCATTTAGGATAGCTTTTTTATTGATTTTAAAAGTAGTTTTTTAGTATAAAATCTTTTACTTATAGAAATTTTTGTATAAAAAACTATTTTAAAAAACAGTAAAAAATGATCCTAAATGAAGCCTAAGTTCAGAGGAAGAAGGCAACATTAATAGCATCTCAACATGAAATTCTATATTTGATTACTCATTTCATGTGAACGTTACTACTTGAAATCCTTTGTAACATGGACAATATCTACAAAAGAGCTCTTTTGATTTCCAAATATCATTATTGCCATAGAATTTGTAATTATCATATTGATATACATGTTCCTCTCAATATAATTCTATAGCAGCAGCACTTATGCCACATCTAAGACACTTGGCAGCTATAGTCCTCAGGCTCAACTACATTATAATACAAGGTAGAAGATCTAGAATCAAACTTTGAAATCACCTGATGAGCCGTTAATCCACAATAACACTTTCCAAGCCGCGCAATGCAGATGTCGATAATCTTCTTGAACATGTTGTCTTCTTGAATGCATGGTTGCCTCACAAACTCAGCCAGAGGCATCCACTGCAGAAATGGTTATTACTTGTGTAAGAAAGTATGATGGTTTAGCTTAGTTGATTTGAAATAGCATTCAATTCTCATCGAAAATTTGAATGTTTACCTTGGCTGCTTGTATTTCGAGTTCATCTACAACAATTTGAGTTGATAAGGGTTTTAGCATGCAGATGAAGAACAGATCAGACTTCTCAAATGCAACATGGTGAACATGCCTGATAAGAAATCAAAACTATATTACTTTTACAACACAATTAAAAGTTTCAATGTTATTGAGCTGCATGAATAAAACTACAAGTGTCATTTTAAAAATAGACAATAACATCTTAGAATATCATTCACTGAAATACCTTTGTTTTAAAAATTGATGTGATTAGGCATTTGTTTCTTTGGACAGTGTTAGACTGGTTCATTGGACGGGTCAAACCGGTCCCTACGGGACCGACTCAAGCGGAATAGAGGTGGAACTTCCGCCTCTCCTGTACGCGCTGAATGCACACTTTTCTTCCCTAGAACAAATTAGGAAGGATTTTTTAGGAAAGTAGGAGGGAAATTTGAATGTAGGGACTGTTTAGGGATTTTCTTTTGATTTGTATGCATTAAATAGTTGGTTTTTCTAGGATTAGGGTATCTTGAATTTGGTTGAAATTTGAGATCTCCTAGATTTAGGTTTTCTTTGAGCTGTAGCGGCCTCTAGAAAGATTTGAGAGAGAAAGATCCACCTCTCGAATAGAGGATGAATTGTATCTTGATATTTTCCGTTTCCCTTTCATCAAAGAATATAAATTATCTACGGTTTTCCGGGTTTTGTGCGGATTTGTGTGGAGTAATCTCGCTGTTTTCCGAAGAATGATAGGAAATATTTGAGAGCTACAAGTATTTCCTATCAGACAGATACTGCATTATAATGAAGAAAGTAAAGTAATAAATCATATGGACGCATCATTATTACCTAAAAGCAATTACTTCCAAGAATTCTGTATCAATCTGTGACATATGTGAGAAGCTTCAGTTACCATTTGATAAAATATTTTTTTCTAGTTTATCTGATTAAATAATACGCAGCCAAACAAAAACAATTTAATTTCTTACTCCAGTCTCCTCCTTCACCTCTCGAACAGCACCATTAAATATTTCTTCATTCTGGAGAACAAAAGAAATGAAGGTGAAATTCCACAAAAGTGAGAGAGAAAATTTCCCGGGATACATCGTTTAAAAACAGACCTCAAGGATGAAACCTGTAGGTAATTTCCAAACATCTTCAAATGAATAATGATGCTTCTCTTGCACTACAAGAACCTATGAAGGTTTGAATGCTGGATTAGGACTTAAATTGTGCTGATACTGTTATGCTAACAAAATGAATTTGTTGGCCACCTCATTTCTGTGATTGAGAACAAAACCACCAACTCCTACTTGATGTGATGCATTAGCAGGAAGCATGCAAGGCCCTTCAGGAATCCAATATGTTAGCATCAAATATGTTCGCTCAGCATGATGGTACTTGAAGCCCTCCTGCAATGGATAAAATGATTTTAATGCTTTCAAGAAGCATTTGAATAATTTATTATTAAATCTAGAGTAGTACAATGACTAGCACATCCAATGAGCAAATCAATAATCATTTGTGTTTAGCTCATTTTTGTTTGTTTTTTAGATGATTGAATAAATCAGAAACTTTTTTTTTTTAACGCAATGTATAAATGAATCAAATTAAACATTCACTAGTTTATTTATGTTCATAAACCTGTTTTTTTTTTTTAGATTAACAAGTAGCTCAATAATAATTTGATAAGATGCTCCTTTCATAATGACATAATTGCTTATTTAATGATGTATTCTATGCTTTTGTATCAATTTTATTCTATGAAATGCATTTATAAATGATTATTATTTTTAAGCTAAGTACTATTAGGTGTTGACATTCGCACTCGAAGAGAGAAACAGAGTTTAAAATCATAGCTTTGTATGAAGATCCATCACGAGAAGACTGCAAGAATTGTAAGACAAAAGTTTTTATGTGAAAACCCTAGGAAAGTAAAAAACCATGGGGCCTAACCCAAGTAAAATAATTCTACTAGTAATTATTGTTTATTACAAATGAAGCTCTTACTCGAGGAAATACATGGATACAATGAAAAGAACATATTATGTGTTTGAAATTAGTAAGTCATGTGACATAAATCCATAATAAATCCTTGTGTTGAAGTTGGGAGTCAAAGCATGTATTAATCTCATAAGTGATAATGCGTGTTGGCATTATTAGTGATGTTTGGCGACATTGGTCAAAGGATCGTAGCTGAATGATTGTGGTCAGATGACTGTAGTCAAGCGACATTGGTTGGAACTGAAGTCAGGTTACGATGGTCAAAAGGATCGAAATCAGGCTACGGTGGTCGAAAGGACCAAAGTCGAACGATGGTGATCGAAAGGACTGAAGTTAGAAGCAGGTGGTCTGAGGATCATAATTGGGTGGCGGTGATCAAAGGACCATAATCAGATGATGGAGGTAATATAATTATAGTTGGTATTTAATGGAGGACAGAAGATTGTAGTCGGCATGCGACTGAGGATAGAAGGATTGTAGTTGGGCAACACTGGACTGAGGACCATACTCTCGGGACAGTGTTGTGAGGAATATAGTGGATGGGAGATGAAGGCTCGATGTTAATTTACAATTGGGCGGTGGTATTTCAGAATCCTTAGATCCTTAAAGCTTTCCTGAATTTCAAGCCATAGTTTAAGATCTAACTCTTAGCACCCCAAGCCTGCAAATATAAAGAAAATCTAGAACACTCCATCGGATGACCAATATTGATTCACTTGATTATGATTTGTTCATTCAGCATTTAAGTGTCTTAATGATATCATAATTAAGCAACCATAGGCTCATTTGATTCATCTCATCAGGATGCTCGATTCGATTTTAAGCACGCTAAATTTGAATCATTTAGTTATCCAATTAATGTCATGAAGTTTTCAATTACCCTTCAATCTCTTGATCTAGGCTCATTCAAACAAGGATCAAACTAATTTTGGTATCATTAGGTTCCTCTTGTTGAGCCATTCAATTTGGCTATAAGTTTGCTGAAATCGGATTTAGGTGATCATGAATTTAATTTCAGAAGTTTTAATCAAAAGATACATCGAAATTCATGCTCGATCAAAACGATTTTCGATCAACTATAAAATCTGATGAAAATTCATAGCAGCAAATAGATTGATTAGATTATTTTATTAAATTTAAAAAAAAAATATTGAAAGAATTATACCAACTTGATGAACAAACAAGTATAATTTATAGTCTGTAATGAGGTTATACATTTGATTTACATTGATTAATTAAGCTCAATAAAATATTGATTACAATATGAACACAATAATAAAATAAATAAGTTTGAATATAATTTTTAATAGTAGTTCATGTTCAAACTCCCGATAACAAAATAAATGACCTTGGCACAACTAGATTTATTTAAAACCTTATTTAAGTTATAGATGAACATTTTTTCTTTTTCATGTGTCAAGAAAATGAGTCACCAAATATCCAATCAGTTTATCATCATCACCTTCATTAGTCTTATCTCAATTATTTGGAGTTGACTTTATTAACCCTCATTTTCCATGTATTGCTAAATGTTGCCTAAAGTGCTAAAACTATTCTCCCCAAATCCTTTTGAGCAACTTTTACTAATTCTTCAATATAAATTTATATATACTCTTATAATTAATGCATTTTCTTAATCTTCATTATATGTGTTAAAAATGCACAAGTTTATTTTAAGCTTTGTCTTCAATGTATATGTTACTAAAATCATGCATTCATACAATCATTCATTAGTTTATCTTTCTTATTTAATTAGAAGAGAATTAGTTTGTTTCCTAATCAAGAGGGAATTGTTTAGGAAGGTTCTTAATCAAAGGAGAATTGTTTGGAAATGTTTTAATTGCAATTGAATTATTTAGGGCAATAGACCTAATTTAAATTCAAATTTTAAGAGAGAATTATATAAGGAAAAGGAGGAGGAATTAAAGGGAATTGTTTAGGAAAGTTTTTATTACAATTGGGAGAGAATTAATTAGGAAAATAAATTTAATTTGAATTCAAATCTGAGAGGGAATTATTTAGGGAAAGGGGGCTGATTCGGGAGGGAATTATGGGATGCTATTTAAGATTAACAATAGGGTGATTTCAAGATGATATTTTGGAGTCTGCTGAATTTAGTTTATTCTTAGATTATTTGGGCTCAAGCCGGCGGCTAGGGATTTGGGAGAGCCGGATTTTCCTCTCCAATTGAAGATCCAATTGTATCTTGCATTCCCCTTTATATTTCTTTGAATAAAAAATATTTTGGAGCCTTCTTCTTCCCAATTTTTTGTGTTTTATCATTCACTGATTTTTGTGAAAAGTGCATCCACTTCCTATCATATCTCTACTCAAACCAATACAAAAAGCTATAGACTCAAAATTAACCTTCAATGTAATCCTATTATAATTAGAAATATTTTAATCAATCAACATCCACTTCTAATATTAGTCAATACTTCTTCATACAAATACTTAATAAATTCAATATAACTTTGACCCAAATCTTTCTACCTTCATATACAAATATACAATAAATCAATTCCCACTGCACTTGAACATGTCTTCTCAACATAAATAAAATTAATATAAAATATTTTATCAACTCTCTATTCCTTTTCACATATTATTTTATCATAAAAATCACTTCAATTTATCTTGAATAAACTTTAGCATATCCCAAGAAAGTAGATGCCCAACAAAAATCCATTAGAACCAGACATAAAAGAAAACTTTCAATTATGGCGGCATATTCCAAAGACCAAATATCTATGCCATGAAATTATTTGTAATCATCTTCATTTCTAAGATATTTTTATAATCAAATATACCTTAACAGCAACTGGAACAAACTCAGCTTGATCCAGTGGCAGTCTAAGCCAGACCCCCTTCTTACCCTGCAAATCATTCAATAGAAAAGTTTATTCTGAATTATGGAAGCTCATTTAAGGATAGATAACACGAATACACGAAGGCCACTATATGTGAAACCTAATTGCAATCTAAGGCTTCGTTTGGGACGGTTTTTTAGTTGCTTCCTAAAGCAACTTTTTAGTACAAAATTAAAAATATTTGTATTAGAAAGTTGCTTTTAGAAACAACTAGAAAGACGTCCCAAATGAAACCTAAGTTATGGGAATACCTGCAGCTTCCAGTGGAAAAGAGATGATTGAAGGATAGTAGCAAATGCATCTGCTGTTTGTGGAAGGCATTCTGGTCTAATTATGACTCCTCCATACTCATCTTCATCAGCATCAAGCATGTAACTTTCTCTTGATGATATCCATGGATAAGCATCATAGCTTCCATTTATAACTAATTTTTCTTTCCCCCATATATTTTTAGAAGTCAAAGCTATAGTATTTTCATTAGGGGTTTTGGCAATCAGGTAGGAAGACTTAACTGAAACATCTGCATATGAGATTCAGGTGAATTGCTCAGGTGTAATATTATAGATCATGGTATTGAAATTATAGATCATATTAGGAGTTCAACAAAAACACAACATATTAAGGCCTCGTTTGTTTGGTTGTAATTTCTTCGTCTCCGGTTTGAATCGGCCAAAAAACTATTGTTTTGCTGTTTGTTAAGACGGCTTTTTCAAAATACCATCTCCCGAACCTCCTTATTTTTGCCGATCTGAGAAGAAAAAAATTTCTCCATTTCCCGTTCCGATACTTCTGTTTAAAAATGAAAAAAAGGAGCCGGGGAACCAAACGAGGCCTAAGCCTGGACAAGAAGAACAATCTAAAACCAGCTGAAACTTTCCTATTAGGTAAATTGTGTCTGAATTTGCTGGCTGGTGACATAATTTAGCAAAGAAGAGAAATGCAAGCCATTGATTACATGAAAATTTATATTTTTCTCATTAAGTTGGCGAGATTCTGACCAGCATGTTTAATTGGGTAGTCAAAAGAATTCAACAATCAGCCTACCATTTTGAAGCTAGCTATTAGCAAACTATATATGACAAATGCAAACCTCAAAATTTAGATTTTGTTTGGGATAACTTTCTTGCTACTTACTGCTTCTTAAAGCAGCTTTCTAGTAAAAATTAAGGCTTCGTTTGGGGTGGCTTTTTTACTGCTTCTTAAAGCTGCTTCACAGAACAAAAAATAAATTTTTTGCACTAAAAAGTTGATTTAAGATGCAATAAGAAAGCAGTCCCGAATGAAGCTTAGGCTTCGTTTGTGACGGTTTCTTACTGCTTCTTAAAGCAGCTTTCTAGTACAAAAATTTTAAACTAAAAAGCTGCTTTAAGAAGCAGTAAGAAAGCCGTCCCAAACGAAGCCTTAGTTGAAATTTCTAAGGTGGATGGGATGGTTTTCAGACATGAATAATCACAGAATAACCTCAAAACGATCCAATGTTGTCATGATCAACTTAAAATACTTGCAGAATCTGTACATTCTTGAAAAATTCAAATTTCATCGGAACATAGCATAAGAAAGCCTATTTATGCTGAAATTTGTAGTAAATTTGAGAAAAATATACCTCTCCTCTGACGAGAACTCATTCGACGGAAGAATCTGATACTAGCCAGGTTGCAGATTGGGAGCATCGAGCAAGTCTTTCTCAAGAACTCCATTTCAGAGCTCATATCGAGCATTGCTTTCTGCATCCTATCAATCTAAAACTCTCCAACAACTTGATCCAAACCAAGAACAACACACCCAAAAACAACCTAGCTAATACACATACAAGAAGCAAACAATCCTGAATGTCAATGATATATAAATCAAAAGCAGCCCAAATTCAGAGTCAGTTGAAACTAAATGACTTAAATCAGCAAGAACAGCGAATGCCTACATGAACAGGCCACAAAAAAAGGCTTATGGATTAGGAAAACAGAAAGCACTAAAAATACTAAAAAGGAACACTTGAGCAAATCTAAAGCTCTGACCAACAATGATCAGATACCTCTAATCTTGAGATTATAAGCTTCTCGTTAGCATTTGGATGGTTAAACTCGTGAAACTTATGCTTGAATACGATTGACAGAGATGGGAGATAATCTAGGAGCCGTTTGAAACAATTTTTCTGTTTTTGATATACTAAATGAGTATTATTTAATTAGGAAATTTACATACATATCTCTTTATTCGTGCTATTTACATATTTAATACTCAAAATATTAATATTACATACCTACCACATATATATAACTTTAATATCAAATATCCTACTCATATAATTCATTTATACCATTCATACTATCCTATAAATTTTAATATTTCATTCTATAAATCCAAATTTGTTCTATGGATGATAGTCACATAATATTAATATTTTAGGTGTTAGCTATGAAAATAACATGAAATAAAGTGTTAAATATATAAATAGAGATATTTACAAACATACCATTATATATTATTCTATTTACATATCTAATATCTTAAACTTTAATATTACATATATATATATATATATATATATATATATATATATATATATATCACTCATAGTTCACTTTCATATCAAATATGAATGACATGAATAAATATATGAATCATCGAAAAGAAATATGAGTGGCATATTTGATATTAAAATAATATAATATGGTATGTATGCAATATTAAACTTTTAGATGTTAGATATGTAAATAAATGAAGTGTTGAGCGTGGACGCCCAGGGCAGCTTGGTTTTAATTTTTCATTAAAAATATATATTTAGAAATTATTTTGGCTATTTTTAAAATATTTTGAGATATTTAAAACAATAAAATAAAATAAAACATTTTTAAAATAAATAAAAAATAAAAATTGATTCCAGCAACTAGTCTGAAGTTGTGGGAAAAATATCTGGTTGTCTGGTTGATATAGCAACATGTGATTCTCGAGTGGCAAAGCGAATTTCCGGCTGAGGTTTTTTTTTTCTTTTTTATTTTTTTATTCATTTCCATTTTTTAATATCTTTTCATTATGAGGACTACACACGCCCACATCTTTTTAATGTTGCGTGAATGTTCAAAACAGGCAGATAATTAAAATCTTATTTTGCATGAACAAGTAAATAAAAATTTAAAATTTAATATAAAAGTAAAAGCTAGAAAGAGACGGATAAGTTTTTTACGTAATTCCACTCCAGCCTGTAGAAGTCCTTCGTCCAGATCGACTCCGATCACCTGCATTGCAAGGTTAGAAAGCATAGGAAGAAATAATGTAGCAATGCAAGGTATTGAGTGAAGCCATTGTATTCCTCTGTATATCGCTTGTAGCTACAGTAAACTTCTTATAGGAAGAAGATGACAGAGGTGGTTTTAAAGGAATGGCTGAGATCAAAATAGCTACAGTAAAGGAACGATCAAGATTTCACTAGGTCTGTAAAAGCTGCTGGAGCCGTCGAAGGTAGTGGATAAGCAAGTGCACGTATCACTCGGGATATCATTTATCACCTCCCCTCAAGTTAACAGTGGCTTCTTGAAGTGTTAACTTGTTGCAGAGCAAGCGGAAACGAGCGGCCGGCAGCGCCTTTGTGAAGATGTCAGCAGACTGGTCTACAGAGGCAATGTGATGCACAGCAATGTTCTTTAGCTTGATGCAATCACGAATGTAGTGAAAATCAACCTCTATATGCTTCGTACGCGCATGGAATACAGGATTGTTGGCTAAGGCAATGGAGGAGACATTGTCACAAAAGAGATTTGTGGGAGACGAAATCTCAATTTGGAATTCGGTAAGTAATCGTCGAAGCCAGATAATATCACTAGCAGCAGTGGCCAAGGCTCTATATTCAGCCTATGTAGAAGAGCGGGCAACTGTAGTCTGCTTTTTGACACACCAGGAAATCAGGTTGTTGCCAAGATAAGCACAGTAACCCGTGACGGAACGGCGAGTGGTGGAGTCAGATGCCCAATCTGAATCGGAGTATGCTTGTAACTCAAGCGAAGAACGGAAGATGGGTAGACCCAGAGAAATCGTACCACGTACATACCGCAGAACTCTCTTGAGTAGCTGAAAATGAAGTACATAAGGATTGTGCATATGCTGGCAAAGAAAATTGACAGCAAAAGACAAGTCCGGTCTTGTAATGGTGAGGTACTGTAATGATCCAACAAGTTGCCGATACAGTTCAGGCTGATCGAACAAGGCAGCAGCAGCCGGGAGTGAAGGTATTTTTGTTGGAAGTGGTGTTTGAACCGGTTTACAATCCTTCATACCAGCTCGAGATAGCAATGTCGTCGCATATAAGGATTGAGAAAGATGAACACCGGAAGAGATGGGACTCACCTGAATGCCCAGAAAGTTGGAAACCGGACCGAGATTTCGTATATGAAATCTGGATTGTAGCGAAGCAAGGAGTGAATCAATAACAGAGGATTCATTACCAGTGAGTAGAATATCATCTACATAAACTAGAATGTAGAGCTGTGTCGAGCCTTTGGAGAACAAAAGCAGAGACGGATCAGCTGCACTGATACGAAAACCAAACTCAGTGAGAAATGTGGTGAATGTCGCAAACCACTGTCGTGGTGCTTGCTTTAGACCATAAAGAGCCCTTCTTCAGTAAGCAAACATGATTTGGATAGGTGGCATCTACAAAACCTTGGGGTTGCTTCATGTATACCGTCTCCTCAAGGTGCCCGTGCAAAAAGGCATTTGATACATCCAATTGAAGGATTGGCCAATGCCGAGAGATTGCCACAGTAAATAGGATTCGGATGGTGGGAAATTTTGCAACTGGACTGAAGGTATCAAAATAATCGATCCCAAATTCTTGATGAAAACCTTTGGCGACTAGACGGGCTTTGTACCGAGCCAAGGATCCATCTGAGTTGTGCTTGGTCTTGAATATCCACTTATTCCCGAGAACATTAAGTTCAGGTGAAGATGGAACAAGAACCCAGGTTCCTTGATGCTGAAGCGCTTCAAATTCAGTGGACATGGCTTTTCTCCAAACCTCATGCTTGACAGCTTCAGAGTAGGAAGAAGGAGAGAGCGGAACAATGGAATTCTGGAGATCGAAAATTTTTCTTGGGGTGAAGATGTCCGGAGCGAAGACGAGTGGTCATAGGATGTTTAGATGTAGGTGGAGTTGGAGAAGATGGCAATGTGTGAGATGAGGAGGAATGAGAGATATGTGTATTAGAATGAGATATAGGAAGTGAAGCTGGAGTATCGGTTCGTGGAGATAAGGAAACAGAGGAAGAGGTATTGTGATTTACGGAATTGGGAAAATGAGAAGCTGGAACAAATAGAGATGAAGGAATGTCTTGTAGAGAAGTGGATAGAGTAGGAGAAGTAGAAGTGTGTGTCTGATGGAAGGGAAAGATGGTTTCAAAGAATTTCACATTCCTTTAAAACCACCTCTGTCATCTTCTTCCTATAAGAAGTTTACTGTAGCTACAAGCGATATACAGAGGAATACAATGGCTTCACTCAATACCTTGCATTGCTACATTATTTCTTCCTATGCTTTCTAACCTTGCAATGCAGGTGATCAGAGTCGATCTGGACGAAGGACTTCTACATGGTATCAGAGCGAGGTTGGAACTTGTGGTGTAAAGAAGTTGGAATCCAGGGATAGCACAAACACCCGAAGACTTTAAGATGGCTGAAATCTGGTTGAGAGTGAAACAGAAGTTCAAAGGGTGATTTATTATTGGAATTCTTGGAGGGCAGTTGATTAATGGTATGGGCAGCTGTAAGAAGTGCTTCAGTCCAAAAGTGAGTCGGGAGGTTAGCGTGAAAGAGTAAAGCACGAACGGTTTCAAGAAGGTGTCTATGTTTCCGTTCAGCAACACCGTTCTGTTGCGGTGTATAAGGGCAGGTAACTTGATGAACAATGCCACAACGAGTGAGAAAGTTAAGGAAGTTTTGATTAATGAACTCGCCGCCATCAGTGCGAAAGATTTTTATTGATTGGTTAAGTTGTTTTTCCGTTGTTGATTTGAATTTAATAAAAGTGGAGAACACATCCGATTTAGCATAAAGAGGATAAACCCATGTAAAATGCGTATAATCATCAACAAAGATAAGATAGTATTTGTATCCTTGCAAAGATAAAATTGGGGAAGGCCCCCATACATCGCAATGTACCAATTGTAAGGCACTAGTAGTTTTAGATACAGATTTTGAAAAAGGTAAACGATGAGACTTTGCTCGCACGCAGGCAGAGCAATGAAAACTAGACATAAGTTTCTTAGAGGAACGAAAATAAGCAGAATAAGTATTGAACGTAGAAGGGGAAGGATGGCCGAGCCGTTGATGCAGAAGAACCGGATCAGTTAACTGGGAATGTAGAGCAGTGATAGATGGCGATGGGTGAGTCGCGGCAGGACGAGAGCTAACGGGGTAGAGACCTTGATGACACGGACCCTGGAGAAGAGTCTTGTTGGTCCGGGCATCCTTAATAATGAATCCATTGGCATGAAAAAGAATAAAACAAGCATTATCATGAGTGAGTTTATTGACAGAGAGGAGATTATGAGATAAGTGCGGTACATGAAGTATAGATGGAAGATGAAGCTTACGAGATGGGGTAGGAAGTAAACCTTGTCCAGAATTTGCTATGGGAAGAAGCTGTCCGTTACCAACCTGAACCTGAGAAACTCCATTATATGCTTGAGGAGTTTGGAGATGCTGAAGATTTGAAGTTAGATGAGAGGTAGCACCAGTATCTAAAAACCAGTCATCAGAAGTGGGCACATCAGTAGCCATGTAGGCTTGTTGTACAGGTTGATAAGAGAGATCAGTGCGATACCAGCACTGAAATGCAGAGTGACCAACTCTGTTGCAGATCTGGCATTGAACTGTGGAACGAGGACGACGACCCCCACGGGTGTTGGGCGAAGACGAGCGACCACCGCGATTGGAATTATAGGAAAAACGGCCTCGTCCACGCGGACGACCGCGAACCGCCTGAAGAGCTAAAGTGGGATCAGCTTGTATGGGAGATGGGAGGTCGGAAACGGCATCAGATTGCATATTTAACTCTTCGGTGCAGAGAAGCGAGTAAAAGTCATCTAGGCCAATCGGTTGAATCTGAGATCGAACGGCAGTCTTGAATGAATCCATTGTAAGCTTGTGGTAATCCCTTGAGTGTATAGAGTATAATATCAGCAGAATCAACAGTGGAACCAGCAGCAGTTATTGCATCCACTAGTTGTTTAATGTCAGACAAATATTGAACCATAGTTTTGTCTCCTTTTTGAAGGTGAAGAAGTTCACTCTTCAATTGCAGCTGTTTGGACGGATTAGTTGATTGAAGCCGACGCTGAATAGTGGTCCAAATGGCATGACAGGAGGGTAAATTGAGGACATATGGAAGTAATGACGGAGAAATAGTGGCATACAATGCAGAAGCTAAGTTCTGATCTATCAATTTCCATGTCTGATGAAGAGGATTGATCTTGGAAGCTCCATCCGAAGATAGAATCTGAGGCGGTGGTTCAATAATGGAACCATCCAGATAACTCTCAAAGCCATTGGCAGAAAAAAGAGTAAGGATTTGAGCTTTCCAAATGGGATAATTGTCGACAGTGAGTTGCGTACTGAGCACTGTTTTTATTCATCATAAGGAACTTAAGTTGAGCTGGAATGGGAGGTTCAGTCATTGTGACTGTTTGAGAAGGAGTTACAGAGGATGTCGGAGAATCCATTTTGGGTTACTCAGCTGATGAACGCCAAGGAGGCTCTGATACCATGTAGAAGTCCTTCGTCCAGATCGACTCCGATCACCTGCATTGCAAGGTTAGAAAGCATAGGAAGAAATAATGTAGCAATGCAAGGTATTGAGTGAAGCCATTGTATTCCTCTGTATATCGCTTGTAGCTACAGTAAACTTCTTATAGGAAGAAGATGACAGAGGTGGTTTTAAAGGAATGGCTGAGATCAAAATAGCTACAGTAAAGGAACGATCAAGATTTCACTAGGTCTGTAAAAGCTGCTGGAGCCGTCGAAGGTAGTGGATAAGCAAGTGCACGTATCACTCGGGATATCATTTATCACAGCCTACGTCCTTGTTTAGACCTCCACCTTCGAGTAATTCATTATTTCAATTTTGTTGAGTGCTAGGAAATTTGAGTTGGTATATGTTTCATATTTTAGCGGTATACAAATATTCAGCACGAACAAAAAAAAAATCCAGAAAAATTTTATGTGAAAAATCTGAAAAAGGAAAAAAACACGGGGCCTAGCTCAGTTGCAAAATTCAATATGTATTAAGTGGTACAAAAATATTCCCTTCTTCGTTGTTGAAGAAGAGAAAAAATACAAAGATCGAATATTTATTTCCAACAATAGGGCTTAATCTTTCAAAGAGAAATTTTAGAAAGTAAGTATTCACAGTCGGACAAATATATCCAACTGCATGATCAAATCTTCATAGCATTTTGGAGAAGATGGTGAGTTTCAGTGGTAGTAGTTGGTGGTTGCACTATAGGAAAATCATCCGTTGCCGACGAATTTTTCTGACGGAAATAGGGACTTTTTCTTCGAAATTGAGTTTTCCAGCGGTTCCGACAGATTTTTTTTTTCCACCGATATAAACAGCATAGGAAACGCATTCTTGCGGAGCTTTGTTCGATGAAAATTATTTTTGGAGACTTTCCAGCGGTTTTCCAATTTGGTTGTGGTGGTGATCGGAGCGACGGCTTCAGTATAATTACAGCCGAAGATTTTCGACGGCATTACCGACGATTAGACTGTTGGTATTTTGCGGCGATTTGATCGCTGAAAATATGTGCTTTTTCTTGATGAACACAATCTAAAACCAATGTTAAAAGAAGTTGTAGCTTGTTTATATAGATTTCTAAAAAAAATTATGGCTTCATTTGTGATATATAGCTTAATGTTCTATTTTTCACATTACAATCAAGGCGGACCCAGTCTTAACTGTTGGTGTTCCATCAAATTTGGCTCGACCCTTCACTAAGAGAAAATGGGTCAATATAGAGATGTTGTGGACTAGAATATACGCGGCGGTAGAATGAAAAATATAACTCCTTAGCAATTTACGTATATCCAACACATCAACAGAAAATTAAGGAAGAGAAACACCATAAACTTTTTTACGTGGAAAACCCGAAAGGGAAAAACCACAGGGCCTGGCCCAGATGAGAAATTCCACTATTTTTGGGTTGGTTACAAAGTTTGATTCAATCTTTTACTTGGAGACGCTGGAATTACATCAGGTTAATAATCAGACAGAAATCTGACGATGATTGATGAATCGACCAAAATAAGGCAGTGGTTGGGAAGAGCTTTAGCGACAGTACAAAAGAAAACTCAGGAGATGGTTGGCAAGAAAATTCTGGCGGAGTTCGAGAGGAACTCCGGCGGTGGTCGACAAAATTCGGCGGTGGTAGGCAGGAACTCGGCGGTGTTCGGAGGGAACTCCAGCGGTGGTTGGCAGGAACTCCGGCGGTTGTCGGCAGGGACTCCGGCGGTGGTCGGCAGGAACTCCGGCGGTGGTCGATGGAAAGAGAGCTCCCAAATTCCCCCCTTCCTTCCCTTCTTCCTCCCCCTCTCTCATGAGAAGAGTGGGGCTATTTATAATTTTTTGAGAGTGGCATAGCTTGTAAATATGTGGAGGATCAAGGTCAAAATGGGAGTGGTTTGAATGGACGGTCGATATCGATCCCATTGATCATGGACTGTTTATTGGTCAATTGGATGCCTGAATGATTTCAAAATTAAGTGATCTTGAGCTCATTGGATTCATCTCGTCGAGTCGCTCAATTTGAATATAAGCATATCATATTTGGAAACCGTTTGGTAATCCAAATTGTGGTTTGAACCCTTCAATAGTGCTTCAGACCCTTGATTTGGACCCATTAGGGCTCGGATTGAGTCGAATTTGGTGTCGATGGATTCGTCTTTCTCAGACGTTCAGTTTGACTATAAGTTTGCTGAAATCGGAGGTTGGATGGTCCCCAATTTGACTTCAGAAGCTTTCAACTCAATTTTGCTTTAAGATTTGTGCCCGATTGAGATAAAATTTTTTATGATATATCAAGAAAAAAAGGAAAACGGTCGTTAAAGAATGATTAATCATTCAATTTTTACAAAATGTACGTTGAAGTTGCATTGAATTTGGCTTTACCCTTATTTGTTAATATCCTTGCTCATCGTACGCTTTGCAGATATGTCGCCAGGGTCAAGGAGCAGTGCCCTGGAACAAATTTTAGTTGTAAGGATATTTTTGGAATTCAAATGAATAAATAAAATGATGAATTCTCTTTGCTATTTCTCTTTTTATTTGGTTCATTGTTTCTTAACAATAACATTTCTACATAATGTGTTCAATTATGATGAAGCAATCGCCTAAAGATCATAATATTTTAAAACTTTTAGAGGGGTAATTGGCTAAAACATTTATAATAAAGATTAAAAAATAAATATAAAGAGTTAAATTACCTAAACAATCATATAATAAAAATTTTTGGGGGGCAATTGCCCCTTTGAAGATAAGGGGTATCTGCCCCTGATTGCAATCATATTTTTTTTTTTTTTCTCGTCGTTATTTTTTCATTGATTTCAATAATTTTTTTAAAAAACTGCTTTTTACACGCTAGCTTTACAACTATTTTTTATAAAAAATTATAGCCAACAGAAAAAAGAGTATATGATCTAAGTATTTGATATCAAAATAATATTACAAATAGAATTAACAAAAAAATTATCAACGTAATATTGCAAATATGACGATCGCTCAAACAAATTTTAAAGGCTAGTAAATAACCTTAATTGTGCCATTTCAAGCCTTAGGTATTTACATAATTATTAATTTTTAATTTATTGTAAAATTCATATAAATTAGCCAATTGTAGTTAATAAGAATGGAGGAGATTTCTTGATGTTTAGTAAAAGTTTTGCCAAAAAAAATATTTCTATTTTAAAAATATAAAATTTAGGGTTAATAGAATGATACTTAACAAATGTAATAAAGTAATTAATTTTATGTTGAATGGGAGTGGATTTTTATAAGAGATAAATAATTGCATAAATATATATGGTTCATAAAACTTGCATAGTTCAATTAATTTGAATGTAAAATATTTTAGTGATATATGATTTAGCATTATGAAATAAGATGAATTTAATGGAATTAAAATTTAAATTAAAGTTTTGAATATAAATAAATATATATTTTTTTAATTTTAAATATATAATTATTTATCAAATCATGTGATTTATAGATCAAAACGACTTTAAAAATTTGCTAAAGTTTTATAACATACTCTAAATTATATGAATTTAAATACATTTTTATTATAATCATAGCAAATATAGTTTTTTTTTTATAATATTTTTAATTTTATTTGGATTTCTATTTTTATCGGCTAAAGTTTGAATTTGAGTCATCGTTTCTCGAATGCCTTATAAATCAATCAACTTTCAAATATCTTGATCATCCAATTTTTAGATCTACATTGATTTGAGATTCAAAATTTGTGTAATCACTAATCAGAACTTAAAAATGTTCTTATTATCATCAAAGACATGAGCCTCAATCTCTATATTGGAAGATAGTGAAGCTTATATGTAGTCAACAAAGGCATTGAGCCTCAGTCTCTTGTCTTTGTCTAATCACTAAATTGGAAGAAATGGTCTATTTTATCTTTTAATCATTCACTCAAGTTTCTATAAATTATTAATATAAATCAATATATTTTGCAAAAGCCAATGCATGTCATACACAATGAAACATTTCACTACTTTAATTCACCAAAATTCTATTTACAATAGTCAGGAGATCACTAACAATCACTAATCTATCAATAGCTTGTAACCACAAAAGAATAAAAGAAAATATGGAACAAAATCAAAAGAAGATCTTGAGGATCTCAATCAATCTCACTCCACACGATCTTGGCCCCTTTCATAGCATGAAATCATTAAAACCACCAAATGAGTTTACAAAGCCCAACAGAAACTCAAAACTTGCTAAAGCTTTTAATACAAGATCAAAGACATCAATATGCATATTCATCTTAATCAATATAAATAGTAGTATTCAATGTCATCAATGATCAAACATCACTTGTACCATTTAATATAATTAATACAAAAAATGTCAACACACTTAAATCCATAAAATGACAGCGCGAAAACATGCAATCAATAAACCAGTGATCAATAAATTAGTGCTATAGCATGAACATACATGTGACAATATCATTAGTCTTGCCCATCTTATCAATTATATGAAAATCAATATATGTAAGGCCCACACATTTCCTTATGTATCTATCAATATTATATATTATCAATACTATCAATGTTATCAATGATATCAATATGCATCAGTATATGATTAGCTAGACATGACATATAGTTTTAATGTGATATTTTCATTCCTTCACATGTATTCATCCTTATCATTATCATTACGTCTTCTTTATCATTTTATTTTTATAGGTGACTTTCAATAAATCAGTAAGAGTCGTCACTAATTCAAGAAAAAATATATATTTTTATTAATACTGGGAATATTAAAAGCCTTAAAAATCAAAATAATCGAAAACATGAGTAAGAATATAGTCATTTATTTCAAGTTGAACAAAACCTATAATAAAAACAACTAAAGAAATCACCCCAAAAAGCTCTCTCTCTCTCTCTCTCTCTCTCTCTCTCTCTCTCTCTCTCTCTCTCCCCCTTCTTTTCTTCCCTTCCTTGGCACCTTCAACAAGAGACAAAATAAGAGGGCAGGTGGTTGAGTGGAAGAGAAAATATATTAAAATATATTTTCAATGCCCAGCGTCACTTCACTCCAACCTAGTGCTGCATGCTCATACCATAGCTTATGCAGAACAAAGAGCATTCGCCTTGTTGAATTCCGATGCCCCTAACGCTACTTTTCGAGAATCGCTGAGCCGAAAAGCATAGCGTGATCAATGATTTGAGAATGACATGGGTGGTTAAGACAATCTTTCTCTTAAATGAACAATCTTTTTTTTTTTGGAGGGGGGGGGGGGGGGGGGGGGGGGGGAGGGGTAGCGGTTGACCCGTAGAAAGTTTCGTGTAATGGTAATAGTTATATAATTCTCTATGTTTGTAAAGTTTACATTATGGAGAATTAAAGTTTATTAATATATATTTTTGGGATAGGTTTTAGTCCTAATGTGATATTACATCAAAATATTTTATATTTCTATCAGTAATAGATGCACTATATCCTCCCTTTCTTGATAAAATTGTGATTAGGTGATTATGCCATTGGACTAGCATAATCAACTTGCTAGAGAAAGCACTAGGCCTAGTGATAGGTCAACTAACAACAATGTCGAGACAATCACACATAGTAAAATCTCATAACAACAAATGCATTGCCTTATATTGTAGATCTGTATACCATGAATATGATAGACTAAAAGCTACTTTGAAATACTGAGAGGAATAATTTAGGGAATATTTATATATCATATTTAGGTTTCCTAAAATTGATGATGATAAATCATCTTCTTATTTCAAACTATTCTTATACTCAACGACAATCATTCAGCACAAATAGTTGTTAAAACAAATGTATGTAACGATTGTAGGGATTCCGAGAAGTCCAAATCTAATCAAATAAGCTACTCTGAGAAAAGATGTGGCCCATCATGATTAAAGCATACTAAAATGATGCTCACAAAAAGGAACTTTTATTTGGTCCGGTGAACGTACGCAACTCTACGTTCGGCCGCCAGTAGAATCGCGCCACGCATTTTCATTATTTACCGCTCGCCCCGACAACCCGACCCGGAACGGACCCAAGATTGATCGGTATTGGTCGATTTTGCTCGGCAATAATCAATACCGAGCAAATACCTAACAATGCCGTGCAAATACCAAGTTGTACCGAGTTAAAATCTTAGGCCAATTGGGTGCCCTATAAACATCAGAGCATGGGCAATAATATTGGAGTCGCCATCACCAAAGGATGCGCCTTGCATTTGCTATATGAGGGTAGAAGATAGGTGGCTTGGATTGGTCTAAGTTTGTTCAGCAAAGATTAGTCGAACTGATTTAGACCTTAAACATTCTTGACATCATTAGGATTATTACGACAAAATAATTATTTTAACTATAAAATTACATAATTTGGAGTTAATTTTATGATTGAAATAATTTTAAAATTAAGATTTGAAGTTCATTAAAACTTTATTTGGGACGGCTTTTCTTACTATTTTGTAAAATTGTAGTTGAGAAAATAATTTTTCAAATTTTTTTATAAAAAAACTTCATAGTAAAAAAAAATTTTAACATGTGAAAAATAATAATAAAAAAGAAATTATGATTGAGGTCTAGCTCTCCCAAAGAGCAAATTATTGTGTTCGGTGTCTGGATTCGTTCGGACACCAATAAAAACACGTCACGTCACTCAAAAATATCGAAGCCTAGTGCATCCGAATGAGGTGGCGTGACCGGACGCAATATTTGCCCTCCCAAAAGAAGGCTAAGTCCACTTAAGCTATATATATATATATATATATATATATATATATATATATATATATATATATATATATATATATATATATATATTGAGAACCGGACTATACGTGCCTTCACCTACCTAATTTGTGGCAATGGCGACGGCGGTGCCCCTCAAGACTGTATACTCTTCTCATCTGCCTAAAACTTCCATCTTTACCCGCCGCAACTCTACGTCCAACGCCCATATCCCCACTCTTCCCTCCCCTCTCAAATCCCTAACCCTAACTCCTCGAAGATCGCTCCTCACCCCCTTATTTGCTGCAGCAGACGCCGAAGCCGACCTCGCCTCCTCCGGCTCCATAACAACCTTCCACGGTTTCTGCTACGTCGTTGGTAACAACATTGACACCGATCAAATAATCCCAGCCGAGCACCTCACTCTCGTTCCCTCCAAGCCCGACGAGTACCGCAAGCTCGGATCCCTTGCCCTCGTGGGCCTCCCCACAGCCTCATACCCTGTTCCCTTTGTCAATCCCTGTGAGAACTCTTCCCGTTTCTCGGTCATCATCGGTGGCGACAACTTTGGATGCGGATCCTCTCGCGAGCATGCTCCTGTTGCGATAGGAGCCTCTGGTGCCCGCGTAGTCGTCGCGGAGAGTTATGCGCGGATCTTCTTTAGGAACTGTGTGGCCACTGGTGAGGTATACCCTGTGGAGACGGAGGAGGTCGGGATCTGGAAGGGAGTCTCTACTGGGGATATTGTGACTGTTGATCTTGTGGGGAATCGCTTGATTAACCACACGAAGGGGAAAGACTATAAGTTGAAGCCGATTGGGGATGCCGGGCCGGTGATTGAGGCGGGAGGGATTTTTGCTTATGCCAGGAAAACAGGCATGATTTCTTCTAGGGCTGCTTAAATAGAGGTACAAGTATATTTTTTATTGTAATCTGTGTCCTTTAACCTCCATAGACTCTAGAGCTTGCATTTCAGTTAATGGAATGATTGTTCGTGTTGCTTTGGAGGTCTTAAGTTCATGAGAAGGGTGGTTTGAAGTTGGATTAGAACTAAATAAATCAGACTTTTAGGTTTATATTTTTTTCTCTGTTTGATGCCAATGGGAATGGGTTGGAGTTTTGTGTCTGTGATAATGTTTATTAAGCTATATGATACCTAAGAAACATCACCTCTAACTGGTCCCGAGCAACAACTTGACTGAAATAATTTGGAATAATATTATTATATGATCATGAACTAAATATTTATAACAGTTGGAAGAGTTCACAGTACCTTTTATTGCCTAGAGCTTTACTTGACTAAAGCATGTTTATGCTACAAGGTTAAAAAAGAAGAAAAATAATTTTATGCTACAAGGAGGATAGAAGAAAAAATTCTAGGAATTATGTATAGAAGTACCTGTAATTTGGTCTTTTTTTATGATGAGAATAATAGTTTTAGAGCTTTGTAATCAATGGCAATAATTTATCCTATTTTGTAAACTCAAAAACTAATCATGGCTGACTATCAGCATTAATTAAAAGTATGACATACATGTGTGTGCTCTTTGAAACTTTGGTAATACTAGTGAAATTTGTTATGAAACTTTAGTATTACTATTAAAATTTGCTGTGAAACCTTACTTTAGTACTAGGACAATACTCCGTTTCTTAACCGGTTTCCTAACAAGTTTTTATAATAATGTCTTGTATTAATAATTTGGTCTCTCTTGAAATCTATGCTTGTTTTGCCCTGGCATTTATGCATACGTTGATGTTGTTTAGAAAATGGCAGACTGTTACCTCTTTCACAAGAAGGCCAAACCACATGAAGATTTATACAAAATTTTCTAGATGTACAAAACAACGCAACTAAACTTTCATCATGAAATTCAAAATTATTTGGTTTGTTTGCATTCAATATCTTAGATTTTCAAGAGCATGTTCTATGTTCTATGGTGTATGTTTTTTGCTGATGATATTCTTCTTGTTGATAAGACTAAAGAGGGAGTTGAAGGTAAATTTGAATTATGGAGGTCAACCTTAGAGTCTAAAGGTTTTCATTTGAGTAGATCTAAAATCGAATACATGGAGTGTAATTTTGCTAGTAATAGTTCTAGTGGGGGGTTTGTGACTTTGAGCGATTGAGTCATTAATAAGAGTACACATTTTAGATATCTTAGGTTTATTGTTCAGGGTGATGGTGAAATAGATGGGGATGTTATTAGTGTAATTCAAGTTGGATGGATGAAGTGGAGAAATGCATCGGGCTTATTGTGTGATAGAAAAGTACCACTCAAACTTAAGGAAATATTCTATAAGATGGTGGTTAGACTTGCAATGCTTTATGGCGCAGAATATTGGCCATTAAAAGTGAAGCATAATATTAAGTTAAGTGTTGCAGATATGAGGATGCTTAGGTGGATGAGTGGATTTACTCTTAGAGACATGATACAAAATGAGCATATACGTGAAAAGGTTGGAGTAGCTCTAGTGGCAGATAAGATTAGAGTGAGTTGCCTTAGATGGTTTGGTCACATAAAATGGCAGCCTTTCGATGACACGGTTAGGAGAGTAGATGTATTAGATTGAACCTATGTCAAGAAAGGTTGAGGTAGACCTAAAAAGAATTGGTTAGAAAATATTAGAAATGACCTTTCTTGATTAGATATAAATGAGAATTGGACTCTTAATCAAACACAATGGAGAAAAAAATTCATGTAGCCGACTCCACGTAGTGGGATAAAGGCTTGATGTTGTTGTTATTGTTACTGTTGCTTTCAATTTCTTAGTCATCTCATTTTCTAGGAATTTATAAGTTTTTAAGTACATGTGGACATATTAGTATTTTAGCATTTTAATTACTTGCCTTATATCATAGTTAATCATTTGTATGATTTGCTTGATATACATGAAAATATTTGTAGAAGATGAATTGGTCATTATAACAATTGTAAGTTAATTTCTGATAGGAATAAGAGGTATGTAGAGTTTAAATCTAGTGGCAAGATAATTTGAATTTGAATTTTGGAAGGTTTTGTACTAGTCTTTAATGCGAGAAAGACGATGCTGTTCCAAACCATGCAACATATTAGGATAAACCCTTTTAAATTGAGAATTTATGGAAATTTTGATGTCGGTCTAGTCTTCAATGCATTTGATTTAACTTTATTTCATGAATCTACAATCAATTTCTTAGATTTTTTCTCTTATTGAATATTTTTCCTGTGAATTCACATTCAAAATTTTGCCAACAATTCTACATACCTTGCTCTTGAAGTTACATTGGAAGATTAAATTATATCCACTATTGATACTAGATTTCTTAAATATCTGATGCAAATAGCACGACAAATCTATTTGTGATGGTTTTGAGATTACATTGCAAGAGTATAATATTTATACTCTGATTTGTTTGATGAATGTCAATTGCTAAATTCGTTATAGCAGAATTTTCTTTAAGCCGGGAAATTTGATGCAGGATTGTAGCAGTAGTTCTAAAATGTCAGCTCTTTCAGCGAATTGGTTACTGTAGCTACCACTTATCTTTGTTTTTTGTGTCGAATCAAAGTTAACTTGGATCCTCACAAAGCCTTTTTTTTTTGTGTTGAATCAAAGTTAACTTGAGAAACCAACTTAAGGCTTCTTTTGGGTCAGCTTTCTCAGTGCTTTCAATAGTAAAAAAACAGTAGTTTTTATTTAAAAAATTTGTTGAAAATAATCAAAAAGCAGTGGCCAAAAACAGTCCCTTCGTTTGGGACGGCTTTCTTACTACTTCTTAAAGCAGCTTTTTAGTACAATTTTTTTTGGTACTAGAAAGCTGCTTTAAGAAGCAGAAAGAAAGCCGTCCCAAACGAATCATAAGGCTTCATATGGGACAACTTTCTTACTGCTTAATAAAGCTGCTTTTTAGTACAAAAATTTCTTAAGTAAGAAAAAAAAAAAACAGCGGTCTAAAGATGTCCCAAACAAAACCTAAAATCTTTTAAAAAAGTTACTTAAAATTAGTTGAAATCATAGAATTTCAATAAATTAAATATCTAGGAATCTTTTCAAAAAATATGAGTACATTTTTCAGAAATCGTGAAATATGAAAATGTTTTAATATGCTATATATTAGGAATTGTTCGATTAAATTTTATGCTAAAAAGACATCTCTAGCACCATTTTTTATAATTTTAAAATATGTATAAACCTATGGTGACAAACCTCAGATCCTTTGAATAATATGAATATTTCTCTGAAAAACTTGAAACTTGGAACATAACGGTAAGATTACTTTATTAAACATGCTCTAACAGGAACAGTCTTAAGTCCATATCTTTTTGCTTTAGTCATGGATGTTCTCACTAGACATTTGCAATTGGATGTGCCTTGGTGCATGCTGTTTGCTGATGATATTCTTCTTGTTGATAAGACTACAGAGGGGAGTTGAAGGTAAAAACTTGAATTATGGAGGTCAACTTTAGAGTCTAAAGGTTTTCGCTTGAGTAGATCTAAAACTGAATATATGGAGTGTAATTTTAGTGGGAATAGACCCAGTGAGGGGATTGTGACTTTGGGCTATCAAGTCATTATTCATTAATAAGAGTACACGTTTTAGATATCTTAGATCTATTGTTCAGAGTGATGGTGAAATTGATGAGGATATATTATCAGCAGAATTCAAGTTGGATGGTTGAAGTGGAGGAATGCATCGGACTTATTGTGCGATAGAAAAGTCCCCCTCAAACTTAAGGGAAAATTCTATAAGATGGTGGTGAGACCTGCAATGCTTTATGGTGCCGAATGTTGGCCATTAAAAGAGAAACATAATACTAAGTTAAGTGTTGCAGAGATGAGGATGCTTAGGTGGATGAGTGGCTTAACCCTTAGAGATAGGATACGAAATGAGCATATACGTGAAAAGGTTGGAGTAGCTCCAGTGGAAGATAAGATTAGAGAGAGTCGCCTTAGATGGTTTGGCCACATTAAACGGAGACCTTCCGATGACCTGGTTAGAAAAGTTGAGGTATTAGATTTGACTTATGTTAAAAAAAGTAGAGGTAGACCTAAAAAGACTTGGATAGAAAATATTATAAATGATCTTTCTTTATTAGATTTAGATGAGAATTTGACTTTTAATCGGACACAATGGCGAAAAAGGATTCATGTAGCCGTCTCCACGTGGTGGGACAAAGGCTTGATGTTGTTGTTGTTGTTGTTGTTGTTTATTCTTGATAAGCAAATAAGTCTTGTTGATTCAAAAAAATCATTAAATTTTAAAATAGTGACTACAAATCTACAACTTCTATAACTTAAAACTCATGCGAAGAAGCTGTAACAAATATGTTCCAAATTCTAATAGGTTTCACATCAAAATGTTTCTTTCATCTAAAAGTTAGACATAAGCCAACTTTAAGCTATGTAAGGTCATATTAGTTTGATTACTTATGTGCAATTCTGTGAACTCATTTTCATAATAAATGTGATAATAAAACAAAAACATGATCAAATCGATAAACCAATAAATCATGAGAAACCTTAAAACTATTATCTCAACTTAATACTAATAAGGTACCTAGTAATCTTGCCTTTTGCTTGAGATCTTCATTAATCTTGTAAATGTAATGGATCATCCAAATTAGTTTGTCTTTGAGGAGCAATACTTCTGCTTTTTTTCAGGACATTTGAGCCATTACGGCAAATTTACGCACACATCACATACATAAGTTTCGAACTCAAAATCTTTTGATTAGTAGCTAAAACCCCAACCAACAGACCAAAATGAGCTGCATGCAATACTTTTGCGTGATTAGACTTGATTCACATCCATTTATTAGTTTCATATGATTACCTATCATATACTTGGTAAAATATTAGTTGACATTAAAGAAGATTTATTGCAATCAAATTCATTTAAACTTATTGGACTTACACTTAATCACATATCAAATTCATTTATATGTTTCTATTTACTGAATCAATGTTACAGTATTAGTTATGCAGGAACCTGATCTACTGGTCAGTTGATGAAGGCATTGGCAGCTATTTACTCGGCTATGTTCCTTGCCTGAAGTTTGATGTATGTAACTTAGCCTCCTCTAGAAGCTTTCTGTTCGTTTTTTTTTTCCTGTAACTTTTCTATATTTATTATCTATATGATTGTCATGTTTGGAAGGTTTTATAATACCTTTGAACTATTATTTTCATGGTTCTTTACTGAATGAAGAGATTGTTTTATAGATGGCTTCACCTTTATCTGGAAGGTTTCCTGTCATTCAATCAAACCATCCCATATGAGTTCAAATTCCAACTTTGAAGAGTTTGAGCTGTTTTTTTTTTCAAGTTAAATTTTATTACATTTTTTTAATCTCTTATTTGAAATAGAGACATAGTGCCAACCTGTTTTATAAATATGCATATAATTCTTACTTAATAGGTTACTTGCTTCACCAATCCGAATATAAAAATATTAATGAAACACTCTTGCATAAATTATTTCTCGGATCTTATCTATAAGAAAATAAACATAACTCATGTGCAATACTGCAACGAAACAAATAAGAAAGTAAAAGTAGCGGAAAGTAAAATGATACCTGGATTTAATATGAAAAAATTCAAATGAGAAAAAACCACGGAGTCACACCACTTCAACAAGTCCACTACGAAAATAGGGAGAAATAAGTATGTATCTCTCCCCTCTCGCTTTCTCCTTGCTCTTCTTTTTACACCATTCTCACTCAAAATATAAGAAAAAGTCAAGCAAAATAACTCCAAGGGATGCCACTATTTAGAAAAAGGAGAAAAAAACTGTCAAGTCTCCCTCTCCCTTGCAGCGCTTCGACACTCAAGCCTCTGCCAACATGATGTTGTGACACTCAAATCCCTAGCGCTGTGGGCCTGTGGCACTCCATAGCGCTGTGGCGTTGAATTTAGAGCGTTGTGACGCTCTGCTCTATGTCATTTCTTTCAACAAACTTTGCAGCACCAGGTACACTTGGGAATACAATGTTGGGGCGTTTAGGTAAACAGCGTCGGGGCGTTGTATGAAAAAAAAAATGTGTGCAAAGTACCTAAACCCAAGCAGGAGGAGGACCCCCTCAGCTAGCACGGGAAATTGACTTGAGATTCGAGGTTACAACATAATAGGTTACTTGTTTCACCAATTTGAATATAAAAATATTAACGAAACACTCATGCATAAATTATATCTTAGATCTTATCTACAAGAAAATAAACATAACTCATGTGAAATATAAGAAAGTAAAAGTAATGGAAAGTAAAATGATATCAAGATTTAACATGAAAAATCCAAAATTGAGAAAAAACCACAGAGTCACATCACTCGAACAAATCCACTATGAAAATGGGGAGAAATAAGTATGTATCTCTCTCCTCTCTCGCTCTCTCCTTCTCTTCTTTTACACTGTTCTTACTCAAAATCTAAAAGAAAGTCAAGTAAAATGACTCCAAGGGACGCCACCGTTTAGAAAAAGGAGAAAGAAAATTGTCAAGTCTCCCTCACGGTGCTGCGACACTCAAGCTTCTGCCAACATGATGCTGCGACGCTCAAATTGCTAGCGCTGTGGAGTCCCCACAGCGTGCGGTGTTGAATTTAAAGTGTTGTGACGCTCTATTCTCTATCATTTCTCTAAGCAAACTTTGCAGCACCGAGTACACTTGGGAATACAATGTTGAGTTGTTTAGGTTTACAGTGTCGGGGCGTTGTATGAAAAAAAAAATTGTGTGCAAAGTACCTAAACCCAAGCAGGTGGACCCCCTGAGCAAGCACGAGAAATTGACTTGAGATTTGAGGTATACAACATGATTGATCAACACAATTTGATTCCACACGGAACTAAACACTCATTCATGAAAATGTGTATGTTGTTTAGACATTTTGTGTGTCTATTTTAGATGCACCCTGTTCGCTCTGAGTTGAGCAAAGCCAATCTGGTTTTTTTTTTTCCAATTTGTGCTGGGTTCAGCATAATCAGGTTAGTTCAATCCTATGAAGACCATGGTTCGACTTATTCATTCATTTACTAACTTGACTTAACATTCCATAATTTGTTTGGGGGTCAATTCATTCTAACTAAAGCTAAATTAATCTTTATGTTGGTCCTTCTATCCTCTAGGGTTTCTATATATAATCCCAATAGTTTTACTCATATTTTTTAAGTTTTTTTTTTTTTTTTGTTTTCAAAAGAGAAAAAAAGAAGGAAAAACTCAAGGACAAGCAACACCACTATCAATATAAAAATATAAAAAAAATAAATAAATAAAAGAAGTTTGGTTAGAAATCCTTTAATCCCAACAATTGTTCTATTCAATCATTATATCTTCAAAAATTTTAATAAACAAATAATAATCAATTCTCTTTAAATACCAATCAAACTAACATAAAAATCCATTTGTTGTTGGTTCTCTTTATATAATAATTACCCTAACAAAAAATAGACTCTTTCATAGTCTTTCTTGCACATAGTTAATTTTAAGTCCTTAAATATCAATATAATTTTTTTTAATCCTAAAATACATTGGATTTAATCCTTTAGGTCAGAAAATTGAAAGAATTAATAATAATTGAAGCTAAATGATTATGACCTGTGATGTTATTTCAATAAATTAATCAATGTTGCAATAGCAAACATGCAGCTCCTAGTTTTGTGGTTTTAGGGTTTACTTGAGATGCAGTAGCTGTATATAAAAGTAATCATAAAATTATCATTTAAAAAAATAGAGTTTTAAAAAAATTTGAAGTATAATAAACTTTTACTATATAAAAAAAAATAGACTATCTTCTTTACTAACTTTCTCACTCTAATAAAGGATTTGTTTGAAATAGTTTTCATATTGTTTTTTAAAGTTGCTTTATAATATAATTATAAAAATTTTCTAGTTCAAAAATTTTTTAATTAAAAACTGCTTTAGAAAAGAATAAAAAAATTGTCTCAAACAAAATCAAAATTTCATTCTAAAAAGCTCCTTTCATCATAAGGATACAACAACAACAACAACAACATCAAGCCTTTATCCCACTACGTGGGGTCGGCTACATGAATTTTTTCTCCATTGTGTCCTAAAAAGCCAAATTCTCGTTTAAATCATTGTGCCGTTGCCAGGTCCCAAGTCCTGGATGAGAAAAGTGGAGGGTTGCGTTAGGTAGTCGACAGCCAGCGTAAAACTTGTCGAACAAAAATGACATGAATCCTTTTCATCATAAGGATAAAAAAAAAAAATCCTAAAATTAGGGGGTTCCTTTTTAAATTGATTTGATGACTATTAATTGGTGGACACATCAACGAAGCAAGAAAAACAACAGTTCAACAATCAGCTGCAGCTGAGAATTTCATACGATTTCAATTTACAAACTTCAGCCAACACAGATTCATTTCTACAAATAACAAATACTTTTATTAGTTTATCAAACAAGATAACAAAAAAAAAAAAAAAACATCAATAGAATTCTTAAATGTCAAAAAAAAAAAATCACACAATTTTAACAATACTTGAAAACATCTAAACAAACAACAGAGTTTTTGAAACATTCCATCAATCACAGAGTGTAGTGCTGGTTGTAGTTATCATTAATATCCAACCCCTTTAGTTTTGCCGCAGTTTCCACCTTTCCTTTCAACGTTGACAGCTCCCTCAACCTGCACAAGTAACCAAGTTAAATATATGTTCAAGTTCTGGTTGCTTTCATAGCGAATAAGAATTTTTATAACAAGCTGAACACAGACTGTTCATGAGCACTTTTTTTTTTTTTTACGAGGAACCCCTCTGCTTAGCGGCGAGTAAATCCCGGTCACCTAGCAGGCAACCAACACCATTTTCCCGGGCCAACATGTAAGGCTGTCACGGCCGCCCAAGGGATTTGAGCCCGGGACCTGAGCTTTGCCCAGCCGAGCTCCCCCCACCCGAGCTAAGCCGTGGTGGGTGCAATTAAATATTTGACAGCCCTTTTCTGTGTGTAATCAAGAATAGAATTGATCTTTTGCATAGAATTTCAAACTATAACACCCACCTCTCTATCTCTGCCCGTTTTTTGGCTTCTTCAGCCATCTGATTAATATCAGAGAATGTGCTGCGCTCAGAGAATTTTGGCTCTGTGGTCTGAAGACCATGAAGCGTTCGCTGCTCGAGAGCCCATGCGGCTTTACGGGCATCGCGACCAAAATCATTGTTTCTTGTGAAAGCCATCTGAGAAATTCATATTTAGGCATAAAGATCACAATGAGAATAAGTATGAATCATATTCATGTAAGAAATTTTGATAGTTGTTCACCTTATTATCCAAGACCAAGTTCCATGCTTTCCCACTCATGGCATATCGAACTCCAATTTTTAGTGGATCAAGTAGTAAGTAGACAACAATATTATACAACCAGATAACTCCTGTCCAGCCCCAACCAATTCCTCTGATTCCAGCAAAGTCCCAGTTGGCAAGGGCAGCCAACGCACTTGCAATCTACATAAATAAATCCCAAGTGCTCAAAATTAGCTTTTTTCTTGAAATCTATAGCTTAGATCCCTCATTTAACAACTGAATTTAGGGAGAAAAAAAAAGGATGAGATGGGATTACAGAGAATTAATGTTGGTAAAAGCAAAATTTACAGGTAAGTTTCTACTGCAGGTAATGCGTTCTAAGATTTTCTGGGTAATGTTGTTGATAATCAAAATGGTGATATGGGATTCACATTTTGTTGATAGTCCTCCTGGAGTTGATTACTATGGAATCTAATTTGGCAAATGCTCTAATGAGAAGAGCATTATATAAATTTAAATATGAGAATATAGTGAAAGCCAAAAGATTTATAATTACTATTATTAGTATTGTTTTATTTATGTAGCAAATGGTAACACCTCTAAACATTTTGCTTTCCTTATCTCCCCCAAATCCAGCCACACAGACAAAGGAGATCGCTTGGTTCAGTCTGTCATTCTCAAAATTTACCTCATGATTCAGGAGATTTTCTTGAACTAAATGACACTGCTTCATATTTTGCAAGATACTTTCTTTTAAAAATGTCTTATGACAAGAAAGAATAACATCAACACAATAACGATGGGTGCAGATGTTTATTCGAGCCTAACAACACCTGAACTCACAGATTTCCAAAGATAGCAATGTTATTTCCATTAGTATTATGAGATGCATATAATTCAAAGTTAATTAAATCAACAGCGAGCTCACTTTTGCTCAATTATAAATCAACATTTAAAGAAAATATTAACTTTACAGAGGACATGAAAATAATCGTTAAAAAGCAAGATGGCAAAAGAGATACTGACCAGTTGAGCAATGAAAAATGCAGCCACAAGAAGAAAACCAGGTCTTTCCAAGAAAGACCAGCTTCTAGAGCGTGTCACAAATATTAAAGCCTGGCTAATGGTGCTGACTTGGAGGTATACAGCCGAAGCCAACTCTTGCCCATTATAGAAGAGTGCGAGGTCATCTTGTGGGTTTAGCTTGTTCTTGTTGAAGTTCTTGACTTTGAAAATTTTCTGTAGAGAAGGTAACTAGTAGATCAGTATCACAGATGGTTTGGAAGATTCAAGATTAACTTCCAGTTAACAATTTATCTAGCTATTAAACCCTAATCACCAAGATGATGAGGCTCCAAGGATAGAAAGTGCTTATAGACTCACCTTCTGTAAATTGGCCTATAATAGTTCTCATGGAACTGGTATTAAAACTTTGTTCAATACTACCATGTAGTTTATACATTGAAAAAAATATCAGTGAATGCAGCTCAAAAATCTAGAAGCATTACCTCAAAAAAATCAGTCTGATGAGCTGCATAAAAGAACAAAACAGTGCTCAGACCAAGGTAGGTTCCCAGTACCAGTCCAGTCGAAAAAAATTTCAGTGAGGTTCCACTTGTCAGGTAGTGGAGAAGGTCGGACCCTGTCCTTGGAAATAGTCATGATGGTTCCTGGGAATGGAATAAAAGCACTATTTAGGAGAATGAGAGATCAAAATGAGTGTAATCAAATGGAAAAAAGAAACTGTGTTGACAAGCTTTAAGTTTGATACAAACCATCATTCAGAATTGCAATTACAAGAACCATAAATGGAGGAAAATCAAAAATTTCCAAAAGACATTCAGTAGCATAAATCCAATCTGTCAACATGGGAAGTAAACATGTCAAAATAATGTTAAATTATGCTAATATGAATGTACGCCATGCAGCAGAATACGATATGACAGAAAAATGAAGAAAAATGACCCCCCCCGCCATAAAAACATTACTACTAGGTACTTACCACAATACGGACAGTGATTGAAACGGCGTATATCTGGAAAATAAAGGCATGTAATAGCCATCAGCATCAGTAAATTCAGCATTGAAATATTTCTCTATGAAGTACAAAATAATTAAAATAAAAATAACAATGTATTTCTTTCTATTATAACATTCATAATGCAGAAGACTCCATTTACAAAAGAAGTTTTGTTTAATTCCATTTCCAAAAGAAAGATATGATATATATAGAATATCACAGCATTTTTTTAAACTAGATTGGCCACAAGTGTTGCAAAAACATACTATGTCAAATTTTAACATACCGTATAGTTCTTCATCCTCTGAAAAATTGCACGGCTCGTTAAAATAGCACTAATTATCACACTTAACCCAGGTTCAGTAAGAACTATGTCTGAAGCACTCCGAGCAGCATCAGTTGAATCAGCCACAGCAATTCCTATATCTGCCTTTTTCAGTGCAGGTGCATCATTGACTCCATCACCAGTCATCCCACAGATATGCATTCTAGCCTGAAGTTTCCTCACGATTTCATACTTGTGCTCTATAAGACGAAAAAACTAGATTCAGTATAGTTTGTTCCAATAAAATTTAGGGAGATTTACATACATACCACTTTATTTCATGCTATTTACATATCTAACATCAAAAACATTAAAATTACAAGCCTACCGTCCATAGAACAAATTTTGGTGCATGAAATGAAATATTAAAGTTTATAGGATGGTATGAATGGTAGAAAAGAATTACAGGAGTAATATATTTGATATTAAAGTTGTATATGAATGGTATGTATGTAATATTAATATTTTTGATGTTAGATATGTAAATAGCATGAAATAAAATAGTATGTATGTAATAATAATAACAAAAGGTACCTGGAAAAACCCCAGCAAAACCATCAGCCTGTTCAATGAGCTCGTCGATAGGAAGGCCTGCAGCATCCTGATCCTTAGTCTCACCCAACAAGGATGACGATGGGTACATATTAGTGCCCATTCCAAGCCTCCGACCGGTTTCCTTGGCGATGGCCAGCTGATCACCTACAAAATTTGCACAAAGGGGCATATGGTAAATGATATTTTTGAAAAAAAAAAGTCATAAACAAAAGTAAAAAAAAAAAAGAAGATCCAGTTGAGTATACACATGAAGATTAAGCAACAAATAATCTGCTACTAGTTATTCTGGCATTTCACAATGAATAACATGAAAAGCCAAAAGAGACAAACCTGTGATCATCTTGACGCTAACTCCTAAGTTCAGAGCTCTTCGAATTGTTTCAGCAGTATCATGGCGCGGAGGATCAAACAGTGGAAGAAGTCCAAGAAACTCCCATGGTCCTCCAGCAGAGTCCTTGGACCCCTCAGGTACAGCCTAAACAATACAGTGGAAAATAATATCTCATCAACAAAGAACATAGAAAATAAATCACAAAGACGATAAAAAAACCATTTGCTAAACTAAAAGTGTAAAATTAGATACTGACTAACCTGATATGCAACAGCAAGGGAACGAAGCCCTCTGTCAGCAAATCTGTCAATAATTGCATGCACTTTCCTTTCAATTTCTGACTTGTTCCATGCAAGACTGAGAATCTGCGAACGTTCAAAATTTTAATTCAGTGGGCATGATGGGTGCTTAACTCTGTTGTAATTCTCCAGATCATACTATCTTTTTTTGTTGTAGAAAATACAGTTTGTATTCCTTTACCAGCCAAAAACACTATTGCTATTTGAGTTTTTTTAAAATAAAATTAAAAAAAAAATGACAGAAACTTTTTCGCTTATTTAATAATTTAAAAGTGCTTGTATTACCGAAGTACTAAGAGTACTCAGAGTGCTAAATGCACCAGAAGACCGATTCCAACATGTCTAAAAGAAAAAGTTACCTACACTTAAATCTGATTAACTAAGCAAACTGATATATACCTGCTCTGGTGCACCTTTGCTTGCTCTGTGCATTTTACCATCAGCATCTATGTATGTGAGAGCTGTTCTCTTGTCAGTTGGGTTGAAAGGAAGGAAGTGAACCTCTTGAATACCAGCACGCGCCTATAGCAATTAAAAAATTGGGTGAGAAGCATTATTCAAACTTATATAAATGAAAATAAAATACAAATGATCCAAATATTCTAACATGAACAAGCAGTTTTACTCACAACTAGAAATCAGAAATGAAATCTAAAGTATAATGTGCAACAAAGGAATAGAGAATTGAACTAGCAAACGTGCCTAGAATTCATGTCCATTTGTGGGACCTAAGAAGCTAAAAATTCACTAATATCTAAAATGTGGCAGAAATGAGAATATTGGAATGGATGTGCTGCAACTAGCAAGGATAAATTAATAAATAATTATATTATTAAAGTAATTGAAGTAACATTTATTGAATATAAGAAAAATAAAAAAGCCTAGGTGGTTGTGTGTATTTATATTATGGTTAAAGATGCACCAGCTAGAAAAATAGAAAAAAATAGTATTAGAGGATTAGAAATAGAAGAGTAAATCTAATGTAAAATAGATAGAACATGTTCAAACTGATTTAAGAAGAATATGTTTGACACCTTAAGCATCACTCAATGGTAATGAATAAAAAAATGATTCATAAAACTAACCCCAAATAATTAGAATAAATATAATGATGATGAAATTTACGCACAAAGTTAGGCAAAGTGTAATAAGCTGCAAGGACCTCAACACAACATTCAAACTCATTTTACCTCTTTCATGTCCGGCAACATGGATACAATTGCACCATCAATGGCATCCTGATTCTCAAGCCTTGATGCCCTTGCAGCCATTAAAACTACCAAATCCTTGTCATAACCTTTGGCAAAGACCTGCAACAACATTGGTCAGTTCTAACGTGTTCCTGGCAAAATTATATTTGATCAACATGACAAGCGCGCACATGAAAACTCAGAAAAAGTCGAGATTCTCACAACCAATAAATGGGTTTCAGGCTATACATTTTCTTAAGCTATCCCCTTGCTCGTGAAAGCTCAGAAAAATCGAGATGCATACAACCATTTAGCTACCCTTCCCAAAATAAAAAACCTACAAATTTTGCCTCATGTAAATTCACAGATGAACATCTATCTATTATCATGCTAATTGATGTTGCAATAACTGCAGTTCATGCTAAGTTAAAGTTCAGTTGCATGGATTGTAAGAAATATGACCTCAATCAAATTCTTGTCGACAGTGAGCTTGTTAAGTGTTAAAGTTCCTGTTTTATCACTGCATAGAACATCCATCCCAGCCATTTCTTCTATAGCAGTCATCCTTTTTGTTATGGCACCCTACAATATTGAAAAACCACAATAAATTCCTCAATCTACCAGCTGTGTTCAACATATAATCTTGATGTTGGAGAAAGAAAAAAAAAAAATACCAATAAAGAATTGTAAAAGCATATAAATTGTAAACCTGTTGAGACAAGCGATGAGATCCGATGGCCATTGTGACAGAAAGGACAGTGGGCATGGCAATTGGAATGCCACCAATAAGTAGAACAACAAATATTATCAACGACGGTTCTATATTTTCTTCCATGCACTCCACACATCACTATTATATCAATAATAATTCCAAATGCAATTGAGCATATACAGAAATTCCCTATGGCAGCTAAAACCTGCAGCACGAGAAATAAGTAAATGTCCAATACAATCCTTCCAAAAAAGATGCTTACATGTCTTCAAATGCAAGCAATTTCAAATATTAACAGTTCAGACAGAAAGATGGGCAATCCAATGTCGCTAGGAACAACAGATACCTTCTGAAAATGACCAACATGCTTAGTGGAGTCCACAAGATGAGCTGCTTTGCCAAAGAAAGTATGAACTCCAGTAGCAATAACCACTGCTTCTATTTCTCCTTGTTTGCAAGTTGAACCAGAGTAGACAGCATCACCAGGGTACTTAGTTACTGGTAGGGATTCTCCAGTAAGAGCAGACTGAAAAATAAAAGTACGGCAACCATTTTATCATGCCTAATTAGGAATTACTACAAACATTTACAACCAATATGCAACTAGAGATATCTTTAGCAATTTGTAATCATAAGCATCCAAAGTTGGATCTGTATAGAGTTTGAAAAATTGTACAAGGTAAGTGAATGATTAATCCTACACATATAAACTAAAATCTTCAAGGGATAAGGCCAATGCTTAACATACAACATAATTTTTAACTCACAAAGATTTGATGATAAGCTCATCACTACTGAACCAACTGAGTTGGAAATAGGAAAACGCCAGCACTCATATTGAGAAAATTATTCTATCACTCATGCCCAATAGTATTTAATGCATGCTCAAGAACATGTACCTGATCAATTTTCAGAGGATCTCCTACAAGAAGACGTGCATCAGCAGGAACAATGTCGCCAAGTTTAATGCTGATTATATCACCTGGAACCAATATTGAAGCATCTATCTCGTTCCATTTTTCATCTCTTAAAGCCTGATAACAATATTTGGGGCATTGATAAGAATCAGTACGGCAACACTAAGCTGTCTATCAGGAAATGCAAAATTTGCCTTCAAAAAGACAAAAAGACAAAAAGGCAGAAAAAGGACCTTAGCCTTCGGGGCCAGTTGAGACATTAGTGCAGCAGCAGCATTACCGGCATTATTTTCTTCTATGAAGCTGATTGTCGAATTAATGATAAGTAGAACCAAAATGCCAACAAAGTCATGGTAATCAATTTCTCTCTTCTGCAAGAAAAAAAGAATTATTTAAAAAAGAAAAGCAGAATTAAATGCAAGACAAAGATTCATCACACACGTGGTTCTTAATTCAATATATAATGGTAAACAATATAACAAAAGCAATCGGAAGAAGAACAACAATAAGAAGGTCTACTGTAATAGCAGCCGCTGCAATAGTTGGAATTGCAGTGACGCTGGCAGTAGCAACACTAATGTAAAATCTGTTCATAACATTTCTATGTTAGTTAAAAAAACCCCATTTTCATTTAGTAAATTTTTTGAAGCTAGTTAAACTTTGATGGAAATCCAAGAATGAAATATCGAGTCAACTTAGTTGTATCAGTTGAATCATACTTGCTTAGAGCTGAACTGGACAATAAAAGATCAACATTAGGCTGGTCAACCTTTGATCATGCCCAAGCCTGGTCACATCATTGCAAAGCAACATCTCTATTGCTTTCTCATTATTCTATTGTATTCACCTTCTAACTCTCTCTTCCTCTCCTAATTAAACAAGAATAAAAACTCAACTCTTATTTTAATTTTTTATATGTAATTATTTTCCCTCTTGCACATCTTTACAATCGCTCCCTATATGAAAGTTCTTATATCAACCATCACTCCCATTGAAAAGAAAACTTCTCAATAACATTAGATGTCATGAACTAAGAGCTCACAGCTCACTCAATTACATGGAACCTATGTGAAAGACACTGTTCTTGAATATTGCTTAGCCATGGTAGAAGCAATAGAGATCCACTTGAAACACAAACCACACGGAATATATAATCCAGTTGAGGCTCTAATACAACTTGATAGGAAGGTGACATACCAAAGCCAAAGTTAAGCCTAATATATTAATGGATAAAAACTCATCAACATGGAAGTTTGCATCAATGGCTAATGGAAACAAACAAGATATTAGAAACTCAACAATTACTTTAATTGTGAACTAGTTTCCATTCTCATGCGTAACTTAGCAAGAATAGGAGGAAATTCATAACTAAATTACCATAATAATAAAAAGGAGTTGAATCCAAGCATTCAGTCAATTAAAAAAAAACAATTTTTATAAATTGATAGTGTAACCAAAATTGATACCTCTCCTCGCAAATCACGTCCACCATGCGCGAGAGCAATGGCAATGATAGCTGCCGCCTCCATGACCCAAGATAGTGGATTCCACATAAATCCCAAAAATTTGAGAACTTTATTTTCCTGCAAAAAAAATAAAAAAATCATGAAGGCTGAATACATCAGAAAAACTCAAATGTGTCCGGCCAGACCTTCTTTTCTTCAAGCTTATTATGGCCAAACACAGCGAGCCGCTTCTGAACGTCATCAGAGCTTAAACCTTCTTTTGTACATTTCAAGTTCTCAAAAACCTCCTCAATAGGTACATTTTCCTGCAAAATAAAATTAAGATGAGATATATTATCATGTAAAACAACGTTTTGAGTCATCATGCTCGACAAAACACAGGATGAAACAGAGCCTGTTCATGCATTCAATCAACTTACCAGGAATTCAAGAAGAAAAGGATATTTAAGAAGGAACAAATAGTTCTCGATTCTCTAAGAGCTTTAAATTACTAAGTTGAACAACGGTAATATAAAAAAGTACTAGACTTTCATTTGTAAAAGATCAACGACAAGAGTATTTGAAGCTTAATTGTGCCAGACTAGCAATTCAACTAAACATTGAACTTTTATCAGGTTATTCAAGAAAGCATTAAGTTAATTCAGGAACTTCAAGGGAAAAGCAAGTTATGATCGGAGCTAATTTTTCTGCAAATCTATTTGTCTCCACTCATAAATCAATGGGTTGAAAAGTTCGACTTAAATAAGCAAATTCTCTATGTAGGGTATATAGATACCAAATCAACAGCTTCCTGTTTAATAGCTTCAAGTGACATATCATCCATAGCAGCTTCCATTCCTTCAGCACACAGTCACTTGAGAAAGAATTATCTGCAAGAAAAAAAAAAAAAAATTGAACTCGGTGGATAAAATCAGAAAAGCTTCTTTAAAGCAACTCCTAAAAAAGACGCTTTTCTGAGAAGAAATCAGTCGAGCATAAAATTTACACGAACATGAAATCAACCCAAAAATCAACAGAAAATTCAGATGTAAAGAGATTCCAACTTAACAAAAGGAAATATCCATTTTCCAATTATAAAATGAAGCAAAGACAAACTGCTTTTAATTCCAAGCATAAATGCAGAATAAAACAATAACAGTTGATCCCCTTTTCAATCCCCACGCCTAATCCACAAAATGATTCCATTCCGAATCACCAAGGGGAAAAAATGTCAAACGAATAATACCTCCGACTAATTAACGAGTCGAACACAGCCCAATTCTCCACCGCTGACACTAGATCATCCGTACCGCTCAATAATGATCTTCCTCCTCTTTCCTCTCTTCCAAATCGCAATTTGGGGCATAAAACGGAAACGCATTGCCGCAAATATATATACTGATACTATCCGGCGCGGTTGAGGAACTTCCCCTGAATTAGGTTGACTCAGCGCGGGAAAAGACATGAGGCGGCTTAGACAAAGAAAGGCAGATAGCGAAGAATTGATAAATCATTGTACTTTGAAGGAAGCTGGATGCAATGAGAACCCAAACATTTGGAGCTCCACTAGTGAAGACCGGCGCTTCAATTACCTCGATTTTGTCGTCCTTCTTTGCCAGCAAGTTACGGAAGCAGATCAATTGAAACAATCAAAAAGGTTTTCAAGAATGCAAAGTGCTTGGGGATCCATTACTCCATGAGAGCTGGGTCCATGAGAAACTGTGGAGATCGAGGTCGGCCATTCGAAATGCTTTGAGATCGTCAAGAGCCCAGTGTCACGCTCATCAATAATTTGTCTAACCTCCGCGTTATTTCTGCAGGTTGTCGTTTCCGTACAACCAGACGTGCAATACGGGAAAATTTTGTAATTTAAAACAGATTCAATTTTGCTCCAAAAAAATGTCAACGGCGCCATAATTTTTTTTTTTTTGGGAATATTTGGGGGCATAATGTAAAAAGAGTTACAATAAAAAATTGACAGCCACCACAACCTACTAGTGGCTGTCAACAAAACCCTATCAGTCACAAAAAATGCTGCAGAATAAAAGAGAGCTAGTCTAAACTATCAGCATAAAGCTGCAGAAAACCAATAAAAAACAAACAATAAAGGGTGCAGAAAAGAGAAGTGAATAATAATAAAAAGGGCTCAGGTTGCAACCCTCAAGTTAAACTCCCTAGCGTCAAAAGTCATCCAGTCGGATGATTTGGTCCCCTGGTTGCTGAAGAGACCATCCAAGGGGATAGAAATAATGTTGCATTCATCATTGCCCTTCAAAACCATGTTGCCCGGTTGCCTAAGAAGGCCGTCCAGGTAACCAAAATAGTCCAGGTGATAAACTTCCACAGTCCAAAAGAGCCAGCCCAGGAGCTCTAGCCAATTCATTCCAACCAATGATGTAAATTTTGAAAGCATTTCTTCTTCAAAATCTTAAGCAGAACAACTCTTTTAATGTTGCCAATAACAGTGGTTTGACAGTCAATAATATTCCCAAATAGCCTGTCATTTCTAGCCTTCCAGATGTAATAAACAATAGCAGTAAGCAAGAGATAGCAAAGGCTTTTCCGACTGTAATCCATATCCCCTTCCTCAATGGTGTTAAAAACTTGCCACAGATTTGGTCTAAAAAGCATGCAACTCATTTGAGGAATAGTATTTAGAAGAATATTATAGGAGAAATCACATTCAAACAAAAGATGTTTAATATTTTCCTTGTCGGTCTTGCAAAAAACACATTCAGGAGATGCCGGAATACCCCTGGAGATCAAAGCATCTGCAGTTTTAAGCCCATTCCTAAAATCCATCCAAGAGTATATAGAGAAACGAGTAGCATGATGTTTAAACCAAATAAAATTAGACCACTGTACAGTTTCCAGACCTTGAAAAAAACTTCTTATGAAAAGTGTGGAAAGAAGGTTTGTCATTGCTATTCCAGCTAGAAACCACCGTGTTACCAGAGTTTGATACATAAAAAATCAAAGCAGCCAAATTCGGAGGGATAGAGGAAGGTAAAGACCAAGTGCCAGCAGAAAAACAATCACTAACAGAACAATCGAAATAGGGAATTAAATCTTCCATATTATCATTAACCAGCCTTTCAGCGACAGAGAGATCCTTACACCATGGATCCCAATAAAAAGAAAGCTTACTGAAGGCAGTGATATTAAGAATCATATTTTGCCTAAAAGATTTTGCAATATCACAAAGAAAATGCCAGTATGATGAGTTCTTAGTGATCCTGAAATTCCAAAAAGAATGATACTTGGCCTTCCACCAGTTAAATAGTAAGCCATCATTGTTGAAGAATCTCCAAATAGTTTTGCAACCAAAAGCAAAAATATAACGAATCAATAGTAGGAATACCCAATCCTCCAGCAGTTTTAGGTTTACAAGTATCTTTCTAAGAAATCATGTGAATTTTCTTCTTGTGAATGTCACCATAAAACAAGAACCGAGAATAAAGGCTGCTAATTTTCTTGATGCATGTTTTGGGGATTAAGGAGCCTCTCACCCAATAACTAATAATATTGAAAATGGTGTATTTCAAAAATTGTAAACGGCCCGCAATAGATAGAGATTTTGCTTTCCAGCCATCAAGGGAGGTCATAATTCTAACCATAAGTGGTTGAAAATCAGAAATTTTGAGCTTCTTGCTAAAAATAGGGATTCCAAGATATTTGACAGGAGCATAAGAGATTGGAATGTTGAGAATATTAGAAATCTCCTGGTCATACTGAGTATTCATAGAAAACAAAATGCTACTCTTATTGCTATTCACTTTCAAGCCAGAGAAATTAGCAAAATTGAGTAAGATCTCATTGAGAGAGTGTGCATTACTTTCATTGGCCTTAGCAAAAACCAAAAGATCATCAGCGCATAGGAGATGGTAGAAGGACTCATTACCAGCTTCTAAGCCTTTAAAGGTGTTATTGAGATTGGCTTCCTCAAAACAGGAAGAAAGACTGCCCATAACAATGCAGAAGAGATAGGGTGAAAGGGGGCACCCTTGCCTTAAGCCAGAAGAAGAGTTAAAGTAACCTTCAAGAGCTCCATTAATAGATATAGAGAAATGCACGTCGCAAATACAACCTTTTATCCAGGAAACAAAGGCTATAGGGAAGCCCTTTGCAATCAGTCATCTAAGTAAGAATTCTCTTGAAACCATGTCAAAAGCCTTGTGAATGTCAAATTTAGCACAAAAGTATTTTTGGTTGCCTTTCTTATTAAACTCCTTAAGCAAATCATCCGCAATCAAAATGTTATCAGTGATGATTCTATCTTTAATAAAGCCAGACTGACTAGGGTGGATAATATATGGCATAACATCCTTCATTATGTTTGCTAAAATCTTGGCAATGATTTTATAAAAGGTATTACAGAGAGAAATAGGTCTATAATCTGTAATGTCTTGAGCATGAGGTCGTTTTGGAATCAGAGCAAGAGCTGTGGCCTTGGCGTACTTAGGCATAGAGCCAGTGGAGAAAAAGGATAAAATAGCACCACAAAGCTGCTTCCCAATAATATGCCACGTGGATTTATAGAATTCAAAGGAGTAGCCATCAAGCCCCAGGGCCGAGGAATTGGGTCCAGAGAAGATAACATGTTTAATTTCATCAATGGTGATAGGAGCAACAAGTTGGGTGGCAAAGCTATCCGGAACAGTAAGAGAAATAGGCGCATTCCCAAAAGCAGTATGGGGAGGAGCAGTATTGAATAGCTTGTGAAAATGTCGGACAATGGCATTGTTGAGTTCACTGGGATCGAAAAAGGTCCCCTCAGATGTTGTGATGCTTTTGATAAAATTGGTGTTATGCCGAGCATTGATCTTAGAATAGAGGAATTTAAGATCATCCTCCCCACAAGATAACCATTTAGCTTTTGCTCTTTGAATGACCCAATCATACCAGTTGGAATTTCTCTCAAGAAGCTTGTGATTAACCTCCTTCAATGCCAGATTAAGATGTGGTTCAAGGGGAGCATCATGAATTTGCCTCAGAATATGATTTTGGAAGCTCTTGAGCTCAGTAATTTCAGATTGAAGGTCAATAGAAGAAACCCAATTCTTAGATTTTATGTTAAGCTTAAGAGTCTTAAGCTTCTGATAGAAGGAATAAATCGAGCTGCTGTGATATTTTTGGGAGAACACAGAGATCAGTTCGTCCCAAAATTCAGGTTTATTAACCCAGTAATTCTCGAAGAGAAATCTATGCTTGTGCTGAATTTTGTTGACATTATGCAAAATGATAGGAGAATGGTCAGATACCTGCGGGTCATCCACCAGATAATAAGAACTAGGATAAGTCTGTAACCAGGCATCATTTACCAGCATTATATCCAACTTAATATGTATAGGGTTGTTGGTACGTTAGTTAAACCAAGTGAAAAAGTGCCCCACAGAAGAAAGATCATGTGCACCAATGTTAAAGATGAGGTTGTTGAAATCAGAAACCTTACTATCAGTAAGAAAAGATCCCCCAGCCTTTTCATTAGTGTAGCGACAACAATTAAAATCCCCAAGAATGATCCAAGGGGAATTAATATTGTCAGCAATATCCAATAGATCCCTCCAAAGATTTTTCCTTTCATCCAAAGAATTTGAAGCATAGACCACAGATACCAAAAAAGATTCCGCATTTCCATAAAAAACCTGACCATGAATCAGCTGACTAGAAGTAAAAACAGGGTTAAAGCTCACATTCAATGAGTTCCACTTAACCCAAATTCTGCCGGGACTAGCAAGAGCAAAGTTATCATAAGAACCTTCATGAGGGAAGATGGCGTGTGTTGAAAGGAACCAATTTTTGCTGTTGTTGGGTGTAGAAATTCTAGTTTCTAAAATGAAAATAAGGTCAAGGTTGTAAGTGTTAACAAGCTTCTTGCAACACAAAGTTTTTCCTGGGCTATTGAACCCACGGGTGTTCCATGCCGCCAACAAAGGAAGGCTGGTCATTGGGATTTGGAAGTAGGGGTGGTGGCCTTCTTGGACGATTTTCCTCTGGTGACTTTGGGTTGGGCATTAGAAGTAGGTGGCTGTGAGGTAGAAGGTTTGTCATTATTAAGGGATGAGCTGCCAGGTGTTACTCGAGCAGAATTAGGAGGCTGCCCGACATCACCCATTGCACTGGAATTGGTGTTCACGATAATGGAAGAGTTATCTTGAACAGAGAGGGCTGAGAATTTATTCGTGGTAGGGATGGGAGGGGAGTTCAGAAGTGGAGTGGAGGAAATGGGGGTGGATGAGGTTTGCATCAAGCAGCGAAGGATTAGGGGGCGGTAAATATAAAGTCTCTGTGGAAGGAGAGTTGAGGTTGGGCAGGGCAGCATGAGAGGATGGAATATCAATGGAGGGTTGGGTGGTGGTGGTGGGAGGTGGAGGTTGGGAGGAGGTGGTGATAGGTGTAGATTGAAGGTTGGGTTGGGTGATCGCAGGAATGGGGGGTCTGGGGATATTAAGGGGAGGAGGTGGAGCTTTGTGAGGCTTTCTACTGGTGCTTCTGCCCCTGTTCGGAGGAGGTTCAGTGATAGTAGGATTGGGGTTATTAGGGCAAGATGTTTGGGAATGCATGATAGAATTGCAAAAAGTGCAAGGCACAGGCTTCCAATCATATATAACGGTAAGAGGGAAGGTTTTATCATCCACCGTGTAACAAATTTCATTCGGCAAGGGAGAGGAGCTGCTAACCTGAACACACACACGAGCGAAAGTGTGTCTGGTTTTTGCGGCAATCAGGGCATCAACGGCCAGTGGAACACCAACACAACTAGCAATCTTTGAAATCCCCTCTGGAGTCCAGCAAGACAGGAGAAAATTTTTTATTTTTATCCATAGCGGGATGGATGGGAACTCCTCCCGCTTTGGGACAAAATCCGGCGTCCAACGCTGAAGGATGAAAGGTTTTCCGAAAAAGAACCAAGGTCCTCCGGACCACGCCATGTCGTAGTCTTCACGATTGTTGAACTTCAAGAGGAAAAAACCATCATCTAAAGTTAAAAGGGAAAGAGTACCTTTCAGCTTCCAGGTCTTCTTGATGGTGGCCAGGAGAGCTTCATAGTAGGGCCTTCGCCCTATGGAATAGCCGACCAGAGAGAGCGCCCATTCAGGAGCACCAGCCAAAAACTGAGCAGCAGTGAAGTGAGCTGTAGCATTTTCGATAGGAAAATGGGTGATCGAAGAGGTGAAATCGTTTGAAACCAGAGGTTGGGTAGCAAAGAGACTTTTCCAATCTCGCGGGAGCAGAGAGGAAGAAGAAGGGAGCGTGAGGGATGGAAGAGTGGAGGAGGACATCCCTAAGGCGGTCCTCCCCGGAGAGGAGGGAAGGGAGGCGGCCAGGAGAATCGCAAAAGGGAAGCTCAAGCGGAAACCCTAGCAGAGCTCTGATCGCAACTTAATGACTCCTTTTTACTATCTGTCCTCCCGCACTAAACTTTGAATGAAAATTCTTTTTGCCATAATTAATTTTGTTGAGTATTCTCGACAAATTTTGTTATTTAAAATAAAAGCCTGTAAATATTTTTTTTTATTTGACATAAAATAAATGTAATGTAAGGTCTAAGAGTGTCATAATAGCGATATGTGATGATGGCAGACAACAGTGGGCTGCTACGGCGGCAAGTGGCGATGGTGGCTGATAGCAGTGGTGGTTGACGGTGTTGGCTGGTGGTCGGACGTCGGTGATAATGATGGTGACTTGAGGATGACACCATTGGTCGGTGGTGTGGGGGTGAAGGTGGCGAGGGACATCGAGAGAGGTTGATTGTGGTGAAAATATTTTTCTCTAAAAAATAGTCGATTTTAATTTATCTCAAAAACGAATTAATACGGCTCACATAATATTTACTTTATTTTACATTCTTTTTTCATCCAATCAAACAACAATATTTTTAAAATTCTTATATTTGAAATGCTTTACACCCAATTTACTTTCAACCAAGCAACACCTTATAATGAATCTAAAAAAATTTAAATAAAACTTGGGATAAATATAATATTAATTATTTATATATTATACTCAGTTAAAAAATAATAATAACTTTTAAATCTTATTTTATCAAATTTTTATGAAAATATTGTAAAATCAAGTGATAAAATTTTTTGTTCAAATAATTTTTATGGGTGTAATCCCTCATAATTATTTATATTTTATTATTAGGAGATAACTTTTAACAAGTAATAGTTGCAATATTTTTGTTGAATATTATCCTTTGATGGCTTCACATTTGTCACACCTATTATAAGATACATATTTTTAAATATTGGTTTCCTCACATGATGTTGTAAGTTGATAATAAATTTAATCAATGTCTTTTTTTTTTTATCATCTCATATTTATTATGGATCATAATCTATTTAGTCAAAAAACTTAATTGATCAAAAACAATCAAAAGAATCTTTCTAGTTATTTATTAACGATTGAAAAAAAAAAAAATCTTTCTAGTTATTCAGAGTTGTTTTATTTAAAAGATTATTATAAAATTGAGGTACGTAGAGTTTGCAAAAAATGTTGAATTTTCAAACTAACTTTAGTTGTTAAGATTTAGGATCCATCAAATGCAATAAGCATATCCAAAGCTTAAATGTATTACCATTTGGGGAATATACTTGACTTTGATCATGAACGTAATATAGTGACGATATAATAATCAAGCTAACCAATGAATTCAAAAGATATGTGCTTATTGAACTCTCTTTGCAGTAGGCTAGCTTTTAATTTGCCCTTGAGCCTTATAAGTTAAACTCAACCTCATGTTATACGATCCCTTCTTGGCCTTATGACTCTTAGTTGGTAGTATGAATCATGTGCATCACCTTCTGACTTATTTAACCAATTGAGCACTTGTTGCTTCAGTTATTTAAGTTAGAACTAAATTGTCTTGGAGCCAACGTAACATAAGATTATTTCAAACTATTGTAGCCTAGTCAAATTTGGACTTAAATAACTAATCCTAAGGCAAGTGAACCCATCTAGCCAGTGCCCAACTAAACCCTATTAACTTAATAGCATCTAGTGAAACCTTAAGCTAGCTTGCCCTCATCTAGTTATTATTTTGATATAAGTTAAACTAGACTAATGAATCCTTGGAATTTATATAAGACATATAATAACACCCTATGGTTGTATACCCATAAATGGCATCCTAAATAACCTAAATTTCTTAGTGTACTTAACATTTAATTATCATGATCCATTTTGTCCCCTTAGTGCTTGTGGATGATGACATATTAATGAAAGGGCTACTAAGCCATCTAAGCTATTACCTTGACTTGACCATATTTAGGGTATTATTTGACAGGTATAGATCTTGGTGACCCTAATAACCCTAAATTTAACCCAACCATAGATGTTAAACCACCTCAGTAAATTTAATCCCTCACTAGACTTATTTGACACAAGTTAGGTCAATGGATATAATTAAATATGCTAAGGACATAGATTCCCATAATAGACATATATTCCCATAGAGCTTCCAAAACCCCACATAAGGGAGACCTATTAGAATTAACTAAGGACATACATTCCTACAAAACTTCCAAAGCCACTTAGAGCATCCCAACGAGCAAAAAGGAAGACCTATCTGATTGTTTTCTTGGTCAACATATATGCACACACCACCTAGTTTTTTTCTTTTGCTTCCACCATAGAGCTCCTCAAAATCTTTAAAAAAGTAATTATTATAATTATTTATTTCCAACTCTACCCCCTTAATTAATATAGTTATTCTACTTCCTCTCTTAGATTTTTTTTTTTTGCTGAAATTTGAAAATTGGAAAACCCTCCTTTTATAGTCATGCACACCTCTACGTAATCTTACCAATTTAATGAGAATATCAAACCATCATTCTTTGTTAATTATAAAATATTATCATATAATCAAAATCAAATTATATTTAATATGATACTAATAATATTAATTAACCATATTATTAATATAACATTGGTAAATCAATAATATAGTCTTGAGAATTGAAGAACCATAGCAATTTCTCACACTATAGTTTCTTGAAGTGTATTAAGGGGATGTGCTCTCTTAAAATTGTTTATAGGGAAGGCGAGTATAAGATTTTAGCATTGACAAGCAACATCAGCTAGGGCTTTGGTTGAGTTCATCTTGGATTCTAATAGCTTAATGATAAGTATGTATTTAACAAAAACTTTGGGCTTCTTCATTTTTTGAGTGTGGGTATACTTGATTTTAAGAAAAGAGACAGTAAATATATTTTTTATTATGTACACTGCTTTTATGACTTACAAGTTGATAGTGTATCTGATCTTCTCTGCTTTCTCTTCCGAATACAAGCTTGTATTAAGTTGGATCTTTAAATCTTGCTATCAATCAATGCTTATGTCCTTCTTGACAATCTTTTTTCCTATTTTGACAAATTTTACTCACTAAGGTGATCATAGTTTTACATTGAGTTTGACTTTTTCACTATAATGAATCAACAATGGAGTAAGATTATGAAGTATGATGGCCATGAAGTTTGAAATTAAGATGTTTGATGGCTTTTAACTTTGAAGAACCAATATTCATACAACAATCCTATCATGTTGATATATATTTTTTTTAAAACAAGCATATTTATGATTCACATTTGATTATCACATCTTACGAAAGTAGAAAATAATTGTCTTAGCTTCTTGGTTAAAAAATATTCAAAAGTAAAGTTAGATAATGGGATGAAAGAGCTGGAAATAAAAAAGCTATTAGATGAATCATGTTTATATTACAAAGTTTATCTCCACATTGGGTCTCATCATCAATATTTAGGGTAAGAACCCAACCATTGAGGAGGTGCAAAGATGTTATGCTAGGTACATTTTTAGCATTAATAAACCATCTTTGTGTATAAAAGATACACTTTAAAGGTCTCTCTTGGTCGATTCTAGAACCATTGAGCTTACTGAGATCATGTAAGGATAAAATATTAGAGATGTATGAACTTGGAATGTTCATTTTGGAAAACAGTCATATAAGAAACGGATATTGCCATAATATTGAGTTAAATGGAGAATTATTAAAAAAATGGACTCAATATTATTGTAGAATATCTATATTATTCTTTATTTAATTATATATTTAAGTTTTTTTTTTCTTAGAGTTCATAATTCTAATTCTAGATGTTTATGAACATGGACTGTTCATTTTGCCTCAGTAAGCTTTTTATTAGTGCATGGAGAAGATGATCACTTTATTTGGATTCCTTTGTAAACATAGGCTTAATTGAAGCTTAAATCATATAAATCTTGATGTCTCATTTTGTGTGTGATTTCTTGATTTTCTTTCCATTATTTGTTGCACATTATAATTGCACTTTTATATCAATCTTTACATTGATATTGCAATGTACTTGAAGAAAAATATAGAAGAAAAATTGAAAGACATCCCTTGTGCACCTTATAGAAAAAAAAAAAAATAGTAAGGAAGTACGGTAGGATGACCTACAATCTTCCCACCATCGACAATCAACGCTTGTTATTTTATGGACAGACTCGCACTTAGTAAGGAAGACTACTAATTACAATGAATTCTTACAACTAGCAATAATTTGTAAGACAGGATGTCGAACTAGTCATGAATTTAAGTACATAAAAAATGTATGATATATTATAACTCATAATTTTAGTAGCGCCCTAAGAATAGCTGCATATTTTTCAATTAAACAATATTTAAGAAGATTTAGTAGAGAATGATTTGATTATTATCATTAATTGATATCATTAATACTAATTTGGGCAACTTTGATGCCTTAGATGCTTGTATTTTATGCCCTAATGCTAACAAAATGCTCATCTTTGGTTTATATTGTGCCTTCTTTTTAACTATGTGTGAGACAGCAAAAGACAACAAGAAGAATAGAGACTAAGTACTTTTGCTCTCTATGGATTACTTATCCTTTCTCCAACTTGTTAAATTTTTATTGGCCTGCTGGATTTATAAATATATGAAATTGTCAACATCTGGCTTTGTAGTTTAGAATCAGAGGGTTGAATTAGAACAAATTGCAATAATTTTTTGTTGGCTGACTTGGTTGCTTGTAATTAGAATTCTACCTTTTTAAATGACCAAACATGTATTAAATTTTTTAGATAATTGCAATTAAACTCCAAAATTAATTTTAAATTTCATGTGATGATGAAATTATTGTTTTGGAAAATATATTTTTAGTTATAAGCCCTTATGGATTAAAAAATAAATAAAATAAAAATTCGAATTATGTATCATTTTTCATTAATATATTTGAGAACTTCGATGTATTATTTGTAATAAGAAATTTTTGGAATTAAATTTATGACTATTTGAATTCATATTTTAATAAATTTATATTCAAACTATGTCTGTATGATACAAACTCATTGAAACCACACTTGATTCGATCTGATTCTAAATGAGTTCAAGTTGAATACTTGAAACATAATTAAAAACTTTGAAATATTTATTAAAGGACCTAACGTTCTCAAAATTTTATGTATTTATAATCAAATCGAGTGAATCGACGAGATGAATCAAATGAGCCGAAAATCATTCAATTCTGAGCTCATTAATGTACTCAAATTATGATTTAACGGTCTTTGGTTAAGGGGATCAATATGAACTGTTCATCAATATAGTGCATTAAATTTTGGTTAGATTTATCAAAATATCATTATCTAAAAGTTATAAATAGAACTTCATTTTCCACATGGACAACGTTAGGGTGCTAGTGATATAAAGAGCTCTTGCATTGTCAGACAATCATCACTGATGACCACCATCCGCAATTGCGACTACTAACATTCATCCTCATAGTTTGACTTATGATGTTTAGTTATGGATACTTGACCTTTGTTATGTTATCGTTGATCGATTGACATTATATAATTATCTTAATTGTGTAATCCCATATTTTCTATTGTGGGGAAGGACACACTCTTGTACTATAATTATATATTTCACTATATCAACAGGGTCATGTCCATTATTTTACCTCATTTTCAATTTTCCACGATAAAAATTCTAATATCTCTTATAACTTATGAGTTTGTGCTAAATCTTTGTATAAAACTATGATATTAAACACTCTACATGCACAAATTTTTTATTACATAATAATATTTGTCTTAAATGTCATGAACTTTAAAAGTGATTTTCCAGGCTCATCTTTAAGAAATTTAGATAGACCTTTGATCCACGAGGAAGGAATTGTCTAAGACACCATGGAGTATTCTTTAGATTTTTATCATATTATGAATACCTTTTAATCTAATTAACTACAGCCTCCCAACCATCGTCATCTTACTACAGTCTTCTGATCATTATCGCTCGACTATACTAGCACTCACAGACTTCATCACTCACCATCAATATTAGTATAGGCACATGCCATCATTAGAAAGGCCAATGCTTCTCAACTCTATCATCACGTACATCAACACACACCATCACTTATAAGACTGATGCATACTATCGATATCAACTCTGACTCTCGACGTCAACACTCAAATATATGTTGGAGTTTTTATTCTTGGTGATCGGGTTTCTCCTTCTCAAAGAAAAATGATCAAACATATAACAAACAATCTCTTGAAGATTGCTCATATGCCCAAAGCTCTTTCAACTTTTACCAAGAAAATCTTTCTATATCTACCATAATGTATCAACGCCTTCCCGAATAAGTGTTTCATTTACAATCAATTGCATACAGCAATACAATTATTTTAACTATGTTTGACCCCGTGATTTTTTTTCTTAGTTGTTCTATATAAAAGCTATAGTGTCTCTCGCAATCCTCTTTTTATCTGTATGCACTCTAACTCTTCTTACCATTACATGCCCAATACTTCTATAATTTTGGGCTCTCATGACAATTAAATTATATATATTGAATAAGCTCTTAGTTTTGAGGGTTGAAAACCATCGAACTCTTTATCGTCATCTGACCTTCAAAGACTTGGGCTTCGTTTGGGACGGATTTTCTTACTTCTTCTCAAAGCAGCTTTTTAGTACGAAAATTAAATTCTTGCACTAAAAAGTTGCTTTAAGAAGCAATAAGAAAGCCGTCCCAAATGAAGCCGTAAACTTTGTTTTGGACGGATTTCTTACTGCTTCTTAAAGCAATTTTTTAGTACAATTTTTTTAAAAAATTTGCTTTAAGAAGCAGTAAAAAAGCTATCCCACATGAAGCCTTATTATTATTATATTGTTGGCGAATTTGCAGCTGTAACATTTACTGTGCATAAAATGCTCGTATTTGTGAACTTTGGCTTATACTGTGTCATGCTTGAACGTACAACAGAAACCTCTAAGCTGGAAGAACAATTATTCTAAGCTTTTTGATTGGTGGGATTTGTAAATTAGAATTTTTAAATAGATGAAACTGTAATATTTTTATGACTTAGAGATTTCCCCTATTTTCTTATGAAACCTATATTTTATTTTTGAGAAGCTGAAGCTTGATTGGCCTCTAATTAGTTAACAATAGTGCTTTAATTACTTCCAAAAGGAGCCACATGGTCCCCATAATTTGGGGGCAAAATAAGCTTATTTTTTTAGGGTGAAAAAATTTATTATGTAAAAAAAATAACGATTAAAAAAAATAAATTGATAATTTATAATTTGAAGCAAATTTTGTATTTCATAAATTATATTGTGATTAATGAATTGAATAATGATCATAAAAGTTTCAATTAATTGCATATTTTTTGATAATTTGGCATGAAAATTTGGGCTTTGTTTGGTACGGCTTTTTTATTGCTTCTTAAAATGAAGTTTTAGTACAAAATTTAAATTTAACTTCGTTCTAAGAAGCAATAAAAAAGCTGTCCCAAATGAAGCCTTAGTTAGAAGTCTAGTCAAATAATTATTTATGAATATACATTTATTCTATTATTTACTCGATGTTTAACAATCCTCAATATAGAAAATGCTCGCTCTATTATAGAAGTAGTAGTTAATAAAGTTAATACCCAAATAATAAGCCTAACAGTCTTAATAGTATCTCTTATTAGATCAACAATCCCGTTTAAATATGAGAACTCATTAATATTGTGCATATTAATAATTAATTAGTTAAAATTTAATGCTCTAGAGCCATAAATTCAACAATAAAAAAAATCACTAGAGTAGAATTACTTCATAAAGTAAATTGTTTTCCCCCAATAGGTGCTAGCAACTCATTACAAATTAGTCTCTTGATTCAAGTCTTAACCACTAATTAACTTTCAAATTTTAAGACATTTAAGAATATTATCATGTTTAATGACTTTAAGAGTATCACTCAGCTTACAATCTACTTCAACAATATTCATCATTTTTAAAGTAAACTCAAAATGATGCTTTATTAATGGTTTTAGCTAACAAACATAATTAGAGTTAATGAGCAAAATAATGACTATAAAATACCTGAAGATTATCATTAAAAATAAGTGCATTATATCCTGATATATTAGATGCTCCATCATAACATTGACCATATATTTTATTTAAGCTTAATAAATGTTTAATAAATATTGCTTCAAGAGTCACATTTAGGCTTCATTTGGTACGACTTTTTTACCGCTTCTTAAAGCAATTTTTAAGTACAAAAAATAAAATTTTTGTACTAAAAAACTGTTTTAAGAAACAATAGGAAAGCCATCTGAAACAAGACTTTAGTGTAATTACATTGGTTGTATAGAATCTCTCAATAATTTACCCTTTTCTAGCAATAAATTTGAATGTGAAAGCTATTAATTATTCCTTTATTAACACATCAAGAGACTCATTATTTAGAATTGATAAGTAAGAATCATTAATATTATTTATAATGGAAAGTCTCAATAGTTGTAAAATAAAATAGTTAGAAGTAATTTTCTTAGTTATCTAATTTAGATATAACCCTAAGGCCTAAGCTATAGAATAACAATCGTTGATATAGAAGGAATAAGACACAATCAATAATAATATTATTTTTTGCTATCTTTCTTGCATACTCAGCCACATGATAGGAACACTAAATTTTGAGGCTTTATTAAGTTCTTATTTTGTTATATCACTATATTGTGGGCATTAATAAGTTCTCTAACACGTGCTAGCTAGAAAAATTTATTTTCAGTTCTAATTTTTAAACCCTTCATTAATAAATGAATCTCTATCACTTTTTTCTTAAACAACAAATGGAGATCAGGCTTGATGGGTCGGGAGAGCTAGCGGGTCGGTTCAACGGCCGATGCACATCCTGGCCCAAATTTTTGCCAGAACAATCCAATTCGTATGTTTTTGAGATATCTGAAACTATTTTTCGACGTTTCTTACTCAATTTTGATATTTTTAGAGCCCATTGGAGCATCCACGGTCACTTTCAAGCATTTCTAAAAGTTTCATAATGCAAATTTTAAATATTTTCTCCAATCGACATGCCAACTTTATGACACACTAAATTTATAATTAATAATATTGGGTTAATTTTGCGATTCAAACAAATTGAAATGCTCCGGCACGTATTTTGAATCTCTACAAACTTTGACATCCAAAAATAGAGTCCAACTAATACATCATAAAAAAATAATCTCGATCGAGCATGAATCTCGAGGCGATATGAAAACTTCCAAGATTAATTTTGGAACCATCCAAACTTTGATTTCAACAAACTTATAGTCGAATTGAACATATCGAATAGACGAACCCAACGACACCATATTCAATCCAACCTAAGTCCAAATGGGTTCAAATCGAGGGTTTGAAGCGCATTTGGATGTTTCAAAGCATAAGGTTGAGGATCAAATGATTTCCAAATGTGGATGCTTATAGTCGAATCGAGCGGCTCAACAAGACAAATCCAACGAGTCCAAGATCATTGAATTATGGCATCATTAAGATACTTAAATGCTTAATAAAGGGTTTATAATCAAGGGAATCAATATCAGTCATCTATCCAAAACACTCACAACATACCCTTGATCTTCTCACTATTTAATAACTATGCCACTCTAAAAAATTTATAAATAGACCCCAACCCCATTTTTCACAAAAGAGAAAGAAAAAAAGAAGGATAAGGAAGAGAAAGAAGGAAGATATATATGAGATATCTTTTGCCACCAAGCTCCTCCTTGACCACCACCGACCACCAACCGTTGCCGAACTTTCTCCCATCACCGAACGATGCTAGACTTCTGTCTGTCCATCCATTGGCGCCGGACTTTTGCCCAGCTACCGAGTGATGCCGGACTTCCTCCCAACCACCAACTGATGCTGCACTTCCGCCTGACCATCGAACGATGTCGTACTTCCACCCATACACCAACGGACGCCAGTCTTCTGCCCGACCATCGACCAACGCAGAGCTTCCGCCTGGCTACTGACCAACGTCGGACGTCTACCTGACTACCGATCAATGCCAGACTTTCGCCCAACTACCGAACGTCGATGGACTTCTGCCCGGCCACCAATCTACGCTGATCTTTTGTCCAGTCACTGATGCACGTCCAACTTCCCTCGACCAAGAATCGACGTCGAACTTTCGTCCGACCACCGACCGACGACGAACTTCCACCTAACTCTATATATTATTGTAATTTCACGGTCTTTGAAATATGGGACATATCAATCTTTTAATTCATTCAAACAGTAGTAGTATCTTTTGAAGTGGGTCAGGCCTAGTGGTTTTTCCCTTTTCTAGGATTTTCACGTTAAAAACCTTGGTGTTTTTTCTTTTCTATTTTTGTGTTGGATATTCATGTAACGCTAAGATGAAAAACATCCTCACTCTACTGTTGCGTATATTCTAACCCGCAACACTCTTCATTAATAAATGAATCTCTATCAGTTCGACTTATCACAGTTAACTTTTGAGGGTAAAAAAAGTAGCAATAGAAATAAAATGCTGCATTTCCTGCATGCGACACTACAACTATTTTGAATAATCTTCAAATCATTCTAAATTAAATCTCCAAGCAGCATTACCTATCATTTGTTTATTAGAAATTAACATCATAGTTCCAAATTGAAGGCCAAAACTAAGGATTAACTGGAAGATTGTTAATGCCAATCTCCACCCATTCTTTTCTATTTAAATACTAGTTCATTTAATTATTTCACATCAAATGAAATATTGCAAATTTATATCAAACTCATGATACTAATTCTTTATTTACATAAAAAAGAAATATAATGAATACTCTCTCTCTCTCTCTCTCATGATATATATATCTTGATTCAGATCATGCACTCATTAGAAAATTCAAAATTTCACAAAAATTTTAATTTTCCACTTCATTCCAATCCATTCATAATTTACAATTAAAAACTATTTATCAATTTCAATTACCCAAATGGAATGAAATTGAGTCACACCCCTTTAATACCAATCAATTCTCATATTTTTAAAAATCACATAATATATCAATAAGAAGAAATTTGTTGGATCCATCTCATCGAGCCGCTCGATTATACTATAAGCATGCAAATTTTGAGGATACATCTTGATCCTTCAATCAATATTATGAAGTTTTCAGCTTCACTTTAATTGCATGATTTGTGCTCATTTAGATTTGAATTGAATCACTTTTGGTGTCATTGGATTTGTATTATCTAGACGCTCAATTAGACTATAATTTGTTAAAATCAGAGTTCAAAATAATTCCAAACTTCTTTTATATAAATATAACATCAAAACATCAAACATTACATATTCCCTCTTACTTGAAACTCAACAAATACATGCTTTCAAAATGATAACCCCATCAAGTTTTCAAAACCCCGTAAGATTGCAAAGGTGCTAAGGACCCATTGTTTTACCTAGAGACATCAAAGAGAGAAAAGCCAATAATTATGTCATTTAGGTTTCGTTTGGGACAACTTTAACCACCGCTTTTTCTTTGATTTTAAGAAATTTGTGTACTAAAAAGTTGCTTTAGAAAATAGTAAAAAGATGTCCCAATGACACCAAGTTTTCAAAACGCTGTTCAACAACCCTAAACATTTCCTCTAATGAAAGAAGAAACTAACACATCAATGCCATAAATTACTGAAACTTCAACATTTACAAACCATACAAGACGTACTGTCATCTTTGATGACTTTGTCACCTGGATAATATCTCTTTTGTTGATCAACCTTCATGAACAAGTCGATAGAAGATTTGTGTGATCTCTTCATCTTGAAAAGATCAAATGATCAAACTACACAAGAAGAACATTAAAGAATGTAGAAGGAGAAGCTTTGACCAAGATGATCTTATCTCCTAATAGAATATTGGAGCCTCTTGAGATGAAGCCATTTGTGCTTCAAGGAATCTTTAGGGAAAGCAAATCAACAATCACAAATTTCTCTCATGATTTTCTAAACTGTTAAAGTAAAGAGCATTGAACAACATTCAACCATTAGGAGCCCTTCTGAGTGGCACATCAAAGTAATTAACAAACATTATACCCATAATTATTAGTATTAGTAAAAGGATTAGTAATAACATAACAAGATGTGGTTAATTGTTGCTGGTTCATCTCTTGATACGAGGTCTATTATAAATATAAACACTCAAAATCATTTAAGATTTCGTTTGGGATGACTTTCTTATTGCTTATTAAAGCAGCTTTTTAGTATACAATTTGTAATCATTGTACTATAAAGCTGCTTTAAGAAGCAGTAAGAAAGTCGTCACAAACGAAGTCTAAGTGGAATCTCAACATTACCAAATGCTTTCTTATGACTTGAAGGGCAAAAATAATTATTTTATTTGAACATATATTGTGCAAAATTTTATTTTATTGTTTTTTTTAATCTTATATCATGTTGGTGGACTTATTGCTTATATTTTTTATAATAAATAGAGTAACTAATCTCAACAATTATTAGGTAGATATAAAAATGATAAAATTTTAATTATAATTTTCATCAAAAATGAGTGTAATTTGTTTGAAAATATAAATTTAATAGATGCAATAAAATTTCTAGTGATAATTTTATTCTGCTATTGCGTGTTTTAATTCGAATTATAAAATTTATGTTGCATTCCTCTCAACGTAGATCCAAAAGATTTAAAGCTCTAATAACAAAATTTAATTACGATATTGTAATTTTTTTTTACATATTTTTTTGTTTGGTCTAAAGGAAGCTTATAGATCATTAATTTGGATTTTTATTTCCTTTGTATTACTAGCCCTTGAATTTCTAATGTTTTTGCCTCTATTTGATTTGTTCTTAAAAATATTAGATTGAAGATTAATGCCATGATCAAGAATCATATTTTCAATGATTTGCATCTTCATCATTCCATTAAATTAAAATTTATAAAAATATCTCCATCAAATTGATAAAAATCAAGCCTCAAAGCCAATAGCATTATTCTTATGGTTTGATTTGGATCTCCAAGTGCGTCAATTTTAGGGTCAAAATCTTTTTTTTTTTTTAATAAAACCCACAAAGGGACCTACGCGAATAGGGCCAAAAGCTTCCATCCAGCAATCAATTATTCTTATGATTTGATTATTCAGCACGGATTATAAATAAAATATAACATATTTTTTGTAACATTCAATCACAAATTAAATAGTACTCAAAATGCCCTCATTCGAGAGATATTTTTATCCAACATAGTGCCATCATACAGTTCAGAATACCTTCTTACTAATATCATATATAAATATCCCTCTTGTGATAAGATTTAGAGCTCTCTTCTCTTTTACTCATTTTTCTCTATAAAAACTCTATTTCTTTGCCTTCAAAAAAGATATCATTTGTATATTTATTTATTATTTTCTATTTGAACTTAATTAAAAAGATGAATAAAAAAAGGTTTATGAAGACTTCTGGAAAGACATACAATAAAAAAAAAAGTTCAAAGGAAAAACAAACCTGAAAGCCATTCTAACAAATAAAATAGAATTTTCTTAGTCATATTGGCATAGATATTTCTAACTTGAACTATATTCAAATTAACTTTCAATACAGTGAAAGCAAAGCTATTAGTTTAAGCAAATTGGAGTTTCTATCAAAGCCCATCAATGTATTGATTCTCTCATGAATTCCTTATAAAATGATTATATATATATATATATATATATATATATATATATATATATATATATAGTCACAATCATATACGCGATGCTGTCTCGGGGTGTGTCTGCTAGGGTTTCTCTTCGTGAAACCTAGCCGCCGCTTGTAAGTTCGCCGGTGTGCTTGCATTTTCATGGCTAATAAGAGGCTGGATCCAGGATTTTTAGAGGGTAAGTACTCTAAATCCTTCAAAGATGTGCTTTCCGGGTCAGTTGAGGGTGGTTTTCCGGAGTGTCGCGTGTCTACCATTCGTGGTTTGCCGGCGTTATGGTTTTCGGAAGAGGAATTTTTTCATCTTGCTAAACCTTTTGAATTTGCTTTGGTTGGTAAGTTTCCTTTGAAGCGGCCGGTTTTGGATTCCATTCATAGATTTTTCTTCAACCTTAAACTTTCCGGTGGTTTTTCTGTCACGTTGTTAGACCAATCGAATGTGTTGATTAAGCTTGATAATGATTTGAATTATGGGAGAATTTTTGCGCATCGTTCTTATTTTGTATCCGGCTGTTTCATGAAAATCATCAAATGGTCGCCTCTCCTCGACCTTTCGGAGGAGTCGCCGATCGTTCCCGTGTGGGTTTCTTTTCCGGGCTTGCGTCCTCACCTTTTTTCTCCTAAAATTTTATTTGGTTTGGGAACGATTTTTGGGCGACCGATCCAAACTGATAACGCTACAGCTGTGGGTTCGCGTCCCTCAATCGCTCGTCTCTTGATTGAAATTGATATCTCTAAATCTCTACCGGATTCGGTATGGTTGGGGCCGGAGAAAGTTGGATATGTTCAAAAGGTAGTTTTTGAAGGTGTTCCTAGCTTTTGTCAGCATTGTAAGGTGGTGGGTCATAAAAAATCGGAATGCACAAAATTGTTTCATCATACTTGCCATCCTGTAAATTCGATTATCCCTCCGGTGGTTAACGGCTTAAAACCTGTTATGAACCCTCATGACTCTGTTTTACCTTCTACCCCTAATCTTATCTCAAATCCTATTGCTGTAGCTAATACGGGTTTTGGTGGTGAGTTTATTGACCCTGGAACGTTGAATTGTATTGGTGATGGTATTTCGGTGGGGGCTGAGGCTTTACCTATTGTTATTTCGTCTTCTGATGCCGTGATTTCGCCTGTGGATGTGCCTATCCAGTTGGGGGATGTTGTTTTACCTGTCAATGATGTTGATGTTATTTCCACCCCAGGGAATGATCCGGTTGATGTCAATGGTAGTGCAGGAATTTTATGCAATGGTGGATCTGTGTCTGGTGAACCACTTGTGTCTTCTGATTTACAGGTTGTGGATGCTGCTGTTAAGGCAGTGTGTGAGCCCGTGGATAATTTAAGCGGAATTTCAAAGAGCTCTAATCATTTTGTTAATGTTCCGGTTCATATGGTGGAAACGATGAATTTGTTGAATTCTTTGAATTCTGGATTTGATAGATCGAATCAGGTGGATTGGTTGCATGGATCCTCTGATGGTGAATTTGGTTCCGATCCTTCGGATTGTGATCTCACGTCGCCGGAATTCTGCGGGGGGTCCGACCCTGGGAATGATTTCTCTTTGGTTCGTGTTAATCCTGGCCGTTCGAAGGTTTCTCGTGGTAGGGGCCGTGGGAGGGGTCGTCGTAGACGTTGATTAATTGTTTGTTTCTTGTTATTTTTGTTGTGGTTATCGCAAAATTTCGTCGTCGCTTACTGTTTTGTTTTGGGGCTATGATGTGGCTGGGGTTCGTGCCCTCTTCGATTTGTTGGTGGCAACCTTTGGTGCTTATTCACCTCACTGGATGGTCCGTGCAAGCCGGTGGGGCACTGGGATCTCGGCTTAATACTGAGCCCACTATCAATGTATTTTATCTATTTATTTCTGGTTGGCCTTTTCTTATTGTAACCGTCTATTTTTATCAATATATTTGTTTTTGATTAAAAAAAAAATATATATATAGTCACAATCATATTCATGTTTTTCATTTGCCAATTTTCATAATTCTGATAATTAAAAGATAATTAGATGGGATTTTTTACTTAATCTCTTGTAGTCAACACATTATAATCTTCTTAACTTTTTCTTAATCTCTTGCAGTTTACTGTTTTATGAAATAATTTTTTAGTACAAAATTTCAAATTAAAAAAATTTATACTAAAAAACTATTTCATAAACCAGTAAGAAAGCTGTCGCAAATAACAAAACTTCGATGATAATATTAAATGACTAGCCAAATAAAAACGGACAGTTCTGATGTCTGAAGACATGGGGCAGAGGGCAGAGGGCGGGGGCCAGTTTATTTGCTTCTAATAAATTTTAAATCTAATTAGTATGTAAAAATGGATCAAGGCCCAGTTTCTTCTAAACTAAGAGTCCATTTTGACTTTCTTTTGGGCCCATTGGGCTAAAAGACAAACTTGGCTTTTGCAATGAGTGAATCTATAATTTGGTTGAGTTTATTGAAAATTTAAATGAATTTTAAACAAAATAAAATTATAAAAATAATAATTTCATTTTTATATAGTGAAACAAAAATATTAAATTGCTACCTCATAATCATTTTATTTTTTATCAACATAAAACCGCTAAAATTATAATAAAAATTTAACTATTAGATATTAATATAATTTTTATTAAAATCATCATAAAATAAATTTAATGAATTCAAAACTTGACAATTAATTTTTTTTATGATATCTTAACCCTTTTTTCCACTTTAAACATATAATCTTATTACTAGAAACATACATTTGCGTTAAGTTAATATTATTTCCAATATTTTATAAATAAGAAAAAAAATTAAAAATTATAACATTTTTATTAACTATTTACACATTTCTTTATTCGTCAATAATTAATAAAAATAAAATAAATTTTAAGATATCTATCTAATTATTTGTTTAATATTATACTTATGAAGTAAACCAAACCACCCCTTATAAAACTGTTATCCTCATGATATCAAACGCATCTTTGGGCCTTATTTGGGCTGTGATAATTAGGCCTTATATTCAACCAGACCAGGCAAGTTGAACCAATCCTAATGGGCCACAAATGAATAATTAGAAAGCTGTCCCAAACGAAAGCATCGCTTGGAACAGCTTTATTATAATTAATCATCTAAATTATAAAGCAATCAGTGATTCGTCCAATTTTATATTATAATTAATTATTTAAATAAATTTGACTATGTCAAGGAATAAAAGGTCTATGATAATAGAAAATGTTATTTAATAAATTGGAATTAATATTATTTCTAAGCCCAGCTTGGCCAAAGCAGATTAAAAAGAACTCAAGATATAATAATCAGCCTCTCTCTCTTCACATAATTTAAATAATTTCAATATTATCTATCACGTATGCTTTGGACTTCAATTTTTATTTTGTTTTTTAAAATTCTGGCCTTGAAAAATAAAATAAAATAAAAATTTGGGCCATTGTATCCTTAATCCAATACCGGCTTTGTTTGGGACAATTTTTTTATTGTTTTGTTTTTCAGGTCATAATAAATAATCATAATTTTTATTTCGACACTATATTTTTGTTGCTTTTAAAAAAAAAAAATTGTACTTTTTTTTACAATAGCTTTAAAAAGTTTTTCTCCTACAGTGAATTTACAAAACAGTAAGAAAACAATCACAAACGAAACCTTAGTTATAATAATTTTTTTTAATTATAGAAATTATTTTCACAGAAATAAAATATAAGAGTTGATTGATTAGTAAAATATTAAATTTAAATTCTAAATTCTAAATCTTATATGATAAACCCTAAACTCTAAAATATATTAAATTGAATGAGATTTTCATTTTTTTTTTCAAAAAAGGGCAAAAAATACATTAATCTTAATAAAAGTTTTGGAATTTTTTTTTATCATGTTATTCTAATTAAATTTTAGTTATAAAAAATAAATTACAAAAATTAAATTTATTTTGAAATAATAAAAATATATAAAAAAATAAGTAAAAAATTCTTTAAATTAGAATTATTTGATAATTTTATATTATAACATCAACACAATTATATCAAATGAGCCTAATAATCATATATTTGCTTAATTAATAAACATATAGAAAGGCCTAATTTAAATGATTGTCAATATTAATAGGCCTTAATTTATTTGGATTTATATGGTTTAACTGACCAAACAAAATTAGTGAAGTATGACTTTGACTGTTGACCATTTGGCAATTATTTGACCATTTCATATTGTTAGCTCACTTAATTGAGCAATAGGACATAGTCTCAAAGATAAGATAACTAAGACACTATAAACGATTCAATAGGACATAGTCTTATATTGTTAGCTCATAAAATTACTGTAATAGTCTTTTCAAAGAACACTAATACGATAGATTTGTAGCGGTTCCTAAATAGTTGTAAATAATTTAGTAAATGTTAAAACCACTGTAGTAAATAAAAAAATAATGCTGCGAAAGCCTGATTTATTAATAGTAAGATAATAATCAACTGTTATGTTTGACTAATTATTACAATAAATATGATAGTAAAGCTTGTTAAGAAGATTAGTTTAGCTTTAATTTGGTTTAGTTGTGCTAATTTATTAATTAATGGTTTAAGTCTTCAATGAATTCTACCTATGACCATACTTAATTTATTAGAAATGTGATGGATCAAATTTTATTTAGAAATGTAATTGAAAAAAATATTTTTAATCACAATTTTATGTTATAATCACACTTTATCATGAATAATGACAATTAATAGTATGATGAAAAGCTTTAATCATAATTTTCTAATTTTATAAAATAATATAAATAAATATTCATCTTTAGTTAAAATTATTTTAGACATGTAATCTCTTGAAAAAATATGATTAAAAATTATAAAAAATATATGACTAAACTCTAAAGTAAACCTTTGTAGTTTATTTATTTGACTGGAAGACAGCGTAGGAAGAAAGATTAGGAAACGATTAAAAGAACATAATGAGGCCATTTTTGTCTTGTGGTGATTTGTTTTGTTGTAATTGTCTACTAATTAATGGACTTTAATTAGGCTGTTAATGTGATATAATCATAATTAAAAACTTTATTTAAAGACAATGGCTAAGACCATTTTTCTCATTAAAAACACTTGTTTAATTCTAGCTAGCAGTAGAAGGCATAGTTTAATTAGTAGAATCCATAGAATGTGAAAGCATGCTTAGATTGTAGATTAGTGGGTAATGTTGTGCTTTTAAATAAGATTAATGTTGTAAATGAGCCGAGTTTGAGCAAGTTTAGTGTTTGTTCGTGTTCAACTCATTCGGAAATTTGTTCGTTTGAGTTTTGCCAACGTAGGAAATTGTTCACAAATGGCAAAATTATTACGTGCGGTTATCAGACGCTGTATGAAAGCCAATCAGAACGCGCCACATCTCCAATTTATTGCATACACTTACTGTGTACCGCTATGTATCAGGTGATGTGGCGCATCTTAATTCGACTCTGGACAATTTGGTGTGACCGCACGTAATAATTCTCTCACGAATGGCTTGTTCGTGTTCGGCTCGTTTTGAATTCCTTTGTTCATTTGCGGCTCAATTTAAGCTTGAATAAGTTAAAGAATATGATATTTTAAAAAAAAATTATAAACAAATGAAAGGCTTTGCTTGGAACACCTTTATATAATAATTTTGCAGTATAAAAATTCATTGAAAGGAGTGAAAATAATAATAATCAAAAGCTGTCTCAAATGAAGCCAAAATAAATATATAAAATAAAAAACATATTTCTAAGACTTTAAAATCCGGATTCACACTCATCCAAATTAACTGGACTTGATCAAATGATATATTTAAAGATTTTAATCTCAAGTAAGAAATTCAACATGGTAGTCTTTGCTAGTCAAATATGTGCTCCCAAAAGTATTATTATATAATTTTTTTCACAAAATTTTTATTATTTGATCAAAGGTGATTTATAATTTTATATAACCCGAATCAAGCTAATAAAAATATTTTTTTTTTGGAAATTAATAAAAATATTAGATGTAAAGAATGAAATATTAGATAACAAGCTTTTGATCTTATTTTATTTTATTCTATTTTGGATGAATTAGTTTTTATTTCTTCTTTTTGGAGAGCTACTCATATTGAGCACATATTTATTATTTTCGAATGTGAAAAAATAACATTTATTTTCTTAAAGATAAAATAGGATATTTCAGTCCTACAATATAAGATATTTAGTAGACATAAATGAGGGTCTATGTGAGGAGAAATTATTCTTTGTTGTCACCGAATGGTTCAGAAGCGAATCAGAATATGCCACGTCATCCAGTATCGAAGAGTACATGTACAACAACAGTACACAACAAAAAATGATATGCCGCGTTCTCATTCGTCTCTGAGCGTCATTCGGCAACCGCACAAAATAATTTTTCCTATATGAGATAGCTTTCTCATTGTTTTGTTTTTTAGATCACAACGATAGTTCCGCTTGACTATTGCTTTCTTATTTATTTTTTTAGAAATTTTTATGATAAAAAGCAGCAAAAATTCAAATTGCTAATGTGTGGTAGCTTTAAGAAAATAGTTGCTTGATTAATATATTTATTTACAATATCTTAAATTATCTCGTTAAAAAAAATTAGCTCAAAAAAATTTTGTAATAAAAAGCTATTTTAAAAATCAGTAAATAAATTGTCCCAAAGGAAACCATAATCAGTCAATCATTTTAGATAATTTTATATGGACATTTAAAATTATTGTCACTTAATACATTAATATAAAAATTATAATTGATTTATATACAATGAGATTTTTTATTTTTTAATCACCATAAAAGCACAATCTTTAATTAATATTACAAAAAAATTATTCCACATAAAGCCAAAATAATACTAGTGGATCGATATGTGTAAATTGCATAATTTATTCAAATTTAATTATGTCTTATAATTTTGAAAATACATCTCATATTTAAAAAAAAGAAAAAAAAATAATATAATTTTAATAAATATTCTTCTTGGATGAAAAAAAAAAAATCTCCAGATTATATTTTAAAAAATAAATTACATAGATAATTATTTAAAAAATAGCTTTAGACTATAAATTCAACCTTCCTTTCTAATTCGCTTCTCTTTGACAAAAATAATAGATTTATTTCTTAAGATTGCTAATAAATTTTTATTTCGCGATCATTTTATCAAAAGCTTAAACGGCATGGCAACGAAAATTATTAAATATTAATTAAATTAAAAATACAGTAAATAAAATTATTTTAATTATTAATTAAATAAATAACACATATCACCGTATTAGCGACGGGATTAATGATATACGAAAATAAAATAATAAGAAAATAAAACCGTGTGAAGCATCCCATTAAAGGCCATTTAATAATTATATAATTAAGAACTTTGAAATTAAAAGGTTAAATTAATAAGATGGATTAGTGATGTGTTTCTATTTACCTAATACAAATGATTAGTGACTAATTCATGCTTAGGCCACACTTAATGAAAAAAATATAGATTAATGAAATCTTTTTGTTAATTAATCGAATTTATTAGATATTTATTGATGTTGCCATGAAATCATACGCGTAGGAAGATGTAGACTGGAATGAACAAGTGAAGAAATATATTATATTATTGTTAGCTTGAGACAAATGCTTGAAACCATAAGCTAAAGACATTGGAAAATATTGAATTGGATATGAAAGATATTTTTATTTTTTGAAAAAAAAGCTCTGATTTTGTTTTGTATTTCTTTTAAATTGGTTCAATTTTAGAGCTTTTTTAAATATTAAATAGGTCAATATTATATATATTAAGGAGATAAAGATTAAAATAGTCTCCTGACTCTTTATGAAGAATAAAAAAAATGATCATTTTTTTGGATAAAACTCACAAATGGGCCTACCTATTAATAACACAATAAAAATACAGTCTTTGACGTAAAACCTACGACCCAATAATTTTACTTATTACAAGGAAAAGGAACAAAAAATAAAGCAAACAAGAAAATTGGTAAATCATCCTCTCATAGAATTTCTTTGTGAATGTCCTAAATCAGATTAATTATTCTGTGAGGATGTCGGACGTAGTCCGAAGACCAGCCAAAATGCGTCACATCACGCTTTCGCTCGGTACCATTGACGTGACACATTCTGATTGGTCTCCTGACGGCATTCTGTGTTTGACCTCCACACCGAATAATTTCTCCCTAACTCAGTCTCTCTCTCTCTCCATAAAATATGATTTCTCATTAAACAAGCAAAAGGGGTAACCTTATTAAATAAGCAAAGTCTTGTCATCTTCTTCATAAAAGTAAAACATGTGCATTGAAGAAGCAATTGGCCTTTTGTTCTAAGCAGCATATGACTTGGCCTTTTCTCCCTTAGTCTTTCTTTCTTGAATCTCTTTATTTTTTCTACTAATATAAATGGCCTGAACTACACTGAACTATTTTACTTAGTCTCGTCAAATTCTTTAGGGTGGTTGGGGAAACCATGGTTAGAAAATTAACTTGTTGACTTTGTTGAATTGGTCCCATTCTTTGTAGTTTTCACCTTCAAATAAAAAAATAAAATAAATGATGGGCTATGAACATACAATATTATTCATGATTAAGACTAGAGAAATTGTTCACACCTATCAAGACAATGAGAGCATTCCCTTTGATTTCTTATTGAAGTTAGTATTGGAAATAAAATATATAATAATATTTTAAATTCTCAATTTTATGCGGATTATCTTATGCGCTCTCTTTGAGTTTTAGCATGGATTAGGGGTGTAAATAAGTTGAGTTCTTGCTTAGGCTTTATTTGGAACGGTCTCCTTTTTGCTTCTTAAAGCAGCTTTTTAGTATAAAATTTTTAATTTTTGTACTAAAAAGGTGCTTTAAGAAGCAGAAAGAAAGCCGTCCCAAACAAAGCCTTAATAAGCCCAAGCTTGTTTAATTTATGTTGATCTTGATCTCAAGCTCATTTGTTGAGCTTAAGCTCGGGTATAGGATGTTCGAGCTTAACCAGAATGCTCGAGTTCGATAAGAAATCTCAAGATTGACTCGTTTTGAAGCTCGATTTCTTATTTTGATTATGAAAAAAAAAAAAAACATTCGTTAGATTAATATAAATGTTGATGTGTTAATTGTTATTAATCGACCTAGCTGGATAAGTCGACTAGCCGAGCCTGGCTAAGCTCGAGCTCAAGCAATTATAATATGTGAACTAGAATCGAAGCTCAAACTCGAACTCAAACTCATGACTTAATAAGCTCGACTCATGAGCTCGTCAGCCAGCCGAGTTGGTTGGAGCTAGCTCATGAGCCGATTTGACTCACTTACACCTATAGTACGGAAGAAATTTTAGAGAATGAAATAAAATCAGATAATAATGAGTTAATTACGTTGAAATTTCTTGCATTCAAACAAGTAGACTCAATTGTAACTTGCTCAATTTGTCCACTTGATGAATGTTTATCTTTTTGTCATGAATTGACTACTGTTTATATTTATGTGTTAGTATTACATAAATGCATAAAAAAATATTTTATTAAAAATAATACGTGTTATTATTAAGCTGTACGTGCAAGCTTATATTTGAAACCATGCAAACTCATGTTATTACTGATAGAAGAAGAGCTAAGTTCTCAGGTTTAGTACTAATTATCTGTTAATTAAGCACATTTTATGCACATTAAGATACCTTTTGGACTTGTTAATTACCACATATAGATCTTGTTAGATTAAATATTTATTTAATTAACATATATAGTGTTATTGTGACCTGAGATGTTACGCAAGAAAATTAGTTTTATTATAATTGATTAGGTCATTAAGCAACTATAATTAGCAAAATAGTTGTTACTTAATAAGGATTTATTTTAATTTTGTTCTAGAAAATTACTTTAAGAAGCAGCGAGAAAATTCGTTGTCCCAAACGAAACATAAATGATTCACTTGCTAGCATATATCAAATAGATCCAAAAAATTTACGGTCTCGCTCGATGCTTGCTCTATCGTTTCGCCCGCTCCGCTAGGGCTTTGCCCTAGCTTTCTCTGGTGCGGTTGCTGGGCCGCTCGCCCCGGTGGCGCTAGTCATCACCGTTTTCCCAGGGAAGTTTTCTTATTTTTCTGGTTCGCTTTTGGTTTGTTGGTGTTTTGTTTCCTTTATAGTGCATGCCTGAATGGCGCTGAAGCTTTGCGACCCTGATTTTTTAAGGGGTTTGTCTTCATCGCGTTCTTTTTTGGATGTTCTTGCGGGTTCTTCTTTCCTTAATGAATTTCCAGAGCTTAGGGCATCCTCCTTTCGTGGCTTGCCTTCCCTTTGGATCTCTGATCAGGAAATTCAGGCATTCGCAATTCCTTTTCGGTTCTTGTTGGTTGATTTTTTCCTACTAAACGACCCTCTTCTTATACCATTCGTAGATTTTTTTCAACATCAAGCTAAATGGGGAGGTTTTGGTCACCTTGATTACTGTCGGGTTTTCTGTCATAGATCGTATTTGGTTTATAATTGCTACATGAAGCTCACCAAGTGGTCTCCCCTTGTTGAGTCGCTGATGATCCCAATTTGGGTATCCTTTCCGCAATTGCGCCCTCACATATTTTCCCCCCTCATTCTTCATGGTTTGGCCTCTCTCTTTGGCAAACCATTAAAAATTGATGCTGCCACTTCTATTGGATCTAGGCTGTCTTTAGCTCATGTTTTAGTAGAGCTGGATATCACTAAATCCTACCCTAAGAAGGTGTGGTTAGGCTCGGAGAAGCTCAGCTATGTCCAACAAGTGGTTATGGATGAGTTCCCACATTTTTGTGCTTTTTGTCGTAGTATCCGAAATACTGTTGGAAATTGCTATCCCCTCCTGCTGTATCGATCCATGCTGATCTGCCTCATTCTACAAAGGTTCCTAATGAGATTTCTGATAATCCTGCTTTAATTCGCTCTTCCCCCCTTCCCCTGTTGTGCCGTTGTCTGTTATGGGGGACTTTGTGAATGATGTGGTTGTTGCCCCTTTAGAAGTAGGTCCTCCTGTGCATATTGTTGAGAATGATGTGGTTTTTTAGGGTATTATTCCTTGTATTGCTAATTTGAATTTAGTCAAGCTAGACTCTGTTGTGGTTTTAGAGGGGGTGGCTCCTGCTGCCCAGGTTCCATGGTTATGTGCGAGTGAAGTTTCTATATTGAATTGTGGTTTCAATTCTAAACCTGCTTTATCTTGTGCGGATAATGTGTCTGCCCCGTGTGGTTTGGTTCTAGTCGGAAATTGATTGATCATGTGGTATCCTCTCTGATGGCTGTAGTGAGTCTCAATGTTGTTTCTTCCTCTGTTAACCTGGTGTTGAATAGGCATGTTCATGATCAATCGGGTTTAATTCCTAATGATGGCTTTGAGGGCAATGTTAATTTCGTTAATATCCCTATTCCAGTTATGTCTAATGTTGAAAGTAATGCTCATATGGCTAAGTCTGGGAAAAATGATGTTTTGCTTAATACTGACTGGTTGGTTTTGGAGGATTCCTTTTCTTTTATCCAAACCTAGTTATCTATCACATTTCTTTTGTCAGTTTGAATGTCCTCAATTGCCAACTCACACCCACAATTGCATATACAAGACGCCAAACCTATGACCATGTAGTGGAAGCTGAAATTTCATCACAAATGTTTCATTTGTGACGGCTTTTTCATTACTTATTAAAACATCTTTATAGTACAAAAATTTTAATTATCATATTTAAAAAGTGCTTTAAGAAGCAGCGAGAAAGCCATCCCAAACGAAGCCTAAGGTTTCATTTGTGACAACTTTATTACTACTACTACTTAAAGAGAAAAAAATACTTAAAGGAGTAAGAAAATTGTTCCAAATGAAGCTTAAATCTCTCAACTTTAATATATAAATTAAATAGCAGAGAAATATTCTAAATAAAATTATACAAAATGTTACTCTTCTTATAAGTTGCTAATAAAAAAATTTTAAAATCCAAAACTATATTTTCATTCACATTACCCAAAATCCTAATGATTTACAATGAAACACAAATATTTTGTACTATGAAGATGTTTTAAGAACAGAAAATAGCGTACAAAAATCATTATAATTTACATTTATTCAACATTAATATAATGATTAATTTTTTTTATTAGAAATTTGTACTATGAAATTACAAATTCATCGCAGGAAGAATTAAATCCAGCTATCTTAAGACCTTTCAGTTAATATATAATTAGCACTAATTTGAACCGCCATTAACGTCGTTTCATGAGTTTTTTTCTTCTTTGATTTCAAATCACCATTAGCAAATAAGCTGTGGGAATCTCAGCGACGGGTGAGGAGATAGGGGCGAAAGAGGCGGCATATTGAAGAGCTCTTCAACATCCGCCCCTTCCAACACCACCGACCATATTGACGGTGTTAAAGGCCCTTCCGACGGAATATTCCTCTCAGATTCCTCCTCCCTCGTCCTCTTAACCTCCCTTTCCGCCGCCTCGTCCTCCCTTCCCCTCTTCTCCACCGCCATCGCCGGCCGAACCCAATTGGCCGAGCTTCCAACCTCATTGGGAAAGTTCAGAATCGCCTTGCTGCCGCGCATCTGAAACGCGGCGCGGTCGTAAGCCCGCGCGGCCTCCATCGCGGTATCAAAAGTCCCGAGCCAAACCCTAGATCCCCTGCGCTTGGGATCGCGGATCTCCGCCGCAAACTTCCCCCACGGGCGCTGCCGCACGCCGCGGTACCTATGAAAATCGAACAGCTCCGCTGGGCGAAGATCGCCGTCGGAGGCGTTGATCCACTCCACCTGCGGAGCGACGGCGTTGGGGATGTTGAGCATGAGCCCGATTTCGGATCGATCGCCACCGAATCGGATCATTTTTTGAGCCGGTTCGCAAAATCTGAACCCGCCGCTGTAGTGGTCGGGGATGGGTGAGGTTTGGATATCTGTCTGATCGAGGTAATCGGAGATGGTGAGTTCGCTAGAAGAGGTGGTGGCGGCCGGAGGGGGAGACGGGAAACTGGTAAAGAGGTCGTCAAAGGAGGCGGCGGCGTCGCCGAAAAGATGCTCTCGTATTTGATCGAGGGCTGAGATGCTTTGGGCTGTTTCCATGGAGGTTAGAGAGAGAGAGCAGTGAGAGTGGTGAAGCTCGAGGTTAGCTGGAGGATGGAGGGAAAGCTTTGGGTGTTTTTATAGTTAAGATGGAGAGAAGAAAACCGCGTCGAAAGATCGGAAGGTTCAATTGGAATTGCGGCTTCAATCATGATAAACGAAATTTTAGCTTTTGCATAAAAATCAGATACAACTATTTTTTATTTTTTATTTAATAAAAATCAGATATAAATAGTTCTAACTCATACCTTTTATATTTTATTATAGGAGAATTTGAAAATGTATTAATTTTTTAATGTATTTATAATATATTTATATTTTTTAAGTATATATATATATATACTAGTATAAATGCCCGTGCACATGGTGCACGAGAATAAAAATTTAAAACATTTGAAATTATAATTAAAATTTTAGTTGGCATATTAAAATTTAAATATCAATAATAATATATTTACATTTTACTATGATTATTTTGAGAGCATCCACAAAACATAGTAGTTTTATATTATTTTGTGTATAAATGCAGGTGCACATGGTGCACATTTTAATAATTTAACAATTTTAAAGTATAAATGAAAAAATCATTTGACTGTGAAGGAAAAAAAAATAATAGGAGGCGAAAAAATAAATGCTCGGCTGTGAAGAAGAAGAAACGCTTGACTGAAGATGAGAAGTTGCGTTTGACATATTCATATATGTAGTTAATTGGTGAAACGTTGGACAACGAAAACTCGGCTAAATGAGACACCAATCGGCATTGAAAAGGAAGGGTGAAAGTATTAATTTTTTTTACGTCAGGCTATTGGAACCGAAAAGGAAACAACAAAAATCCTGTGAATTTAATTTATGAACTTGTTAGGTGGATATTTGAGTAATTAAAAAGGTGTAAAATTTGGGTGGAAATGAAAGGTTGGGATTTAATTTGAGTAATTAAAATGGAAAACTGAAATTCTACTTGGATGCAAACTCAAGCCCCTTTATAATAGTAGTATAGATATAGCTAAATTTAGTATTTAAACATTTATGTATTGACTATTTATGGCACTATTTTCATGTTATGGCCTTATTTTTCTCTTTTTCAATTACTTAGAATAGTTTGTTAAACATAAATTTTGATCATAAATACCTTAGAATAACAAAGATAGGGATGACGAAACTTCAATATTTATTTAGTTCAATATATTTCCTCTTCTGATATCAAGCTCATTTTCCCAAAATATGAGTTCAGCTAGTAGCATACTCCATAAAATAATAGTTTTCTAAGTTTAAAATACAATTCCTGATGATTTCCTGATAGAGTTGATACTATACCTTCATAGATCACTCTACACCTGCAATGGCAACTACTATATTGATATAATCTTAACAAATAACAATAGAAATAGATGCAATTTGTTAAGGATATATTATGAATTATATGGGTTATTAATAGGTCTTTGTGAGTTGTTGAGCTCATATTTAGTCACATTAATTCATTCAGTACCCAATAGATAATTTAAGGAGCTCAAAAGTTCTTTTTTGGGTGAACATAAGGGTGTAATCCATTTCATTCACTGTGAAAAATAATTAGGAAGGCAAAAGCCTTAAAATACAACTCCATGAAAATGAGAAATATATGAGGAGCTGCACAAATTTACACTTTGGAGAATAAATTCAAAAGAGAAGAAAAAGACAAGAACAACCAGATAAGATCCTAAAAGAGGACTCAGATTGGGAAAAAGTTACATGAAATTCAGTTGAAAATAACTGGTAAAATAGCTTCGCGGTTGCCAATAATTGAAAGAGCATCCCCATCGTCATTGTCCTAGCTTTCATTGCAGCTCATATTCGAGTGAACAACATTGTCATGGATACAGACCTCCCAGCTTGATGTTTTTGCCACAAGGCCCACAACAGCCTGACTTATGATATATGAGATATGGTAGGTTGGCATTGAAATATCTTGCCAAATTTTCTATTATTTCTTTCAAGCAAAATGTGATAAAGAATGCAACAAACAGGAAAAAAAAAAAGAATATGTTTAAATTTCTCACACCACAGGGAGCCCCTCCATGCGGTCAAAAGTTTGATGGAAGTTCAGTTTAAAAAAAAAAAAAAAAAGCAAAAGCAGGAAGGATTGCATGCAGAATAGAGAATATATAGTCACACTAAAAAAATTGATGCTTAAGAGATCCAGGATGTGAGAAATAGAAAACGTCAATTAGGATTTGCAGAAATATTACGAGAAGCTAGAGCATCTATAGGTTTGAGGCATCCCACCAAAGCAAAGCCAGATGAAACAACTAAACCACAAAAAGTAAATTTTTCTACCCTATAAACTTGATATCAATCCTTATTTGGAAAGCTTCCATAGTAAGAGTTGATGTAGGCGCCAAAAAAAAGATAATTTTTATAAACTTTTCAAGGGAATTCATCAGCAGCTGCATTGGTTTTTTTTAACCGCATATAACATATTACCTAAAATTATGGGAAATTAGGTTGGGGAGAGCCATTCACCAGGTTGGGAAGCGCCATTCACCAGATATTTCTTATGGAATATCTTCTTATGGAGGAAAGAAGAATGCTAATATTTAAGTTTCCTGACAGAGAATTGAGATCAATAAGCTCAGATCAATTCCTTCCAGTGCAACAAGGATCACAGATCAGGGATGATTTGTTTGCATTGCTCACATTGAAAGATATAGAGCTCCTGTAATTAGCAACAATATTGATCAAATTGTTCCAGCAATTGCAAGATTTTAATGAGGTCGGCTTCCATAGGGAAGTATATTTGCAGTTTCACAATATGGCAAGGAAAGCATCACCGGGAAAAAACCATTGTACGAGGAAGCAACTATAAGCATGATTTATATCATTTAAAGAAGGAAAGCCTAAGCCAGTCTTTTTTTTTTTTTTGCAAGGTTCGTTGAAAGAGATCAAATGAAATTTCTTAGTGTTAATATTTCCATGAAATAAAATATAAAATAAAATCTATTTTAGCTGAATTTATCTTCCTGCCCTGCTTTAATCAGTTCAATTCTGAGGAAATTAATAAGGGAAACAAACATGTCCATTTGAAGGAGAAACCAGGCAATATACAATCATTTGGTTATAACAAGAAAGAATAAATTGCTAGATAATTTAAGAGAGAAATCAACCACTTACCATCGTTGTTCTTGGAGAGAGATGAGGTATTGCACGCAAGAGGATAGAAGGGATATCCGGGGTGGACGGGCTATACGCGACCAAGGTAATCAAGAATAGGCTTGACTGCATGCGAGTAAGGAGAGGGAAAGATGGGCTATGTACGCGGGCATGTAGGCTTCGTTAGCGAGAAGGCTTTGTGAAAAAAACTTCTTTAGCTACTCTATCAAAGGAAAGGGCATGAAGAGTTTCAAAATCAGTGAGTGGATTCGAAGAGGTGCGAAATAACCCAAAGAAGAAATGGCAGAGGGTTATAAAGAATTTCGTGTGAAGCCATCGCTAAATTAGAAACCGCTCATCAGTGAAACCGAAGGGAAAAAGCGTTTAATTTTTTTTTTTTTAAACGGATCGACATTAAAACGATAAGATTAGAGAAACCGTTTGTTTAATGTAATTAAAACTTCTGCCCAGCGGTGAAATAAATGGTTTAATAAATGTTTTGTAGAAAGCAAAAAATGAAGAATATGAAGAGTGCTAAATGAACGTTTTAGATTATTTTCAAATTTATAAATGAACGATTAGGATTTGCTAAGAGTGGAATCTCAAGCCACTTTTATATAGTAGTATAGATATATATATATATATATATATATATATATATATATATATATATATATATATATATATATATATATATATATCTTGTACCCTTCTATATAATAATGATGTAATTTTTTACTTCAAATTATATATTAAAAGTGCCATAAATTTAAAATTTTTAGTTATTTTTAGATTTTTATATTTGGAAATTTGACTTTATATGCTTTATAATGCCTAAAATTGGACAAATATACTTATTATTTTGTTTATTGAAAAAAATATGCTCTATAACCTAATTTGTGTAAGCGTAGCCGTTTACTACTTCACTGTATTTACCATCTTGCCATTCTCGGTATTTTATATAACCTCTGTAATTCTCTCAATAGAAATATAATATACTTTTCTATTTTCCTCTACTTCTTGAATCTTCTTCTCGGTGGTATCTCTTCTATCATGGTATCAATAGCCAAATTATGGCAGACCAAAATATCCCTAATCTAAACCACATAGTACTTTTTTATATCACAAGAAATCAAAATTAATGGTAATAGCATTTGAATAAAATTTCAATCAAGATTATGGTCATATGCAGTAAAAATTTTGATAAATGATTAAATATTTATTTACCTGAATAAAACATTAATTATTATCCTAAAAAATATTAATTATTACCTCCACTTTGGACCTTGGTTACTTTTTTAAGTCAACCATGACCAAAATTGTCTCAAATATAGTTTGAATAAGATTTAAATAAATTTCGAAGAAGGTTATGACATATGCCATAAAAATTTTTCAATCAAAGGTTTGAGCATGATTTGAATAAGATCTAAATATTATATTGTTAGAAAATATACAAAACAATTGAATTAGATAAAATAAAATAAAATAATTAATACTTGGTGAAAGACAAAGAATGGAGCACTGCTATTTAGGGTGCTCTGCACCCCAGCATTGCGGCGTTGTCAAGCAAACTCGTGATAGAGAGTTGAGCTCCGCAACGATCCAACTTGGCACCGTGACGCTCCAAAACGGGCTAGTATTTTTCTTTCTCGTTTTTCAATAAGGGTTGCTTTATTGCTTCGGCGAGCCTCCACGACCTACTATCAAGCCGGCGGCGGATCTACTCATTTTATTTCTTCTCATCTTGCTTGCTTTCTTCCTTCTTGTGCTCTATCCTTCCTCTGGATCCATTTGGCAGCCTATTTGCAGCCCTTCTGTAGTATAGGCTGCCACAACCAGTTCGACACACTTAAACTATATGATTTCATAATTTTTTTTTCATCAGATATGGTATTCAATTCGAATGAGTTATGTCAATATAGGTGTTTGTTTATGCTTTTATTCCTTTAAACCAGCTGTTTGTTTATGTAGTTATCATATATAAGTTAAAGAAGTTATGAAAAACAGTTTTATTTGGATCTATATGTGAAAGAACTTAGTGATTGATTTGAGAAAGAATGAGTTTATTTGGGTTTGGCTATGCTTTTCCAGTTACTTATTTGCTCGTTTCTCTGCTATTGGATGAACTATTCTGCGTCGATGCCAGACGTAGAGAACCATCTGGTTTGTCTCTGTGATAATAAAAGCATAGTTCACCGTCCTTTTCTGTTCACACAGAGACAAAACCGAACGATTCTTTCCGTCCAGTATCTGCAAAGAATAATCTCTCCTACTATTTAATTCGTGGTTGTTGGTATTATCTCGTGGTGCTTTCACTTCCCGACTATTGATTTTGTTTGTCTGTTTTGTCTCTTTGATTGTTTCTTCTCTAGATTCATTTGGTTTAGCAAACTTTTGGAGTTCTTTTGATAGAATTTTTTGATCTACAAGTACTATGATGAATTATTTACATCCTCATTGGTATTCGTTTTATTTTATTGGGATTTCCAAAACCTAAAGTAATAACTTGCCTTTAGTTCTTGCAATTTTATACTTTGATTTGTTTAATTTCTGTTTTCTTTAGTTCTTTCACGCTCTGATTATTTTTTTGATCCAAAGATTTTATGCTTTAAGTATTTAGGGCTCTAATAGGAATTGCAAATTAGGATTGGAAGGTTATTCATTGTTCTGATTGGGTAATCCCTGGTCTTTCTTGTCCTTGGTGTCAAAGTTGTCTTTATTCTTTCTTGTTCTCATAGTCAAAGCATATGCTTGATTAGCATTGTTACGTCACCAAAACTAGTCTTGTTCGTGCACGAATCTTGAGGCATATTAAAGTTAAAAACTTTCAAAATTAAATTCACGATCATATGAACTCCAATTTTAGCAAATTTATAGTCAAATTGATTGTCTCGAAGAGACAAACCCAAAGACATCAAAATCGGTCCAATCCAAGCTCAAATGGGTCCAAATTGGGGGCCAAAAGCTTATTTGGAAGGTTCAAAGCCTGAATTGGATGATCAAATAATATTCAAATATGACATGCTTATAGTCGAATCGAGCGGATCGACAAGACGAATCCAACGAGCTCAAGATCGTTGAGTTATGACATCAGTAAGACACTTTGACACTTGAAAAACTTTGTATCATCAGGGAAATCAATATGGGCAATCCAATGGAGCACTATGAACCTGTCCTGAATATTCTCAGTATTTAATTGTGTGCCACTCTCAAAGATCTATAAATAGACCCCCTCTCTCTATACGGGGGGCTTTGGCAGGAGATTGGAGAGAACTATGAGGCTGCAAGAGCTCCAACATCACCAACAATAAACATCCGTTCCACTTAGTCGCAAAACCATTGCCTGACTTGTACCTGACCATCGTCGGACCAACGCCCGACCGCCATACTTCCCTTCAGCCACCGACCGCTTTTGGACTTCTTTTATACCATCGTTTGGCCACCAATTGCTGCCATACTTCCGCCTGACTATCGTTGGACCACTGTCTGATCACCCACCGCTGCCAATCTACCACTCAACCATCGATCACTGTGAAAATTCCCCTCGAACATCGCTAGACCACCTTTGATCACCGACCACTGTCCCTCTGACCACCATCACTCGCCGTTTGAGGTCCCTCCAACCTCTGTGGCCCGCCGACTACGATCCCTCTAAGCAATATCACCCGTCAAATATGGTCTCACCGACCTCCGTCTCCCGCAGACTACGGTCCTTTCACCCACCAGCTCCTGTTTGTCCGACCGCCGTCACCCCCCCGACTACTATCCCTTTAACCCCCATCATTCGCCAAATATGGTCCCTTTAACAAATGTTACCCGCCAACTACGCTCCCTCAAACCACATGAGTCTTTAAATCATCATTAAACATCACAGTGATAGAAACATTAATAAAAGAAGTTTCACCCTGAGACTTATGGGTAGAAGAAGCTTGAGGTAAACCATTAACCAAAGGAACCATTGCAGGGGAACGTAAATAAACAGGGGAAGGCCTAGCAGCAGAACTAACCGGAGAGGAAACACCACAACCCGCAAACTCCATGTATGGAGAAATAGGCCCAGAAGGCATCACCTCCCCAGAATTAAATTTCAAGTCCACCATAACACACGCCTCAACCACCACCTCTCAACACCTGACAAACTAGCTTTGAGATTAGTATAACAATTTAAATCTCCCAATTCACCAACAATCAACCGAGAAGCAGAGGACCAGGTTCCAAACCAACCACTACAACCGGATCAGGGACATTAAATGAAAGGGTCCCCTAAAGACCAACAACATCCCCCGAAACAACAGGGGGTTGAAAGGAAGCAAGGGGAATAAACACATCTGAAATAACATGATTTAACCCAACCAAATTAACTACAATGCCAACATCAGTTGCAATAACATCGTGACAGCGAACCCCTAGGGATACAGGAGACACCACATGACTAGCTACCGAGTGAACTAAACCAATGTTCGTCTACAGATCCACCCCAATTTCAGGATCCACATTATTAACCGTCTCAGAAACAAAAGGATTAACCAACCCAGACGAAGATCCTTTGGACAAATTTGGGTCCATGATTAAACATTCCGATTTGGAATGACCCAAAGAGTTGCAATGAACACAATACAACGAAACATCTTCAAAGATAACTGACTGGACATACCCCAGATTATCCGGCCCAATCCAAACTTGTCCGGAAACTGTTTAGAAACATCCAATTCGACCAACACACAAGCAACAAAGGGTCTAGAACCAACATAAGTAGCATGATCGATTTTAAGAGGGTGGCCAAAAATGGAACCGAGCCCATGAAGGATCCTCGGAGAGAAAAGGTGAGGTCGCAAATCATTTGAGACAACTTTCTTACTTCTTAAAGCTGTAAAAAAACTGTCCTAAATGAAGCCTAAATCTCCTTTAATATAGAAATTAAATAACAAACAAATATTCTAAATAAAATTATACAAAATGTTACTCTTCTTGTAAGCTGCTAAACCAAAAATTTTAAAATCCGAAACTATATTTTCATTCACATTATCCAAAGACCTCATGATTATTTTGTATGGATGCCATCTGAACGCGAATTAGAATGCGTCACGTCATTCGTTTGCTGTATACTGCGGCTGTGTACCGGGTGACGTAGAGCGTTCTGATTCACCCTTAGACGGTTCGGTGTTTGCATAGAATAATTTCTCCACTTCTCAAGAACCCTTGAATAGAAAATAACGTACAAAAATCATTATAATTTACATTTATTCAACATTAATATAATGATTAAAATTTTTTTATTAGAAATTTGTACTATGAAATTACAAATTTATTGCAGGAAGAATTAAATCCAGCAATCTTAAAACCTTTCAACTAATATAATTAGCACTAATTTGAACCGCCATTAACGTCGTTTCATGAGTTTTTTTCTTCTTTGATTTCAAATCACCATTAGCAAATAAGCTGTGGGAATCTCAGCGATTGGTGAGGAGATAAGGGCGAAAGAGGCGGCAAATTGAAGAGCTCTTCAACATCCGCCCCTTCCAACACCACCGACCATATTGACGGTGTTAAAGGCCCTTCCGACTGAATATTCCTCTCAGATTCCTCCTCCCTCGTCCTCTTAACCTCCCTTTTCCGCCGCCTCGTCCTCCCTTCCCCTCTTCTCCACCGCCATCGCCGGCCGAACCCAATTGGCCGAGCTTACTATTTTTTATTTTTTTAAATAAAAATCAGATACAACTAGTTCTAACTCATGCCTTTAATATTTTATTAGAGGTGAATTTGAAAATGTATAAATTTTTTAATGTATTTATATTATATTTATATTTTAAAGTATATATATATATATGATAATTTATAATTATGTACATCTCTTGTACCCTTCTATATAATAATGATGTAATTTTTTACTCCAAATTATATATTAAAAGTGTCATAAATTTAATTTTTTTTAATTATTTTTAGATTTTTATATTAGGAAATATGACTTTATATGCTTTTTAATGTCTAAAATTGGACAAATATACTTCTTATTTTGTTTATTGAAAAAATGTGCACTATAGCCTAAGTTGGACCAAAATATCCCTAATCTAAACCACAGTACTTTTTTATATCACAAGCAATCAAAATTAATGGTAATAGCATTTGAACAACATTTGAATAAAATTTCAATCAAGATTATGATTATATGCAGTTAAAATTTTGATAAATGATTAAATATTTTTGAACCTGAATAAAACATTAATTATTACCCTAAAGGAATATTAATTATTACCCCCACTTTGGACCATGGTTTGAATAAGATTTAAATAAAATTCGAAGAAGGTTATGACATATGCCATAAAAATTTTTCAATCAAAGGTTTGAGCATGATTTGAATAAGATTTAAATAATATACTATTAGAAAAAATACAAAATAATTGAATTAGATAAAAAAATAAAATAATTAATACTTGGAGAAAGACAAAGAATGGAGCACTGCAGTTTAGGGTTTAGGGTGCTCTGCACCCCAGCATTGCAGCATTGTCAAGCAAACTTGTGATAGAGAGTTGAGCTCCGCAACGATCCAACTTGGCACCGGTACGCTCCAAAACGGGCTAGCATTTTTCTTTCTCGTTTTTCAGTAAGGGTTGCTTTATTGCTTCCATATTGCTTGCCTTCCATCCTTCCTCTCCATTCGGCGAGCCTCCACGACCTACTATCAAGCCGGCGGCGGATTGACTCATTTTATTTCTTCTCATCTTGCTTGCTTTCTTCCTTCCCGTGCTCTATCCTTCCTCTGGATCCATTTGGCAGCCTATTTGCAGCCCTTCTGTAGTATAGGCTGCCACAACCAGTTCGATAACACTTAAACTATATGATTTCAGCTTTTTTTTTTCATCATATATGGTATTCGAATGAGTTATGTCAATATAGGTGTTTGTTTATGCTTTTATTCCTTTAAACCAGCTGTTTGTTTATGTAGTTATCATATATAAGTTAAATAAGTTATGAAAAAAAGTTTTATTTGGATCTATATGTGAAAGAACTTAGTGATTGATTTGAGAAAGAATGAGTTTATTTGGGTTTGGCTATGCTTTTCCAGTTACTTATTTGCTCGTTTCTCTGCTATTGGATGAACTATTCTGCGTCGATGCCAGACGTAGAGAACCATCTGGTTTGTCTCTGTGATAATAAAAGCATAGTTCACCGTCCTTTTCTGTTCACACAGAGACAAAACCGAACGATTCTTTCCGTCCAGTATCTGCAAAGAATAATCTCTCCTACTATTTAATTCGTGGTTGTTGGTATTATCTCGTGGTGCTTTCACTTCCCGACTATTGATTTTGTTTGTCTGTTTTGTCTCTTTGATTGTTTCTTCTCTAGATTCATTTGGTTTAGCGTCGTTAAATTGTTTTCCTTTAGTTCTTTCACGCTCTTGATTAGAGAATCGACAATTAGGATTGGAAGGTTAATTCATTGTTCTGAAATCGACAAGACGAATGAGACAAACCCAAAGACATCAAAATCAGAATCCAATCCAAGACAAATGGGTCCAAATTGGGGGCCAAAAGCTTATTTGGAAGGTTCAAAGCCTGAATTGGATGAATCCAACGAGCTCAAGATCGTTGAGTTATGACATCAGTAAGACACTTTGACACTTGAAAAACTTTGTATCATCAGGGCAATCAATATGGGCAATCCAATGGAGCACTATGAACCTGTCCTGAATATTCTCAGTATTTAATTGTGTGCCACTCTCAAAGATCTATAAATAGACCCCCTCTCTCTATACGGGGGGCTTTGGCAGGAGATTGGAGAGAACTATGAGGCTGCAAGAGCTCCAACATCACCAACAATAAACCTCCGTTCCACTTAGTCGCAAACCATTGCCTGACTTGTACCTGACCATCGTCGGACCAACGCCCGACCGCCATACTTCCCTTCAGCCACCGACCGCTTTTGGACTTTCGTTATACCATCGTTTGGCCACCAATTGTTGTCGGACTTCCGCCTGACTATCGTTGGACCACTGTCTGATCACCCACCGCTTCCAATCTACCACTCAACCATTGATCGCTGCGAAAATTCCCCTCGAACATCGCTAGACTACCTTTACTCACCGACTATGGTCCCTCTGACCACCATCACTCGCCGTTTGAGGTTCCTCCGACCTCATTGGCCCGCCGACTACAGCCCCTCTAACCAATATCACCCATCAAATATGGTCTCACCGACCTCCGTCTCCCTCAGATTACGGTCCTTTCACCCACTAGCTCCTGTTCGTCCGTCCACCGTCACCACCGTCACCCCCCCCCCCCCCCCCCCCCCCCCCCCCCCCCCCCCATCTTGACTACTATCCCTTTAAACCCCCAACATCCGCCAACTATGGTCCCTATAAAAAATTTGCCCGCCAACTACGCTCCCTCCAACCAACGACGCCTGCCGACTACAGTCCCTTCGACCACTATGGCCTGCTGACTATGGACCCTCCGACCTTCCGTCGACTGACAACTAAGGTCTCTCTCACCACTGTGGCCTGCTGACTATGTAGCCCGTCAACTACGGTTCCTCCGACCGATGTGGCCCACCGACTAAAATCCCTCCGACCAACATTGCCCTTCGACTACGATCTCTTCGACCAACGTAAATCGCTGACTAAGGTCTCTTCGTCCTCTGTCACCCATCAAATACGGTCATTCTGACCACCTTTTCGCGCTGACTATAATCCCTCTGGCCTCCGTCACACGTCGAGTAAGATCCCTCCAAGCTCCTTCATTATGCCAACCAAATGAACATATCAACTTCTCTTGAGAATGACTCACTTATCATTGGATTCTTCCAACCACCACTATGTAATGTGATCTATATTCAGTGGAGGAGCCAGAAATTTTGTTTAGGGGGGGAGGGGGGGGGGGGGGGGGGGGGGGGCCTAACAAATGTCGTTCTTGAGGTCATGACTCATCAGTCGCGAGAGAGGAGTAAAGGAAAAAAAACGAACCATTGATGCTTTTCATGTGTTCAAAAAAAATGTTGGTGGCTTCTTGGATTAATAAATTGTTTTAAAACGAAGAATTACATAAATTAGAGCAATGGAGCTATCCTTGACTGTAGGCTTTCAATTTTAAGCCACTAAAACAATCCCCTTTTAGCTTTCAATTTTAGCTTTAGAATGGAAGTGGAGAGAGGAGCTGAATATATATAATATTAATTTAGTTGGGAGCGCTGTCATGAGAGTGCGGTTGTAGCATTCACGTTGCGCAAAAAAGCAAGAAAAAGTAAAATCCTTCACAATAATTATTTAGATTATTAGCATTAAAAAATAATTAAATAATTAAGTGATAATTTGATATTTAATAATTAATATTAGATAATAAATAATTAGTTAGCAACAAAAAGTTTTAATAAAATCATATTTAAATAGTTAAATATTTTAAATAATAATTAATCAAATAATCTTACAACTCTACATCAAAATCTCTTTTCATCATTCTTTTCACAATGAAAGCCATTCCTCCCTCATCCTTTCAATATTTTACCCCATTAGTCTTTCTCTCTCTACACCTTTAAGCATTGCATGATTTGATTAAAAAGTGGATTGAAGACTTAAAATGAAAAAACCTGTAATAAATAAAAGGAAAGCTGACAACAGTTATCAACTTTTTCCTCTCTTAAGCAAAAAAAAAAAAATTTAGGGGGGCACGTGCTCCCCCTTGCCCCCCCCTCCCTCCGCCCATGTCTATATTATATATATTTACTACATCATGCCAACCCATGAAAGGGCCCCATTTGTAATAAACAATAAACACAAGTATGATCATTTTAACTGGATCAAACCCTTTGATTTTGTTCCTTTTTCCACATTTTCCATGTAAAAAACATTGTCTCTTTTGACTCTCGCACTCCTCTCTCTTATCTGTTTATGTGTTTGATCTTTGTACAAAATTTAGACGCTAAAGCATATATCTCTCTACCATTACGAATATTCCAGCCTGAAACAAGCACAACAAGTGATACAAAGTCCAAATTTTAGACATAAATATTTATTAATATTTTTATCAATAGAATCAAAAGAGTGCATAAGCCGATAAGCATTAATATTATCCAATTTAGATAAAAAGTCCACAATAGCTATGTTTAATATAAAATTTTTATTTTTATTTTTTTCATACAATCATGCTTGCTAAATATAGAGTTAGTCCTTTTATTTTCTCTCTTTTAAAATATTAATTCAGTCATTATCAATAAACATTTACTCATAAAAATATTATTCTTACTATTTTAACCTTTCTATACACTAAAATTTATTTATTTTTATTCGTAAAGACTTCGTCAATATTAAAAAATTATCTGCTCAAAATTAATGTTAGGCTTATTTTATAATAATTTCCACACAAAAAAAACATTATAAATTTACGGTCCCCTAAAATCCGATGCTGTCCACCCAATGGTTCCGTGCACGGCAGCTGTACGTCTAAAAGTGATTATATACAACGCAATTTAATTAGTCATAGTAATTAAAATTTTAGGCTGTAATTAGCAGATAATTAGCTTACCACACCTCGATTTTAACTAATTAATTATACCATTAAGACTTGGTAAGGGCCATTAAGTTGGCTTGGTAAGATTAAATCTTAAATAGCATATATTTTCTTCTGTCTGACATCAGATCTCACGCAAGCAAACTAAAATTATCTTATTGTTTGATTTGCTTCATTAATTTGAATAAGGGTTTTAAGCAAATAAATATAATTAATAAAACAGTTGTTAATGAACCCTTCGCTGAGAAGTTTCAATTGACTTGAATAGGCCAATAGCACAAATTGAGGAGGATGAAGAAGCAAAGAATAATAAAATAATTAAAGATGATATTGAGTTGAGTGGTGGCCGGCGGTGGTTTTTAAACCGCTGCTTAGGATGATGTCGAAGTTGGTCAAAATTAACAGTAGTTATTAAAATCATGTTGTTGATAGGTGTGTAAATAAATGATCCGATCAGCCAATCCGACTCAGACCCGGCCTAAGAAAATCTGAGTTCTAGTTTGTGTTATGCATTTCAAACCGTTTATTTAACTGGTTGTATTCGGGTAGACCCACAAACTAGATTTTGATCCAAATAATGACTTGTTTAATTTTTTTTTCTTAAATTCTTTTATTTGTTTGTATATATATTTTTATTTTTTTATCAATTAATCTAAAATATATAATTAACAAGTTAATAATTCTAATTAAAATGGGTTATCAGATCAAGTTCGGTTTCATCTTTTTGACAGTTTATTAAATGGATCTAGTTCGGATTGATCATATTTAGGTTGGTTCAATTTCAGGACAGGCCTAAATCCTACCCCGTTCACCTATTTTGATAGTGTCTAACTATGCTTATCTTAATTCATAACGAATAGTATCATGGGCGAATCCCCATTGAGTTGAGGGGCGGCAAATGCCCCCCCTCAAAAAAAAAAAAAATTTTTTTTTTATTTTAGAGGGATGTTTTGGAATATTTTGGGTATTTTGGATATTTTGCCCCCTTTCAAAAAAAATTTTTTCCCTCATTTAATCAATCCTAAACATCTTTGCCCATTCCCCACAAAAAAATTTTTTTTTGCCCACCCTGAAAAAAGAAGCTAGATCCGCCCCTGAATAGTATTAATTAAGATTTGAGTTAAATTTAAATTGTGTAGAAAATAATCATTTTTTAGTCAAGTTTTAATTGATTTGAATTCATTCTCTTTATTGCATGAAAGAAATCAAATTGATGGTTGAGGATCGATCTCAATTGTCTTTGTTTTAGCAATCACATAGATAAGAGAGGCAAAATTATTACGTGTGGCGTCCGGAGGTTAATCTGAACGTGTGGGTGATATGGCGCATCTGAATTGACCTCCGAGCATGTCCAGACTCCACACGTAATAATCTCTCAAAAGAGAGGGGACACTTAGATTTTTAATATTAAAATTTCTCATAAGAGAGAATGATGAAGCTAAGCTCACTTCAACAATATCCATTATTTATAAAAATTAGTGCAAAGTAATTGAAGCCCATCTTTAAGTAATTGAAGATGTTATAGTTATAGTCGGCCTAAAAATATTGTTATAAAGTGGATTGCCATAGCATGAGAGGAGCGACACTTGATATAAGAAGTATTTTAAGGCTATTTTGTTGTAAAGATAGGGATGATTCAGCTTCTTTTTTCAGAATGGATAAAATTTTAATTAATTAAATAATAATAAAAAATAAAAAAATAAATGAAATAATAATAATAATAATAAAATATATATTTTTAAAAAAAATATTAACCAGCATAATGCTATCAAATTTATAAGAGAAAAGTTTTATCATTTATCTTCCAATTTAATATAGATTTTAGTAATAATATAAAGGTGGTTTTACATACATACCACTTTATTTTATGCTATTTACACATCTAACATCCAAAATATTAATATTACATGATTACCACCCATAAGTTGGAATATAATCATATAAGTTAAGTTGAACTCAGTGCTAGAGAGAGTTGTCTTAGATGGTTTGTTCACATAAAATCAACCCTGGCTTCTGATTCTGAGAGGAGACCCAATCCAAGCCTTCGATCTTCAGAAAAGAAATGCCCCAAGTGCCTTTGATCCTCAGAGAAGAGATTCCTCAGCAGCTGCAGCCTATAGGAGAACCAAACCCGGCTGAAGGACTACGAACGAAAATTGAGGGGTGCGGGAAATTGAGCTATAATTTATTATGTTTTTTAAAATAATTGAGGGGTGCGGGAAAAATGAGATATAATTTAAATTGTTTTTCTTTAATTTTTATTATTATTTTATTTAAAATTTTTTATATTATTATTTTTTAAATGAACCAATTTCAAAGTTAAAAGAAGTCAAACGGTCTAGCTCAAATTTAAGTTATTACCTCACGAAACAATTATAATTTCATAGTTTTTTAATTCATTTGTTCAAATTACGTGCTCGAAGGGGCAACGCATGGTGCATGGACAATCTATATATCATTGCTGAGAGACATTGATATCCGTTTTGGGTATTTGGTCAACGAGCGAAGACATTTGAAAAGGTCAACGCCTTATCCACGTCTCTCGCATTAATTGGGCTCATACGTTTGCGAATTAAATATTCGTACCCATTTGATTCTGTCTGGACTGTAAAAATTATCCTTTGGTCAACTTGCTGGAAAAGAAGAACTTTGAAGCTTCACCTCCAATTGATTTCAAATTGGGTCTCAATTTAGTCTTTATTTGGGACGATTTTTTCAATATTTCTTAAAACAGCATTTTAGTACAAAAATTAAAAATTTGATACTAAAAAGCAGCTTTAAGAAACAGTAAAAAAATCATCCTAAACGAAGCCGTAATTGAGACTCTCTCTCTCTCTCTCTCTCTCTCTCTCTCTCCTCGAGCTTTATTCTATAAGTTAGAGCCAACTTGCTTGTAATGTGAGAGAGAAAATAAATAACATTTAAGTAATTCTTTCTTATAATAAATGGATAAAAAAGTGAGAAATAAAAAGAAAATTAATAAATAAGAAAATGAGATATAAATTTTAAATATTTTTAATAATATTGTCCTTAAAAATATTTTATATTAATACAATTTAAACTAGTCGACTTGCAAGCTAACGAGTCAAGTTAAGATTGTCTCAAGTTTGACTCGTTAGCTTATCAAGCTTGGTGAACGAGCCATTTATCGAGTCGAGCTTGGGCCGGCTTATCTTGACCCACAACAACATTAGTTGATTTCAAGCTAGTTTATACTAAATAGATTTGAATTCGAGTCAAAATTGGATTGGATTGACTCGAAATCGAATTGTTATATCTCATTCTTATTTGGTTTCAAGTTTAAATTTTGAATAAATTCGATTACCCATCCATCGTTGTCCGACTCATACTTTGTTCATCATTACTCAATCATTGTAGCTAATTCGCTATCTTCTGACCACCGTAACTCTTTCATTATCATCTAATTGTTGTCAACCTACTAATTTACTTTGTTTGCAGTTACTCATCTGACTTATCGTAATCACATGTTCTCTAATTGAGGAGAGTGTGAAAAACTTATGTAGCCTCACTCACATAATGCAATATTTTATTCCGATTAGATCACATAATAATTTTCTTTTTCCTAATTTTCAAAAGAAAACTAATAATTCATGTATTCTTTTCTTTTATATATTTATATATGAGATCTTTGTGTAAAACTAAAACATAAAACATTCTCTCTATAATCACACATTTTCTAACCATACAAAGTCTCATTGATTTCATACATCAAAAATTAATATACTGCTCGATATTCTTAATAAAAATTATATCTAATAAATTAAATATACAAATTCTTTATAATCCTAATATTTAAAAGAAATTATTCATAAAAAGTTTGTAATTTTAATTTGCATTTTAAAAGCTAATTATACTTTTCTAGTTCAAGAGATTACCCGTGGCTGAAAGATGATGAAGTTCGTAGTCTTTAGAACTGTTAGGGTCTAATGAATGAGAAATTATTACAGGCGGGGTTTGGACGGTTTTCAGACTCCAATAAAAAAAGGTCATGTCGTCTGTAGACTGTGTACAAATTATACACATGATGTGTATAAGCGATATGAACTTATCCTTATTGGAGTTCGAAGACAAGTCCAATCCAAACTCTGTAAGTAATAATCTCTTGTGCAACATATGTTAAAGAAAAGGAGCTGAAAGTAGTAAACAATCACTTTAATTAAATTTCAACCATGCAATTTTGGATTTATGTGGATAAATTTTATAAAAACCCACTCTTTCTTTGATTTCCAATAAAGATTGACCCTTTTTGCTGTTCACACTTCACTTGTGACAAAAAACTATTCAAAGTTACTTAAGTATTGTTTGCAATTAGAAATGCAAAAAATAAAATTTTCAAAGATGCAATTTATCTTTGCAATTTTTAACTGAAAAAATTAAGTCCTAATAGTCTCTTTTTGTTGGTGGGAAATCAAATGGATATGGGATTTTAAATTATTATTTATTTTTTATTTAAGTGAAGAGAGAGTAAAAGAGAATTATTAATTTTCATTTGATTGATGATAAATTAAATTATTATTTTTGATAAATAATTATTATCTGATAAATGTCAATGGTTAGATAAATTTATTTATTTATTTTTTAATTATTTAGTCAAAATTTATCCACAAAAAATGTATGTGTTCATATGTTCATGTAAATTTAGTTATTTATTGAATATATTTAAGCAAATAATTTTCTACAATTCTAACTTCTACACAATATATTATCTACATCAAGATTTTCTGATCATCTTAATCAGAATTAGAAAATTTATTATCAATAATACAAAATTTTAATTGATATATGCAGTTTTGTTGATTTTCTATCACTAAGTGTCTTTATAAATCTTGGATTAATTCAAGTTGAGCTCCACTTCTTATCTTTAAAAAATTTGTAATTTTGGAGGGCATCCTACAAATATTTTTTGCACCATCACCCTTGCAATCGCTAAGCTAAACTACATCTAAATTTATCATTGCTAGCAATTATCGTGGTCTGACCATTGTCATTCGACCATCATCTCCTGACTGTCATTTCCTAACTATCACAATTATCATCATCTGATCACTATTGTCTTGTCATTGTCACCTAACGCCCATCATCTGATTGTCATCGCTTGAATACCACTGTATGACTGTTGTTGCCTAACTACCATCACCCTGTGACCATATCTAGACTGCCTATGGCCATCGACAACACTGCTAACTATTAATTCGCATCCATGAAGTGGTTCTCCAAGATGGCATATCATGAAGCAAGAAATCAAAGCCAGATGTTTGGGCAATCAATGTAGAAAGGGTTTGTTGATCTATAATTTCTTGGACGACAAACAATGGAGATGATGATGGATGTTGGAGCCACATTGGATCACCCGATAATGTTCAACTAGAGAATAAATTAATATGATATGTGTCATAAATGACAATTAGAGGTTGTAGAAAATTCTAGGAATTAGGAGAAAGAAGAACGAAATTAAGCGAATTATATGTTAAGGAACTAATTCATTTCATTGATGTTTACTTCTCCCTAATTATGACTATGATGATATATTAATTATGTATTTACCTCTAATCCAACCCAAACTTATTCCTTATAATTATTATCACTTGCACATCTTTATCATTAACTACTAACACATAACGCCTCTTTTCACGTATATGATTTCGTTTGTGACAATTTTTTTTATTACTTTTTAGTGCAAAAAATTCTTTATAGAGCGAAAAAAATAATGATAAAAAATTATCCCAAATAAAGCATATAAAAATCTTATCATCTTACTCTCTTAAATACAAAATTCACCTCCCTTCAATATTTTGTATTTAGAAAAAATTTGTGTATATACATTTGTAGTCAAAATGTTTTAAAACTTGAAGTATTAGTTATGTTGCTAAAAGAAAAATGAAGCAAAATGAGATTTTTATTAAAATATATTAAAATTTTATTATTTTATTTTTAAAAATTATTATTAATGCATTAAAAAAGGCTGATTCTTGATGTAATCCAACTGCAATAGGTGATTATCTAACACAACCCTTCACTTTTTTTATCCAGGACTTGGGACTTGACTGACTATTAGATTTAAACGAGAATATGACTTTTTATTTGACACAATGGAAAAAAAGATTCATGTAGCCAACTCTATATAGTGGAACGAAATCTTGATGTTGTTGTTGTTCCTGTTGCATTATTTTTTTTTTAATTATAAGGAAAATAATTTTTCAAAATTAGGAAGTTTTATTTTTAAAATTAACATAAACATTATTCATTATTTATAAATTATGAACTTCTAAATATCATATAATTTAAAACTTTAAAACACCATATTTCACACGCTAATTTTTTATGCATAGAGCCCGCAGACGATAAAACTTCAAACTCTTACCTTTATGTCGTGCGTATTGGGTAAAGCCACCCTCTGGCGGTGACTGTATCCCATCTCTCCCCCACCTATAAATAGATCTTAAGCATCCCTTGATTGTTTCCTCAACAGCAAGCCTCGAGCTTTCCACTCTCACTTCTCTGAACTCTCCATGATGGCAACAGAGCAAAGCTTCGCCCTCGAACTTATACGCGAACACCTCTTCGGAGATGCAGCCGCCTCCCTCGAAGACTTACTGATTGGCCTCCCTACGCCGCCGCCGGCCACCACCCATTCTTACGGCGATCTCAACATTTCCGACTACCTGGAGCAGACCGAGACCTACTACAACTGTCCGGTCCCCGTTCCCGCTGCCTCCTCCGTTCAAGCTCCCGTCCCCGCTCCCACTGCTGCCCCCGAACCGTACATCGGCGGCTTCAGGTTCCGCGAACCGGCTCAAACAATGATCCGATTCGGCGGCGACCGGTCCGATATCGGCCTCACGCTCAACATCCCCCACGCCGCCGCTCCAAAAGTGGAATGGATCGACGGCTCCGACGGCGATCTACGGCCGCCGGAGCTATTCGATTTCCATCGGTACCGCGGCGTGCGCCAGCGGCCGTGGGGGAAGTTCGCGGCGGAGATCCGCGATCCCAAGCGCAGGGGATCTAGGGTTTGGCTCGGAACTTTTGATACCGCGGTGGAGGCCGCACGGGCTTACGATCGTGCTGCGTTCCAGATGCGCGGAAGCAAGGCGATTCTTAACTTTCCCAATGAGGTCGGAAGTTCGGCCGACTGGGTTCGGCCGGCGATGGCGGTTGAGAAGCGGGCGAGGGAGGAGGAGGGGGAGGCGGAAAGGGAGGTGAAGAGGAAGAGAAAGGAGGAGTCGAAGAGTAGTATTACGTCGGAAGGCCCGCTGACCCCGTCGACATGGTCAGCTGTATGGGAGGGGGCGGACGTTAAGGGGCTCTTCAACTTGCCGCCGCTCTCGCCGTTATCTCCACATCCGTCGCTTGGATTCCCGCAGCTGCTGGTCATTTGAATTTTGAAGAAATTAGGGCGCCGGTAAGGTAGGAGGGAAACAGTGAAACAGAACAATAATTCAGCCAAAAAAAAGTGAGTAATCTTACTCTTAAATATATGTAAAATTGTAAACTGCGTGTGAGATTTCGACGATGAGTTTTTGTGTGCTCTTTAACATGTTCATAGGTTTTTGAGAGAGTTTATATGGGTTCTAATTGTAAAATTAAAAATTATTGTTCTTTAGAAACAATGGAAGAGAATTTTGTTTGGGATATTTGCATAAGTAATATTGACTTTTTTTTTTTAATTTAGAAATTAATGATGAGGTTATTTTTTGAACTATTAAATTCATATATTTATTTATAGAAAGAAAGTAAAAATATGTTGATTAAATTTTAATCATGATGGGCTTTTAAAATTATTAGGTTTATTTTGAGATTAATTTTTTGAACACTGCACAAATTTTAACGAGCAGAAAATTATAAAATTAGAGGGGTAAAAAACAAGAAAAAACAGAGGAGGATTTATGTTTATACATTCTCATGTATTTATTTATAGATCTAACATTTAAATTTTGACTTAAATTAAACTGATTTATTCTCAATAATAAGTTATTTTTTAGTAAAGTTGCATAGTCAAATCTCTACTTGATTTGATGTGATTCAATAGTTCAAATCTCAAGAATATCCAAAGTCAACACTATTTTGACTTTGAGGGAGAAAGAGAAATTACTAATGAATGAATAGATGGATAATGTAGAGCATCATTTCACTTATCATCACATTCAAGTGGACAAAACTAGCCAATTATCTTGCTTAGGTCTCTCTCTCTCTCTCTCTCTCTCTCTCTCTCTCTCGCAAAAATCAGACCCAAAAAATTTGGGTTTGGACACCCCAAAAAATAGATCGAGTTCGGGTCCTATTTATGGATCCGTTTATAGTTTGGGTCAGGGTTGGATCAACCTGGCAACTCGGGTTTGACCCGCTCACCTCAGACCTTTCGTTCTCCAATCGGAACAATCAGTAACGTCGACGCTACTGTTATAGCCTGTCGTGTACGTCCAGCACTGCCACGCTGCTACGCATGCCCCGCACCTCGACTTCAACAGCTAGGATGTCACTTGCACTCGACGACTAGCTCCGGTAGTCAGACAAGCTAGATGGCACTCACACTCAACTCTACCGCGACAACTGGGGCTACACACACCCCGTCGACCTCGCACTCGTTGACTCTCATACTCGCTACTCACCGACTCGTGTTGGACTCGATAGAACCGCAATCCTAGCAGTTGGACCTCGACGCAACCTAAACCTTATTCCGGGTTCGTGGGTCAGGTCAGGTCAACCCTTAACCTATGTAGGTCCGGTCCAGATTGAAAATCATGACCCATTTGTAAAATCAGGTCGATTTTAGGTCAACCCGTTTACGCCCGGGTCAAGTCGAGTTGGACCCAAACCCGACTTGTTGACCTGAATTGACACCCCAATTTGGGATAGCTTTTAGTCACTATTTTTTCACTAAAAAAAAAATTGTACTAGAAAATTGTTTTGAAAGTAGTGAGAAAATTGTCTCAAATTAAGGTTTCATTTGCGATAGCCGACATCTTTTCTTACTGCCTTCTAAAACAACATTTTAGTGCAAAAATTTCTCGAATTAAGATTTTTTGTATTGAAAAACTACTTTAAAAATAGTAAGAAAGCTACCCGAAATGAAACCTAAACCTTAATTATTCCTAACTTTAATTTTTATTCCATCTTTACATTAAAGCCAAGTGATACAAAAAAATCTCCTCAAGATAATATAACTATATCACTTACATGGATTAAATGAAAAGTAATTAAGCAATACGCTTAAATCAATTTCCCCTTCTTTCATTAGTAACATCATCATCATCATCTAATTAAAATCATTGGTGCCCATTATGATGCTTCTTAAGGATACACATAAATCAAATTCTTGCAAATATAATAAAAACTATTACTCATTTAAAAGTGCTAATATTCAATTAAAACTTTAAAATTATTATTATATATATGGCATACTCAAATTTTTGGAACATCACCTGATATTAAATCTTTTTATGAAAATAATTTTGTATTATAAATTTTTTTAATTAAAAATTTTTAGACTACAAAACTATTTTAAAAAGTAGCGAAAAAGTTGTCCCAAACAAAACCTTGAGATAATTTTCTCCTGTTTTCTGAAATAACTTTTAAATACAAAATTTTCTAATTCAAAAAGCAAGAAGAAAACTGTTCCAAACAAAGCCTAAAAAAGATTAACAAGATTACATTGAAATAAGAATCTCAGTGCAGTAAAAGTAACTCAAAGGATTGCTCATGTGAACCTGTAAATACATCAATTTTAATTCTTAAATTAAAAGAAAAATGAAAGGTTAGTAAGCACAATCTCATAATCAATTAAATGGGATTCCCAATGTTTTGAATAAGATTAAAACCAAATGCAAATTTATAAATATGACCAGCTCAAAATGATTTATAACAGTTGCGGACTGAAGAGAGTAATCAATTCGGAAATGCCGCTTCCCACCCAAAAACCAAAGAAAAAAAACCTCCGAGCAACTATAGGGAAAACCTCCCATTTCATCAAAAACAAGTGCGTCTCTATGGCATTGGCTGTCGCCTCCTGCAATTGAATATCAACACAATAAGATAAATGCTCTTTCAATCGTGATGAGAAATTATTCTTTGCGGACGCCGGACGGTCCAGAGACTAATCAGACCGCGTCACGTCACCCAGTAAACAACGGTACCGAACCGAACAAAATATAACGTGACGTGTTCTGCTTGGTCTTTGAACCCCGTCCGGAGTCCGTACAGAATAATTTTTCCAGTAATTGAGCTAAAATCTAATCGCATCATCAAACTACAATACAATCCAAATATAGTTTGAAATTTTAGAATTTGTTGAATTGCCATTTGGTTCAGGTCGAAACTTGCAATTGTATTGATTCGTGTTTAATCATAACACTTTTTTTATTAGCTTATTTATTTAACAAGTTAAACACAAGCAAGATCTTATTCAATCGTGTTCGATGCATAATATAATTTGATTATGTTTATAAATATGTGCATGGATACTTTCATATATATGTATTTATGTATATGTATGTGTTCATGTTATATATTTATGTTATGACAAATTTTATAATTAATATGTAATTTTCAAATAGATTTTAAGTATGTGAACAGCTAGTGTTCAGCTCGATAAATTAACGAGCTAAAAATAATAATAATAAACTCATTGGCTTAGCGAACCGAGCCAAATCATACAAAAGCTCGCCCAAGCTCAACTCATTTATACTCCCTACCTAACTAAAACAACCAAGAGCCATAAGATGAGTTATTGCAAACTTAGCTCAACAAATTGAAATATCAACGGTCAAATTGCTACTTCTATCACATTTAGTAGAACAAAAAAATACCTTTTAGATCGGACCCGGTCCTCCTCGTATTCCATCATTAGTCCTCCAGTATCAGAGAAGAGGGTCTCATCGTGGCCTCGTAAGTCCAAGTCGGCCTGCTTAAAGTGTGTAACTTCTGCCATCATGTAAGTAAGATACATCGACCAACAGTGCTTTTAATAGGCAGCTTTAATATTTTAGAGCTGCTACAAGTCTTAAAATACTATATTCATAACATATAGAGTGATGAAGTAAACTCCTTCATAGTTTTAAAATGTTTTAAAGTTAATATTACATCTTAAGAAATGATTTATTAATATATTCAGCTAAGAAATACTTCAATGAATCAATGTTAAGGAAATAACATATAGAAATGTATGTCATTTAGCTCACCTTTAGCGTCTTTTTCACATCTTCCACCTTGTCTTCAACTTCTTTCCGGTGTCTTTTGTCTACCTCATTCATGCTATCAGCCCATTTGATTTTATCTTGAATAGAATGGAGTAAGTTGTCAGAAAGGCTCAGCCTGCAAGTCATGGAGAAAAGAAAGAATTGAAGGGAATTGAGAAAATTTAGGGCTAAATCAGGGCATACATTGAAGTTGTATGGAGTATCTGACTAGCAAAATATATTAGATGGAGCTAAATAAGGGCAAAGAAATCGCTATTTTCAGCCTCAGATGAGAAAATTTAAGGGCTGATATTTATGTGAACAGACAAAAGTAAATCTTGAGCCAAAATTAGAGAAATGAATCCATATTTGAATTTTAAATAGTGCTAGAGTGGGTTTAAATATGATAAAAGTTAAATAAAAACATTAGAACTGTTTTGTAACATAATTACAGGTAATAATTTTAGTATTGGACAATAAATAAATCCCAAAAAACTAGGCCGAGTGTGTGACAAATAAGAATGTTAAAATAAATGCATGACAAAATTAAAATGATGGATAGAGAAACATAATATAGATGGCGATGGGGAGTAGCATACAATGTAGTTGAGGTATTCAAAAACAGAATTAGGTGATTTATGCATATACAATAGAGCATAGAAGATACTTGTACATACACTTGATGTGGGAGGATGAGAAAAATATAAAAAGCAGATCAAAGATTACATCGATAGAAGTTGTAAGAAAAATTTCACATAATAGATTTAATCTCTCAAATGGCATTCAACGGGAATGAACGGATATTGAGCCGTCAAATTGACCTCTAAATAGTTGGAATAATGCTCATGGTGATTATGATAGTGACTCACATTTTGTAAAGCACTTCAAAACTATTCACCTTTGTCTCCTAGTGGCATTGCTCGGCTTGTTCTTGATCTTCCTCCGTTAAAACCCCACCATCAAGAGTGTGAGTGAGGGACCCAAGGTGAATAGTTCTATTTGTTAAACCGTGGATTATTGTTTCTTTTCCATAACATTACTTTCTCTATTTTATAATGTTAAATTGAGATCATCCTGTTAATCTAGTTGTAATCGCATGCCTTACATAATTTCTAATTGATAATTTTGAGAACCTAACTTGGGAAAACACAAAGTCTATAACTAGCAAAGCTTTAATAATCAAATATTAAAATCCTCAAGTAGTTCTTATTTTCCTTGCATGGTTTTACATCACCAACCTTTTCATGTATATGCTTATTTCGTATCCTGTCTCTGAGAGTAAATCCACTCATCCACCTGAGCATCCTCATCTCTATAACACTTAACTTAATATTATGCTTCTCTTTTAATGGCCAACATTCTGCACCAGAAAGCATTGCAGGTGTAATTACCATCTTATAAAATTTTCCCTTAAGTTTGAGAGGGACTTTTCTATCCACAACAAGCCCGATGCATTCCTCTACTTCAATCATGCAACTTAAATTCTACTAATAAAATCTCAATCTATTTCACCATCACTCTGAACAATAGATAGACCCAAGATATATAAAAACGTGTACTCTTATTAATGACTTGATTGCCCAAAATCATAATCCCCGAAATAGATCTATTATTATTAACACCAATCAATAAAATTATATCATGGGTGGATCTTTAGAACGGGAAACTTAATAATACAAATACCAGTTAGCTAGTGTTTGTATCATGCTGGTTACTTGTTCTGGCCTCAAATCCCTGCCAGCAGCAAATTGAACCTGTTCCATTAAAAAGAATATAAGGAAAAAAAAAAACTGAATCTTAAGTGGATGTAGTAAAAAACATGGCGACACAAGAAATATGACAGAAGATTCAAACCTCAAAGCACCTGCGCATTTGATCCAGTTTTCCTCTAACAATTCCCTGAAGGAACATTAAAACATGAGTAAGACCAATTTAATTAACATTTAGTTAGCATCAATGACTACAAATTACAAGGTAAATAGCAGTACAAATTGATGGCATGTTGTGCTGTTCTATTTGTATGGGTAATTAAAAGATAAAATCATATATTTTCAAAAACTATTGAAAAGTTTTTTTCACATTGACTTTGAGATAAAGAGTTCTAATCTTTATAAACATGTTTAGAATAGGCTAAACAATGGAGCTTACATGCATGCACGAGATGGTCTACCAAGTTTCAATGTCTTCACGGATTAAATAATTTCTGCATTTTAATGATTTTAAATAGTGCATCCATTTCAAATTGACAATTTCTAAGCTTTGTAACCGGCCAAATTAAAGGTAGAGAATCAATCAAAGAATAATTCCGTTCACATATTCATCCTTTGGAGAATTACAAGACAAAATTTATTCCTCTTCCAACGCACAATTAATGCATATATGTGTGAAAAACCTGTTGAATCATCGAAGATGAGCCACAGACCTTTTGTGTTGCAAGTTATACAGAAAGGAACAGAGCCCTGCATTGGGTACCCATACCCACACCCACCCACGTAACCACCCATACCCAATGGGCATGGGTGGGTATGGGTACGCCCATAGCCTCGTGGGTGGGTATGGGTGGGTACTCAATATCAGAGGAGAACCAATTTATATTACTAATCATCTTATACATGCAATATATTATAATAATCCTTACTATACAGTGCGCAACACTGAACCGCGTCACGACCATGATAAATTTTGATATGTGGCTTGAAAGTTTGCAGTCAAAGAAAATGGCATAAAATCTCAATGCCATCATTCTATTGCAGACTGCATTCAATAAGATTGGAAAGTGGGTGGGTGTGGGTGGGTATGACATCCGGAAAGTCACAATAGGTGGGTGTGGGTGGGCAAAGCCCGCCAGCGCGGAACGTGGGTACCCAGTGGGTACCCAATCAGGACCCCATGTAGGGCTCTGGAAAGGAACAGAAATCCATCTTCAAGTGGTGTTTCACATGCCTAAAGCTACACTGAGTTTTTTCCACTTTAACTCTTTACATACTTGTAACATATGAGTGACAATTTACTACAATCGTAAATGAAAATTATGAATTATTTTATGCTTATAATTGCTAAGCTCATGCCCCACATAACTTAAATCGAATCATTCTCTGGAAATTTTAATAGACTAAGATTAAGTTCACTATCAAAATTACTACGATTGATTGCGCTTACCACTCCAAACCAGTAAGGTTACAAAAATATGTGAGATGTAAAAAGAGTGAACTGCTTATAAGATTTATAAAACAATATTTTAGATGCACTTTCCAATGAGCTTTTAATGTGTATTATAATTTCGAAGATGCAACTGATAAATGAAACACCTTCTAAAAAAAAGGGTTTCCGAAAATGCTAAACCAAAGAAATATGCCGAAGGAAATTTTCCTAAACTTTCAAATGGTTCTGCTAAAAAGATTTTCCCTCGAGTTTGGGAATTTCATCTTCCCATAGGCAGACATTTAAAAGAGGGTATCAATCTCCTCGAACTTTCTGTTGCTACTGCACAAGTAGAAAATTACCAAATTTATAACGGGACGAAGATATAAGGGATGCTTTTATGGGCAGTAAGATATTAGAAACAATAGCAAAGAGGTGAAACAAAGCAGAGACCTTCACTTAAACGGCTATTTTTTTCAAGGGAATGATAACAATTTAAGAAAAAAATTTCAGCAAAGCCGACCATGCAAAAACAAGGAACCAAGCATATTAAGGCCAAAAATATTAATTAAAAAAAAAGATAAAATTGTTTTATTTTTGAGAAAAATCCAGTCATCATGTCCGACAATGCAGGTAAAATAAAAGGTAGGATAAATCAGTTACTCCAAAGAACTTTGTAGAAGCTTGAGGTAAAATAAATGCTGTGATCACTTAAAATGAAGGTAATGAAAGAAAAATCAAAGCTGGTTGAATCTAGATTCTAGAGCAACAAGGCCAATTTGTGCCCCAACATAAATTACTACACCTCTTACACTAAACTTACAGAAGGAAACTGATAGACTAGTGATGGGGACATCAGATTGTGGAAGGTTTATCAGAGACGTAACCGTCAATCTACGGTCACGATTGAGTCATTATATTTTTGATTTGTTTTATGCATTTTCTTATTATGATGTTATATTGTATTTGTTTCTTTTAGTTTCCCATTGTACCCTTTTATTATGGGAGGTCGTATGTACGCCATAGGGGCATAGTCGTCCTTTTATGTTTTGAGTCTTTGTAAGAGGCTATTTATAACCCCATTGTTCTTCTTTTCAAGTTAATGAATGATTGATTAAAATATTTCTTCCCTTTGCATGAGTTCTTATGAGAACTTGAGAAATCGGAGAGAGATCCCTAGGAGAGGGAGAATTGCGCATCACCCACCAACCTAGATGAGTCGGGTTCGTGGTTCTATTTCGCATCTCTTCCTTTCTCCTTCCAACACCGCCGGCCAACATCATACCCTCGGTTTCTCCCTTCCCCAAGCCCTTCCCCTTCTCTCCACCAAACTCCACATAATTCCAACCTAGCCGCCGACCCCATACCCAAAACCCCTTCAACTCGCCGGCCCTAGATCCCCTCCCCATTGCTTTCCCTTACCTAATTTGGATTGACATAATTTGGACAGGTTTTGGAATTCAAATTCAAACCATTTGAAATTTAAAATCTTTCCTAAATTACCAAATCTAATTTAGGAAATTTCCTAAATTAACTCTATTTGAATTTCAAATTCAAATTGGATTTAATTAAATATTTTCCTAATTCCTAAACCTAAATTAGGCAAGCATTAAACATTTGATTAAAGCCCTCCTCCCCATTAATGCCGCCGGCTCCCTCTTTGGGATTGGGTTAGGAAATCTTTCCTAAACCCAAATCTTTACTTTGGAAATAATTTCAAATCACATATTCCCTCCTTGGCCGAAATCCTCATGCTTCCATTGACTTAATTTCTTTCCAAAAGGGAGCCTCTCCTTATGGAATTAAATAAATCCTACCCCACTCCCCCCACTCCCCCACTCCCCTGACCGAAATCCTCATGCTTCCATTGACTTAGGAAGTATTGAATTAAAACTCCCTCCATCTCTTTCCCAAAATCTGAACCAAAAACCTCAACCTTGCTCTCATCCTTAGCCGGCCACCTCTTTTCCCTTTCACTTATTGATTTCTCTAGCTTATCTCCTCCACCTCAAAAGGAGCCTTCAAGGGAAGCATCAACGATCATCATCAACAGTTCAATCTCAAAAGGCATGCATGGCCGATCCGGATCTTGATTACGATCTCTCTTACGATGAACACGGATTTGTTTGCATCTTGCACTCGACCTTCTTCGACGTCAATCCCCGCATCGATCACACCGTAGAAGAATATGTGGAGCGCATCTTGGACACCTAGTTGAGGCTATTGAAGAGCAACGAGATCGTCAAGTGGAGAATTGCAACCGATCCTTGACGAAGGTTTTCTAATCCGCCTCTTCTCGTGTTTCTTAAAGTCTAATCCTTTCTTTATGATTTGATTGTAGTCATGAAGGTCACGTTTGCTCGATTCTGCTAAGCTTAGTAAACGTAGGAATTTTAGTGCACTCATTATTTTCTAATCTTATTGTTAGACTAGGGATTTTCGTTGAAAGCTACTACTTATGCAAAATGTTATATTTTCCTACGTGATTTTGATGATTCAAATATCTTGATGTGCAACTTAGCCTAAACGACAGTGACCGCTCTTACGTTTTGATTCGTCGTTTTATTTGCTAATAGATCTATTTGTTATTTCTCAAATCAATAAGTTGTGCAAGCTCTTAATAAATTCATTGCAAGCATCGTAGTCCTACATCAACTAGTACCTAGATCAGTCCAACCACGACTAGTCCAGGTTTACAAGAGGCGGAACAGGGGAAGTTCTGCCCCCATCAATGCCACATCTTGATAGTGGAGTCCACAAGAATAATTAGGTGAAATTAGTGAGGGTTTTAGGAGGGAAATTTCAAATTGAAGGGGTTGTTTTGGAATTAGAGAGGATTAAAGTTTGTTTAAAAGGGAATTACTCCTAGGGTTTATTTTTTCATCTCCGTTTTTGGTTTCTTGCTCAGAGGGAAGTTTTCGCTTAAGGTGTTTGAGCTCTAGTTGTCGGTTAGGGATTTAGGAGAGCCGGATCCTCGTCTCCAATTGAGGATCCTATCATATATTGTTTTTATTTGCATAATATTTCAATAAAAATGTGTTTGTTGGTGTTCATCTTCTCAACTTTCCCTTGTGGCTTGCTGATTTTTGTGCTTGCTGACTTTTGTGAGAAAGAGCATCTTTGTCCGAACAGAAACATACAAGTCTTTATAGGAGATTCAAGGCCCACAAATGTTGCTGGAAAAGGAAAGACTAACATCAAGATAACTTTAAAGAAAACCCTTATACATATGAATGTGGTACATGTTCCTTAATTAGATAATTTTACTTCAGTCTGCCAGAAAAAAAGGGGTCAAAATTATGTTTGAGACTGATAAGATTGCATTAACAAATATAGTGTACTTATTTGCGGGAAAGGAGCTCTTTGCAATGGCTTGTGCAATTTAGGGTTTAGAGTTTAATAGATTTAAGGTTAGAGTTAAACATCACAGATGCAATGAATGAAAAACCTTCTTATGCTTGCTTGTATGGATTTATGGCATGGAAGATTATAAAAATGTTAATTTTCCTGCATTAAGATAAATGAAAGAATAAGAAATCTGGAAGGATGTTCTTATTTCTAACTTAGAAAAATGTCAAACATGTACTGAAGGAAAAACTAAAATAAAACAATGCAAATTCGTGATTAGTAGAGAATTAGAAGTATTATATATGATACACTATATTTAGGTGACATTAAAAATAGTCTAAAGGTAATAAGAGATACTAAGTAATTTTGATCGAGATTTTTATTGATACTGTTGCATAATCTTGCTCAGAAAAAAAGATGAAACATAATTAATTCGTGAAATATAAAGGTGACGTTGAGAATAAATAGGATAGTATAATTAAATGGATTAGATCCGACAGAGGAGGAATATAATTCAGAGCCTCTCAATACATTTTGTGAATCCAATATTACATTAAATAAATTCACGCCACCTTATTCACCAGAATCAAATGGAGGAATAGAAGAGAAGATAGAGCTTTGAAAAATACAATGAATGACATGCTAATAATTCCAGAAGCAATTCATAATTTATGGTATAGACTATAGAGGAGAGTGGAGCTATTTTTACCAGCATATCAAAATTTAAATAATTTTAAAGAATTAGCAGGATGCTAAATGAACTTCAGGAAAATCATTTGCCCAAATTGAAATATCTAGGTGTGAGGATGTTTAATTAAGGCTTGCTTACTAAATACTAAGAAAAGAAAATCAGGTTCTAAAACTTGTGATTATCTATTGAGTATGCTGAAAATACATATAGACTTTCAAAGAAGAAAGGAGGAGAGGAGGAATGGCTTCAAATTCAATTGGTTGAATATTCCGTCTTAACAATGTCATTGTCAAAATGCAAAGCCAAAGCAAAAATTACATTATATAATAGGAAGAACAAGAAATTTTAGCTAACACATGAATGAGATAAAAAACCTATATTTAGTAAGGAAAAGCATAAACTTGGTTGATCCTTTAACTACATCATTTGGGAACCACGTGTATTATAACATCAAGATGGGTAGGATTTATGCCTATAAACAAAAATTGATAAGTGATAACGATAAGAACCCAACCTAAACGAGTGGAATCCCAAGAAATAGGTTCATATGAGTAAAAACAAATCACCAACATTTTAAATGACTTATTGGAGTCTCTCATAACGGTGTTGGATAGTGTGAATATGCAGTAATAAGATTGATTTACACTTTGAATGAATCTATAGCTCATATAGAATGCCGTGTTTATTAAGATGCATTACACACCTACTGGGTCACCTATATAAATGCAACCCTTTGACCTCCCTTTATAAGAATTTAAGCAAGCTATCAAGAGCACATGGCTCCTGAAAATCATATTTGGTGGCATGGCTTAAAAGCATCACACCACATTCTCTCATGTCTTCGGTATAATGTAGATGGTTATACTTATAATGAAAGAATACAGATTAAGAATGCAGTGTCAAACACATATAGGGTATCAACATGCACTCGCATGTTGAACACACCACCTGCATGTTTTATTAAAATAAATAAATAAATGATACATGCGAAACATGCATGTTTAAAATAATAAATTGCAATTTTAAAATATATCACATAAAGAATTTAGGTTAAGGCATCTCTTCTTTTCTATTTTACAATCTATTACAGAAATAACATAATAGCCACTTTATGAGACTAAATCAGGTCATCAGAAGGATGATGTTTTATGCGACCAAATCATGTAAGGCGACTCTCTCTAATATTATCGACCATTAGAGCTACTCCAACCTTTTCAATTATATACTTGTTTCACATTTTGTCTCTAAATGTAAAACCAATCATCCACCTAAGCATCCCCAACTGCAATAGTTAATTTTATGATTCTCTTTAACAACTAACATACTAAGCTCTAAAACATTGTAATTCTCAACCACCATCTTATAAAATGTTCCCATAAGTTTGAGGGGGCCTTTTATACCACACAGTAGGCTCGATACATTCTGGCACTTCAACCATTCAACTTGAATTTAAATAACAATATGCCCATCTATTACACAATTGTTTTGAACAATAGACCCGAGATATCTAAATGAAAACTTTTAGACTCTAAGTTTGACCTCTATAATTCAAGTTTTCTTTCAACACCTTCTCTAGTATTATTAACAAGAAGAATATCATCAACAAAAAGCATATACCACGGTACATACTCTTGCAAATGTCTAGTAAGAAGATTCATGACTAAAGCAAAAAGATATGGAGTTAAATTTGATCCTTGATGTAATCCAACTAAAAAAGGAAATACTTGGTCAAACCACCTTGTATTTGAACACAATTAACAACTTTTGTATACATATCCTTGATAACTTGAATATAAGCATTACAAGATCTTTTTTTCTAGAAATCTCCATAGCACTTCTCTTGGAGTTTTATCATATACTTTCTCTAAATCAATAAATATCATATGTAGATACTCCTTTCTCCATATTTCTCTATCAAACCTCTCAATAAATGTAGTAGACATACCAGGCATGAATCCAAATTGATTTTGAGAAACATTAGTATCACACCGTAAACTGTGCTCAATCACTCTCACCCATAGTTTTAATGTATGACACATTAACTTAATTTCTCAATAATTCAAACACTCTTGTGTGTCACCATTATTCTTAAAACAAAAACTAACACACTCTTTCTCCACTCATCTGTCATCTTTTTAGTCTTTTAATAAGCCAAAAAATTATTTGATCTTCTAAGCATTTCGACACATCTATTGGAATATTGTCAGGTCTCATTGCTTTTCCACACTTCATTTTCTTAAGAGCCTCTCCAAACTTCAACTTTACCGATACGACGATAAAAATAAAAATAAACTCTATTTTCATTTGGCTAAGGTCATTAAATTCAATCGTATTCTCTCAATCTTTATTGAAAAACTTATCAAAATATTTCATCCACTTATGTTGAATATCTTCTTCTAATAAAAATAATTTTTGATATTCATCCTTAATGCATTTCACTTAAACTAAGTCTTTATTCCTATCTCTTTCCTTGACTAATTTATACATACATCTTCCGTCCTCCTTAGTATCTAATCTATTATGTAAATCACTAAAGACTAATTTCTTTGCATCGCAAATTATTTACTTAAACTCCCTACAAGCCCCTCTATATCTTTCCCAATTTTTTGAGCTTGTTTACATACATCTAAACCAATATTTATAATAAAGCTTTTTTTTTTAATTTTTTCTAGTATATTATAATTTCACCGCCAACTATTTTTACTGTTAAAAGTTTTTCCTTTGGATTATCTAAGCACCTACTTTGCATCATTATTAATATCACTAACTATTTTTTCTCATATAACATTAGCATCTTCATGAACAAACCTCAATCTTGAGATCATGATTTTTTCTCTTGAAAATATTTTCATTAGTCATTACCATTTTAAAATGCCCCATCTAATCTTAAGACAATATTGTACTTTATTTTTCATATTCCACCATGTCATCTAAATAATTCCAAAACTAATAAGCAATATTTGGTACATAAATTTTCCTTTGAAATGATTTTACAATTTTTGCAATCTAAGGACTTCACAAATTTTCCCACACAACATTGTCATCTTCATGAACCACCAAAATCTTTAGATCTTGAATTTTACTCTAAAAAATATTTTCATTACCATTCTTTAAATGATCCCATCTAATCTTAAGGCAATATTTTACTTTATTTTTTATATTCCACCGCTTCAACTTAAAATCTAAAATTAACGAGTGATGAGATGCTCACATAAATTTTCACTCGAAATGACTTTATAATTTTTACAATCTAAACAATCTATTTTCTTATAAGAAAATAATCAATTTAAATTTTATTATGTCTATTCTTATAAGTGATGAGATGATCACCTATTTTTTTAAACAAGATATTAGCAATTACAAAATCATAATAACAACAACAACATCAAACCTTTGTCCAACTATGTGGGGTCGGCTAAATGAATCCTTTTTCGTCATTGTGTCCTGTTGAAAGTCAAATTCTCATTTAAATCTAATAGAAAAACATCATTTCTAATATTTACTAACCAAGTCTTTCTAGGTCTACCTCTACCTTTCTTAACATAAGCCAAATCTAATATCTCAATTTTCCTAACCGAGTCATCGGAATGCCTCCGTTTAATGTGACAAAACCATCTAAGGTGACTCTCTCTAATCTTATCTTCCACTGGAGCTACTCCAACCTTTTCAAATATATGCTCACTTTGTATCCTATCTCTAAGGGTAAAGCCACTCATCCACCTAAGCATCCTCATCTCTAGAACACTTAACTTAGTATTATGCAAAATCTAATATGATCCTACCTCCTTTATTAGTTGCTCCAAACTCATAGCCACCATGAATGCTTTTAAAATCTTCTACCACACTACCAACATATTCATTTAAATCTCTTTAAATAAGAACTCTTTCTTTAAGAGAGATCCTTTGTATTAATTATTTTAATTCATTCCAAAATTTTAATTTTGAACACTAATCTTAGCATCAATAATAATCTATAAAACTATAATTATATTAATTTATGTAATATTATCCTTCAAACTCTTATTTACAATCACACATACATCATTTCTAGTACGACTCCTACCTGAATATCATAATTTAAATACTAAACTATCAATACCTTTTCCTTAACCCATTTAATTTTTTGAATATATACAATATTTATCTTTCTATAAATCACAATATTAATTAATTCCATTAAATTGCCTGTAAGAGAACCTATATCCCAAGTTCCAATCTTAATTCTGGTTTTATGAACTAATTTCTTTGCCCATATTCGTCCATGATGTAGGAACCATTGCTTATTTAGCACTACATCAGATGCCAATGCAACGACACTTGCACACTTTTCACCGTATATGATAAGATTGGCAATAAAAACATTCATCCTTAGTATATTGGAGAAAGATCAGGTGTAAAGAGCATTCTATCTAGGGTTGGTGCACAACATAGCCACTAATGTGCCTTGGAAGTAAAAACAGCAAACAAAAAAGAAGAAAAATGTAGGAACACAAATATAATGGCTGTTTTTTTTATTTCTCCTTAAAAAACAATGCAAGATATAATTGATCTACTTTTCGAGAGGTAGATCGGCTCTTCCACAAACCCTAGATGCCAATAGAGAACTCACTAAAAAAACTACAACAGAAAATAAATTCCCCTATACCAAAATAACAACATAGTCCTAAATAGGCTCTCCTAATTCCCTCCCAAATCAGCCTCATTTCTTTAATTAATTCCTTCCCAAATCAGTCCCCTTTCCTTAATTAATTCCCTCTCATATTTGAATTCAAAATTGGAACTTTTTCCCTAAATAATTTTCCCTTGATTCCACCTCCTTACATAATAAATCATATATTTCCTAGGCCCCACAAGGGGGATCGAACCCCCTTCTTTCTCCCTGCCAGGTTTCGCCCAATCTAGCCCCTAGCCCTGTGCGAATCAGCCACACAATGATTTTGTTTAAGCCTATAATAATAATTCTGAATTAATATATTTTACAGACTGTTCTAAATAAATTTTATGATAATCTCTTAACTACTTAAAGGGAATAAAGGATAAGTATTGCCTACTAATAACATAAAGCTGGGGAGAATACAAAAAGGTATCCTCTTAAAGAAGACCACTAACATAGCACTAGGATCACTTTTACCCAACAGGTGGATGAACAAAAGTGTTAAATAGATTAAATTGATACTCGGTGTCTCGAATTTGTTGATGAGTGGAACAGTAGAATACAAGGGATTGCCAAAGTGAGGATGCTAGAAAGAGATGGGGGTGGGATGTTTGGGTCGGTATTCAAGTTGGGATAGCCTAAATCATCATATAATGACCGAATCGTGGTGATGGCAACCTAGATTCGATTGTTATAATAACATATCAGCATGCTCTCTATATGCCAGAAAGTACCAGCAAGGGAACAGCTGATAATGCATGACATGAACAAAGCAGAATATTGCAACTTGACGCCTTAACACGGGTGTGAGACCATTGAAAACAAGTTCAAATATTTTAACAAAGTGTTGTTCAATGTCTTTCCACAGCTCAACGTGCACCCTTCCCATGCCGTAAAATTCTATGGCTGTACTAGACTTCAAAGGTCAGAAGCATTTGCAATATGGTAAGAAGGCTAGTGAAATTGTCCATAACACAAATTGCATTATCGCTGCTGAAAAATATATAAAGCCTTCAACAGAAACAACTGAAACAAAACAATTGGAAACATTAGATGTGAAATCTTCTTATTTGTTAATGTTATATTAAATTTACTTAAAATACTTGCTTCAAAATATAACCAACAGAAACAAAAAGCTAAAATAGAACTTGAACAAAAATCAAATTAAATACAATGAAAATTGAATGTGTTTTAAGAGAGAAATACCAAAATGATCCCTAAATATTTGTATTTGGCCATTTAGTCTTCTTTCATAATCCAATTTAGTCCTTTGCTCCTCCAATATCATTCAAAAAAGTAACTCTATTGAATTATTTTAGATCATATTTCAGTAGTTAATGAATTATTTTGGATTATATTTGAGGAGTTGGAGGAAAAAATTGGATACTATAGATAGTCTTGGACTAAAACCATGGTTTTGAAAATCAGACAGAACCGGCCAGTTCAACTGGCCAACCATTGTATCGGTCCCGATCAGGTTCCATTTATAATATATTTAAATAATTTAATTTAATATAATTTTTTTTAAATTATAAATTAATTTAAATATAACATATTTTATTTAATAATATGCAAAAAAGCTTACTTTATTATTTATTAAACACTAGTAAATCATACCCACATAATTTCACTACCCCATGTGGGCTCTTAACCCATGAATACAAGAAAAATTATATAAATAACACAATAAAAACCTCCCAATTGATGTGGGACTAAACAACTAATAGAAAATTCTAGAATGTGTGAATGGTGAATTGCTTTCATTAGAATTTTTTTAAAAAATTTAGTACATAATATTTAGATAAAAAAATGATTATAATAATTTTTAAAGTTCTTAAATTTATAATTATTTGTGTATTATAATTATATTAAAATAAATTTTAAAAAAATTAAGATCAATTTTCAATATAATTTTGATTATAATATACTAATAAACTTTTTTTACCTAACTTCTCTATAAATATGAAATTAAATGATAATACGAAAAATGGAAATATAAAATAAATAATGTAGTATGACTTTAAATATAATTTTATAATGTGAATTATATATATAATTTATAGGTTTAAATTATACCTAAATATATAATATAAATCTACAATTATTTATATTAAATTTATATATAAACTAAATTTCTATTAAATATGAATTAAAATGAAAGATTGGAGATATTTATATTTAAATTTAAAATTAGTAATTATTTATATTTAAATATATAATAAAAATTAAAAATTATTTATATTTAACTTTAAAATTATGGAATATATTATTTATGCATTAATTTTTTTTATTTTTGTCCAAAAATTATATTATTTCATAATTATTACAAAGTTATCTTATTATTTAAATATTATTTAAATATTTTTAATATTTATTACATCATTCAATTCGACCCCAGTTGGATACCGCTCCGATTTTGAGAAAAAAGATTCATGTAGCCGACCTCACATACTGGGATAAAAGCTTGATGTTGTTGTTGTTGTTGTTGATCATTTTGACCATTTTTCATGAATTAATATAAATGCAAAAGGCATGGTAGGAGCATGCATGCCAACAGCAAGTGAAAGGGCTAATAAGATTTATTATTATTATTATTATTATATTAAGAACCATATTTCTAAACATATATCCATGATAGATATGTAAAATCAAACAAAATGTTCACAATAAAAGTCCAAGGACCCCCAAGAGTCTAAAAAGCAATCAAAATTAAAAAAAAAAAACTTTCAATCTTCATGAACAATATCAAAATGCAGTTAGTACATTTTCTAACATAGATATGAAGATATGATAGATCTTTTATGGAAAATTCTGGGGCATCCTTCACATTAATAACAAATGAAAATTTAAGAAAACAAAATGATGAACTACATTATAAAACATGAGAAAATATATAAAAAGAAAAAAAAAAAAAGTAATACCGAATACATGCACTCGTTAATAAGAAAGTCTTCCAGCTCCCTCACATTTGAAACATCAAGTTCTTGCATTAGCTGATCATAAGGTAGCACCTGAAAGCAAAAGATTATTTTTATTAGACTTGTCAAAGACATACAAAGACATTCATCAGGGTCTTAAAATGAAGAAAAAGATACCCACAAAAAGAATGCATAAAATGTAGTATTTAAGATGCCAAGGGTAAATGATGATAACTAAAACAAAGAAAATAAATCAAAAAGATAATATTTATATAAACTTCAACAAATAAAATTACAATTTAGGCTAAACAATGTCCATCCTTCAGAAGTGCTATTATACAAGTAAATGGTTATAATCTATGGCAAGTGCAAGATTTCATAAAATGATAGGATGGAAGCAGGATAGAGTAAGCTGCACAAGTTTATAGGAAATTCTCACAGGCAGTATAGTTATATTATCCACTGAAATGACCGCAGTTGTTCAGATCTATAGAAACCAAGTTCAAGCTGCACAAGCAAGGCTTCTTTTTTCTTATCCATCAGGAGGTACAAAACGCTTACTCTCATAAAGAATCAATCTTGAGTTTTGAATGGAGAATGACCTCAATGACTCAATGCCATGCATCTGAGTTCTTCTATCAAAAAATGGTCCATCAGTTCAAGAACTAAGCCAGCAGAGCTTCATCACATTGCTTTAAAACTTGCCTCAAAGGTAGCTTTTTAGGGCTTCAAATTAATGCTCTCCACAAATTCCATGAAGCCAATCATTTGAACCTTAAGGTTTTCAAAACTTGTTTAGAAAGGTTCTTAATGCTGTTTAGAAAGGTTCTTAATCAAAGGAGAATTATTTAGAAAAGTTTTAATTAGAATTGTGAGGGAATTATTTAGGGCAAGAGATCTAATTTGAATTAAAAAATCTAAGACGGAATTATTTAGGGAAAGGGAGAAGGAATCAAGGGGGGATTGTTTTGAAAATTTTTAATTATAAATAGGAGGGAATTATTTAGGACAAGAGATTTGATTTGAATTCAAATATGAGAGGGAATTATTAAGGGAAAGATAGCTAATTTATGAGGGAATTATAGGAGTTTATTTAAGGCTAACAATAGGATGATTTTAGGATTATGTTTTGGATTTTGCTGAATTTAATTTATTCTTAGGGTATTTGGGCACTAGTCGGTGGCTAGAGATTTGAGAGAGCTGAATCTTCCTCTCGAATTGAAGATCCAACTGTATCTTGCATTTCTCTTTATACTTCTTTAACTAAAAATTATTTTGGAACATTCTTCTTCCAAATTTTTTGTGTTTCATCCACTGATTTTTGTGATAATTGCATCCACTTCCTATTAAGTTGGTATTAGAGCGGTGTCCTGGGCAAAAATTTAAGTCCTCATCGTTGATTTATGCAGCGTTTTTTCTTCCCGTTTTGCCGATTTTCGCCGTTTGAAGACTAAATTTGTTGATTTTTTGTTGTTTTCACGGTTTGGAACCTAGATCCATTAATAGCAACAAAGAAGATGGATGTGTTGGTAAGCGAGATGGTACAATTCAGGGCCAGCATGGAGGAAAAATATTTAGGCATGGAAGGAAGGTTGTCTCTCATCTATTGAGAACTGCTTTGAGAAATTGGAGGATATGATGAAGAAGATGATCGAGATGCAGTCGAAGGCTTCGTCGGCGATTCCTCGGGCTGAAACAAAAGGAAAGAAAATTCTAGGGGAGATGATGATAAAGCTCATGAAGATGCGATCCAAAATAAAGCCTTGCATTGGATACCTATACCCACACCCACCCACGTATGGGTATGGGTGGGTACTTAACATCGGGGGATAAAATGATTTACATTGCTAATCACAGTATGTCGAATATTACCGCAATTCTCACTACGCAATATGCAACCTTGAACTGAGTTGCGACCATGATAAATTCTGAAATGCGGCTTGAAAGTTTGTAGTCAAAGCAAAAGGAAACAAGCCTCAAGGCCATCAATCTGTGACAAACTACATTCAAAAGGTATGGAAAGTGCGTGGGTCTGGGTGGGTACGTCATCCTAAAAGTCACCATGGGTGGGTGAAGCCCGCCCACACAGAGCATGGGTACCCAACAAGGACCCCATGTAGGGCTTTGATCCAAAACCCCACATACGGTTCCAATTGCCAACCCTAATCAAGACTCTATTGGGATTCCCATGGTCGAATCTAAAAGGAAAAAGATTGTACATGAAGAGCTCGACGAAGAGAGCTCCTTTCATCAAGATCCACCTCTTAGGACAACCGAAGATCAGAATGTGATTTTTTTTTTTTTTTGGGTGGGAGGGGGAAAGAAGAGATGCCACCTTTGGAGCCACATCCAAGAGAGGAAAGGGTGAAGGAGTGAGATTTTTGGTGAAGCAGTAGAATTTGAAATTAGAAGACGATGGGGAGAAGATAGAAGCACCAGACATGATTCAGCCACTCCTACAGCAATATCGAAAGGTGTTCCAGCCAATTTAGGGGTTTCGAAAGGTGTTCCAGCCAGTTTAGGGGTTTCCTCTGTGAGAACACGAGCATGCTATCATTTTGAAGGAAGGAGTCTCACATATCAGTGCTCGTCTGTACCATTCTCCACAACTCCAAAAAGATGAGATTGAGAGGTTGATCAAGGTGATGCTGGAGGCAGGGATCATTTGACCCAGTGATAGTCCATTTTTTAGTCCAGTGCTTCCGCAACAATTTCCTTCGTTCCACCTTGAGAACAAGGTGGCACTTTGGGAGGGGAGTATTGATAGACCGGCCGATTTGATTGGGAAGGAATTAGAAAGTTTTTTATTTAAAAGAAAGCTATTTATGAAGGTTCTTGATCAAAGGGGAATTACTTAGGAAAGTTATAGTTACAATTGTAAGGAAATTATTTTAGGCAAGAGATCTAATTTGAATTAAAAAATCCAAGAGGAGATTATTTAAGGAAAGGGAGGAGGAATCAAGGGAAAATTGTTTAGGAATGTTTTAATTATAATTATGATTGAATTATTTAGGGCATGAGATTTGATTTGAATTCAAATATGAGGGAATTATTTTTGGAAAGAGGATTGATTTAGGAGGGAATTATGGGCGCTTATTTAAGGCTAACAATAGAGTGATTTTAGAATTATATTTTGGAGTTTGCTGAATTTAGTTTATTCTTAGATTGTTTCGGCTCTAACCCGCGACTAGGGATTTGAGAAAGTCGGATCTTCCTCTCCAATTGAAGATCTAATTGTATCTTGCATTTTTTTTATAGTTCTTTCAATAAAAATTATTTTGGGGTGTTTTTCTTCCCAATTTTTCATGTTTCATCTGCAGATTTTTGTGAAAAATACATCCACTTCCTCTCAGACTGACACCCAAATATACTATTAATGACTAATACTAGTAATTATGGAATGGCCAAAAATTTTTGAAAAGTAGTGCAACTACATCAAGTATCAACAAAATAGTCTAATTTTAAATAACTTATACCTATTATATAGAAGAATGGGGATATAGATAAAATTATAAGTTCTAGAATAAAAATCAGGTGATTAAAATGGAGAAGTACGGATTTAAGTGTTGGGAAATTTCAAAATAATAATAATAATAATATCATTGCTTGCTAAGGCCTATTTGCCATCACTTTTCATTTCCATTTTTTATTTATTTTATTTTTTATATTTTGGACAAATAAAATATGGTTACTATTTCGTAAGTATTTTTTTAAATAAATCAAGTTGCTTTTAAAAGCAAAAAAAAAAAAATCTAAGCATTTTCATTATTTCTAAAACATAAACTCCCATCCACCTGACCTCACACACAACACTGGCTAGCCCCCAAACCTCTCATCAACCAACTTCGTGTAGAAACCTGCAACAAATCCATCTGGTCCACCAATATCTTTGAACATGATGTCACCAACCTCTTCCAAATCACAAAATAAATTAACACATGAAAATCTTCAATAAAAATAAAAACAAAAATAGCTAGTATTTACTATACCATTTTATTTCACACCAAAAATAAACAAAACACATAAAAAGTGGTCTCAAACTGTAAGAACTAGTTGAACTTAGAACCGGCCAGCCAACCTCTAATAAATAACGGGCTAGCATGTACGAAACAGACTACGAAACTGCGACTGGAGCAGGCTGAATGTGAACGTGAACGCGGGTAGGGTCTGGAGGGCTCGGTTCGCGGTTTTGAGTGAAGGATCGCGTAAGTGGGATTAAAATAACTACTCATCGCAAAAGATAATTTCATTTCACTCGTTCTTGTAGAAGAAAACGAGAGAGAGTGGTGTTCTGCCATCAGAGACAACTAAGAAAAAGAAGTAAGTTTTTCAATTTATCTCTTTTGGCGTTTCTCTTCTTCCGTGATTAAGTTCTATTAAAGGGAGATAGAAGAAGGAAGTGAAGGAAATTTTGGGATAAAATTAGTAAATTTTTCATTTACATTCAATTATTAATATTTTATTTTCTCTATTTTCTCAAATTAGTAAATATAATAAGTGATTAATAAATAAAAAGGAGAAATCTGGTGGGGGAGCGCCTTGATTCAAATAGAAAGAGAAGAAGATAACCTAATATACAAAGGTGACAGCTGAAGTGATCCCAAAAAGAATATCAGAGGTAAGAATTTATTAAAGCAATATTTATATGAGAATAGTGTAAATTAAAAGATGATAATAGCTATATGTTTGTGTATGCCTTTAGGTTATAATGCAGAAAGTTATTTCCACGAATCGAGAAATTGAAAGAGCCAAAGTGGATAATTACAGCTGTGCTAAATTTCCTTATTGTATTTTCATTTCAATTCTCAAGGTAGTATTTTATATAATTGTTTTAATTTATTTTTTGGAGATTATTACGAGTATGACAATGTAAATTCAATTTCATACATGATGGTAAATTGGATAAATATAGATTGTTATGATTGAATATATATATATATATATATATATATATATATATATATATATATATATATATATATATATATATATATATATATATATATATATATATATAGAAGCATAAATAAATGAATGATAATAAAGGAAAAAAGAAAAGAATATGCATGCAAATTACAGGAGTTCACCTCCGTATGGTACGACTGGGGAAGCAACGTACCCGTGTGTGTGTGTGTATATATATATAAGAAACATAAATAAATGAATGAGAATAAAGGAAAAAGGGAAAGGATATGCATGCAAATTACAGAAGTTCACTCCCGTATGGTACTGGCTGGGGAAGCAACGTACTCGTGCATGTTAAATGGAAATGAAAATAGTTGTACCTTTTATACATTTAGACGGTGCTCCTATACTAATTGAATTAGAAAAGAAAATAATGATAACTTATTATGATGAAATGTATATGAAATGAAAATGTATATAGAAGATATAAGGAATGAATGAATAAAAGAAAAAATAATATGAAGTATACTAAATTTTATATGAATGTTACATAAATTATAAGAGTTTTATAAGAAATGAGAAAAAGAACTTGCATTGTATTTTGTATATGTTTAAATGTTATATATAGAAAGATTACCCACTAAGTTTACATCGTAAACTCAACCCATTAAATTAATATTTTTAGGTAAGTCTATAGATAAATAGAAATGGATGAAAGGAAAGAGTATGTCCATAGAAGACAGCGCACAAATAAAAACAGGTAATTTATGATTTATACAAAATGTTAAATCATTGAGAAGATTTTATTAGAAGTTTGATGAAAAATTTTGTAATAGTAGCTCTTCAATTGTATTGAGAAGTTGTATGTTAATTTACTTATAAAATTGAATTAAATGTTACAATTGTCCGACTTTACGTTCCCGACTCGTTAATTCGAGTATTTGGGCCGCGACATGATACAAACAACCCCCAAGTGGAATGAAAATGAAAATATTTAGGTAAAAGTATCAAAAACTAGAAATAATAAATTTAAAAATAGTCATATTTGACAAAAGGAGTGAAATGATATCTATTGAAGATGAGCTAGTTCAAAATAAACTAGGTGATCTAGGCATGCAGAATAAAAGCTATAAAATGTACGCATTTGACGAGAAAGAAAATTAATGTCAAATTTTATGAAGAAAAAATGAGACTTAAAATAACATTGATAGAAGTTATCCAAAATGATATGACAGAATAAGTTTAATAGCTCCGATAGCACTTAATATGAATAAATGAAAGATATAGAATCATAATGTTAACCCCTAATAATTGGGATAAAATTAATGGTAATGATGATGACCTATATTTGCCAAATTATTTAGAAATAGCTTATTTGAATTTATAAACTATTAGAATAAATGCAAATTATCATATACCATATGTTTGTTTATTTGTTATTTAAATTGATAGTCAACATATATGAAGCCAATTAGAGAGTTTTAAAATGATTTCTCTAACCCAATGATTTTAATAGTTGATAAGTTTCATTCTCAATTTTTTATCCTAGAAGTTAGTCGATCAACATTAGTGATGTAGACAAAGGGGGGTCAACTCATACCCAAAATAAGTTGATTTTGACTTCCCTTGAGTTTACAAGCTCAATCAAATTTGAGCTGGAATTTAGCTCATTTATGAGCTGGTCTTTCGTTCATTTATTGAACTAATGGTTAGCTCATTATTAACTAAATTTTAGTTCATAATTATCTTTTAATTAAATGTAATTTTCATTGTTTTGATGTCTTAATTAAAGTTTGTCTTTTGGAATTCCAAAATGGCTTTTGGAATTCCAAGATGTTTTGTTTTCCTATGCCATGGCTCTTTGGCTTCCACGGTGGGCTGCTGTTTTCCGTGCATGGCTCCTTGGATCTCACGGTGGCTGCTGGTTTTTCGAGCTGGGGGTCTTCCCGTGGATTTTGACGCCTCGTTTCCGTGCGGTCCCTTTGGTTCCCGTGGTTGCTCCTTCGGTTCCTGGGCTGGGCTGTTTTTCCGTGAAAAGCAAGGGGGCTTTTTATGGCTTGTGATGTTTGGATTCCTATGGGAATTCAATGTTGTGGCTTTTTATGTTCCCCCTTTCATACATATAAATATGAGGGGTTATGTATTGTTTTAAGTGTGAATGATATGAATGATTTTTGGAAATGTAAACCTGCGGGTTTTCTTGGAGAAGCTTGCCAGCTTTGTCCACCTTCTTCTTCCACCTCCTCTGGAAATCTTACGAGCTCTTTCCACCCTTCTTCTCGGCTTCTAACCTCTTTCGTCTTTCCGCAAGTGACCACCTCACCTGTATCCCTCTTTCTCAAAGTAAGCAAGTTTAGGGTGTCTTGTTTGAGTCGTTTGTAAGAGTCTTTATTTGTAAGTCGTTTAATGTTAAGAGTTGTAAGTCTTTATTTATAAAGGTGTTCGTTTATGTGACATATAAGAGTTTGTTCGACTCATTTTAAGTGTCGTGTCGTCTATCAGGCCCTTTGTTGCCGGCAGAGGTCCTCGAGCCCCCCATCCCCCGGATTTTTGCCCGCAACATTTTTGGTATCAGAGCAAGTTAGGAAGTCCTAGGATTTGGTTGTCAAGTTTTGTTTTAGTTTGTCAAGTTTTGTTTAAGTTTGACAAGTCAAGTCTTGTTGTTAGTCTTAAAAGTAGTGTGAGTCTAAGTTTTTTAGGTTGGGTCTTTTGAGTTTTTTTTTAGTCATTTAAAAAAATGGAAAATAACAAAAAAATGGCTTCATTCATGGAGGAAAACGATCATGATAATCCTAATGTCCTTCTTTCATTGGACAGATGGATTCCTACAGAAGATGATTCAACAGATCCGCTTCAAAACCGTTTATACAAGCTTCAATATCACATGTTCTTATGTGATCAAAAATTCGAAAAGTGGAAGAGATATCAATAAAGGCAATTCGAGAAAGAGCAAGAAGAATTTTTAAAGAAATTTGAAGAAAAGATCAAAAAGCTGGATGCACCGTCTTCACCTCCTCAAGAGAAATAAAAGCTAACTCATCGGGAGATGAGTTCTCAAGAAGGGGAGTCTGATGTAGACAAGGGGGGGGGGGGGGTGTCAACTCATACCCAAAATAATTTGATTTTGGCTTCCCATGGGTTTACAAGCTCAATCAAATTTGAGCCGAAATTTAGCTCATTTATGAGCTGGTCTTTAATTCATTTATTGAATTAAGGGTTAACTCATTATTAGCTAAGTTTTAGTTCATAGTTATCTTTTAATTAAATGTAATTTTTTTTGTTTTGATGCCTTAATTAAAGTTTGTCTTTTGGAATTCCAAAATGGCTTTTGGAATTCCAAGATGTTTTGTTTCCCATGCCATGGCTCTTTGGCTTCCACGGTGGGCTGTTGTTTTCCGTGCATGACTCCTTGGATCTCACACTGGCTGCTGGTTTTCCGAGCTGGGGGTCTTCCCGTGGCTTTTGGCGCCTCAGTTCCGTGCGGTCCCTTTGGTTCCCGTGGTTGCTCCTTTGGTTCCTGGGTTGGGCTGTTTTTCCGTGAAAAGCAAGGGGGCTTTTTATGGCTTGTGATGTTTGGATTCCTATGGGAATTCAATGTTGTGGATTTTTGTATTCCCCCTTTTATACCTATAGATATGAGGGGTTATGTATTGTTTTAAGTGTGAATGATATGAATGATTTTTGGAAATGTAAACCTGTGGGTTTTCTTGGAGAAGCTCGCCAGCTTTGTCTACCTTCTTCTTCCACCTCCTCTGGAAATCTTGCGAGCTCTTTCCACCCTTCTTCTCGGCTTCTAACCTCTTTCGTCTCTCCGCAAGTGATCACCTCACCTGTATCCCTCTTTCTCAAAGTAAGAAGTTTCGGGTGTCTTGTTTGAGTCGTTTGTAAGAGTCTTTGTTTGTAAGTCTGTTGGAGAATTTTTGTATCCTCAAAAAGATTGCATATTTTATAATCGAGTACGGCATAAGAATATGATATATTACACCGAACAGTAAAAATGTCATTTCCTTATGGACTCAATAATAAAATTTACAATTATTAACAGAGATTCCCCCACTCGATGTTTGGTCGAACGGGGTTTATTTATTTCTGGGGTACAGACATCCCATAGGGGCAAGCCCCTATGGTTAATTACATCCCAAGTTTTAGTGTTTGAGAAAACTTTTGATTAAACTAGTGATTTTGCTTTTCTTGGAAGTCATTTTAGACATTGGCTAAAGTTTGCTTTTTGTTTTAAAATCAGTGAAAGTCTTGCTTAAAGGGTTTTCTACCTTTAGGAATTTCAAGGAGGAATTGATCAACTTAGAATCAGATTTTTGGAGTGAAGTCCAAGGGAATGTGAGGTAGGAGCACATGATTCTGAGGGACACTCAGAGGTGCTCAAACTATCCTATATTGGGCTTTACATTTTAGCAATCTAATTTTGGTTTAAGTTGATGTTTTAATTAGAAAGTTGGGGCTTACATCCCAACAACACTTGTTGGAGGAATTGCCTGAAAGATGAGGGCTTATAGGATGATTTGGAATCAACCCATGCCTCAGACCCTAAGATAAAGGTGAGGACTACCAATAGGTAGTGCCTCGAACCTAAATCTAACGAGTGCAAAGGGGCTTACAAACTGCACCTCACAAGAGGTATAGCCTGCCCGACCTCTGGATTTATTGTCCCGCCTGGAAGGAACTACCAGCTAACCCTCCTAATCGCTTTTAAAATTATGTCATCCAGTCTCAATGCAAATGTAGAGTGGGGAGGTTGTTTTTATTTAGAATGTAGGGCTTACAACTTGGATTTGAGGCCAAGATGCCTAATTATGTATGGTATGCAAATGCTGACTCACAAAAAGAAAGATTTTGTTATCTAATTCTTATGTGGAGGCATTCTACATGTAACACACTTTTGGCCATGCATGATTATTTTAAGCTTTTGAAAAACTTGGCCCTTTGAAAGAGAGCCGTGCAAATTTTCTTTTAGAAGAAAACCATGAAGCCTAATTTCATTTTAGGTTGCTTACATTTTAAAGGGTACAAAACTTAATTTTTATCCTAAGAGCCTAACGTAGTAGAGTCTAGACCACGCCCACAAAAATAAAAGAAGAAACCTAGGAAAGACATGTTGTTCTATTGCACACCCGGTAAACAAACAACGCATGCTTTTGTATATAAATAAAGACAGAAATGTAAATAATGTCCCAGTTATTACAAACATGTTTGGCAACTGAGTTGCCTGCCATTATACATCCCAGTTAAATTAATTACATACTCTACTTGTGGGGTCTTCAAGCTTTACAAAAGTTCTTTGGGCTTCATCTCCCAAAATGTATATCTTTTCCATTTCGCTCCCTTCTTTTCCTTCAAACCCCCACAAGTTCACATCATACTTCTAATCAAATACATGATATAAAAATAGAAAAAACTCAAACCTGCAAGACAGAGTTAAGCAGCAATTTATATGATAATCATATTATATTCTCAAGATTGGCCTAACACTTAGAGTGCTAAATGCTAGGCCCCTGCTTCTACCTTATTGGTCATGCCTCTTGGGGGGTTTTAAGCAGCGCCTGCAAGCAAACAACATTATGATAATCATGATTTAATTTTCCCCCTCTTGGACATGGCCACCTACACAGAAAAGCATGTATTTTTCTATACTAACCACTTAAGGGCAAGTGCCCACACGCAGACAATCCAAGGGCAATCACTTCACAACATCAATCACATGCGCACACAAAGAAAAAAAATCATAATCCTAGCATGCCTAAGGGATTGTGCACCTAAGTGTGTGTGGCTTGTGTGGTATGTCACACTAAGGGTCCTCCTAGAGTTTGGGTCTAAGGAAGAAGTGCCCAACATGTGACTTTTGGGCCACTTGTTGAGGGAAATTCTCCTTAGCTTTTGGAGCTAAGAAGAGGAGGTAAGAATCTAACATTTAGCTTTTGAGCTAAATGTTGAAGAGCTCTCTCTAGCTTTTGAAGCTAAAGAGAGGAGAAGTCTCCAACTTTGGAGTTGGGGGAGAATTGAGGGAAAATGCAACTTTTGGGTTGCAAATTCACAAAGGTCTTTGGACACTTTGACGTCAAAAAAAAAAAGGGTTGCACCCTTCCGACTTGAGTTTGGAAGGGCAAAGAGAAATAGGACTTGAATCCTAAGCTTGGGGTGAAGTTTCTTGTTGTTTTTGTTTCAACAAGTAAGATAAATAGAATAAGATTAAACAACCCAACATGAATTCAATACAAGGAAGTTCCATACAACTTTTGAGTTGTAGGAAAATTGAATTTCTCTACAATTTTGAGTTTGTAGAGAGGAGAGGATGCCTCCTTGAATTTTTGTTTCCAAGGAGGTGGAGTTTCATTTCCTTAATTTGGGTTAAGAAAAATGAAGAGAATTTTGGGGGTTTCCTACAATCTAGATTTGTAGGAAAAGTAGTCCAATGTGCAATCTAGGGATTGCAAATTGGGGGAATTCCTTTGGACATGTGGTGTCCAAAGAAAAGAAAGGTTTCATCCCTCCAATTTTGGGTTGGAGGAGAAAAGGAGAGGGGATGTGACTTGGAAGTTACAACCCCAAGAGGATTCTTTGAACATTTGGTATACAAAGAAGAAGGATTCATTCCTCCAATTTAGGTTGGAGGGATAGAGAAGAATGAGATGCAAATTGGAAATCGCAAACTCTTGGAAGTCCTTTGAACATTTAGTTATTCAAAGAAGGGTGATCATTCTTCAAATTTGAGTTAGAAGAATAAGGGTAAGAAGATGAACTTGGATGTTTTCCTACAATCTTTGACTTATAGGAAAGATGAAAGGAAATGCAACTTGAAGGTTGCAAAGTGGAAGACTTTCGCATTTGGCGTTCAAAGAAGGGGACATCCACTTACCCAATTTGAGTCAATGGAATAAAAAGAATTCCTACAACTTTTGAATTGTAGAAATAAGAAAAGAAACATGCAACTTGTGGGTTGCAAATTTATAAATGTTCCTTAAACTTTGATGTTTAAAGGAACAAATTCATTTGCCTAATTTGAGGCTAGGCAAATGAAGGGGAATTGGGAGATTTCCTACAATTTAGAATTGTAGGAAAAGAAGTAGCCCAAAGTGCAACTTAGAGGTTGCAAATTAGAGTAGTTTCTTTGAACACTTGGTGTCCAAAGAGGGGATCTATCTTCCCAATTTGGGTTTGGAAGTATGAAGACGGATTTAAATACTCTCCTACAATCGTGACTTGTAGGAAAGGAGGAAGATGCAACTTATGGGTTGCAACTTCAAGAACATTCTTTGAACATTTGGTGTTCAAAGAAAATGACACACATTCACTTGATTTAGGCTAAGTGAATGGAGAGGTCTTTTACACTTTTTGTTTGGTAGAAGGAGGAAATAATGTGTAACTTGGAGGTTCCACATTCATGAGAATTCATTAGGCTTTTAGGTGCCCAAAGAACAGGATTCACTCACCTAATCATGGGTTAGGAGAATGAGGATTAGATATTTTCCTACAATTTTGAGTCGCAGGAGAAAGGGGATTAGGATTTGAATCCTAAGGCCGTGAAATCATTCATTGGTTTGGTGTTCCAATGAATAAATGGTTTGATAGATTTCGTACAACTTAGGGGTTGAAGGAAGAAAATGTAAGTTAGAGAGCTACAAAAATTCATAGAAGACCTTTGAATATTTGTTATTCAAAGAGGGGTGATCATTCACTTAACTTTGGGTTAAGTGAATGGAGAAGAAAGACTAGGATTTAGGTCCTAAGCCTAAGCGGGATGTTCAATTGTTAAACTTAGGTTCAAACAATTGAGAGAAAGAACTTAGAGTTTGGTTCTAAGTTCAACAGCCCCATGTGATAGTAAGTAGAAGTTTAGGAAAAGCTTCAAACTATTATACATGGGGGGAGAAGTGGCATTTGTTTGTTGATTTTGCATTTCAACAAACAAAGAAGAGGAAATAACCTAGGATTGATCCTAGAGTTAAAGGATTTATGCAATGATATGTTTAAAGGCTTGAGGAGCCTTAAAATATCTTGCATGAGAAAAGATATGTTGGTTTCTTGTGTTCTAACAAATGGGAGAAACTTAGAGTTTACTTCTAAGCTCAAGCGTTTAAGGCATGATGTATTTTAGGATCTAGAGAAATCCATAACACAACATATGATGAAAGTGGGTAATAGTTCCTAAGATAGACTAGGAGACATGCAATGAGGTATTTGAAGCTTGGGATGCTCCAAATAACATCGCATAAGAGATGTAATTTGTAGTTTTTGGACTACAAATTAAGGGGGTCATCTACCTATATAGGTTAGGCAAATGAAATAGGCTAGATTTAGAATCCTAAGCCTAAAAAGGAATTATTTCATTTATCTTAGTCTCAAAATGAAAGAAAGGGAGAACTTAGATTTTTGGCTCTAAGCTACAAGATTTTCATATAATGATAGGTTGGAATTTTAGAGAATTCCAAATCATCATTTATGAAGGGAGAAACGTTTATTTGCTAACTTTGTGTTGTTAGCAAATGGAAATGGGGGGCTTAGGATTTGTTTTCCTAAAATCTTGATTCATGCACTATAATAATTGGGACTTAGAGAACGTCCCAACTATTAAGTGTGAGGGACATGTACATAAGGAAGAGGACTTCCCACTCTCCTACAAATGTTTTGGATTTGCTTGAAAGAGGGAAGGCAAACTTCCTAATGCATTGGAAGGTTTTCCCAAATCAAATTTGACATGATTTTGGAGATTTGAAAGTTTTTAGGAGAAACTTAAAGATCCATTTTGGCAAGATCTAAGAGAGACCTAAGAGTAGACATGTGATGGTTTATAGCTCCTAGGTTAGAGCTAGGATTCACACAATCTAACATTTGGAGCCTTGAGGATGCTCCAAATATCATGTATGAAGGGGGAAAAAACGTAGGGGAGAGAGTTCCCCAAAGTTTTGAATGAACGTTTTGGATTCATTTGGAGAGGAGAGAGTTGATCTCCTACGATTTCTAAGAAGTCTTACAATTGGATTTGACATCATCCAAGAAACCTAGAAACGTGAATGTAGTTTGTATGTTTAAGGGGATGAATACATGCTAAATTCAACTATCATTGCACTTGAGTCCCTTAATTTACAAATTTGATTAATCATGCTTAGGTAATTTCAATGCATGGTGGAGTATGATCCATAGCCCTTTGGATGTCATGGAATACACCACCTTTGCTTCAAAAAGCATCTGGAAATTAATTGAGCATACTTATAAATTTATAAATTTTGGATATAAAAGAAAAGCGAGCAAACAACACTTAGCATAAAATGCATTTCAATTATTTCATCATAAACCTTCAATTTGGAATTTTCAAAAATGGGATTAGATAATTCTAGGCATGGGCACTCATGGGCTTGTGAAGGCCCATGTGACCTCAAAATCGTTTACAATTAAATGAATCCATTTACTCTCCTTCCAAACCTCTAGGGGTTAGGGTTGTTCTAAACAAGTGGCAATCATCATTCTAAGCAAAGTAAACTTGATGAAATGACTTGTCATGGATTTGGTTGGTTATGAATGTCGTGAGGTTTACAACATAAGTCTTTGGAGACTTGTAGTAAATCTCACAACGATTTGTATCAAAACTCCACTACAAGTTTCCACCAAATTTATTAAACATTGAACTTTAGCAAACATAACATACCCTAAACATATGTCAATTTTGTTGTAGCGCGTCGACCTAAGGAGCCTAACCTAGCATGCGACACTATAAGGAAAAGTTTACACCCTAACACTTGATTTCTAGATCAAATAGAATGGCCTGCCCTATGGTTCAAACATAGGTAATGGGAGAGATGCATGAATGCAAAAACATATAATTTAAAAAGTGTTGGACACTAATCCAACATCTCCATACGCATCAAAATCCTCTTCGGACCCTCACATAAGAGTCAACTAACGGAAATCACCCAATTTCCATAGCCTTTGCGAAGTGGACAGCCAACATAAAGGTTTTGAGGGACCAAGAAAATAAAGTTTCTAAGGACCTAAAGTTTTGGATCGTCAACCACATAGCATTGGCTAGGGAGCCTTAAGGTTTCGCCTAAGTTTCAAAGGTATACCTCTCCCGGTTTGTCCGAGCGCTCCAAATTTCTGTCCAAGCTACTGTCAAAAGTCCCCTCCAAGCTCCAAAGTTGCTCCAAGCTCCGATTCAAGCTCCTAGTTGCTGTCCTTGATGTTCCCAACGTCGCCGCTGCAATCCAAGGTGATTTGGAGGCTCCAAATCACTGTTTGGGAGGTTTTGAAGCTCTCCTTCGCTGTTTGGAAGCTTCAAATAACTTCCAACTCGCCTCGAGGTCGTCGGAGACGAAGAAGGAAGAGAGTAGAAGCGTTCTTCCTCAAGAATGTCGCACAAAAAAAAACAAATCGGGGAATTCGAAGGCTTTGGAGCGAAACTGGAGGCCGACAGCTTCAAAAGGTGTGGTAAACGGAAAGAGACCGAGCCCTAGGAAGCTCGGCCGAAGGCCCAGGTGGGGTCGGTCTGAAGTTCCGCATGCGAGGAGGCGCGAAAGGGCTGGCAGTCGCGCGAACGAGGGATCTGGCACGGACGGGGGCTTCGCCTGGTACTCCTGCTCCCGCTCTCTCTCGTTCCTTCTCTGTCGGGACGAGGACGAACGAAAAGCCACGAAGGAGTCGAATACCGTCTCCCTCTCTCTCTCTCTCGTTCTCCTTGAGGCGCACGAACTGAGCCCAGCCGCTTGGAACATCCCATCTCACTGCTGCCTCGTTGCGAGAAACGAGAGAAAAATCTACTCGAGTAGATTTTCTGCTCATATGAGGTGAAATTGGGTGGGATTTGAGATCTAATCTCAGCCCTAGATTTCAAATTTTGATTTGAAAACCAAATTCAGCCCAAATTAACAAATTGGGGCTGAAATTGAGTTCGAATCGAACCCGATTTGGATCGATTTTGGTCGATTTGGGTTCGAACGAGTTAATTTTGTAAAATTGAACTCGAATCATCGCCGAATTATGTCGAATTAAGCTCGACGACGCTCGACGGGGTTCAATTTTATTTGATTTGGTTTTAATTAAATTAAATTTGATTTAATTAAATCGAGGCTGAATTCGGATTAATTTCACCTAGACAATGATCAATTGAGTTGATCGAGCGCGATCGAGCCTAGTCGAGCTCGATCGGGGTTGAGTCGATGCAAAAAAATATTCGTCAACAAAGTCGTTTAATGTTAAGAGTTGTAAGTCTTTATTTATAAAAGTTCGTTTATGTGAAATGTAAGAGTTTGTTCGACTCATTTTACGTGTCGTGTCGTCTGTCAGGCCCTTTGTTGCCGGCAGAGGTCCTCGGGTCCTCCATCCCCCGGATTTTTGCCCGCATCAATTAGTATGTTAAATCTCATCCGCAAACAAACGCACACACTCATATATAAATGCCTGTATTACATTTTTTTTTATTTGATTCTTAAAAATTTTAATATGCATTTTTATCTTTCAAAATTATTCGTTAGGCTTAGCATTTAGTCTTCTTCAGTTTTGCGTAAATTATAAATAAACAAAAATTTTACTAAGCACATGCTTCCCTGCTTTGAAGCTTACTCTTTGGAAGGGGCTTAACACTACAAATTATACTCTCACATATTTAAACATGATAAAATGGGGCAACCCCACTCTAGTTGAGTCAAAAAATTTCTTTAAGATGCACAATCCGGTGGTCAAATTTAATGCGAATACAGGTTTGGCGGTTAAGGATGGAAGAGAATAACATCAAAGAGCAGTATCTCCACCAACAATAGATATCAATAGAATATGCAGAGAAGAAATAACTCAAGTCTTACTTTAAACTGAGACTTGAGAGGATGATGTAATAAACACTAAAAAGATAGTTGAACTTTACGAATTATTTATAAAAATAGAATACGGGTACACATAATGATTAAACAAAAAACATCAACTTCCCAAGCAGATCTAGAAATAAGTTTCATGGCTACAGATGCATGTTTTCAGATAATAAGCTTCTACCTGAAAGCAACCCTAAAACAAATTCATTTTAAACCAATAGCCTTCCGCAATCTTACCAAATTAATTTGTTTCATCAACACTTCATATGATAAGTAAAAGCTCCCACAAGACACAAAAATATCATATGATAAGTAAAAGCTCCCACAAGACACAAAAATAGGGTGTTCAAACATAGATAAAAACGGACTGAGAATTTAGGGAATTAAATTCAATTTTACAAAGAAGGCGTCCTAAGGGGACGTGGGATACAAAATACAATAGGATTCAGGTATATGGATGACAAGTACCGAAAAAGATAGATATCTTTATAAAAATTGATATAACCAAAAAAGTGTATTGTTTGAAAGCATTTAAACTTAGATAGAAGTAAAGATAGTCCTACCAGTATTTCGTTAATATTAGATCTGTAATAGCCGGTTCTTCCGGCCGGTTCAACCGAACCGGCCGGCCCGCCTTTTTAAGTACCGCGAACAGAAACCGTTCGCGAAACGGAGCAGTTCGCACGAACAGGAAGCGGGCGAACGACCGAACGTGCGAAGGAGGTATTTCGAGTTTTTCTTTCGCCATTTTTAGCAGTCGATCGCGTTGGAGGATAAGAATTGATAATTCCTTTTCATTCTTATAGTTATCGGAGTGTTATTTTGGGAAAGATTGAAGAACGAGAGAAACGGTCGAGAGAAAGAAGGAGAAAGGTTTGTAGAATTTTCTTCCAGATTTTTTTTTATAAATTTCTTTCGTTTACTTCGTTTAAAGTGAACAATATATTTTTTAAAGGTAGAGGAAGAGAATTGAAGAAAGAGAGAGAATTTTTGGAAGAGGAAGAAGGATTTTTGGGAGATTTGGAAAATCCCATTGTAAGAAATTTCTATCATGAAACTATTCTTGAGTTTTATTTGATAAAGCAAATTCATGAAAACTTTATTTCTTGATGATAGAGATTTGGAGAGAGGTTCGAGGTAACATCCTTCGTCGAAGGCCTGAAAAGTTCAAAGTGGGTAATTATGATTATGAAATTCAAAATTTAGCATTTTCTTTTAGTACGATAAAATAGTCTGCATTACAGTATTACTTTCAAAGTTTTATCTTAAAGACTACTACATATGAAGAGTTGAAAGATTAAATACCTAATGATTTTAAGTATTATTCTAATAAGAAACAAATGAATTGAATAATGAAAAGAAAATATCGTATGTATTAAAGAGATATTGAAAAGAAACGACATATGAAATAGAATGGAATTATTATGATAAATGTAAAAGAAAAGAAAAAGGATATATATATGAATAATTCAGGAGTTCACCCCCTTATGGTACTGGCTGGGGACGCCGTACTCGTGCACGAAAAAGGAAAAAGGAAAAGGTTATGGAAATGGAAAAGGTTATGGAAATGGAAAATTTGAAGGAAATCAAATGGAAATGGTTGTACCTTAGGGTACTTTGAGACGGTGCTCCTGTGCAAAGCAAAAGAAAAGAAAAGAAATATGAATGAATTATTAAAGCTATAAAAATGTTTTAAATTATTTTGAAAGAAATCATCTTGAGATGTAAAATATTAAAAGGAATGAATTAATGTAAAGAAATAACACGATATCTATTAAAGAATAATAATAATGATTATTAAATAGTTACCCACTGAGTTTACTTAGTAAACTCAAACCACAAGTTTAAATGTTTCAGGTAGTTCCTAAGAGAAGTAATGGCTGAAAGAGAAGAACATGTTTACAGAAGGCGAGGTGCAAATGACAACAGGTAAAATAGATTTTTTGTATTAGTGGCTCTTCAGTTTATAGAAAAGTTTTGATGATGCAAAAATTTACACTTTTGGAAATGTACTACCGTCCGACTTTTCGTACCCGCCTCGTTAGATCGAGCATCCGGGACGGGTCGTGACAAAAGTGGTATCAGAGCCAATTAAGATCTGAATCATACTGAAAGAGCCATTAGGATGAATATCAATGATTGAAAGTTTAATGTGAAATGAATATTTATTGACAACAGGAATCAAGATAATCCTAGAGAAGAGGAAGTGGGAAGATCAGTGCCTAATGTTAATGTTAATCCTGATGCACTGGCACAAATGATGACAGCTGTAACTCAACTGATTCAAGATACAAGAAATCAACCATCGGGGAGTAGTAGTGGTGGTGGAATAGTTATGGATAAATATCTGAAATTATTTCAGGATATGAGACCACCATTATTCAAAGGTATAGAAGGATCAATAGAGGCTGAAAATTGGTTGCTGAGGATTGAAAAGATATTAGAAGGAATGTACTGTCCAGAAGAGAGAAAAGTTTCCTTGGCAACGTTTGCATTAGAAGGAGAAGCTGAAAGATGGTGGAGAGGCCTGTATCAAGAAAAATTTGAAGGAATACCTGGCATGCAAATCAGATGGAATGATTTTACTCAAGTGTTCAGGGATTGGTTCGTACCTCCTTCTGCGAGGAGGCAAATGCAGGACAAGTTTATGAGGTTGATACAAGGAGACAAATCAGTTATGCAGTATGAAGCTGAATTTACAACGTTAGCCAGATATGCTCCTCAGTTAGTACACACTATGGATGATAAATGCCATCGCTTCTTAGCTGGACTGAAGGATGCAATTAGATTACCCCTAGTTCCTCTTGGAATTGAAGATTATACAGTGCTGGTTGAAAGAGCTAGAAGGCTAGAAGCAGACCTACAAAATACTCAAAGGAGACGTGATTTTCAAAAGAGGAAAAGTGGAGAAGTTATAGAAACCCCTCAAGATTCACATGGCAAGTCTATTTCACAAGGTGGAAAGTTTAATTGGAAAAAGACAAAGTCCAGTAGCAGTGACAGTTCAAGTGTGAACAGTTGTAGCAAATGTGGAAGACAACATAAAGGAGAATGCTTATCTGGTACAAATACTTGCTTCTGGTGTCATCAACCAGGTCATATAGCTAAGAACTGTCCTACTCTGGGGCAAAGACCAACAGGAGAGTCAAAGATGAATACTGGATCTCAGAGGAATGTTGGAAGACCAAGAACAGTGGAATCAGCTGCATCTACTCCAGGATCAAGTCAAAGCCGACAGAATACTCTGCCTAGAGTATACGCATTGACTCAGAAGGATGCTAAGGATTCACCTGAAGTGATTACAGGTGATAAGAATGAGAAGTGAATGATTATGTATTTTGAAAGTATTATTAAAAGAATGATGTATGTTTATGTTTTCTTATGAAATTTTATAGGTATAATTATGATGCAAGGAAAGCCTATACGGATTCTATTTGATACAGGAGCTTCACACTCCTTCATTTCAGAAGAATTGGTTAAAGGTGTTGGATTGAATGTTTGTGAAATCAATGTAATGTTGAAAGTTTTAATGCCAGATGGATCATTTATAAATTTGAAAGGTGTATGTAAAGTGACTTTCAAATTAAATGAAAGAGAGTTTGAAGCTTCAATGAATGTTTTACCATTGCAAGAGTTTGATATGATATTGGGAATGGATTGGTTATCAAAGCATTTTGTGATCATTGACTGCAACAAGAAAATTTTAAAGTTTAATTTTCCTGGAGAAAAAGAGTTGAAATTCTATGGAGAAAAGAGGAGTTTCTTCAATGATAATCACTTATTTGAAAGCATACAAATTTGTATCCAAGGGATGTCAGTGTTTTCTTGCTCAAGTAAAGGATACAAATAAAGAAGTTAAAGAGTTGAAAGATATACCTGTAATCAGAGAATATCCAGAGGTGTTTTTAGATGATTTGTCAGGATTACCACCAGAAAGAGAGATAGATTTCACTATTGAATTGATACCGGGTTCAGAACCAGTGGCAAGAGCACCTTACAGAATGGCAGTCAAAGAGTTACAGGAGCTGAAAGGTCAGTTACAGGAATTGCTTGAAAAGGGGTTCATCAGGCCAAGTTCCTCACCATGGGGAGCTCCAGTACTGTTTGTAAAGAAGAAAGATGGAAGCTTCAGAATGTGCATAGATTACAGAGAACTGAATAAGCTTACTGTTAAGAAGAATAAATATCCATTGCCCAGGATTGATGATCTTTTTGACCAACTGGAAGGGGCTACAGTTTTCTCTAAAATTGATTTGAGATCTGGATATCATCAGCTACGGATTAAGGAGGAAGATATAGCAAAGACAGCTTTCAGAACTAGATATGGTCATTATGAATTTTTGTGGTAATGCCATTTTGGGGTGACAAATGCACCAGCTGTATTTATGGATTTGATGAACAGAGTTTTTAAGCCATTCCTGGACATATTTGTGATTGTGTTTATTGATGATATTCTGATTTATTCAAGAGATGAAGAAAGCCATTCCAGTCATCTGCAGGCAGTGTTGCAAACATTAAAGGAGAATAAGTTATATGCCAAATTTTCAAAATGTGAAATTTTGGTGCTGAGCAGTGTAAACTTTATGGGGCATGTGATTAGCGGCGAAGGAATTTCAGTGGATCAAAATAAAATTCAAGCTATATCAGATTGGCCAAGGCCAACGACTGTTTCAGAGGTGAGGAGCTTTCTTGGACTTGCTGGTTACTATAGGAGATTTGTAGAGGGGTTCTCTCAAATAGCAGTGCCATTATCCAGATTAACCCAGAAAACAGTGAAATTTGAATGGAGTGATCAGTGTGAAAGAGCTTTCCAGAAGTTAAAGAATTGCCTAATGACTGCCCCAATCTTGACAATTCCATCAGGTTCAGAAGGGTTTCAAATTTTCTGCGATGCTTCCTTAAGGGGACTTGGTTGTGTGCTGATGCAACATGGGAGAGTGGTGGCCTATGCTTCAAGGCAACTGAAAATTCATGAAAAGAACTATCCCACTCATGATTTAGAATTGGCAGCTGTAGTTTTTGCACTTAAAATATGGAGACATTATCTGTATGGGGTCAGATGTGAAGTGTTTACAGATCATAAAAGCCTCAAGTACATTTTCAATCAAAAAGAGCTTAATTTGAGACAGAGAAGGTGGTTAAAGCTCATTAAAGATTACGACTTGGACATACAGTACCATCCAGGAAAGGCAAATGTAGTTGCAGATGCACTTAGCAGAAAAACCTTTGGAAATGCAAATTGGCTAATCACACAACAGGAGCAGATTATCAGAGATATGGAAAAGTTAGAGATTTCAGTAGTCAATCAAAAGGAGACAAAAGATATGATGTTGAATCAACTGATGATCCAATCTACCTTGAAAGATAGAGTGCTCAATTCATTATCTCAAGATGAAAAATTTCAGGCCATCATACAAAAAGTACAAGCAGGACAATTAGAGAACTTTGTTATTGATGAAGAAGGGTTATTAAAGTATAAAGACAGGATTTGTATTCCAAATGCTGGAAGCTTAAGAGAAGAGATATTGCAGGAAGCCCATCTCTCAACTTATGAAATTCATCCAGGCAGTACAAAGAAGATGTATCAGGAACTCAGAGGTTTATTTTGGTGGCCGGGATTAAAGAGAAGTGTTGCAGAATTTGTAGCAAAATGCATTCCCTGTCAGATGATAAAAGCAGAACATCAAAGGCCAAGTGGACAACTGCAACCCCTACCTATACCTGAGTGGAAATGGGAAGACATTGCGATGGATTTTGTAGTTGGATTACCTAGGTCAAGGCAGAGTCGAGATGCAATATGGGTCATTATTGACAGATTAACCAAATCAGCTCATTTCTTACCAATCAGACAGACAGATTCAGTGGGAAAAGTTGGCAAAGCTATATGTTGATGAAATTGTGAGATTGCATGGGATTCCAAAATCTATAGTTTCAGACAGAGATGCCCGTTTTACTTCTAAATTGTGGAAAGAAAATTCAAGAAGCTTTGGGTACACGATTGACTTTCAGTACAGCATTTCATCCACAGACAGATGGGCAATCAGAAAGAACAATTCAAACTTTGGAGGATTTAATGCGATTATGTGTATTAGATTTTGGAGGAAATTGGGAGACTCACATACCATTAATTGAATTTGCTTACAATAACAGTTTTCAGGCTAGTATTGGAATGGCACCATATGAAGCCCTTTATGGAAGAAAGTGCAGAACACCCTTATGTTGGGTAGAAACTGGTGAAAGAAAGATAATTGGAACTGAAATGGTAGATGAGGCTACTAGCAAAATCAGATTGATCAGAGACAGATTAAAGGCAGTTCAAGAGAGGCAACGGAAATATTATGATGCTAAGCATCGACCAGTGGAATTCGAAGTCGGAGAGTTTGTTTTCTTAAAAGTTAGCCCAATGAAAGGTGTTCAAAGGTTTGGAAAGACTGGGAAGTTGAGCCCAAGATTCATAGGTCCCTATGAAATCATTGAAAAGATTGGGAATATGGCATACAGATTGGATCTACCAGCACACATGCAAGGAATTCATAATGTGTTTCACATATCAGTGCTTCGGAAATATGTCTCAGATGATTCAAAGAGAATACAGTCCAAATCGATTGACTTGCAGCCTGATTTGATATATATTGAAGAACCAGAAAGGATATTGGAATATGATGTAAAACAGTTGAGGCATAAAGCAATTCCTTTTGTGAAGATTTTATGGAAACATGGATTAGAAAGAGATGCCACCTGGGAGCGAGAAGCTGAAATGAGGAGTCAATATCCTCATCTTTTTAACTAAGGTATGTTTCATATTACTTGTTTAATTTCGAGGACGAAATTTTTTTAAGGGAGATTGTAATAGCCGGTTCTTCCGGCCGGTTCAACCGAACCGGCCGGCCCGCCTTTTTAAGTACCGCGAACAGAAACCGTTCGCGAAACGGAGCAGTTCGCGCGAACAGGGAGCGGGCGAACGACCGAACGTGCGAAGGAGGGATTTCGAGTTTTTCTTTCGCCATTTTTAGCAGTCGATCGCGTTGGAGGATAAGAATTGATAATTCCTTTTCATTCTTATAGTTATCGGAGTGTTATTTTGGGAAAGATTGAAGAACGAGAGAAACGGTCGAGAGAAAGAAGGAGAAAGGTTTGTAGAATTTTCTTCCAGATTTTTTTTGTATAAATTTCTTTCGTTTACTTCGTTTAAAGTGAACAATATATTTCTTAAAGGTAGAGGAAGAGAATTGAAGCAAGAGAGAGAATTTTTGGAAGAGGAAGAAGGATTTTTGGGAGATTTGGAAAATCCCATTGTAAGAAATTTCTATCATGAAACTATTCTTGAGTTTTTTATTTGATAAAGCAAATTCATGAAAACTTTATTTCTTGATGATAGAGATTTGGAGAGAGGTTCGAGGTAACATCCTTCGTCGAAGGCCTGAAAAAGTTCAAAGTGGGTAATTATGATTATGAAATTCAAAATTTAGCATTTTCTTTTATTACGATAAAATAGTCTGCATTACAGTATTACTTTCAAAGTTTTATCTTAAAGACTACTACATATGAAGAGTTGAAAGATTAAATACCTAATGATTTTAAGTATTATTCTAATAATAGAAACAAATGAATTGAATAATGAAAAAAAGAAAATATCGTATGTATTAAAGAGATATTGAAAAGAAACGACATATGAAATAGAATGGAATTATTATGATAAATGTAAAAGAAAAGAAAAAAGGATATATATATGAATAATTCAGGAGTTCACCCCCTTATGGTACTGGCTGGGGACGCCGTACTCGTGCACGAAAAAGGAAAAAGGAAAAGGTTATGGAAATGGAAAAGGTTATGGAAATGAAAAATTTGAAGGAAATCAAATGGAAATGGTTGTACCTTAGGGTACTTTGAGACGGTGCTCCTGTGCAAAGCAAAAGAAAAGAAAAGAAATATGAATGAATTATTAAAGCTATAAAAATGTTTTAAATTATTTTGAAAGAAATCATCTTGAGATGTAAAATATTGAAAGGAATGAATTAATGTAAAGAAATAACACGATATCTATTAAAGAATAATAATAATGATTATTAAATAGTTACCCACTGAGTTTACTTAGTAAACTCAAACCACAAGTTTAAATGTTTCAGGTAGTTCCTAAGAGAAGTAATGGCTGAAAGAGAAGAACATGTATACAGAAGGCGAGGTGCAAATGACAACAGGTAAAATAGATTTTTTATATTAGTGGCTCTTCAGTTTATAGAAAAGTTTTGATGATGCAAAAATTTACACTTTTGGAAATGTACTACCGTCCGACTTTTCGTACCCGCCTCGTTAGATCGAGCATCCGGGACGGGTCGTGACAAGATCAATTTTCTTTCTAGTAAAACTTGTAAAACCAAATACTAATAATATTGGTAACAGTGGATAGATTGCATGCCTGAAACTTCATGTAGTGAGCAAGCTAAAATGCATAATTACATAGTTCCTACTTGCCTCCATTATGAAACCCTGAACTCGTAATTTGGCACCCACTGTAGCCACAATTTGCATTCGCATAAAATGGGTAATCAGCAATATGCATTCATGATTAAAGCTGGTACATCGGAATCTCCTAAGCTAAGTATCCAGAACTGCATCTCCACCTTCATTCTCTTGAGCTATATCACAATAGTTGAAACCATTCACCCAATGTTTTTTGGCAAAATTAAGCTTTCAATTCTAGTACATTATTGATATGGTTGTGAAAATATAGGGATTAAGCATCGATACACGACGTATTTTAGATTAGCCACCGATAGTTTCCAAAATTCCAATCTAAAATTTTAGGCCATTCTCCACAAAAACTAGGACAAAATCTAGACGCATAAATAAAACTTGTCCATAAAAAATTCCTAGATAGAATGAGACAAATCAAGTGGCACAGAATAATATTATTTCTAAAATATAAGGCTGTTAAAACTAACTTAATTTTTTTATCTATCAACTTTCTGAATTTTAAATATTTATAAATGCTTAGAGTTCTTGATTTATTTATTGCTAGATATAAAACAATCTACAAACTACCTGGATTTATTTAGTTTTTCTGTATGATTTAGCCAATTGTGTTTACTTATATGAATATTGTTTTATTTATGGTTAACATATACTTGATCTATGTTGCTTAAAATTTTAACATCCTTCATTATATTTTGCGATTTTAGATGTCAAATTGTGGAGAAAGTTCAAATGTAACATGGTCTTCTCAAAACTCAATCACCACATAGCAAATCCATGTCAAAGATGAGATAAGCACTTTGAATAGCTAACCACATATTTTCAAGAAAAAGAAAGGAACCAAGGACAATATCCGAGGCATGGGATCATTTTGGTAAGCATACTTTTGATTAAAGGGAAAAAAATAGAGTAAATACCATTATTGTGGAAAGGCATATCATCATGATGCAAAGATCAATGGTACTAAAAATTTGAGGACGCATCTAACTATATGTCAAAAGAATCCTCATAACAGCACAAGTAATCAAGCAAATTAGACTATAACTTGGTGTTAAAGGATATGACAGTGGTGAGAGCTGAAGGCTTAAAGACTTGACAAAGAGTATGCTAGAAAAACTATAGATGTAATGGTGATTGCTGAATAATTGCCTTTTAAACATGTGGACGGTTAAGGATCCAAATATTTTATGTCACAATACCATCCAATGTTTCATATAGAATCTTGATGGAATCCAAATGTGATTGTTATAAGTACTACTTCGATGAGATAGGTAGTCTAAACAAATTTTTAAGGATTCCACTGTCAGAATTTATTTAATCATTGATAGTTGGCAACAATTCAAATAAGCAACACGTGTCAAACTGCATATTTCATTGATGATAATTGAAAACTGAATAAAAGAGCAATAAACTTTTGTCCAATAAATGATCACAAAGGTGAATTACTTCAACAACAGGTTCAAAAATGTTTAATTGATTGGGGTATCAATGAAATTTTTAATAGTTTTTTGTAGATAATGCAAGTTCTCCTGAGGATTTTATTTAACGTTGTCGTTAAATTTTTATTCTGTAATTTTTGTTTTCCACAATACCAACATCCCATCTCATCCCTCATTAATCATTTCCAGTCCTCTCCTTCAGAAAAATGAAATAAAGAAAACAAGCATAACATCCATTCAACCAAACTAGGTCCTATATGACTTGCCCTTGATATTGCTCTCGTTTCTTAAGCTTGATCCCCTTGAAAAATTCCCATAAACTTCACAATTAATATAAAAACATTCCCATTCCATGTTCAAGTATTGCGAGGCCTAGAGATCCACCTTTTGATCAAGCCCTAAATACATAAACCCTGCTTTTGTATTCTCGACCAAAGTAGAGTTTCCTCTAATTGGCCGACCCTTACCTCGCCACCACCACTCCTACACCCCATACTCCCATTCACAGGGTTCCAATGATCAAAAGAACAACCTCTACAGCAAGCATTAGCCTTTGGAATAATCTAAACTTGAGCCTCCATTAAAATTGGAATTAGAGAAAAAAAAAACCTAGAAATCAAAGATTTAAAGAGCACTTCAAGCCAACAACATAAGCTTGGTAAGTCATCATGGCACTTTTTAAAAGGATTATTTGTACCTTGAAGAGATTTCAATATTACTTCAATGAAAGATACAACATACAACATCAACATCAAGCCTTAATCCAGGGGCGGAACCAGCCTTAATTTTCAGGGGGGGCAAGCTTATAAATAACTGTCGCGGGTGCAAGGGAGCAGCGCCCCTAGCGGGGTTCGACCTACCCGGTCAGGTCGCGGGGTCAAGGGGCAGCGCCCTTGCGGGGTTTCTGGGGGCAGCGCCCCCGGAACAAATTTTGGTTGTAAGGATATTTTTGGAATTAAAATTTAAAAATAAAATGATGAATGCTCTTTAATATTTGTTTGGGGGCAATTGTCTAAATATCATAGTATTTTAAAAGTTTTAGGGGGGGCAATTGCCTAAAAACCCTTATAATAAAGATTAAAAAACCTAAAAAACTATGCAATAAAAAAAAATTATTTTTTTAAGGGGGGGCAATTGCCCCCCCTCACCCAAAGGTGGTTCCGCCCATGCCTTAATCCCACTATGTGGGGTGAGTTACATAAATCCTTTTTCTCCATTGTGTCTTGTTAAGAGTCAAATTCTCATTTAAAACTTAAAAAAAAAAAATCATTTCTAATACTTTCAAACAAAGCTTTTTTAAGTCTACATTTACCTTTCTTAACACGAGTCAATCTAATACATCTACTCTCCTAACTGGTTCATCGAAAGGCCAATATTTTATGTGGCCAAACCATCTAAGGTGACTCTCTCTGATCTTATTTGCCACTAGAGCTACTCTATTCTTTTCACGTACATACCATTTTGTAGGGGTGTCAAAATTAGGTTCGGGTCGAACCCAATTTTGACCCACTACTATTTGAGAAGACACGAATCTGACCCATTTTTGTAGACGTTCAGAAATTCTAACCTGGACATGACTCGTTGGGTTTCTGGGTTAACCCGACCCGAGACGAAACCACGGTGGCCGAAGAAGCGTGTGAATGGGAGAAAATGGTTACTTTCATTGTCGTTACTTCCAATCCAACAAAACAACGGCGAGCTATCATGAGCCTTGTGACTTCCGACCCAACAGGAAGGAAAGTCGTCGAAGGAGGGGAAGAAGTCTTTTATAGTTTTATTGGTTACCTTCAAAATGAGCGAGCTCCCTAGTTCCTCCTATCTTCATCAATGTGTCGTTACTTCTGATCCAACAACCAAACGGTGAGCTGTCGTCTGTCGTGACTCGTGACTTCCGACCCGACAGGAAGGAACGTCGTTGAAGGAGGCAGAGTTTTATGAGATCGACTCATTCAAATTAAAAACTTTACCTCGTGAGTCACGAGAGCAAAGCAGATGAAGTCGATTAGCGAATTGGGTATGAACGGCAGAAGAAAAGGAAAAGCAAATCCTAACCCGGATCCGGGTCAACTTCGGTTTAGCGGTTTGACCCAGACCAGACCTGATTTTTCAAATTGGTCGAATTTTGGAACCCAAACGAGACCCATTTGCCAAACGGGTTGACCCGAACCAGAAATTTTCAGGTCAATTTCGGTCGAATTTTCGGATCGGGTCAAATATTGACACTCGCATCGTTTCACATTGTCTTCAAGAGTAAAGTCACTCTTCCACCTGAGCATCCTCATCTCTGCAACACTTAACTTAATTTTATGCTTCTCTTTTAATGGCCACATTCGGCACCACAAAGCATTGCAGGTCTCACCACCATCTTATAGAATTTTACCTTAAGTTTGAGGGGTTCTTTTCTATCACAAAACAGGCCCGATGCATTCTTCTGCTTAAACCATCCAACTTGAATTCTATTAATAATATCTCTATTTTTTTCCAACGAAAGATACAACAAAATGAAGGAAATTTTGGCCATTATTAGAGAAGAAAATAAACACGTGAAAAATAAGATAGCACAAGTAACCATTCTGAAAAAAATGCAAAGCAAAATCATCTTCTTTAAAATCACTCTTCCTCCACCATGTGAAGCAACACCATGTGCATCATTTGCAAATACACTCAGTCCCCAAGTGCATGGTAAGATCCTCCCACAATTTTTACCAGCAACAAAGATCAACTCTATAGGGAAAAGTTCTCAAGTGGATGAGAATTAATGCAAACGGAAGTGTCATCATAAAGTTGGTAAATCTTAAAGTATATTCAATTTTACTATAATGACTGGATAGATAGCCTCTTACACATGATAATATCAAGAGAATGTCAACCATAATTTAATAGCCCTTTGTGTCACTTTGATAGTTTTTTTTTTTTTTTTACCATTATATGTTTGTTGATGTGTCAAGACAATTATATGTGTTAGTTTTGTTGTCTTATTTTAATGTCATTGTAATTTAATTCACGAAGGAAATTTTAAGGTGTCATGACATTTCACATGCACATAAAATTAACATTATATCACATTACTCTATATATCTTACAGAATGCCTTATTTATTTTGTACATCTCATTTTCTTCTAAGTTAATATCTAGTGTCTCATATAAATTAGCAAAAGTTGTAGCTCTTTTGCTTTTCTTAATAACGTATTTGCTAAATATTTATCTTCATTATAATTATTATAAACCAAAAGAGATTTAGTGGTAGGCCAAGTTGGTGTTGAATCACACAAATATCATTGTGCCCATTGCACAATGGCTAGATTTACTTGCACATTTTCATATTTATGTGATGGCTTCTGTTGAATGCTTATATATATTATCATGGTTGAATAGATCTTTTTTACTTGTGCTCTAAAGTTATATTGTTGGGTCATAGAATCATATCTCCAACATCACCATTATAAAGCTTTGTGTGGACACTAGTGTTTCATTACACTTGTAGGTTTCATCTTATCCTTACAAGTTTATGTGCTAAGTTTAGTTGATTGGAATCTAAATTATTGTGCATGATGCTTGATCACTAACTAGTTAGCATTACTTATATTGTATGCATACACATCAACTTGGTTGCATTTGTGTGATTATTAATATTTTATTGTGTATATTGTGCAAAGGTTTCAAATGGAAGAGCTTCAAAATGTGATTTTACCAACTCGATTCAACTTGATGTGCTTTACCATCAAGCATTACATGCAAGACTAATCATACGATTCACGTCATTATTTCTGCATTTAGTAGTTCAAAAACTAGCCTCCTTATGCAATATCATTACAATAGTCGATTCTTCTACATTAGAATATCACACTTTAGGCGTGATTAAATAATTAAAAAATAAATTAAATTTCAATTAACCAAATATTATTTGGTTTGATGATGATATGATTAGATTTTATTTAGTTTTCATATAATTAGATTTAATAATATTTGATGGAATCAAATATTTGATTGGAAAATAATAACAAGATTTGATTATATGCCAAATTATTTGATTTGATTTTATTATATTTTGTTTTCAAACATGTCAACCCTATATATTCTATAATAGGGGTATAATGAATGAATAAACATAATATTATTGAATTTGAAAAGTTTCTATCTCTATCTCTAACTCATTATGAAGATTCATATCAAAAATTCCTAAAGATTAATTTCGGTTCCCATCACCTCAACAGCCCTTGTAAAACTGGTCTGGCACCATAAGAAAAGCTTGATCATAGTTGATATGATAATTTATATGTTGAAATGATATTAACGTATAATTTCAGTTTACCAACTTTCTTGGAAAGCAATCTGTACCTGTTAATCTATCAACAGAACATAAATTTGGAAAGTTGACAATGATTACTTAAATTTTCATCGTCGAAAATCTCCATCAAAAAAGCAAATGAAGGTCCAATAGTGAATCAAAATGCAACCAAATATGTTGTTATTCAAAATGCCATTTGTTCAATATAATTTCCCCACCGAATCTGTAGTATAAGATGGCTGCCTTAAAGTGTATAAAGCAACCAAATTAGACCCAATTCTTGTTGGATCAATTAAATCAGCTAAATCAAGTCTGTGTGACAAGAAAAAGTCACAAAATGCAGCCAACTTCAACAGTCAAAGAGATGCATTGTTTCCCAACCAAAGTCAAGAACCCAATCCCACAAAACTTTAGAGATTGGTCTTAAAAGATCAAAACCAGCAGCAACTTGAGAGGGATATTACATTGGAATATTAAGTTTGAGCATACATTCTGGTCGATCATTGCAAACTCAATTGTAGGTAATTGTAATTTTGTAATCATCGTTATCATTGGTACTAGGGATTTTTTCAGGAGGTAGGTTTATTTAGTCATTTAAATTCTCAATTTGCTAAGTAAAATAGGAATCGTGCTCGGCAACTTTTTAAGACAATCATATCCTTAATCAGCTCAGTTTCTTATAACTTTTCCCTCTCCAAGATTTCGCTTACTTTTATCAAGTCCTTATCTTGACCTTCAGTACATCAATCCATCTCCCTTCCTCATGGTGCACCTAGCTGGCCATTCACCTATTCACAGTTGATGAAGTGGGTCAACCCATTAAAAAAACGGAGGGTATACCTAGAAGGGGAGGATGGAGATTTGAATGGTTTCAAGGAGAGAAGAGGCATCAGGAAGAAGTGTTTTTTTTTTTAAAGCTGGTGGTCTGATCCAAAATCACCAAATTTCATAACAGCATAAGTTTCAACCATTTAGGACTACGAGAAATCATATAGTTCCTTTTTTTTCCTTCAAGGCTTTAATTACATAAATATTGGTTATGAAGTCCTATAAGCCAAGTTAACGTTTCATTTTGCAGAAGAACTGAACAATCAAACTGATAGGCACAATGGTTAGAGAAGATTGCTTCTCCAGGTTCGGGTTCGAGCAACTAATTTTGTGATTTATCACTCTTACTATTCCTAAGAAAAGAGATACCCAAAAAAAAAGCACATTAAAAATAAGTGAATATACCTTGATGGTGAATGCTAGTTTCGTGTGAATGACAGTTTGATTTTTGTCAGTCATGAAGTGAAAAAAAAACATAAAATTTAGAAAAACTGGCACCGAAATGATTATGACCAAAAAAATTTTGCAAAGCACTCAAACTTCTAAAGGGAAAAGTAAATGACTAGGACGAAAATAATCTAGAAAAAAGAGCAAATAAAATGTAGAATCATGTAACTGCACCATACGCCTAATAATTCTTGACATCTTTAGTAACCTATGATTGTGTTGCCTTGATTCTAAAGTCAGACTGAACCACTTCCAAAGGGATAGTTAACATCAATAATAGCATCTATTAATAATACAAAAGAAAATCTTTTCACTAAAGTACGTCTTATCAAGATTTACAACTAATCACCCTGTATGGTTATATTTTGGCACATATGTCAAAAGTATGAAAATCTAGGACCTCATAACAGCATTAAGAAATAAAAGACTACCTTATTATTCTCGGCCAATGCCAACACACTAAGTTGCTTCAACTTGCAAACTTGTTCGGGTAGCAAGGCTGGAAGACCACTAGCATTACCTGTAAGGCAAATTTTCCAAATTTTCAAAATATCTCCCAAGCCAAACAATCAACTAGTACTTAATCTTTCATGTAGTAGTTCTTCATTTGCAAAGATCATTAAAATAACAGGCCATAAGAAGATGAATATTTAAAGAAAGTGTTGCAAAGTACCTATTTTTGGATTGAAGGAAAGGTAAGGAAATCAAATGAAATTCAAACAATATGTAAGTTAATTATGAATTTGTAGTCATTGATTTTATTTTTTCTACACTTCTTCCATCTCCTTTCACACATACTCCCAGCATCCAAACACAGCCTAAAACATTTTGAGAAGTGATTTGAAAACTTGATTCTCAATAAAAAAAAATAGAAATGGTTGTAAGCGATGATTAAAAAAAAGATAAATTAAATATCAAGGGTAAAAGGAAACTTTACCAGAGGCAAATGAATTATTCTCAACCATTTTGAGGACATCTTAAGCAGTAAAGAAAATATGAAAAAGAACTTCAAAATGTGGCAAAGTAATCACTCGAGTAGTACATTACAAATATGCAATTAAATTCATTGTAATAAGGAAAAGCTCGGGATTTCTGTTTCCATGAAAATAACATAAATCGATCAAAAACTTATTAAGGAGCTGATTTTTTAGCTATATCTAAGGTGTCATAGCATATTTGGCTTCATTTGGTATAGCTATTATGTTGTTTTGAATACAAAAACAAAAATTGGTTTATGTTAAAAAAATATTCAAAAACCCCCAACTTGCATATACATTCTCTGTACGAGCCATAACACATCATAGCTATACTAAATGAATAATAAAGCAGGGTGAATACCCTACAATGCAAAGGAGGGCAAAGAAAAAAGGTTAAATTGTTAATCCTACAGTCAAGATCCCAATTCAAGTTTAAAAGTGACTGAAATTTGAGCAAATAATTTTAAATTAAAATAATAATAATTTAAATTTAAATTAAAAATTAAAGACATTTATCGTATGTAATTAACTATTAAATAAAATAGTTGAACATTCTACATGAACAAAAAAATTTCATTGTTTCCAACATGGCGATTTAGGAAACTCTTCACCAGTGAAGAACCTAACATTACGAGGAACTTTCAAATAAGGCCTCTTGTCGTATACAACTACAAGTGAAAACATCCAAAAATGAGAAATCTTGGAAAAGTAGCAAGACTACATTTCAAGGATATGTCAACTACCGCAGGGCAACATAGAGGATGGAGACAATACAAAGCATGATACTAAAAAACACCATAGTATGGTTATGAGAACATAAAAATTCGAGGACAGACACGTTTTTAGCATGTTGATAATTAAAACAAAAAATGACCAAACATTTGTTTCATGTGATTGTACTGAAAATATTTAAACTATTCTTCAAGCAAGGCTCTTGTAAAAATTAAAGAAAAAGGAAACATTGCAATATATGTAATTAAAAAAAAAACATCCAGTTCGCTAGAAAATTGTACAGGTCACCAAAAGTTATTTGCAAATCCATTAATTACCATATATGATACAACAACAACAACAACAACAACATTAAGCCTTCATGGCTTCATCGCATTACATAGGGTCGGCTACATGAATTTTTTTTCTCTATTCTATCCCATTAAGAGTCAAATTTTCATTTAAATCTAATAAAAAAAATATCATTTCTAATACTTTTTAACCAAATCTTTTTAGGTCTAACTATATCTTTTTAACATAGGCCGGATTAAATACATCTACTCTCCTAACCAGGTCATCAAAAGGCTGATGTTTTATGTAATCATACCATCTAATGTGACTCTCTCTCTAATCTTATCTACCATTGGAGCTACTCCAACCTTTTCTCGTATCTACTCGTTTCGCATTTTGTCTCTAAGTGTGAAACCACTCATCCACCTAAGCATCCTCATCTCTGCAACACTAAACTTAATGTTATGCTTCTCTTTTATAGCCAACATTCTGAGACATAAAGCATTGCAGGTCTCACCACCATCTTATAAATTTTCACTTAAGTTTGCGGAGAAGTTTCCTATCACACAACAAGCTATATGGATTCCTCCACTTCAACCATCCAACTTGAATTATGCTAATAATATCTCTATATATTTCACCATCACTTTGAACAATAGACTCAATATATCTAAAATGCATAGTTTAAAACTGCGCAATAAGAGGCGCGCCTCTGCGCAATTCGGACCAAAAACACCTCATTGCCTAAGCAATTTTGGTGTTTGCTGAGGCTTACACCTCAAGCTTAGTGAGGCGCGCCTCAATTGCGCAATTGCACAATTTATGATGAGGCGTGCGCCTCATAGAAAGGGTCCCACTCACTTAACATAAAAATGAATTTTGTCTCTCCCTTCTACCGGTCCAAGCCAAACCGCAAGCTCCCGAACCCGCAAGCCTTCGTTCCCGATCCCGCAAGCTCCCGAAGCCGGCTATCCCGCATGTCTCCACTACCTCTCCCGCTGGCGCCACCGCTCGCTGGTGAGTTCCTTATTTTCGGCCGCCCCTCTACATCACTTCTTGAAGAGTTCTTAGAGTTTTTTTTAAGTTTAGGGTATGATTTTTCAACTTATAGGAAAGCTAGGGTTTTAAATTTTTTTGAGTTTTTTTTTGTTTTATTTTGTTTTTTTCCTTTAGAAATATGGTTAAGGGAAAGGAAAAGTGTAATACGTCATTGCAGAGGGACCCTTCTTAGAAATACAGTGTACAAGTTGACATAGGTGGCGGTGAGAAGACTTATGTTTATTTGAAATGCAATTTTTGTGAAAAAGTGGTGAAGGGCGGAATTACCCGCATGAAGGAACACTTATCACGCTCTCATAAAAATGTAGCACCGTGTGCAAATGTGCCGGACAAGGTTAAGGATGAAATTATTGATTACATGAAGAAAAATACAACGACAAAACACTTACAACATGAGCAATTTGATGAAATGATCGAACATGGTGCTTACTTCGGGAGCGATAGTAGAAATGACTCTTCCTCCACTATACATAATAGAGGTGCACGGGGTCCGATGATCTAGTATATGAATAATCCAGGAGAGGATAGAGGACAAGCACATACGATGCCTGCAGCTCATACTGGAGAGGGTCGACACTAGGTTTGCATGGATATTGGCAGTTTTTTTTTTTTTTTTTTTTTTTTTTTGAGAATGTCATACCATTTAATGTTGTGACATCGCCGGCCTACTTCAATATGTTGCGGTCTGTAGGGTTGTATGGGAGAGGGTTAAAGGAACCTTCCATGTACGAGTTGCGAACATGAATTTTGAAGGAGCTGCAGAACACAAAGCATAGCATTGATGAGATTAAACGGACATGGATTGAGACTGGTGTTACCATTATGCCAGATGGAGGATCTGACATGAAGAGCAGGAGAGCTTGATTAATATCCTTGTCAACAATCCCTACGGCACGATATTTTTACGATCAGTTGAAGCTTCAGATGAGGTTAAAAATGTTGCATTCATTTTCAATTTACTAGATGGGGTTGTTGATGAGATTAGGGAGCAATTGGTTGTTCAGGTGGTGACTGACAATGCTAATGCATACAAAGCAGCTGGTCAGATGTTGATGGAGAAGAGAAAACACCTATATTTTATAGGTTTTCCACATTTTACTTGACACTGCAGAGCTTGTTTGATGTGAGACAACCTCTTGAAGCAATGTTTATATCAACAGAATAGCTTAATTCTGCGTGGGGGAAGAAAACTGAGGGAAAAGAAATACGAAGGATAATTCTAAATAATAAATTTTGGGCTACTGGGACCTATGTCATATTGAGCACGAGACCCTTGGTGCAAGTTCTACGTTTAGTGGATGCCGAGAAGAAACCAACCATGGGTTTTATTTATAATGCTATGGATGAGGCGAAGGAGTTGATTGCACATAACTTGGGAGGAGAGGAGGCAAGTTATAGAGAGATTTGAGATATCATTGATGCTCGGTGGAAGGTCCAGTTACATCGTCATCTACATACAGCGGCATATTATCTCAATCCTCAATTTCAATATTCAGAGAGGAAATCCTCAAACCCTGAGGTGAAGCTTGGCTTGTATCATTGCATGGAATGACTAATACCGGACCAGACCGTTAGGGAGCTTGCAGATTTACAACTTGTTCTATTTCGAAATAGGGAGGGATTTTTTGGTCTACAAACAGCAAAATCAATTGTTGTCAAACGGTCTTTAGGTATACTTATTTTTGTAAATGCATAACACTTGAATATATTTTGATTATCATTTTTCTTCTTGAAAATAGTTGAATGATGGATCCAATTTGGTGATTCAATCCCTGAGTTACAGAGTTTTGCTATTAGAGTTTTGCGCCTCACTTGTTCTTCTTCTAGGTGTGAGCGAAATTGGAGTACATATAGTCAAGTGCAAACAAAGAGAAGAAATCGACTTTCAACACTAAGAATGAACTCCCTTGTGCATATTATGCACAACAAGAGGTTGAGAGATAGGAGGTTGAGGAATAAGGGGTTGAAGGATAATGGGATCTGTTGGTGTGTGATGATGTGTCATCTGATAATGAGTGGTTCATAGATGATGAGCCAGATTTTTCATTATCAGACCTGCAGCTAAAGGATCTAAGTGTGGATGTCTTGAGAGGCAAAGCAGATCAAGTGGACACATCCACTAATACCACATCACACACATCCACTAATTCTGCAGCACAACAACCAAATAAAGATATTCCACAACTTCTTATATGATATTGCATTATATTTATATCAAGAGAGCAATTAACATGATAATGATCATTCTTATTGAACAGGGAAGAGAAAAGTGAGTCACATTGAAGATGATGAAGATATGACATTCATAGATACAATTAGAGAAGAAGATTCCCTTGAAGATCCATTTAGTAATGGGATATGATTAGATTTTATATGTTCTTTCTTAATTGTACTTTGGAAGTTTTGATAGGCTAATATTTTATGATTTTGTACCTTAGGACATGATTTTATTACATCTATTTTTCTTACTTTCCACTAATTTCACATGTCATTTAGATGTTTTATTGTATGATAGAATCTTGCTATTATTTACCTACTAAAACCCTTAAATTCTTATATACGCAATTCTGCGTCCGTGAGGCTTACGCCTCACACCGCCTCAAAGCTTATTTATGCAATTTTAAACCTTGCTAAAATGTGTAGTTTTTTTAATGACCTGATCACCCAATGTCAAAATTCCACTATTAGATTTATTACTACTAAAATAACACTATGTATTCAGATTTAGATCCACTCAAATAAAACGTTTAGACTCTAAGGTTGGCCTTAATAATTCAAGTTATCCTTCAACTCCCTCTCTAGTCTTATCAACAAGAAGAATCTCATCAATAAAAAGCATACACCATGGTACATCCTCTTGCAAATGTCTAGTAAAAGATAAGAGCTGAAAGGTGATCCTGGATGCAATCCAATTGAAATAGGAAAATAATTGGTCAAACCACATTGCATTTGAACAAAAGTACAACTTCCATATACATATCCTTAAATAACTTTAATATAAGCATTATTAACTCACTTCCTTTCTAGAACTCTCCAAAACACTTATCTTGAAATTCTATTATGTTTTTTTCTAAATCAATAAATATTATATGCACTTCCTCTTTACTCTCTATATTTTTCTCCATCAATCCTCTCAATATATATATATATATATATATATATATATATATATATATATATATATATATATATATATATATATAGCTTCCATAGTAGACCTACCTGGCATGAATCCAAATTGATTTTGAGAAAAATTAGTATCACATCGTAAACTATGCTCAATTACTCTCTCCCATAATTTTAATGTATAACAAATTAACTAATTTCTCTATAATTCATACACTCTTGTGCATCACCATTATTCTTAAAAATATGAACTAGCATACTCTTTCTCCACCCATCTAAAATCTTTTTAGTAAGCCAATAAATTCATTTATCTCCTAAGCATTTCCACACATTTATTGGAATATCATCAGGTCCAACTATTTTAGCATACGTCATATTCTTTAAAGTCCCTTTAACTTTGATTTTATTAATACAAAGATAAAAAAAAATCTCTATTTTCATTTAGGGTATTAAGGTCACTTAAGTTAATATTATTATCATAATCTTCATTGAAAAACTTATTGAAATATCTCATCCGCCTAAGTTGAATATCCTCCTCTAATAAAAATACTTTTTGATCATCATCCTTAATGCAGTTCACTTGCAATAGGTTTTTACTCCTATCTCTTTGCTTGGCTAATTTATACATACATCTTTCGTCCTCCTTAACATCTAATATATTATATAAATCATTAAAAGATAAATTCTTTGCATCGCATATTGTTTTCATAGACTTCTTACATACTCCTCTATATCTTTCCTAATTTTCAGAGCTTTTATATTTAAACCAATTTTTTATAACAAAACTTCTTATTTTTTATCTTTACTTACATATCCTGAATCTATCACCAATTATTTTTATTATTAGGAGTTTTCTTTGAGATACTCTAAGCATATACTTAGCAATATTCTTAATATAACTACCTACTTTTTTCCACACAACATTAGTTTCTCAAGCACGATAAAAATTTTGAAATCTTGAATATTACTCTCAAGTATATTTTTATTAGCATTCTTTAAATAGCCCCATCTAATCTTAAGACATTTTACTTTATTTTTCATATTTCGCCCATATATCTTAAAGTTTAAAACTAATAAGCGATGTTTGGTACATAAATTTTCACTTAAATGAGTTTTACAATCTTTGCAATATAAACGATCTATTTTTCTTATAAAAAAATAATCAATCTGAGTTTTATTATATCAATTCTTGTAAGTGATGAGATGCTCCTCTCTTTTTTTAAATAAGGTATTAGCAATAATAAAATCATAAGCTAGAGTAAAATCTAATATAATCCTACCACCTTCAATAGTCGCTTCAAACCCATAGCCACCATAAATGTTTTTAAAAATTTTTGTCACTCTACCGGCATGTCCATTTAAATCCCCTCCAAAAAAATATTTTCTTTAAAAGGTTTGCTTTGTATTAATTCTTTCAAGTCATTACAAAATTTTAATACATATTCAAACTTACTTGAGGAGCATAACGTTTCTAATATTAATAATCTTAGCATCAACCATAATTTTTAAAAGTATAATTTTATCTTCAATTCTACTAATTTCAACAACGTTATCCTTCAAACTCTTATCTATAATTACACCTACATCATTTCTAATACAACTACTACCTAAATACCATAGTTTAAATCATAAACTATTATTTTACTAGCCTTCTTTCCAACCCATTTAAGTCATAAACTAAAATACTTAACTTCCTATGAATCATAAAAAATATTAATTTCATTAATTTGCCTATAAGAGAACATATATTCCAAATTCTTATCATAATTCTAGTTTCTTGGACTAACTTTTTTGCCAACACCGCCCATGATATAAGAACTCTTGCTTATTTAACGCTGCAGCTGGGCGCCAATGCAGCGGTCATTGCACACTTATCACTGTATTCAGGCCATACAACGCATCGTTTCCATACAAATTGAATATTTTCATAAAAATTATATTTATAAAAGCAAACAATATAAAAATACAAAGACATCTTAAATTTTTTGAGGGGGTATATGCCCCCTCTTCCTCCAAACCCCAACTCTCCCTCTCTTAAATCTACCCTTGTTTGTTACCTTATGTTATTTTTATTTTGAAATTAAAATCTACTATTACAATGATAGTTTCTCTTAACGTTATACTAACATATTATATCACTGCCATTAAATTTATTGCAGCATCTTCAATTGAGATGTGGGTGTCAAAATCAGATTTTTCCCAATAATGAAAACCATGGAAAAATGGTCCAACAACTCTATTTTAGCATCCAAGATCCCGATATATACACCAAAATTTCACCCGCAGACAATCGTATTTATCCTGCACATAATCAATTCACTGCCTTTGCCATAAGCAAAATGTCCTAAACCTAGGTAAGTGATCCATAAGTGAAAGAGACAGAAATAAATCCATCAAAATAAGTTGTTGAAATAAGGGATTATTCCTTTCACTTTCCCTCTTACCAACCCTCCTCAACACTTTGACAGTTTGACCATTATGCTGCTCTTAACACAAAACTATTTTAAATATGATAATTAAAAGTAAGGAATCATATGGCAATATATTAGACATAAATAACAAATAATTAGGCTGTCTGGCTGAGCAAGGAAAAACCTAAGATAATTCCAAAATCAATATTAAACTGAAAAGGTTATAAAACTTAATAAATCAATTTGCATACTTTCCAAAAAAAAAATGTATACATCAATTATGAATTTGCTGTTATTTTTCATGAATTTAATTTATTTCCATTTTGATAATAGTTTCAACGGTAGTAAATTTACTCGAAAGTGAAAATTTACAGTTTCATGCTTTTGACATCCAACAATTATACAGGTTGACGCTAGCACTGTGTAGTAGAGATATTTTTAGCCATTAAATCATCTTAAGAGCTGAACATACATATTCTATCCAATCAGACCATGGCATTCATAAGAACAAAACTTCTAATTAGAAATTCATGTTTAACAACTTAACAGGAAAACTATATAGGTTTGTTCTGGCAAAATGCTAGAACAACTAAAATACTGAAGCATCAAATTTTAATCCTTCCACAAAAAGGAGAATAATGCGGGATAGTTTATCAAAGACTGGATGCCAAGTAAAAGGATTTCCTTGGCATTTCATTAAGCACTTCATAAGAGAAGAATGTTTAAAGATACAAATAAACCAAGAAAGCAGAAACTCACTCTTGTAATCAGTCCAAGTACCATAGGCAAACAACCGAAGCAAGTCAAGAGAACTAGAATATTGAGTCCCTTCAAGCTACATTGGAATATAACACATCTTAGATATCCACATTTATGCAATTTAATGATAAGCACTAATCAAAAACGAAGACTGCAAGGGACCATAATATATAAACGGTTAAATCAACTCCATCTCTTACAAAAACAAAGAACCACAAATTCTCTGAATCAAAATCCAAAAAGAGAGAACAAAAGTTAATAAATAACACAGTACAAGGCATCACCGTGGAGAGATTAGGGACGGAGAGAATCTCAGAAAACGCGAAGAGCGACGGATGCGACGTCGCCTCTATTAGAAGAGCAGCAAGAGACGCCCCTTCAAGATTTCCCGCCTGCTTCACGAATTGCTGGAGTACCTCCGCCTGCTGCTGCTCAATATCCATGGCCAGACGACCAACTCCTGTTCCTTCGATCGCCCAGCTTCTGCGCAGTAATTTCTTTCAGATTCCACAAAAATGTTCGATTCGTGATGTACTAAGTGGAAAACGATATCAAACGAGATGAATTGTATCGTTGGTTGAGAAAGAAAATGAGAATAATCGAGTTAGGGTTTTGCAGCGATTTGCTCTTGTAGGAACTTCCGGCGTAGAGGCACAAGGCTTTTGCTTGCATGCGTGGCGTGTATATGTAAAGACGTAAGGTTTATAATAATTTAAAATGTAAAAGAAAATGAAGGTTTGTTTGATCCAATAATAATTTGTATTGGACTCTCAAAGTTATTGTATTATATTATTATTATTGTGTTTATAATACTTAAAAAAATTATTAGGTTAGTGAAATGTTATTTAAAATTGAAATATTATAGAGAAAATGAGTGTTTACTATTGAATAAAAATTTCATATAAATAATATAAACAAGTAAATCCTACGTCCAAGCGTGCGGTTCCCATCTTACACATGTGATATGTCTTTCGTGTTCAATTCATCATCCCCTATAGTTCTGCTTTCAGCAAGCTGCTCAAGTAATCGAATTGAGCAGAGGACTGTTCTAGCTCAAGCTCAATAAGGCAGTCAACCTCAATAAGGTCGTCGAGCTCGACTCGCGAGCTAAATAAGCTTAACTCGTTAACCCTGTTAAATAGTCGATCCCGAGCCGGCTCATGAGTCGGCTTAACTCGGTTGCACCCCTAGCATCAAGCATCAACCTTGTCATTTTTTCTTACTGTAGGGGAGACCTTAAAACAAAAAATGAGGGTCATTGACTTTGGTAGAACTGATTGTTATTAGTCATATTGGTAGCGACATATTTTGTCGTTCCCATCGACATAACAAGCAAGCATTTTTAGTGATGGTGGGAATTAATGTTAATGTCACTAGCAGTTGTTGGCCTTATTGGCAATAACAAGCATCACTATTGGAAATTGCAACAAGCAATGGTGCAAATTTGCGTTGGGGTCAACAAAGGGTGTTGGCTTTGTAGAAATAATAGGCGTCGAATAGGGGTGTCAATTCGGGTCAGTGGGTCGAGTTCGGGTTGAACCCAGAATTGACCCGGTACTACTAGGGTCAACCTGAACCGATCCGTTTTTAAAAACGGGTCAGGTTTTCGGACCCGAACCCAACCAGATTTCGGGTCCGGGTCAACCCAACCCGACACGGATGACCCGAAGTTGACCTAAAATTGCTAATTTTCTGGTCAAAAATCGGGTTAATATTCGATTTTCGGGTCAATCTCTGGTTTCCGGGTCAAATAGAGGTTTTCGTGTCAATTTCGGGTCATTTTTGGTTGATGGTCAACCCGAACCCTATTTTTAAAATGGGTTGAATTGTTGAACCCGAACTTGACTCGTTTCGAGTCCAGGTTGACCCTGACCTGAATTTTTTAAGGTTAGAATCAGGTCATGTTTCGAGTTGTGTCAAAAATTGACATCCCTAACATCGAAGTTGATGTGAAAGTACACATTGTCCTTCGCGACAACCAAACACATCGGACTTGTTGTTTGCATCAAGTGTTAGCCGACATAACTCTAAAGTCTCCATCTAAAATCTTTTTGCAGCCTCATCTAAAACTCCTAAAATTTGTAGAAGAAGAGTTTAATTATAGATTTCTAATGATTAATATTTTGCATTGCTTTAAAAACCGGACCAGCCAATCGATACCGGTCTGAAGGCCGATTCGGTTCAACCTGAAAACCGGCTTTACTTCAAACCGACCGGTTTTGACAAGAACCGTCGATTCAACCAGTGAACCGGTCAACAGGTCTGAGCTTTTTAAAACTGGCCGGTTCATGTTTTTTTAATATAAATAATAAATAATTAAATAATTTATTTAATATTAAATAAATATAAATATTATTATAAAACTCTTAAAATTGTATTAAAGACAATTAAATATTTTTGTTAATCATCTTTTATGTCTTCATTATTCCATATGAGCTCTTATCATGAGTGAAAGCAAAAAGGTATATAAACTATACAAATCAAAACATCCCTAGTGATATGGGACTAAACCATACAAAGCAAAAAGTCATATTTAGTTTCATATATACACTATACAACATATTTTTTTAACTAATTTTTATAATATGAATAATATTTATCTTTTTAGTTGATAATATTTATTTTTTAATTGATAATATTTAATTTTTATTTATTTATTTTTATATATTTTTTATTATATATATTATGAAGTTTATGTGGACTCATTTTTTTTCGTTAAGTCGCTCGAGTAAAAATTATATGATATGAGTTATAATATAAAAACTAATTTTTATAATTTGAATAATATTTATTTTTAAAGTTTTTTGAAAAATTTTTATTTTATTTTTTTAGTTAATAATATTTAATTTTTATCAAATGAATTACTCTTATGTTAAAAAATGTGCAAAGTTTCAACTTTTCAACTCTAAAATTTTTTATGTTACCAAATGAAATACTTTTATATTAAAATATTTAAATATATTTATAATTTTATATTGATAGTTTTTAATAATGTATATTTATAAATTAAATAAAAATATGTAATATAAATTAACAATAATTTATATGAAATTATATGGTTATTATATTTCATTATTCTATTAATTTTATTAATTTTTTATAATATTACTGTTATTTATTATATCATCCGATTTGACTCCGATTCGACCGGTCGAACTATTTTGGACATTTTAATTAAAATTAATATATTTTAATGAATAGTCGATGTAAATCTCTCTTGATCACATAATATATTTGGAGGACTTATCTTAATGTTGGCGAAATTAAGAGAAATGGTGAAATGACGATTGCGCATAATTCCCTTAGTTCACAATCTTGATGGGAGATCCATGGTAATGCTAGGGAGTGATCATGCTTTATAAATTTTGCTGTGTCCAGGAATATTTGTGACGGTAGAGAAATATATAGTTTAATGTCTTAGTATTGTACGAAGATCCAGCACACAAGCATATGAAAGAGAGTGTAGCGTTCATAAGAGACACTATAGTTTTTACATGGAAACCCCTAAAAACGGGAAAAAATCATGGGATCTGGCCCAGTTTGAATGAAACCACTAGTGTTTGCAATCAATTACAAATTAGGCCCTTCCTTAGGGGAAGGCTTTAGTTTGATGTAGCAAATATACATCATATCGAGTGCATTACACGGTGGAAATTGGAATAACAGACATTGATTTGTTTGTTTGATCAACGGGACCATAGTTGGCTGGCAATGAAGGTTAGAAGGATCAAAGTCAGCGGGCGACGGAGGTTCGAAAGATCATTATCTAGCAATGGGGGTCGGAAGGATCAAAGTTGGCAGAGGAGGTCGAAAGAACCGTAGTTGGCATACAACAGAGGCTGAAATTCAAGTGATGCGTGGATGTTTAGCGTTGGGAAGAAGATCGATGAAAGTCCAACGACGGGCATAAGACATGCGTCGGGTAGAAATCTGGCGATCGTCGGCGGCTGGGTGTAAGTTCGGCAGCTGTCGGTGACTAGGCGGTGGCCCATCGAGGACCAAGCTTAAGTCCGGCGGTGGTCAACGACCAGGTGGTGGTTCGACGATGATCGGGACAAAATTCAGTGGTTGTCGATGGTCAGGTGGAAGTCCGGCGACAATCAGTGGTTCGTTGATAGTCGGGATGGAGTGATATGGTGGTCGACAGTCGGGTGGAAGTCTGATGATGGTTAGTGGATGAGCAGTGGTTCGACGACGGTCGGGCTGATGTCCGACGGCTATCGACTGCCAGGAGGAAGTCCGGCGATAATTGGTGGTTCGACGGCCGGGTCGGGATGGATTTCGGTGGTGGTCGACAGCCGAGTGGAAGTCTAACGATGGTCAGTGGTTGGGCGGTGGTCCGACGATGGTCGGGCTGGTGTCCGGTGGTGGTTGATAATCAGGTGGAAGTCTGGAGACTGTCGGCAGACGAACGGTGGTTTGACGACGGTCGGGCGTCTGATGGAAGTCCGATGATGGTCCGACAATGGTCGGGCTGGAATCTAACGGCGGACGACCAACGGGTGGAAGTTCGACGACGATCGGCGGCAGGGCGATGGTCCGATGAAGGTCGGGCTGAAGTCCAGCGGCGGTCGTCGGCCGAAAGAAGGTTCGGCGTCGGTCGGCAGTAGGGCGGTGGTCTGACGACGGTCGTTGGCCGGGCGGAGGTCCGGAGGTGATCGGCGGCCAGGCGGAGCTCAGGTGACAATCGACGGTCGTGCGGTGGTGCTAGAGCTCTTGAAGCTTCAAAACTCTCTCCAATCTCCTGCCAAAGGTCCCCTTCATGTAGAGGGTGGGGGTCTATTTATAGATTTTCATGAGTGGCACACCTCGTTAATTTAGAGAAGATACGGGGCCGGTTAGGTGTGCTCCATCAGATGGCTCGTATAGATTACTCCGATCGTAGAGAGTTTTTCAACTGTTTAGGAGCATTAATGATGTCGAAATTCGAAGATATTGAGCTGGATTCGTCTCGCCGAGCTGCTCGGTTTGACTACAAGCATGCTATATTTGGATATCATTTTATCATCCAAATAATGTTTTGACCCTTCCAAATGTGATCTGGGCCGCCGATTCGGACCCATATGGGCTTGGGTTGGACTAGTTTTCGTGTTGTTTTGTTCGTCTCTTTGAGATGTTCGGTTTGACTATAAATTTGCTGAAAATGGAATTCAGATGATCCCAAATTTAATTTTAAAAGTTTCCGACTTGAATATGCCTCTAGATTCGTGCTTGATCAAAGCAACATTTGAGGACGTATCAAATTTCTTTCTCTTTTATTAAATTTTGATTTTATATCATGAAATTTGCATTAAAAAAATAATAAAAAATAAATCATAAATATTACATGAATTTCAAGGACTCCCATCTAACATTTAAAATTAACTTACCACATAAGTTGAACCACGACTACATCTATATAGCGCATATTTTTTGTATGACCAAAAATATGGTACACAACATAGCACGATGAGGTTTGAAATTACAATGAAGGTAAGTTTACTTGTTACGCAATCTGAGAGGAGATCCACATTAATTTATAGGAAATGAGTCCATCTTGTAAATAATAATAAATAAGTTATAATTATGTTTTAAGCAAAACATGTTAATGTGTCAAGTTTAGGTCATTTGGGTTACTAGCAGGTCAGGTTCGAGTTGATATTTTGACCCGTTTCTTAAACATATTGGGTTTAGATTGACTAATTCGGCTCGGGTCAATTTCGTATTGGATCTGAACCCGAACTGTTAACCCATTTTGCCACCCGAATTCACCATACATATGGATTTGATGAATACACACCTAAAATCTATCTTTGAAAATATAATAACTGTTGAAAATTTTCTATATGTGGGCTCATATATATTAAATATTATACATTAGTTGCTACGTAAAATTGAGCCAATTAAATTTGTAATGTAATTCAACATTAAATTATTATTTGGCTGATGTGACATCTCATTTAATTTTGTATGGTTTAAATATTATGTAGAGACTATTTAATTATTTTATTTTAATAATGAGATGAAATAAAATAAATGCATTTAAAGTATAAAAGGGACGTGGTCATGGGCGGATCCCCATTGGATTGGGGGGGGGGGGGGAATGCCCGCCCTCAAAAAAAAAAAAAATTTTTAGATGGTATATTTTAGAATATTTTAAGTATTTTGGGTATTTTTCTCTAATTTTATCAATCCTAAGTGTCTTTGCCCATCCCCTACCAAAAAAATTTTTTTTGCCCACCCTCAAAAAAGAAATTGGATCCGCCCCTGATCGTGGTCCTAGTTTAAGCGGCTAAGTTATCATTTCCCTTATTTTCCATCTTGAGTAAAAAGAAAGGGACTCTTGCCCTCTTGGAGAATGCCGCTTTAAACATGGAAGACCGAAAACATCAATTCTGCACTTCAATGGATTCAGATACGCTTCCGATAAATCTTCTTGATGTTTTGACATATATTTCATAGGCGATCAATTTATTTTTTATCTCCAATATATCCTACGATAACTTCTTCCAATATAGAGCACATCATTAAGCATAAGTTATTGAAATTTTTGCTTAATGGTAGCTCAACTAATCACAGGCATTCACCATGTGTAATTCTTCTTGGAAGTTAGAAAGGCCAAGACAATCCTAGGACATAGGCTCCATGAATGGATCCTTTTGCTAACAAATTATTAATTTCTCACTTAAGTTTGACGGACAATGCTTTTAGCAACCCATTTATTGCTTCAACAACTTCACTAACTTCCTCATGTGAGCCACCCACACTTTATCATCCTCTATTGACATTAGATCTAATATGGAGACTCCTTTGAGGGCATTTACTTGCATAACAACCACAATTTCCATAGCCAAAGTAAGCAAAACCATGTCTTGAAATTATTTATTATTTCATTTTGGATTAGTGGATCCCTAAGGAGTAGAGGATGGGGATTGATATGTGATATAAAACAAGGATGTAAGTTTGATCCCTAAGGAGTTACTTGTGAAAATAATGTCTATATTTTTTCTTTAATGACAAATGAGTAATGTAATTTATTTTTTATTGTTGCATTTTCTTTTTACATAGTTTATGATTTGCATCATCTATTCTCGTCACGTAATCTAGTACATATTTAGGCTTTGGCTTTCATTATTCCACCATGGCTAAAATTTACTCCTTACATGTCTTCCTTCACCAGCACCTTCCATACCTTATCAACTTGATATCAGAGCAAAATGACATTGATGTTATTTGATATGAGAATAGCTTGGTAGCTTTCGTCTTTCTTTCAATGGTTATTTTTTATCTTAGTTTTGACTCTTCATGGCTTTCTTTTTTTTCTTATGTTTTTTTTTCCCAATCTACTATGCAAGAAGATAGGAGCTTGGTGGGTTATTGCATTGTTCTTCAATTTGGTGACCAACATTGGCCCTTATTGAAAAATTATTAGTTTAAAATCATTTATTTCCTATGAAAAAGCTATATTAAGAGATGTTGAAATAGAACACATTTTTTTATTGCAAGAAGCTTGTTTAACAAAAAATTTATGCTATCAGTTGCCCAAAACTTAGTGATAAGGACTTTAAAATTTTAAATGCATGCATTACATATCCTCTTACATTAAAATAAAAAATAAAAAATCATAGCTTAAATAGAAAAAGGCCAACACCTTCAACAAAAAGAGATTTTTTAGCATGATTTGAGCCTCATCTTTGAACATCATAAATTTTAGTCTCCATAGATTTGACAAGAGAAATCTAAAGTTTATTCATAAGTTTAGAACCTAATTGGATGAAAGTAGGGGTGAAATCTATGAAGCTCCATTACTTTATTTGATTTAGCCTTTTTTGGAAGGTAGGGGATGACCACTCCTAAATTGGAGAAATTATTCCATGCGGAGTCCGGATGGGAAAGAACTGTCCGGACTCCGCAAGGAATAAATTCTCCCTAAATTGGAGTCAAGAATGGAGTGGCCCCATTTCCTCAGATCTACACTTCCAAGGCTAGATCGCGTAAATTATAAAGGAGATTCCCATCAATATTAAGTGTAATGCTAAGAAATAGATTAAAAAAAGTTCATTTGGAAGTAAATATAGGCATTTATTATTTATGGGACATCAAATAATATATGCAATATCATTTAAAAATTTCTAGCAAAAGTTCCAATTAAATATAACAGTTAATCATACAAGTCTATTATATTGTGCATATTCTTGTTTGCCTTTTGTTGCCTTCCTCAAAAATGTCACATATTATAAATATAATGCATATCATAGAAACTTAGTTAAAATATAAATAACCATTGCCATCTTTCACTCCACATTTGGTGTTTATGTGTACCTGAAAAATGTAATAATGGGTTGGGCCCATGATTCCATTGGAAAAAGAAAAAAAAAAAAAACTTTACAATAAATGAACCACATCATCCATATCATGGTTTGTAAAATGCAATAATATAATAAGTAATGGAGCATGGTCAAGGTATGTCATGTATGGCAGCATATGTGATAGCATGTATATCAAATAAAACCATATGATCAAGCATTGAGTATGGTATATTGTAACACATGTGGTATGCCTAAATAAAATAGGTCATCACATCAATTCTATAGGAGTTCCAAATTTGGGTAAATCAATCACAAGTTCCATATGAATAATCTGCTATAAAGGAACTTATGATTTGGTAATTAACATTTCATTCAGGATAACTATTTTATTATTTTATAAAGCAACTTTCTACTGTAAAAATTTATTGAAGTAATGAAAAAATAATAATCAAAAGTTATTCCAAACGAAGCCTAAGCTAGATAGGAGGTCATTAATGTTCTTAAGAGGTAACCACCTCAGATTCATTAGGACTCACTAATTAAGGCTCAAATAATAAAACATGAGTTTCCATGCTAGGCTAATCATGCTTTAGATCATATAGGTTCTTCTACAACGTGGCATTGTCATATAGGCTTCGTTTGAGACGGCTTTCTTTCTGCTTCTTAAAGCAACTTTTTAGTTCAAAAGTTTTAATTTGTGTACTAGAAAGCTGCTTTAAGAAGCTGAAAGAAAACCGTCCCAAATGAAGCCATAATCAATGAATGACATAGAGCATTAGTCAAGTGTGATCAACTCATTCTAAAGCTGACCATGAAAAGAAAAAAAATGGTATTTTCATGTAAGTAATTCTTTTATTTCATTCTAAGACCCAAATGGTTTGTCTAGATATTTGGTGTTGGCACTCTATGTTGACCTAGTAGGTTTTCCAATCACTTTCATATGGGCAACTGAAAATGACGGTCTTTAAATATTGCCATCTAATCAAAGTATTGACCATCAGGTACAAGAGTCGATCATAAACATTTTTGGATCAAGTGACCATTTAAACTGGGGGGATTTACCTTAACCTTCCTAGTAATGCCACCATTAGAGTCGCATACAATATATCACAAGGTATTGTAGAACCAGTTGAAACATTGAGGAGGCTCCTCCCTGTGATGAGGATAATGCACTTAGGTAAGTGATCAAGGTTGGTAGCCACATTGTCGAACAATAGAAGTTTCAACTTGACGGTGAGGTATCAATGAAATTTCTACTGAGGAAAGTTAAGATAATCATCTACAGGGAAAGAAAAAAAGCTCAATTTCCATATAGATGAATTGGAGGATTTGGATCAAGAAGATGGCTTCTTCACTTTCTGTAGTATGATCTAGTTGCTCTGGATTTGGTTCTAGGTTTTACAGCCTAAGCATAGAGAAATTATTCTGTGTGGAGGCCGGATGCAGAACGTCGTCCGGAGACCAATTATAATGCGCCACGTCAGAGGTACCGAGCCGCGATACCGAGCAAGGGGTGTTGTGGCACATTCTGGTTGGTCTCTGGAGGGTGTTCGGCATCCGCACAAAGCAGTATATAAAAACTATTACAAATCCGTTCATGCATTAGGGATGTATATCTTGAAGTTCCTCTTATAGTCTAATAAGGATTTCATCATGTTGATGATCCACAAGATGACCTCGATAAGGGTTTTCACAGCTAGTCATTGTGACAATATGGTGATGAAAAAGAAATTTCAAGATGATGAATGCTAATAAACAAAAGTAGAACTAAAGAAAAACATGAATCAACTTATTCTGATATCAAATATGATTTGAAATTACAAGGGATGCTAAAATGATAGACGTGAAGAAGGATTGAGCCGACATGCCAATGTTTAAGGTTAGAAGCTCACTAAAAGTGCAGATAAAAACATAAAAAAAAAAAAAAAATTATAAAAAATAGTTCCTTAGAAAAGTGCAGAATTTAAAAAATGCTAATGAAGGAAGCTTCTGCTTTATATAGGTTCATCAAACTAGAACAAGTTTAAAGCCAAAAACTAATGTAGAAAATAAATAGCAGCAAAGTCAACATTAACTTTAGCTATCACAATGATACTGTAATACAGAAGAAATTTCTAACAGAAAGAATAAAGGTATAAAGAAAATAAAAGAATGTAAGCGACGTCATAATGAGAATATTAAAGTTTCGTTTGGGACGGCATTAAAAAATTTAAATTTTTGTACTAAAAATTTATTTTGAGAAACAATAAAAAAGTTGTCCCAAATGAAACCTAAATAACAAGGTCTAGAAGTACCGCTCCAAGAGATGGTATGAACACAAACTAAAGAAGTCATTCTCGTAAAAGAAAGTCAAACAAAACAATCTTTCAATCAAACTTCATGCCAATTAAGTACAAGTGAAGGCTTATAAATAGAGATAAAGAATACAAAAATTCAACCAACTCAATTTACTTCAAAAATACCAAACGGAAGGATAAAGAGGAGAAAATTTAAGTGGAGGGAAGAAAACAAGAAGAAAGAGATGAAAATGAAGAGAAGGTGGTGAATTTCACAATGTAATAGATCAGAAGTCAAAGCATGGGGAGGATTAAGGGGGGCAATCAAGCATTAGAAAAGGAGAAAAATGCATTGAATTAAGTTGGATGGCTTAGAATGTCCTATAGTGACTCAGATGCATAAAAGGGACTCAAATTACATGAATAATATCAAAACTCACAAATATTAAATCACCCAATACATAAAATCTCACAAATACAACACAGTGGGTCCTCGGACATTAATTCTAGTCAAACATCAATAAACAAGATTATGAAGATGGCATTAGAAAAAGATACTTCACATCATCGGTCAAGTTAAAGGGTCCACATGGGCACCAAGCAAGCTATAAATAGGGAATTATGACCTTCTTTGACCTCCAATGATATAAGGCCAACGCAATAACTAAGTCTCTTATCTCATATTATCAGCTAGCTCACTTCAATCATGGTACAACTCGATTATATATATATATAAGGTGCCAACTGTAGCACTACCCAAAAATTAAAAAAATATTTAAAATTAGCAGCAGCAACAACAATAACAACAACAACATCAAGCCTTTGTCCCACTACATGGGGTCGGCTACATGAATTCTTAAAAGTCAAATTCTCGTTTAAATCTAATAAAGAAAGATCATGTCTAATATTTTCTAACCAAGTCTTTTTAGGTCTACCTCTACCTTTCTTAACATAAGTCAAATCTAATACCTCTACTTTCCTAACCGGGTCATCGGAAGGCCGCCGTTTTATGTGACCAAATCATCTAAGGCAACTCTCTCTAATCTTTATCTTCCACTGAAGCTACTCCAACCTTTTCACGTATATGCTCATTTCGTATCCTATTTCTAAGGGTAAAGCCACTCATCCACCTGAGCAACAAAAACATAGATGATAGAACCTATGATACCAGGATAAAGATGTTGAGTATAAGATCTCAGCATTGCAAATATATTCAAATTACCATTTGAAACTTGAAACCTGAGAAGAAGAAACCACACGTAGACTAGAAGTAGTTCATTATAAGTTGAGAAAATTACGTGTCTTTTAATTCCATGATATCTCAAGATACATTCTTTGACAGGGCCATCACATTGAAGCGCAACGAACCAGGATTTTCCTGAATCATAGATTTTATGATTTTGGCAGTATCCTGAGGCAAAAGGGAAAACAAATCATAAGCCATCAAACTGAACTAAAATATGCAACAATCTAACTATGCAGTGTTTGAAAATTACTGCAAGCAAAATAACAAAGAAGGAAATATTCAACAATCAAGATGAGTACGAATATTCTAGTCTAATGAATATTGTATACGTCTAATGAATATTATCTAGATTCAAAAATCAGGTAATTTTCTCAACTATAAGTATGAAAAATCTTAGATGTCTTAATAATCTAAGTTATGAGAAAATTACCTACTTCTAAGTACAAAATATCTACCAAACATGTAGCTGGTGGTCTGCTATACCGACCAAGCCAACAACAACAACAACATCATCCAGCCTTTGTCCCACTACATGGGTCGGCTACATGAATCTTTTTTTGCCATTGTGTCATGTTAAAAGTCAAATTCTCATTTAAATCTAATAAAAAAAATATCATTTCTAATATTTTCTAACCAAGTCTTTTTAGGTCTACCTCTACCTTTCTTGGTCTGCTATACTGACCAAGCCAAAAAAAAAAAACTTGATGAATTGACAACTCTCATTACCATATTAATCAAGGTTATCAGCAAGTTAGTAAAGCCTATCAACATGTTAACAATCTTGAAGATCATATTAATGAAATTGCCAACATGCTAATAGAAATGGTCTTGTCAGCTATAAACACATCAAAAATAATTTTGAGCAATAGCTTGGCAACATGGCGTTTTCCAAAGGAAAAAAAAAAAAGGAATTGCATGCCTCTAAAAAAGGAGCTGCTTTGACAGACGCATAGAAACTGAATCAAAACCATCTTAACATGACCAAACAAATGGAAAAGTCAAGCCAACCCATTAATCAATTCAAGTGGATGGTAAATGGCACATGAGAAATGAAAAGATTAACTATAGTGGCCCGTGGATAGTGGGGGTATGGTCTTCAAAAAACTATTCGATTTGTGGAATCCATTTTAGTTTTTTATATTTTATGTTACAAGAAAACAACAACCACGTGTTCTCGGAATCTAGATGTTTCATATTTTGAAAAAGAAATTGTTTCGTTTATTGAAACTCAACTAGTTAGGAGCAGATTGGGATCACTTTTACTTTTTTTTTTTAATTTATATATTGACATAAAAAACAAATTATTTGCTATATTAAAAATATGTTTTTATTATTTATGCAGTGTCGGTTGCCAACAAGAAACAATGAAAACTACAAGGTGCTGACAGCTGCGTTGATCACCGATAGTAGTGGTGGATGCCAAAGGCAGACGTTTTGGAGGTAAGCAATCATAGCTTTTTTTGAAAACACTAAAAATACCTAGAAGTTGTTATGAGTGTTTTTGAAAACAAATTGATTTGTTTTTTAAAAATAAAAATTTAAAACAATTAAAAAGCACACCAAAGAAACATATTGTTTAAAATAAAAACAAGAATATTTAAACTAATGCTGTCAATGTTCTTAAGAATTAGCATTTAAAATGATTTAATAATATTGTACACAACATAATATTCAGTAGCCGGCATTATATATGATATTAAATACCAAATAAGAATTATATATGAACTAAATGCCAAATACTTTGAAACATTAGAGATACCAGTTTATAATAATAATAAAAAGCAGCATCATTTAGTAACCTTAAAAATAACTTCTCTCTCTCTCTCTCTCTCTCTCTCTCTCTCTCTCTCTCTCTCTTCTAGTGGGGGGATTGTGATTTTGGGCAATCAAGTCATTAATAAGAGTACACGTTTTATATATCTTGGATCCATTGTTCAAAGTGATGGTGAAATAGATGGGGATATTATTAGTAGAATTCAAGTTGGATGGTTGAAGTGGAGGAATGCTTAAGGCTTGTTGTGTGATAGAAAAGTCCCTCTCAAACTTAAGAGAAATTTCTATAAGATGGTGAAGACTGGTAAGACCGCAATGCTTTACGATGCAGAATGTTGTCCATTAAATAATATTAAGTGCTGCAGAGACGAGGATGCTCAGGTGGATGAGGGGGTTTCCTCTTAGAGACAGGATATGAAATGAGCATATATGTGAAAAAGGTTGGAGTAGCTTCAGTGGAAGATAAGATTAGAGAGAGTCATCTTATAGATGGTTTGGTCACATAAAATGACGGCCTTTCGATGACCCAGTTAGGAAAGTAGATTTAGATTTGGCTTATGTTAAGAAAGGTAGAGGTAGACCTAAAAAGACTTGATTTGAAAATATTAGAAATGACTTTCGTTATTAGTAGGAACAGGAGGAAAACGACGAAGGTTCTGAGTATTAGGTGTGTTACGCTAAGTTATAATTGTCTCTATTATTTTATTTTTATAAATTTTAATAGTTTTTGAATTATCAATATGAGTGGGTATTAATTAAACAATAGATATAAATTTAAAATTTAATTAATATTAATTATAATTACCTCTATTATTTTTTTTTATAAATTGTAATAGTTTTTGAATTATCAATATGAGTGGGTATTAATTAAAAAATAGATATAAATTTAAAATTTAATTAATATTAATCAATTAAAATTTTATATTATTTTTAATATAAGATATTGAATATAAATGATCATGTTTAATTAGTTTTATATAATACTAATCAATGATTAATTATGATATTATCTTCAACTATAATTTATCAAATTAATTGAAATTTGTAAAAAATCTTAATAAAAATTATTGATATTCAATAAAATAAATTAAATATAATTATTGGTTAAAATTTTAAATCACCCCTAATAATTAATATTATTTAATTAAAATATATTAACTTAAACAAATTAAAATTATTTTTACTTTATTTAATTAAATAGAAGTTATTATATCTAATTAGCTTAATAATTTACTAATTAATAATTAATGACAAATGTTTATTTGAACTAAATATGATTAATCAGTCTAATTAAGTATATAGGCCAAACAAACATAATAAGATTTCACAATAATATAAATCCTTATTCCTAAAATAAGCAACCCAACACTTTATTGAAATTTAATTCGATTTAACATCTTTAATGCCAAACAGTTTCCAAGATTTAACCTACACAGGATTTCTTAAATTTGAAATTATATGATTTATTAAATGCTACTTTGGGTTGAATCCTACTTGCAGCCAAATGTTGACCTCTGTACAATACTCAAAAGAAACAAAAATGAAATCATACCTCGACCGTCGGATCCAAAAATTATGCTGAAATCCCGGTTGAAATCCTCGTATCTGTCGAAGACGTCCGCAAAACCCGCTGATTCGGCGCCGCTCACGTCAAAACCTCTACAAAAGCTGCGACCCGCCTCGATCGAACGACCACAGGCGTCGTTAAATAGGAGCCGAAGGCTCTTCTTCTCGGCTGCTCCACACACGAGAACTCCTCTACTTCCCGAGCTCCCTATCTCTCTCGTCGCTGCTCCCGAACTCACGGAAGATCTCCGACGCCTCCTCTCCCACTGCAAACTCCGAACCTCATCCTCCCCATCGATCCACTAGCTGGAAACCTCCTCCATACGCTCGACCTCTTCCGCAACCGATCCCCATCCCGCTAAAGCCAGCTCGATCGACGCCCTTGCCCGACCTCTCAGCCATCCCAATCTAGAGAGAGAGAGAGGCGCCCAAACCTTCACCTCCTCCGACAACTTTCCCTTCCTTTAGGATCGGAAGTTACTCCATTTTTTATCGCAAGCAACAGGAGCTCGCTTGCCCGTGAAGGTAACTTTCCCCCTTGCTACGCGCTACTTCGGCCAAATCCCACTAATCCGCCGAGCAGAGGGATTAAATAAATTTCTTTTATTTTATAAAAATATAAAATAATTTAATTATAATTATATTATTTGAATATAATTAATTATAATTATTTTTTTAATTAATCATAATTTGTAAACTAATTATTAATAATTAATTATATTTTATTAAAATTAATTAATATTAAGTTATTATTAATTTTAGATTAATTATAACTTATTGTCTTAATTAATTTTAATAAATGTTAATTAATTACAAATGATTAATTAAAAGTAATTATTTAATTAATTATATTTAAATGATATTGATTATAATTAAAAGAAATGCTTCTCTCCCTCGATCCTCGTGCCAACATCTACGACCCCGCCAAGGTATAACTCTCTAACCCTGAAACTCCGAGAACTCGTTTCAACGCATTCGTCGAGACAAAACAACCACCTATACACGCTTTTCTTAGCGTGGTGGGAGGGAGTGCGTCCCGACGCTTGCGACGAAGCGGGTAATCACCCAAATTCCTTCTTCGAAGTTCGTATCGCCCTGGAAACCCCGCCTATGCACGCTTTTCTTAGCGTGGTGGGAAGGAATCCTAGTGCGATGCGCACGACGAAGCGGGGATACCCATACGTACCCGCTTGCGGGGAAACAACTGCCTTGCTTACAAAATATTTTCAAAACAAATAAATACTTTTTTGAAAAAAAAAAACACCCATGCACGCTTTTCTTAGCGTGGTGGGGGATCGAAAATTACATGGCCGCGGTGTCCTCGAAAGAGGGCACCTACCATACACGCTTTTCTTAGCGTGGTGGGAAAGGCCCAGTTTTCCCTAAACGGGGGAGACGCCGGAAGGCTGCCGAAATTTCGGGTGAAAGTGTTGCTACACTCGGACCTTTTTGAACTCAAAGAAAATAAATGTTTGGACACATTTGAACAACCAAGGACTTGTGACTTTGCTCAGAACTCAAATCAAATGGACTTAAATGAACTTGAATCATAACCTGAATAAAAAGGAAGGATTTGAACTTGAACTCAACAAGACAACGAAGAACTTGTACTTGGACTCATCTTGGACTTGAATAGAACTGGCATACTGAACTCAAGACAAAACTTGAACCTAAATGGACTTGGTACAAGAAATCTCAACTTAGACTCGGACTTGAATTGAGTTTAGACTCAAGGAGACCATAAGGAACTCAATTTGAACTCGAACCTGAACTCTACAAGATCACAGAGGACTTTGATCTGGACTTGAGCCTGAACAATAGAGTAAAAGAATATATTGAGGACTTGAACAGAAAATGGAACTTGCACTTGAGCTTAAAGTTAACAAATGACTTGAACTTAAGTGCTAAGTAAACTAATTTCAAATTTGAATATTTAAGTCAAAGATTTGAGATAAAACTTGAGCAAGAAAGGTTGAATTTTATTTAGCATGAAGACTTGAATCAACCTTGAACTATAAGGGACTCGAATCAAACTTGAACAGGAAGAGACTTGAACCTCATGCGATGAATGCAAAATACTTGTCAAACTCATATCATTTCAATCGACACCAGCTATTTATGGATGGATGTAGAACAAGAGCCAGCATGCAAGCAAACAAATAACTCGTGCCAAGATCCCCAATATTTAAGATGTATAGTAATCTATACATGAATGAAACATAAAAGGAGATAATGACAATGAATGCAATGATACCCCGAAAATCAAGATCAATCCCCTTGTGGAAGAATACATTAATCCCTTGCAAATGAAAGGAGGTCGTTCGCGTTAAGTGCAATCACTAACAAGTCATTCCAGGATACTTACTACATAGAATATATTTATCCCTTATGAGCAAAGGGGGTTGATACATAGAAAATTCAAGCACTTGCAAGCGGTTGCATGGGAATTGTATGCATGCCACATGTTATTTGCAAGCAAACACCAGATGATACACAACAAATCAAAAATGTAAATCTCTGCGAGCTCCCTTGGAAGACCTATTATGCATCCAATGTTTCAACCACAAGCAAAATGCATAAGAATTATAACAGTACAAGTGCTTAAGGTCGATGATAGAAGATTCGTATGCAAAGGGACTTGACCATGAACAAATAATTTATATGAATGCAATTGTTTACAAGCAAAAGGCAGGAGATTAGTTGGTACACTACGATCTACCTGCAGAAAGCAACGAGTAGTGTACGACAGTCTACCTGTACAAAGCAGCGAACAACTCCATTTAGAAGCTGATACGCCACGCCACCGGATCTGCAACATTCGTACAAGCAGACATAAGGCGTCAACAAAGTCTTGAAATAAATACCCCTGCACGTGCACTATAAATTGTATACACATAGGTACACTAAAGGGAAAGTACAATCTCAACCCGCATAGGCCCCGGCGAGCGTGTTATTGGTACACACGTGACGTCTAGGGATGCTGCGCAGGTTGACAAGTGAATTCTAGTTCGAAACCGATCCTCCTATATGGGTCAATAGGAGTCGACAAGATTCGAACTCTCAAACAAATATACGGTTGCTACGACCGGTATATTTGTCTTAATACATTCATATTAGGTCTTTAAGGCCTATAACAAAGAGAATTCACTGATGAGGGCATAAAGCCTACGAAATTCAATCCTCTGTCGACAGCCCGACAGAGTTGACAAGGTTCGATCCATAAAGAGAAACGACCCGCAAACACCCCGATGATGGCCGCGTTGATTGAAGATCTCAACCGGAGGGGTCCAATCCAAACACTTCCAAACGCCCCTCAAACATCCAAATGCCCATCAAAATCCAAGCTCCACCAAAAAAAAACCGAAACTCCACAAAAATTCCAAAAATCTCAAAATCCCAAAAATATTTAAAAATGAGATAAATCCATCAACATTTAAAGCAAAATCCATCCACCCTCCGCAACAGTCTGCCAGGGTGGACAAATTCAAATAAACTCTAGCTCACAAAGAGCCAAATGCGTAGTCGAAAATATTACTAGGATCCATTCTCAAACAATCTCTTGCCAGTAAGAACGTGGTACGTGTCCTCTAACCGGCAGTTTCGCCGCCAAATGGCACTGCAGGTAAACGGTTATGACCCGGGGCCCTCTGAACCGAGTGGTTTTGCCGCCAAATGGCACCACAGATAGCGGTTATGGCCAGAGCCAATACGCTCCTTAATGGCGTTAAATCCTTGAGATATGAATCAATAGGATATGATCGATATGGCACAAAGCCCTCTGTTAGCTAAGGTGGATTTAAATTTGTCCCCTTAGACAAATATCCAACACAGGTCTACAAGGTCCCCTTGGACGAAGCAACCCATGGCTGCTGACAAGGATCCTTCTGTCAGGTTGGGTCGACTACCTCCTCTGACTAAGTAGACCAGGGACCACGATGGCCCGGGACGACGGAACCATGGGATCTTGATCGGGTCTATCATCCATTCCCCCACCATCCGCTTTAAGTGCAAGATAGTGCAATTTCTATTTAAATATCAAACTCTCCAAATTCTCAAATCCAAAAATCCAATTCTTCAAATCCTAAATTCATTGCTACTACTATATGCCAGATAACACGTATTATATACGTATCTGATTGACGACTAGCCTTAATCGAAAGTTCTCTCTCGTGATCGAGAGGGGTAATTAACTATAGGGGCTTGTGCCTATAGGAAACCAGAACTCAGATTATAAAGTCCTCGAAAAAATGAGGGCGAAATCTCTGGGTAGTGTCTTATCTACAAACCCATCTGCCTTCCAAAATTTACCCCGGAACTTATTTTGTTAAAACTCTCTCGCCGAATAAAAAGAAATCGCGCGGCGGGGAGGCCGGGGCCGAATTTTCGGAGCCCACACCAAACAACCCCTAAGGGTATTTTTTTATTTGAAGAAATTGGAAGCATTTTACTTTACTAATTTATATTGGAAGTTTTGTTCCAATGAAATTAATAGTTACTTTTATTAATATAAGAAATGTGAACAATTGCATTTTTCCATTGAAAAATCTAAATGCAACTCTAATGAAGAATGGGTGAAAACTACTTTTCTACTCAATTCTAAAGAAAAGCAACTCCAATGAAAATTCTCAATCCAACTCTAGAGAAGAATGGATGATGTGCGCAAAAGAGTTGTCCTCATTTTCTCCAATAGTTCTAATTTTTTCCATCAACAATGCCCTCACTTTCTCCAATGGGAAGAAAATATATCCAAAAGTTTTAAGTTTTTCCAATCCAACTACATTCCCAACCCCCAATTCGAAAGAAAAAAATGAATTTTCACACAATTTTTCCTCTCAAGAAAACAAGTGGGTGAAAACTAATTTCAATTCACTACCATTACCATCATTATATCTCTTTCCTCTTTTCAATACCCACAAACCAAACAAAGCCCAAATAAAACTGAAGTGAAAATAACAGTCAATCGTGTTCATTCTTCAATTTTATAATTTTTTTTTCTCTTCAAACTGAACAAAAAAGAGAAATTTAAAATTTTCCACTCAATTTCTCTTTAACACTGCCGTTGCCAGGTCCCAAGTCCTGGATGAGAAAAGTGGAGGGTTGCGTTAGGTAGTCGACAGCCAGCGTAAAACTTGTCGAACAATAATGACATGAATCCTTTAAGAAATTGTGTTAATGCTAGGGCGTCCCCTGGAAGCGACGCGCTGTATGGCCTGAATACAGTGACAAGTGTGCAAGGGCCGCTGCATCGGCGCCTGGGTGCAGTGTTAAATAGGCAAGGGTTCCCACATCAAGGACGTATGTGGGCAAAGAAGCTAGTCCATGAAACTAAAATTAGGATAGGAACTTGGAATATAGGTTCCCTTACAGGAAAATTAATGGAATTAATAGATATTATGATTCATAGGAAGTTAAATATTTTGTGCAGTCAGGAAACTAAATGGGTTGGAGATAAGGCTAAGGAAATTGATAGTTTAGGATTTAAACTTTGGTATTCAGGTAGGAGTCATACTAGAAATGGTGTAGGTGTTATTATAGATAAGAGTTTAAAGGATAATGTTATAAAAATTAATAGGATTGGAGATAGAATTATAGCTTTAAAGATTGTTGTTGATGATAAGATTGTTAATATTATAAGTGCTTATGCTCCTCAAGTAGGTTTGTATATGAGTTCTAAATTAAATTTTTGGAATGACTTAGAAGAATTAATACAAAATATACCTCTTGGAGAAAGAGTTTTTATTGGAGGAGATTTAAATGGACATGTTGGTAGAGAGGTAGATGATTTTAAAAGCATTCATGGTGGCCATGGATTTGGAACGACGAATGAAGGTGGCAAGACCATATTGGATTTTTGTTTAGCTTATGATTTTTTAATTGCTAATACCTTATTAAAGAAAAGGAATGAGCATCTCATCACTTATAAAAATGGATATAATACAACCCAGATTGACTATTTTCTTATTAGAAAATTAAATCGTTTAGATTGCAAAGATTGTAAAGTTATTCCGAGTGAAAATTTATGTACCCAACATCGATTATTAGTTTTGGACTTTAAGATAAAGGGGCATAAAATAAAAAATAAAGTAAAACAATTTTCTAGGATTAAATGGGAGCATTTAAAGAATATTAACAAAAATATTTTTGGAAATAAGATTTTAGATCTTAAGATTTTGTCTGTGCATGAGGATGCTAATATTATGTGGGAAAAAGTGAATAGTGATATTAAGAATATTGCAAAAGATGTCCTTGGAGTATCAAAGGGAAAAGCTCCCAATAGTAAAAATAGTTGGTGGTGGAATCCTAATGTGCAAGAAAAAATTAAAAATAAAAAGCTTTGTTATAAAAACTGGTTTAATTTTAAAAATTCTGATAATTGGGAAATATATAAAGTGGCTCGTAAGGATGCTAAGAAAGCAATATGCGATGCAAAGGCATTAGCTTTTAGTGAGTTATATAATAGATTAGATACTAAAGAGGGAGAAAGATATATGTATAAGTTAGCCAAACAAAGAGATTGGAGTAGTAAGGATTTAGTTCAAGTGAAGTGTATTAAAGATGAAGATCAAAAAATATTTTTCTTAGAAGATGATATTCAACAAAGATGGATGAGATATTTTGCTAAACTTTTTAATGAAGATTGTGAAAATAAGATTGACTATAGTGACCTTAGCACCCTAGATGAAAATAAAGATTTATATTTTTATCGGCGTATTAGTAAAACTGAAGTTAGAGAGGCTTTAAAGAAAATGAAGGGTGGAAAAGCTGTTGGACCTGATGATATTCTAATAGAGGTGTGGAAATGCTTAGGAGATGATGGAATTTCATGGCTTACTAAACTTTTTAATACTATTTTGAAGACTAAGAAGATGCCAGATGAGTGGAGAATGAGTGTGTTAATTCCTATTTTTAAGAATAAAGGTGATGTACAAGATTGTGCGAATTATAGAGGTATTAAGTTAATGTGTCATACTTTAAAATTATGGGAGCGAGTTTTGGAGCATAGGTTGCGGCGTGATACTAATGTTTCTCAAAATCAATTTGGATTCATGCCGGGTAGGTCGACTATGGAAGCCATACATTTATTAAGAGGTTTGATGGAGAAATATAGAGAAAATAAGGAGGATCTACATATGATATTTATTGATTTAGAAAAAGCATATGATAAAGTTCCAAGAGAAGTGCTATGGAGAGTTCTTGAAAAGAAAGGAGTCAATAATGCTTATATTCAAATCATTAAAGATATGTATGCAGGAGCTATTACTTGTGTTCAAACACAAGGTGGATTGACCAAGTATTTCCCTATTTCGGTTGGGTTACATCAAGGATCAGCCTTAAGCCCATATCTTTTTGCTTTAGTCATGGATGTTCTCACTAGACATTTGCAAGAGGATGTACCTTGGTGTATGCTTTTTGTTGATGATATTCTTCTTGTTGACAAGACTAGAGAGGAAGTTGAAGGTAAACTTGAATTATGGAGGTCAACCTTAGAGTCTAAAGGTTTTCGCTTGAGTAGATCTAAAACAGATTATATGGAGTGTATTTTTAGTAGTAATAGACCTAGTGAGGGGATTGTGACTTTGGGCGATCAAGTCATTAATAAGAGTACACGTTTTAGATATCTTGGATCTATTGTTCAGAGTGATAGTGAAATAGATGGGGATATTATCAGCAGAATTCAAGTTGGATGGTTGAAGTGGAGGAATGCATCGGGCTTGTTATGTGATAGAAATGTACCCCTCAAACTTAAGGGAAAATTCTATAAGATGGTAGTGAGGCCTGCAATGCTTTATGGTGCCGAATGTTGGCCTTTAAAAGAGAAGCATAATACTAAGTTAAGTGTGGCAGAGATGAGGATGCTCAGGTGGATGAGTGGCTTTACCCTTAGAGATAGGATACGAAATGAGCATATACGTGAAAAGGTTGGAGTAGCTCCAGTAGAAGATAAGATTAGAGAAAGTCGCCTTAGATGGTTTGGTCACATAAAACGGCGGCCTTGCGATGACCCGGTTAGGAGAGTAGAGGTATTAGATTTGACTTATGTTAAGAAAGGTAGGGGTAGACCTAAAAAGACTTGGTTAGAAAATATTAGGAATGACCTTTCTTTATTAGATTTAAACGAGAATTTGACTTTTAATAGGACACAATAGAGAAAAAGGATTCATGTAGCCGACCCCACGTAGTGGGATAAAGGCTTGATGTTGTTATTGTTGTTGTAATTTCTCTTCAACCAAACTAGTAGGTGAAAACTAATCTCAATTCATCATTATATCATTTTGTTAGGCCGGTTCAACCCGAACTAGCCCAGCCGGCCTTTGGTCTACAAGAGGCGGACAAGTGCCGCCTCCCTTTCTTCTTGCCACCCAACTAGTGGGCCCCACTAGGAGAAAATTAAGTAAAGAGAGTTGGGCTGCTAGGGTGAGAGGGAATTTTTGAATTAAGGATGTTTGAATTAGGGAATTAATGTATTAATAGTATGGCTTGTTTAGGGTTAGGGTTATGCATGATTTGAGTTGTTCTCTTGGAGTCTCCTTGGTGTCTTGGGCTCTAGATTCACAATCTAGAGATTTGGGAGAGATGATCCTACTCTCGAATTGAGGATCAATTGTATCTTACTTGGAGTTTGTTTATTTTGATTCTTCTATTGCGTTCTATCGCTCTTGGATTGATTTTCAACCAGATTTTTCTTGTTTGCTCGCTGTTTTGGGCCAATTATTGCTAGGGTTGCTTGCAAACTCAAGTATTTCCTCTTGGATTACTTGCAAACTCGAGTATTTCCTATCACATTTATATTTCAATTTCCTTCAAACCAAACAAGGCTTAATATATGGTACTTTCCAAGATAAATGGCGTCGGACACAACCAGTCTTCATTTAGCATTTGCATAGTTAGTAAATGGTAAGAGAGGAAAATGCTATTTGTTTCACTGTGGCTATCTTTCTCAGAATAAAATCTATTTTCACATCGCATACACTCATTCTATCCGACAGCTTTTGGGTCTGTTTGATTAGGCCTATTAAGTACCTCAAACCAATCACTCAGAATAAAATTATGAATTAAAACACATTAGCATTCTAGCCTATTACTTGAAGCAAATGGAATCTTACAGTCACTTAATCTATTTGAAAATTGAAATAATAGATAATTTGCTTTGCTACTAGTTGTGGGTGTGTACATTATCTCAAACAAGTTGGGCAACTTTATCCCTTACTGTATTGGCCTACATTTTTTATGATTGTTTACAGAAAAAGATTTAGAATACAGCCTGTATACATTTTTCATAAGTAGGACATGAATTTGATATTTATCCATAAACCTCTTGGATATTAAATATTTGGAAAATATGCAAACCTGTAATAAGGTATCTGGTGACGAGGGACCATGCCTTAATGGACGGGACTTCATTCCATCAAATTCATAGAGTTGTCCTACAAGAAGAAAATAGGAGGGTAGAACTTAGAAAACCAGATTAGTGAATAAGCATTACTATGGCTTCATATTTAAGATATAAATTCAATATACCACCAAAATTCATACCATTAACACATGCAAAGGCAATGTAGTGCTCCTGAACAACTGAAACAGCCTAAAAAGATGAATTGTTTCATCAGACACCATTTTCCAAGCCAAAATACTCAAAATTGATATCAAAATCTAGATCCATGCAGACACTATAATAAATTTATATTTCCATAAATATAATAAATTTTGAGAAAAGTTAAATAACAATAAAACTAGAAGATTATATCTAACTGTACCAGTGTCAGCAGGGCAAAAAGGGGAATTACGAAGGTGGAGAATAGAAAGAAAAATACAATAAAAATGTTAAAAATCAATTTCAGGAGATTTTGTTATCAAATTCTCAAGGCCAAGTGTTGGATCACCCACCAAAAGGAAGAGATGGGAATCCCCAAGTAGACATAAGAGAAAAACTTTCACTCATAACCATTCATTGAAAATCCAATACATCAAGTCTTATTTATATAAAAACATAAACCCCACCAATAAATAATTTTTCCTATAAAACAAATTAATTTAAAAATTAAATAAATAAATGGAAATTCGCTCATAATCTGTAAAGGACTAAAAAAGACTTGAAAACAGACCCTACTCAACTATTTATTTCTTTGTTTAGCTCTCCTTGAGTTTGGTCAACAAAAAACTTGAGTCTTTCTAAACCATTTGGCTGATTGAGCTACGTCATTTCCGCCAAGGCAAGAAAAAACTCTCCTCCAGAGAGCAGAAGTGGTGGAAGGCTGGAAGCTATCAAAGTGAGAGTATATCTCCATCAAGTCAAAACAATTGTAACATTTTTCAAATGTTAGTGGTAAAAATATCAGCGGTTGAAAAAGAAGCATACCCTTACCTGCACAAGCTCCAATTGTAAAAACAACAGCAATAATTAAAGGCTTATTGGTGCCTCGAATTGGTAACATAGATGCATCCTTAAAACGAACACTAATACTAATATTAAAAGGCAAAATATTTACAAATGCATTAGATCGTGATGACCACTAACATGATGAGGCTTTATGCTCTAAGTAAACAACAAATAGAGAAAATACAGATCATGACTTAAAAACAGATAAATTACATCATAGCCCTTCATGAATCTTTCCAAATACTCAAATGAGTTTGCATAATAACCATAGGCCATTCATATGGTATAAAAAAGTTCATTTAAAACCTAGTGTATAATTCATGCAAATTATCTACACATAATGCAATAAAATCATAGCATACATGGAATGCAACAACTACAAGTTATGTAATGGAAAATAATTCATGAAGAAGAGGTGAATTATTGAAAGATTTAGAATCACAATTTCCGAGTTAATTGAATATGTCAGGTCAACTATAATTTTAGTTTCATATTCAAACTCAAATTTTGATTCAGATTGTAATTCAAGTTATCCATATGCAATAATCCATATATGGTATTAAATTATTGTCATGTGCGTTTAAAGCATCTTGGAGAAGGGCTAGTTATCGTTGAATTCTTTACTATTTTCATCATCAGGAATTGGAAGTTTATCTTTACAATAATTATAATTTTTGCAGGACATTGGGAAAGCATATGACATTTTTCTTGACACCAATAGTAGGCTGATTCAGTAAAGATAAATTGATCATTGGTTTTCCAAAAGGTGCATGTTTAGGCTAAACAAAGGGAACAAACAACAATTCACTCAATAAACCCATATGATTATATCCGCAATTTTTTTTTTACAATTTCCATCATTAAGAATGAAAAATTAATTACGTTCTTTCACAATAAATATAATTTTTGCCGGAAATCCGGAAATTATATGACCTTTTCCTTGACATCCATAGCAGAAAAATTCAATACCGATAAAATGATTAGTTTTATTTGAATTTTCAGAAGGTGCAGCTATAGGCTAAACTGGGTGACACATAAAAATTCATTAAATAAACCCTTAAGGTTAGGTGCTGACAGACAGGTTGGCATTGTTTCTAAAAGGAATGGACAATCTCCTTTCCACTTCTAAGACTTTGAGATAAGCTTTTATAATCATGGGTTCAAAAGGTCTCACTTCAACCTTAATCTTAAGGCGAAGGCCATTCAGAAACATACATGTTACCTTCCGTTTCTCTTTGCAAATCACATCTAGAATGTAACCATTAAAATTGATTTAAATATTCATTAACAATTATATTAACTTGCCTCGGATCAATCAATCAATCAATTATTCTAGACCAGTAATAAGCAGGCGGGCATTTGGACTTCAAATATGTCTTTTATATTAAGATAAAATAGTTCATTAGGCAAAATTATGAATGTCAAACTCCGAACCAATATCTTTTCGCAGCATCAACAAGTTTAATCTTTAGCATATTATTGATCATTGATGGTACGAATAAAAAGATCCTCAAGTTTAAATATCCATTCTAGAAAAATATGTGGATCATATCTAACATCAAAAGTAGTCCTTAATGTTAACTTTCTTTATCACATTGGATTCCCCCTGGTGTCAAAACAGGTTGAACCCTATAACCTCTTTCATGTTGCCTACAGTATTGAGCATCATGAGCAAACATAATCATTAAGAAAACCTCTAAACTTCCAATTTTCTCTATATTCTATTCGATCTCTAAGATTCTAATGACATTTAGGATCATTATAGTCTAATATTTCTAGTCTGCTCAGGTCAGGTTTACGAACATCTAGACCTATTCTAAGGACATCTCTAGCAACCTGAGGTCAAATAGGTTGAGTGACAGCAATGTGATTCCAAGAGGGGAGTGAACAAGCCTATTTCAAGTTGAATCAGTGCTTGCTCGAACCTATATAAGCCAGCTCGAAATCATCTCATGGCTCAAATTGATTCGATTTTGCGTTAGCTTGGCTCAAATAAGCTCGATTTCAATTTGACTTAAAAACATTTATTTTCTGGTTTTTCATTTTTTAATAGGAGATTTTACATACATGCACTTTATTATATCCATATTATATATTTAACACCCAAAAGTTAAATATTACAATCTCACCACCCAAATACTAATTTTATAACATAAATACCACTCTGTCTCCTAAACCCACACTCCGTCTCTTCCTTCGGGCGTTACCTATTCTTTCCGCGCGAGAACTCCCCCTTCCCACCATTAGTTGTTCATCCGCATGCTTCTCTCCTCAGCTTCTGCGTGCTTTCTCTCACTAGCAGTGCTTTCTTTCTGCCATCCTCCCTCCATAAACCTCTCAGGCTTGAATTATGCGGCTTCTTCCCAAATCTTCTCATCCAAATCTGTTCCTCAACACTGAACTTGACTGACGCTTTCTTGGGTATCAAGTACCCTTCAAATTTGATATCTTCTATTACAGAATGGGGAAGAATGAAATGGCCTAGACGATGAAGACACAACCCTTCCACTATCACTGCTCTCAGGTAAGACATCTTCTCAAAATCTTCAGAATTTGTAGAATGATACCAATTCATCTTCGTTGAGAAGCCTTCCACTATCTTCTTCCAGGAAAGGTAGACAACTGAGCTTACTGGAATGGAGAAGGTAATTGATATCAAAGGCCCAGCATCGGCGAAGAGGCGGATACGGGAAGGGTGCAGGATCTAGATTTTGGATCTTCTAAGATCGTCGGAGCCATTATAGGTTCCCGATAATAGGAGTTGCCACCGATCGAGAAATGATTTTCCCGAGTTGTCACGCGGTAGAGACTTCGTTGGTTCTCTGCTTCGTTGAGCACGTGTCGCTTCTTCAGCCAAATCCCATAAATCCGCCGAACTGAGGGATTTAGTAAATCCGGGATTTAAGCTGTAAATCCTTAAATCCGGGATTTAACATGCGCACAAAAACCGTTTGGCTGGATTTAGCATAAATCCAACTTAAATCCCACTGTAAATCCGATACCAAACAGCATGCGGAAGAACAGCTACCGCGGGAAGATGAAGTTCTCGTGCGGAAAGAATAGATGACGCCTAACGCCGGAAAGAAGAGTGTGGGTTCAGGAGACGGAGTGGTATTTATGTTGTAAAATTAGTATTTGGGTGGTGAGATTGTAATATTTAACTTTTGGGTGTTAAATATGTAATTTGCATATAATAAAGTTGCATGTATGTAAAATCCCCTTTTTAATATTATATGTGCATATTATATATATGCATTAAATTTAAAAAATATGCATATTCTTTATATTTCAAGCATGCTCAATCCAACCCAGGCCCAACTAAAAATTAGAAAAAGTCAAAAATTTAGCTCATGGATCAACTCGTTTGGCCTGATTCAACATCAATTTGGGAAAAAATTGATTCAATATCCAGCAACATTCAATCTTAAAACTAAAATCTCAACCCTAAATTTCAATGATAATATGTTTGACCAGGCACATAATCAGGCTTTTCTTTAACTAAGTCGTCTAAGGCGAATGTGGGAGATGATGATTTCCAATGAGGTGGATTTCCTATAGGGTGATTAGGTAAGGAACATGAGAAGTTCTTTTGCCAATACTTCAAATTTGATTTATTTCAATCAAATCTTTTGCTTTGTCAGACATTTCTCCCAGCTTACATATAACTTTCAGATATCTTTTTCCAATCATAACCATTATATTTCCATATTTTCTAACCTTTATTTCATTTTTCAACATGTTTCATAAACATCTCTTAATGCGACAAATTCAATGTCATATGAATGTAAAACCAAGCAAAATTAACAATGCAACTAATAGAATAATCATGTATGTAATATAGAATTAATTAGTAATTATTGGTTTTTAGATTTAAACGAGAATTTGACTTTTAACAGGACACAATGACGAAAAAGGATTCATGTAGCCGACCCACGTAGTGGGACTAAGGCATGATGATGTTGTTGCTGTTGTTTTAGTAATTATTGGTTTCAAAATTCAACTGCATTCAACAATTCAAATACAAGAAATCACTTCAACACAAAATAATCTTAGAAAAAAATTCAATTAGGACAAGACTAGTTCACACATCAATTACTCACAATCCATAATTCTCTCACATCCAAGAAAATAATTAATCTCATTAACTAATATACTCAAATTGATACTAGCTTAGTTATATAATGGAATTTCCTAAAGCATCAAAATTATAGATGACACTAGATTTGCTAATTAGCAAAAGAAAGTACTGAATTAATACTGAAAATGTTAATTTTATAGAACATGATCAAATTTCAATTTTGATGTGACACTCACAAGAAAAATTAGGCAAATTGAAGGTGTAGCTGCAACTTTAAAGAAGAAGTGACAATAATAAATAATACAGCAATGTTGGTCGAGGAGCGGAAATCTATAAGGTTTATCAATTTCTCTAAAGGTGACCAATGACAGAGGTGTTGGAGTCTAGCAATGAATTTGCAGAGGTCAACAAAGAAAGTTTTAAATCTCAACACGTAGCAAGTATAGAGAGTTCGACAGGTATTATTAGGTGTCAACGAGGATGCTAAATACAAATAAAGGCTGGTAGAGTGGTTAAAGAAATTTGGTTGCCAATCATTGCCAAGACTAGCATTACTTCAAAGAATGATATATTTCTTGCAAAGCAAGAGTGAGTAGAGAGGAAGACGGTGGGGCACAAAACTTAAATTTGCCAAGAGCAAGCAATTTTAGCGAGATGGTGTGGTATATGCGGTATTTTGGGAAAGCTAGGACATTGCAACATGACAAGAGTTGGGAAAGAAAATATGAGAGAGAGAGAGATTCTCCCAAAGAAAGAGTTACATGAGAGCTATGACGCACAGACACAAACACAACCACACAAACATTACACAACACGGACACGGGACAAGCCAACTATTAAAAATATAGAATACTGATACGAGTTGGACACGATATAATAATTTTAATATCTTAAAAACAATGTATAGAAATTAAATAAATTTAATATTAAGAATAATTGAAAAATAATAAATTATTTAACTAGGATTTAGCCTTAAAATGATTTGTATTAAGATGTCGAGTATCGAGCGTTAATGTCATGTTTTAAGCATCAAGAGATAAGATGACAATGATATCATTAGTCGGACATCGAGTATCAATGTCGAGATGGCGTCGGTTGTCTATATTGAGACAATATTGGACAAAGATGAGATGACAAGATGGCACGAGGGCATGACTGTGGGTGCAGAAATTGTTGGGATTAAATTTTGATTTTGAAACGGTTTTCAAATATTGATCATGTCGATATTCTAATGCCAACGGACATTATTGTGAAGCCCTAATCGCAATCTGGCAGAAAGAAATGATAATAAGAATCTTCCGACTGTTGAGAGGAAATAACAAATTTAGTTTTATTTTTAATTTAAATAAAAAATTAAAATATAAAAATTATATTAAATATTTTTCATAAAATATTTAAAACACTCATGACAATTTTATTTTTAATTTTTGTTTGATCTAACACGTCTAGGAGGTGTCGATACATATTGAAGGCATCTCAAACGCGTGTCGTGTCCGATACATGTAGGGCACTGCATACCTCTTTAAGGAGAAGTGCCGGTGCATCATGTGAAAACCCTTAGGTTTTTTTTAGATTTTTTTTTATCTTCAACAATCAATAATTATATCAAGAGCCATTATAGGTCCAAATCACAAACCATCTTCGTCATAGCATATATATTATTGTGTTATAGCTTCACTAATTTTTTCATAATTTTTGGGTACTGATGAAATCCCTTAAGAAATTAGCACTTATTGGTACAAGAGGGGTTTTGGGACTGATAGGTGTCTGTTTTGCAAACCAATTTCACCTGAGTATTTCGAACATGCTTAGCTAATTTATGAATATTTTTTTGTAATTTTTTTTATTCTAAAATTTGAAGATATAATAGGATTTTGGGCTAAAATCAAACAATTATCATAATTACTTAAACATCATTTTAATATTTTATTATTAAGCATAATGGCTATATTAAATGACATTTTCAATTAAATGTTTCGTTTTTAACAAACAACAACGCAAAAGGAGAAAATGAGGGAAATTTTGAGGAGATAAAAAAATAAAAGCAAGATTTTGGAGGTTGCATGCCATTTTTTATGTCGACACATTTGAAAATTCTGATCATCTCGAGGCAAGTCACACTACGCCTATTCAATCTTAAAAAATACATTATTTGTACCAATTTTTTCGATTAAATTTATAATTTCGTTAACTAAAAATGCGGATAACTTTGCACTAGTAAAATTTTCACCACGTCACTTTTTATATGCTATACGGATTAAAATTCTGCACATTTTATTATTTTCTAAAAATTCTACAACATGAGTTTTAAAATTTGTGGGGGTTTTGTTCAATCCTTGATAATTTGGTTATTTATTAAAAATGTACATTTTTGCTCAGTAGGATTTTTTGTTGCCTACCTTTATAGAAAATTATGAAATTCAGACATGTACTCAATTACGTTTTAGCTTCTACAATATGATGAAAAATATACATATGTAATTAATTATATATGCTGGAAGTGATAAGGGGCTATAAGCTATAATCCTTTGAGTTTTTGTTTGTGCCAGAAAATACTCTAGTGTCTATAAGGCATGTTCTGGTGGTTATAAGCTATGATATGGTGGTCATGTTCTAGTGCAATAAGTATAAAAGAAATAAATAAGATGCCAAAATCCTTTGAGATTATGTTTGGGTATGATAAATGTGATACAAACTGCTCTATGATATATATTACAGTTTATTTTTATGCTCAATATTGTTATTTAAATAATTGGATAACTGCTATGCTCTTATTATATTTCTTAGTACAGTGATTTATTTTATTGTATTTAATTATTTTTAAATATTCAACAAAATTCTAATAAAAGAATTTGAGAATTTAGATCGATTTGTATGGTTTGCTGAGCTGTTGTAGCTCATTATAATTTTGCTTATAATTTTCAGGATCTGAGAAGGGGAAAGAGATTGTTAATTAATAGTTCAGTATTAGATCTAAGTTTATAATAATTTCTATATTTTAATTTTTGTACAATCATGGCTAGTTTATTATTCAGCCATCATGGCTAGTTTATTATTCAGCCATATAACTTTTGCATGTAGCCATGTATTGTAGTGTAGCTACATTTTGATGAAATGAAAGAAATCTTATGGATGAATTCATTTTCAGTATTTGGATATTTTAGTAGCTATGTAATCTCTAGTTTATTTAAAATGAATATTGGAAGAAAATTTGAAATATTCCAAAACTAAATTTTGAGATTTTTCTATCACAGCTCAACACAATAGAACCTATTTAGTCCTATCGTGACACATCATAGTATGAGAGACGTGCACAAGCTAAGCAACATGACGAGCGAGCGATGTAGAAAGGTTAAAAGCAAAGACGTGCTACAAACATTGAATTGATGTGTAAGTAGGTAAGTTGCGGTTACAAGTAGATGATTGCAACATGAGGTAGATTTCCACTTGAACAACTAAAAAAGAGTGAGATTAGGTTAAGGGGGGCGTTGGCATCATGGTTTAGGGCAAATCATAGATAGTTTTAATAGCAATAAGAAAAGTTTCAAGACTAATGACTTGTTGACAATTCAGGATAAGCCAAGAAATCAACTAGAGGGATTATATTTGATAAACTTTGAAAGCAAAAATAAAAGGACAACAACTTCAATATCAAATTGATGTAAGGACCTCAAGAACGGTACAAAATAGAAAGAAAACATAATAAAATATACCAAGAACCAATTCAACAACTTGTTGCCACATCCTCAAGGAAAGATGTTAAATCCTTAAGCATAAAAAAAATTTTAAGAATCTTAAAGGATCAATAAGAAGAGACACAATAAAGAAAAACTCAAAGACTAATTCATAACCACTCCTTGAAAGCCCATTACTAAAGTTCAATTCATAAGAAAATTAAAGCCAAGCTAAGGTTAAATAATCTTTATCTAACTAACTTTAAAATTAAAATTAAAATTTATCCATAATTCATAATATGCTAAAAATAACTGGAAAAATAAGCCAAGTTTAATTATTTTGTCCCCTTATTTACTTCCTAGATTTGGTCTAGGAGAAATTGAACCTTGCACAATCAACTTACTAAAAACATCAACAAATCAAACAATCCTAGTTATAATTTAATTTGATGCATGACCAAAACTTTTCAAATGTTTGAAGGTTCATCAACTAATTTCGAAAATTAAAAAAATAAAATAAAAAAAACTAATTTCGAATATAAAAAATTTGAAGATTATAGGACGCGAATTTTTTGATAAAATGCTTATACATTGTTAGACCGATCTAGCCGGTCCGACGGGACCGGCTTACGCCAATTGGGCGGAACTCTTCCGCCTCCAGGAAGAGCCGCTTGTTTCCACGAACTCAAGGGAGTCAAATAGGAAGGATTTTGAAGGAAGCTTACAAGGGAATTTGAATGTAGGGACTGTTTAGAGATTCCCTTTTGATTTCTATGCATTAAATAGTTTGTTTTCCTAGGGTTAGAAGATCTTGAATTTGGCGGAAATTTGATCTCTCTTATATTTATGTTTTCTTTTGGTCTCCAGCAGCGTCTAGAGATTTGAGAGAGATCGATCCTCCTCTCAAATAGAGGATCAATTATATCTTACTATTTTCTGTTCCCTTTCATCAAATAATACAAATTATCTATTGTTTTTGTGATTTTGTGCAGATTTTTGTGGAGAATTCTCGTTGTTTTCCAAAGTTTGATAGGAAATACGTGAGATCTACAAGTGTTTCCTATCATACATTCACCCACATTTCCCCTTTTTACTCTTAATCCATCAAATGAACATATGCAATGAAAATAACATTGCATTAATTATGACAATAGTAGCTTTGGAACTGTAATATAATTAACCATCTAGTATAGCACAAGTTAAAAATCTAGGACAATAGAACATTCAAAATGATATTTGCATGTCAACTTCAATTTATCTTTAGAGAAATAAGATTAAAATAAAATGACAATTTTAAAACTTGAAACAGGCACCAATAATATCATAAGTGCTAAAGAAATTGATACCTCAGTATCACCGGCAACAGCTGCTACAGAGTGTGCATCCTCCATTTCTCTATCCTCCTCCAAAAACTTGGCTCGCTGAAGAGTAAAAGTGATATATAGAAATACATCAAGCATTAAAAAGCTAAACATAAGCAGGCATAATAAGAACCTCAAATGGATCCATGTTGGCAGTTGACTTGTAGAATCGGTCGAAATATGATCCTTCAACTAAATGTTAAAAAAATCACACATTTAAATATAGTAAATTTCAAATAATGGGCGCTCAAAATTCTAAATTAAAAAAACAATAATGAAAAAAAATATGAAACACACTCTATCACACTATTAGAAAGCAAGGGCATCATATTCTTCAAAAATATTGAAAAAACATAAACAATGATCAAATGAATGGGAAGAAATAATCAGTTATCAAATTCTAAACACTACAGTTTGCCAACCAGCATATGAAATCTTGTTACACATTCAAGCAAAAGGTTATTGGATGTATAACAACTATCAAACATTTTTAAAGCATGTCATGGTGCATTGACGAAAAACCAATTGCTTTATCATGGACTTGCATCCTTGTAGCATACTCGATTACTAGAAGCAAATCATAAGATTGGGTAAAGAGTAAAGTATCATGCTATTTATTACATAATCGACCAGTCAAGAAACAATCACACCTATCATAAATGCATAATTGCATTTAGGGATATAGTCATACCTTTTTGCTTAGTTTAGAAATTTGGTCTGTAATTGTGTGAAGTGCTCTGCTTTAGTCTTTAGTGTAACAAAACAAGTAGCTTAACAATTAAGCCATCAACCCTTGCAAAAGCGTTAAATACCCTAATAAAGTTTGGGAGCTTATAGAAAGTTAGAAGTTAATTCAACTTCAAAATAAATGGAGAGTTCCTAACTTTGGGATGAATACCTATTTTCTCTCCCTGTCCTTGCTTTTCGGTAACATCCTTTCCATCCAAAATAATACTTACTCTACTAAGACGCGTTCATCCTTACGTCACATATGGAGAATTCACAACAATGATGTCTTTGGTGGAGGCGAGTCCGAACCTTAATCCTCTTACAGACCATTTTTACCTAGAAAACTTGCTTGTATCGTGTTGACCTGTAAATAAAAAGAGGATAAAAAATCCAAATCACATACCTGTCCGACCACATCGCTCAAGTCCTACGCCCAAGGCCTACGCATGTCAACATCGCATCCCCCACGTCAGTCGCACGACCTCGCATCGTTAAATACACAAGAGAGGGAGGGCTTCGGCTCTCTCGTTACAGACCAACTTCGCTTCTTCTACGACTCCCCTTTCTGTAGGATCTATCAACGGCTCAGTGGGAGACTTCCACTTCACATCCGGAACACCCTCAAACTGTTTCAGCATTTTCACTGTTTTCTTGGATATTGCAATCTCCCACCATTCTTCTTGAATTGGTTTCTTTTCCTTTCTTTTTTCTTCAACTGAGGCTACGGAGGAAGTCGTAACTACCGGGGTTGATTCTTTTCTGAGGTTAGTCAACACATTATCTGACAATATAAGCTCTCCCTTCCGATATTTTCTTTCGAGCCAATCCTTGAAGATGTAGCAATCTTCAATGAGATGGCCGAGCACTCAGTGATACGGGCAGTAGTTTGGGTTGCCAATTTCCTTCAACTCCTCCGACCTTTTGCACTCCGGTAGTTCCAGACATACTTTTAACGCCTGTCAGAATAACTTAGCGACACTCTCTCTTTTAAATGAATATTCCTTATTCATCTTATCTTTGAGAGATTGGAACGTCCTATCATCAGTTCCCATTGCTTGTCGCGGGCGTTCTCCTCCGACTTGGAAAGTTTGTGGCCTATAATTCCCCCCGAGTATCAGCTTCGACTGAGGGTTAGGGTTGTAGACTTGTTTTGGCTTATCCTCGTATTGCATTGGCTGCTTGCCTTTGTCTACATTATAAATCACATGCTTTCCCTTATTCGGCCTGAGAAAGAATGTAGAGTAAGTTTCACCTTTTTTTTGCCTCCGAGATCTTGAGCTTCTTATGCTTGTTAGAGTGGCCCTCTGATCTTAACAAGTTCAGCTTTTCAAATTTAGCCAGGTCTTAAAATGTGGTGATGGTGGTCATGCATGAAAATGGTTGCATCTTATCATCGATATTTCCATTAATAATTGCACAGCGTGTTCTTCTTCAAGTTGTTGTTCACATTTCATGCTTATATTGGGCCATCGAGTTATATATTTTGATACCGGTTCCTCTCTCTTCTGCTTGTCTAAAGCGAGATCGACGATCGTAATTTTCTCAGTCGCACTGGCGAATCGCTTCAAAAATAAGGCTTCTAACTCTGCAAATGTCTTCACAGAGTCATTTGACCATTCAGCATACCATTCGAAAGCAGTTGTTGTTAAACTGTTAATGAACTGTCGTAAGAGTAGGGCGTCATTTACCCCTGTATTCCCGCAGGTGGCCTTAAATTGTGCCAAGTGCTGTCGGGGATTGTTAGTACCATTGAATGTGTGAAACTTTGGGACCGAATACCCTTTTGGGTATGGCACTTGGTCATATTCAACGGGATACGGACGACCCTTGCACAACAGTTTCTCTACCTGATCAACAGCTATAATAGCCTTGATTTTCGCGGTAATAATTCCCTCGAGCTGTGTAGACGTCACAGGCTCGGAGGTACTTGCAATGTTCTGCAGTGTGAGTTGGCGGGTAATATTATGGACCTCATGACCACCTTCAAGAGATCCCCATATTCCTGATACTTGTGGCATTTGGAAGTTTGGAGGGTCGGCAGGAGGATTAGGCATGGCACCAATAGCGAAAATCCTCTGCATCATTTGCATCATCGCCCCCATCTGAGTCATCATCTCAGTCATCTTCTCATTTAGCTGAGATATTTCTTTGTCTTTGGCTCGCATTTGACGCCTTATATGTCCTTGCATACCTGCAAGCGTGACATTTCTCATTAGCAAAGGGGTTATCTTCGGCTTCTTCTCTTTCTTCTTCTGAAGAGCGGCCACCTCTACCGGTGGTACCCAGCTTCACGACGACATCGATACACTTGTCTAACCGGCAGTTGTTGATCGTCATTATCTTCACTGTCATCAAAGTAGGCTTCATCGTTGATGTTCGTGTGTCGCTGTGAAAGCCATTCAAATACAGAAACTTGCCTACGAGGTTGCTCTGTAATAGGTCGTGGCGCTAGCAAATATGCACGACAGGTAGCAGTTTCAGTAGAGTGGGGCCTCCTAGCGGGCCTTTTAGAATTGATGTCGCGTGCAGAGATGCCAGCGACCCTTGCAGTGATTGTGGGGAAGTCGACACTACCAAATTAGATGGTAGCTCCATCATTTCAAGTTTCAATAATAGCATTCGCCAGTTGGATTTTGGCTCCCTGTCCCAATTGGACGGTCATCAGTGTGTTCAGTAGATCCATCTGCACAAATGAAAGGTAAGGATTAGTAATCAAAATCTGATACATCATCCCACACTTTCAAAATACAGAGACTTACATAAAACAATATAACAAAAATAAACAAATATGTTCCGAGGTAAATTTTGGGAAGGCATATGAGTTTGTAGATAAGACACTACACAGAGATTTCGCCCTCATTTTGCGAGGACTTTATGATCTGAGTTATGGTTTCCTATAGACGCAAGCCCCTATAGTTGATTACCCCTCCTGATAACGAGAGAGAACTTTCGATTAAGGCTAGTCGTCAATCTGATACGTAGAGATACATGTTATTTGGCATATAGTAGCAGCATGGGTATGGGATGTTGAAAATTTTGAAGATTTGATATTTAAAATAGGAAATTTCACCATATTGCACTTAAAGCGGGTGATGGGGAACGAATGATGGACCCGATCAAGATCCCATGGTTTCGTCGTCCCGGGCCATCGTGGTCCCTGGTCTACTTAGTCAAAAGAGGCAGTCGACCCAACCTAACAGAAGGATCCTTGTCAGTAGTCATGGGTTGCTTCGTCCAAGAGTACCTTGTAGACTTGGAGTGAATGTTTTTCTAAGGGGATAAATTTGAATCCGTCTTAACTAACAGAGGGCTTTGCGCCCTATCAATTATACCCTATTGATTCATATCTCAAGTATCTGATGTCACTAAGGAGCGTATTGACTCTAGCCATAACTGATATTTCGTGGTGCCATTTGGCAGCAAAATCACTCGGTTCATAGGGCCCCGGGTCATAACCGTTTATCCTGCGGTGCCATTTGGCGGCAAAACTACCGGTCAGAGGACACGTCCATATTGGTAGGAGATTGTTTGAGAATGTATCCTAATGATATTTTCTATCAGACAATATCTCTATGTGAGCTAAGATAAATTTTAATTTGTCCACCCCAGCAAATTGTTGCGGAGGGTGGATGAATTTTGCCATAAGTGTTTCATAGTTGAATTTTCAATTTTAAATATATTGGAGTTTGGAAGTTTTGTACTTTCGGGCATTTGAATGATATTTGAAAATATTTGTGAATCCCTCCAGTTGAGATTTTCGTTCAACACGGCCTTTATCGGGGGTATGGGGTCATTTCCATTTGTGGCTTAAATCTTATCGACCCTATCAACTTGCTGATTGGAGATCGGATTTCGCCATTGGTTTTGTGGCTTTGTAGATGAATTCTCTTTGTTGAATGCTATGAAGGCCTAGTATGAATGTATAAAATAAATATCCCGGTCGACCTCGCGATCGTATATTTATTTAATGGTTCGAGCCATGTTGACTTCTATCTACCTGCATAGAATGATTAAGTTCGAACTTGAATTCACTTATTGACCCGCACAACATCTCTAAATGTCACGTGTGTATTTATAACACCCTCGTCGGGGCCCATGCGGGTGTTTGGGAGCATTTTATAATTATTCGTTGAACCTTGTCGACTCCTATTTACCAGTTTAGAAGGATCGGGTTCAAATTTATTAACCCGCGCAGCATTCCTAGACGTCACATGTGTTCCCACAACATGCTCGCAAGGGCCCATGCGAGTTCTTGATTATACTTGCCCCTTTTGTGTAACTATGTGTACACAGATTATGGTGCATGTGTGGGGGCACCTTTAGGAATATGATGGATCTCCTACGGTAACCCGTAGTAGCTCTTTAACATCTGCATAGGTGGAACATCAGATGCTAGATCACTGCTCATCAAGAAACTTGCAAGCCTCATTAATTTTATCCAACTCAATGTTTAGAACTTAGTTGGACCACGCCTCATTAATAATTTGATCCAATTTTTTCTCTTCTCAGAACTTATATGAGAATCATTAGACAATTTTCTAATTATGCCATCGTCATTATTTTTTGTTGTTAGCCGGACCATTTAAGAGGATCATGCGAGGTATTCGGATGTCTGGCTCTCATAGGAGGAGGAAACAGGCTCTGGAGATCGGAACTTTTTACGGAGGTGGAAACAGGCTCTGGAGATCGGAACTTTTTACGAATACGAGCAAAGGATTCTGGCCTGAGTTGCTAAGCTCCAGGGAACTGGATAGGGCCTCCGACGACTGGATTGGCATATGTATGGGAGGTTTAGATGCCTGAGGGGTTTGCGGCACAGTGACGAGCAGGACCGGTGTAGTTGGACGGGTCCTCAGCAGTTGTTGAGTAGAGGAGTTGGAAGGGAGTGGGGAAATCAGATGTTAACGGGAGAGATTTTGCGTAAGGAAGAAAAGACAGGGACTGTGTATAGTTTTTATTTTTGATTGAATCTGGAGGACGAGAGTAGCTTTTGTTCGTTTCATTTTGATCTAACGACGAGGTTAGATGTGCGAGGCGACTGATTGACGGGATCTCGACAAAACAAGGTAATGTGTTAAATGCATTAATCTGAATTTGACATTTTCCTTATTCGGCTCCTGATTTCTTCATTTCGATTTTTATAATTCAGATGCCAAAATAGTGATATATCTTGTACTGCATTAATTTAACATGATAACACAACATTAATCGAGTCGAAGACTGCATCACGTGCAATTTTCTCGTTTTGCGTGTCGAATTCGCCGAATATCAAAATTAGACAAACTAATAGTAGATTTAGTGTATTATCGATGTTCCGGTCACAATGATGCAATCCATTTCGCAATCGGACATCGTTCGGGTGACGCCGAGGCCTAATTCCCACAAAATACGTGTTGTCACTTTGGAACTGCCTCTATTTGTGGCAAAACCGCATTCGAACAAATTGACAATGCATTTAGAGTATTGGCGGTGTTTTGGACACAACGACGCAGTCCGTTTCGAGATTCGACATCATTTGGGCGACGCCGAGGCCTTTTCCTTGAAATTTGTGTTTTGCCTCGAGATGCATGTTGACCTCCTCGCATGTTTCTCCTCCAGTAACTGCCTTCCCCTTGCATATTATGTTAGAATGAGATGTTGTATTGTGTGGTCGATTATGAGGGCATTGATTGTTGGTTACATTTCATAATGTCAATGATGGTTTGTTGAGATTTTCTTGGACCTTCCTAGCTTCCTTTTTTTATTTGCATGTCGTTGGCCTTGTATCTCCTCTGAGATACAATGAGTTGTGCGCCGTTTTAAGCTTGTCTTTGTGGTTAATATTGTTCCATCCAAATGAGTATTTTTTTTTTCATTAATGCATAAAATTTGAGACTTAGTCCCTCGGTTTCTCCAAAAAAAAAATTCAAAAATAAATAGACAACATTGAAAGTTTGCATTATGTGTAAGTTCTTAACAAGGAGGTATTCCCAAAAACATGTTAATAAAGAATATGTCCCCTCAAAACATATAGTTTCATGATGAGCAGAACTTATAGAATCTATACAAAATCATATAGCATACATTAGGAATCAATGAGTTCTACGCATGATGACTATCAAAAGAAAGCAAAAAAAGAAACATTATATATTGCTACAATGATGCATATCCCCAATTATTCATACAATATCTACAAATAAATAATATGCAACAATCTTTTTAAAAATAAAAACACTCTCTAATAGCAATCCTTGAGGCATTGACTTTTCCATAATGATCTAATGGGACAATGGCAAATGAAAAGTATGATTTTGCACTAAATTAGCATGTCTATAGACAAATCCATGGGTCTCAACCAATTTTTAACCAATGAAGTCAAAATTAAAAGCAGATATTTCACCAAAAAAAGATGTAATATCCTGTTAAAGTGTTAAAGAATCAAAGATGTGAAGGCGAAGATTGGAAAGGAACAAGAATAAAAGCTCGTACCCAGATTAATATTGGATTTCACATTTCCAATAGCATGAAGAATACCTATGGTCCCACAAGCATTATCAACAGTTTGTTTGAGAAAATACAAATCTACAGGAAGCTCCTGCAGATATGAATAGAATACTATCAACAATTTAGCAAGAAGACAATATAATAACTTTTATATAGCAGTTACTTAAAAATATGATTGCTGAATTTATGATTTGCATTTTAGTTTTCTAATGATATCGGAAGTTAAAACAATAGTTAGCCACTACATTTCTGATCAATCTTCCAATACAATGTAAGATCTATAGATACTCTCCGAACTCTCATCCCAAGTGTAGCACAAATAAAAATGATCATATAGAAGTGAGGTAAAACTATAAAGTACATTTATAAATAAATTAAAATTGATTATGTTAGGACAATGGTACAGGCTTCAGTGTTTCACCAATGAAATAAGTTAGTGAAAAAATAAACACAGTTGTTTTTTACATGTATAACAAGAAAGATGCACCAAAATGAAACATGTATAAAATTAATATGAAAGCATTTGAAAGGAAAAGAGATGGACTAAAATTTGTCTAAAGAATATTGTGCAATATAAATATAATACCTTATGCAATTCTCAATAGGAATAAATGAACGATTTGGACTATGAAGCCGACCATAAAAAGTTGGGGTATAACTAATGATGATGATGATGGAAAAAAAATTAGATTATATATATGCATAAAAAAAAATATAGCAAGCAACAATATAATAAGGATAAAAGAAGACCCGAATTAAAAAAAAAAAACATGTAAACACTAGTTGAATTGATTAATTTGAAAACAATGTTAATGGCTGAAAATTCAGAAATCTACCTTTACAATGAAACATATAAAAGTTGTTTGGGTGACAATTCATCAATCATCCAGACAAAATGTGAATTTCTTTATGAATGCAAGTATCATAAAAATCCTTAAATAATGCAGCACGGAATTTTTATATCAAGCATGATTTTTGAGACGCATTAAAAGATTATAAAAGAAAAAAAGGATGACAAAGATAAATCACAGCCTCCTTCCGATCACCATGGATTGACCAACCCCAAGCATCAACTGTGGGTGAGGAGCACAACAATGAATTTGATTTTTATTGACATATGCACATTTGTTCGGAAAAATAAAATCCTGAAAGTTGAAATCTTCTCCAAATATTCTCTGGCATTCTTTGTAAGCAATAGTTCCTATTTTCACCAAATCAAAATGAGATAGCAAACCTCCTCAAAATATTTCTGGTCAATTCACAGCAAGGAATTCCAAACTATCACAAGTTCACAACCTTAAATCATGAGACCACAAGGACATGCCCAAAATATATAATCACAAATCAAAAGAAGCAAAGGAGGCAACTCAAAATCATCTCCATAGCACTGACTCAATCCAAGGACAATCCCTTTGAATCAAATTCTGAACAAATCTTATTGGAAAAGTTGGAATGATCACCACCGTTCATTCCAAATGAACATTTACCAATATCTTGGATGTTTTTAAATTGACCTTAGCAAAGCCCATAAGAAGGCCTATTAATCAGTTCATTTGGGAATTCTTTTAGTTGATACTCTAGAAGAAGCTCTATGAAACTTGAGGGGTCACTCTTGACACAACTCTTGATCATATTTTCATCCTGCTCAAAAGTTCTGTGATAGAGCTAAGAACCCAAGTTAGTGGAGAAAAAATACTAATTACCATAAATAATTTTTTATAAATATTTATTAAAAACCATACTAATTTTAAAAAATAAAATGAATCAGTGAATAATCTGCATTTCTAATTTTTATGAATTCCTGATGCAAGTAATTGAGGTTAAATATTCCTAAATATTCATATTATTTTAAAATAATAATATTTACATTAAGCTTGACGATATTAAATTTTATTCATTTTTTAAAATTACAAAAAAAAATATTTTTAGTCATAATTTATATTTTGTACTTGATATTTTCTATAAAATTATGAATATTATTTTTTACCCAAAAAAATTACTTTTTTTGGCATAAAAGTAGAACTAAAAAGTAACATATGGTTTCTAGAAATTTATTACACAAGCATTACTAATAACCTCAAAAGATTTAAAAAGTAAGATAAAAGATTATTTTGGCACTCTTTCTAAAAAAATGTGACTAATAATCAAAATTTAGGAAATCCATTTTAATAGTGTTGTTTGCACGCAAGGGAGGGTCATATGAGATGATGATCTCACATACAATTCTAGAATATAGATTCTTTTACTAGAATGAACGACTATAACGGATGTCGGATTTCAGATGCCAACTCAATCTGAAGGAAATTATGCGGAAGCTTTAAAAAATTATCATGAAGTTACACAATCAGAAATTGATCTCTAAGTTGGAAGTTATATACTATATAACATAGGTCATATAAACACAAGCAACAAAGAGCATAAAAAGCTTGGAATATTATTTACGAGACTTCTAACATGCAATTTTTTTGCCTTTCATGAATATTTGCCCCCCAACAAACTAGAAGATTTGATAGAATTTTGGGAAGATGCGTGGAAATGTGAGGTTAAAATATTATACATATAAATGACGTGTATAAATAACATTAAAATTAAGCAGGGTGCAATTGCAACCCATCATACTATAAGGATTCCGCTATGCCCATAACTCTATCTGAATGAATGCTCTTCACACTAAATTAACCCACTTTGGCTTGGCACATCATCTTCTGTACACTATTAACTAGCTAGGCACTTCCACAATTATAATGCTCTCATTCTTTGTCAAAGAACCACCACACAACCATTGGCATATGATTGGTCACCTTTTGTTGAAAAATAAACATTCTTTTATTAATCGCCGATTGATATACCCTAATTGGTTTCTCATTGCTATTAATAGTTTCCAAACCTTTTTTTTTTTTGCAGAAATCTTGTGTTAACATCATTGAAATCAGCACTTGCATTTCACTTGAAGTGCAAAAATATTGTCACATAGTCTATAGGCTTTGTTACTTGTCCCTTCTGGATTTTCCATTAAAAAAATTCTCACTTATCTATTTGTGCATTTGGACACCTAGATTTTCCACCAAAAAAGGTCTCACTTACGCATTTGGAAATTCCAGAGTTAATATTATCAGACCCCCTCCCGGTCCATAAGAATGTTTTCAGCATGCAACAATTACCAATGTAAGCTCTGGGACAGCTTGCTACCACATGCAATATACAAATCTTCATCATTCTCAAATGTCCATAAAATTAGAAAGTATAATCTTCCTAGAATTATTATTTTTCCCTCCTTTAAAATTGCATCAGACGCCCTCATAATCCTATCACTCGTTTCCATAAATGGAATCATAAATTACCAAAATCTCAACTATGGTTTGCACAGCATAAAATACGAAGCTTTTAAAAAAAAATACGAATCTAATAAAAAGTACTAAAACGGTTAAATACACCATTCTCCAATTTAGGCCAAAAGCAAAACGGGAGTGGAAAACTTTATAGCCCGTGATAAAACTTCAATCTCGTTCCAAACAAAAAAAGAAACACAGAAAACCAAGAAAGGGAGGAAGAACCGAAGAACCCAACATGAAAGTGTGAATGGCTACTGGAGCAATGAAAGAACTGAATGAGCAACAAGCCAAGAAGACAGCATTATGTGCAGTTCACACTCAGAAGCAAATCAACAGAATAATTTCACCGCCTACCTTTTGGCCACTTTCTGATTCTTGCTCTCTCAAGTCCCTCATCTCCTGGACACAACCAAAGATGATAAGGAGGGCATCAAACATTGAGGCCAAACAAAAAGGGCATCTAAAATTGAGGAATTCAAGGGAAAAAAAAACCATGATCCCTTCTCAGGTGAAATTACCTGGGAGTCAGGGTAACAAAAAAGCACAGCAAGCACAGGCTTCGGAACGATCTCGAGCAGCTCATCGTCCAAACCATAGACGTCATTGAACTCCGCTTCGATCTCCGGAACGCCAAGTCCCCAAATGAACTACATAAGCAAACAATTAAAAAAATTAAAAAGGTCCTCGCACGCAATCGCTTCCAAAAAACGCAACTCAATCAAAGAACCTAAATTACTCTCTTCCACTAAAACCCTACAGCCTTCGATCAGAAACAATCGGGAAAAACTAGATGGAGCGGAACGGTTAAATAAAGTAGAAACGAGGCTAAACATCAAAGGTTGGGGAGGAGAGACCTGGTTCAAGACATCGGGGTTAGCTTCGAGCGGAATCCACTGCTTCTTACACGCCGCCATTCCTCTCGAACAAGTACAATGGAGAGAGAAAGCCAGCCGGGAAGAATTTATAGGTTGCGTGGGGTTCAAGAGGCTGCTCACGAGCCTTTGGGTTCGCAGCGATGCGCAGTTTGATTATAAAAACTTACCAAAAATAAAAATTTACTAAAATAACATTTAAATAATAAAATCAAATAATTAATAGTGTAAATAATAAGTAAATAATTAATTATTTCAAATCTATACTATCTATACTACTATATAAAAGTGGCTTGGGACTTCACCCATAGCAAATCTTAGCCATTCATTTTATTTTATATCTTCAAAAATGATCTTAGCCATTCATTATATTATAAATATTTAATAAATTTAACAAATCTGAAAATATATAATAATTATTTATAATTTAGCAAACCATCTCATACGCCCACTTTACTTCTCATTTTTAAAACTGCTTTTCAAATAATTAATTAAGCATTTATACTACTATTATTATCATAAATATGTATTAATCATTTGCCACCATTGTGACGTTTTATACTGTGCATTTATTGGTATCAAATTGAAATCATCTTGCTTCAACTTCTATCTATCTATGCTACTCATAAATTAAAAAAATGCTTCTGCAATTTAATGCTTTTTCTAAACGCTTCGTCCATTACATCTATACTATCATTATAAAAGAAGTTTGGGATTCCACCCATAATAAATTCTGATCTTCCATTTTAATTATTCAAATCAAATCTCAACCGTTTATTTAAATTATTATAATTATAGTTAATTAATAATTATAATTTTATTCATATAATGATGTATTTATTAATCTGGAAGCTAAATCGTTTCTCTTACAAATAGTCGAGAAGATTAAAAAAACGATCAGACAAACGAAGCTCGATCGACGTCGTTTCGGTTGCTTCGAGCCACGTACAGCTCATCGGCTTACCCCTCTCTCTTCGCCGTTTATAGGTAATTTATTAATTTGGAAGCCGAGTCTTTTCTCTTACAAGTAGTCGAGAAGATGAAAAAGACCACCCGAGGAACGAAGCTCGTTCGACGTCCGTTCGATCGTTTCGAGCCGCCTACAACTCTTCGGCTTGCCCCCTCTCTCCGCCGCTTCAAGGTATCTTTCTTCTCCCTCACTCTATCTTTCTTCTCAAATTATTTAGGTCTCTTCACCTTCTGTAATGCCTCTTGGAATTCCATTGTCCTCCATTTATCTCTTCTTCTCATTTCTTTTGTCCGCTTCGCAGGAGGCGCTTTCTGCGGATGACACACGCTTACTAGAGGTACGATGATCCACGCCAACAGACATCGATGGCTTCTCAGCAGTCACCACCAACACCAAATAAAACGCTTCCCAGAAGCTTGAGAGCTCTATTATGGCTTGGCAGCTTCAGGGTAGTGCTCGCTCGCATAGATCATCAGGACTTCTACTTCCATGACAATCCCCAAATTCACATGAATCTGAGGAAGTAGACTTGACCACTGAAGTGAATCGCTCTCGGCGAGCTCTAGAGCGACCAATACGCTATTTTTAGCCTATTTAATATGTCCTAGATACCACAAAAGTGTTTTCCAATTCTGAAGTGAGGCCACACATCCATTGGACGAAGCTCTAAAGCATGGCAGAAACTTTCAAGCGCTATATATCATGAATGGGTGGCGCCATGGTTGGGTGAGGAGAGCCACTAGGAGCAAGCTTTGGGCATTGATAGCGGTTGGAAAGGGTATTGATCATATCTGGATTGAAATTGGAGTAGGACTGGAACAATACCAATGTAGGTCTATATTTGTCCAGTGGAGCGTTGGTAAGTACTTCCATTAGCTATTTGGTTTACCTGAAAATGTTTTTTTTTTTTTTTTTAATGTTCCTTGTTAACCTGAATAGTTGAAATCCCATATCTGATGGAGTACAAGCTAATTTTTACCAACCTCAAGCATTGGTTTGTTATGTTGAAATCAATTCTAAACATTACTGGAGGAGATTTTAGACTCCTTTATTGTACAACTCCTTTCATTTAATTTCTTCTTAAATCATTTACAGAACTGCAGTGAGATTTGAGGTAATTTTCATCATTTGCATTTTTTTATCATGTCTGTTAAACTCATGATTCATGTTTCGCGCTCTCAATTGCAGTCAGTTAATGAAGAAAGTGTAAGCAAGCAAAGGTAATTTTGGATGCCATTTGTTGCTTCTTTCCAAGATTGCTACTGTATTGTATGCAGATTTAAATATTTGCTTAGCATTTATATAATTTTCATTACATTTGTTTTTTTTTTTTGTTATTAAAAAAAAATTTCTTACTCATTACATGTTTATTGAAATATAAGGAGGTAAATTGCTGATTAGTCATGAAGTGCTTTAGCTAGAATGACTACTTCAATTAGACAATATTTCATTACAGAAAATCTATATACAATGACTTTGAAGTCTAATATGCCGTTAGGATTGCGATTTAGTCCATTGGATTCCTAACATTTTTAATGCATATTGCACTGATGATATCAGAAGAGCATCTTATAAACTCAGTAGCAAAAAATTTTGGTTAGAACCATGATGATTGAGTTTATTTTTCCATTTTCTATTGTTAATGATTGGAATTATAATGATGTTTTCAGTCCATTACATGGAGTGCAAAATATTCTACATAATAAATTTATTATACAGATATGCGGCAATTTTTAGTCGTTCTTTTTCATTTACTTGAACTTATTTCTTCTATTTATGTTTATCTTTTTTGAGATTTGTATAGAATTTCGATTTAAAATATATTATAATATTTCGCTTCAGCCTTCTTGGAAAAGGTAGGGAATATATTCATCGATCATAAAAGTGTATAATTGTGACTACTCTTTAAAGGTTATTTTATATTATTTGCAAGCACGCATTATTTTTGTTGGCACACTTTTTTTTTTGCCTTTTTTTTGCCATTTCACTCAAAATTTATTCTATTAATTTTTTTTATTTATTATTAATGTGTAATTAAAAAAAGAACTTATAATTTTCAAAAAATTTTGACTTAAAAAATAAATAGACTGAATATAATAAACATAATTTAATATCAAAATAATTCATAAATAAATATCATATAAAACTATTTATCTAATCATATAAAACTTATCATAATGATTATAATTATTTAAAAAAATAAAACGTGTTCATCTTAATAATGATAATATAATTAAATATTTATAATATGATTCTTTTTTATTAACGTGCATTTAATGCACGGGCATATTTACTAGTAATAATTAAATATAGTTATTATTCAAATATTTATTAAAATAACACCTAAATAAATAATTAGATAATTAGTATTATATTAAATGATTAAATCATTAGTTAAATTATTTGATAATCAATCTAACTTCTAATCATATTATTTGTTATTGTAACTTATTGATGACAATTAAAACCAAAATTAATAAATAACTTGTATTTAAAATATAAATTAAGTTTTAAGCACAAATTACATTTGAAGTTTTAATAATCATCCACCTTAAATTCTGAATTACATTGTCAAATCATTTCATCGAATTTATCAAGATTTAATATTTTTGTCTAATAATTTTAAGGATTTAACACTCATCATTTAGTTTATAAAATTTTCTAAACCCTACTTGAGTTAAATCATGCTATTTGTCAAATAACCCCTAAAGTTATTAGAATTATTTATTGGCATATAAATATTAAGATTCATGTCTAATATTTGTAGTAATAATATATTACCATTATTATTGCACTATACCCTTATCATTAAGAATATTTTTATTTATTGTATTTTTTAATGTTATGTTCAATTATATATATAAGAATTAGTACATTAACATATTTTTCATTTGATGATTCAAAAAAATATGAACTAAAATTTGAAATCAATTAAATTGTATTCTGAACTCAAAATCGCTATTATTCTCTTATCAATTAAGGCTTCGTTTGGGACGATTTTTTTATTGCTTCTTAAAATAGTTTTTTTATTATAAGATTTAATTTTTGTAACTAAAAACTACTTTAAGAAACAATAAGAAAACTGATATATCCTCAAAAAATTATCTTGATCGCGAACGAATCTCGAGGCAAAATAAAGTCGGAAACTTCAAAAATTAAATTCGGGATCACCTAAACTCCGATTGTAGCGAAATTACAGTCAAACTGAGCCTCTCGGAAATACGAATCCAACGACACCAAATTCGACTCAATCCGAGCCCAAATGAGTCCAAATCAAGGATCTGAAGCGTTGTTGAAAAGTTTGAACCACAATTTGAGTTACCAACGGTTTCAAAGTATGACATTCTTATATCCGAATCGAGCGGCCCGACGAGACGAATTCAACGAGCCCAAGATTGCTGGATTCCGATATTATTAAAACCTTCAAATGTCTGACGAATGGTACATAATCAAGAGATTCAATATCGATCGTCCATCCGACCACTCCCTATTTACCCCTGATCTTTTATCTATTTACAAGTCATGCCACTTCAGAATATCTATAAATAGACCCCTCATTTCTCATGAGGGAAGACCCAAGCAAGAAGAAGAGAAGAACTCCTTCTCGACCACCGCCAGAGTTCTGCCCAACATCAGAATTCTGCCTGACTTCGGAACGACGTCGGAGTTCTGCCTGACGCTCAAGTGACGCCAGAGTTCTGCCCGACGTCTGAATTCTACCCAACTTCGGAATGACTCCGGAATTATGCCCGACCTCCGAAGGACGCCAAAATTCTGCCCAATCTCCAAGTGATGCCGGAACTTTGTCTGACATTGTAACTGATTTTCAATCATGAAGTGATTCATCGTAATCTGATCGTCCTAAATTTTAAGGATGAGGCAGCCTCTTGTATTTCAAGCAAACACTAGTGAAACTCTTTCAACTAGGCGTGGCCCCGTGATTTTTTCACTTTCAGGTTTTTCCACGTAAAAATCTTGGTGTTGCTATTTCTCCTCTATTTATGTGCTAGATATACGTACAACACTGAGATGGAAGTTTTTTAACTCTATCGTCGTGTATATTCTAGTCCGCAACAAAAACTATCCCAAATGAAATCTAAGACTTTGGCTTTGTTTGGGACGGCTTTTTTATTGTTTCTTGAAGCAGCTTTTTAGTATAAAAATTAAATTTTTTAAACTAAAAATATACTTCAATAAGCAGAAAAAAAGCCGTCCCAAACAAAACTTTTGTTTGTACTAAAAAAAACTGTTTTACAAAGTAGTAAGAAATCCATCCCAAAATAAGCCTAAATATCTTAAAGCCCACTTAATGGCTTTCCTTGAGCCACAGCTACAACCAAAGACAGGGATTGTTAATTTTATATAGTTATGAATGGTTGAGGGATTATTGTAGCCACCATAGTTGGAATTCTATTTAAGTAATTCATGAGGGTGAAAGGAAATACGAGTCTAGTAGTTAACCAAACTTCTTTAATGTCCTTTCTTGCTAAATATGCTGTTAACAAGAATACAAAATAAAATGCTGTCCTAATATAAAAAGATAAGGCCAAGATTATTTTTTTAAAAATGAATTAATGCAAAATTTGAGCTATTGGGCCAATGGAGGCTCATGCTATGTGGCTCCACCGTTGGCTAGTGGGGTGAAAGATGGCACGGACGTCAATGTCACGATGTCGTGGGGTCACTGCTTGAAAGATATACATGAATAGGCGAAATTATTACGTGCAGTCATCGGACGTCGTTCCAAGGTCAATTAGGGCGCACTACGTCATCAATTTATTTTGTACCGTCACTATGGACTGTTGTGCATCGGTTGATGTGACAAGCCCTGATTAATCTCCAAACGATCCGATAATCCCATATAATAATTTCTCTATTAAAAAGGCATCAATTCACGAATAGGTACAATAACTACGAGAAGCATGAGAATAATGGCGGTGAGGGGATTTCTTCATGAATGATGAGGCTTTTATATCATATGGTTGTTATCATGTGCTTATGTTTTGGACAATAAAGATGAAATAATCTCTTTTCAAACTTTTGGAAATTTATTTTGTGTTCGAGGCAATGTTAATGAGCTTGCTTATCTACTTCCGCATATTATATAGTTATTATGGGTGAGAGTTTGGCGTATTTTCTAATTATGATGAATCATGTTGAACAACTTTAATATATTATAATTTTTTATATGATCATTCATAAATTTTGATATAATTTTCATATATATAAATAAGATTATATTTGGTATAGCTTCCATTTTTTTTAATATAAATTTTTTTTAAAAGCAATACAAAAATATTAATCCAAAATTATCGCAAATAAAGACTAAGACTTCATTTAGGACGGCTTTCTTAATGTTTCTTGAAATAGTTTTTTTATGAAAAATTAAATTTTTTATACTAAAAAGTAGCTTTAAGAAGCAATAAGAAAATCGTCCTAAACGAAATCTAATACTTTATTTGGAATAGCTTTCTTACTGCTTTATAAAACGAAATTTTAGTATGTATATATATATATATATATATATATATATATATATATATATTAAATAAACAAAATGTGCAGGTAAGAAGAAATTAAAGGCCTAAGCAGGACAAATATCGAGACAAGCCTCTGCCCAATTAGCATATTATTAAGCAGAACACAATACTAATCATTTCAAGATCGCTTGATTCCTCATCACATCTAAGAAAATTTTCTTAACTATTCTAGTTTGAACTATCATTGCTTTCCAGGAATCAATCATGTGTAAACTAAAATGACAATGAAACACCTAATAAATTTAAAAAAAAAATTATTCTGTGCGGAGGCCGAACCCCGTCCGAATAACCAAGCCTGCAGGAGCTCGATACTGCTCGGTACCACGGGTCGGTATCGCTGACGTGACTCATTATGATTGGTATCCGAATATAAAACCACATTCGACATTCTCACAAAATAATCTCTCGAATTTAAGATACTCAGAAGAACTCAAAGTCGAGATACTTGCCTCCGGAATTGGAGTCTGCATTCCCAACCAGCCTTCTGCTGTTGCTTCCAACCCCCTCTGACGTCCCAAACTTTGCCACAAGCTCCGGTTCCACCGGCCTTGGCACCTCCGGTGGCGTGCTGCACCGTATCAACGCCCAATTCACACCCTCAAAGAAGGGATGCTGCTTGATCTCCGTTGCACCCCTCTTCACACCGAGCCGATTCTGTGGCTCCTTCACAAGCAATCCCCTGATCAGATCTCGGCTTGCATAGCTCGTCAATGGCGATTCTGGAAACCGAAGCTGCTGGCCGACAACATTGAACAGGGTGGCTCGATTGCCAGACCCTTTGAATGGCGTCTTTCCATAGAGAAGCTCATGGAGGAAAATGCCGAAGGTCCACCAATCAACAGCGCTGCCATGTCCCTCGCCCTTGATGATCTCAGGGGCAAGGTACTCGTGGGTTCCAACGAAGGACATCGAGCGAGCCGATGTTGGCTCGGCTACAAGCTCCGGTAGAGTGGTTTGCCGGGCTGCCTGCGGCCCCGGCTCAACCCTTGGTTTCCGGGAAGTCTTAAGCCGTGGGATGAAGCAAGCAGGTTGGATACAGGTTGATGATGGCTCCATGCAGGCAGGTTGAACGCAGAATGTTAAAGATGGACGTTTTGAAGGATCTGAGTCAAGTGATAAAGTCTTTATGAGAGTTGGTGAGACGGCGCATCTTAAGGAAAGATCAAAGTCTGAGAGCATTATGTGGCCATCATCACGAACAAGAACATTTTCGGGCTTTAAATCTCTGTAAACTACTCCGAGCATGTGGAGGTACTCGAGAGCTAATAGCACTTCTGCTGCATAAAATCTAGCGGAAAAGGGGAGTAGTTAGATCTGAAACAAAATAATCTAAAAAATAAAAAAACGAACTTCTAATAAGAAAACACATTTAAGGGGCTGTTTTGGTAGCAGGATTTAGACCGGATTTGAGGTAGATTTGAGAGAAATCCAGACAAACGGCCTAAAATGCAAAACCAAATCTCACGGCAAATGAAAGCCGCCATAGACAGAAAATTCCGTCATTTCGTGCTAAATCCCGGATTTTCAAAATCTTGTTTTTTGCAGGATTTACGAAATCCATTGGCTTGAGAGGAAGAATCCGCTGTTTAAATCTGCTCTACAGCCAAACAATCATATGAGATTTAATAGGATTTATTATAAATTTTACCAAACAGTTTTCAAGATTTAGGCCCCTCAGGATTTCCAAAATCCGGATTTAGCGGATTTACGAAATCCTACTTAAATCAAATCCTGAGTGCTACCAAACAGCCCCTAAGAGTTGCAAAGGTCGAAGTGTTACACATGTGGCCAATTGAGTTTATTAAGCTCGCGAGTACTAATGATGAGAGGGTATAAAATTCATTCAGGGGCAGGTAAATTAACAAAAGTTGTCAAGCTGCTAGGAATTTCCCTGTACAGAATACAAATTCAGTGGCAATAGGCCACAAAAACTAGAGATAAAAGCGCATTTCAATATTTTCCGAATTGAACTCAAAGAGTAAATGATTCAAATGAAAAAACAAAAACAAAAAAACCATGCGAGTATAATAGTTATACGAACATGCTAAAATAGAGCTACTTGTTAGTTTTTAATTTCTTTTTAAGTGTTTAAAATAAGAAAAAAAGAAATAAGATAATTACTAAGAACAACTTGCCTTGGACTTCTTCAAAAACTTCCAGCCATTCCTTCCTTTAATTACTCCACATCTATAGCTACTTGAATGACATGGCAATGGGATGACATACAATACTCTATTTTTATAAAATACCCACCTTACTTTGCTTTTACTATTTTGGGTTCTTATAAACTTCTACCCGATGGTGCTGTGGAGGTAGTCAGAAATGAGCCTCATTAGCAACCATAGGAGTAGCAACGATAGTAAAACCCTACAGGAAAGAGACGCTCGTTGCTCTAAGGTTAAAGATTCATTCTCTTGTTCTCAGGCTTGCATTTCTTAACTTATTTAATTTTCTTCATAATTGTCACTGTTCTACTTTTTTTTTTTTTTGACAATTACAACTTGTGTTTTCTAGACAATCTTATTTTTCACGTACGAAAGGCCAAAAGTATTTCCAAGTTTCATTGCATTCTAATAGAAATTTGGAACCATCTAGTTTTAATTATTAGATAAGGTTATTTCTCCTATTTTCCTTTTAATTTCTTCATGGCATCCTCTGTTACTATTCTCAATTGCAGCCTCAGGATAGGCCATTTTGTTCCTAGCAATTTGTTTGCAATACTGCTATAAAGATCTTAACCTTCTCACAACTTAAATCAAGTAAAATAGGGTAGTTCTGTTTATTGGAAGATAAATGTGCCCTTTTTTATCATAGGCATTTTTCTTATTGTTTATTATCATGCCCTATTTAGACCCCTCTCTAGTCAACTATAAGACATAACAGAGTTGGTCAATCTAGTCAAATGTATTTTCTATTAACAATTATATTGAATTTACCAATTATGACTGAATGAGTAAAACATAATCTACCTAGATAGTCACAAAAATATATCTCATCCTTTAAGAAATTCATTACACTCATTGATGAGTAAACATGCATAATTTAAATCATCAAAATATACTATAGAACTTCCTGATAATTTTATAGAAAAATTATACACATAAAAAATCTTTAATTTATATAATATGCATTTTTTTCTATATTACATTCCAAAAGTGTAAATATATCTATGATACTAAGGTACAAGATAATTAGGTTACCAACCTGGCCACCTATGAACCCACATTCACATTTTCCTTTCTAGAAAAATGATTATTGTACTATTTGATGAGCTATAGACTTCGCTAATAATTATAATATAAGATTTAAATATGCAAGAAATAAATAATAATATGCATATGATTATTGTACTATTTGATGAGCTACAAACTTAGGAAGATAATTAATTATAATATAAGATTTTAATACGCAAGAAAAAAATAATAATAGCATGTTGGTCTTTTAAATATGAACATTTCAAATTATAGATATAACTAATATAGTGTAGTAATAAACTTATTAAAAAATAAACTTGATCTAAAATTTAAATAATTAAAAGCTTTTATTTTAACTTTTAAGCAAAGAACATGAGTATCTATAAGAACATGAAATGCATCTGTCATATTTTAAATCAAACAACAACAATAACATCAAGCTTTTATCTCACTATATGGGGTCGACTATATAAATCATTTTTCTTCATTCTGCCAGCTAAAAGTCAATTTCTTATTTAAATCTGATAAAGAAATGGTGGGAGCAAGAAATATAGGGAGCCTATACCCCTCGCCCGCACGGGTGATAAAACCGGATGACGAACCACTAAGCCACGAAACAAAGATGATGACTAAGAAGAGGAAGAGCAAACTCTTACATTTCAAATTAAACTAAAAAGAAGAAATTAAAAGATTACAAACGACGATCTAACAAACTCGAATCGAAAATCAAAGATACCCTAAAGTTGCTTCACTTAGAGAAGAGGGATACAGGTGGAGTGGCACTTGCGAAGAGACGAAAGAGGTTAGAAGCCAAGACGAAATGTTGGAAAGAGATCGCAAGATTTCCGGAGGGGATGAGAAAGAAGACGAACAAAGCTCGCAAGCTTTTCCAATGAAACCAGCAGGTTCACATTTCCAAAAATCACATATCATTCAACTCTCTTAAAACATTACAAATCCCCCATATATATATAGGTATGAAAGGGAATATCAAAAGACACATAACAATGAATTCACATAGGAATTCCAAACATCACAAACATTAAAAACCTAATTGTTTTTCATGGAAAAACAGCCCAAGCCAAGGAACCGAAGGGGCAACCACGGGAGCCAAGGAGACCGCCCGGAACCAAGACGCCACAGCCACGGGAAACCACCCAGGCTCGGAAAACCAGTAGCCGGCTGGAAATCCAAGGGGCAAAAACACAAAAAACATTACCCCATGGTGGAAGCCAAGGAGCCACACATGGGAAAAAGCAAATCTTGGAATTCCAAAAGCCGGTTTGGAATTCCAAGAGACAACTATAATGAAAAGCATAAAAAGTACATTTAATAAAAGATAAATATGAACTCAAATGTTAGCTAATAATGAGCTAACCCTTAGTTCAATAAGTGAACTAAAGACCAGCTCATAAATGAGCTAAAATTTCAGCTCAATTTTGATTGAGCTTATAAACTCGAGGGAAGCCAAAATTGATTTATTTTGGACATGAGTTGACCCCCCCCCCCCCCTTGTCTACATCAAGAAATGTAACTTCTAATATTTTCTAACCAAATCTTTATAGATCTACCTCTATCCTTCTTAACATAAGCCAAATCTAATACATCTACTCTCCTAACTGGGTCATCGAAAGCCTGCCATTTATGTGACTAAACCATCCAAGGAGACTCTCTCTAATCTTTATATATTTTGATTTTAGGAGCATCTAAGATTCATTTGTAAGTTTTTGCCTGGTTGTAAATAGGGGTGCCAATATTTAACCTGACCCGAAAAATTCCGGGTTAGAGTCAACTTGTTCGACATACGGGTTGGGTTCTGGTTGACAAAGTCAAACCGTTTCAACAATTGGTGGGTTCGAGTTGACCCAGAAATCCGAAACTAACCCGGTTGACCCGTTTAGTAACCTTAGCTTCTGCCTTTGGCGGTTCGGGCGTTCGGCCTATTCGGGACTGGAGAGCCATTTGCGAGCCATCACCTGACTTCGGGTTTCCTCCCTAACGTGTCCGTCCTCCGCCACAGCTTGTACGAGTCTGCCCGACCATCCAGGCCTCCAGATTCCACCATCTATCAAGTCGAGGCGGCACCACGACAGCTTGTTCGGCCTTCAAAGCTCCTCGTTCCGTGGGTTCCACCGTTCCGCCGTCATTCCTCCACCGTCTGCCAGGCCGAGCCGCCATCTTGTCCGACCGGTCATCCGTCCTCCGTCGCCTGCCAGGCCGAGCTGCCCACACACCCAAAAGTTCGTCTTTAAAGCTCCTCCGATAGTTGCAGTTTGCCAATCTAAAAAAGGGGTTTGCGGGTCGGGACGTGTCAACCCGTAACTCGTGCGGGTCATGTCCGAGGTTGGATTTTCTAACCCGTTTTCAAAAACGAGTTGGGCTAGGGTCAAGCAGTTTTAAACCCGGGTTAGACTTGAACCCGACCCGCGGACTCGTTTTGACACCCCTAGTTGTAAGGGCCATCTTTATTTTCATTGGTACACGACATAAAAATTCTCTTTAATGGTAAAATTCCACTTCCATGAATATCTTTCATGCTTTATTGCTAGTGTTTCAGTACATGCTTTATTGCATGTTCTTCAATGTTGAATGAATATTTATAGAGAAATCCTCAATGGAAGAAAGTCCTGCACAAAAGCTCTCTTTCCATTATGCTTATCACTTCACACCAAACCAAGCCTTATTAAAAATTTTTGTTTAGAGAATACACAACCAACCAAATAATACCTTACCCTAATTATGTTCCTATTTTTCTATGAATAGAAACATTATCAAGTTCTCGTAGATGGATGTATCTTTGTACAAGCAGTGGTTATGTAAGCGCACAATTCCTATGTGATGTCAATCAAAAGTTCTACAAATTATATGACTGGTGAAAAAATTAGATGTCCATGTTCTCCATATAGAAATAGAAAATTTATTGTTCATCATAATGTTTCGATTCATTCATGCAAAAAGGGATTTATGATGAACTATAATGAATGATATAACCGTTGTCAAAATGAACTATAATCAATGAGAGAAAAATATCATATCAGTTCATATTCAATTTTAATGATGAATGTAAGGGGTGTAGAATTACGAAATAAAACAACATATTTTGAACGGATGAACTCAAGGAAAACCAAATTAATTCAAAAGGTACACAATTTAATACACTCCTTCAAGATGCATATGAATCTTTATGGGCAAGTGGAAAGGCTTTGAAGCTATCAACTACTAAAATTTTAGATATTAAAACCAAGTTCAATGTATCAAATGCATGTCAAAACAACCATATATCTCTATTTAAATAAATTATGCCAAATGAAAATAAATTACCTGTACATTTAAATCAAATCAGACAAATGGTGAAGGCTCTAGATCTTGATTACCAAAAGATAGATTCTTCCAAAAATGATTGTCCTATACTCTAGAAAGAGAATAATGATAGGTTGGAGTATTTGATATGTAGTCATCTACGAAAGATGCTAGAGGAAGATATTTATCAGATGCTTCATATAATAAGTTATGCTATCTTCCACTAAAACCTAGACTTCAAATCGCAGATTATACGACATGGCATATTAAACATATCTATCCCAATAACAAAATAGTTGTTCATCCCGATTCCCTTCCTTCAGGAAAACCACGTAGCATGAGAATTGAACTATGTATTAAAAAGTGTTCAACTCATTATCTATGACTCCATATTCTATATGGCAAGTTCAAGTTGTTGTGCATATAATCCACCATCTTAGATGTGTATTAAACCACCATTTATTTTCTTATCATTACAAATATCAAATCCCCAAAGTCCAGCAAAATAAATAAATGTATTTTAAGGCATTTTATTGATAAGTTAAAGATTATGTGGGAAGGTCTTATCACGTTCGCGATGACCATTTTAATATGAATAATTGTTATACGGATAATTAGTAATTTTTTCAGCCTATGCAATGTTGTTGAGATGGAGTACACATGGTGGATTGTTATATCCATATTATATAAAACACTTAAAAGCATTTAATTCAGCGTTATTTGATAAGCAATCATGTTTTGATTATCATTGCATGTTGTTACCTATCAATCATCCATTTAGATAGCCAAACAAAGTAGTACATACAGAGATAAATATTTTTTAAAATATATTCAATATTGTAATGAATTATTCTAAAAGATGGAGTCAATGTCAGCCGAGACTTAAACATTGTAGCCACCCTTCTTTGCAATTAATTGGTGGGGGAATGAAGAAACTTAGGTGATCATATGCTTTGACAAAGAAACAAAGGAAAGAAATATGTTTATAGATGACAACATTAAAATTACTAGATGAATATGCATCAAATTTAAGCTAGCTTGAAAATATGGAAAACTATACATGATAAAGAATGAAAACAAATTATTATCATTTTTAATCTTGATATCATTTTATGATAGATTCCTGAAGTTGTTTGAGATGTATTTTATAAAGAGAGGACCAAAATGTTCCCTGACTCTTTATGAAAGAGATGTACACTAATGAATATTGAATATATAAGAAAATTGGTGGGCATAATGAGCTAATTTGAAAAAAAAAAAATTTCTACCATCATTTTTTGAATTAATACTTGGCACATGAGATGAAAGTTGATTGCGTATTCAATTAGATATATGTACATCTTGATCACCCTTTTTGATAACTTAAACATATGAAAGTTTTAAGAAGTAAAAAATTTAAATAAAATCTCAGGATCGATATGTGAGGCATATTTGTTAAAGATATTTATACATTTTGCTCTATGTATTTCAAAGAAGATACTGCATAGCGGTGAAGCTCAAGGCGACACAGAATGCTTTTCAATTTTTAAAAACCCTAGAAAACCTTTATATTAAAATGGCCACTTAAAATATTTGATGGAAGAGAAATAAAAATTTGTACATGAATCTTTAAGTTTGAGGAAGTGACGCCATTCTTAAAGTTGAATTAAATTTATCAAATTACATTCAAGTTTACTAATGTCAATAAAATTATAATAGAAAGACAATTGATTTGCCCTGCAATATATTTGATGATATCAACAAAGAGAGTTTTTAAACTCAACTCAAGAGCAACTTAGTAATGCTCAAGAAGCAAAAATTTTTAAATTGTTGAAAAAGCATGTAACTTTGCAAAATTTAATTTTTTTTTTTCAAATTTAATTATTTGGCGATTTAACTTTCAATATTCATACATATTTCATTGAAGGCATCTTCTATTATTTGAATATGAATCAAATGCTTATCGAGCTTGTTATTGAAGAAGATCAACAACCAAAACATAATAATGATTACTTTATTAAATTTTGTACACAAGAATATGAAAGTGGAAATGTAATAAGGAATAGTGGTGTTTATATTAGAGCTTGTTCCTATAATGCATATGAATGTGACTAATATGGAGTGCCAAAGAAAATAATTGAGTTGAGCTATGTCGGTTCAATAGTGATACTATTATATGTGAATGATTCAATACTAGTAGAGGTGCCATTGTAAATGATTATCATAAGATAACTGAAGTGAAACATAGGTCCCAAGTTGCAACAAAATGAGTTTTTCATGCCAGTTAAACAAACTCAACAAATATACCATGCAAAATTATCTAGCAAGAAAAAGATTGTTGGATCATATGAGACGGTTTCCATCAAGTATTTCTATATACCCTCATTGATATTAAAGATACTAAAGATGATAGAAAGATTTGTCAGAAAGAAATGAAGATCAGTGTACTCATGTTAATCTATATATACAATGAGCTCGGGATAAAAGAATCTTAGTAGACAATGAATCATAAAAAAAAATTACTCAATTGCCACTTCCAAGCTTTACAAGAATGTTAGATTCATCATTCATTGTAGATTATGATGACAAAAAATAAAAGAACAAATGAAGAAAATGGGGAAGGAATTGAATCTAGCAACACTTCTATTAACAATTAACTCCATAGTATTATGCCTTTATATCACATAAAAAATATTACTATTGTTTTCGTAGATCTCATAAAAACACTTTGATTTGTTTTATAAAATTTTAATTATTATAATTTACTATTATATATTTTAGTAAATTTCATCATTCATTATATATCAATACAAATGCTTAAATTTGATGTCTAAATTATAGATATGGCGTCCACCCATGGATCTCATGATAAACAAGTGAAGACACCAGACGACGAGCACATTGAGATTGAGGAGCAAGAGGAACTCACTCTTGAGCAAGATGTGATTCGATACAATGGACCAAAAGAAATTTTCAATGAACCAGAAGCTGAGAAGTAACTTCATTAGTAAAGATAATTTACATGTATTTAAATAATATTCACAATCTGAATTATTATAGGTTCAATAATCCAAAGGCATCTCTTCGGGCATTCAAAAGTCTAAAACAGGAATTGATGGAACCGTGGATGTCTTGGAGAGACATTCAACATGATGAGAGGGAGAGGCAATGGAAGTATTTTCTGGTGATAACTATCTTATTTATCTTTAATATATTCTTTTTTAGCTTATTTTATGACTAATTGATTTTTTCCTTATAATTTTAGCATTGTTATAGCTACATTGATGAACCCCAGGGTACACTTCTTCGACGTACTTGGGAGGATACAATACAAAGTCATGTCAGTCATATTTTAAGCGAAACACACAATGTTGCGAAAATGGGGACTAGCTCTAAGGATATCTCTACTTGGGCGGATAACCATCCTAAAAGGATTGCAAAATGCATGTCCTTACAAATGATTGATAAGTGCAATATAGATGCCCAGAATGATCGATCACAAGTGGCTCATTCAAACCACCTTATGGAAGGTGAATTAGCAAAGCATGATGGTTATGCCATCTCTTTCATCACTCCTTGTAACAGCATGGTGAGATTATTTAAATATATGTTATAGTAGTAATAAATTTCATTCATCATTATAATATATTTATTACTATTATAATTATTTTTATAATGTAGTCTATGTCACAAGAGAAGTTGCCCACACAAGCAGAGTTATGTAACATGACACATATGAAGAAGGGTACAGACAAGCTTATTGATAAACACTTACATCAAAAGATGGTATGCATGATTTTAAATTATACATCTATAACGCTAGTAATATGATAAAAAAAACTAATATTATATTTTATATTTTCGATTCATGTACAGGATGATTATGCAGCCAATTTTGCAGGGGGGTGTGGGGACTCATGTAAATATAAGGGTGGTGTTGACATTGAAAAATGGATGAAGGATGCAACAAACTCAGGAAAATCCCAACTGTATACGCACATATCCAATTATCTTAGCTCCAATTTCAAAAGGACTACTCGCGGTGTGCACATAGATGACTCTTCCAAGGCTCAATCTCGATCAAGACTATCACATCAACATATGATAAAAGTGGAGCAGGCAGTGGAGATTATGCTTAGATATGCTTTGGATTCCTTCTCAGATCGGCTAACGCCAAATATTGCAAATCAAATTCAAAATAGCTTGCGTGGAAAGGGGCTCAGCACTCGTGAGGATGATGAAAATGAGGATGAAGATGATGAGTAATCAATCCATTAAAATGAAGATATATTTTCTTTTAGCTTTCATGAACAACAGTTTTTATTGCATTAGATAGTGTCTGTCACAGGCACTAAAACATTTATTGTTTATGAAGCCCTAATCCTAAAATTTTTTAATATTATGTCATTGATAATTTTTTATAGTTCGTTATTGTTAATATTATGATTGATGTGTCACTACTATTAGATTTGAAGTATTGTGATGTGGCGTGTCACTGCAATTATTTATTAAATTATGATATGTTTTAATTGCAACTGAAAATTTAGAAGTAAAATTCTAGATCCATTTTATTTCATTTGCAGCAGATTTGTGGCAGAGTTGTGATGAATGTCCAAATTTGCAGAAAATCAGTAACATGATTGATCAATTTTTCAACATTTATGATAAAAAAAGTGAAAGATTAGGCATTCATTTATAGTTTTGTGACAAAATCCATCGCATATAAGTTACCTCATGATCAAAGTGACAAAATGGCTGCAATTTTTTATAACAGATTAACGGCTAAAAATCCATCAAACTTTGTGATGGAAGTTTAGGTTCGTTTAAAAAAAAAAGATTACAATTAGTATTTTTGTGACAGATTGACTGATAGAAATTCCATCACAAAATCATATTTGTGACAGATTTAGGCTTTTTTGTGACAGAAATCATTTGTTACGTTGCAAATTAGCTTAAAATGTTATAGTAGTTTAATGGCACCTCTGTAGTCCTTATTGTGGCAACTATTTCATTATGATCCTCATAAAAAATTCAATGATTATGCCTCAAAGAACCAAGGACAGCCTACCTTGAGGATAATAGGCAAGGAAAATTTATGTCAAGTTTAGATAAGAATTAGATGGCAGATATTTTATGGAAAGGACGACATGAAAAGTTAGGAGGCAATGGACAATCAAAATAGTATTATCATCTAACTCAATAACAACAACAACAACGATTCTTAATAAAAAATCCATATCAATAGCGCCTTCCGGCTTTACAATATCAATAAGCTTTAGTACATCATTAGTAATAGTTGACACAATTATAGTTGCCATGACTTGTATAGACAAAAGAGCGATCTAGGTATACAATTTCACCTCATGTTTTCATTGTGATTTAGCAGGAGACTCACGAAGTTCCTAAAATGATAGCAAGTATAATAATCTACAAGAGTTGTATTTGACTCTCAGGCATCACATTTATTCATATAATATAAATTTACAATAGTTCACTGGTTTCTCAATTACAAGTTACAACTTCATTCTTCAGCTACTATGCCATCTAGTACATACATGATAGTCACCAAATGTGTTGAGGATTCTGATGATGCTATCAATGATGTGCATACTTGCTGCATTCATTTTATTACATACCGAGGTTGATATTATTTTGGGTACGAATTGGATATCAATTTGTCGTGTTATTATTAATTAGGACAAGAAGAGAATGAATAATGCAAACTTGGTGTAATACCTTTTAACTTTAAGGGTGCTAGGACAACAATATCTTATAAAATGTCTACACTTAAAGCCCAAAAGAAGCTTGTACATTGGTGTACTACTAGTTAACTTGCTCACATATCAGATCTTAGCAAGTTTAAGCCTAGTACTAGTTTAGATAGTGTACTCATTGTAATACACAAAAATACAATTTTATCTAGCAGATCATTGTAATGCCCATTGTTAAAGAAGTAAGCTTGTAGAGCTGAGGTGGCAACTAAGTGACTCCAAAATATTTAGATTTTCAGATTTTTCATGTTTTTATCAGAATTTGAACTTGGAATAATTCAATTTGAGATTTGATGCATTTTCAAAAATATAGTCACCTCTGGTTGAAACATACTTTCAACACCGCTATTATCAGGTTCAAGACTTTTCGACTTCAATTTTTTGGGATGTGGAGGATCAAAATTGAAATGCGGGATTAACGAGCTTGCTCTGTTATAAGCAAGTTGGCCCACTTGAGACCATCTTACAACATATAAACAACTTTATCAGAAAGAGAGTTTGCTGAGTTTTAAAAATGGCTGCTCGTCATTCAAAAATGGTAGCATGAATCTCAAAGTGGGGGAAATTTAAGTTTAATTATTTTGAAATCACGTGACATTCTCTAAATTTATATTCAAATGTTTAATATGATTGTTGCATCACATGCAAACATTTTATTTTTTGTGATTTGATGTGCTTTTAAAAATAAATATATAACACTACTAAAAATTTATCGTGACCCTTCTAATTAATGGTATGCTTCTTGAAGTACATACACTTTCAAGGCAGTTGCATGCTTCTCAGAGCATTGCAGTTGCAAAAATGTATCTATATGCTTTTCAGCACATTTACATGATGTATTTGCCCTATGCATTTGCCTATTTTATCCATTTGGATAAACTAAAAGACAAATATTTTATAATAATAATATTATTATTACAATAATAATAATTAAAAACCAAATTGATTATATTTTATAATTCCCAATTGGTTACATATTCTCGAAACCACTTAATCAAAGCATTAAACTCTTGGTCAAACTTTAATGATTAAAGGAGTCCAAATACAGGTTTACTCTAACTAAAGCTAAGATCAACTTACTCAAAATTTCATAAAAGGATAAGGAAACCAACTACAATATCATATCAACCTTTTATTTTGAATTGGCATACATTTTAATGCAACCTTGTCACCTTCCTTAGTTAAAAAATGAGAGAAATAAAGAGGAAAGAGTGCTTTTTATTAAGAAAAAACTTCACTACTTTGAGTGTGGGCTCCGAAAATTCGGCCCCGGCCTCCGCTCGCTTTTCTTATTCGGCGAGGGAGTTTTAACGAACTAAGTTCCGGGGTAAATTTTGGAAGGCAGATGGGTTTGTAGATAAGACACTACCCAGAGATTTCGCCCTCATTTTGTGAGAACTTTATGATCTGAGTTCTGGTTTCCTATAGGCGCAAGCCCCTATAGTTAATTACCCCTCCCGATCACGAGAGAGAACTTTCGATTAAGGCTAGTCGTCAATCAGATACGTAGTAGATACGTGTTATCTGGCATATAGTAGCAGCAATGGATTTAGGTATTGGTAGAAATTGAATTTGGAAATTAGGTTTTGATTTTTGGTATTTAAAATAGAAATTGCACCATCTAGCACTTAAAGCGGATGGTGGGGGAATGGATGATGTGCCCGATCAAGATCCCATGGTTCCGTCGTCCCGGGCCATCATGGTCCCTGGTCTACTTAGTCAGAGGAGGTAGTCGACCCAACCTGACAGAAGGATCCTTGTCGGCAGCCATAGGTTGCTTCGTCCAAGGGAACCTTGTAGACCGGGGTGGGTATTTGCCTAAGGGGACAAATTTGAATCCACCTTAGCTAACAGAGGGCTTTGTGCCCTATCGATCATATCCTATTGATTCATATCTCAAGGATTTAACGCCATTAAGGAGCGTATTGGCTCTGGCCATAACCGCTATCTGTGGTGCCATTTGGCGGCAAAACCACTCGGTTCAGAGGGCCCCGGGTCATAACCGTTTACCTGCAGTGCCATTTGGCGGCGAAACTGCCGGCTAGAGGACTCGTACCACGTCCTTACTGGCAATATATTGTTTGAGAATGGATCCTAGTGATATTTTCAACTAGGCATTTGACTCTTTGTGAGCTGAAGTAAACTTTAATTTGTCCGCCCCGACAAACTGTTGCGGAGGGTGGACGGATTTTGCTTTAAGTGGTTAATGGGTTGAATTTCAAATTTAAATATTTTTGGATTTTGGAATTTTGAGATGTTTTTTTTTTTGGATTTGGACTTTTGTGGATATTTTGGGTGGAGCTCTGGAGTATTTGAAATGAACTTTTGGGAGATAATTGAAAGTATTTGGGAACCCCTCCGGTTGAGATTTGCATTCAACACGGCCATCATCGGGGTGTTCGGGGTCACTTTCACTTTATGAATTGAACCTTGTCAACTCTGTCGGGCTGTCGACAGAGGATCGGGTTTCTGTAGGCTTTGAGCCTTTTGATAGTGAATTCTCATTGTCGTAGGCCTTGATGGCCTAATATGAATATTTTAAAGCAAATATACCGGTCGCCACAACCTTATATTTGCTTAATGGTTCGAACTCTGTCGACTTCTATTGACCCGTATAGAAGGATCGGTTTCGAACCTGAATTCACTTGTTGACCCGCGCAGCATCCCTAGACGTCACGTGTGTACCAATAACACGCTCGCCGGGGCCCATGCGGGTTCTATAATTGTTTTTACCCCTTTTAGTGTACCTATGTGTATACAATTTATAGTGCGCGTGCAGGGGTATTCTTGGAATAGACGTCTTCTGTCTGCTTGTACGAATGTTGCAGATCCGGTGGCGTTGAATTGTAAATCGTAGACGCCTTCTGTCTACTTGTATCAGTGTTGCAGATCCGGTGGCGCTGCGTTGTAGTTTGTGGACGCCTTCTGTCTGCTTGTATGAATATTGCAGATCCGGTGGCGTGGCATCTTGATTTTGACTCCCCCTTTCTCATTCACCGGGGATGGGTCTTTCTGAACTTTGGAGTATTGGACTTGATATTGACTCCCCCTTTCTCATTCACCGGGGAAGGATTCTTTTGGAACTTTGGAGTATTGGACTTGGTATTGACTCCCCCTTTCTCATTCACCGGGGAAGGATTCTTTTGGAACTTTGGAGTATTGGACTTGGTATTGACTCCCCCTTTCTCATTCACCGGGGAATGATTCTTTTGGACCTTGAAGTTCACTGATTGTCGCTTCACTTTGAGAAGATCTCCTTTCAAGATCTTTAGTGTAGTAGAGTCTTTTCATACATCGGGTTGCTATTGTACCCGAAATACTTAAAGATCTTGATCACCGTTGCTATAGATGATATTCATACTTGTGCCCACAGTGGTTCGTCGTGCCTACGATGTATCCACTGTTGTTATCCACAAGTTGTTTGTATCCATTTGCAGAGGACTGTTGTACTCACTACGACCTCCTGAAGGTGTTTATAGAGGACCCATTGCTTCTGCATCGTATCTACCCATTCACCAATCTCGGGTGGGTTGTTGATTGTACTTGTGCCCACAGTGGTTCGTTGTGCCTACGAGGTATCCACTGCTGTTATCCACAAGTGACTTGTATGTATTTGAGGAGACTCGTTGTATTCACTAAGAGCTCATGGAACTGTTCGTAGGAGATGTACTTGTGTCTACAGTATTTCGTTGTACATACGACATACACACTGTTGTTATCCACAAGTATTTATTTGCTGGAGGTCAGTTGTATCTGCTACGACCTCCTAGTAGTATTCGTAGGAGATGTACTTGTCTTTGCATTGAAACCACCTTTCACCAATCTCAGGTGGTTATTGTTGGGTTGCATGTGTTCGTAGAGGACGGATCCTCCATCATTGGTCTCCCGTATCGCCATCTCAATCAACCGGCGTTGTAGGAAATTATCGTAGGAGATTCCAACAGTATATGTAGGAAGGACACCGGTTGTAGCCACTACGAGCTCGTAGGAGTATTCGTAGGGGAACCGTTGTCAATTTTGTCATCTCCACCTTTCACCAATCTCAGGTGGTAGCTTTGACTGGCGTTGAATGTGAGAGGGCGATGATGCTCAAACCAGGCTCGAGTTCAAGCCCCTTCAGGATCAATTTAAATAAGGTTCATGAGCTTAATGTGCAAGTTCAGTTCTGTGTTCTTTGTAGCCCAACTCAAGTACTCGCTTGAGTTTGAATGTTTGAATCATGTTTGATGTGCAAGTCAAGTCCGATTTGAGTTCAAAGTGCTATGTCCCCCGCAGTCCTTTGAGTTCAATTGAATGTTCATTTTTGTGTCCAAATTGATTTGAATTTGAGTTCAATTTTGATTTTATTTCGTTTGAATTTGGTCCTCAGTTCTGGCTTGATTTTATTTGGATTTGAACTTTTAGAAATCATTTATGTTTTGTTCGGGTCCTCTGCACATGTTCAGTCAAGTTCGATGATCCACAAGTCCTCAGTTCACCGTTCAAAAAAAATTAACTGCTCTTTCTTGTTTGGTCCAAATATTTCGTTCTTTTGAGTTCAAAACAGGTCCCAAGTGTAGTAGTATTTCACCCGAAATTTCGGCAGCCTCCCGACGTCTCCCCCGTTTAGGGGAAAAACTACGAGAAAACTGAGCCTTCCCACCACAGCCAATAAAGGCGTGCATGGTAGGTGCCCTCTTTCGAGGACACCTCGGCCGTGATTTTTCATCCCACCACGGCCAATAAAGGCGTGCATGGGGTCTTTGACGGTACCTGTTACAAGAAGAAGAGCAGTTGCTTTCCCCCGCCCGGGGGTACTTATGAATCATTCCGGCCGCACAAAGGAAAGAGTACACCAGGCTCGCCTGGCCTCGCCGTGTGCGTCGAACCGGTTTCCCTCCTACCACGGCCACTAAAGGCGTGCTTAGGTGGTTTGCCGGTCCGACACGCATGTCGAGACAGAAAGGCGTGGGTCGCTCGCTTACCTCAACATAGGTGTCGTGCCGGTTGCCCCTCCTACCACGCTCAATAAAGGCGTGCATAGGTAGACCGCCGGTCCGACACGTTAGTCGAGATAAAAGAGCGGAGGTTGCTCGCTCACCTTATCGTAGGTGTCGCGCCAGTTGCCCTTCCCACCACGCTAAGAAAAGCGTGCATGGGTAGACCACTGACTCGCCACACATGACGAGGTAAGAAAGCAAAAGGAGGCGACTGTCCGCCTCGTCGTAGGCGTCGGACCGGGGTCCCATCCCACCACGCGCAATAAAGGCGTGTATAGGCGGTTTTCCGGTCCGTCGTACACGTCGAGGACGGAAGCCTGAGTTCAGAGGGTTATACCTTCGGGGCCGGTGGACCGGCAGTCGTCGATGAAGGCTCGGGGACCGAGGCGGGAGAAGGCACGAGCATTATTTGTTATTAATCTTAATTAATTATAATTAATAATAATTAAATTTAACTAATTATAATTAATCATAATTAATAATAATTAATTAAAAATAACCTAATTAATTATGATTAAATTTAATTAATCACAATTAATTAGAAATAATTTTTAATTAACTATAATTAATTAAAAAATAATTAAATTATAATTAGCTTGATTAATTAGTATTAATTACTACTAATTAAAATTAATATAAAAATCATTTTTTTTTTTGAAATTTATGGGATTTGGGATTTGGCCGAGAGAAGCACACGAAAGGGAGAAAGTTACCCTCACTTCCAGCGAGCTCCTGGTTTTGTGTCCGATCAAAATGCCGTAACTTCCGATCCGCAGGGGAGGGAGAGTCGTGGATGGAGTGGCGTCGGACGGCCAAGGAGAGGCTGGAGGAGCGCTTGACGGGGAGGAAGGTTGGAGACGGAGCGAAGCCGAGCGGAAAAGGAGGAGGTCGGGCTGCTCCAAGCGCTGGACTTCAAAGGGATCGGGCAAGGGAGCTTCCTCTTTCTCTTTCTCTCTCTCTCTCTCTCGGTTTGGAGTCGGCACAGACAGAGGATGGACGGGATTTGGTTGGAGAAGCGTGCGGCAGGGAGGAGAGGAGAAGAGAGGATCGCAAGAGTGTGCGGATAGATTGGCGAGAGGAGTTGGAGACGAGAGCTGGGTATTTAACGACGCTTATGGGAGCGAGATCGAGGCGAAAGCGGGATTTCTGCAGACATCTCGGAACGGCGCTGTGCTACAACGATTTTGCGGGATTTACGGACTGAGACGCGGGGATCTTTCAACAGTCTGAGGTATGCGGGATTTGAGCAGGAATCGCGGGATGCGACTCGAACGGCGCTGCACAGCGGGATTTCAGCGGGATTTGAGCCGGATTTTGCGGATGATTTCAGGGATCCGACGGGTATACCATGTATTTCTTCTCTTTTCCTTGTGTTTTTTTGGTCATAAGATTAAGGTCAACATGGAGCTAGAAACCATTCTAAGAAATCAAAACGAACATTAAATAGGCCAACCAAAGCATCCATCATCTCAGCACACATAGGTTTTTTTTTTTCATCACTTTAAAACCCAAATTTCTGATAAATTTTAAGACCTACTATAGAAAGCCTAAAGTGGATTAGCTTGACCCCAAAGACTCCTGTAAGGTCAGTTAGGGATGCAAACGAGTCGAGTCGAGCTCGAATCGTGAGCCAAATCTCGAGCTTGAGCTTGGCTCGGGGCAACTGAAAAAAAGGTCACGAGCAGCTCGAAAGCTTCCGCAGTCCACCTTTCACAAACGGTTCGCCTTCCGCGCTTTGCCAGTTAGCCTTCCGCACTTCACCAGTTCGCCTTCCGCGCTTCGCTAGCTCGCACATGGACGCGGTTCACCTTCTATGGTTCGCATGTGCATAATCGATCCACTCAACGAGTAAAGGAGCCAAGCGTCGATTCGATCAAACTCGATTACACAACGAGCACAAAAATCTGCTCGAGCTCAAGCTCGAAACTCTATAAGCTCAACTCGCGAGCTCGTTAGCGAGTCGAGCTCAAGATAATTTGTATTATTTGATGAAATGGAAACATAAAATACCATGATATAATTGATTCTCTATTCGAGAGGAGGATTTATCTCTCTCAATTCTCTAAGCGTTGCTAGAGTCCAAAATATAAGAGAGATCTCAATTTTCAGCCAAATTCAAGATGCCCTAGCCCTAGGAAAACAAATTATTTAATGCTTACAATCCAAAAGGAAATATCTAAACAATCCCTGCATTCAAATTTCCCTCATAAACTTCTCCTAAAACCTTCCTAATATGCTCTTTTGGACTATGTAGTTTGATCGGCATATGCAAGAGGTAGAACTTCTCCACTCTTGATGCCTACAAGCAGATCTCATACGGGCCGGCGGGACTGATCTAGTGGACCAGTCTAACAAAACTCCCCTCCTAAAGGCCCACCTTGTCTGCAAGGTGGAAAGACAACACCTTCCTCCCTTCCCTCGTCATCACAAATGGTAAGAACCTGAAGAGTTTGGTCCTCACATATGTGCCCCGGCGTATACCTCTCGTCACATCTAAAATAGAGCCTCATCGTCATCTTCTCCTGTAATTCCGTTTCTATGAGCTTGTTGAAGTTGTCCCCAGGTCTTCATCTTGCAGTATTTTACTTCGAAGTCCCTCGAAAAGTATTCAGTGTTGGCTCCTTAGATATTGTGGGCTCCGAAAATTCAGCCCTGGCCTCCGCCCGCTTTTCTTTTTATTCGGCAAGGGAGTTTTAACTGAATAAGTTCCGAGGTAAATTTTGGAAGGCAGATGGGTTTGTAGATAAGACACTACCCAGAGATTTCGCCCTCATTTTGTGAGGACTTTATGATCTAACCTCCCGACCACGAGAGAAAACTTTCGATTAAGGCTAGTCATCAATCAGATACGTATAAAATACGTGCTATCTGGCATATAGTAGCAACATAAGTTTTGGATATTGGGAGTTTGGAAAATGGTTAGGAATTGAAGAGTTTGATATTTAAAATATGAAATTTCACCATCTTGCACTTAAAGCGGATGGTGGGGGAATGGATGATAGACCCGATCAAGATCCCATGGTTCCGTCGTCCCGGGTCTACTTAGTCAAAGGAGGTAGTCGACCCAACCTGACAGAAGGATCCTTGTCGGCAACCATGGGTTGCTTCGTCCAAGGGGACCTTGTAGACCTGGGTTGGATGTTTGTCTAAGGGGACAAATTTGAATCCACCTTAGCTAACAGAGGGATTTGTGCCCTATCGATCATATCCTATTGATTCATATCTCAAGGATTTTATGCCAATAAGAAACGTAACAGCACTGTCCATAACCGGTATCTCATGGTGCCATTTGGCAGCAAAACCACTCGGTTCAAAGGGCCCCGGGTCATAACCATTTATCCTGCGGTGCCATTTGGCGGCGAACTGCCGGTCAGAAGACACGTACCACGTCCTTACTGGCAGGAGACTGTTTTGAGAATGGATCCTAATGATATTTTCGACTAGGCATTTGGCTCTTTGTGAGCTGAAGTTATATTTAAATTTGTCCACCTCGGCAAACTGTTGCAGAGGGTGGATGGATTTTGCTTTAAACGATTGATAGTTCATTTCAATTTTAAATATTTTTGGGATTTTAGGATTTTGGATGATCTTTGGAATTTTTGGATTTTGGTATTTTTGTGGAGTTTTGGATTTTGATAGGCATTTGGGTGGAATTTGAAAGACATTTGAAATGTACTTTGGATATTTGGGAGACATTTGAAAATATTTGGGAACCCCTCCGGTTGAGATCTGCATTCAACACGGCCATCATCGGGGTGTTCAGGGTCATTTCCATTTAAAGCTTGAACCTTGTCGACTCCGTCTGGCTGTCGACAGAGGATCTGGTTGCTTATGCTTTATGTCTTTGAGAGTGAATTCTCTTGATTGTAGGCCTTGAAGGCCTAATATGAATGCATTGAAACAAATACACCAGTCTCCACAACCGTGTATTTGTTTGAAGAGTTTGAACCCTGTCGACTCCTATTGATCCGTATAAAAGGATCGGGTTCGAACAAAAATTCACTTATTGACCCACGTAGCATCCCTAGACATCACGTGTGTACTAATAACACGTTCGCCGAGGCCCATGCGGGTGTTTGGGGGCATTTCGTAATTATTTATTGAACCTTGTCGACTCCTACTTACTTGCTTAGGAGGATTGGGTACAAAATTTGATAACTCGCGCAGCATCCCTAGACGTCACGTGTGTACAAATAACACGCTCGCTGGGGCCCATGCGGATTTTATGATTACTTTTTCCCTTTAGTGTACCTATGTGTATACAAACTACGGTGCGCGTGCGGGATACTTTGAAATATTTGACTAGTTTTCTATGATAACTTGTAGAGATTCGTAGTCAAATGTATCTGCTATGAATCCTCTGCTTCTACCAGAAGAAGATCAATATATTTGTCGCTGCATCTTTACAAGCTATATAAGTATCCCAATTCTTGTCATAGGCTCCTTACACCCTTCTTATAGATTGCATATCATGTATATGACAGAACTTCTACTGCTGCTCATAAGGAATTGCACTTATTTTGTATTATCCGCCTCTGCTTGTAGAAGACCTATGTACTTACTTGATACTGAGTGGTTATTGGTTATAAGTGATTTGTCATTTCTATTTGTATTGGTTAGAAGATGTTGTGTTTGCTGCTCTATATTCATGGAGGATAGACCCTCTTTTTAGTATCTCTGATATTGTCATTTGTAGAGGCATTACTACATTTATTACTAACCATTTCATGCATGTTGGCTAGTGAACTATTGTAGTTTACAATCTCCTTATAATCACTTGTAAGCGCATTATTACTTGCACTATTCAAAATAACTCATGATTTTCATAATAATTTCGTTCTTTGATGATTGTGCTTTGACCAGTCTGATGATCTTCATTTAAAGATCTTTATATTATTGCTCGTAGATTGTCTAATTTGAATGTGACAAATCCCTTGGTGTCATATGAAGATGACTCGTGCCATGCATGATGAATTGGCTTCTCAATTGGAATGAAAGTTCTTTAATGCTCATTGAAGACTTTGTGTTGTTAAGCATGAGCAAACTATTGCATTTCTCCATTTGACCCTTGTTTGAAAATATGTTGATACAAGTCATGTTGAAAATTCACAAGTTCATATTCAAATTCATGTTTGAGTTCAAGCTCAAGCTTGCGTGTGAGACTGTGAGTAGAAGTTCAAGTTTCCTTGTCCAATCATGAGTCCTTTGTTTGAGTTCAAGTTCTAATTCTTCCTCCATATGGTCCCACTTGCTTGAGTTCAAACGTCCAAGATCATGTTCAAGTTATTTGCATTTGTTCTTTTGAGTTCAATCAAATCCAAGCCCCAAATTGTTACAAGTCCTTGTCTGTATTTCAGAAAAAATTCGGCAGCCTCCAGGCATCTCCCCCGTTTGGGGGAAAAACCAAGAGGCCGCCTACCTGCCACGTCAATAAAGACGTGCACGGTTGTTGTTTGTGAGACACCGCGGCTGTGATATTTTTTATTTTTCTCCCACCACGCGCAATAAAGGCGTGCATGGGGTTTTAAAAAGCATTTTTATTTTTATGAAAAAGGGCAGTTTTGCTTTCCCCCCGCTCGGGGGTACTTATAAGTTATCCCGCTTCACCATACATTCTGCACCGGGGTCCCATCCCACCACGCGCACCAAAGGCGTGCTTGGGGCGGTTTTCCGGTTCGCCACGAACATTGAAGTAGAGTTTTGAGTTTAGAAGAATTCATACCTTCGCGGGTTTGTCGGTGTTGGCACGTGGATCGAGGGGTCACTCGCCTACCTCGTCGTAGGTGTCGCACCAGGGTCCCATCCCACCACGCGCACTAAAGGCGTGCTTGGGACGGTTTACCGGTCCGACATGAACATCGAGGTAAGAGATGGAGGGGGAGCACTTTTTTAATTAATTAAAAAAGAAATTAATTATAATTAAATTTAATTATAACTAATTATAATTAAAAATATTTAATATATAATTAATTTGACTAAATAAATTTAATTACTAATAATTATTAATTAATTAAAAAAATAATCATTCATAATTAAAATAAATTAATTATGAATGATTATGATTATTAATAATTAATTATAATTAAAGTTATTAATATATAATCAATTAATTATATTTAGATATAATTAATAATAATTAATATTATGATAATTAATTATAATTAAATTAAGTTAATTATAACTAATATAATTTTTAATTAATTTTTAATTAATAATAATAATAATAATAAATAAATAAAAATCCCTCTCCCCCTCTAGCATTTCACGGGATTTGGCCAAAAGCGAATGAAAGGGAGAGAGTTACCTTCACAACTCGTGAGCTCCTGTTGTTACTTCCGTTCAAATGTTGTAACTTCCGATTCAGGAGGAACGTCGAAGGCGGAGGTGGCTAGGGCTCTCGGCAAGGTAGGTCTCTCTCTCTCTCTCTCTCTCTCTCTCTCTCTCTCTCTCTCTTCTCTCTGGACCGAAAGAAGCAAAGGGCTCGAAATGGAGAGAGACGGCGGCTGGGGTTCGGAAGTGGCTACGGAAGTCGGAGCTTGACGGGATCCAGGCGTCGGTTTGAGGGAGTCTGGCTATGGCTTGGATCGAACTGGGCTTGAGCTCGGTCAGAGGCTTTGATCATGAAATGGAAGAGAGGAGGGAGCAACGAATGGGAGAGGGCAGGAGTTCGTGTGTGTGGGATCGAACAGAAGGAAGCCGCCAGCGAAAACCTCGTTTGGGTCGGGTATTTAACGACGCGAGCGGGTAGAGATCGAGAGCGGGCTTCAAGCAGAAATCACGGGATGCGAATGTTCGGAGCCGATTTCAGCCGGATTAGCGGCAGGTTTCGTGGATCCAACGGTTTACAGGTATTATTTTTCGTTCTTTTGGGTTTATCTGTGGAGGTCAACATATATCAATAAGGTGGTGGTCATCCTGTACGAGCCTCCTGAGCTGCTGTCTCCCGTTCCTCTCTCCATGTGCCTTTGATCATCCACCAACTGAGCTTTTCCCAAGTCACAATGCCTCATCGCTCTAACTGCTACGCGGATCTCTGATTTCAGTCCCTTCATAAAGTTCCCCTCCAGTACAGTCTCTGGAAGCCAATCTAACTAGAGAGGTACTCAAATTGCTCACAGTACTCCACCACTATCACCTCCTACATCAAAGTGAAGAACTGCTCATCGAAAACCCCTGCTGGTTTGGAAACATTCCAACAAGCAGTCCTTAAACTCCCTCAAGGTTCGTATCGGTCGTCTAGTATCCCTCCACAAGTACCATGCTAAAGCCTTCCCTTCCAAGCACATCCCGACTGTCGTCCGTCTCTCCCCCTCCGTCAACCTTGTAGATCCCCCCATGGGCATCCTCTCCCTCAAAAAATAGGCATATTCAACTTCCTCACGCTCAGATCGCCCTCGTCACCTATGTTCCCCTCATAATTTCTCCTTCCCCAAGGGGGTGATTCCCCCCAAGTGTCCCAATCATCCCTTTTACATTCATACCCAAGCCTTTCATAAAATTCTCACCTTCTCCTTTCAAATTTAGCACCCCTTGGATCATAATAAACCCTCCCTTTTCAAATTCAACCCCTTTTTGGTCATAATTACTCCCTTCCCTTTAAAATCCCATCCCTCTCTTCTCTAAATTAGCACAAATTCGTTCTTACCCTACCTCCTCCCCCCTCCCCCCTCCCCCCTCCCCATACCCTCTTTCCGACTCCTCAAGTAATTCCCCAAAAACAATATGGAAATCGCTCTAATACCAATTAGATAGGAAGCACTTATAGATCTCAAGTAATTCATATCAATCTTTGGAAAACAGCGAGAATTCTCAACAAAAATCCATATAAAACTAGGAAAAAACATTAGATAATTTGTATTATTTGATGAAATGGAAACAAAAAATACCAAGATACAATTGATCCTCTATTCGAGAGGAGGATCTATCTCTCCCAATTCTCTAGATGCCGTTAGAGCCCAAAACCTAAGAGAGATCTCAAATTTCAGCCAAATTCAAGATGCCCTGCCCTAGGAAACAAAACCATTTAATCCATACAATCCAAAAGAAAATCTCTAAACAATCCCTACAATCAAATTTCCCTCCTAAACTTCTTCTAAAACCTTCCTAATATGATCTTTTGGACTATACGGTTTGATCGGCATAACCAGGAGGTGGAACTTCTCCGCCTTTGTTGCTCGCAAGCCTATCCCGTATGGACCGGCTGGACTGGTCCAGTGAACTGGTCTAACACCATCCTACCATCCTACCAAGTAAATAATTATAAGATGGCTCCTAGAATCACCTATAGATTTGTACCCTACACTCTTCTTAGATGAGATGGATGGAGTGTAAGATTGAGGATGACACTCCATCTTTATCACTCTTCCTTCCATGCTTTTTAATGGAGCTATTGAATAGTGGAAGTTTTTGGTACAAAGGTTATGCATAATTGTTTTGAAGAATATTTTTTCTCTTAGATTTTTAATGAATAAATGTTACTCATATATTTAATAATTTATGCCATTTTAATAAAAATGCACCATGCCATGTGCCATATACTATAGCTACATAGGACCCCTGTGCCATAGGCCATTATTCACTATCAACAACTAATGGTTGAATTATAGAGATGCAACATATTTTATTTTTTTTTGCACTTATTTATACTAGATGGAGATCATAGAAAAATGTATATTAATAGTATTGCAATGTTTTATTCCTAACAAGGCCAATGTAATTGATAATATGTTTAAATAATGCATTTAGAAGCATTGAGTTGAAAATCATCAACAAGGTCATGAGATTAAATTAATAATGAGCAGGAAACAAAGAAGTTGAACAAAAAATAGTAAGGTCACAAGTTTTTCCAAAAATTATGCTAAACAGAAACAGGAAAGCTTGGTTTTTTTGTTCAAGTTTAACTAGTATTTATCTTCATGAAATTCAATGTCTTATCAGCCTCACATAAAGTAAAACTTCCCAATAAGATGTTAATTTCCACTAAAGCCATGCATAGACAGCATGGTGTTATGATCTCTTTGAGATTAAACAAGTTCAAACAATATCATCAATATTAGATTAACATTCAAAAGTTTTGTAGTGATAGAAAAAAAACATACACTAGAATCAATAGTCAAAGTTGTTCCCTCAAAAAGAGAAAAGATGTTGCATTCCCTATTCCTATGATCGTTTTCTTCAGTTTATGAACCACATTAGCTACAACACAGCTCTTATTTAGGGGTATATCAATCGGCGACCCATTTTTAATAAGTCAATGTGCAAGAATTTATAAGCTTTGGTTCGTTCAGTCAAGCAAAAAGGATAAAAGAGAATACAATTAATCAACAATCAAGATTAATCTTGAATGGCAACAACCAGAAAGGCAGAATGCAACCATCATGAATGATAGACAGAGCCTAAAATGTAAATAAAATAAAATAAAAAAACCTAAAGAAAAGCAATGTTAGAAACATTGAGAGAATTTCCAAAAACGTAAGGAAATCAACCGACGAAAAAAAAAATAAGCTAAGGTTTAATGTATTCATAATGTAATTTACCTGGCAGCATATTCAGAAAAGTGCTTCCCTGACTGTCGTTGCCTAAGCGTGTGCAAATCACCACCTGGACAGAATTCCATGACTAAGCACGAAAACCTGTCAGTTTCAAAATGAGTATACAGAGTTGGAAGAAAAGGGTGATCCAGAAGCTGAAGAATTTCCCTTTCTGTCTGAGCCCTTGTCAGTTTCTTTCTGCTTGCAAGGGAGACCTTGTCCATCACTTTCATTGCAAAGTAGCATCTAGTCCCACTCAACCCTGAGAGGTAAACACTGCCAATATCACCACATCCCAGCCGTTTGAGCAATTTAAAATGGCTCATACCCAATAAACCATCTCGCGACCGAGCCGCGATAATGGCCTTCCATCTTGGATCATTTCCCTTGTGAGGCTTATTAGCACTCCCAGTAATATTACTCCAATTGCTATCATCACTGAGCCCACTGCTATCGCTTGCTCTGCTCATGCTTGTTTTTGCACTCTCAACTAAATCACCCATAGCACACGCTTTTGTACTCTCACAATTCATTTCCTCGCTAAGTATACCATCACTAGTAACCCCATCACTCCTGTAAGTACTAGTGCAGCTATTAATGGCACTCTTTGTAGTTACAATAGTGCTGCCAATGCTACTGAGTGGACTGACATTGCTACTAGGTGGCAGGGAAGCATCCCATACACACTCCTTTTCTGTTGAATCCTGCATCAAGTATGTATTATCCATACTTTGTGATGCTTTATCAAAAAACAATGGGGATGAAAGAGTACCTGACGGTCTAGCTTCCTCAACCAAGCTCTCTATAGAAGAAAGAGGAGAAGCATTAGGTTTCATTCCTGGATTCCGAACTGAAATATCCTCTATAAAAGGACCATTAACAGATAGACCTTTAATCAAGCACCCGGCATCGGGCCTGTTTCCATCAATAGAAACATAGACCGTCCTCATAAGATCCACATCTACGGGTTCTGGCGGATGGCTTGCTCCAGAGAAAGAAGTATTCCCCACTTCATCGTACGAGTCATTGCGCTTCAAGCTAACTATATCAGGAAATGACTCCTTTGTTTCCAGGAAAAAGCTCTTCCCTTTGCAGGCCTTCACAACTGCAGTCATATCTAAATTTTTATACTTCTGAGCAGCATTCATGCCTTCTTCCCCTCTCGAAGCAGTTGCATGCAGAACCAGAGGGAGATCAGCAGCCGGGACCTGCACTATAGAACTTTTGTATTCAGGAACCTTCTCCATTTTCGCTTAGTCTCTAGCATCACCAAGATTCAGTATAAAAGGGTGCTATAGATTCTCCAACTTTGCTCTCCAATCCATTCCTCGCAGCAACAAATGAATCAAAAATTATAAGATTTACGCTTACTAATGAGCAATCCAGTAAGTGCTCCTATACAAAACTCATGAACTAGATTGCCCTAGCTCAGATACAAAAATTGTCTTGAAAGAGCTGAACACTACAAATAAGCAATTTCACAACGAAATCCGACAGTATGTGCCTACGACCTTCACTTCATCAGTGAGATGCCTGAGAAAATAATAAAGCCAATTGCTCATTAGATCATTAGACAAAAGAGCTCCTAGTTTTCATCCCTCGATAACAACAAACATACATCAATGCAGAAAATAACCTTTCTTGATAGATTTACAGAAAAATCACTACAATTGAAATGAATAAATAACCAGATCTTGAACCTAAATAAAAAATCGAGGAAGAAAATGCATCAAACGGAAAAATCAAAAATGAAATAAGAGCAAAGAAGAGGGAAAATCCATAAAAAACGCATCCATAAGATCCTATACATCCTCCATAAAAACTACGCCGAAGACAATCACAAACTCGAAAAGCAAAATTTCTAACATGCACTAGTCATATGCCTCATATTCGGAAATCTCCAATCAGCGATGAATGATAGAGATGAAACCAACTTCCCAAACAGAATCCATAAAAGAAATTCGCGGCAGCCAAAAGTACGTAAGAAATCAGCGGAGTCGGTTTGAGGCGCTCACCAAACGACCAACACCGAGCATTTCGCGAGCACGGGCAAGGGTTTTCGTCAGCTTCCTTCTCAGCCCTTCCGTTCCTCGCCTAGTTCTCGTCTCTTTCCTCCGCGCGAAGAGCTCAGACAGAAAGAAGAAGGGGGAAGTGAGGGAGAATCAGAGAGTGGCAGAGGAGACTGAAAATGACAGCAGGTCAGCGAGAATCCTCTCTTTCTTTTGTATTTTATTCAATTTTTTTATTTTTATTTGATAAGAGACAAATTTTTAAAAATAGCATAATTTAAAAATAATTAAGCAAATAAGACATAGTAAAAAATTAATTTAAATAGGGGCAAAGTAAACTGATATTAACTTTTCTAAAGAAAATGCAATGTATTTTCTTAAAAAAATTCAATTCCTCTCTAATCGATGTTGAAAACTCCATTATTTTTATTTTCCTCTCCATTATTTTGCCTTTTTGACGTGTTTGGAGAATCAAAGGATTTAAATAATCTAATGAAAATTTAATTTTAGTGCTATAAATATTAAATAGCACTAATTTTAAAAAGCAGCAGATTTAAAACAGTATTATGTAAAAGGAGCATAATGAGTAAAAAATTTAAGGAGCAGATTCGCGGAATAGTTTTTGATGCATTCTAAATACGTCAAATATTTGGACGCATTCTAAATGCGCCAAAAGGATTGGCGTATTTGTAAGAGAGAGAAAAGAGAGAGTGAGGGGAGAGGATAGGGAGAGAGAAAAGAGAAATAGTGGTAGGAAGAGAGATAAAGCTAACTGGAGAAAAAAATTGATCGGAGAGAGAGTTAAAAGCTCAACGTAGAAAGGGAGTATATTAATTAAAATAACATTAAATTAATACTTAAATATTTTAAATAATAAGTGTAATTAACTGATATATTATATATATGTTTTTAAGTAATTAAACTAATATTTAAATAATTTAAATAATAGTTAACTGATTTATATTTAATATTTAAATAATTATTTTAATGATAAAATGATATTAACTATTTTTATTTAAAGATATATTAATTTTATTTTTATAATTTTCTATTTTGATTATTTATACTCGACATATTTTTTATCATTTTTCAAATAGCAACCGAGAGATATACTTTTTTTTAATACAAACTCCACTCAAATTTGATAGAAAATGGACTGTTTAAATAAAAAAATTTAAAAAAATGAGAGAGATATTTAAGTTTTATTGATATTTTTTTTTTTACTATTGCATTCTTTAAATTATCAAATTTGAAAGAATTTCTTTATTCTTAAATATTTGCTATTATTTTAATATTTTTAATCAAATTCAAGACAATTAAATATTTAAAGCTTATAATGTATTATAAATATTACTTAAGTAATTAATATTTAAATATATATGCTAATATTTAAATATTAATTAGTATTATAAATATTACTTAAATAATAATTAAATATTTATTAGTATTATAAATATTATTTAAATATTTTATTTTTAATTAATATTAGTTAAATATTAATTTAAATGTTATTTTAATTATTATTTAACTCTCTCTCCTATTAATTTAACTCTCTAAATATTTATTATCTTCATGCACCGACATGCTCTCCCTCTCTACTCTACTGTCTCTCTCTCACCGGTCAGCTTTTTCTCTCTCTTCCTACCCACTCTCTCTCTCTCTCTCTTTCTCTCTCCCCGTCATCTCCACTCCCTCTCTTTTTCTCTCTCAAGGCTATTACGCCAAATAGTTTGACGTATTTAGAAAATGTTTAAATATTTGGCGCATTCTAAATGCGTCAAATTATTCAACGTATTTGCTCCTTTTTAAATTTTTTTGTTAATCATGCTCCTTTTACATAATGTTGTTTAAAATATGCTCCTTTCGAAAATTTTCTCTAATTAGGGAAGCTAGTAGCATCCATTTGGAGGGCAAATTATTGCATTCGGTCACCGGACGCGCAGAATAGGTTCGAACATCTAATAAAAACATGCCACATCACCTGCACTTTTGACTGCACTTTAGGTGCGCTTTTGACTATGATTTTCCTGCTCTTTTACCGCGCTTAATTTAAAATAATATTTTATTAATATCCAAACCAATCTCTGCATCCGTTGACCACGTGCAATAATTTGCCCACTTGGAGAGATTAACTCTTTATTTGAGATGAATTTTTTTAATATTTTTAAAGTAATTTTTTTTTGGGTTAAATTTGGGCATAGCCCGTATATTAATAGAAGAGTAGATTACATCAATGAGATAACAACAACAACAACAAGATTACAAAATTTGGCAATAAAAAAGAGCCAAGCAGCTAGGACAACTAGTGCTTCAAAATAATAAAAAAAAAACCAAAAAACTATCAAAAATACACATGAGTGTATACCCAGAAAAGCTCCAACCAAACCCAAAGAATTGGGTCAAAAAGAACTCCCATGCCCGAGGCACCTGGACTCAGACGTAAGAAGTTAGATAAGCAGATCAACCACATCCCTGGTTGCCCATAAACCATAGGCCGTCCAAGAGGATGTGGGGGGAGTTTCATCATTATCCAGGAGGGCATAACTACATGATCACGGCCCAACAGCAGAGAGAAAACGCAAATTACAATTTGTCCAATAAAATTATCAAAAAGTAAATTTTTAATATAAAAATTAAAAAAACAATAAAAAAGTGACAAGTCATCTAAAGTAAAATTTAAAACTTCGATGCCTTTTTTACTCCTGCTTAAATCAATATTTTAGTATAAAGAAAGCCGTCCCAAACAAATCCTAAACTCACTTCATTTGAAACTACTTTTTCTATTTTATAAAGCAACTTTTTATAAAAAATTAAAAAAAATAGATAAAAAATATTGGCAAAAATTGACCCAAATAAAACCTTAACTTGCTTACTACTTTTAAAAATAGTTTTAATATAAATTTTTAATTCAATATATATATATATATATAAATATATATATATATATATATATTATATATATATATATATATATATATATATATATATATATATATATATATATATATATATATATATATATATATATATATAATCTTGACCGGGCACGAATCTCAGGGCAAAAATCAAATTGAAAACTTAAAAAATTAAATCTGGGATCATTTGAACTTCTATTTCAGCAAACTTATAGTCGAATTGATTGTCTCGGAAATACGAACCCAACGACACCAAATTCAACTCGATCTGAGCCCAAATGGGTCTAAATCGAAGACCTGAAGCACATTTGGAAGGTTAAATCCATAATTTGGATTACCAAACAGTTTCCAAATATGACATTCTTATAGTCGAATCGAGCGGCTCGTCGATATGAATCCAACGAGCCCAAGATTGCTGAATTCCGATATCGTTAAGACCTTCAAATGTCTGACAAACAGTCCACGATAAAGGGATTCAATATCGACCGTTCATCCGAACCACTCCACATTTGCTTTGATCCTCCCACTATTTACGGGTCATGTTATCCTAAAAAAATATAAATAGGCCCTCATTTCTCTTCAGAGGGGACCCAAGCAAGAAGAAGAAGAGAAGAGAAGAATGATATATATGAGAGAAGAAACTCCTCGCCCACCGCCAGAATTCTACCCAACTTTCACAGGACGCTGGAATTCTACCCGACTTCCACGGGACGTCAGGATTCTTCTCGACTTCCACTGGACGCCGGAATCATGCCCGACTTCCATGGGACGCCAAAATTCTACCCGACTTCCACGTGACGCCAGAATTCTACCTGACTTCCACGAGACGCCGAAATCCTGCCCGAATTCCAGGGACGTCGGAGTTCCGCCCAACTTTCAAGTGACGCTGAAACTTCGCCCGATCTCCAAATGACGTCGAAACTCTGATCTCCAAGTGACTCTAGAGTTTTGTCTGAATACCATCTAACGCCGAAGTTCTCCCCGGCTGTCGACTGCATTCAGACTTGTACACAACGAAGGACTTCTGCTCGTCGCCAGATTTCTACCTAACATCGAACTTCTACACATTGTCGGATTTTCGCTGGACATCTATCCAATGCTGGATTTCTATCAATTAGTGTACTTCTACCTGACACAATCCTTCCGACCTCCATCTCCAGACAATAGTCTTTATGACCTCTATCGCCCGCCGACTATGGTCCTTCTGACTTCCGTCGCCCACAGACTACAGTCCTTCCGACTTATGTCACCCACCGACTATAGTCCTTTCGACCTCAGTCGCCCGCCGACTACAATCCTTCTGACTTATATCGCCCACCGATTACAGTCCATCCGACCAAACAAACACATCAACAGTGATTTTTTTTATTCCCACTATGTAATGTACTATATAAGATGTACATCAAGCTAAGGTCTTCCCCCAAAGAAGTGCCTCATTTGTAATCAACTGGAAATACTAGTATATTCATTCAAACTGATCTAGGCCCCATGGTTTTCCCCTTTTTAAGAGGTTTTCCACGTAAAAATCTTGGTGTCTCATATGAATGATACACTCTCTCTCTTATCTGATTACGTGCCGAATTTTCGTACAACGCTGAGATACTAAACTTTATATTTTTCTACTGCCGTGAATACTCCATGACGCAATATACATATTAAAAATTAGTAATATAATTATCCCGAATGAAATCTAAAATTTGGTTGAGCTGTGCTGCAATTGTAAATTCTCCTCTAATTCAATCTATAGATTTACATTTTATTTGATTATACTTAACTTTATTTATTTAGCAATCATCTTGTGCGTATAAATGCCAATATCTATTTCTAGAAAATAATAATAAAAAGTAACCAAAATTTAAGAAAAAAATTTCAAAAAGATATATATAAGTTTCATTCTGATATTATATATAGTTATTTAATGAGTACTAAGGTTCACTATCACTAATGAATATTGGTGCATAAGAAATGACAATTATATTCAATTATTTGCAGGAGCTTATGGGATGATAAGATAATTATTCAAAAGAGGGTAAATTCTAAATGTTGATTGCTTATTCCAAAAAGGATAGACAAGCTAATTATCCTTTTATTACCTAAAAAGTGTAAATATCATATGTTGATTCCCTATCCCTGACAAAGATAGTAAGAAATTCTTTTATGGACTCAAGCTATTTATATTGATTGAGCATTTATCCACTAATAAACTCAGCATTTGATAGAATCAAATTACAATAAAACTGCGGATCGAGCAATGGCTTGCTGATCAACGGAACAATTTTGTCCTTCGTGATCCGTATTTAATGCCCTCAACTGCTAAAAAAAGTACAATAAAAGACCCAACTATAGATAATAAGAAAGATTTGCCAATCAATGACAACTTATATGATGTTTGATATCATCAACAAATTATGTTGATCGGACACGAATCTCGAGGCAAAAATCAAGTTGGAAATTTCAAAAATTAAATATGGGATCATCTGAACTTCGATTTCAGTAAACTTATAGTCGAGCTGATCGTCTCGGAAATACAAATCCAACGACACCAAATTCAACTCAATCCGAGCCCAAATGAGTACGAATCGAAGACCCAAAGCGTTGTTAGAAAGTTCGAACCACAATTTGAGTTACCAAACGGTTTTCAAACATAACGTTCTTATAGTCGAATCGAGTGGCCAGACGAGACAAATCTAACGAGCCCAAGATCGCCGAATTCCGACATCATTAAGACCTTCAAATGTGTAAAGAACGATACACGATCAAGGGATTCAATATCGGCCATCCATCCAACCACTTCCCATATACCCTTGATCTCTCACCTATTTACGAGCCATGCCACTCCAGAAATCTATAAATACGCCCCTCATTTCTCTTGAGGAGGGCCCAAGCAAGAGAAGGAAGAGGAGGAGAAGAGAAGAAGAATAGGAGGGAATAAACTCCTCCTCGACCACTGTCGGAATTCCGCCCAACCTGCAAGTGATGTCGAAATTCCGCCCGACCTCCAAGTGACGCCGGAATTCCGCCCGACCTCCAAGTGACGTCGAAGTTCTTCCCAAATATCATCTAACACTGAAGTTCTCCTCAGCCGCCAACTGACATCAAACTTCTACCCGACGCCGGTCCTCCGCTCGTCGCCAAGTTTCTACCTGACACTAGACTTCTGCCAGTTGCCAGACTTTCGCCGGACATCTATTTGATGCTGGATTTTTGTCCATTGTTGGATTTCTACCTGATGCCATCTTTCTAACCTTCGTCATAAGACTACAGTCCTTCCGACCTTCGTCACCCGTCAACTACGGTCCTTCTGACTTATGGCGCGCCCACCGACTACAATCCTTCCGACCTTCATCACCCTTCAACTACTGTCCTTCTAACTTACGTCGCCCACCGACTACAATCCTTCTGACATCCGTCGCCCGTCGACTGCGGTCCTTCTGACTTACGTCGCCCATTGACTACAGTCCCTCCGACCTCCTCCGCCCGCTGACTACGGTCCTTCTGACTTACGTCCCCCCACCCCCACTATAGTCCCTCCGACCTCCGTCGCCCACCGACTACGGTCCTTCTGACTTACGTCGCCACCCGACTACAGTCTTTCAGACCTCCGTCACCCGCCGACAACGGTCCTTCTGACTTATGTCGACCACCGATTACAATCCTTTCGACCTTCATCACCAACCGACTACCATCCTTCTAACTTACGTCGCCCACCGACTACAGTCCTTCAGACCTCCGTCGCCCGTCGAATACGGTCCTTCGGACTTACGTCGCCTACCGACTACAATCCTTCCGACCTCCGTCACCCGCCGACTACGGTCCTTTCTACTTAAGTCTCCCACCGACTACAGTCCTTCCGACCTACGTCGCCCCGCCGACTATGGTTCTTTCGACTTATGTCACCCACTGACTATAGTCCTTCATATCAAACAAACACATTAGCAGTGATTCTTTGTATTCTCATCATATAATGTGATGTATAAGATGTACATCAAGCTAAGGCCTTCCCCCAAGGAAGGGCCTCATTTGTAATCAACTGCAAATAATAGTGGATTCATTCAAACTGGGCTAGGCCCCGTAGTTTTTCCCCCTTTTCAAGGGTTTTCTACGTAAAAATCTTGATGTCTCTGAAAAATTAGAGGGATTCACTTCAATATAACTATATCATAAAAAAAATACCCTCCTTATACATTGGGAGAAAAACACTTCATGATATTTGCATTCTCTATAATAAATGAAATCACTAAAATTCAAATCTAAAGGAGATCACATCATTATCTCTAAATGACTCCTTAAACTCCAAATATATTAAAAAAAACTCTCCTCTAATGATGATTATGATTTTGGAGTTGATCTAAAAGAAAGAATATCATACATCCTAATATGAAACCCCCATAAATCAATCACTTATTATTCTTATGCTGAACATAATATAAATCAATATTAGTGTGTAAATATATATGCTAAATTTGATTTTTATTATCATCATCATAAGTATATTTAAGCTTCATTTGGGACGGCTTTCTTAATGATTCTTAAGACAACTTTTTAGTATAAAAATTTTAATTTTTAATTTCAAAATTATTTTAAAAAACATTAAGAAAGTCATCCCAAATAAAACCTCATAAAACATGTGATGATGACAAGAATAATCACCATGTTGATGAGGTGTGGCTTCCAACACCACAAAAAAAATGGAAATATTACCTCATATATCATCCTTTGATAGGCAAATTATTACGTCCGGTGACCGGACGTCCGGACATCCAATCCAAATGTGCCACATCACCAAATTACATCGGGTCCCAATGTATTTGAGTGACATAGTGCATATAAATTGAATGTCCGGACATCCGATCACAGAACGTAGTATTTCGTCCCTTTGATAAGCTTCTATTGCCTAAAATGCAGGTTGACAGATACATAAGGATACCCGCCATTAATTGTAATATTTTAATAGCCTTCTAAGCTTTTCATGTTGGAATTAGGAAAAGTTGTCTGCTCCCTCTTTCTTTTTTTGGGACATTTAGGCCATTTAAGGCAAACTCACACACACAACGTATACACATGGACTCGAACCTTGGACCTCTTAGTTGGAAGCTTAAGCTCTCAACCAATAGGCCAAGGGGAGTTGTGTGCTCCCTCTTTCATTAATGATCTCGAAGCCTTTACCCATTAAAGAGTGCGAGCTAGTGGCCTTAATGAGAAGCTCTGGTTTGCACTTTTCGTATGGAAAGAATTTACGAGCATATATTATACCCACATAGGGAGTTTTAAAGTGGTTGGTCGGCGAGTACGGTTAAAAACCCCTCATTCCTTATTCGAATTCCGTCTACTACTACCTTGCCTCTTCAGTCGGACAAAATAAATGTCGATCTGATGCCGCTGTATGGTCTTGTTAGGTTTCGCTGAGAGATCTGTTATGTCGTCATGTGCTCCCTTTGAAGTGGCAACGGATAGACACCCGTTCCAAAAAAAAAATCTTAAAATATAATAATCATAATAATTCAAAATGATTTAAATGATTAGAATTTAGAATTGGATAACTTCTCTAATTATTATGATAATTGAAGAGGAATTAAATCCCTCTATATATAGAAAGACAATTTTAAAATAAATTATAAATGAATGGAGAGAATCATTGTCCAGTCAAAATCAATCAAATTGGCTCCATAAACTTTCATTAGTAGAGCGCAAGCTGGCTCATAGACCAACTTGACTGCTAAAGCAATCAAGTTAAAGAATTGTCGTGAAAAGTTTGACAATATTTCAAGCATCATAGGCTGGCTGAGATGCTTCACAGCCAGCACTGCTTTGTAGGGTCATTTACGGCCTCGTCTGGGACGTCTGGGACAACTTTTTAACTGCTTCTTAAAATAATTTTTTAGTCTAAAAATCAAAACTTTTTACGAGAAAGTTGTTTTAAAAAGCAGAAAGAAAGCCGCCCCAAACTAAGCCTAAATATAAATCACCCATTTATGGATAAAAAAAATGTCAAGCAGAGATCAGTAAGATTTTGTTTAGGACAACTTCTTTAATATTTTTAAAACAGTTCTCTAATAACAAAATTATAAAAAAAGAGTAAAAAAAGCTGTCCCAAACAATACCTAAATTATCTCTTACTTGCCGGCATATTTAGGCTTTCGCTTTTCAGCAAAGGCTGCTAATCCTTCAAGGCGATCCTGAGAGTGAAGAAGCTGCGCATAGCATTCTTCCTCAATTGACATGGCTGAAGACAATTCCACCTGTAGCATTCCTTCATCGATTGCCTTTTTAGCCATCTTTATAGCCAATGGTCCCTGCACCATTTTTTTTCTTATTTTTGTTAAAAGAGAACAAGAAATTCTATCGATGTTCAACAAGTATTATAGTTTTCATATTATAATTTGATTTTCTCTTAAATAGAATGCTAAAACATAAATTTCATTTTATAATCTTGAATTCAATGTCTTTATCATTTAAGCTAGCTAACACCTGCTATAGAAAATTGATAGAGCCAACCTTTTCATTTATGTCTCTGGCAATTTGAAGAGCCTTAGTATAGGCTTCTCCTGTTGGAACACAGTAATTCACAAGGCCTGCAGCAGAGTGTATGTCAATGGCTTAAGAAATTGCTTGTTTTGCCTACTAAGGTTTCGTTTGGGGCGGCTTTCTTATTGCTTCTTAAAGCAGCTTTCTAGTATAAAAAAATTAATTTTTAAACTAAAAAATTGCTTTAAGAAGCAGTAAAAAAGCCGTCCCAAACGAAGCATAAGAAATAGAGGAAATGGAGAAAAAACTAGCTGTACTAACCCATGGACAAAGCTTCTCTTCCGCCAAACCTTCTGGCAGTGTATATGAGTTCTTTTGCTAATGATCTTCCAACTATCCTTGGAAGTCGTTGGGTTCCACCAGCTCTACGAGAGGGTGGCAGATGGATAGATTAGAAAGTATACAAGAGAGAAGCTGTAATTTAGAAACAAATGGCTAAATTTAAAAAACATCTCCAATGCTTCCAAAACCTGCCCAACATGGTGACATTCATTAGAGTGCATTTGGCGGATATGTTAGGTGCACTGTAATAACCGGGCTGAACTCATCCGATCCGAACCCTCCTCATAGTCGCTGAACCCCTCTCTCTCTCTCTCTCTCCTCACTCTCAAACCTTCCCCCAATTGTAGCCGCCACACTTCCCTCGTTCCTCTCTCCCTTGCATTCTTCTTCCTTGATTGAAAGATGGTCGACAAACCCTTCCCCCGCGTCGTCTCCTCTAAAAGTGAGCCCCCTACTCCTTTCTCCTTCTCTTCTTCCTTGCCATCATCTTTCCCCTTGTTTTGAAATTAGCGCTGATGTGATGCAATGAAGAGTTACACAAGAATTTAAAAGAGAATTAAATTTTAGCTCCACAAATTATCTAATCATGCATCAAAGTAAGTCAATTATAAGTAATTCGCGGTGTTCGATTTGCTAGGCAAAGAAACTACGACAAGAGAACTAAACTCTTTAAGCAAGTGCGAAGGAACAATAAAACAAAGGTTAGTAAATAGGAATCCCACAGTTAATACAAAGCTGTTCACCTTGAGACCTTTAGCTCTCTCTTCCTACGGAGGCTAAGTTGAGCGACGGAAGATTGTCCAAACTAGCATGGAGGTTGCCACTAAGATGGAAGCACCAAGGAACGTTGCCGTGGAAGAGGATCTCGGAGGTGGAGGCGGCACGGAAGATCGACCTTTGATAATCCAAGTGTAGACGGAGAAGTGTTCGTCAATAGAGTCTACAAGCGTCGGCAATATGCGGTCCAAATATTCTTCGACTGTATCGTCGAAGTCAAATCCGACGTCAAAGAATTGTGATCGCAAGATGTTGACTCTTCCGTTGCGGTCGTATTCAAACCCGTAGTTCCACTCGGGTTCGTCCATGCATCCTTGGAGTGGATCCGGATGGTCGCCGCAAACAAGATCTTCCAAGGTGGAGGGGTGGAGCGGCGGCTTGGCTAAGGGAGAAGGTAGGCCGGCAGTAGAGCAAGGAGGAGAGGGGCGGGCTAGGTGTGCACAACTGAAATTTGATTTCAGTTTTGGAATATTAGGAGGGAAAGTTTAGGGATTTTGAAATTGCAATTAATGTAATTAAGGCATTAATTGAAATTTCAATTAGGGAGGGAATAAAGGAGAGCCGGCGGTAGAGAGAGAGGGTGGAGAAGAAATAAAACTGAAACTTATTTCAGTTTTAAAAGCAGAAGAGGGAAGATTTTAATTCCAATTTGAATTTCAAATTAGAATTAGGGGAAGTAATTGAGCAATTAAAGGAATTCCCCATAGGGGGGGGGCGGCGGCATGTTTGAAGAGGGAGAGATAATTTTGGAGAGGGAGAGGTGGTTTCCAAATTTAGGATTAGATTTGAAAATTTCTGAAATAAAATCCAAATAAAATCTAGATTTCAAATTTGAATTTATTCCAAAACTTTCCTAAAATAGATTTCCCAAATTTGGAAAGAAATTGGAACTTGAAAATCAAATTTCAATGAGGGGAAGGGAGGTGGTGGAGTGACGGTGGTGGAGGGGGGGAGGGGGGGGGGAGGGGGGGGGGGGGGGGGGGGGGGGGGGTCGTCGCACGGTGTGGGTGGCGGTGGAAACTTGGCCGGCGGTGAGGAAAGGCCTAGGGGCCGGCGGCAAGAGCAAAGGGTGGGGAAATTTAGAAGAATTTTGTAGTGGAAAAAAAATTATGCCAAGCAATAAAAGAAAAAAGATAATTTGAGAACTCACTAAGAGATCTCAATGGGAGCACTCACCAAGAGAACTCCATGCACTCACAAAGAGAACAAAGTGTGAAAAAATTTCATTCATTCAATAATTCATTCCTCCTCATACAAGATACAATGGCCATATAAATAGGCTCCAAAGAAAATAAAGTGCAAAAGTCTAAAATGCCCCTTGGGGCTACAAAAGCAACTACTACCCTCAGGGGTAAAATGGGAAACTACGAAAATAAAAGCATAATATAAAAAACTGATGGTACAAGTAAAATCAATAATAAAGGCTCGCAATCATGGTCGTCGATCTCCGTGGTCGTCTCTGATAGAGGCGCCGAAATCTCCTATCGATGACCTCATCAAGCTCCCATTCATCTTCACTACTCAAAGTGGGGAGAGTAGAATTATTAGCTTTAATTTGTAATAAACAATTTATTTTCAGGTTCATTACTTTTGTTAATTTAGGCTAAGGCATGTTCTTTTAGTTGCAAGTAATCTCTTTAGTGTTTTGGGATAATAGAGTTGAAAAAATTTATGAAGTTATTTATGGTTTAATGACATGGTATGATTAATTAGACTAGATTAATTTTTGTAGTAACCTACACTGGTTAAGTTTGACTAATGATTTCCAATGTGTTACGTAAGGACTACAAGTCAGTGAGAAATTATGTTGGGGAAATTAGGTCTCAAGTTATAGAATGTTTGAGTCATGTTATAATCATGAATATAGATTTAAGAATCTTTTATGCAGGAACCTTTAATTTAAATTTCACATGATACAAGTTAGTGAGATCTCAATTAAAGTTGGATTTTCATATTGTTCATCTTAGGATAAGTAGTTGTTATTTATTAAAGAATAAACATACATTTCTTTGTTATGGGCATTATCCTTATTCCTTGTATTAGGTTCTTAGATATTTATAGTCTTATTGGTTCTCAATCCTATTTTTGATACTTTATTATTGATATACATGTGTAGTATATCCTATTTATTATTCATACTGAATTTATCATATATTAGAACCCAATTTACCTTGATTTATTTTTGTATGAACATTTATCCATTCAATTTGATTCTCGCTGTAGAGAAAATTGAATTCATATACATTAGTCATATTAAATGCAATAAATAATATACCTGCAAATTTGATATGGTTGTCCCTGAACTAACCAACCCGACCCAGGTTGGGCCGGTTCACTTCTATAAGAGGGGGGTTAAGCCACCTCCTTAGAAGCTGCCGCCCAAGCATGTGGGCCCCCAGGGCGGCAAATAGAGAGAGGGAAGGGGGCGGCTAAAGCATATGGAGGCTATCTTGAATTTAGTTTATTTTAGGAAGCTTTTTATTAGGAAGATATGTATTTAAAGAGGATGAGAGGTTACAATTAGGGATGCTTGATTATTGTTTCTCTTGGAGTTCTCTTTGGTGTCTTGGGCTTTAGAGATTGGGAGAGAACGATCCTCCTCTCGAATTGAGGATCAATTGTATCTTTGCTTTGTGCTTGCTTTGATTTGATTATGATAGGAAATACTTGAGTTCGCAAGCAACCCTATCCCAAATTGGAGAGCAAACAGCAACAAACTGCCGTTTACAGCAGTTAAATAGTCCCAAACAGTGGAAAACAGAAAGAGATTAAGTAGGAATCTGAAGAAAATCAAGCCAACCACTTGTATTCCACTAGTAGGTGAAAGAAAACAATAATCATACAAGATTCTTCAATTCAAGAGGAAGAGAACTCTTCAAAATCTCTAGCCAAGAAGACTAGAGCCCAAGACTCCAAGAAGATCCCAAAAAATCAGCCCAAATTCAAGATGAAAACCTAAATCCCCCCTTTCCCCCTCTTTAACTCTAAACCCCATACAAAATCACAAAACATCCCTTCTATTCAAATTCCCCCCCCCCCCTCCCCTTCCATTCAAATTTTCCCTCCAACACTTGAATTAAACCCCATCATGGGCCCCAAGGCTCCCCCCCCTATTGCCCATTTCCACCCCATGTGGGGCCCGCATGGAGTAAGGATCAGTCCATGTTGGCTCATAGAGTGAGAATAAGAACGTAAAGCTAGATGTTAATGATTAACTTCCTCATATCTGAAAATTCAATTCCAATCAAGTTTTTGCTTTTTTTTAATCAATTTATTCTTCATTGTTAGATTATTAGTGTCATTGTTTCAATTACAATGCCAATTTCAAGCCCAAATAAAAAAAGTTGAAAGTTTTTTTTTTAATTCAATAATTTGTGCCCACATGAAAAAGTCATGTCTCCACCCCTGCCTGTAAGACTAATACAATAAGTTACATATCTTGATATCATATGATCTAAATCAATATGCTCACCCGAAAGAAATGAATTGAGGTTGTTAAAACATGATTTCTAATATCTAACCCAGTTGGAAGCTTACCCAGGAATTATTGCAAGTCCAGTCTCCGGCATGCTAAATGCAGCATCCTCCCCTGACACATTATCAAGGTTTATTCGAGTATTAAAAACTACATGAATATGTGATACCTGGCTCCAGCCAATCAAATTACAAGCGCAATTGGATAACAGGAATTGTACCGCATATACGAAGATCACAAGAAAGAGCCATTTCTAGCCCACCACCTAGTGCCGCTCCTTCAATAACAGCAATAGTAGGAACAGAGAGTGCCTGCAAAAAACCAACCAATTCAGTTCAAGTTTGTTAAGGTCAGGCAAAGAGCATAATGAGGTAATCTGATAGGAAGTACTTGAGTTCGCAAGTAATCCCACCAGTAATACTTGAGTTCGCAAGCAAACCTATCAAGGATTGGCAAAAACAGTGGGTAAAAGGGCTGATTTCAAGGAAAAATCAGCAAGAACGATGCAGGAAATGTTGTATTTTGAAGAAGAAACACAAGGGGAAATCTTTGATTCAAACCAAAAACAGGAAAAAACAAAGCAAGATACAATTTTCTTCAATTTGAAAGGAAGAAAAACTCTCCAAAATCTCTAGCAAAGCTTAGAGTCCCAAACAAACCCTAGATCTCAAAATTTCAGCAAATCTCAAGATAACCCTAACCCAAACCTCCAAGAGACTAATTAAGGCCAAAGGAGGCTTACAAAATCCCTAAACAACCCCTAATTCAAAATTTTCCTCCTAAATGCTGTTTAAATAAGCAAGTGGGCCCCATTAGGGCTTCCACGCCCCCCCCCCCCCCCCCCCCCCCCCCCCCCCCGCGTTCCACCCAAACTTGGGCCGGCGGCTGTAAAACCGAACCGGTCCCTATTGGACTGCTTCTGCCGGCCCCTCCTGGGCCAGCCGCATAACATCATCATTGCAAATGTAGAAGTATCTCATGCAAGATTATTTGAACGAATGCAACCCCACCAAATTAAATGAGAATCGTGCCCTTGACTACTTTGGGCCAATTAGACGGACAGGAGCAGAGATTAATATGCAAGAATCTAGATTAATGAGGATGCTCTTTAAAAAAAATGGGGCAAGTGATGCAAAGCTAAGAGTTACATGGCTACAGTAAAAACGTTATAGTGCCATAACCGCAAGCATAATAAAATCAAATCCTGTAAAGGATTCTAAGGAACGGGTAAAGATATGTAAAACCCGATGTTAATTCTTTTCCCTATAGATATTTGATAGATTCTCCATTTAAAATAATTTGCGCTACATCTTTTTTTAAACTTAGCCAACAATATTATCATCATACATAACTATAGTTTTAGTTTGATCAAAATGACAATATTATCATCATACATAACTATAGTTTTAGTTTGATCAAAATGTCCCACAACACCACCATCACTCTTGGATAAGATGTTCTCTATGAAGAGGACTAAGGCAAATTATAATTGCAGATTTAGCACAAGGGTAAGCTTTGAAAATTCTCTGACTTATGAAACCCAGTTGATTCCTTAGATATAGAAATGGTGAGTTAGACCATGTTGAGATATAAAATAGAGAGAGAAATTGAGATATTTCAATGAGACAACATCTTGGCTAAAATTGGTGAGTTGCATCATGCACAAGCTCAAGCTTGACTCCGTGCCAAGTTTAGTATTACAGGAAGAGAGCTACACGGCAAACAAAAATAAGAAAAATATATAATTGAGTTGGTGTAACAAGCTATGTAGTCGACAAGCCTGGTTGGCATCTATTTGATGAACAAGGATTGCTGGCAAGCTCCACTCCAAGTTGAGGGAAAGTACCCTTGAGTCCTTCTAGTGAGAACTCCTAATCAGCCTAACAAATACTCAAGGTAAGTAGTGGAGTTTTGTGAACTAATAGCTTTAACAAGTGGGCAAGTTTGTGGTTCCTCTTGGATGAGTTTTTGAGATGTGACCTTTGGATGACTTGAGGTATTGGTAGCTTGGCGAATATCAGGTTGTTCTTGATCAAGACTTGCTGAACCGGATTCAAGCACTCATGATGATTTGACCAAATTGCATAAAACGAATATTGGTATATATCAATTCCTAGATTCTCATGTCTCTTTTGAGAAGTTAAGAAGAACATGAAAATGAATTGGAAAACCAAAATCAATTTGGATGATTTAGTTTGTTAGATTTGAAAGGTGCACAAACTTTGACAAGTGGCTGATATTTCAGTGTGCGGAAACTTTGACAAGTGGCTGATATTTCATTGTCCAAAATTTTAAAGTCCAAAGCTTGGAGTTTATTACAAAGACTTTCATTGTTTGTTCTTAGATCACTATTCTTTAATTGTTCCACTAATTTTGCAACTTTTGAGTTCTTCCAAAAAGAAGATGGTTGATTATTTTTCTAATTTTGAAGCATCTCATAGATTGTTGAAGAGTTGTGATGGATGCAGGGAGAGATACATCTTTCGAAACTGCCTTGGTGAAAAGGATTAAGAATGAACAAGTAGAGCAAGCTGAAGGTGGTCAAGTACAAAATTTTCCACCAAATAAGGAGGTTTTTTCAGGAGCCTTCAGGCCTAATGAGGATGTTACTAGAGAAGCTATCATAGAGATGAAAACTTTTATTAGAAGATCAACTACTCTGGTAATTGGGGATGGTAATCTGGGGACTATTCATGCACTATAGATGAGGGTCAAAGCTCTTCTAGAGAAGACAAAAAGCAGCATATATAGTTCTCGATGAGGACATCAGTCAGAAATTTCGACATGTGTACCGTCGTCGGAATCAAGGATCGACGTCTACGATCCAGAGTCTTTACTTTTGACATATTTTGTATTTTATTTTTTGTTTTCTATATTTTTTTAGTTTGCACCTATTGGTAGTGAGACGTTATTGTAGCCCGAGGGTATTTGTGTCTTTATGTTTTTCTTTTATTGAGGCCTATATAATGAGGTCTCTTAACTTTATAATGGTTAATGATGATTTTGATGAATGAAGTTTTGCTTTGTTTCTTAGTGATATCTTTGTGAGTTCATTAGAGGGGAGAAGCCTAGGAGTGGCCAAGAAAATACCCAATAGTTCACCTACAGGTAAACTCTTGGTTTCTTTGTTTTCTATTTTATTTTTTTATCCTCCGCCTCCCTCCTTTCCTCCCCATACCGCTGGCAAACTTGTTATCCCTCCCCTCCACCCGACGGCCCCCCTCTTCCCCTTGACTCCCCACCCGCCACCTACCCACTACCCCACGCCGCCGGCAACTGTAGTAAACCGGCGACCGGCCTCCACCCCACCACCCCTTGCCGTCCCCAAGCCCAACCCGCCGGCTACCTTGCTCCCAAGTTTGAATTTCAAATTCCTTTGGGTCATTAATCACCTTCCTAAAATAAGTCTAAGTAATTAGGAAAGTTACCTAATTGGATTTCAATTAAAATTTAAATTTCAAATGCTTTCCTAATGCTACAACTTAAATTTGGAAACTTCCCCTTTTGCATAAGTCTGAGATTCAATTCAAATTTTGTTTTAAACCTCTAATTATTTCTTGGGGCCCACATAATTAAAACAAATCCCTCTCCTCCCCCTTGTTTGGTCGGCCCCTTTATTGGCCCCTTTCCTCTCTCCAATTTAAGCTCCAATTACAATTAATTCCCCCCCCTCCCCCCCCCCCCCCCCCCCTAATGCCCTCATAAACTGCCGACCCCATTGCCTTATTGGATAAAAAATTTGAAAGCCAAATTAATCGCTTCCCCTGCTTTTGGAAATCTGAATTTAATTTCAGATTACCAACTCCCACCTTTCACCCTTCAACCCCAAGCCGCCGGCCCCTCTCTCTCTCCACCCGCCACCTCCTCTCCCTCTTCTCCCCACAGTAATCTCTCATCTCTAACGGCAAGCATGTATGGCCGATCCGGAAGTTGATCACGGACTTATTCCCAACTCTCAAGGGGAGATCGACGTCATCCGATCACCATTCTTTGATCCCGGATTTGGATCCGAAGGCACCGTCAAAGAATACGTTGATCTTATCCTCCCCCACTTAGCGGAAGTCATCGACTAGCAAAAACCTATTGAAGAGTGGAAGATCACCGGACGACCACCCGTTTCTCCAACTCTGATTCCTTCTCCGACGACAAGTACCCTCGGTATCGCATGTCTTCTAGTGGCGTCTCTAAGTTCGCTTGCAATCTTCTCCCGCTAAGCCCATCACTTTCAAGAGTGTGAGTGAGGGATCCCAAGGTGAACGATCTAATTATTAAACTGTGGATTTTGTTAACTTGCCATTTGAATTACTTGTTTATTTGTGTTGTTATTGTGCAAGTATCTGAATAATTTCAATTGTAACCAATTGCCATTATTTAGTCTTTCCTGGAATTTCCTAAGATCTAACTTGAAGAAGCATCCGTTTTTAATTAGCCAAGCAAAGTTCACATTTTATTAATTTCTTAATTGCAATTCTTGTTCATCTTTATTGTATTACATCAGTTCTACTAAATTTTCCTTGGTTACCAAGCCGAACAAATTATTCTATGAAATAGCAATTGATATTACCCTGCTCATAGCAGGTTACAAGTCTCCGAGCATACCACTAGCCTCTCAGTCAATTGAGGGAAGTCTCCAAGTATTGGATATGACTTCAACAAAGGGCAAGGGCAAGATGTCTGAAGTCACTCAACCTAAGAAGGAGAGGGTTGAAAGTGTTGAGAAACTGGCTCAAGAGAAGACCTCTGCCGAAGTTGTTGGTGAAGCTAGATTTCTTAGCGAATAGAACATTGCTGGGAACAACCAATTGTAGAGGAAGAGGAAGTAATCTAGAGAGCAAACCATGCTAGTTATGCCATAGGCTTTGGCGACAAGGTGGAACCCTAGAACATACTAAGACAACAACGAATTCTAAGGTGGTTGGCTCAGTGGTAAATTTGCTTGAAGTAGAGCTGAGAACGACAACCCTTGTGGGCAGGCTAGAGGAGATGCTTATAGAGATGTGCTACTCTTGAAATCAATGAGGCCAAAAAAAAAAAAGAGAGAGAAGCTTGAAGATGGCAGATGAATATAATTGAAGCTAAGCTTAATTTGTATAATAATTGTTCAATCGCATTACCTGATGAATTTGCCCAGGAATCTTATCATGAAATTGATGAGCTACGACAATAGATCATTTTAATGAGGAAGTCTACTTCAACTTCTCGATTTAATCAATTATGGTGGCTGTTGAGTTTATGCTTTGCTAGCTAATCCGAAGAGGAGAGGCGGAGGTGGCGACGGCGGTGGAGAGCGACAACATGCAGTAAAAGTTCCAGTGTATTTGGAAATTGCCCAAATCTGAGGATTCCAAATACGCAAAAAATGAACAAAATGGTGAATTCCAAATACATTAAAATTGTATATTGCATTTGGTTTACTTCAAACTAAACACTAATAATCTCCAAACCCTTCATTTGGTATATTTTACACACATTTTACTTCAAACCAAACAACCCCGAAATGAAATTTATGAGTTTATTAGCGATGAGATAATCCTTAAGTTTAGACATTATTTTGCTAATTTATGTGTATACTTGACCTCATTTGTATGAAATCAAACTTTGTTTAATGTTATCATTTATTTTGAAGTCAGCTTCTACTTTAAAGTTGGCCTTCGCTGGGAAGTGTTCATTCACTAGTGATGTCGATTCTAGCTAGCATTGACCAAGCCAAAGTTGGAACATCATTTGAGCTTTAATAATTGCTCAGCAATGATTGCAGAGATATCATAGAGATATTGATTTGACATATATCTCTTTGATTTGAGGCAGTGAAGTTCCTCCTTGGTCTCATCTATAAACATCATTATGCTGTGTTTTTTTTCCATTATGCTCTCACGAGCTCTCGAGTTTTCTTGAAATTCCTATGCTTTGAGTTTCCACTATATTCAAACTTCTTTTCTACCCTCCTCCATCTCCTTCCTTCTTGCGTAATGTTTACTTCCTTCGCGAACAATTTTGAGTGTTTAGCCAAAGGCTGAATGGCGATTCACTTCCTTTTTGGCAAAGAGGAGCACAAAATTTCTAGAATAGATACTCGACCTAAGCAATGAATTTATTGTTTGAAGAGTTTCAAAACTCACTATTTGATGATTATGGTGTGTCAATAAATGATATGACCAAAAATTTTCAGGTTTGAGCAACTAGTAAAATAAATGGGTCGGGTTTGAGTTAGATTTCCTAAACTGTTTCATCATCAAGTTGGGTTTAGGTCGACCCGTCAAGTAACCCACAATTGACTCGTGTTGATGGGTGTGATTTATGTAGCATAAAATTTGCTATTATAATTAGGAATGTTTATCTGATATAACAATGTACATTAAAAACTCTTAAATCAAGATTTATTAATTGGTACTACTAGGAAGACTGAATTTGATTTCCAGCTTAAATTTGTTTTTTTTTTTAATATAAATGGGTTTGTATGTCGGGTCGGGTCAAACAAAGTCTTGGCGGGTCGGGTTTGGGTCTAAGGTTTTGACTTGCTTACTAAATGGGTTTGGTTTGGGTCAAATGGATTCAAAGAGGATCAAATTTGAGTCAAATCTAAAAACAACCTATTAACCCATTTTGAGACCCCAATTGATGATGAATAGTGTTTCTATCGAGGCTAATTCCATATCGGGCTATGACTTCCTTTCTTTGCCGGCATATGAGTTGGGCATAGAGATGAACTTAACCTAAGCTTTCTATAAAACTCTCAACGGCCTAGTATGGGGATCAAGCTAGGGAGAGTCGAAATACATCACCTACATGAAGTGGATGCAATTTCAAGTTGTGTTCCAACATTAAATTCTTGATCCATTCTTCCTCTTCTTTCTTTGCTCAAGCTCACTATTACTACGCTAGAGTACAATGAATTTGATAGGAAGCGGATGCAATTTCAGCAAAACCAGAAAACGATACAAGAAATTTAGGAAGAAGAACACACAATAACTCTTTTTATTTATTTATTGAAAGAACTAAGAAGACAAACACAAGATACAGTTGAATCTTTAATTGGAGAGGACAATACAGCTCTCCCAAATCCCTAATCGTTAGCTAGAGCCCACTCAACCTAATCAAAACTAATTCCAACAAAATCCAGTATAATCTGAAAAAGTTGATGAGGGGGCATGAAGGCAAATTGCTTCCAATCATGATAACAAAGGAAGGCGTCGTTATCATAATTGATGATTGTGTTGTTAAGAACCATGGAAGACAATTGTAGCAATCCAGATCTAAATCCAAGGGTACAAAAATTAGGGGATGATAATTTTTCTCCTCCTGGAGGCTCCTGGAGGAGAAAACTCCATCAAATCATTAGCCTATTTTATTTATTTCTGCGAATTACTGGTATCTGAAAATTTTCTGCGTGCCTTTCTACATTTAGTTCAGTATTGCTGGAAACCTAATGTTTACTTCACATTTTGCTTGTTTCATTTTCCATCTTAGCTTTTCTTATGGCACTAAGTGCCTTTAGGGATTTGTATGCATAGATCGGATTAATCTAATCCCTTAATTTTTTGTCTATCCTAAAGCAGCACATACTAAATACAACGCCACTGATATGCTAATCTATAACATAGATGTGATGAAACATGAGCAATAAAATGAATGCAGCCTCTCCTCACTCCAGCATTAAAGCACACACATACGAATAGAAGAACATGCTCATAAATCTGATCAATAACCATAGAAAATTAGAGTCCATAATACAAACTGTGACATTATATTCAATAGACTCAATACAATAAATCTGATGAAGCATGAGCAATAAAATGAAAGGTAATAATGCCCTCACAATATAGAACTTCCTACACTCAAGTATTGAAGCACAAATAGTAGAAGAAAATGCTAATAAATCTGATCAATGACCATAGAATAATTATTTGAACCACTCACAAGTTGATTAAGTTATTCAACAAATCAACAAAAGTTGAGCAAATTGTTAAACCACGTGAAATAAATACATTGTAAATAGACGTACCAAAAAAGGAAGAAATAAAACTATAAATAGCGTGAGTCATATAAGGTGTGAATAAACCTCCAGTGAGGAGAACGTTGAACGCAGAGAGTTAACAAAATGCTCAACTTCAGAGGTATTCATCAGTCTGCGCTCCTGTCATTAAAGCTTATGCCATGAAAATATTAGCCAGCTGGAATATTAAGGCTCCCTGGATAATACAACATTAATTAGAGAACACCACCGAATATATGCCAAGAAAACTCAAGAAGATGGTTTATGGCTTAAGTTGTTGTAATTCAAATGAAATATGGGCAATATTACAAAATAAAACTGCAAGAACTCAAGTATTAGAACGATTTCGGCTTTATTTGAGATAGCTTTCTTATTGTTTTCTAAAGTAACTTTCTAGTAAAAAATGTTTAATTCAACAAAAAAATTGTGCTAAAAACTGTTTTAGAAAGCAATAAGAAAAAAAGCCATCCCAAACGAAGCCTTAGTCAGAGATTTATAACTGCCTCTAATTATAACAAGTGATTTTGGTCGTCATTTTGCCTAAATGTTGCCTAGGGCATTGAATCAGCCTGAATCATAGCTGGAATAGTTTCTCGCAATATTCATCATAAATGGGGTTAGATCTTTTATTGCAACTTTTTGAGTTAAAATCTGTAAGAAACCATCCTACAATTGAAACTCAAAATAAATTTAAATTTAAGAACAATTTTTGCCGTTAATTTAGTTCAAGTGTTAAAATAGAGTAATGCAAGAAAACACCATTTAAGAACTTAGATCGAGTGTTTGTTCGGATTGCATTTAGTTTCATTTTTACCATCATCCTGTAATTATATATTACTCCATTACTATTATGAATACAAATAATAGTATGACCCAACTTATTTTTTATGTAACTTATTTTATTGTTACTTAACGCAAAAAAAAAGCAACAATGAAGGTGATTTTCAAGCCTATTTAAGGCCAATTTGTTGTCACGTATGTGTTTTGGACTGAGCTTCATTGAGATGAGTTTAATAGGTTTTCATTTTTTTGCAATAACTCATTTCTAATGAACATGCAAGTGCTGGTTCGATCTGTGATGAGTTTATGTTCTATCCATTATCGCATTAAAAGTATATAATTCTATTATTCATATTATGAACAAAAGTAGCATTCTAATCCACTCCCCTTGTAATGACATGACATTTTATAATTATTTTACAAAACTGCAAAAAATAAAGGTACCTTCCAAGTTCTCATACGTAAAACTCATAACTTTCCTGAAGCTGATTTTCAAAAATGGTTGATCTCTTTGATGCAGAACTATTTGGATGATATGATTATGGGTTCATTTTGGCATTGCACAACTTGTTGAATTAGAATAATTTAGAATAAAATTCACTAGCAATTCTCAACGGATATTCAAAACACATTGGGAGATAATTAGTCAAGGTGAAATCACATGCTCTGAGTTTTAAAGCTTTCAAAATAAATAAGACAATCAAACAATACAAAGTAGTAGGCTTCAACGTAATCCCTAATCTAACAACGAGAATTAGGATGCAGTGAAGGCACGCTCAAACCTACGATTACTAAGTTTAGCAAGAGCACTTAGAAGAGCCTTTCCTGATTAGTCTAACCAATTGAGAACTTGGATTTAGAAGGATTTGAGTGCAAGTGACAATGATGAGGACATCGATCCAAGATTCAAACAGGTGTATTGCCGGAAGCATCGCAGATCGACGGCCACGATTCAGAGCTTATATTTTTTAGTTATTATGCATTTTATTTTATGTATTCCTTTTGTACCCTTATGTTGAGTTGAGTCATGTTGGGGCCCTGAGGGCAATTTAGTCTTTATTTCTTCATGTTACTTGAGACCTATATATATGGGTCTTTTCTCTTGTAATAGGAATGAATTATTGAATGAAAATTTGATCTTGTGTTTCTTCTTACTCGTCTTGCATGAGAGCTAGAGAGAAGTGAGAGAGAAAGCCCAAGTGAGGGCAAAAGCATTACCCACCAGTCATTGGAAGAGTCCGTGACTCGTGGTTTATCCCCTTCACCCCTTTCTTCTTCCCTTTCCCCTCCCCTACAGCCGGTCCAGAGATTTTTTTTTCCTACCCAATTCCGCCGATTTCCCTTCCCCGCCCCTCCCTTGCCGCCGGCCACGCCAGCCACCGGCCCCAGTCCGGCCGCCGCCTCCCTCAGTCCGGCCATCCACTTCCCTGGTGAAATCCCGCCACCCCTTCTCCTTGAAATTTCGAATTTCCTGCATTAATTCTGTCATTATTTCTTTCCTAAAATAACGCCCTATATTTAGGAATAGATTTAATGGAAATCCCAGTTGTTTTGAATTCAAATTTCAAATTCCCTTACTGGATTAAAATCTGAGAGTTACATTCAGGCTCTAATTAAATCCACGGGCCCCTCTTTTGAATATGCAATAAATTAGTTTCCTAAAAACTCCCTCCCCTTTTGGAAACTATTCACGTCATTTTCCTGAGCCAAATCCCCAATAATCCACTCAATTTCTGCTTACCAATTTCAGCCCCACAAAATTGGAAATCATTCTAAAACCTAGCCACCATCCCAGCCGTCCCTCCCCTTGCCTTCTTGCTGGGTTTTATTTCTCCAATTTCCGATTAGAACTGATCCCGTGCAAAATTTCCTGCTCTCCAAGTTGCTGCCGAGAGTTACTGCACTTACCACTTGTTCCCTGCATGGGTTTTTTCTCCACCAAATCCTGCCCACAAGTCCTCCACATAGAGCCTTCCACGTACTAGTGCTGCAGCCAAAGATTTCCCACTTCCCCTGCCACGGCTCCAGCAACAAGAGACCCGATAGTTGCTGTTTGCAAAGATTGAATTGCCGTCCAGCAATTTCTGCTAGATCATTTTCGCTACAGCATCATTGAAGAAGTCTCTTTTGTTTTTCTTCCTTCCCCACTTCAATGTTGAATGGCGGATCCTGAGTTTGAGTGGGGTATAGTGTTCCAAGCCGACGGAAGCGTCGACGTCCCCTACGATCACCTTGCTTTGACGTCGGATTCGAAGACGAAACCACTGTGGAGGAATACTTGGATAGAGTCGTACCAATCCTTGCAAGCATCTACGACCGGAGATTTGCAAAGCAAACTTGGAGTCTCGAAAGTCCAGCATTCACGCCTTCCTCGTCATCGTCGACTCCTCCGTGGCTCAAGACTTTTGGTTTCGCAACCTTCCTCGTGGCATCGTTTGGTGTGCTGAAATTCTTCTCCCGCAAAGCCTAGTCTAGTTGAGTGAGTATTCTCCCCAAGGTGAACTTCTCGTTATTAAATGACGGATTTTTGTACTAGCTTTTAGTGTTGCTCTTATTGTTGGTTGTCCGAAGGTTTTGGTTAATCTACATGCTTCTTCGCCTAAGCTAGTTGACAACTATGAAAGTTTAATGATTTTCTTGCTATCGCCATGAGTTATTAATTGTAATTTCTTTGCCAACTCAATTTTAATTTCTCACGCAGCTCCTTGCATTTAGTTTCACATCATATTTAGTATCAGAGCATGGCTAGCATGCGATGATTGTGCTAGATTGCATCCTAGGCATTCCTTTTAAGTTCTCCCTAAAAGTTTACATGCATATCATCACTTAGGTGAGCTTATTTACCGTTTTCCTACTGCTGGCCTAAAATTTCTGCAATGTTTACTTCGCATTACATAATTATATTCATGTGTTTAAGTGCTGCTACCATTACATTCACATGCATAATAGTCTAGGCCACAATTACTTTTGCTGTCCACTGTTTTCTGCACTTGGTTTCAACCCTAGAGTGAGTTCCTGGTTGTGTTAGGTTGCTGTCCACTTTTTCCTGCAGGGGTTAAGCTCCCGTTAGTGACCCTAGTATCACTATTTAGGTGCTGCCTTCACCCTAGAACCTTGCCTAAACAATTAGGTAACTTCCCACCTTGTTGTGCTTGCTGCCCAACACTTTCCTGCTGCTGTAAACTTCAACTTCAGCAAGTGTTTCAGTGGGAATTAGCTGTTGTCCTTGACTTAGGAAGCCTCCCTAGTAATCCTTAGCACCCAATCTTGATTAGGTTTCACTTGACACTTTGCAATGGACCCGATAAGACTCCAAAAGAGTTTAGATGACATCGTTAACCTAGTAGGAAATATGACTAGGATTATGACGGAGCAACCTGTTGACTACCCCCACTCTAATTACATGCCCCACTCAGCTTATCACCCGAGATCTGATCCTAAGCCTCCTCGACCTCACTTAGAGTCATCATATCGTCTGCCTACCTTTGATGGCTCTTCGGACCCTCACTACCTCAAGGAATGGATTACACGACTAGAGGAATATTTTGAATCATGTCATGTCCCTGAGTCCCATCAGATTAACATCGCTAGGTCTCACCTTAAAGGTCGAGCTCTTCAATTTTGGGTAAGATTGGAAGATCATAGGGAGTCTCGCGGTGAGTACACTAATTGGAAAGACATGAGGAGAGAACTCAACTTAAAATATAGACACTCTACCTGGGGACAACCTGCTGATTCTATGTTTAGGTCCCCCCCTGACCATCAAACCACTGGATATTACACTCTCAATACACCCACCCCTAGTAACCGGCATTTAGAGTACCACCCTTGCAGAACAAACCATAGACATTACGGTGGTCGAGACCACCCATCCTTTTGTAACGACAGGGTTGCTGCCCCACCCTGTAGGTCTTCAATCAGTCTTGGTGACCGACCCTATAGTGGGTCTTCTGCTGGTTTGAGCCCCTATGATTCCCCATTTGGGCTAAGTTCTAGCCACCTCAGTCAACCTTCAGCCTCCCCAATCCTTGACCCTGCAAAAGTACTTTTGATAGAGAATTGCATTGACAAGAAAACGTCCTCTGAACCTAAAACTGAGTGCATCCATTTCGTGGATGCTAATGATATTAAGGATAACGAGGACTTCTTTGAGGATGGAACAAAAGTGATTGAATCAGACTCCCAGCATAACTTAAATCCTGAACTAGGAAAGTTAGAACCTTTAAACGTCGATACCTTAGCCCACTCCGATCCTAGTCTCCTCGAGGATAACTCTTTGGATAAAGTATGTCTGGATGACAGTAATGTGATCTCGAAAGAAGCCAATCTGACTTTGAACATGATGAATTTAAATTCGGAGGATCCTGGTTTAGTTGTATTACCTACTGAGTCGACTTTGGGTAACTTTGATGATCATAATATCGAGTCGGAAGTGGTTCAATTACCTGATTTAACTCACGATTTAAGTAACCCTGAACCCAGTTATCCTGATTCGATTGAAAATAGTACTATGAGTTCAGAAGATAATGATTTGATTCTGAAAGCCTTTAATCCTGATTTTAACAATGAGCCTCCTCTTGTTGCATTAGAGTCTAATTTTAGAGCCGCTCATTTAGATTTATATTTAGCAGAGTGCGTCATTCCTGATTCATACATTCTGCCCATTATAGCCTCGCCCCTACCATGATAAGGACCATATTTCTCCTAGTTGGATGAGTTTGGATGATGACACTATCAACCCTAGGAGACTACCCGCGACTTTAACTCAGACTTCCCATAGAAGTACCCTGGTAGCTAAGAACGTTTTCATTGCTCCCCCTACACCAGTCCCCTTAGACCGAACACTTTAGACCCCTCTTTTCGTGGCTCGTCCACCTTTTCTAGCTATGTGTTCTTGTTAGTTAGTATGTTGTGTGTGTGTTGTAGCCTGTTTTCTTCCAAGTTATTTCTGTTTAAAACTTTTGTGTGAGCCTTGATTCTTGTCAGTTATCATGCATACCGGTTCTTTTGCATATGCATTTGCATTTCATCCCCTGGAGCTTCATAAAGAAATTAAAAGAAGAATTGAACAAAGTAATTCCAATTATAAACTTATTGTAGATCACAAGAAAAGATTTAAAGAATTCGCAGTTGGAGACTTTGTGATGGTACGGATCCGTCCGGAGTGTTTTCCGTCGGGCTCCTTGTAGAAGTTACATGCTAGAAGCGCAGAACCTTTTAGGATAATTTCAAAGATAAATAGCAATGCTTATGTGCTGGACCTTCCCAAAGGTTTTAACATCAATCCAACCTTTAATATAGAAGATTTAGTAGCCTTTGAGGGACCTGAGCTGAACCCTGAAAATCCACTTCAAATTGAGCCTTGTGAGAACCCAACCAGTGAGATCCCCAGCCTACCTCCACTCCCCAATTTACCCCATTTACCCAATGCGGAGAAGATCGATGCTATACTTGACGATGAAATCATTTCCATGAAGGAAGGCGGGCGCCACAGGTACTTGGTTCATTGGAAAGGGAAGTCGGTGACCGAGGATACATGGACTGATCGAGAGGAGTTCAAAGTTTGGATCCAGATCTTTTAGAGATGTACGAGAGCTCCAGAGATTTTCACTCGACGGGGTCGAGCTTTCTCCCACTTGGGGAGAATGATGAGGACATCGATCCAAGGTTCAAACAGGTGTATTGCCGGAAGCATCGCAGATCGACGGCCACGATTCAGAGCTTATATTTTTTAGTTATTATGCATTTTATTTTATGTATTCCTTTTGTACCCTTATGTTGAGTTGAGTCATGTTGGGGCCCTGAGGGCAATTTAGTCTTTATTTCTTCATGTTACTTGAGACCTATATATATGGGTCTTTTCTCTTGTAATAGGAATGAATTATTGAATGAAAATTTGATCTTGTGTTTCTTCTTACTCGTCTTGCATGAGAGCTAGAGAGAAGTGAGAGAGAAAGCCCAAGTGAGGGCAAAAGCATTACCCACCAGTCATTGGAAGAGTCCGTGACTCGTGGTTTATCCCCTTCACCCCTTTCTTCTTCCCTTTCCCCTCCCCTACAGCCGGTCCAGAGATTTTTTTTCCTACCCAATTCCGCCGATTTCCCTTCCCCGCCCCTCCCTTGCCGCCGGCCACGCCAGCCACCGGCCCCAGTCCGCCGCCGCCGCCTCCCTCAGTCCGGCCATCCACTTCCCTGGTGAAATCCCGCCACCCCCTTCTCCTTGAAATTTCGAATTTCCTGCATTAATTCTGTCATTATTTCTTTCCTAAAATAACGCCCTATATTTAGGAATAGATTTAATGGAAATCCCAGTTGTTTTGAATTCAAATTTCAAATTCCCTTACTGGATTAAAATCTGAGAGTTACATTCAGGCTCTAATTAAATCCACGGGCCCCTCTTTTGAATATGCAATAAATTAGTTTCCTAAAACTCCCTCCCCTTTTGGAAACTATTCACGTCATTTTCCTGAGCCAAATCCCCAATAATCCACTCAATTTCTGCTTACCAATTTCAGCCCCACAAAATTGGAAAATCATCATTCTAAAACCTAGCCACCATCCAGCCGTCCCTCCCCTTGCCTTCTTGCTGGGTTTTTATTTCTCCAATTTCCGATTAGAACTGATCCCGTGCAAAAATTTCCTGCTCTCCAAGTTGCTGCCGAGAGAGTTACTGCACTTACCACTTGTTCCCCCTGCATGGGTTTTTCTCCACCAAATCCTGCCCACAAGTCCTCCACATAGAGCCTTCCACGTACTAGTGCTGCAGCCAAAGATTTCCCACTTCCCCTGCCACGGCTCCAGCAACAAGAGACCCGATAGTTGTTGTTTGCAAAGATTGAATTGCCGTCCAGCAATTTCTGCTAGATCATTTTCGCTACAGCATCATTGAAGAAGTCTCTTTTGTTTTCTTCCTTCCCCACTTCAATGTTGAATGGCGGATCCTGAGTTTGAGTGGGGTATAGTGTTCCAAGCCGACGGAAGCGTCGACGTCCTACGATCACCTTGCTTTGACGTCGGATTCGAAGACGAAACCACTGTGGAGGAATACTTGGATAGAGTCGTACCAATCCTTGCAAGCATCTACGACCGGAGATTTGCAAAGCAAACTTGGAGTCTCGAAAGTCCAGCATTCACGCCTTCCTCGTCATCGTCGACTCCTCCGTGGCTCAAGACTTTTGGTATCGCAACCTTCCTCGTGGCATCGTTTGGTGTGCTGAAATTCTTCTCCCGCAAAGCCTAGTCTAGTTGAGTGAGTATTCTCCCCAAGGTGAACTTCTCGTTATTAAATGACGGATTTTTGTACTAGCTTTTAGTGTTGCTCTTATTGTTGGTTGTCCGAAGGTTTTGGTTAATCTACATGCTTCTTCGCCTAAGCTAGTTGACAACTACGAAAGTTTAATGATTTTCTTGCTATCGCCATGAGTTATTAATTGTAATTTTTTTGCCAACTCAATTTTAATTTCTCACGCAGCTCCTTGCATTTAGTTTCACATCAGACAAGGAAAACCTTTGCTAATGAGACGTGGCGATCCTCCAATCGATGCCTTCGAGATGCTCATCGATAGATCCCGTCATTCATTGGTGCTTGGAAATAAAATCTCTGTGGTACAAAGGTACAACTCTCAAGTAGCGGCGAAGAGTGAGCTCCAAGTTTCCTTCCAAAATCTGAATTTGCCCCTTTTAAAAATCTGAAATAATTCTGAATTTATCTCAGAAATCTGAGAGGAATTCTCAGTTTTGGTGTAGAGGGAAGATGAACTTGAAGTAGTGAGGGATAAGGAATTAGTCCACTAGGGAACCAAAGGTGGAGAGGGGATTTGAGAGAGAGAGATGGCAATGGAGAGGGGCGGTGGGCTGATGGAGGCGTGAAGTTTGAATTCCCTAAATTGATTAATTGATCCAGGAAATAAATGCAAGCATGAGGTGATTGAGGAATTCGGCCAAGGGGGATATTGGGGATTTTGAAATATTTCCTAAGAGAGGTGTTGGATTTAGGAAATACTTTGAAAGGGAATTAATGGAGGAGAGGTAAGGGGGCCGGTGGTATACAAGGGTGGTGGATTGATTGAAGAGAGCAATTAAGGCTTCCTAATTTAGGATTTAGAATTAGGAAATATTTAATTTAAATCCTCTTGAATTTAAAATTCAAAATAGATTTAAATCACATACTTTCCTAAAATAGAGAAACTAATTTAATAAACAATTTGAATTCAAATTTGGGTGAATTTGAATTTCAAATTACCCCCAATTAATCCCAACCCCAATTAGGAAATACAATAAAAGAGATAAGGTGGATGGGATGCCGGCTGCTAGTGCATTGGGGCCGCCGGCATTGAGGATTAGGGTAGGGTGATGTGGCCGTGGGTTGTGAGGGATGAAATGGCTCGGGTGGAGTGGAGAATCCGGCAGCAGGTGGAGTAGGGTGAGGGGTTCACCAAAGGGAAGATGAGAAGATAAAAGAAAACCACGAACCCGGCCGTCTACAAGGTTGGTGGGTGATCCGGTCTCCCTCTCCTAGGGATCTCTCCAAAGCTCTCCAAGAACTCTCAAACATTCTTACGACACAATAGTAGAAGAAATTTTCATAACAATCATTCATTACCCATAATAGAATAAAGTGGGGCTTTAAATAGCCTCCTACAACATGACTCGAAATAAAAGACACAAACGCCATTTGGGCTTACATACGACGACTCCCATAAGAGGGGTACTACGGGAAAGAAAACACATAAGCAACTAAATAAAATAAAAAATACAACGACTCTAAATGCCACATAAGCAAATAACAAGCTACAGGAAAATAAAATACATCAACGACTCAAAAATATAAAGACTCGATGTGGCCGTAGATCGTCGGCCGCGTCTCTGATAAACTCTCCATGATGATCTGATGTCCCCATCACTCTTTCATCCACTTTCAGCCAAACAAACCTCAGTTTCGAAACCAAATACTTATTTTTACGTATAATAATACTAAAGTGATAAAAAAATTGATGTGAGAGATTAAGAATAAAGCTCATTATAATTCAAACATAAAAACTAAGTTTATATGAAGTGAGTTTTTAAAAAATTGAATATATATGACTTCAGAATAACTCTTCCGATAAGAAGTGAGTCTTTACAAAATAAATATATATCATTGGAACTTACTTCAATGTGACTCACTTACGAAATTGCGATCTAAAAATTTGCAGTGAAACAAGCTGGCATAAAAAGAGTCACTTTCATTCATTTTCTACCAAACAAATGTTGAAACTCAATTTTGAACTTGGTTTCAAGCACTCCAAATACTTATTTCAGCCTTAGTGCCAAAAGGCTTCAATTTTTTTCGTAATAAAATATAGCGATACATCTTCTTCCTTTAAAAATTAGATAATGCAAATCACAGTCAATTTTAAGGTTTAATTGCATGTTGTTTTTTGTCATGTTAGAGATTCTTAATTTCAGAGTTATTAAAAGAGCTAGATGCCTTGATTAACTTGATTGATTGTTGTACAAGCTCATATTCAAGTCAATTCATGCTACAGAAAATTTAATTCATTCGCATTAGTTCTATTAAATCATAAATGCGATAAATGATATTTCAGCAAATCATATTAGCTATAGAATTCTTGATTTCCATAATGACTTTATAATAAATATTGAAAAATTGCTTATAAAAATTATATGCATGTGTACAATGGTATCTAAGTTGTTAGAACCTTATTGATGTTAGCTTGCCGGTTGGCAGGGCATCAAGAGTGATGACTATATAGTAAATCATTGAATTTTCTTGTGTTAGTATTTACTTTTTGATAGGAAGTGCTTGTATTCACAAGCAACCTATCCAAAATCGGCGAACCAACAGCAGCCAAATGGCTGTCCACAGCAGGAAAACAGCAAATTCCTGCTGTTTACAGCAGGAAAACAGCACTTGTTCGGGAAAATACGAGAGAAAACGCAAGAAAAGACTTGTATTCCACTTAAACGATGAATAAAAGAGCAAGATACAATTGATCCTCAATTCGAGAGGAGGATCGATCTCTCCCAAATCTCTAGACGCCGCTAGAGCCCAAAGAAATCCTAAATCTACGAGATCTCAAATTTCAGCCAAATTCAAGATGTCCAAACCCTAGGAAAAACAACTATTTAATGCATACAAATCAAAAGGAAATCCCTAAACAGCCCCTACATTCAAATTTCCCTCTCAAAACGCTAAAAAAAAAAAAACGCTTCCTAAAAATGTTCTAAAGGGCTGGTCGGGCCGCTCGATCTCCGCAGGAGGCGGAGATCTCCGCCTAATTTTGCGATCTTGGCCCGTGAACCGGTCCCGCCTGGACCGGCTAGACCGGTTCAGTGGACCGGTCTAACAATACTCCCCTCCCAAAGATCCACCTTGTCCGCAAGGTGGAAAGACGACATCCTCCATTCCTTCTTCATCACAAACAGTAAGAACTTGAAGAGTTCGATTCTTACACCTGTGCCCCGGCGTATACCTCTCGTCACATCTGAAACAAAGCTCTTTTGTCCTCTTCTCCAGTAATTCTGTCTCAGTGAGCTTCTTGAAGTTATCCCCACTCCCTCCTCCTATTGGCTTCTCCCTGGTGATCTCATTATTGTTGACTGATGCAGGCCCCTTTTGTGCTAAAAGAGTGGTCGTAGTCTTATAAGAGCCTCCTGAGCTGCTGATCCTAGCTCCCTTCTCCAGGTTATTCTGATTTTCTACCAGCTGTGCCAACTTCATTGCCTCCTCCAAGTCACTAGGCATCAGAACTTTAACTGCCGCTCGGATCTCTGCGTTCAACCCCTTCATGAAATTCCCCTCCAATACGCTATCTGATAATCGCTCCACCCTACTAGCCAGGTGCTCGAACCGATCACGGTAGTCATCTACTGATCCCTCCTGCACCAGAGCAAAGAACTGCTCATAGAAATCTCCTCCCCGGTCGGTTTGGAAACGTTCTATTATGCAGTTTTTGAATTCCCTCCAGTTCCTGATAGGCTCCCTCCTGTCACGCCACTGATACCATGCCAAAGCCTTTCCTTCCAGACACAATCCTGCCGCCGTCAGCTTCTCATCCTCTGTCAACCCATTGACCGCAAAGTAACGCTCCACCTTGTAGATCCAGCCATGGCCGTCTTCTTCCCCCCTCGAAAACGGGCATCTTCAATTTCCTCACCTTGGGATCTCCCCGGTATCCTCCATAGCCTCCCATTCCCCTCAGAGGAGGCATTCCCCAATTGTCCCGATCGTCCCTCCGACGAATATACTCTAACCCCCCCCTCTTCATACTCATTTCTCCTCCCTTTCAACCTCATCACCTCGACGCTGAATACCTTCAAATTCAGCACCTCGACGATGACGTTCCTCCCTTCTTCCTTCAAAATCCCCCCCCCCTCGACGCTGAATTCTTTCAAATTCAGCACCTCGGCGATGCGATCCCTCTCTTCTCCCACCAAAATCAGCCCCCCTTCTGTCATATTCCATGCTCATCTCTTCCCTCGAAAGGGGCTCTAAAGTAGGCATGTCGTTCTCTTCCTCTAGGATCTCCACCTCCACATTTCTCCTCCCTCGTAAGGGGTTCGGATTTCCTCCCATGCCATGGCCGTCGGCGATCTCTCTTACTTCCGATGTCGCCGGATTGGTTTTCATCTCAAGCAGTTTCTTCAACATTTCCTCCATTGCGGTGAACTTCCCCTCCAACCTTTCATTGTTGGAGGTGATTTGATTTTGAAGGTTGAAGAATCTTTCCTCCAAATCGGCTTTCAATTGGCCGACTTCGCCTTCCAAGATGTCAACCTTCTTTCCGGCCATCTTTCTTCCAAAATGGATCTCAAAAATATCACTTCCGGAAATGATAAACTTGCTGAAATTTCAGAAATTTCAGCCGCCGGTGGTCCCAAATCGACGCTCTGATACCAATTTGATAGGAAAGTGCTTGTATTTCACAAGCAACCTATCCAAAATCGGCGAACCAACAGCAGCCAAATGGCTGTCCACAGCAGGAAAACAGCAAATTCCTGCTGTTTACAGCAGGAAAACAGCACTTGTTCGGGAAAATACGAGAGAAAAACGCAAGAAAAAGACTTGTATTCCACTTAAACGATGAATAAAAGAGCAAGATACAATTGATCCTCAATTCGAGAGGAGGATCGATCTCTCCCAAATCTCTAGACGCCGCTAGAGCCCAAAGAAATCCTAAATCTACGAGATCTCAAATTTCAGCCAAATTCAAGATGTCCAAACCCTAGGAAAAACAACTATTTAATGCATACAAATCAAAAGGAAATCCCTAAACAGCCCCTACATTCAAATTTCCCTCTCAAAACGCTAAAAAAAAAAAAACGCTTCCTAAAATGTTCTAAAGGGCTGGTCGGGCCGCTCGATCTCCGCAGGAGGCGGAGATCTCCGCCTAATTTTGCGATCTTGGCCCGTGAACCGGTCCCGCCTGGACCGGCTAGACCGGTTCAGTGGACCGGTCTAACACTTTTCTAATTGAGGGTGCAAGACAAAAGTAACTATATATATATATATAAGTAAACAAATATAAGCTAAAAACGATGAATATTCGATAAGTCACAATGAGATATAATGAGATCTAGCGTGACTGCGTGTGTGAACATTAATTGATTTTGCCTTAGTCAGCTATGATGCACTGACACTTCTCCTCAAAGAGGCGTGCAGTATTCGACACATATCCAGCACAACACGCGTTCGACACACCTCAGACACATGTCGGACATGCCAAAAACATGCCTAATTAAAAAAATATTAAATGCAAATCAGACACGCGTATCTTAAATAATTTATGAATTTTTTAATATATATTTTTGTATTTTAAATGTTAATTTATTTACAATATAAAAATTAAATTTCGTATTTTCCCTCCACAACACCAAATCAATTGTCTGCATTCAATGCAACATTCATCGAATATTCTCATTTTCATTTCTCTTTGACGAATCGTGACTTTGGTTTCACAATAATGCTCGATATCATTCAACATTGATGTCTGATGTCATTACAACATCGACATTTTAAGCAATCTCAATATCAAAGTTTAAGACTATCTTGACATTGATGCTCGACACTAGCAATTTCTACACCCACAACGACAACTTGTCTTTGTCCGACGTTGTCTTAACATTGATGATTTTTCCAACGTTATCTTAACATTGACGACAAACACTCTCTCAACATCCATGATATATGCCCTCTCGACATAGATGTCCAATACCTACTGTATAACATCAATGTCTGACTCTTGATAGCAATGTCGTCTCCTCTCTTGATGCCTAATACATAGCATTGAAGCTGACTCTTAACATCCTAATATTAATCATTTTAAGCATGAATTCTAGTAAAATGACTTATTATTTTTAATAGTATACTTATTCAATTTTATACACTATTTTTAAAATATAAAATTATAATAATATGTTCAATCCATGTTTGTGTTCTATATTTTCAATAATTGATGAGTCACATGTCAATGTCGTGTCGTATATGTGTCGTCGTGTCTATTTTTTTGTGCATCATAGTGGTTTGGCATAATGATTGCATTGTTAAACTAATAGATTAACTATTTGCTATTACATAATCACTTCTATACATTTAGTTGGTTGTGTTGCATATCACATTCCGTTGTTGTTTATGCTTTAATAGATAAGAATTACTTGTTAGATTTAATTTCTCAAGCTCACTCATTATTAATTTTTCTCATAACAGATTCTGGGGAGCGTTAAGTGGACTACAACTATACGAGTTAAGCAACTAGCAATAGCATATATATATGGTATTTCATATTTTTAAAATATATCATTCGTAATTTCTTTTGACGGTTTGGACAGTTTTATTTCTATAATTGTTTCTTTCGATTCTATTAAAGCATGTAATTATTTTTACTTTATTGATGTACTGTTATTTAGATTCATTATAATAAAAAGAAACTTTTTTATTATTCATTGTTTACTTTGATATGTTCTATTTACATCACTTGTATTATGAACTCCCATTCCTACGAGTACAAAATAGGTCTTTCTATCACCTCATAATATCATTTTTTTTTCACCTCATAATATCCTGTGTTGTCAAGGTTTACCGTTTTTCAGACCCGAGGTGTGACACATAAATACCCTAAAACCAAAGTTTTCTGAAAATATTCTTATGGCAATCGTTAGTGCAAATTCAATGCAAAAAGAAAACAAGGCTTCAAGGGTTGAATTCGTTCCATTTAATCATAGTAACCCTAACGAAAACTATTTCGTACCATAAAACAAGTAAAAATCATCAAAACAAGCGAAACCTAATACCTTGAGGTCAGCACCAGCGCAAAAAACCCTAGGAATGGAACTGCTGACTAGAACGACCTTGGCCGATGAGTCATTATCAATCTCCACTATCGCATCCTGCAATCCCCTCAGCATCTCCTTACTGATCGCGTTCTTTGCCTCAGCCCTCTCCAGCTTCAAATCCACAATCCCTGTGAAGTAATCCTCCGTGAGCTGGACATCTACCAGCAGACCAAACTCCATCCCCATCCCCTTTAAAAAAAAGGTAACCTAATCGCGAAAACTTTACCTGAATCCGAATCGGAGAGCTTTTCTATTCTCACCACATTGGGGACTGTTTGAAGAATTAGAGTTCTGCATAAGAAAAGACGGAAATGGCACGGCGCCGCCATGGCGGCGGGAGCCGGTGGATGGGAAAGCCATCTCCAAGCGCGGCTATTATGAAGAAATCGAGCAGCGGAGGCGATAGAGCTGCGGCTTTCGCAATTAAGAGTACCGCGGCACAATACGGATCGAAATCGATGCATTGTCAACGAGGAGAGCAGCAGCAGCAGCAGCGATTGGGAGATGGTCGAGGGAATTAATTTCTTTTGGTAAAAACTTCTAACAGATCTTCTTCTTTTTTTAGGGGGGGGGGGGGGGGAGTTATGTTTATAATTAATTTTTATATTTTATCATTTACATAATATCGACATTTAAAATTTTTAAATATTTTTTGACCAAACTCTTTCTAAAGAATAGAAAATCATAAAAAGACTTTGTTATAAATGAAAAATACGCGAGAAAGTTGAGATATAATCTCGATGGAAAAGAGGATAGATGAAATCAATTGTGATCCATCGAGGCTTAGGATGATTGGTGGGTGAGCAAGATTTGGAACTCCCATCATGGGTTCGAATCTCTTCTATTACGACTTCATCTCTTCAACGGGGCAAAGCAAGTATGATTCTGATGCCAGTTGGTGGCCTAACTAGGTTTTGTGGAGGGATTAGTGACACCGTCAAGCTCTTCCTTTAGAGTGGCAGTGGGTAGATACTCCGTTTTAAAAAAAAAAACAAAACAAATGTGAAGTCTTAAAAAATTCACACCTATACCACCCTCCTACTCTTACAACCCTTGAACTTAATCTCTAAAGTTGATCATTTGTACAACATTTTCCTAGGTAAATGGAATAGTAACCATTCAAGTTAAAAATTTATATCAATTTCGAGTCACGGGTCGAACCCAGAATTGACCCGACATTGTTCAGGTCAACCCAAATCAAACCAATTTTTACAAACGGTTCGATTTGTTAGACTTGAACCCGACCCGTTTTTTACAATGGGTCATTTTTGGGACCAGAACCCGACCCGATTTGGGTTCGGGTCAACCTAACCCGACACAGATTTTCGCATCGACATGAAGGAATGTCATCAAGCTCCTGTCGCTAGTTCTAATTTCGGCGAGGCGACGAGCTATACCGACTTTTGATTTGACAGGAAGGAATGTCGTCAAGGAAGATAACGAGCTCTTGTCATCGAAGGAGAGAAGGAACGTCGTCGAAGTCGCGAAGAGTGCAACAATAGCAACGGCGGGTGGGCACGTCGGGCAGCAGACGCAAGGAGTGGCGTTGGCCTTGAAGGAGGCAAGCTGGTGAAGAGACTGTGACGCCCCAGGCATCCATAGTGAAAGGATTCGTCTGACATTCTGATCGAATTCCATTCCAGTTGCATTGCTCGGACCTGAAATTGTCAACCACATATAATGAGCTTAAATAGCCCAGCAGGTCACCAAAGCCTACAACTGAAATCAAAGCACGGTACTGCTATCAATATGCATGTCAGTCAATCAAATCCATAACAGTCAATGGTCAATGAGTCTATGCAGCGGAAATCAAATCAGTAGTCAATGCAGTACGGAAATCAATAGTCGATGAAATCAATAGTGGATGCAGCGATATAAGAACAGATAAATCAAACTCAATCAATCAGTACGTCAAATCTCATAAGAATCTGTCGATCAGTCAAATCAATCGTATCGAATCAATCGATCAAATCAAGTCAATGAAATCGATTAGAAAAGCAGTACAATAAAGCTCAATCTATACTAGCAATGAATCAAATGCAGCATGCTAATATGGTGCAGAAGCAATAGTATCAATGAGTCTATGCAATACTATCAATAAATCTATAATATGCATGTCCATATCAATGCATCTATACAATATCTATATCCATCCATGTCCATATCAATGCTCAATAGTTTCAATGATCAGCGATCAATCAATGAAATCGATGAAACCGTACGATACAGTAAATCCATAAATCCGATCAAATCAATAAAGCAGTAAATCCATAAAGCAGTAAATCCGTATGTCAATACAGTAAACATGCATTCAATACAATAATACTGAACAAGTACAATCAATTGGCTATGTTGCTGTTGTAGAATCTATTTTGCTGTTGTAGATATCCATACGTTGGTTTCAATAAAAAGAGTCGTCACTCTATTGCCCGTCGGCCGCCCGTCGGCATATCTATAAGAACTCCTTATGACTCCCATCCATATATTCATAATCAATGTTTAAAGGAAAGCCCGTCGGCCCACCATCCTGTACAGGTCAATTCAATCTCCAACCAACGTTCAACCAGGTTCCACTTGTGTTCCAGTATCAATAATCAATCAATAATCAATTCAATAGTCAATATTAAAGTAATCATATCAATATTCACATTCATATCTATTCAATCTATCAATTTCAGAAAAATCGGAAATCGTACGAAATTTCGGCAGCGTAACGGCAGTCTATCAAATTTACACAAAAAAATCTACAAAATCACAATTCACCAAATTACAATAGAATGTTCACGACAACAATATAAGACTATTGTTCTACTGAATCCATATCAAATAACATCCTGATATTTTTCTATTCAATTAAAATCGCGTAGAGCCAATTCCGACCAGTAAAATCATCGCAGAAAATACTCAAATCGTGTACAATATTCATATCTATAACATTCTAAAAGTTGCGCGGTGAAAGTTGTGTCAATACAAAACCGGGTCCGAAATTCGACTACGAAAACACAAAACAGGTCACAACACAATCAAAACTCAATATCTCTTAAAATAGAAATAGGATTCGGAGTCCTTACCGCGAGATCTTCAATTCTTTCAACAGTGGCGACGGACGAAAAGCGCTCAGCAGCCTCCGAAATCCAAGCTTTATTCTCTTTTCCTTTCTCTTTCTCTCTCCTCAGATATTTTGATTTTATAAAAAGCTTTTCTCTCTCCTCAAATCGAGCTGATTTCCTTATAACATCAGTCTGATCGGCCCGGCCGATCGCCACGTCGTCCAGGACAATATGAACAAAATCCAATCGTCCAGGACGATATTTCAGGTCGATAATTAATTTGCCAAAAATCCTTGCTCTCGGGATTTTGCCATGCACTGATCGTCTCATGACGATCCCAAATCGGCCTGGACGATCCTGGGAGGAAAAAATCAGATCCAGAAAAGAGAAAAACAAAGGAACGAGCTCTCACAGAGACTCTCATACGTGACACACGAGTACACAACTGACAAACTGAGCGACTCAACGCGTCCCGACGACAAGTCATTTCACGGGCTGGGAGGGCATGCCAAGCAGTAGACGCTGGTAGAACAGTTTCCAGGTCAATTCCGGGGTCGATTCGGGTTTTTGGGTCTACCCGAAACTCAAATCGGGTTAGATTACATGACTCGTTTGTTATTCGGGTCAACCCGAACCCGAATTTTTTCATGTCGGTTTCGAGTCATGTTACGGGCCGTGTCAAAAATTGACACCCCTATCTAAGTTAAGAAATTTTTTTTATATATATATATAAAAGTAGAAGGGTTCATATATCACTCCTATTGTTAGGTTTGTCTTCTCTAAAAAAAAATATACTACAAATTATGTTAGATCTATTTTCTCCCATTATTAGTATCATAGCATAGAGGATCAATGTTGGGTGATAATATCCAAATCTAATAACCAAAAAATTGATCCTTGAGGTGGGGAATCCATACAAGCTTTACACTTATCAAAAGCTTAAAGGATCCATTTCCTATACTATTCGGCTAATAGTCAAGCCTACTCAACTATGAATATTATTAGTCTCCCAAGCATTGCGAGTTGACCTTTGTCAAGTACTATTAGTCCATCTATAGTGAGTATTACAGGGCACCTTCCCACTACTCGGCAAATAGGAATTGACTTTTTGGCCCAATATCACATATGCTTACAATCATTTTGTCATGTTAGTCAATACAAAAAATTGAGTAAGATAAATTAGGTTTGATTTAATAAATTTTTTTAATCAAATTGATTTATTAATTATATTAAAATGGAGTCCAATCACATAAAATTAAATATACAAAAGTACATGAGAAATATAAGCTCGACTTCTAAGAGAGGATAATTTAAAGTTGTCCAAATTTTACAAGATGACATCTTGACCCGTAGAGAAGGAGACACTAAGCTTTAAATGTAGAAGAAAGTATTAGGAGCAGAGTTCGAACGTAGAGATACGTCCAGACTCCAATAAAATGTTGACACGTGGTGTGTATACGTGGATATTCAATTGGATTTATTTTTTATTTTACATATTTAATGTGTCACAAGAACCTTAAGCCAAGCGCATCAAAAGAGTAGCCAAAGCGCAGTGAAAAAGTGCAACTAATGCACAAATAAAACGCTAAAGAAGTGCAACCAAAATGCACTCCACGTGTCACACTTTAAGTGGATGCCCGGATGAATCTCTACGTCCGAACTCCGCACTTAATAATTTCTCCCATAAAGAGGGCAAAGGTTAGTTATCACTCAAGAGGGGCAAGGAATTTCTATCAAGTTAAGGAGAATGAAGAGCACATGAGGCATCAATTAAAAAAAAATCAATGAAGAATCAAATGAGAAGAAAATTAGAATATTAAGAATAAACATAAAATTGATATTTCCCCCTTAGCATCTAGGATTGAAGAAGAATGTACAGTCCTTGTCATTTTAATTTTCTGACAGACAGAAATACAGAAAAGAAAAGTTGTTCATTCTTCACTGGTTCATCCAGAGGGACTAACAAGACGACCATGGAGGACCCCAAAGGCATCGCCGTCCGGTTCGACAGCCCCGAGCGACCTAAGCCGGTTCACATAGATCTTCTTCACGTTAGGTCGCTGCTGACTCAGCAGCCGGACCAGGCTCCTCTTGGCATTGGACCGGAACGGGCAGCCCGTCCCCATAAACCCATCAACCAGATGCAGGTAGGCTTCCAGGTCATGACAACAAGCCGGGTCAGCGTTGGGTTTCAGGTACGGCGAATCCCGATTATCCACACGCAGTTCCGTTCCCACGTGCGCGTAACCCTCCAATCCATCCAGGACGTGCGAACCCCACCACTTACCCTTTTCCTCTCCGCCGCCATGTACCGGAAGGCCGGCGGGAACCCTGGTAACAACATCATTCGCGTTCACCACACGGAGCACCTTCACCCCTTTCTTCTCAATCCTATCGGCGAATCCGGGGTTGCCGACGCGCGGGCCGCCGAAGGAGATAACGGAGATTGGCGGCGCGTTTTCGATTTTGTCCGCTAGTTCATCGGCGATGAGAATTGCGAGTGCCGCGCCGAGGCTATGTCCGGTGATTGTAATGCTTAACTCTTCCCCGGCGTATTGATCAACGAGACGGCGGATTTCGTTGACTACGGTGGTGGAAAGGCTTGGAATGTTTGGGCCGGGGGAGGATTTGGCGAGGCTCATGAAACCACACGAGACCTTGGAATCGGGGGAATCGGGGAGGGGGTGGAGGGAGGTGCGGAGATTCTCGACCCATTCGAGTGCGGTGGCTGTGCCGCGAAGGGCTACTACGATGTCGCGGCGTCCCATGCGGGCGATCTCGCGGTCGTTATCGCAGACGGCAACGAAACCGATCCAAGAGGAGGATTGGGTCATCCATGGCGGAGCGGAGGAGGCAGCTTGGGTAACCCAGTGGGGTATTTCGACGGAGGAGGTGGCGAAGAGGCTGCGGGTGGCTCGGTAATTGCGGTCGGGGAGGACCATGTAGCGAGGACGGGAAGGGGAGGCGGATGGATTAGAGTGGAAGATGCGGTACGCCGCCTGTACGAGGTCACCGTAGCGGACGAGTTCTCTCCGGAGATTCTCGTCGAGGGGGTCAAGGAGGCCGGACCAGTTCTGAGCGCCGTGGAGCAGTCGCCACCGCGACGCAATCGAGTCTTTCGGAGATGGGCGGGAAGAATCGGAGAGAAGCCGCTGGAGTCGTGCGAGGCTACGAGGGGAAACCTCATCGGCGGCGGCCACCGCGCTTCGGACGGAAGTAAACAGAGTGGATAGATTCAGCGCGTGGAGGAGGCCGCCGCTGGATCCGGAGCTGCCGGCATCCTTGACGGCGGAGGATATCGTCTTATCGCAGTTTTCATCGGAGAAGCTGCGGGGGAAGAGGGAGGGAGCGTGGGGAGCGGATCTCAGGAGAACGCGCTCGAGGTTGGAGATATGTGATCGGGTGTCAACGGTGGCGGCGGCGGCAGAAGCGGTGGTTCGGAGGGATCGCGGAGGGGTGCGGTGGCGGTTTTCGCGGTTCGAAGATCCGGTGGACTTCACCGGAGAGACGGCCCGGGATGGGGCCGGCAGGGCACCCACGGTCATCAGCTTTTGAGGAAATCGAGAATGTAAAAATTGTGGCGACGTTTGGAAAAGCGCTTTGCGATTTGTTTTCTGTTTGGCCTGCGATATGAAAGAAAGGTGAACTTCTCAAGTATTTATAAGTACAGTTTGTAGACCAAATGAAAATACGTGAATGGCAATAAATTAATGAGAAGGCGACAAAAGTTTGTAAAATGCCAGAAGCTAATACGTCTGTAGGAAGAAAATTCTAGAATAATAATAAAATGGTAAGAGCTTGAAGGTCTGCCTTTTTATGTCAATTGACGTTTGAATAAACTATGTTTTAATAATTAATAAAAGCTATATTACTTATTTAAGCTTTATGTGATATTTGATATCATCTATTATAAAGTATGATAAGATTCATATTTAAATATGAAATACAAAGAAATATTTAATTGTTTAAGTTAATTTTTTTATTTTAATTATTGAAATGATACTCCTCCTTATAGGAGGGTGTTGGCTCAATATAATAAATACATATTATATAGAGTATAATATATGTCAACAGTTATTAAAAGAGTATTAGATATTTATTTGGTCAGTAGGGTCGTAGTCAGCGAGTAACAATGGTTGGAAGGACCGTAGTCAGCAGGTGATGGTGGTCGGAAAAATCATAGTCGGTAAGTGTTGGGAAGAGATTTGGCGTCGGTAGCATCCAGGAAGAGTCCCGACGATGGTTGAAGAACTGGCGGATGTCTAGCCTTGATCGGTGGTTGGAAAGAACTCAAGTGATGGCAGCGTTGGTTGAATGAAGAATGCACAAGAGTTCCCAAGCTCTCTCCTCTTCTCCTCCTCCTCAATGTGAAGAATGGATGTCTATTTATAATTTTTGGGAGTGACATGACTAGTAATCATGAAGAAAATCAAGGATATGTTGGAGTTTTCTATCATACCATTAATATTAGTTCCATTGATCATAAAACATTTATTTAGCATTTGAGTGTTTTAATAATATCATAATTAAGTGATCTCGGGCTTGTTCGATTTATCTCGTCAAGCTGCTCGATTTGACTATAAGCATGTCATATTTGGATATCATTCCATCATCCAATTAATGCTCTGAAACTTTCAAGAATATTTTGATCTTTTGATTTGGGCTCATATGATCTCGGATCGGAATGAATTTGATGTCATCGGATTTGTCTGTTTGAGACTTTTAATTCGATTTTAAGTTTGCTAAAATTGAAGTTTCGATGGGATTATCAAATCTTTCTCATCATTTATATAAGGGCAAATTTTTAAAAGGAGCAGATTTCATAAAAGTTTTAGAGATAGGAGCAGGAAAAAAAATAAATTTAAAAGGGAGCATACAAGTGAACAGAAATCGCGTTTTATAAGCAAACGCAATTCAACGCTTCGTTTTCTTTGGAAAATAACCCCACATGTATTTTCTGCTGCTTCTCAGGAGAGAGAGAGAGAGAGGGAGAGAGAAACCCATTCATTTGTTGTTTTTTTATTTTCACGGGAGAGAGAATTATGAATTAACTTAAATTTAATTTTTTTATCATAATTATTAGTTATAAAAATTAAATTAAAATGATAGAAATCATAGCCTAAAATGACATAAATTAATGTCATTTTATTTCTTCACAAATTAATGTCATTTAAATAAATATTACAATTCTAAACTTTTTGATAAAAATCATAGCCTAAAATGACATAACTTTCTATAATATTATACTTTTAAATAAATTTGTATGGTGCATTAGTCTTTTACGGCAAAATGTGTCATCTTTATTTTAAGATATTTTTAATATTCATCAGATAATTTATATTTATTCAAAATAGTTTATTGTGCTTAAAACTTATTTATTTCATAAATAAAAAAAATTAACTCATAATAAAAATACATTTTATATGAAGAAGAAGTGAACAAAATCAACGTAAAAATGCCTCATTAAAAATTCAACCTCTACAATAAAATAATGAGTATGTTTTATTATATATAATTTTTAGCTAATTAGTTCAGTGTTTAATGAAGTTGAAGGTTAATTTTAGTTTTAGGAATATTTATTGAGAAAAAACAAGCAAAAAATAAACTAGTTTCAAATAAAAATGATTGAATATAAGTATATAGCTAAGATTTCATTTGGACGTTTTTCTTACTACTTCTTAAAGCAATTATTTAGCTAAAAAAATAAAAAATTTTGTATTAGAAAGTTGTTTAAAAAAACAGTAAGAGAGCCATCTTAAACGAAGCCTAAGTTAACAAATTTAAACTAACATAATGATCATAATATAGAAGATAAATATAAATGAGAGGGAGAAAGTGGTGAAGTCCTTCGATGGAAGAATTATTTTGTGCAGAGTGCGGAGGGCGTTCAGAGCCCAATAAAAATGCGCCACGTCACCCCATTGGTGGATACCCAACACGGTACCCGCACTCGGTACCGCTGGGTACCCAATACTTATGCGGACGGTTCTCTCCTCCGCACTCCGCACAGAATAATCTCTCACTTCGATGCGACTCCAATCTTCCTAATCTTATTAAATTAAAAAAAAAATGCTGGACTTATAATCCTTAGAGGTATTAGAAAGTTTGCCACTTTTGCCTCTAGTAACTCATCTTCTTGCGTCCAGCAAAGCATAACTCATTCAATATTTTGCACAACCCTACTTTCCAATAAGACTAATATTTATATAGTACAAAACACCTAAAAAAAGATTACAAAACACCTAAACAAAAATTAGAAAACACCTAAATACCTAATAGCAACTTAATAAGTTTAATAACTTACAAACTAATATGACTCGAAAATGACCCATTAAAGCTACCCATTATATTTATATCTAACATGCTCCCCTCCCTTTGCATGCATCTATCACAACCCAACCCGATTATGACAGATCCTATCTTGTTGAGCTGTGACAGGCAAATCCCGAGATCTAGTTTTGAAATTATTTTAAATATTCTATCAATATTCATTGAAATAAATGCAAACTACAGAGCTACTAAAATATCCAAATATTAAAAATTCATCTATAAAATTTTTTTCATTCATCAAAATAAATATCTATAATATAGTACATGACTATAGATAAATAGAACTGAAAATTTAAGATAATCGTGACTGTACAAAAATCAAAATAACAAAATAACTAAGATCTCAGATTTGATCATGAACTGCTAATCCACAATCTCTTTCCCCTTCCTAGATCATGAAAACTACACAATGAGCTACAACAACTTAGCAAGCCACACAAACCAATCTAAATTTTTAATTATTCTCTTATCAAATATTTTTCTAAACATTTAAAAGCAATTAAATGCAATTTAAATAAATTATTGAAATGAGAATCAGAAAATTGGGAAATATAATAAATGTATAGCACTTATTCTAGGGGTGTCAATTTCGGGTCGAACCTGAAACTGACCCGGCACTATTCAGGTTAACCCGAACTTGGCTCGTTTTAAAAAACGGGTCAATCTTTTGGACAAGAACCCAACCCGTTTCGGGTCCGGGTCACCCAACACGACCCGAATGACTCGTTTTCAACAAAAAATTGCTAGTTTTAAGGTCAAAATGGGTCAATCTCCTCTTTTCGAGTAAAAAATAGGCAAATCTCTGATTGCCGGGTCAAAATCAGGTTTTCGAGTCAAAATGGGTTAATTTTGGGTCAAAGGGTTAACCCGAATCTGACCTGATTTTTGAAACGGGTCGAAATGTTGAACCTAATCTGTTTCGAGTTCGAGATGACCCTGACATGAAATTTTCAGGTCTGCTTCAAGCCGTGTTTTCGGGTCGTGTCAAATATTGACACCCCTAAGTTGTTATATGATTTAAATAATAATACGTAACAAATGAATAAATTAAAATTCATATTAGAGAGTAGTTCGGATCACATTCCTGGACCCACACAAAATCTTAAAGAATTCTTGCCCCTTATGACTCTCTTTTTTATTTATGTTTATAGCTAGCATCAGAACATATTAGATATACTTGTCTCAGACAAAATATCAAAGAATTCTAGCCTCTTATAACTCCCATAAAATTCCTGGCATAGACCACATCTTAAAGGATTCTAGCCTCTTATGACTCCCAACAAATAAAAGTTAACCACTTATGTACATACATCATCACATTATAATAATTAAAAGTAATTGAGTATGTATCAAAATTTCTGTGTTGTATAACGGTAGACAACAAAAAATTCAACTAAACAAAAATGCACATTTTCAGAAAATTATTAAAATGTCAGGGATTGTGTAAAACAAATGTTTTAAGACTTTTATTGTGCTACAATCCTATTTTTCCACATTCTGATAATTTTCTATTCAATAAAAACCCCGCAAAATTTAAAACTCATAGTGAAAATTTTTTAGAAAATATTCAAAATGTGCATAATCGTAATTTCTACAACATACAAAAAGTTATAATTTGAAAGTTTTACCGGTGCAAAGTTATCCCCATTTTTTGCTAACGGATATAAAATTTTAATCGGAATATTCATTAAAACTTACACATTTTTTAAAATTGAGATGAGCATCACGTGCCTTACCTTGAGAAGAACAACTTTCACAACTGCATCGATGGACGAAAACGGCCCGAAGTCGCCCAAAATTCGAATTTCTCTTTCTCTCTCTTTTTCTTTTAGCCTAATTCCCTCTAATCCGATCTCTGTTTACGTTTTTGGAGAAAGAATGAAATGGAATTTGTTTAATAAAGGAAAGTGGAATTAGATATTTTATTTAAATAATTAATTATTATAATAATTTAATATTAAAGTATTAATTTTATTTAAATTATTTTATATTTTTACATCCAAAAATTCAAAAATTACAGAAAAATACTCATAAATTAGCTAATTTTACTTAGAAATTCAATTAAAATCAATGTGTAAAACGGACACTTGACGGTCCCAAAACCCTTGTACCGATAGGTGCCGGTTTCTTATTGAAATTTCGACCATGCCTAAAAATTATCAAAAAATTAGAGAAGCTAAAACACAATATTATAAATATTCTGGCAAAGACGATTTGTGATTTGGGCTTCTCTAGGTCAACTAAAAAAATTGTGAAAATTTAAAGAGTTTCACATCATCTCTGGCTTTGCTTTCTACTATTATCACTGGTTTATGGAGCTCCATGAATTCTTTATTAAGGCTTCCTTCAGGATAATTTTTTTACTGCTTTCTAAAACAAAATTTTAATATAAAAACTTCTTGAACTATAGATAAATTTGTATGATTAGAGACTACTACTTAACAAATGTTATTGTGCTTCTATCATATATATATTCAGTCTTTCGACCTTAAGCTACGTACCTAATTAATCATATATACCTCTGTTCCTCTTTCTGTTAAATTTTATCTATATATCTAAATTTTATCCTTTCAATATATTAGGCTCTCTAGTGAGAGATTATTTTGTGCGGTCATCCGACATCGTTTATAAATGAATCAGAACTCGTCACATCACTTTTTAGCTGTGTATCGGGTGACCTAGTGCATCCTTATTCGACTCCAGACTATTCAATGATCGCACAGAATAATCTCTCTTCTCACACACATACACACTCTCTCTATGTATACCCAAAAAAAACGTATCAAGCATTTAGATATATTTTTAAAAGAATATAATTCATTTAATCACTTAAAATAGCTGCATTGTATATTCTGCTAAATTTTTTCAGAACATTTAAGTCAATTAAACACACACATATCATATAAGCAAGACGACTCAAATTCAAGATCTCTCATTTAATAGTCAAGCTTTCAACCAATAGACCAAGATGAGCTGTGCTATTATGCTAACTCTTAAAACTTAGACGAATATTAATGATACGTAGTTCGTATTGACGTGTTAGTCAGAAGCAATTGTCATACTATCCTCTGCTGCTAGTAGGGTTGTCAATATTTGATCCTACCCGAAAACCCGACCCGGACCCGACCCGGAAAATCCGGGTTGAACCCGACCCGTTTGAAAAACCGGTCGGGTTCGGGTTGACGGGTCACCCCGAAAATCCGTTTATTAAAAAAAAAAAAATTAGATTTCCTGCGCTGCCGAACCCGAACCCGCGCAGGCGTGCAGCCGCGCTGACTGCCAAACCCGAACCCGCGCTATCGAACCCAAAACCCGCGCTCGATGCCGAACCCGCGCTCGCTGCCGCGCTGCCGAACCCGCGCTCACTGCCGCTCTGGCACTCGCCGCTCGCGTCGTCGCCAGTCGCTCTCTGCCACGCTGCCGCGCTGCCGCTCTGTTGTCGCCCGCTGCTGCGCTCGCGAAACGTGAAACACGACCTCCGACTGCTCTGTTCTCTGCCTCGCAGGTCGGGTCGGGTCAGGTCAACCCGGCAACTCGGTCGGGACAGGTCCGGGTTGAAATGTCCAACCGTTTGCAAAAACGGGTCAGGTTCGGGTTGACCCGTTTAGATCCGGGTCAACTCGGGTTCGACCCGAACCCGACCTGTCGACCCGAATTGACACCTCTAGCTGCTAGAGAAATTATTCTATCTTGATATTGTACTGTTGGAAGGTGAATTTGAACGTGCCACATCACGGATTCTCCTAAAAATAATTTCTTTTTTTGGGAAACTAAAAAAAATTTCAGCTGCTGCAAAGCTTGGTGTGCGACTCTTTCGTGGCCCCACGTGATGGTCTGACCACTTACGTTTCAGATTTGCCGTTCACATTCTCTAATATGGAGGCCGCCTTCATACATTATAGAAAGGAACGGCTGGCTCCAGCCTCATATTTGACTTATCATCGGCTCGGACGACCAATTCTACGTTTGACTTCAAAACGCGACAAGTGTTTGGACCGCTGCGCTTCTCTGTTCTTTCTTTTCTTCGGTCTACCAACACGAGAAAACGAATCTGTTAAATACATGAAATAAATTAGAGAATATGAGGGCTGCACCAAATAATCATTCAATTATATATTTATTTATCCCTCTTATAAGAGGCCATTTGATTTGTTTAAAAAAAAACATAGAAAAAATTATATAATATGAAAGAAATATAATAAATTTAAAATATTTTAAGACTGTTTGGATGAGTATAAAATAAATACATATAATTAATATTTCAATGTTTAAGGTCGAATGAATGAAATGTAAAGCATAACGATTTTGGCGGCTTGTTATCGGGAAATTATTCTGTGCGGTCATCAGACCATCCGGAGGTGAATCAAAATGCACAACGGCACCCGATACACATCACTGATACATAGCAAAAAAGTAACATGGCGAGTCCTTATTTGACTATTATAAAATTAAAAATATTGAAGATATTTATTTTATAAAGTATGATAAGATGGTAAAATATAAAGGCATTTATATATAATCAATCAACAAGCTAAATATCATTAAAAAAGACTAATCATTATCAAAAAATTTAGACTGTTCTGATAAAAATTGAATGATAATTTTCACATATATATATATATATATATATATATATATATATATATATATATATATATATATATATATATATATATATATATATATATATATATATATATATATATATATATATATATATATATATATATATATATATATATATATATAAATAATATAACTTTTTTTTCTTAATAATTAATGTCTTATCAAAAAAACTTATAGTATATAGAAAAATAACAATAATAGGGATAATTTAACATTTTAGGAATATATGAAGATTTTCCACACTTATAAATTTAGAGCAACATATAGAAAGTATGATAGTTTTACGTAAGAAGTCCAAAATAAGAGGAAATCACATGGGTGAACTTAGTTGAAGTAATTCTACTAACAACCATTAAAGTTTTGTTTGGGATGACTTTCTTAATACTTTATAAAGCAGCTTTTCAGTGCAAAAAATTTTTAACCTCGAAAATTTTGTACTAGAAAGCTGCTTTATAAAACATTAAGAAAGCTACCCCAAACGAAGTCTAAGGATTACGAATGATTTCATTTCATATAATTGAAAAATATGTTAATATAATGTAATAGAAAAAAAAAAAGAAAAACACCTCATATATTTATATCTCTTAATTTAATAATACACACAAAATACATAATATTAATCAATAATATCAACATTAACCTAATTATCCCTGTTGCGGGCTAGAAAATACGCGGCGATAGAGGTTTAATTCTGCGTCTTAGCGTTGAACGGATAACTAGCTCACACACAGAGAACACAAGATTTTTAACGTGGAAAACCCTTGAAAAGGGAAAAAACCACGGGGCCTAGCCCAATTGAAAATGATTCCACTGGAACTTTGAGTCGGTTACAAATGGTTGAATCACCTTCAGGGGTGTTCAGATTACAACTGGTTACTATCAAAAAGGAGTCGGGTGTTAGACCCAGTATCACTTGGAAGATCGGATGTCGATAGTCCGGACGTGAGCTGAGCGTGGGGTCTGAATGTCGGGCCTTGAGTGACGTCGGATCTTCGGTAGGACGTCGGGTCTTTGGCAGAACGTCGGGCCTTAAGCAGGACGTCGGGTCTTTGGCAGAACGTCGAGCCTTAAGCAGGACGTCGGGCCTTAAGAAGGACGTCGGGTCTCCAGCAGGGCGTCGGGTCTTCAGCAGGACGTCGGGTCTTCAGCAGGATGTCAGGCCTTAAGCGGGACGTCGGGTCTTCAGTAGGACGTCGGGCCTTAAGCAGGACGTCGGGTCTTTGGCAGAACGTCGGGCCTTAAGCAGGACGTCGGGCCTTAAGAAGGACGTCGGGTCTCCAGTAGGGCGTCGGGTCTTCAGCAGGACGTCGGGTCTTCAGCAGGATGTCAGGCCTTAAGCGGGACGTCGGGTCTTCAGCAGGACGTCGGGCCTTAAGCAGGACGTCGGGTCTTTGGCAGAACGTCGGGCCTTAAGCAGGACGTCGGGCCTTAAGAAGGACGTCGGGTCTCCAGCAGGGCGTCGAGTCTTCAGCAGGACGTCGGGTCTTCAGCAGGATGTCAGGCCTTAAGCGGGACGTCGGATCTTCAGCAGGACGTCGGGTCTTTGGCAGTGGTGTAACGAAACTCCGGCGAGGCTTCGGTGGTGGTCCGACGAGGTTCCTGTGGTGGTCCGGCGAGGTTCCTGCGGTGGTCCGGCGGTGGCCCGGCGAGACTCCTGCGGTGGTCCGGCGGTGGCCCGGCGAGACTCCTGCGGTGGTCCGGCGGTCGTCAAAGAGGAGCTCCCTCCTCTTCTTCCTTCTCTTCTCTTCTCCTCTCTCTTGCCTGGATCCCCCTCTTGTAGAGAATGAGGGCTCTATTTATAGATTTTCTGGAGTGGCATGGCCCGTAAATAGTGAACCCTTCGATCATGCACTGTTTGTTAGATATTTGAATGCCTTAGTGATGTCAAAATTCGGTGATCTTGGGCTCGTTGGATTCGTCTCGTCGAGCCGTTCGATTCGAGTATAAGCTCGTCAAAATCGGAGTCCGTTTGGTAACTCGAATTGTGGTTTGAACCTTCCAACAGCGCTTCGGGTTCATGATTTGGGCCCATTTGGGCTCGGATTAGGTCAAATTTGGTGTCATTGGATTCGTATTCCCAAGACGCTCAGTTTGACTATAAGCTTGCTGAAATCGGAGTTCGGGTGCTCCCAAAATTAATTTTTTAAGTTTTCAACTAGCTTTTGTCTCGAGATTCGTGCCCGATCAAGCTAATTTTTTGACGACGTATCAGTTGCCCCCCTATTTTTGGATGTTGAATCTTACAATCCAAAAATATATCTGTGATTCTAGTATTCTGCAAAATTAGAGCATTAATCGGAGCAAGAATGTTGCAAAAGTTTACTCAAAAAATTTCTAAATAGTTCAAAAACTTATTACAGAAATTTTTGTGAGCTTCAAAAGCGTCAGAATTAAACCCAGAGTATTGAAAAAAAATGTTCTGGAACCTCAAAAATGTTCAAACCTGACATTCCAGAATAAATATATTATTAATTGGATAATTAATTAATATTAATTAATTAACTAAAATCGTATTAGCAATAATTATAAAAAAGAAATATATTCATTTGCATTATGACGCATGAGATTATTACCTTATGTATAACAGTTATTTATATATTTATTAACTATTAAATGGAGAAGGCATTAACTATTATCTTATAATAGTTATATTATTACAACATGTAGGAGGCGGCTACAGTAATTGAGGCGAGATTTTCTCTTTATAATAAATTTGATTAATTAAATCTTTTGATAGTATAATACTATTTTTGGCTCAAATAAATTTTGAAATTTCTGAAAAAACCCTTTAAAAATCGAGGATCTTTTCTTGAATGGAAACAATTAGTCTCCTGCATATTTATTTTATTTTTAAAAGAATTGCTCTTTATTTATTTCCTATTTCACATTTTTAATAATAGGAAATTATTTAATTTTGGGCATTAAAAAATTCATAAATTTGGCCCTCAAACCTCCTTCGAAAAAACTATAAATAAGGCCTTAGAGCCTTATGAAAACTTGCCCATCTCCTTCTTCTCTTCTTCTCCCTCTATCCTTACTATTGAGGCCTTCCCTCGGTTTTCCGAGGCCCCTCTCTTGGCAAGGAAGTCCGGAGATTTTCCCTTCTTCTCTTCTCCCTCTATCCTTACTATTGAGGCCTTCCCTCGGTTTTCCGAGGCCCCTCTCTTGGCAAGGAAGTCCGGAGATTTTCCCTTCTTCTCTTCTCCCTCTATCCTTACTATTGAGGCCTTCCCTCGGTTTTCCGAGGCCCCTCTCTTGGCAAGGAAGTCCGGAGATTTTCTTCTTTCCTCATCTCCCTCTGTCCTTTCTATTGAGGTATTCCCTCGGTTTTCCGAGGCCCCTCTCTTGGCAAGGAAGTCCGGAGATTCCCCATTCTTCTCTTTTTCCCTCTTTTCTTATAGAGATCTTGTGGAGTTCTGATGTTTGGTGGTTGGCGATGGACCGTTGTAAGGAGGGAGGTTGAAATGACGGGCATACTTCCAGCATCGGGGAGAAGTATGATGACAGGCAGGAATTCAACGTCGGGTAGTCATATAGCGTCGGGCAGAAGACCGACTAAAGTCTATTAACTGGTAGAAGTACGAAGTCGGGTAGAGGTGCAGCGCTAGGTACAAGACCGATGAAAGTCCATCGACGGGCAAAAGTCTGACGACGGTTAGTAGTCTGACAGCAAGCAGAAGCCCGTAGTCGGGTAGAAGTACGACCCTGGGCAGAAGACCGATGAACATTCGTCGACGAGCAGAAGTCCGACGACAAGAGAAGTCCGACGTCGTGTAGAAGTACGGCCTCTGGCAGAAGACCGATGAAAGTTCGTCGATGGGCATAGGTCCGACGACGAGTAGAAGTCCGCTGACGAGCAGAAGTTAGACGACGGGTAGTAGTTTGACAACGGACATGAATCCAACGAAAGGTGTAAACTTAACGTCGAGTAGAATTCTGATGTCGGGGAAAAGTGCGACATCGGGCAGAAGACCGATGAAAGTTTATCGACGGGCAGAAGTCCGACGACGAGTAGAAGTCTGCTTACGAGCAGAAGTCAGACGACATGGAGAAGTCCGATGTCAGGTAGAAGTCCGTCGAAAGTCCTGCAAGGCAAAAGTTCAGCGGCAGGAGAAAATTCAAAACTGGGTAGAATTTTAATATTGTGGAGAAGTAAGATAGAAGTCCATTGACGACATTCTGGCGATGTTAACCCAGGATGTGAGACCTTTCCGAGGTTGTATGCCGGAGCCCTGCTCGACGACGTTAACCTGTGTGGAAGAGGTCGGGAGAATCCATTAAGGATGTGAGACCTTTCCGAGGTTGTATGCCGGAGCCCTGCTCGACGATGTTAACCTGTGTGGAAGAGGTCGGGAGAATCCACCAAGGATGTGAGACCTTTCCGAGGTTGTATGCCGGAGCCTTGCTCGACGACGTTAACCTGTGTGGAAGAGGTCGGGAGAATCCACCAAGGATGTGAGACCTTTTCGAGGTTGTATGCCGGAGCCCTGCTCGACGGCGTTAACCTGTGCGGAAGAGGTCGGGAGAATCCACCAAGGATGTGAGACCTTTCCGAGGTTGTATGCCGGAGCCCTGCTCGACGGCGTTAACCTGTGTGGAAGAGGTCGGGAGAATCCACCAAGGATGTGAGACCTTTCCGAGGTTGTATGTCGGAGCCTTTGCTCGGCGATGTTTAACCTGTGTGGAAGAGGTCGGGAGAATCCACCAAGGATGTGAGACCTTTCCGAGGTTGTATGCCGGAGCCCTGCTCGACGACGTTAACCTGTGTGGAAGAGGTCGGGAGAATCCACCAAGGATGTGAGACCTTTCCGAGGTTGTATGCCGGAGCCCTGCTCGACGGCGTTAACCTGTGTGGAAGAGGTCAGGAGAATCCACCAAGGATGTGAGATCTTTCCGAGGTTGTATGCCGGAGCCCTGCTCGACGTCGTTAACCTGTGTGGAAGAGGTCGGGAGAATCCACCAAGGATGTGAGACCTTTCCGAGGTTGTATGTCGGAGCCTTTGCTCGACGACGTTTAACCTGTGTGGAAGAGGTCGGGAGAATCCACCAAGGATGCAGGACCTTTCCGATGTTGTATGTCGGAGCCCTGCTCGACGACGTTAACCTGTATGGAAGAGATCGGAAGAATCCACCAAGGATTGATTATCTGGTGATTGAGCTACAATAACGATTATGTATTTGTTCGAGTCAAGGATATTAAAGTTCACTACTTTTGTGAATTTATCAATACAATTTTACTCGAAGAAGATAAGGAGATAAAGTCTTACAAAAATATAGCTCCCTAAGACAGCTTAAGGAGGGAGAAGCTACAAACACCACAAACAACATTAAAGACAGATAGTACTGAAGTCAAACAATACTAAAGACATACGATACTTAAAACAAGTAGCACTATTGTGCTCTACGCAATTAAAACTTGGCAAGGCGTTGATAGGCCCCCAACAATGGTTCCAATTTCTCCCACTATTTGGCGATTGTTTACCGACTGCCTTTGTTGTTGATTCTGCCCCCCAGTCAGACCAACTTCTTCTCGGGCTGGTGTATTCTTGATGAATTGTCGGAGATATCCTTGTCTGATCAATCTCTCAACTTCTTCCTTGAGCTGCCAACATGCTTCAGTAGTGTGCCCATGGCTACGGTGGAAGTGGCAATATTGATCCTGGTTTCCGACATTGGGTTTCAAAGGGTGTGGCCATTTCACGTTCTCCTGATCCCGGATGGCCATTAATACATTTTCTTGGGATGTATTGAGTGGTGTGTACTCCTTTTCTTGGAGAGGTTCTCGTCGCGGCTGTGAGGGTCGAGGAGGAAAATTATAATTTCCTTGCTTCTTCCTTTGTGAGGGTGGATACTCCATTTCTGGAGGATTTTTATGCTTCCCATTTGTTTGTTCAAATTATCTTCTATGAGCATTAATGGCTTCGTCGGCATATATTTGGGCCTCTACTCGATGAATCAGATCAGCATATGAATGGACCGTTTCTCGCATGAGTGCCGAGTAAAAGGGGCCAGGACGAAGCCCTCCGAGAAATACACCTCTAAGCAACTCGGGATCTACCCCTGGAATTTGTCGGGCTTCCGTAGAAAACCTTTGAAAATACTCTTTAAGAGATTCACCCTCGTTCTGACCTATCCCTGAAAGGTGGGAGGAATCCTTAATCATCCTTCGGTTGGCGACAAACTGTTCGACGAACAGTTTGGCCAATTTAACGAATATTGGAATGGATCGGGCAGGCAGTGAGTAGAACCATGTCCGGGCTTGCCCTTTAAGGGTGGCAGGAAAAACTTGACAGAGCAAAGCGTCTGGGGCCTGCTGGATATGCATAATAGCGCGGTAGTGGTCGATATGCTCGTAGGGGTCTGAAGTCCCATCATAAGGATCAATATTTGGGAGTTTGAATCTTATCGGAACGGGGTATCGGAGGACAGCTTCGGTAAAAGGCGATGATCCTTGAATGTCCCGTTGGTGAAGGGACTGTCTTCTACCCCCTGTGGGGAACTCCTCTCGGACTAGCCTCCGCAACTCATGCCGTAGAGTATTACGGGGGAGTTCCGTGACTTGCTGTTGGTCCAAGTCCTCTGGGACGTCCGGGGGTATATGCTGCCGGTGGCCCGTGCGTGAAGGATGGGTAGAGCTTGCTGTGTCAGCAAGCTCATTCTTTGGACGTATTGGAGGGCGTACTCTAGGCGGAGGAAGAGGGACTTCAACATGAAGAGCGTCTTCAAATCCCGGCTGGTCTCGAGGGAGGAGAATATCTTCTTGAGGTACTAGTGCTGGTCCTCGAGTCTCCCTTAAGAGTTGAAAGATCTCATTCTGAGATTCTTCCATCTTTCTGATACGCTCTTCTAAGGATGGTCCTGAAGTTACTTCTCCGGCAAGGTTCCGCCCACCGGGGTGGAAAGAGGCAGATGCCTGTCGTCCCTGATTCAAGGACTGATTTCTGGATTGGTGGGAGTTGGAGCGGGAGGCTCCAACGATACGACTGCTACGTCTGTTAACCATCGTAGCAATACTTAAAATTTGTAGGATAGAAGTTTCCCACAGACGGCGCCAAACTGTTGCGGGCTAGAAAATACGCGGCGATAGAGGTTTAATTCTGCGTCTTAGCGTTGAACGGATAACTAGCTCACACACAGAGAACACAAGATTTTTAACGTGGAAAACCCTTGAAAAGGAAAAAAACCACGGGGCCTAGCCCAATTGAAAATGATTCCACTAGAACTTTGAGTCGGTTACAAATGGTTGAATCACCTTCAAGGGTGTTCAGATTACAACTGGTTACTATCAAAAAGGAGTCGGGTGTTAGACCCAGTATCACTTGGAAGATCGGATGTCGATAGTCCGGACGTGAGCTGAGCGTGGGGTCTGAATGTCGGGCCTTGAGTGACGTCGAATCTTCGGTAGGACGTCGGGTCTTTGGCAGAACGTCGGGCCTTAAGCAGGACGTCGGGTCTTTGGCAGAACGTCGAGCCTTAAGCAGGACGTCGGGCCTTAAGAAGGAAGTCGGGTCTCCAGCAGGGCGTCGAGTCTTCAGCAGGACGTCGGGTCTTCAGCAGGATGTCAGGCCTTAAGCGGGACGTCGGGTCTTCAGTAGGACGTCGGGCCTTAAGCAGGACGTCGGGTCTTTGGCAGAACGTCGGGCCTTAAGCAGGACGTCGGGCCTTAAGAAGGACGTCGGGTCTCAAGCAGGGCGTCGGGTCTTCAGCAGGACGTCGGGTCTTCAGCAGGATGTAAGGCCTTAAGCGGAACGTCGGGTCTTCAGCAGGATGTCGGGCCTTAAGCAGGACGTCGGGTCTTTGGCAGAACGTCGGGCCTTAAGCAGGACGTCGGGCCTTAAGAAGGATGTCGGATCTCCAGCAGGGCGTCGAGTCTTCAGCAGGATGTCAGGCCTTAAGCGGGACGTCGGATCTTCAGCAGGACGTCGGGTCTTTGGCAGTGGTGTAACGAAACTCCGGCGAGGCTTCGGTGGTGGTCCGGCGAGGTTCCTGTGGTGGTCCGGCGAGGTTCCTGCGGTGGTCCGGCGGTGGCCCGGTGAGACTCCTGCGGTGGTCCGGCGGTGGCCCGGCGAGACTCCTGCGGTGGTCCGGCGGTCGTCAAAGAGGAGCTCCCTCCTCTTCTTCCTTCTCTTCTCTTCTCCTCTCTCTTGCCTGGATCCCCCTCTTGTGGAGAATGAGGGCTCTATTTATAGATTTTCTGGAGTGGCATGGCCCGTAAATAGGTGTGAGATCAAGGGCGAATAAGGAGTGGTTTGAATGGACGGCCGATAGTGAACCCTTCGATCATGCGCTGTTTGTTAGATATTTGAATGCCTTAGTGATGTCGAAATTCGGTGATCTTGTGCTCGTTGGATTCGTCTCGTCGAGCCGTTCGATTCGAGTATAAGCTCGTCAAAATCGGAGTTCGTTTGGTAACTCGAATTGTGGTTTGAACCTTCCAACAGCGCTTCGGGTTCATGATTTGGGCCCATTTGGGCTCGGATTAGGTCAAATTTGGTGTCATTGGATTCGTATTCCCAAGACGCTCAGTTTGACTATAAGCTTGCTGAAATCGGAGTTCGGGTGCTCCCAAAATTATTTTTTAAGTTTCCAACTAGCTTTTGTCTCGAGATTCGTGCCCGATCAAGCTAATTTTTTGACGACGTATCAATCCCCTTTCTTTTCTTACTTTTTTTTAAAACAAAAAACTAATATATTAATAAAAAGAAAACGATTACAACATCGAAGGGCAAACAAGAAAAGCAAAAGACAAAATACAATGAAAATTGGGCTCAGTAAACGGCCGAGGCTCCCAGCATCCCTGACTTCTAGTACGGACCATCCAATAAGGTGAACCTTTCTTTTCTTACTTATTTCGTTAAACCTTATAATTTTTATAAATGCTTAAGAATGTGATTTTTTTTTTTTTTTCATTTAAAGGGGAAGATTTCTCAATGAACCTCTCTAGCTATCTCTATACAAATGGCTGCCATTCAACTAGGTTACTTGGAGAGCCAAAAATAATTATTTTTTTCAATTAAATATTGTCATATTCCCTCCACTTTGTAAGAGCAATCATGCCATTACATTATGAATCATCCACTTTGTCTTTATTTGTACTAAATGTGAGTTAATAATATAAGCAAAGCCTTCATGATGACAAATGTAAGCATATATAAGTGGTTAAATTTTTATTCAAACATCAATGATCATTTGAAAATAGGACTATATTTTAATTTGGATATAATTATTGGGAGAAGAAATTAAATTTGAGAGATATTTATATTATATTGCTTAAAAATATAATCTCATTCTTCAAAAACTAAATTCACGTATGGTTGATTCACGATCTCTTTAATTTCGATAAGGTGCTCTTCGTTCGCAATAATTTTAAGCATGAATAATCGTACTAATTTTGATTTGTCATTTTTTTTATTTTGTTGTTTGGGCCATTTATCATTATGATAATGTTCATACCATCGATTATAGTTTTGTTTGTGACAACTTTTTTATTGCTTTATGAAGCATTTTTTTAGTACAAAATTCTTTAGTTTAAAGAAATCTTGTACTAAAAAATTGCTTTATAAAGCATTAAAAAATCCGTCTAAAATGAAGCCTATGACTTCACTTGGGAAGGCTTTCCTACTATTTCTTGAAGGTGCTTTCTAATACCAAAATTAAATGTTTTGAACTAGAAAATATGCTTTACTACTATTTCTTGAAGCTGCTTTCTAGTACCAAAATTAAATTTTTTTGAACTAGAAAGCTGCTTTAAGAGGCTATAAGAAAGCCGTCCAAAACGAAGCTTATATCTCATTTATCGTTCAATGTGAGAATACTCAACGATGGAACTTAAAATTTTCCCTAGTAAGGTTCTATATTAATTTTAGTAATTAAAGAAAAACAAATTGAATATTCGCCATTAGAAAAATCAAATAAGTGAAGCATATTTATACATATCTATTATATAAAGAGACGGTTGGTGCCAGTCTCATTGGGGATGATGACGTTGACCTTATTGTCAATGACATATGTCAACCTTATTACGGATTTTAGGCAGTGGTCATGGGGGGAATTGCCCCTGCCTAAAATATATATATATATATATATATATATATATATATATATATATATATATATATATATATATATATATATATATATATATATATATATATATATATATATATATATATATATATATATATATGATTTTTAAGGTAATTTGTTCATATTCATGTTAGGATTTTTTATGGAGACAAAAAAAAAAAAAAAAAAAAAAACGATCGTCTCCGATAGACATGCCAAATCATCGAGAAGAAATTTCGGAAGCGTATCTGAATCCATTGAAATGCAAAATCAAGGTCTTTCGATATTCCACGTTTAGAGCGGTGTTCTCCAAGAGAGCGAGAGACCCCTTCTTTTCACTCAAGATGAGAAATGAGAACTTAACCGCTTAAACTGGGGACCATGACCCTTATATACTTTAAGTGTAAATATTTTATTTCAGCCCATCATAAAAATAAAATAAATACCCGGCCTCTACACAAATTAATTCCATACAAAATTAATTGAGATGCCACATAAGCCAAATAATTATTTAATACTTAAATAGATCACAAATTTAATTGGCTTAATTTTAGATCGCGTCTAATGTATAATTCTTTATTTATATGTATAAAATATATTAGCCCATATATAGAAATTTCCCAACAATTCATTCATTTTTTAGTTTCTATTACAAGGATTTTTAGACAATTGCCCCCCCCCCCCCCCCCCCCCCCCCCCCCCCCCCCCCCCTCTAAAAATTTTAAAATACTATTGTATTTAGGTAATTGCCCCCATCAGGTCGAACCCCGCCTTGGACCCCCGATATATATGCCTTATAAGTTTTGCCCCCCCCCCCCTAAAAATTTCGGTTGGTTCCGCCCCTGATTGTAGGCATTGACATTCGGTATTATTAGACAAATCTTGTAAACAGTCAAAATTCGAAGGTTGTTTGACCACTCCACCAAAATTGTGAAAATTTGTATTATACTTGTTAAGTAGTTGGGTTAGATATATTTGGAACTTGATTAAGATTTAATAATAAATTTAAACTAAAAATGAGTAAAAATAAAATTATTTTTTAAAATATTTTATCTTAATTACTGGCAGCCAAATGAGTGATTATTCTAGTTGTAGTGAACTTCTCAGGCCTGAAGTTAGGCGATCCAGCTCACATTGTTCCCATGAAAAAATTCTAAATTTCTTGATGAATTTCTTGACTCGAGGAGACTGGAGGAGCAGCCGTGTATCACGTGCTTAATTACTAATTTACTCATAAAATATTTCTTTTAAAAAATCTAGATATTTAACATATAAAATGCAAGATAAACAATTAAATGTGCGAGAGATATGAACAAAAAAAAAAAAGTAAGTGTATTTAGTTATAAGTGTAGGATAAACAATTAAATTTTTTTTTTAATATTTTTATATCTAATATTTAAATATTTGTATTTACTTATATTTCACTTCAATGTCTAAGAGCTTTTTTAGGGCAATTACAACATCTTATTACTTATCAAAGTAAGTGCGGGCCCGATACCAGTAGGCAGTGGATGATCTTGTTAGGTTCTGTCAATGAATTAATTACGCCGTCAAATACTTCCATTAAAGTGCCAGCAAATAGATACCTGGTTAAAAAAAAAAAAACTTTTATCGAAGATATAATGATTAGAGATCTAGTTGAAGATCTGAAGGATACCTTCACGATTCCTTATTGGACATGGGCCCACATACCCCACACGGCCACACTGTTAGGGAGATAGTTGTATGAGAGACTTGAAGCATGATTTAATTTTTCTCTATTTTCACTCATTTATTTGATAAGACAATCTCTTTGTTGGCATCAAGGATGCTTTCTTCGGCATCACATAAGACAATGACCGTGCGGGATATATTGAGAGAAATTTATTGAGAGATGACTTTCATATATATATATATATTTTTATATTTATTATGCCTTTAAAGAAGCCGGCACACGGAATGTATTTTCAATTCACAAAATGAAGGAATGTGCCACTTTCTGGGTGAGGAGAAAGTATTACGTGCGGAGTCTAGACGTAGAATTACATTTGAATATGTGAGTGTGTACAATACACATTGTATATAAAAGTACACAGTATGTGAAGACGTCCATCGACTTACACTTGCAAGTTAGTAAAACAAACAAGCAAGATGATAGGGAGGAAAACAGAGAGAAGGTAGAAGCTGCTTTACTAGTTAGTAATTCATCCTCTCGGTATAGTTGCTACAATAATACAGATATATAAGGCCGGTTAGTTACAAAGCTATGGTTAAGATGAATGTGGCAGAGATCACTCGGTTGAGATTAAAAGAGCTCCTGTCATATGGCATGGAATATGGAAGTGGTAGTGTAAAAGCAAGTTATTTTGTGCATAAGCTGTTGTACTTATCAGTTTTACTTATCATGTGCACACTATCTACACTCACAGTCTGTATGTAAAATTACGTCTGGACTCCACACGTAAAGAGATATGATTTATAATACACTTATAATGTATTGAGCCAGTGAGGACCGAGAAAAACCCTCAAGAGTGACTTTCTCAAACTGTCTCACTCTTAAGGAAGGTGTCATCATGCCCTTCCATTCATTACATATGTCCATTGTATAATATTATTTCACTTTTATCTCTATTTTGTTTTTAAATATAAAATATTGAAATAAATATTTTATAGTTCTAATTAATAATTTTATTATTCATTATAAGGAAAATAATTAAAAAGTAAACCAACAATAACTAAGCTCTTCTAAAATCTAATGTAAAGGGTGCTACTTAATAGTGGATAAAACAAAGAAAAAATATTATATTTTTGTATACTTATACATATTCATATTTATATTCACATTCATATTTATATTCACATTCATATTTATGCAGAAAAATATGAGGCAATAATGATCTTAGAATTTGGTGTGGAGAGTGCTACATAGGATGAGTTTGACATAGTTGTATGTAGGGGTGTAAACGAGTCGAGTCGAGTTTAAGATCTTATCGAGCTCGGCTCGTTAGATGGAAAGCGAGCTCGAACTAGATAAAATGTTTGGCATATTGTAATTGACCTATACTCACTAATAAAATCTAGTTGTATGTACGGATGCAACAAGAAGATTGACAAAATGTTTGCTTTAATGAAATATATGAATGAATTATTATATATTATTTGGGATTGTAGTGAAGTTGTGAACATTTTAGTTTGGGTTGTTGTATTAGTGAAGGCATTTCTTACTTATTTATGCTATTTGGGTATTGCAATCATGTGAATGAATATAGAAATCCTATAGATATATGCAATTATTTCATATATATGTTTGTACTAGTAAAAATGGTAGAAGCAAATCTAAGATGTATGGTATGCAGTCCTTTGTGACTAGTACCTATTGCAAATTGGCGATTAGGGTTGAGGATGGAAGTAAACCACGTAATGAAATGAACAAGAAAAAATAGAAATGCAGTAGAAAGTAAAGAATACCAAGATTTAACGTGCAAAAATTCGAAACCGAGAAAAAAAATAATGAAGCCATATCACACCAAGAAATCAATTATGAAAATTGAGAGAAATTTGTACATATCTCTCTTCTCTCTCACTCTCTCATTGCTTCTCTTCTCACTTACATCATTTTTGTACAAGAACAAATAAAGAGATACAATCCGTACCACAAAGGCACGCCACCCTTAAGAAAAATGAGAAAGAAAAATTGTCAAGTCGGCCTCACACAGCTGTGGTGTCAGTTTGGAGCACTACGACACTCAATGCTCTGTCTCTAGTCTATTTTACTATTTTCTAAAGTAACTTTATAGTACAAAAGTTCATTGTTCACAAATTTTTTTTTGTACTAAAAATTAATTTAGAAAACAATAAAAAAATTGTCCCAAATAAAACCTAAGTCCTCATGACTCATATTTTCATCATTAAAGTTATCTTTTATAGTTCATGTCTATTATGTTATATCCATGTCTTATCTAAAGATAAGAAAATACATTATTTTTAACCTACGACTCATATTAGTTGAGTTATTTCAATTGAGGCTTCTTTTGAGACAATTTTTTATTGCTTTCTAAAATAACTTTTAGTACAATATTAAACTACTTTAAAAAGCAATAAAAAAGTTGTCCCGAACAAAGCCTGAGTCAAATTTTATGATTTTCCTCCTAGCTTTTTAGGTAAAAAAAGTTCATGTCTAGTATGAGCTACTATCAATATATATATATATATATATATCTATCTATCTATGTATTTGCACAAAAATTTCCTTGCAATATTAAGATGAAAAATTCTAACTCTATCATTACAAATATTTCAGCACATCACAATATTTTCATCTACTTAAATTATAGACTTTATACAAAGGTTAAACTAAAAATTAAAAGAGGACTAAAAAATTAGAAAATTCAAATTTAATTATCACACTTATAAGGTTAAAATAGTAATGTTGACAGCATAAGTAACTATAAGACAGATTATGGTGCCATAAAGTTGAAAATGATGTTGAGCTAATATAAGAAGCAAAGTAAGAATTAAAATATAAAACCTTTGTTAAAATTGATTTGTGACCTTTCAAAATGAGTTAAAATAATAAAATATAAGAAAGTATAATATAAAAAAAGTTTATATAATAATGTAAGTTTCTATATGTTTATTTTCTATATATTCAATAAATTTATTTATTTTTCAATTAAAAAGGAGGATTTAAGAACATTGTAATCGAGCTCTATAATTTATATATTTAATATCTAAACTTGATTATTTATGCAAATCATACTTTAAAAAAATTACACCTAAACCCAATCTCTTGATTATATTAGGCTACATCGCTATTCGTTAGCGAGATCTTGTTACCCTTTACACAATGTTAGTTTTTTCATCCTGCTTCACATGCCACCGATCTATTCTTCTCTAGTGAGATCCCATTATCACCAACAAGCCCTTTCACAACTTCTCATTTACATGCATATCGTTGATCTCGTCGGTATATTTGATTTTGACCTCCCATGGTAATTAAGATCCGATCCTAGATCTTTTTTCCAACACGCCTTAGGAGTTCTTCTTCTCCTTCATGCATCACGATCCATCGTTGCCTTCGCTAGTGATCTCTTATCACGACTTTTCTCTTATACATCACTGGTCTCATCGCTATTTTAATTTGACAACGAGCTACGGTGGCCTATCTCTGACGGCTTCCTCATGTTCAATAAGATCGAATTGTTTTTAGTTAACTTTGTAATAGGGTGTATAAAAATTAAATTTATACGTTAAATATATAAAATTTAAATTATTGAATTTTAAGTGTTATATTCAAATCCACGTTAAAAAAAACTTGCTATATAATGCAATTAAATTAAATTATTGAATGGTGTTTATAAAAACAAATATTAAATAGTAAAAATATATACATTTTTAAATTTTTACTGAAAAAATGAACCAGCTTACTATTTTAGATGAAATAAATATTTGATTAATCACCTAATTTAGATTAAACCCTATTATTGGTTGTGATTTTTTCTTTATTTATTTTGTATTTTTTAACCCATTACGGGCACCGTCCATTTTTTTTTTCGTTATGATATTATCTGAGAAAAGCCAACGAGCTGGACTAGTGGACTCCAACAAAATCCCATCTGTTCTCACCGGACGGTGCCCATATTCGAATAATCATCCAACTTGCCGAATCTTTTCCTTAAAACGATAAGGGCATTTTCGGTAGTTTCACGGAAATCTATGGGTAATTTCCTATCGCGGGCTCGGATATAAAATTATAAATACAAGACCGGTAGTACAAGGAAACCACCTTATTGTCTGCCTCTCTTCCACTGTCGAAAGTAATTTCTGAGGACGGTGAAGGGAGAAGCTGAGAGAGAGAGAGAGAGAGAGAGGAAGCTAGGGCGCGCGGTGGATGGGAGGGGAGAAGGGATTGATGCTCTTCGGGGTGAGGATCGTTGATGGGGATAGAAGGTGGAGGCAGGATGGAGTCGGAGATGGGAAGGACGATCCGGTGAGGCAGAGCATGCTGAAGAGCATGAGCATGGTCGATCTGGCTTCGTGCGCTGTGACGGTGTCCGGAGAGAAAAGAGCCGGCGATCATGGGTACTTGTCCGAAGGCGGGCTGGAACAAGCGTCGAGGAGGGGAGGACAAGAAAGAAAGCGAGGTGATTGGACGAATCCAACCCCTGTTCTCTCTTATGTTGGGTTTCGGTTAGTTTTTAATATTAGTATCTGATAAAAACGATTTAATGGGTGGCTGCGATATTAGGAACAATAATTCATTGTTTTTTTATCCCTTTCTCCATTTACGTTTTCTGGTTTGTTCTTCGACTAGAATTATATAGAGATTTTTAGGTTTTGTTTAATGATGTTTTTTGGATGAGATAGTTCTTTTATGGATTTGAGAGAATACCAGGATAAATTTTATTTAGTATTTCTGCTTGTTATGTTTTTTTGGGTTATATGTGGAATGTGTTATCATTTGTTAGTATAAGGTGTTGTTCTTTTATGGATTTATTTATTTATTTTTTTCGGCCAGTGGTGCTGTTTTTCATTGGAGGTTGTAAGTCTGCTCAATTTTTTGTCCGCTAACGGGCAGTTTATTCGTGGTTATAATCAATGATTAGTTTCTTGCTCAGATTTATCTTAGATTGAAATCAACCAGCTAAATTTGGCCTGGGTTGGTGATGCACGAGATGGGTAGTTGGAGAGAATTGGAATGACTTGCCTTTTAATTAGTGAAGAAATTGAGGAAGGAAATTAAAACACATGTGAGTGAATTAAGAGGGTTAGTTGCTTGCGTTTGTGGGTGAATATGTTTGGCGAAGACAGGGAATTATAATTAGGATTATTGAAGAATGTTGGGAATGGTGGTGTGGAAGTACTGTGTGAAAACTTCTAGTGATGAAAATTAGGATTAGTTGAAGTGCAAACAGATAACACCATTGAATGGAAGGCCTCTTCGCCTCTTTGCATGGAAGGGAGAGGGTTTGGAGGATGGTTCTAGTGATGGGGAGGAAGAGAAAGAAATGAATAATTAAAACACTTAAACGTTGAAATAAAGAAAGACACAATACATTCAATCCTCACCCAAGGAGAGCATGGATCAACCACCAAGGCTTTTACAACAAGAGAAACTTTCTCCGTATTTGATAACAAACAAAAAGGCCCATTTCATTTTTATTCCATAAGTATTAATATGTCTATTACAATAAAAAAGAACAATTTAAATTGAAAATAACCTAAAAGAGGTAAAGGTTAGCTGTTCTAGTGGAGGGGATCGAAGTGAGTCTTCATTTCAAAGGTGGTGGAGGGGTATATTTGGCCTCATACCATGGAGGGAACTTTAGTTCAACCACCCCAAACATTCGCAGATAACTAATTACCACTAATTTGAAATTTAAAATAGCATCAAAGTTTCATATTACAACTCAAATGATAAAAATACAACTTTTAAACCATAGATTGAGATTTGGTCTGGCATATTGTAATTGACCTATTCTCCACTTGACGTGCTGTATTAATTCCACTCAACTAAAAAAAAACTCTTCTTTGAAGGGTTGCAGTAGTTATCTATAAGTTTTTATGCAATTTTCACCAAGTCATCCCTTATCATCCATGTATCCTCAGTAGGTGGTTGATTTTTTTCACCTTACTAGCTAGCTAGAAACTTGTGTTTAGCATCATGTTATGTAGGCATTTCATCGATGATGGTTTCCACCTTAGAAAATGTAGGCACCTATAAGTGATGATTATGATCTCCTGCCAAAGAGTTAGTCTACAAATCTGGAGGTTGACTAATTAACTTCTTTATAAGGTAAAATATACTCTACATTAAAAATTAGGCTAATAAATAGATTAGATACCAAGTCAACAAAGTAAGTATTAAGTCAAACTATCCTAATAATTTTAAAAGATCCACATGCTTATGCTTATAATTTCTTAAATTTAGTAGAGATATATCTTTCATAATGAGTGCAAATTAAAAAATATCACCTTAATTATATTCCTTTGCAATTCTATTTTGATTTATTTTATTAGTATATTTGCTATTACTTCTTTCTAATTTTTGCTTACAACATTAAGAAGGCCATCAAAATCTTTTATAAAACTAAATGATGAACATGAAAAGTATGAGATGAAATGTTTGCTATATTATTGGATCTTCTATGATTATTACCGTAAATTATTTCAAATGATGTTTTTTTTTTGAAATAGTGATGTTGAAGGTAGATTTTAGAAGATGCAACCCTTTAGTCCCCTTAGATTTTCTTACTAAAAATCTAAGTAAAGTTTCTAGAGTTCTAATAACCGTACCATCTTAGTTTGCCTACTGTTTGAGGATAAAAATAAATTGAATATTATATTTTTATCACTATTAATTACATAATTTTCTTTTTCAAAAATAAGAATTAAATTTTACATCCATATTAAAAACCATTGCAACGGACAAGTCATGTTATCTAATAGGCTCCTTAGAAGAATAACCTTATATATAATATAAAAGTCATCCTTTGTTTTGGAGTAAGATAAGGTATAGGCAAATACAATGCACTTAATTTTGTAAATTTTTTTTAGTTAATTTTGTTATTTTACAATTGTAGCATTTTGTCACTATTTCAATATTCCTTTTCAGCGAGGCTAATAAAATTTAACTTCGATCAAGTTTAATTTTTTGCTAAGTTGTTTTTGTTTTCCTACAATTATATCATTTTGTTACTATTCTTTCAACATTCTTCTTTAGTGAGGCTAATAAAATATATGTTCTATCCAATGTTTAAAATTGCGTATTCGGGTATTGAGGCGTTTTTCAGGTGAGGCGTAAGCCTCAAAATCAAAAGATTGCGTAAACATAAAATGATAAATTTGTTATATACTGATGAGTGAATAATATAAAATATAAAAAATCATAAGATATGAAGTGAAATCAAAATATCTCAATAATAAGACAACATGAAATATAGCTCAACTCAAAATTCTATCTTTCCGAAATCCCAGTATTCTTTTCATTAACATATAATTCCGATTTCCAAAAATAAATAGCAATGACATATCGCATAAGAACTCATAAGTCATCAACACTGTCATCACTAAGGGGTTCTTCATTTGAATCATCATTATAGTGAACTGCTCTCTCCTATAGAGTCCAATGTCGGGCATTTACTTCAAGATTTATGTAAGTTTTAATATATATAGCGTGAGGCGAGGCGGGCCTCAACCAAGTTGAGGCGCAAGCCTCATAAAAAAAACTCGAGGCATAAGCATCGAGGCGTTTTTTACTGGAATTGCGCAAAGGTGCGCGGGCCTCAAGACGAGCCTCATATTGCGCAATTTTAAACCATGATTCTATCAAGCTATCAGTCTTAGCCATTCCAAGATGTGTTGCCATCCCCTCAATTGTAACTTAAAAATAAGAAAACCACTCATTAAAGATTTACGGCAACCTAAATGTATTCATCGATACTAATAACAACTCATGATCATGAAGTTCTCATTTGAACTAAAGGCTTATTTTCATGTTCATGATAATTAGATGACAATTAAGGAAAATTTGATAATCTTTAATGAGTCCATAAAGTTTTGGAATTTAAAGTTATGAGAATGTAATTACCAACAATACTTTTAAATAATGCATCACACTAGTTTTAAACTCTAATTAAAAAGAATAATCTTGTAAGAATTCAACCCACTTACATGTCTGTGGTTTATTTTATTTTATTATTTTGTGTTTATAAACCTTAGAGAATGGTGGTTTGAGTTTAATATGAATTCCTAATGTAACAAATGATGTCCTTACAGTTTTGAAGTGCTATAGAATAAGATTTATGAGTCCCATGAATATGTTGGGTATTTTTGATAAAACAAAAAGCATCACCAGCCATTCATAATGGTCGTATGAAATTTTAAAAATTATATTTCATTCATTCCCATCTCTAATTAATTTTATGGTTTCTACTCTTAAAATAAATTTCAAAGAAGTAAATGGCATTAGAAGTTAAACTAGTCATATCATCCAATATAGGTATAAGAAATATATACTTGATAGTAATTTTATTGATAGCCATGCTGTCATCACACATTCTTTGTAAACTATTTATATAAGAGTTAGAAGAGATAGAACTACACATGCACAAAAAAAATTCTTAAAAAAAAATCCTTAGTAGTTCATGTACTTACTTTTTCATTTCAATATGTTATGTTTAATTCAACCTTTAACATGATTGCTCTCGATAATTAAGAGTTGGGAATAAAACCAATAACTTGTTGAATGCACTCAGTGGCAGTAGTTCATTAGGTGACAAATCACTAAATTCAAATAATATGTTTGAGATCATAATAGGTATGTGGATCTATCTCATATACTATATGCAAACCTTTTTTCACATGGAGCAAATAAAGAGAAGTTAAATAAAAAAGTTCTTGTTTTAAACTACAAAAACCTATCCTATATACTTTGAGATCTAATTCAAGCATAGGTATAATGGGTTCAAGGTTGAATATCAAAATTAGGCTTATGTGGTAAAGATATATATATATATATATATATATATATATATTTTTGATTGGTGCGCTTGCGCGTGCACACACACACACACATATATGATTAAAATCGTTGAGGGGCCTACACGTTAATATAATAAAAGGTTACAAGGCCCTTAAGAGGATCTCGAGCCACTACTGCTCAAAGAGCTACATTCAAGGAAAACAAAAATTTTAATAGCTTAAGGACCCCACTTTAATACAATGATAAAGGAAAACACAAAAGTAAGAAGGAAGAATGCACCAAAGAAAAGGAGCCACGGTTAGAACCAAACAAGAGATGAAGGCACAACAACAGCACGATTGAAATCCCTGATACAACATGTTGAGAGAAGCCAAAGCCAAAGGAGCCCCTGGTCTAGCAAATTGAGAGAAACCAAGGACCTACAAAGAAATAAAAATCCTCCAAACGAAAAGAGGCCCCACCAAAACACCTACCAAGACAACCATCCGACAACAACAGAAGGCAATAAATATCGAGATCCAAAAACAAAAGGTAACATGAACATCAACTAAGAACCAAAAGACAAAACAACCACCAGCAAAAACCCCACAAAAAGAAAACCTAACAAAAGAGTAGACCAACCTACTTAACCTTAGATCTCATTACTAGGGCTGCAAATGAACCGAGCCGAGTCAAGTATGTGAGTGTTCATGTTTGTGTTCATTTAATATCAGGTTGTTCAAGTTTGGTTCATGTTTGTTCGAGCTTTATTGTTTGTGTTCATGTTTGGTTCATTTAAATTAATGTTCGGTTCATGTTCGATTCATGTTCAGTTCATGTTCGTTCGTTTAGTGCTTATCGAGCTTTAAAAAAACAAACATAGATGAGCTATAAACGAGCTCTACTTTTAGATCAAACAAACACGAATTTAGATTAAAACATGTTCGTTCGTTCGCGAACATATTTAACGATTTTTTTTAACTATCAAACAAACACGTTCATGAGCATATCTATGAACAAACACATTTATAATAAAAGCAAATGTCTATGTCACAAAGGCAATGATTTATAAGCAAATCTCATCTTCACATAATTTTCCTAATAACAGCATTAATGAAGGCAATGATTTATAAATAAATAGCCATGTAAAGATACAATTACTTAGACAACAAGTTCAGTAATATTTGATACATGCAGCAATCACTGATCCAGTAACAGCTAGAAAATAGGAAAGAAAGAAAACCTAGTTCGGCAAAGCAGGAGTTGGGGTTTGCGGGGAGAGAGAGCGGCGAAGAAATTCTGAGATTGCCAATTCGCCCTTCTGCCTTCGTTAGCCCACGCATTTGGGAAGAAAAATTAATGAGATCGCCAGTTCGCCCTCTATAAAAATACTTAATTAACATATATTATAATATTATTTACTTTAAATTTTATTATTTAACAATAATTATATCATTATATTATAATAAATATAAAAAATTATATAATTTATATTTATTAATTATATAATCAAATATTATTTTTTTTTATCGAGCTTATTCACGAGTTCAAAATTGAACACGAATTGAGCTTCTTATCGAGCTTAATGTCGAGCTTGTTCACGAACTTCAAATGATGTTGTTCGCGAACATAAATGAGTCGAACACATTAGTGTTCAAGTTTGTTTATTTAAGAATAGAGTATTTAAAATATTGTTCAAGTTTGTTTGTTTAGTTAATTAAACGATCACAAACAAGCTTTAATCGAACCGAACAACGAGTAACTCGTCGAACGTTTGGTTTGCTTGCAGCCCTAATCATTGCCTAGGCACTATAGAACTTGAATTAATGAAGATTTTTATTTTTATTTTTCTTGCCTTTCTTGTCAGAGCCCACAAAATAGTCCTCATTAGCAACCTGAATCACATGTAAGTCACATGGCTCCATCAATATGTTAGAGAGGTCAAATTAAGTGATCATTGATTGCTGCGGCGAAGAAATTCTCATCCCCATTATCACCTTCAGAAACCACACCTTCAAGAATGCAGGAAATAGGGACATGAATTATGGGAACCATGTCAGAAACATCTAGCCCATCATGTAAAGAAATATAAACTTGCCCCTTAGGCCACAAACCACCAACACCATTCTCAGCAATATGGCAACTCGGTGATCCACCGAGCCCAACATAGGAGAAATAGCTAACTGATTGACTAAACTATTAGGTTCATGAATTAAAGAAGCATTATACGCAACAACATTTTCAAAACCCTCACATTCCACCCAGTCAACAGCAGCTTCAATACATATACAGGGTTCACCAGAGGATTAGCAACTTGATTAACAGAGGTTATACTATCAGGAAATATCAGATTTTTGGTGTCCGTAGCATTGTTAATGTCCTTATTAATCTCTGAAATAGAAAAAGCAAGCGATAAAACGGGAGGAGCAACCATATTAACCAAATTATCCACACTTTCCTGAGAACCAACATCAGCGTTATTGCTAGGGCTAACATTACTGGTAGCATTAGTAGGAAGATCAAGGGGTGGTTTTGGGAACGTCTACTAAATGAGGATACAAAATATGACAATTAACCTTCGAATGACCAATTGATTTTCAATGAAAACAATAAGAAGGGAAATCTTCCATTTCAACATATTGAACAAACCCAAATTTTTCAGGCCCCAGCTAGATTTTATCTGGATATCATAAAACGACGGTCTTTCGATGACCCAGTTAGGAAAGTAGATGTATTAGATTTGACTTATGTTAAGAAAGGTAGAGTCATACCTAAAAAGACTTGGTTAGAAAATATTCGAAATGATCTTTCTTTATTAGATTTAAACAAGATTTTGACTTTTAATAGGACACAATGGAGAGAAAGGATTCATGTAGCCGACCCCATGTAGTGGGATAAAGGCTTGATGTTGTTGTTGTTATTGTTGTATCATTTGGTAATGTCCAACTCAACCAAGATGCGAGCCATAGATGGGTGAGAGCCAACGAAAGTAGCATTATTGTCAATTTTTAAGGGGCGACCAAACAGAGAGCCCAATCTATGAAGGATACATGGAGAGAAGAGATGGGGTCAGATGTTAGGGAAAGAGATCAAGATCAGGATAATGGGGGATTCCACATCAACATCAAAGTATGACAACCACTTGACAAGTTTCATATAACAATTATTGACGAAATACGATCGGTGAGAAAAAACTCTGATATAATCCAAGTCGTTTACCATCTTAATCAAAACATACTTTGGATTCAAAAGAGTCACAGAAAAATCACGGCTGAGTTTAAGGTTAAAGAAAAAGCTATGGATCGTATTGAGGGTAGATCTTCGAGCCAAAATTTTTTCAACACAAATTCGAAAGGGCCGCTAGAGCAAGAATTTCCTCCTCCGAATCCATAGTGAATGTAAGCCTTGATGGGTACATAGTTGATTTCAGATCGGGAAAAACCGCAGAGGTAGATGCCCCGAATAGGGCATCCAAAAACGTGTGAGATTTCATTTTGCCATCTAAAAATTTGGGATCAGTAAGCCGATCGACCGCCATTCAACCGAAAAACATTTGCAGTGGAAAAATCAGCAAACAAACCACAAGTATTACGATTATAAGAAGAGTAAAGGAGATTAAGAGGCCAACTTCCTTGAGAACAAGTTGACATCTAGAAGGCCGACCATTGCAGCGGGAGAGTGCGGCCAGGGCACGAAAACGTTTCCATGACCATCGCTCTAATGTTGCACTATATATATATTGGCTATAATGCATTTCCTTTTTTAACAAAAGTTAAAGTCAACCTAATAAGATGTGGACTATGCTAATGGGAAGGGAATTAAATATAACTATATATTCATAACTTCTTATTTTAATAGACAGCAAGCATTTACCTATGATAGGTAGGGATGTATTGTTTACCCAATTATCATGAAAAGGAATATTATAAAAAAAAATTATTCTAAAATGTCTTCCTGTTTTTTTCTTCTTCTTCTAAAAAAACATTAGCGTATTAAATTAATTATGCATCTTTTCATTTCTTGTGTCACTTAAAATAATTAATATGCTAATTTTCTTATTACTCCCCTCAATAGAATCGTAATGTTTATTTGTTAAATGTGAAAGGGGGCAGTAAAGGGATTAGATTGTAGTTGAGAGCTTGAGGTGTATAATGATCTCCATATGTTTTAATGAGTAGTGCATAATTAAAAACATCCTCAAGTGTCTATGAATCTTATAATTTCACATCTTCTTTAATTTCCATTCTTATACTAAAGACAGTTTTATTTGCTAATTGTCAATGATTGTCAAAGAAATTGGATCTAGCTACCAAATCGTCAATTCTATTCTTATACTTAGCAACTTTTAAAGTTCCTTGGTTTAAGGTCAACATGTTTCTTGTCATTAGCATCTTGGACAACACTTATACTTAAGCATTTCTTTCATTTCTACTGAGGTAAGATTAATTCTATCAAATCTTTCTTTATTTGCTAAAGTATTACACAATTACTTTTTTGCATGGCGCCTTGTGAATTTAATTTTTGGCCTAGGTAGTTTTTTGGTAGTCATTCATTGATTTTATATTATTCCATGAACTTATCGATCTTAGTACGAGTTTGTCTAAAATTTGTTTGGATTATGAATACTATTAAAGGTGGGTGCTTTGATCTTTAATCTCCTAGCAAGTCATCAGAAAATTCAGCAATCCTATGATGATTATTTGTCCTATTTAAGTTTTAATGAATTGGAACTCTTCTTATGTGATTACCCTTGCTAGGATTTTGATAATCAACAATTGCTAAGTTATTGTGAATGATTGAAGTGGATTGTGAGTATAGGAGCTGTAATTATATTTTTTTGTTGCAACTAAATCCTTAAATTTTTCCTCTCCTCATTTCCGCTAAACCTATCATTGTTTGCAATAAAATTTTTCCCCACATTTTGGTTAAGTTTTTTATATTAGTCAAAGAATATGACTTGGGAGGCTACCTATCATTGTTTCTTTTCATTTTTAAAGGTTGTGGAGGAGTTAGATCCCTATGCCTTGGATGAAACTTTGTTAAAACCACCTTAAAATTAAATTTTAAATTTCATAATTGAAAATTACATCAAAGTTTTAAATTACTATTCAAATGATAAAATTATAGCTTCCAAACACCATGTTGGAATTTGGTTTGAGATCTTGTAATTTACGGATGCTCACTTGATATGTTGCATCAAATTGTGTCCTTCACATGATATATACATTTTTAGGACAAATGAATTAGCCTTGCCAGGATTTGTGACATGCTAAATTTAAATCTTGGTACGGTTGAACTTTTTGATTTGGTAGGACAACAATTTTATAGCTTAAGTATTTGCTTGAGAAACTTCAAAAATCAATTTTGAAACCTTCTTAACTCAATTTTTGGCGAATTTATATAACTCTGTGATTTGATTAGATGGCTCCAACAAAATCTAAGTGAGCTTAAATAAAAACTTAAGAAATATAGTTAGAAAATTTTCTAAATTATTTGAGGGGTCAAGCATCCACCAAATTTCTATTTTTATAGTAAAAAAATATAGCATCTAGATGTGTTTGATGAGTCTATGATTACTCAATTTCAAGTTAATTAAGGCATCAAGATGTCCAAAAATATAAAATAATCAAGTGAAATGATTTTAATTGTTCGATGGATTGTTTGTTCATGATTCTTATAGAAATTATCTGAGTGTTGCCTCTATACATTGATCCATCTTTGAGATTTCTCCTATTTAGACTTCTCTGCATCTGATAATTGTTCGAACTTCCCTCCAAGTAGGAGGAAAACCACACCAAGCACCTTCTGAAACCTAACTTTTGACCCTAATATTTGTCATTAGGTTCTACTGATGTTGTTATGAAATTTTTGGAGGAAGCTTGAGTTTCTTGGAAGAGAGAGATGTGAAAGGGAGGAGAGGGAGAGATGAGCTTATACATGAATTATAAATTCTTTTTATTCAATGGCTCATTATAGGGCCATTCTAATACATTACATATGACCTCTATTTATAAAGATTTACATTGATATGATAACTTCGAATCAACATAACCTAAAATATGATCAATTTCTAATAGATGCTAACAAGCTTAGTACTCACTCATCCATTGTCGCCTTTCATGGATTGAATGGAAAATTATTATAACGTGTAACCTCCTCCATTATCTGTACACAATCGCTTGTTGATGTCAACAATCGTCATTGCATGCATGTCGTTTGACACATGTCTTAGTCGCTTGATTTTACATTCTCTCAAGAGAGCTACCAAGCTGATCACCACTTTACATTCTCTCAAGAGAGCTACCAAGCTGATCACCACCCATTATGCCCCGACTTTCGACATTCCTTGTTGACCATTGCTCGCTCGCCAATGATTGAAGTCTGCATCTGCCAACACAAAATTTTTATTATCGTCCTACTAGTGACTCGGTCTATCCTTCTATTAAGAGAACGACAATGTCATTCATCCATCATCGCCCAACTTGAAAGGATCCATGTCAACTATCATCCAATGCTCATCCATCATTGACAACTCTTACAGCTTATGACTTATATCATCAAACATTATATTGTATTAATGGCTTCTCCTGTAATTAATGGAGAAGGTCGCTTTTTGTATTTCTTGACTAACGCTTTCTGAATTCTTTCAATTGGAATAGCATTCTGGTTTTTTCTTTTATTGAATTTTTCATGTAAAAAATATTGTATTTCGTGTATGCTGATCTCAAATTTTGTCAACAATGCTTTTTTCTTTTCTCTTCTACGGTTATATTGCTTGAGTACTATTCTCATCTCCATCAGTTTTTTTTTTATTGTCTGATCATCATATATTGTTCTCCAACGTATTGAGTTCTTTTGTTTTATGTTAAGGAGTTCCATGGACTGAACAAGAGCATCGAACATTTTTAGCTGGATTAGAAAAGCTTGGGAAAGGTGACTGGAGGGGAATCTCAAGAAACTTTGTGATGACCAGAACTCCAACACAAGTAGCCAGCCATGCCCAGAAATATTTCCTTAGACAAAGCAACCCCAATAAGAAAAAGAGAAGATCCAGCCTTTTCGATGTTGTGATCAGCAAAAAAGTAAGTAATTCCAATAACCCATTTAGGCTTCATTTTAGACGACTTTCTCACTGCTTCTTAAAGCAGCTTTCTATTATAAAAAAATAATTTTTGTACTAAAAAGCTGCTTTAAGAAGCTCTTACTGTTTCATAAAACAACTTTTTAGTACAAAAATTAAAAATTTTGTACTAAAAAACTGCTTTAAGAAGCAGAAAGAAAGCCATCCCAAACGAGCCTTAATCTTAACTTGGCAGCAGATTGATTTTTTTTATTTTCTTTTGCTTGACAACCATAATTTCTTTAAAGATCAACAACTCCGGGAATTTCCCAACATCAGAGTTGAAGAAATCTGATGATAATTTCAAGAATTTTGACCTTCTAAACCAAGATGGTCATCATGTAAGTGCAAGTGCTTCTCATAAATGTACTAATTCTGAAATAAATTCCTTGTGTGAATTTATAAAACGATAAGAGTTAAATTACTGCAGGTTGGGCTTTCATCCTTCACCACAATCCAATCGCCCGCAGCAAGTTGTAGTAACACCCCAATTCTCCACAAAATAAATTCAACTGTAAGCTTCCACATTGCCCTCTTAATTTGCCTTCAACTATTACATATCCAGCGTAGAAAAATCACATAAAAGTAAATAATGTTCTAGTTTTAAACAGGAATTATCAGCCACAAACACAAAGTCAACAGCTTCAGATCAAACCGATCCTTCTTTCTTCAAATTAACTACACCTATTCGCCCACAAGAAACATCGGCGAAGTCTTCAACGATTGACAACAATGATCTAGAGCTCACCATCGCGCCGCCTCAATCTCATCACAGCCTAGCTAAGTTTTCCTCAGGCATTATTAGAGTTATTTAATTAGGTGCTTCCTTCCAACTCTGTTGTTACTGTTAGAGATATTCATAGGAATTAATCTCTAATTTTTGTAAATGAAGAAATGTTTTATTTGCAACAAAGGATTTTATAAACTTGTTTTCTTTTTTTCTTAATTCTGCCTTTTCAAACGACGTCAAGAAACCAATAAAAATGCACCACGTCGCCCTTTTACTATACCGGTACTCGGTACCGGTACTGACGCTCGGTACTGCTAGATACCGCAGCATCCGGATGTTGACTTGTGTCTGGCGTCCGCACAGAATAATTTCTCCTCTATCGGTGAGAACTTTGCTCGCTTGTTAGCATTTTAAGCAAGAGTGATGGAAGATGGTTGCTGTGTGGTTCTATTTGCATGTGCTGTTAAGATTGGCTTTTGGTGTTTCCTGGAAAATATTCATGGGATGGTGGTGTGGGATAGTGCATGTGGGTTGAAGTGGTCCATCCCAACAATGACTTCCTACTATTTTTGGTGGCAAGTGTATGAGTAGCTATCAAAACTTTTTTAACTTAGAACTAGTTGATGATTGATTCATGGAACCTAGCTCTAGTTTATATTAAAAAATTATTTTAAGAAGTAATAAGAAAGACAATCTAAATAAAGCCTAAACTTATATTTTCTTATGAATAATTGTTATATTATTCCTGTACCATTTCCTTATTATTCTTATAAGTAGTAGTTATCGTATTGGTTTTTTTTTTATTTGGACATCATACACATTTTTAATCAAATAATTAATCATTCTATTGGTTATGTTGAATCTCACTTGAGGCCTCACTAATATTGGATTAATTATTTTGTGCGGACATCAAACGCCGTCGGGAGACCAATCAGAATGCTCCATGTCAATGGCATCGAACAATACCAAGCCGCGGTACCGAGCGAAGGGGGAAGGGGGGTGATGTGTTTGACAAGTTTCATTATGGAGGAAGTTAATGATGATCTTTATTATATGAATTTGAGAAGTATCTAAACTTTAATATTATTATGCAAATAAAAAATAAATGTTATATATATATATATATATTGACATCTCTAATTAAATGTGGGGAAATTAAAAATGATATTGATCATTGCAAAAGTAATTAATAGAATATATTCTCAAAAGTAATTTTCTGGTGTGGTTTTTCGTTGGTTTTTGCCGGTCTTTCCGGCATGCCTTCTTTTAAGCTTAAGGACCCTGGTTTTTTTGGTGGGGTTGCTCATGCACGCTCTTTCCGTGAGGCTCTTGATGGCACAAAACCGTTTTTTTCGGATCTTAGGCTTTCTACTCATCGCGGATTACCTTCTTTGTGGGTTTCGGATATTGAGATTTCTTATCTTGCCATTCCGTTCCAATTTTCTTTAGTCGGTTTTTTTCCTTCTAAGAGACCTTCTTTGGAATCTATACGAAATTTTTTTTTTCAACCTAAAGCTTATTGGTGAAGTTTCTGTGACTGTGTTAGATCAAACTCACATCCTTATCAAGTTAGCAAACGATCTTGATTATTGCAGGGTGTTTTGTCACCGCTCTTACCTTGTTTACAACTGTTACATGAAGTTAACTAAATGGTCTCCGACTCTGGATATTGGCGTGGAATCACCGATTATTCCGATTTAGATTTCGTTTCCTCGCCTTCGCCGACATTTTTTTCCTCCACGTATTCTTTTTGGTCTAGCTGAGATCTTTGGTAAACATTTAAAAATTGATGAAGCTACTGCGGTGGGTTCTCGTCCGTCAAATGCCCGTGTTTTAGTTGAGCTTGATATCAATAAAACCAATCCTAAACAAGTTTGGCTTGGTTCTGATTCTTTGGGCTATGTTCAGGATGTCATTTTAGATGAGTTTCCTAATTTTTGTTATGTGTGCAAATGTATCGGGCACGCTAAGGGTTCGTGCCGACCGGCTATTGATGTTCCTACTCCTGGGGAGGGGGGGGGGGGGGGGGGGGGGGGGGGGGGGGACTGGTTTCTAATGCTCGGGTTTTAACATAACGGTTAGGGTGGAATTAAATGAAATTAATGCTGGTGGTGTTATGTCTGAACCTTTGGATACTGATCTTACCGTTTCCTCTTTGTCGTTGGTGTTGGAGGGGGTGGTGCTTCGTGAGGGTGTTGAGGTTGAATGTGTTACTGTTATTGATGATCAGAATCCTGCTGATATTCCTACAACTTTAGAAACACCTATTAATTTGGTTGAGTCCGCTCCGGTTATTTTAGCTCAAAGCGTTTTAAATGAACCTGAATCTGTTTTGGTTGAAAATGTGGTGAAATGTGTTGGGGGAATTTTAGCTGAGGCTGTTGCGGGTGTTTTATCTCCTAATGCTTCTCCATTTGTTCCTAATGCTTTTTCCTCTGCCTTGGTAGCTATCACTATTGAGAAGGTTAATACCTTAGCGGATGGTGTTGCTGATAACTCGAATGTCGTTTTGGAACCGGATTTGGGTGAGGCGGTGCCTCATTTGCTTAACGTCAGTAAGGAATGTGATCCGATTGTGAACAGGATTGTTGAGGTCCCTGTGAATTTGATTAATTCTCAATCTATGGCTAACTGTTTGGGTGATTGTTCTGGTTTGGAGATTAGGAACCAAATTAACCGGTTGGCTGGGGAATCGGATGGTGGTTCAGACTCTGAATTTTCTGATGTTCAAGTGGACTCGGACCCGGATAACGAGTTCTCGGTGGTTTGTACAAAACCTATTGTCAATGCTCAAAGCCGGGAGAAATTTTAGGGAAGAGGCCGTCGGCGACGTTGATTTTTCATGTTATTCGTGCTTTCCATCGCTCAGCGAGATTTATTTGTTGTATTGGTCGGCTGTTACGTGGATTAGATGGGCGATAAGCAATGATGTGGTCGGGGCTCGCGGCCTGGTCGTTTTGCTTGTGGCAACCTTTCATTGGACGGTCCGTGCGAGGCGACTGGGTCGCTGGGAGCCTCGGCCGTCTCCTGGGCTTTTTTGCGCCTATAATTCTTTTTGTTGTTTTTTCCTTTGCTTCCCTATTATCAGCTGTTGTATCCGTTTGTTTTTTATTGTTTAATGATTTTTTTTTTTTTTTTTTGAAAAAAAAAGGGAGATGGTCAAAATTTTAAGCAAGCATAGCATATCCTCCACTCTCTCTCTACATTGCATTAAGGTTCTAAAGTTTTAGTTGTATTATTATCAATGATCCCTTTAGTTTACCAATATGGATATCAATAATGCAATTAAATCATAAAAATTTAGGAGCTCTTTTTTCCCTCCATGAAATTATATAATATTATGCACTAGTGTTTATAAGTAGATAAAAAATATCCATATTTTGATCGTAATATAAACTTAAGTTTCGAAGTTTGTCTATATATATATATATATATATATATATAGGCACATAGAGTTATAACCTATTTATACTTTTTATGATTAATAATCATATTTATAACAAAATGCATTATTGCATCCAACTCATTGATCATGAAAAATAATTAACAACATTTTACTTAAAAAAACTCAATTAGTTATTATGAAAAATAATTACAGTTTTTACGTAAAGAAATGATGTGTGAACGTTCATGCATGCATAAATTTACTGTAATTATTATTTTTAACTTAATGTTCGTTTGGGATAGATTTTTATTATATTTTTAAAGTGGAATTTTATTAAAAAAATTTTAATTTTTTATTAAAACTCCATTTTAAGAAGCAATAAAAAAAATCGTCCCAAACGAATCCTTAATCATCATTTTGAAGGATGGGGGTTTTCTTTTAAGCAAATATGTATCATCTAATGTAAAATATGGGAAAATATTTTAAAGAAATTGGGTGAATAATAAATTTTGAGTTTTTTGAACATATAAAAATAGTATTTGGTAGTTGTCGAAGGTGATCGAAAAAGAGTAGTTCTAATCATTCCTTGAGGAGGATTATGAGTAGAGGTTATTAGTGATAAGTATTTGTATAAAAAAGATAAAATAATAAATGCTATCATTTATTCATTTATGTAATATATGCAATTAATGAAATGATAAAGTAATAATTGCATTAATATATTTATTGTCTTTGTTTTGATGTGCGCACAAGCGGGTATATAAGCTCCGGGGATGATCTGGCGCTCCTTCCCCATGGCCCATACGCTTTCCAATTTCCCGCCTACAGATCGCGCTCGTTAGGGCGTCTTCTTACGGTCATCGGAGCTAGGATTCGCAGTCGCTCATCGAACGTTGCGCTGGAGAGAACTTGAAGACGACGAGCTCTGGCGGATCGATCCCTCGGCTCTCATCAATGGCCACGAAATCTCGTTTCATCGCCGTGAGCGGTTTCAGGCGAAGATCGGGCCCTCAAGGCTCCGGTAGAGTTGGATGCGAAAATGGACCTCGGCACACATATCGCCAAAAATGAGCTGGACCGTCGCGCAGGGGAGGTTACATCAAGGATTCAAGGGTCACCTTTTTCGGAATGGCAAGAGGTAGTTCGATCGTCTCAGAAGTTCAAAATGTTACTTAACCTTCTAGCTAGCGCCTTAATGAATCTTGATATTTGTTTGTTTTCTTGCTTGATGATCTGCTGATCTACTTTGTGAAGGACTTGGGGAACTTCGTTTGATGGTCAGATGAGGTATGTTGAATCTGGGTTTTCGAGTTTTTGAAAGTTTTAGAAATCGTCTGGTTATTAGTTTTGTTTTTAATCTTTTATCATGTGATAAAGAGTTTAGGCTGCTTTTGGATCTAAGAGAAACCTGATGAGAGTGTGGAGAACGAGGTGGAAATGGCGGACGAGGTGGATGGACTGAAGAAGAGGTATGAAACATTTTCATAGTTGATCAGATTCTATATAATTACTTGCACAACTTTCTATAACCATTACGTCTTCATCTTAAGTTTTATAAGATTTATGCCCTGTTAATGCGCTGGTAGTGATCCCCTTTATTCATATTAATGATTAATAAACGTTATCACAAATTTAAATGTAAGAATATTAGGAAAATATAAAATTGGGGGCGAATTTTGAGCTAAAACTTGTTTCAAATGATTTGGTTTTCTGAAATTGCAAGATTGACCTCCAATGCAAATGATCTACATCAACCAATTTTAGCTTACATCCATTTGTGTTTACAGTATGCTGTGCTAGTTATCAATTAAAAGGATTATAGATATGGCTAAACATCAAATTTTAAGATTTAATTTGCGTAAGATTTATTTGCTTTTTTCCAACATTTTCGATAAAAGAGAGATCACCAGTTTGATATTAACAGTTGAAGAATACGTGTTTAATGCTTTACCCCATTATTTAAGTAAGTCGCGACCATTCCCAGTCAGGTTTGGGATCAATTTTATTTTTGAATTTTTTGTTTTTAATTTTGATATAAATATAAATAAATAAATATATATATATATAAAACTTATATAGTTATTTTTAAAAACACCCAAAAATTTTAATGTTACTCTAAGCATGGTTGTAAAAATCGGACCGGATGTCGAACTAGAAATATGAGAGGTTCAAAGTTAATGGTTCGACTAGAGCTAAATCGGGGGTTAAACGGATGATATAATAAATATTATAATTATTTAAATAAAAATAATTATTATATAATGATATAAATTTGTGACTAAAAATAAATTTAGTTTACATATAAAGTTAATATAAATTATTATTAATTTATTTTAAATTTAATATAAATTATTATAAACTATTTTTAATTTATATTATATATTTAGATAAATTTTACAAACATAAAATATATATTAAATTAGCATTTGAATTTTACATCTATAAATCATTCATGTTAGATTAATTAAAATTAATAAATAGATAAAAATAATTTTAAATAAAGTATATTTTAAAAAATAAAAATAAAATAGATAAATTATTAAATATAATTAATATATAATTAAATGAAATAAATATTATTCTCATAATTAAAAAAAATTATATAAAAATATATAATGTATATTTGTTAAAGCATAAAATTCAGCTAGTTATTTAGTTTCATATTACTTGAGAGCTTTATCTTTTGCTGTTTATATAGTTTTTTTTGTTTTCATGGGTTAAGAGCTCAAAAGGTGTGAACGATTCATGTGGGTATGAATTATTGATGCTTAGTTGGTATATAACTATTATTAAAATTTCAACTCATTATTAAATAAATAGTATTATAATTAAATTAATTTAATATTTAATCAAATATTTTATATTTAATTAAATTATTTTAATGGTTTATGAATTGAATCGATTTGTTCTTAAAAATTGGGATCTTGTTCAATAGTTGGCTAGTTGAACCGGTGATTCAAACCGATTCTCATCATGGATAACATTAATCTTAGTTCTGATATTTCTAGTAAGCATTTAATTTCCTTCTTTGTTGGTAAGAGTTTGTCGAATGATGATTGTGATATTGTGAGTTATATCGTGGCTTCTATTTCTAATCCTATCATTGATTCTGATTTTCCTATTGAAGGCTTGGATGTTTCTGATTGCATTCCTATTATTGATTTACCTATTTCTCCCATGCTGGATGTTGCATGTATTAACTTGGATGGTGGGTTGCATAAGGATTTGCATTATGTTGACTTTGTTGATCACTCTTATTGGATTGAGAATTCTCAGGTAGTAAGTGTTGTGATGGTGATTTATATGGTGGTGTTTTAATGAGTTTTTAGAGGATTTTGATTTGAATGTGATGAAAATTAATAAAGCTGTCTTTTCTAAGGTGTTAGGGAAGAAAAATAAGAAATAGATAGTTAAAAATTTTGAGTTGGCTCTTTTTTTGCTGCTGGTTGTTCTTTTTGGTCTTAGTCTGTTATTTTGTGGGGTTGTTTTGTGGTTGTTGGTTTTTTTTTGGTGGGGTTTTGTTGTGGTTGTTGGTTTATTTTTTTTGTGGCCTTGTGTTTTACTGTTTTGGGCCAGGGGTTTGCTCTGGTTGGTTGATATTGGTTAAGCATGTTTTTCATGAAGATCGAACAAGCCATATGACCAACTCATGGTTGAATTAGTTAAACCAGATGTTATGTTCCAATTTTCAAAACCATGCTCTAAAGTGTTATAGAAAATTACTTAATTTTTTTTAAAATAAAAATATAAAAACACTTAAATACACTAATAGGGGGTTGTTTAGGATTTTTTTTAATTTTTTTTAATTTAATTTTTGTTTTGTTATTAAATAAAATATGTTTGGTATTTTGAAAGTATTTTATTTTTATTTATTTATTTAATGGTGATGGTGGTGACATTGATAATAGATGGCGATGATAATTATTTTTAAAGCTATTCAAAATATTTAAAATTATTTTGAGATTTTTTAAAATTGATTTTTATTCAAAAATAAAAAAAAAATAGTTAAAATCACACTAAACAAATACCGTTTTAAGTCAATCATAAAAGTGAGCCCAATTCTACAATGCTTTATTTTTTTTTATTATTATTTTTTAGTTTAAACCCACCTACGGGCCTACACGTTAATTAAGGAGAAAATTAAATGGTCCTTAAAGGGATTTCTAGCTCACGACTGCTCATAAGAGCAACAATCAAAAGTAAAAAGAAACCTAAGAGCCTTAAATCCCTACTAAGCAAAATTATAGAATTATCTAATAACATTATAAGATCCCAAAAACAAAGAGAAAAAATAAGCTCAGTCAGCATAATCCTATGATCAGCACACGTGCCACCCTGCACAAAACGAGTGCGGAGCTCCGAAAACCTGCAAAACAGGCAAGCAAGGATACTAGAAGAAAGATTAAGCCAACTGCCAAAACAATAATATGAAATGTAGAACAAAAAGTATGAGAGACTCCCTAGATTACTAGAGGCCCAGCAGATGAACAACTCATCCGAGAAAAGGCCACAACTGAAGCCACAAAAACACACCACCCAGGACACCTCCCAGGCAATACAACAAGCCCCAAAAAATTCAGAAAACAGAGTAAAGATCTGCAGATTAAATAATGGGCAGAACTGCGAAAGAAACACCCACAGAGACTGTAAGTAGACGGGAAAACCACACCAAAGACAACACACCAATAGCACCAACAAGCCCAGCAAACAACAACAGCCAACCTGCTATCAACTGACCCCAGCCACCACCATAAACAAGACCAAACACAGTAAACAGAGCACTGGAAGGACGACCATATAGAAACTACAAACCGGAAACATAAGGCACTCTATTCTTATCCAAATTAATCAAGCCTTGAATATGAACAGCTAGATTCATGAAAGATAAATCAATAATATCATTAAACTTACTACCAAACAGAGCCATCGCCCGGGCAGCAGAATTAACCACATGAGAAACAACATTATAAGAGCAGTTCATAGAATATAGGAAAAACTTAATATTTCTGCGGGTATAAAAAAGAGAATGCCCACAGCTGCTACCATCCACACCCAACAAGTCTTTAAGATCCACGTTGAAATTACCTTCCAAAACAATACTATGAATATCCAGACTAGCACAAAGATAAAGCCCGTGAAAAACAGCCAACAAGATACCACCCAGCTTGTCAACAGCACCTGTTTTACCAGCAAAACCCAAAATATAAACCCCATTAAAGTTCCTAATTAAGCCACCAAGGCACCAATTATTCCCATCCAAAACAATATCAATATTCAGTTTAAAACAGTTGACATGAGGGCAAGACCAAAATAAAATCCTATTCATCGGGTTTGGCTGGGGACAATCTGGATTAATCCCAAAACCATCCAAAGTAAATAAAATCTTATCAAAGCTTTTATATGATATAAGATGAGCAGTAAAAAGAGAAAAAATCTTCTCCTTAATTTTAAAAATAATACTTTGATGATCCATCAAATTACTATTAAACCGAGAGTCATTTCTAGCCAACCAAATAAACCAAACAATAAGAAGAGGGATTACATTCCGAATATGACCCTTAACACAAACCATCCAGTCCTCAAACAAATTCAGCACAGAACAGTTAGGACCCCAAAAATTAACTTGAAATAAGTCCTCAAAGTAACTCCACACCTTAACAACAATAGGAGAATAAACAAAAACATGCTGAAGATTCTCAACATTAGAGCAACATTGACATTTAGAAGTAATAAACAAACCTCTATTTTTAAGAACGTCATCCGTAGGAATAAACATCTTGAGGATCCTCCAATTAAAAACAGATACAGTGGTAGGAATGCTCTTGTGCCACATCATTTTAAAAGGCTTGGAAGAAGCCTTTATGTTTCTAAACACGTGCCAAGCTTCTTTAGTAGAGAAAAGACCATCTTTAGTAAAAGTGCAAAGTAAAACATCTTTAGCAAAACAATTAATAGAAATGTTAGAAATCAAGTTAATAATAAAAGCCGGAATAACAGAAGAGAGTTTGTCCACATCCCAACCAATATCAGAAAAGAAAAAATTTGACCTTAACCGAACTCAATGAATTAGAGTTAAGGAGAGCATCAAGAGAGAAACCATTAATCCAACGATCCTGCCAAAAGAAAATGTTCCCCTCCCCAAGCCCCCAAGCTAAACAAGGCTCAACTTTCCACTTAATCTGAACAATACGATGCCAAACTTTAGAATTACCTTTAGAATAAAAACACCTAGAAGGATGATAGACCCCATAATACTTGACCCTCATGAAATTAGTCCACAAAGAAATATTAGCCCTTAAATTATACCACAGTTTAAAGGAAAAGGCAGAAGCCATATCAGTCATGGACTTACAACCAAGAGCACCTTCCTGAGTAGTCCTACAACAATTATCTCAGGACGACCAATGAATTTTAGAACAGCTAGAGGAACCCCTCCAAAAAAATTTATTGAGAATTCTATCAATCCTCAAACACCCCATCTTAGTGGGAAACAACACTTGAAAAGAATACACCGGAATAGAGGGAAGCACACTTTTGATAAGAACAAGCCTATACCACCATAACTCAAAAACTATACAATGCTTTATGGTGTAGAATGTTGGCTATTAAAAAAATATAATATTAAGTGTTGTAGAGGTGCGAATACTTATGTGGATGAGTGGCTTTGCTCTTAGAGATGGGATACGAAACAAGCATATATGTGAAAAGGTTGGAGTAGCTCCAGTGGAAGATAAGATTAAATAGAGTTGTTTTAGATGGTTTGATCACATAAAATGACTGTTCGATAACCCCATTAGAAAAGTAGATGCATTAGATTTGATTTATGTTAAGAAAAGTAAAAGTTGACCTAAAAAGACTTGATTAAAAAATATTAGAAATTGTCTTTAAATTTGATCCTCGATAAGACATAATGGAGAAAAATGATTCATGTAGCCAATTTCACGTAGTTGAATAAAAGGTTGATGTTGTTGTTGATAAAAAAAGTGATTCCAATTATACCCTAAACAAACATGTTGAAAAAATAAATAAAATTGAGTTTATATTTTTTATCGATCACTGGTGATAATATAATTTCTTGATCAGGAAACTGAATTGAAATAAATTATCTTGATAGTATTCATTTTAAAATAAATTTACTGATTCAATAAATTAAAAATACATCTTAATATAAAGTATATCATGATATCCGGTCTATTATTTAAATTAAATTATTGCCAGTTAGTCAATATCCCGAGAAAACTTTATTTTATCTTTGTAGAACATGACTAATTAAATGTGATATATATATATATATATATATATAGTTTCAGATCCATCGTATAAGAGTGTATGTGTAAATTTCTGATTAAATTACCCAAAAAAAATGATTTAAATCTTCTAAATAACCAGGAGACAGCTAAACTTGGGAGATAGTCTGCGCACAATGGTTAAATGGATGTTTTTTTTTTTTTTTGTCAAATTTAGGTTTCGTTTGGGACAGATTTCTTAATACTTCTTAAAGCAATTTTTTAGTATAAAAAATATAATTTTTAAACTAAAAAATTATTTTACGAAACAATAAAAAAGCTGTCTATCTTATTGTTTCTTAATGCAATTTCTTGATATAAAAGTTAAAAATTTTGTTACTAAAAAATTATTTTATGAAGCAGAAAGAAGACTGTTTCAAACGAAGCCTTAGTTTCCAATCTCATACTTGTATATGTAGAATTCATCTTATATTCTCTTTTCGAACGTTGTGCCAGAAATAAACATGAAGCATTCTGCATTAAGCATCAGTCAAGTAGCAGTTAATATCTTTCAGGAACCTAATAAATATTCCCTAAAATCTATATACGCATTACATGCTGTTGTACATGAATGGTTTTTTATTTTTCTCAAAAGGTTAAATATTTCTTTTGTAAATTGGCTTCCATTCGTCCAACTCAGCTTCTTTGTTGAAGATTAGTTTTGCTGCTTCGTCTAGCGTTCAAACCGTATTTGTTATAGTTGGTTTTTTGCATCCAAGAAAGTTTCCATTCTTAAAATACCGACTCTATATATAGGTAACTCTTTATATTATATTAATATCTGCCAGTTGTTTTGATAGCTTTGGGCATTTGGTTCTATTCATTACCTGACACAGTCGAATAGTTTTTTTTTTTTTTTTGGTTGCTTTTCACTTGCATTTCCTACACGTAAGGATAATTATAAAAAAACACATTACTCTCAAGAAAGGTAAAAAACAATATAGATTTTTGTTTTTCATTGAACCATGAGGCGTTTCTCTCAATCTCTTGATATAGAAGAAATTAGACCGGATGCAAAACGTAATCCAAAGAGCAACCAAAATGAGCCACATCAGCAATATCAAATACAGGGGTGATGTGGCGTATTTTAGTTGATCTCCGGATGACATTCGATGTCCGCACATAGTTAATCCTTGAGATGTGAAGGAAAAAAAAAAAAAAAAACACATTCATAAATCTCAATCTCATCTAGGAAGAGGATATGTGCTTGCCATTGATGCTTCATGTGTCCTTTCTTATGACTCATGAAATTGCTGTCACAAATCTTATAGCTTTTGGCAATAAGAAATCCTAGAGTTCCCCATATTTCTTTTTAACTCTAGCTTTTATTCAGTAATGTACAGGAAGATCTTGGAGTTGTCTATGGACAAATTAATCTTCATCATATCTTTTAAAATCTCAATCAAATAATTGTAATAAATAGAAATCTAAATTATCTATTGTACTCCATAACTTCAACAAGATTCTAATTTGGTTCAAAAAAATTACATTTCTAAAAATATAACCAAAGAAATTTGCATTGGTCCATAAAAAACGGAATACTAAGTTTTTGGAATGCTAATTAACCACATATTATAAAAATAAAAATAAAAAATATACCGATTATTATGGGACCACAACAGAAGACAATAGTCGGTGGAAAGAATACAAATTGCATAAGAACAGTTCTAAGAAACTATAAGGCGGCAAACAATCAGTAAGGAGACGAATTATAATCAGTTCAATATAAAACTGAGCACTAAAAGTTTACAAATCAATATGTAAAGTAGGCGGTAAACTTATGAAGAGCAGCAGGTGGACTTTTGGTTGACAGGCTGTCCACGGATTTGAACTGTTGGAGGCCTTGCGTTGTTCATTGCTGGCTGACTCGCCATCCTGAGACAAAAACCATAACAGATTATACAATAGCCTCATAAATGAATATGTTAGACCGGTTCATTGGACCAGCCCAATTGGTCCGACGGGACGGCTTATGCGAACAGAGGCGGAAATGTCCGCCTCCTATACGCGCCGAATGCTGTTTCAGAAGGATTTTTGAGGGAGTTAGGAGGGAAATTTGAATGTAGGGACTGTTTAGGAATTTCCTTTTGATCAAATAGTCTGTTTTCCTAGTGTTAGGGCATTTGAATTTGGCTGAAATTTGATATCTTTTAGGTTTTCTTTGGATTCTAGCGGCGTTTAGAGATTGGGAGAGATTGATCTTCCTCTCGAATAAAGGATCAATTGCATCTTGATATTTTTTGTTTCCCTTTCATCAAATGGTACAAATTATCTACTATTTTTCTGGTTTTGTGTGGATTTTTTGTGGAGAAATCTCGCAGATTTTCGAAGATTGATAGAAAATACTTGAGATCTTCGAGTGTTTCCTATCAGAATCCTTTTCTTTTTATAATTCAGACTAGGGGTGTCAATTTCGGGTCACATGTCGGGTTCGGGTCGAACCCGAAACTGACCCGGCACTATTCAACCCGAACCCGACCCATTTTTAAAAACGGGTCGGTTTTCCAGACCCGAATTCAACCCGCTTCTGGTCCGGGTCAACCCGACCCAACCCGAATGACCCATTTTCAACAAAAAATTGCTAATTTTCGGGTAAAAAATGGGTCAATCTCCTCTTTTCGGGTAAAAAATGGGTCAATCTCGGGTTGCTGGGTCAAAATCGGGTTTTCGGGTCAAAATCAGGTCACTTTCGGGTCAATTTCGGTTCAAAGGGTTAACCCGAACCCGACCCGATTTTTGAAACGGGTCGAAATGTTGAACCCGAACCTGACCCGTTTGGGGTTCTGGTTGACCTTAACCCAAAATTTTCGGGTCGGGTTCGAGTCGGATTTTCGGATCGTATCAAATATTGACACCCCTAATTCAGACAACTCAATTTCTCTTATATCTCTAAAGCCTATGGATTACGTGTAGTAGCGCATTCAAATTCAAATAGAGTTACTTCATTAAAATTTCATAATAATCTCATAGTTGCATATATATAAAAGAAATAAATACCTGTTCTTGATATCTGCAGCCATGGCCATGAAAGCCTGCTCAACATTAGTAGCATCCTTAGCGCTGGTCTCCATGAATGGTATTCCAATCTCATCCGCAAAGCTCTAATACAACATGTAAGCACTACTAATTAAAAAGAAGGAAATAATTTACAGGACCAAAATAGAATAAATGCAGAAATTTTTGACAGATTCTACTTGCAGATGTGATTATCCTATTTATTTGGCTGTCACGCCTATTTAGCAATCTTGAGGTATAAGATTGCAAGCGGCATGATTAGCAAATAAGAGAAAAGAAAACTAAGGCTTCATTCCGCATACTTATTGAGCATAAGCTCTCTATTAGCAAATGTTATCCCAATTGAAAAACTTTCACCCACATCTACGAAATGCCCTTATTAGATAAAACAACCCATGATTGTTAACATGGATCCATATAATGGACCGGGGACGGCTTTCTTAATGCTTCTTAAAACAGTTTTTTTTTTACTATGAAAATTTAAATTTTTGTGTTAGAAAGCTGCTTTAAGAAGCAGTAAGAAAGCTGTCCCAAACGAAACCTAAGATTCAATAGGAAATATGAATTCAGGATAAGAATGATGCATGTATTTTGCAAAGCATGTACTTGGAAGCCAATACAAATGGAAAAGGGAAGGAAAAAAACAAATTTTTTTGAAGAAGAAGGGTGAAATTACCTTGGCAGTCTCATAAGATACAACTTTATTGGCAGTAAGATCGCACTTATTTCCAACAAGAAGCTTGTTAACGTTATCACTAGCATAGCGGTCAATTTCATTCAGCCATTGCTTCACATTGTTGAAGCTCTCCTGGTCTGTCACATCATAAACCACCTGCAAAGTCAATTTAAATTTAGACCGGTTTACTAAATCTAGATTAGGGTATATTTGGGGTGGCTTTTTTACTATTTTCTTTTTCAAATTATTGCAATTCTTTATTGCTATTTTTTATAAAAATTTATTGTTAAAGCTCTTTTTTTATAACCAAATTTACTATCCTACTTTTCAAAAAGAAAAAAAAATTATAATGTCAAAAAATAACTACTAAAATATTATTTTCCTCGTAATAATTTTACAAACCACCACAAATGAAACTTTAATTGATTATCAATGAAAGAGTAAACTAAGGATCAGGATTGCATACAATAATCCCATGAGCACCACGATAGTAGCTGCTGGTGATTGTTCTGAACCGTTCTTGCCCAGCAGTATCCCACTGTAACAAAAGAGTAAAGCATCTCAGCATTGAAAACAATTACTGTAAATGATATATAATTCAACGTGCTCTGAAAAATAGGAAACTTGCAGTAATGTCATATTCCAGATAAAACAAGCAGCGTAAAACACTCGCAAATAGCCTTGTTCAAAAGAGAAAAAATTTCTCTTGTAACATATGAGAATATTTCAGTCAATATTGAGCGCTTTTTGCAAAATTTTCAGATATGCAGACAACATCGCAATCCACAAACTCAAAAAGAACTAGCAGCAAAAGGTGAAACAAATAAAACTAACAATTATGATCGCTCTAACTTTACTGCTCTACAATTCATCCTATAGATCCTTTATGAAATCATACAAAATATATTTCCTTTCCTCTTTGAAAAAAAAAAACCATTACAACACTTTCGACCAATATTAGAAGAGGATTTTCTGGTCACAAATACATGAAATTACAAGTGTTGTAGCTTAACCTTAGGTCCTTTACTATTACCTCTATAACCATATGTTAGACCGGTCCAGTCGGGCAGAGTTCCACCTCCCTGTACGCACCAACCAAACCACTTCAGCCAATACAGCAGTTTAGGTAGGATTTTTGAGAGAGTTGAGAGGGAAATTTGAATGTAGGGGCTGCTCATTATTATTATTATTATTTAAACAGTTTGTTTTCTTGAATTTTGTTGAAATTTCAGAACTCTTAGTTTCTTTGGGCTTTAGCAACATCTAGAGATTTCGGAGAGAAAGATCCTCCTCTCAAATAAAGGATCAATTGTATCTTGCTATTTTCTTCTGTTAGTTTGTGTTCTTGCAATAAAATTCCTATTTTTATCTGATTTTCTGTTGGATTTGTGGGGATTTCTCATTGTTTTTGTCAAAATCGTTAGATTTCACTTGAGATCTTCAAGTGTTTCCTAACACCATATCACTCAAATCGATAACTTATTATGAAAATGCCAATCAGTCAACTCCCATTACAATAGCATAACCATAGATGAGTTAACTAACCCTCGACTTAGACTTGAAGACTAGACCAGATCAAGCAATAATTAAATTAGCAAAGATTTTCATGTCCATCAACCTAAATTAACCTCCCCAACCGAATCCAATTTAAGCACAAGAAGGTTTGTCGTTTGATGATTCTACCTGACCTAACTCAACTTTATTTGACGGGGGCATAGCATTCACAGTGAAGGTAAACTTAGGAGCTATTTATTAATTAAATATCCCTTTAAAGTAACACAACCAGACCAGTGTGACATCTTCATAAGAGCTAATAGATTAGGATGTTATATCAATAATATTAAAATTTTGGGTAATCCCAGTAAATATAAAGGTTTATGATGGTACAACAGTAAATATAAAGGTTTAAAAATTCTAGCTAATAAAATGCCAAACAATTCAACTCACAATTTGAAGCTTAATGGTCTTCCCGTCTTGCTCAACAGTGCGTATTTTCTACAATACAGATATAAATGCCATATAATTATCTTAAAAAAAACATAAAATTAAATAAGGAACAGCATCAGAACAAATGAATTATACTTACAAAATCAACTCCAATGGTGCTGATATAACTCTCCAAGTACGAATCATCCTAAACCCAAACAAGAAACTAATTAGGGCTCATAAATAAATATAAATATATATATACTAAAATTTTGTTTGAGCAGATGTAGTTATTTATAAAAGCTATTGTATAATTGTTGCAAAGAAAATATATTTTTTAAAAACCGTTGTGAGTATTAAAAAAAAAATCATTTGAAAAAGTCAAACAGCTTTTTTATGGTTACCACGCTAGTATATGTTATTATAAAAAAAAAAAATCATCACATATATTTCTAAAAAGAAATTTAAAAAATTGTAGCCAAATAGGACTATGAGTGATGTCTAAAAGGTAAAGCTATGAGAAAGGTGCCCTAAGAGCATATATAAATATAAATAACATTTAGCATAATATCAAATTTCCATTAGAGTTTATTAGATGTGTAAGATAAACAATGAGTAGGGCCACTACTTAAAAAGTTAGATATGAACTTATATCATACCCACCAACACAATGTGGTAATTTGCAAATAGCACCTTGTAAATTTAGAAAAAAATTACGAAAATAAATCGAAAATCCAATCTTTAGTAATATTGCGATACTTTCCCAAGATAACCATAGCACTGGTTCCAGGTGTTTGCCAAGCTAATCATATTGCAGAACAAAAATGATATCAAAAATTTTATTTTTATATTACTCAACGAACCTACATGATAAACTTGAGAGGCAGCCAAAATTATGATGAACAGATGAACAAAGGAAAATTACTTCATCAAAGGCTTAAACACAGGAAGATTGACAGGAGTTAACAAATATTTAATAGAGGAAAGCAATAAAGATGTTTGCTACTTACTGCAAATCTTAGGAGGAGGCATGATTTGCCAACACCAGAGTCTCCAATAAGCAAAAGCTTGAATAGATAATCACTGTCAAATAAACAAATTAGATTTAATATCTCTATCTGCGACTTACTTTTTTATATAAACAGCGTTTGCAATATTTTCAAAAAATGATAACTTGAAAACAAGCTCAATACACATTCTGAAAAACTTGAGTTGCATATTCAACATAGAAATGGAGGGGTATTAACCTCAATTATGTATGCATGCATAAAATTTCATACCAACAATAAAAATGATATGCTAATTCATGTATAGAATCTGGTAAAATTAACTATTTCCATTTTCAACCCACTTGTGTTAGGGATTTAACTCATTTGTTTAGATGAAACTACTAAATTTATAGTTCGCATATGGAAAACTACTTGAGAAACCGTTTGATGCACATTATTGTGTCATAATCATGCATATTTAAATGGTACAAAAAAAAAAAAGTTTCATTACTGTAAAAAATAGTCATCTTCTAAGTAAAATGAAAATATTTGTAAAAAACATCTGACATCCAGTTAAAAGAACATGCAAAGAATAAGAGTTATGAAGAAAAGAACTCTATTGCAAATGTTGACATTTAAAAGCTAATCTTACCAGAGTATGGCAATAAATTAATACATGAAGGCTAAAGATTGCAATACTTGGGTACAAAAACAACAACAACAACATCAAGCCTTTGTCCCACTATGTGGGGTCGACTACATGAATCATTTTTCTCCATTGTGTCATATTAAAAATCAAATTCTCGTTTAAACCTAAAAAAGAGAGATCATGTATAATATTTTCTAACCAAGTTTTTTTAGGTCTACCTCTACCTTTCATAACATAAGTCAAATCTAATACCTCTACTTTCCTGACCCGGTCATCAGAAGGCCGCCGTTTTATGTGCAATACTTGGGTACAAAAATACTTATATATATATATATATATATATATATATATATATATATATATATATATATATATATATATATATATACACACACACACACGTGCAATATCCACTTGAATCAGCTACTATGCCATCATACAAATTTTTTATCAACATAGATATAATAATATCAAACAATTTTCATAAAGCTTCACTTATCAAAATACATTGAGATTTGTTTAGAAATATTTAAAAAAACTGCTTCAAGTTAGTTAGATTGCTAATTAACGTGTCACTCACTTCATTCTCATTTAAGATAAGATGTCGAATAAACAAAGAGAAACTTCATATATTGATTAATTTGCATCTTATAGTAGGAACACGAACAATTAAAAACTCAAATCCAGGCAGGAAGATCATAATGGCAAGACGGTAAGATTAGTACACTAAGTTAGATTAGAACCAAAAATTCTTGAAAACGAGATGAAAAAAAGGAAATCCTTTGTCTAGTAACATGCTTGATAAAAATAGTTATTCAAGTTAGGAGTGTCTAAATAAAAAAAATGGTTGCACTGAAACAAATGTCAATATAGTACCACAATTTGGAGTAAGACCTAAGAAATTAGTATGTCAGAGTGATTAAAACCAATGAAAGCTAACAATCCTAAGAGATATTGATCCAAAACAAAAACTATGTATTTTGTGATCCTTTCTGAGTGCACAGAGAAAATTTGTTATGACTTATGATATGGAGCTTTAAGAGGTTGTTCAGTTATTCATATGGACTCCATGTTAACCCTTGCTATAATCCTACTAGTTGAAACTCATTAATCACCCAATAATTCTACTACTTGTAAATGCCCCGTTAGATATATTTTAATAATTTCAACACTCATTAATCTAAACACCTGAAAAAGTTAGAGCAACAATTCACAAGCATGAAGAGCTAGAGCATACCAATACAAAATGGAAAATAAATAAGAGAGACATGTTTTGGACATCGGAAAATTTTACAAGAAATACAACGTAATGGCAAAAGACTTATCAAATGAGAAGAACATTCATATTTCTAAGAAGCATTCACATATATTGAACTAAGCACAAGTTACAAGAGTTGTAACACACATTTTGGTTCAGCAGATAATTATTCTAGATAGCAGTGAAAGTCAATTAAATACGTTATAGATAATACTAGCCGAGAAAGGGAGTTTAAAACCAAGATGACGCAAAATTGATGAATGAAGCGATCAGCCTTGTATATATCTTCTGAAGCAAAAGAACAAAAGAGCCTTGTTCTTCTACCTTTAAGCTTCCAGATCCAGGTCAGAAACTAACATCCATATTTAAATGCTGCAAGCTATCAATGAAGCTGTACGATTTTAAACAAAACGTTGCTAACAATTTCCACACCGTAAAAGAACCTCGGGTCACAGCTAAATGTAGACAAACCATGCAGAAGAACCAAAAATTTCGACTACCAGTTAACCACAATCGACATGGATTTAAAACCCTCTTCATTGTATTCAAAGCAAATAGAAATAATAATAATAAAACAAGAGATAATCGCGAATTGGAATTCAAGCACGCCGCGTAAACCGTAAACCACAGACGTTACCCACAACACCATTTGAAGCCCAGATCTCAAATCAGATAACCAGATCTCCACAAAAGATACACAAAATCATGATCAGATCAATAAAAACACGATCAAACTTGCAACCATTAATTCGCAATCGCCAATTGAATTTAAAACCTAAATCGTTCGATGATCATAAATAAAAGTTCCCCTCCAGATCTAAATAATCAGCCCGGCAAAACGATCTAATCCCATTTTCAGACGCGAAACCTCCAAAAATTAGGCAGAAAGCAGGAGATTGAATCTAGAACGACTTACTACTCTTGATTCATGACGGCAAATCGAGGGAACCGCTCCTCCGGCTGTTTTCCCCTCTTCGTTGAGATTCTAGCAAAGACAAGCTTTCCCTGGAACAGGAATCCGATCAGAAAGAGAGACAAAGAAGCCCGGAGAATGGGAAGGATCTGTGTTGAAATGGGCAACCGACGCGGGACGAAGAGGGAAAGAAAAGCTTACGGAGACCGTCTACGAGATCTCCGAATATTACGCAAGGCTAATCCTGCCAAGCTTCCCAATTTATATGCCCATAGTAGCGGAAATTGGAGTATACGTACGGTATTTTTTCTTTATATATATTTTAAAAAGTAAATATCGCACGTATGCTTTAAATAATATTTTTATTATAATTTTTAGATTTAAGTGTTATATAATTATATTTAAAATTTTAAGTACATACAAATTTTATGATATGAATATAAATACTAAAATTTAAAATTTAAATATTTCTTATGAGTTTTGACAATGAAAAAATAGGATATTTTGATTATTTAGATTTTAATAAATTTAAAAATATATTTTATATGAATGATTTGGATATTGAAACTATCGACATTATATTTTCATTTCTATATTCTTAAGGCGCCTTTTTCTAAATTAATTGTGATTAATAGAATTCATTTATTTATTTTAAATCTTATTAATATATAAGAATAATATATAAATTTTTTTATCCATGAAAAAATCAGATACATGATACATCCATTTATTTTAGATCTTGCTCATTAATTTTTTTTAGATCTTATTGTTGCGGGCTAGAATATACGCGGCGATAGAGTTATAATTCTACGTCTTAGCGTTGCACGGATATCCAGCTCACACACAGAAAACACAATATTTTTTACGTGGAAAACCCGGAAAGGGAAAAAACCACGGGGCCTAGCCCAGTTGAAGATGATTCCACTAAAATTTGAGGAAAGTACAATGGTTTGATTTTGTCCTCGACCAGATTACAAATATCAACTGAGAGTTTTGCAAAAGTCCAACTTCACTCCACTGTCAAGTGGTGGTCCGACGGCACTCCGATGTCAGGCGGTGGATCGGTAGTGGCACTTTAGTGTCAGGGGATACTTCAGCTTCGGATGGCACTTCGGTGTCCCTTGGTGGTCCGTCGGTGGTGTGGTAGAACTATGGCGGTGTTGCGGCAATATTCCGGCGGTGGTGCAGCAGCACTACGGCGTCCCTTGGTGGTCCGGCGGTGGTGCGGCAATACTACGGCGTCCCTTGGTGGTCCGGCGGTGGTGCGGCAATACTCCGGCGGTGGTGCGGCAAGACTATGGCGGTGGTGCGGCAGCACTCCGGCGGTGGTCGAGGAAGAGCTATGCGGCAGGAGCTTTCTTCCTTCTCTTCCTTCTTCTCTCTTGGCTTCTTCCCCCTTTTTCATGAGGAATGAGGGGTCTATTTATAGATTTTCTGGAGTGGCATAGCTTGTAAATAGGTGTGAGATCAGGGGCAAATAGGGAGTGGCTGAATGGATTGTCGATATTGAATCCCATGATCATGCACCGTTCGTTAGACATTTGAAGGCTTTGGTGATGTCAGAATTCAGTGATCTTGGGCTCGTTGGATTCGTCTCGTCGAGCCGTTCGATTCGAGTACAAGCTCGTTAAATTCGGAGACTGTTTGGTAACTCAAATTGTAATTCGAACCTTCCAACAGTGCTTTGAGTCTTCGATTCGGACCCATTTGGGCTCGGATTGGGTCGATTTTGGTATAGTTGGGTTTGTGTTTCTGAGATGATCAGTTTGACTGTAAGTTTGCTGAAATCGGAATACAGATGGTCTCCGATCTAGTTTTTAAAGTTTCCAACTTGACTTTGCCTCGAGATTCGTGCTTGATCGAGATTATTTTTTGGTGACGTATCAGTTGCCCCCCTATTTTTGGACGTCGAATTTTACAAAGTCCAAAAATACTTGTATAATTCCAGTATTTAAAATATCTCAATCATACTTTCACAAGATAAAATTATATACGTACATGATTACTAATTTAATTAACTAGTTAATCAATAACACCCATTTTACATGAAAATAAAGTTTCAAATTGTTCTTAAGCCTTGATAGCATATTTCTTAAGAAAAAAAAAAATAATGTCATATATAATAAGTTATATAGGACGTTTTTATAACACATTAATATATTAATATATTAACTTTATTATAAAACTTATATAACAGTTAATGATATATTAATATATAACTGACACGTTAAACGTTATATATATATATATATATATTAATATATAAATTAATGTAGTTAATTTATATAATGTTATATATAATAAAGTTATACAGTACGTTAACATTTATTATAATGTTATAGTAAACAGATATAATAAAGTTAGGAGATATAATTAGTAAAGGTAATTTATATAATTTTATTATAATAATGTCATAAGGTTAACTCATATAATTAATACAGTTAACTTATGCAACGTTATAATAACATTTATAAAATTATAAAGCCACTTTATATAAATGTTATGTAACTTAAAATTAATGGCAGAATTTATAACTATTGTATAAATTAAAATTAGTGGCTCTTCATCTCTCCCTCACACCACTATAAATACCCCCTTTGGGGGTATGAAAATTTGCACCTCCCCCTCTCTTCTCTTTTTTCTCAAGCTGAGGCCTTCCCCTAGCTCTGTTCAGATGGGTATCCCCTGTTCAGCCCTAGGGACCCTCACTGAGTAGGAGGAAAGTGTGAGGATGGAAGTCAGGCAGAAGACCGGTATTACTTGAAAACCGAGCAGAAGGCCGACATCGGGCTGAAAACTGATGTCACCCATAAGTCGGGCGAAAAGACCGGTGTCACTTGGAGGCTAGGAAGAAGGCCGACGTCAGTAGGAGGTCGGGCAGAAGATCGACATCACTTGGAGGTCGGGTACAAGGCTGACGTCACTTGGAGGCCGGAAAGAAGGCCGACTTCACTAGGAGGTCGGGTAGAAGACCGGCGTCACTTGGAGGCCGGGCAGAAGGTCGACATCACTCAAAAGTCGGGTGCAAGACCGATGTCACATGGAGGCCGGGAAAAAGGCCGACATCACTTGGAAGAAGATCAGCGTCACTGGGAGGTCGAGTAGAAGGCCCACGTCACTCCAAAGTCGGGTGCAAGACCAACGTCACATGGAGGCCGAGAAGAAGGTCGATGTCACTCTGAAGTCGGGTGCAAGACCGGCATCACATGGAGGCCGGGCAGAAGGCCGGTGTCACTTGGAGGGCAGATAGAAGGCCAACGATACTCGGAAGTCGAGCGCAAGACCGACATCACATTGAGGTCGGGTAGAAGGCTGACGTCACTCCGAAGTTGGGTACAAGACCGTCGTCACATAGAGGTCGGATAGAAGGCCGACATCACTTGGAGATCGGGCAGATGATCGACGACACTTGGAGGCCGAGTAGAATAACGACATCACTTGGAGGTCGGGTAAAAGGCCGACTTCTCTTATAGGTCGGGCAGAAGACCGATGCTACTTGGAGGCCGGGTAGAAGACCGATGTCACTTCGAAGTCAGGTGCAAGACCGGCATCACATGGAGGCGAGGCAGAAGGCTGACGTCATTTAGAGATCGGACAAAAGACCGGCGTCACTTGGAGGCCGGGTAGAATACTGACGTTACTTGGCGGTCGGGCAAAATACCGGTGTCACTTGGAGGGCAGATAGAAGGCCGGCGTCACTTAGAGGTCGGGTAAAAGACCGGTGACACTTAGTGGCTGGATAGAAGGCCGGCGTCACTTGGAGGCCGGGTAGAAGGACGATGAAAAATTCGGCAACGAGCAGTAGAGCATAGATTTCTTGAAAGATATATAACCCATCTGAGGTTGTATGTCATAGCATTTGCTCAATGACGTTAACCTATATGGAAGAGGTTGAGAAAATCCATCAAGGATGTACGACCTATTCGAGGTTGTGTGTTAGAGCGTTGTTCGCTGACGTTAACCTATGTGAAAGAGGTCGAGAGAATCCATCAAGGATGTACGACCTATCCGAGGTTGTGTGTCAGAGCGTTGTTCGCTGACGTTAACCTATGTGAAAGAGGTCGAGAGAATCCACCAAGGATGTATGACCTATCCGAGGTTGTGTGTCAGAGCGTCGTTCGCTGACGTTAACCTACGTAAAGAGGTCGAGAGAATCCACCAAGGATGTATGACCTATCCGAGGTTGTATGTCAGAGCATTGCTCAATGACGTTAACCTATGTGAAAGAGGGTCGGGAGAATCCACCAAGGATGTATGACCTATCCGAGATTGTATGTCAGAGCGTTGCTCAATGACGTTAACCTATATGGAAGAGGTCGGATCGAATCCCCCTGGGATTGATCATATAATAATTGAGATGCAATAAAGATTGCATATTTCTCAAATTATGGCTAAAGAGATTAGATTCATTTTTAATTTTCATTGTCGTTTTAATCCTTTTTAAAGAAGGAGACAATATCAAAATGAAGCAAATAACACATTATTGTACCATATAAGACAATATCACAGCTCCGTAATATGACTTAGGGATATAAAAGTTACACCACATAAGACATATACAGAACAACATAATGTTTAACCTGGAAGAAAAATACTAGGGATATTAGAGTGACACTTTATTTAATATAAAAGAGCTGCATGATGACACAAAAGCCCCAATTATGCGATCAGTTAATCTCGCCAACAATTTGAATATTATTCAGCGATTTTTCTTGCTATTGTTGATTTTGCCCCCCAGTGGGATAAACCTCATCTCGAGCAGGAGAATTTTGAATGAACTGTCCAAGGTAGCCTTGTTGAATAAGTCTCTCAATTTCATTCTTGAGCGGCCTACATGCTTCAGTTTTGTGTCCACGACTACGGTGGAAATGACAGTATTGCTCCTGATTTCCTGAATTTTGCTTTAAGGGATTTGGCCACTTAACTTTCTCTTCATCTCGGATGGCCATTAAGACATTTGATTGAGATGTGTTAAGGGGCGTATACTCCTTTTTTGGTTGAGGATCCCGTCGAGATTGTGAAGGTCGAGGGGGCAAGTTATTACTTCCATGCTTCTTCCATTGTGATGATGAATCATCCATCCCTGGTGCATTCTTACGCTTCCCAATTGTTTGCTCGAATTGCTTCTTATGAGCATTGATAGCTTCATCTGCTGAGATTTGTGCCTCCACACGATGAATTAGGTCAGCATATGAATGTATCGTATCTCGCATGAGGGCTGAGTAAAAAGGACCAGGACGAAGCCCCCCAAGAAAAACTCCTCTTAACAACTCAGGATCCACCCCTGCAATTTGTCGAGCTTCGACGGAAAACCTTTGGAAGTATTCTTTGAGTGACTCTCCTTCGTTCTGGCGTATCCCAGAGAGATGGGAAGAGTCCTTAATAATTCTTCGATTAGCGACAAATTGTTCGACAAACAATTTGGCTAACTTGACAAACGAAGGAATAGTTCTAGCTGGGAGTGAGTAGAACCACGTACGAGCTTGCCCTTTGAGGGTAGCAGGAAATACTTGACAAAGGAGTGCATCTGAGGCTCTCTGAATATGCATAATAGTTCTGTAGTGATCGATGTGCTCATATGGGTCAGACGTCCCATCATAAGAATCAATGCTCGGTAGTTTGAACCCTACAGGGATGGGATATTGAAGGATGGCTTCTGTTAGTGGTGAGGTCTCCTGGAAGTCCCACTGATGGAGAGATTGTCTTCCACCCCTACTGGGGAACTCTTCTTGGACCAAGCGCCTCAATTGATGGCGTAAGACATTGCGCGGGAGGTCAGTAATGTGAGGATGGGCCATGTCCTCAGGAATATCTGACGGAATACAAACTAACTGACTGGGGCGTAAAGGATGGGTAGAGCTAGCGGTGTCGGCAAGGTCAACATCTTGTTGTGTTTTAGGACGACCCCTTGATTGGGGGATAGGGATGTCTGCCTGAACACGTTTGGGTTGAACACCTCTAGCTAGTGATGGATCTTGAGGAAGACGAATCTCCTCCTGCTCTGCTAACATTGGTTGTTGGGCTCCTCGCAGGAGTTGAAGGATCTCCTTTTGAGATTCCTCCATTTTTCGGATGCGGTCTTCCATAGATGGTCCAGATGTCCCTTCTCCAGCAGGGTTTTGCCCACCATGGTGAAAAGAGGCAGATGCCTGACGTCCCTGATTCAGGGATTGATTCCTGGACAGGTGAGAGTTGGAGCGAGAGGCTCCCTGGTGGCGATTGCTACGCCTATTGGCCATTGAAGTAATGATTAATATAGTGGGATTGTTTTCCCACAGACGGCGCCAAACTGTTGCGGGCTAGAATATACGCGGCGATAGAGTTATAATTCTACGTCTTAGCGTTGCACGGATATCCAGCTCACACACAGAAAACACAATATTTTTTACGTGGAAAACCCGGAAAGGGAAAAAACCACGGGGCCTAGCCCAGTTGAAGATGATTCCACTAAAATTTGAGGAAAGTACAATGGTTTGATTTTGTCCTCGACCAGATTACAAATATCAACTGAGAGTTTTGCAAAAGTCCAACTTCACTCCACTGTCAAGTGGTGGTCCGACGGCACTCCGATGTCAGGCGGTGGATCGGTAGTGGCACTTTAGTGTCAGGGGATACTTCAGCTTCGGATGGCACTTCGGTGTCCCTTGGTGGTCCGTCGGTGGTGTGGTAGAACTATGGCGGTGTTGCGGCAATATTCCGGCGGTGGTGCAGCAGCACTACAGCGTCCCTTGGTGGTCCGGCGGTGGTGCGGCAATACTACGGCGTCCCTTGGTGGTCCGGCGGTGGTGCGACAATACTCCGGCGGTGGTGCGGCAAGACTATGGCGGTGGTGCGGCAGCACTCCGGCGGTGGTCGAGGAAGAGCTATGCGGCAGGAGCTTTCTTCCTTCTCTTCCTTCTTCTCTCTTCGCTTCGAACAATTATTACGTCCTCTGACCTGACGTAGAGGTACGTTCGGCCGCCAATAACATATCGCCACGTGTTCTTACTCTTTACCGCGCGGCCCGACGACTTGACCCGGAGCGGAACCCAGGAATGCTTTATTTTTTTGCTCAGGATTTGCTCGGGATTTGCTCAGGATTTGCTAGAAAAAACTAGGTACAACTCAGTATTTGCTCAGGATTTGCTCGGTATTGATAGGGATTTGCTCGGTAGTGCTAGGTATTTGCTCGGTATTGCTAGAAAAATCTAGGTACAACTCGGTACAACTCAGTATTTGCTCAGGAGTTGCTTGGTATTGCTAGGGATTTGCTCGGTAGTGCTAGGTATTTTGCTCGGTATTGCTAGAAAAATCTAGGTACAACTCAGTATTTGCTCAGGATTTGCTTGGTATTGCTAGGGATTTGCTCGGCGGTACAACTCAGTATTTGCTCGTATTGCTATTGCTAGAAAAAAACTCGGTACTCGGTACTCGGTACTCGGTACTCGGTACTCGGTACTCGGTACTCGGTACAACTCAGTATTTGCTCAGGATTTGCTCGGTATGGCTAGGGATTTGCTAGGTATTGCTAGGTATTTGCTCGGTATTGCTAGAAAAAAAACTAGGTACAACTCCGTACAACTCGGTACAACTCAGTATTTGCTCAGGATTTGCTCGGTATTGCTAGGTATTTGCTCGGTATTGCTAGGTATTTGCTCGGTATTGCTAGAAAAAACTAGGTACAACTCGGTATTTGCTAGATATTTGAAATATATCCAAAAAGTGATGGGATGTTGTTCGGTTTGTAAAGGAATTAAAAAAATGCATGTACGAGAACCCAAAAAACGGCGGGTCGGGTCGGCGACTTTTCTTAATGCTACGTGTCGCTAAAATATTGGTGGCCGAACGTAGAGGAGCGTACGTTCACCGAACCAAATAATTGTTCCTTGGCTTCTTCCCCCTTTTTCATGAGGAATGAGGGGTCTATTTATAGATTTTCTGGAGTGGCATAGCTTGTAAATAGGTGTGAGATCAGGGGCAAATAGGGAGTGGCTGAATGGATTGTCGATATTGAATCCCATGATCATGCACCGTTCGTTAGACATTTGAAGGCTTTGGTGATGTCAGAATTCAGTGATCTTGGGCTCGTTGGATTCGTCTCGTCGAGCCGTTCGATTCGAGTACAAGCTCGTTAAATTCGGAGACTGTTTGGTAACTCAAATTGTAATTCGAACCTTCCAACAGTGCTTTGAGTCTTCGATTCGGACCCATTTGGGCTCGGATTGGGTCGATTTTGGTATAGTTGGGTTTGTGTTTCTGAGATGATCAGTTTGACTGTAAGTTTGCTGAAATCGGAATACAGATGGTCTCCGATCTAGTTTTTAAAGTTTCCAACTTGACTTTGCCTCGAGATTCGTGCTTGATCGAGATTATTTTTTGGTGACGTATCACTTATAAATATAACTTACTTCCTAAGGTATGCTAATAATAATCATTTAAATTTTTATGCTCCAATCATTATTAATTTTAATTTTTAAGCATCCTTATTACCTAAATTATTTATAAATGAATTTAAATTGATTTAATAATTACAAGCTATTTTAATTAATTCAATAATTTGTCCATTGCAAGTTACTACTACAACAATAATAACAATAACAAACTTTTATCCTCCTACATGTAGTTGATTACATGAATTTTTTTTCTCCAATATTTTCTTTTAAGGAGAAATTATTCCGTGTGGAGTCCCGTTCGAACTGTGAGTGTACACACTGTGCACAAATTTGCACACAAAGCGTACACTCACATTTCCGAACAGCTCTTCCTGTCCGGATTCCACGCGGAATAATTTCTCCCTTTTAAGAGTCAAATTCTCATTTAAATTTAAAAATGTATTTTAAATTTGTTGTCAAATCCTAAAACCTAGATGAAAAAAATAAAAAATTGCGTTAGGTAGCCGAAAACCAGCATAAAATTTTGCGAACAATAATGACATGAATCCTTTCATATATTGTGTCACATACTAACTAGCTATGGAATAAAAATTTCTACAACCTATCTAATGATTTTCAACTCATATTGCAAAACATATTAATGCAAATAAATTATTGCTTAAAAAACATGGAAAAATAAATTAACAAGTTATGTACTTGCACTTGATTGGCCATCCACGCTTAAAACAATATATTTAAGATTCATTTGGGATAGCTTTTTTATTGCTTTTCAAAGCAACTTTTTAATATTAAAACTTTTAGTTTAAATCATTTTTTGTTTTAGAAAACTGCTTTAAAAAGTAGTAAGAAAGTTGTCCCAAATGAAATCTTGATTTGCAACTAATAATTTTGAGATGACACAACAAAATATAAGACATCAATGAACACAATTTGAAGTAAAATGTTTACAATCTCAACCTTTTGGAACAATGTACAGCATATTTGAACATCTATAACACATTTCCTAGTTTGCATTTGCATCAAAAGCAGACAGTTAAGTTGGAGCCACAGGCTCCAGCAAATCACACTCAAAGTTTGTATGTTCTAAGAATGGAGCCAGCCTCACAAACCAAGGTATCATGATATTGTTCCTAAATTCACACACAACTGGATTATCCCACTGTAACAATGAGCCGACGAGGTTAGCCCGGGCTGTAACCATAAAGATTCGCGCCCACCGCTCCTCGCCGTAAGCTCTGAGAGCAGCTTCGACCGACTCGCCGCCATCTTTCAATGCAGCAGAAAGCTTTCCTGCAAGAACAACTGAGTCTTCTAAAGCGCAGCAAGCACCTTGACCAAGATTGGGTGTCATTGGATGCCAAGCATCGCCGACGACCACCACGTTATCGGTCGATGCGGCCGGGCTAAAACCAGGCCAAAGCCATCGATCGACTAATGGAGTCTTGATCACAACATCATCTGGTGTATTCTGCAAGACATCTAGGAGATCAGAAGGCCAGTTTCTCATAAGCTCAAGAGCTTGCTTTTTAAGAATGCTTGGGTCATCAGTTCTAGGCCCTGTTCAGAAACAAATTAAGGGTGGTGAAATATGCGTTGGTTAATATGGAATGATATCAGAAAGAAAACTGAGTTATGCGATATCAACATTGTAACAGGTATGTTCACCATTAAGAATCATATTAATAAAGATGTATACTTTTAATGAATATCTAGTTTATCAAAACGTAAACCTGTCAAAAAATTGTTGCTTCTAATATGTACCGAAGAAAAACAGGTTATAAAATGGTAAAGGGATGCCATAGCCTCAAAATCGGTGGGTTATAGATCTAGGAGTAGACGATCCTTTTTGGTAAGGAACTGAAATAAATCAAGGTTTAAATTAATTGTTATTATTTAATTTATTATTCTTTTTAAGAATTTGAATCATAAGAAAAATGATTAATATATCTGACACCACCTAGTGAAATAAATGCTTTTTATTGTTGTTGTTATTATATATACTTATACAGCTCAAAATATTTGCATGAGGAAGGAGCTCTTCTTGAATTAGGAAGAAGAAACCTTTCTTTAGCTTCTTGGAAGAGAGAGAGGGAAGAGAGGAGAGGGAGAGAACAACAGGAATCCAATTCCTTTATCAATGGGCTATTACAAGAGGGGGCCTTATTACCAGAGGCTCAAACCATCATCCTATAGTGCTTATTTATAAGCATTTACATATGATGTGATAACTCGCGGATCAACTTGATCTAAAATCGGATCACTACATAACAATCTCTACCTTGATCCGATTTTACGATCAGAGAATCACCTATGTGCCTGTTGCGATCTAACATGCTCCCTGCACTAACTCCATGAGCAAACCCACTGAACCAAGCCCAATCCTGCTCACGAATGGCCTCCACTGTGAGTTCCGATCCACGGTTCCAGCTCATGCTCTCGCGCATTCTAACCCACGACACTTGCGACCCTTGATGTTCCTTCCATGATCTGCACACTCCTGTATCGCCAATCTTCCCCGCGCATCCATGAGGGCTCCAACCTGCAACTTCGCACGAGCCACCAATCTAATTCTGAATCGCCGACCAACCCATCGCCCCAAGGTTCTTTATCTTATCGCTTTTGATCCACTACGCTGACACACAATAGCCTCTTTGCCTCCCGGACTCCACCTGAAGTCCAAGCCATGCGCAAAATCGGGCCTTCCGCACTCCCGCACGCCAGTGCGGCAAACTTGTACTGCCCGCATGGCCACCCCACGCCCAGCGCGACAGCCCGAGCCCCATGCTCTAACTAGATGCATTCGCAAGCGCATCGCACATCTGCGCTCTGTGTTGCAGTCCACATTACTCTGCTTCGCACCCCACGCAAGTACGACAACATCAGTGCCTGCGTGCTCCTGCCCTCTTTGCTCCTGCCTTGGATCATGATCTGAGCCCGCTCAGGCTTCCGCCTCCCTCTGCGAACGATCCCGAGCCCAAGTACGCCACCCCCTCTGTTTGACTCCTTCCTCGTGTATCGACCACGTCCGAATCTTCCACGCCCGATCACTCGAGTCAGCCTATGCTTCCTTCCTCCTTCCATGATCATCTCAACGAGGCTCTGATACCACTTGTTAAGTTTCTTGCCTGAGAAAGAAGAGCTCTTCTTGAACCTTCATGCAAGAGAGGGAGGAGAGGGAGAGAAGCAACAAAAAGGAGCTTTTATTCAATTGAACTTAACGAGGGCTATTACAAGAGGCAGTCACTTTTACGCCTAATCATGTTTTATATGTTTAAACAGCTCAAAGATTGTTGTAATTATATATGTTTATGCAGTTCAAAATATGCAAATCATGGAGGAATTGCATGTAGTGAACAACTTAAAAAGCATAACAATCGGTTATAGGATTACTGTAGTCATACTTGGTTATGTCAAGCATATTTTGAATGTTGATGGCAAAGGCATGTGTTTAACGGAAGACGTCCTTGGTGATTTCGCTTGCATGAAAGCAACATTTGACTCTAATGATGAAATTCAAAATATAGTGATTGACATTAAAAATATAAAATAACAATAATTATTGATAAGATCACCTCCTCATCATCGACTTCTTCCTATTGAAATGAGAGAGGTCTATAATTCTCTTGATGGCATCCATAAGGAGAAAATAAGAGATGCATCAAACCCTTAGATTCCATCTTCTTTTAAAGAGCATCATGAGGCAGAAACTATGAAGCTAGATAGGGTGTGAATTTGATTTTACGTTTGGTAGCCACCAAATTTAAAAATCAAAATCATATTTGGTCCAAATATTATCTAAGATTTTCTTGAATTTAAAATGAATTTGAAATCAAACTTCGATAAGATAAACATGAGGAAATTGAGCACCACTGTGGCCATTTGATTGGCTTATTATTATTTAGCTCTACCTCTTATATTGCCTCTTCATACAGTTCTTCCTCTGCTTTCAAGATACAAAATAGCAAACGAAGATCATTCAATTGATTCACGTCTTCTAATTTAGTCATCCAAGATCAAATCATGGACATTATTAAACTGTCTTTGTAGACTTAGTTGCAAATAGTTGTCACAATTCTAGCCCAACTCCTTCGAAATGATAATAGCAAGCTTAGTGCCTGACTAGTAATCAGATTGAACTCATTAATATGCACTGCTACGAAAGCGCCTTCAATCATCCTAAAATCAACAAAATTCTCATTTAATGTACAATGTTTATCGCACAAGATTTTGACTTTTGAGTTGTAGCTACCAAACTCAAAAACAAAATCAACTTTGGTTCAAATCTTGTCCAAGAACTAAAAATTTAAAATAACTTTGAAATAAAACTTACATGAGTAAAATATGGTGAAATTGAGCTACACAACTGTTAACAAATATACAGAAGAGAAGTCATTCAAGATTAATGAACAAACCTGGAGATGGGTTGTTGAAGCAGATAAACCAGTAAACTTTTGCTTGGGAGATGGGAACAAAACCTGCACGAAGACCCCTACCATAGATGTAGTTCACTCTTGCTTTAAATGGCTGGCCTTCAGGATAAAGTGCAATGCCACGAAAGGCGCAATGTCCAACATATTTGGGCTCTGAAAATCCCATCCATTTTGCAACTGGTGATCGAATGCCATCACAGCCTATCACAATCTATTGCAAAACTAAGCTTCAGATTTAAAAATTGAAAAAAAAATAATAATAATTATGTTAGAAGTTATGCAAGGAAAACAAAAGCTTTGATGAATTTTATAGTTCTTGAATTTGCAATGAGATGAGCATAGTATATGATTAATCAATCTAAACTTGTATTATATTCATCTCAAAGAAAATCTAATAACTATTGTTGCGGGCTAGAATATACGCGGCGATAGAGTTATTATTTTGGGTCTTAGCGTTGTACGGATAACTAACTCACAAACAGAGAACACAATATTTTTGACGTGGAAAACCCTTGAAAAGGGGAAAAACCACGGGGCCTAGCTCAGTTAAAAATGATTCCACTATAATTTGAGTCGGTTACAAAGGGCTGACCCGCCTCCAAGGGCGATCAGATTACAATTAGCAATTATTTGATAGAAGTCTGGCGTTAGACCCGGTGTCACTTGGTAGTACTCTGGCGTCACCTAGAAGTTCGGGTGTTAGTTGGTAGTCTGGTCTTAAGCAGAACGCCGGGCCTTGAGCAGAATGTCGGGCCTGAACGTCGGGCCTGAACGTCAGGCCTTGAGTAGAACGTTGGGTCTTGAGCAGAACGTCAGGCCTTGAGCAAAATGTTGGGCCTTCAACAGAACGTCGGGCCTTGAGCAGAACGTTGGGCCTTCAGCAGAACGTCGGATCTTCAGCAGAACGTTGGACCTTGAGCAGAACGTCGGGCCTTGAGCAGAACGTCGGGCCTTCAGCAGAACGTTGGGCCTTCAGCAGAACGTCGGGACTTGAGCAGAATGTAGGGCCTGAACGCCGGGCCTTGAGGTGGTGGTCCGGCGAAGCTCCGGCGGTGTTACGGCAAGGCTCCGACGGTGGTCCGGCAAGACTTCGTCGGTGGTCGGCGGCGAGGTTCCGGCGAGCTCCGGTGGTGGTCTGGCGAGGTTCCGTCGGTGGTCGAGGAGGAGCTTCTTCCTTCTCTTCTCCTCTTCTCTTCTTGCTTGAGTTCTCTCTTGTGAAGAATGAGGGCTCTATTTATAGATTTTCTGGAGTGGCATAGTTCGTAAATAGGCGTGAGATCAGGGGCGAACAGGGAGTGGTCGAATGGACGGCCGATATTGAATCCTACGATCGTGCACCGTTTGTTGGACATTTGAAGGCCTTAATGATGTCGGAATTCTGTGATCTTGGGCTTGTTGGATTCGTCTCGTCAAGCCGTTCGATTTGAGTATAAACTCGTTAAAATTGGAGACCGTTTGGTAACTCAAATTGCGGTTTGAACCTTCCAACAGCGCTTCGGGTCCATGATTCGGACCCATTTGGGCTCGGATTGGGTTGAATTTGGTGTCGTTGGATTCGTATTTCTGAGACGCTCAGTTTGACTATAAGCTTGCTGAAATCGGAGGTCACGTGCTTCCGGATTTAATTTTTGAAGTTTTCAGTTTGGGTTTTTCCTCGAGATTCGTGCCTGATCAAGATAATTTCATGATGACGTATCAACTATGAAATCCCTCATAATCAAATTTGGATCAGGATGTCCTTAACCTAAAATGTTTCCAACATATAACGAATAGCTCAAAAAGCAGCAACAGCTAATTATAGGAATTAGAAGCCGCAGAAGAGCTTTGAACCAAAGTTGGAAAAATTAGGTGGCCAAATCAAAATTAATGCCACTAACGAAGCTGAAGGTGAGTTTGAAAGTAATAAGGAAAGAGCAAAGCATGAAACCTTATTAGTTTCCACATGCTCAAGCAACAGATAAGAGCATGAAGCAAGACGAGAGTTTTGGCAGTCCATGAATAGTATACAAAGGATACGAGCTGTCTTGGGAGATGGACAAGGTTATAAATGAGAGCAATAAAAATTTTACTTTAAAAGAAGTGTTAGCGGATTGGACCCTAAGGAGGCTATGATCTGCAAGAAGAATATCTCTAGCATTGATATTGAGGAGGTGGTCAAAGAACCATGGGTGATTGGAATAAGATAAAACGTGATAAACAATACAAGTCATTGTAATAATGTAGATCTAATAGGAAATACTTGAGTTCGCAAGTAATCCTATCGGATCTACTTGAGTTTGGAAGCAAACCTAACAAAAATCAGTAAAAACAGCGAAAAAACATAGAAATTATGGTAGAAGAACAATCAAACGATAGCAAACCTTATAGAGAGCAAAGCGAAACAAGAGCAAGCAAAGATACAAGGGATCCTTAATTCGAGAGGAGGATCCTCTCTCCTAACTCTAGACAAAAGAGTAGAGCCCAAGTCGCCAAAAAACCCTAATTCCAATCAATCAAAACCTAATCTTCCCTAATCCCTCTCATACTCTTTAATACAAAAGCCTTCCTAATATAATTTCCCGCCCAAGCCCTAGCCTCCCCTCCTCTTAATTTTCAAATCCAATGGACAAGTGGGCCCCCCCTATGGGCGGGCCAAGCCAAGGGAGGAGGCGGACTGATTCCGCCTCCCAAGGCGAACCGGCCTAATAAGATCTGACAAGTGAAAGAAGCACCCAAAGCTTCTACCAGAAAAGATATGACTTCGTCTAATTCAATAAATCAACTTTCCATGTTTTGCAAAAAACTTGGTTTTTTGTACCCCAAGGAACAAAAAAATCTTGAAGAATTTACAACCAAAAATGCTACTTGCCTTGTCAGTGAGGAATTATTTCAAATCCAAAGGATAATTTACATCTTCATGCTTCAAGCCCACTCTTATTCTATTATTGAACCTGACGATTTCCATGAGGCAGTGAGCGAAGGAATGGACAACTGGACTAGCTATGGTATCTTCTGGAGGAAGTTGCCACTAAATAAGGATTGTGGCTTCTTCTATCACAGAAGACAGAACCAAGCATGGGATCGAGCCATCGGAAGAGGAGAACGGTCTAGAGATCTCAAGCTCGGGCATTTAAGGTTGGAAATATTCTTTTTTATTTTTTGGAGATTTTGTGAGAAAGAAATTAGTCTATCAATATGATTCCATTATATCTCTTTAAGGCTTGAACGTCCCTAAGTGCAAAGGCTTAATATGATAGTAAATTTGTTAAAATTTTTGTAATAATTTAATAACTGTGCTATACCCAAGCAAATAATATAGAGTAAATGCAGTCAAAGAAGTTTCAGATGTTAAAGCATGCTAAAATTTGAGGTGCTCAATCTGTATCTACATTTCTTTTCTTTGACATATCATATTTTTCCTTGGAATATGCCATAAATATCATAAGATCTTATAGATCTCTTAATCAACTTATTACAAATTGCAACAAACGAATCCACTTAACATTAATATGCATAGAGATCCAATAGTATATAATACCAACTACCAAGCCTTCAAAATGTCCTCTAAATCATGATTAAATACATTTGTCGATTATTTGTTCTACAATATAAAAGGCAAACCATCAAAGGTTGATGCAAGCAAGGAACTTTGCATAAATGGGACTAAAAATATTAGCCAAAAAAAGCAGCACTCAATTGACTAGAACAAAACAAATGGGATAACATTTTAGAAAAAAATTGTTCTCTGAAGTACTCTAGATGTTCAGTTGTATCATTTTCTCATGGCACGCTAACATATAAGGAGAATAAGTAAATTGCACATTTACTTGTCAGTAAAGAGGAAAGGGCAATTTTGTGTTATCAACCTTGGCAAGCAATTGAGTGCCATCATCAAGCTCTAAAAGTGTCTCGCCTGATCCTTGCTTTTTGATAGCTTTAACCCTAGACGAGTATGAGATAGAATTCAGAGGAAGCTTACTTGAAAGGCTCTCCAACAACAGTTTCCTCTCAACCGCACGGACTTCTTGTCTGAAAAAAAATATCAAAATTTTCAAATAACAAAGGCATGAGAAACCTTAATAAGCTCAAAAATCTAATACTCATCGCTCTTACCCTGGTGCTTCTTCCTTAAATGAGAACGACCGGAGTTCTCTCCCATCCACTGATCTCATCACAAGGCTGCACACAGCTGATTCCACAAAAAGTTCAGAAGAAAGCAATCGCAAAACCAAAACAAGTGTAGCACTCACAAACGCCAGAAAACAGTCCGACTTATGTACCCCTCAATCTCGATAAATCTAATCCTAAGCTCATCCCCTACGCCGATCGCATCCAGAACACGCCACCCATTCTTAAACAGCGTCAATGACGTCCCCCCTGCTCGAAGCGAATCCCCTTGCTCAAGCACCAGTGATGGGACGCCAAGCCTGCCGAAAATGGAAATCCCCTTATTCAACCTCAGACGAAATGTAAGAGCAAGGGTGGGGGGTATAAAAAAAGGCAGACCTGTGGAGAGAAAGAGCGGTGGCGAGGCCTGCGATGCCACCGCCGACGATGACGACATCTTCCTTGCGGGAGATTGAACTCGATGATGCCGTAGGGTTGAACGCTCGCAGCCGAGGATCTCTTCTAGTTGGGACAAGAAAAGGCGAGAAGAAGAGAGCGGAGGAGACATTCATCGCCATAGATTTCATCCGAGTCCTGATAGTCCAGGCTTGGAAATGCTGTGCCGGAACTGTATCGGGGTGCAGCTTCTACAGGCAGCATGGGAAATATGTGAGGTGAAGAAGCGGCTTCATGTCCCATCTCCTTTCATTTTTTAAAATTAAGGGATAATTTGCACTCCCATAATTTTATACAAATCAAATGTATTTTTATCTCACGAATATATTTGAAAATGAATAATAATTTATTTATATATCACTTTATAGATTTATTTAGATATAAGCTTCTGTTCTATTATGGAGTTTATAAACATCAACTAAAATATTATCTTTATATTTATCTTTTAAAATTAGCTTGAAATAAAACTAAAATATGTATTTTTTAAATTAATACATGCATATGTGCATATATAAGTGTTGCGGGCTAGAATATACTCAGCGATAGAGTTATAATTTTAAGTCTTAGCGTTGCATGAATATCCAGCTCACACACATAAAACACAAGATTTTTTACGTGGAAAATCCTAGAAATGGGAAAGACCACGGGGTCTAGCCCAGTTGAAAAGATTTTACTAGAATATGAGTTGAGTACACTGGGCTGACTTGTCCTTGAGGCGATCATATTACAAATGTCAATCGTATGGTTGAAGTCTAATGTTGAATATGGTGTCACTTGGAAGTTGTGGCGTCGGTTAGTAGTCTGACAGTGACTTGGCAGAACTTTGGCGTCAGTTGATGGTCTGGAGAAGTTTAGGGCCTCAAGTAGTGGTTTGACGGAGTTCAGACACTTATGTGGTGGTCCAACAAAGGTGAGGGTCTCAGGCGGTGGTCCGGCGAGGGTGAGGGCCTCAAGTGGTGGTCCGGCAAAGGTGAGAATCTCAGGTGGTGGTCCGGCGAGGGTAAGGGCCTCAGGTGGTGGTCCGGCAAGGGTGAGGGCCTTAGGTGGTGGTCTGGTGAGGGGCTCAAGCGGTGGTCCGACGAGTATGAGGGCCTCATGTGGTGGTCCGGCAGAGCAACGATGTCAAGCGATGGTCCGGCGGAACTCAGGCGGTGGTCAAGGAGGAGCTTCTTCCTTCTCTTCATTATTCTCTTCTACTCTTCTTGCTTGGATCCCTCTTCAAGAGAAATGTTTGGTCTATTTATAGATTTCTAGAGTGGCATGCTCCCATAAAAAGGTGAGAGATCAAGGGTAAATGGGAAGTGGTTGGATGGATGGCCGATGTTGAATGCCTTGATCATGGACTGTTTGATGGACATTTGAATGTCTTAGTGATGTTGGATTTTGATGATCTTAAGCTCGTTGGATTCGTCTCGTCGAGCCGTTCGATTCGACTATAAGCGCGCTATGTTTGAAAACCGTTTGGTAATCCAAATTGTGGTTTGAACCTTTCAACATCGCTTCTAACCCTTGATTTGAACCCGTTTGGGCTCGGATTGTGTTGGAGTTGGAGTCGTTCGGTTTGTAATCTTGAGACGCTTAGTTTAACTATAAGTTTAATGAAATCGGAATTTGGATGGTCCCAATTTTAATTTTGGAAGTTTCCAACTTGATTTTGCAACGAGATTCGTAACTGATCAAGATAAAATTTTGATGATGTATCAATAAGTATACATATATTAACTATTTTTAATCCGGCTTACTTCAAATTTTAGCCTACTTTGCTCCTTTTGATAGGCCATAGCCCTTAAATTAAAAAATAGAATGGTTATGTTATCTTATTTTTCAAGATGTTTCTTGTTGTATCAAATGAAGTTGGTTCAAATTTCTATATTTCTTTTGATTATAGTCTCGAGCTGATTTAATGCTGATGCTAAAATTGTGGTTGGAATTAAAAGAGATATTGATCAAACTATTCAACTAAAGAAAAATGTTGTAAAAAATTTCTAAGAGAATCTCATGTACGGTACCCAATTGGATATCCACAAAAAAACTTCTAAAGTTTCATTTGAAACAGCTTTTTTACTACTTTTTAGAATAGGATTTGTACACAAAAAAATGTAATTCAAAATTTTTTTGTACTAAAAAGTTGTTTTAGAAAGCAGAAAGAAAGTTATCTCAAATGAAGCCTAAGAGAATCTCATGTATGATACCTAATTGGACATCCTTTTTCCAGAGTATATTGCCATATGCATTGCGTCAAAGGGATATTCTCTTATCATTATTTTGAACGATATACATTGATTGTCAGTAGGGGTGTCAATTTCAAGTCACAGGTCGGGTTTGGGTAGAACCCGAACCCGACCCGTTTCTGCAAACTGGTCGATTTTCCTGACCCGAACCCGACCCACTTTGGGTCCTGACCCGAATAACCTGGGCCGGACAAAAACTGCTAGTTTTCGGGTCCAAAAACGGGTCAAACTCCGCTTTTCGGGTAAAAAAGGGTCATTTTTGGGTCAATTTCTGGTAAACAAGTCAACCGAACCCGTCCCGATATTTGAAACAGTTGAATTGTTGAACCTGACCCATTTCGGGTTCGGGTCAGCCCAACCCCGAAATTATCAAATCGGGTTTTCGGATCAGGTCCAATATTGACACCCCTAATTGTCAGTCACATATAAAGTTTAATCAATTTTAAAGAGATTTTATTTGATAACTTTTATCATAGGTTGCGATTATCTACTTATGCTCTAGCTAATTTCCTACGATAAGTGAATTCTTCTTATTGCTTTCCTAACAAATCAAACTCATCGAGTCATGTTTTTTTTACCGACATTTTATGATAGCTAAAAATTTATTGGTAGATTCCTCTTGACATCTTTTATCATGGGTTAAAGTCAATATAATACATTAACCGATGACTTGGAATAAGTCCAAATTCTTTTATGAATTTCCTCTAACATTCTTCATCAAGGATTAAAGCCATTGAGAGGGAAGGCCATCAATACCCTAGACAAGATCTTATAACAAATCTTTTTGTTACTAGCATTCAACATTATGAAGTTTGGTGATCATTATCCCCAAAGCATTGAAGTGACAAACTATTAATGGAACATACATTGCGATAGAGCTTGGGAGTTATCCATCACATAGGATGCCAACACACTTTCTACTAAGGAGTGTTGATTTGAAGTAAATTGGGTGTAAAGTACGAGAATTTATTTTGTACGATCATCGAACTGGGCGGAGACAAATAAGAGCTCGTTACGTCACCCGGTACACACAGTAGCGATACACTGCAAAAAAATGCCATGATGCACTCGCATTACACCGTAAGCAACCTGTTTTGTCGCCTACCGTCAGCCAGCACTGCCACTCCCTCGCCTTTGGCCCCACCTGCCGTCAGTCATAGACCACCACCAACGTCACTTCTATGGTTATTATCGCTGTCCTCCGCCAGCCATCACCCACTTATGACCGTCGTTCACCACTGACATCCACCACAGTCACCATGCACCAACACCGCCACTACCAAAGCCATCCATCGGCCATCACCTTTGTCGGTCACCACCAACATCATCTTTGGACTTTATATTATATTCATTTTACTTCAAATAAAAAAGGCACTCACTTGCATTTATTTTACCCTCATCAAAACAGCACAAATGTATTCAATTTAAATTGCATTTTTTTTTTCAACAGACAGAATAGCCTCTAAAAAAATTCAACATTATTCAATGTCATTTCAAATTACCAATAAGAAAATTTTGAACTAGCTCAATTTACCCTCGAGAATTGGTGTTTGTTTGAGTGACCAAAAATAATAATTCTATAAATTTTAGTAATATAATAAGTTTAAAAAAAGTTTGCTTTCTAATGAATATTTGATTACCCAAAATCTCCATTGTTTTTCTACACAATGAGACAATTTTCTATATCCAATCAATCAGTACATAAACAATATTGTTGTTTGAGGAGTTTTTACTTAGTTGGAGTATATCAAGCCCAATGGGCCTTAGCCAATTCTTATTTATATACTCGTGGGCCAACAGCCCAAACAAATAGAAAAAACTTTACACCTTGTTGGTAGTTGAAACCGTCATCAAGAAGCCCGTAATTAGTCCCTAAGGCTTTTCAATGAAATGAATGATTAGATGACAAGAAGACAAGCAATGGATAAGCCTACTCATGAATGCAAGATATGAGTCAAAATTAAAAAAGTAAGATAGCTTAAAAAAGGTGGAACAAGGATTGTTTACCATATCAATCTAAGATTTGTTTTTGATGATAATTGAGCTTGGAGATATATAACGATTATTATCGAGTGAATAATTTTATGATGGTGATGGTGATTATATGATTTTTTTAGTTGAAGGTTTTATAATTTGATTTTGATTGAGATTTTGTCTTCGTTTGGGATGACTTTCTTTACTGCTTTTTAAAGTAGCTCTCTATTACAAAAAATTAAATTTTTGTACTAAAAAGCTGTTATGAGAAATAATAAGAAAGCTGTCCCAAACAAAGCCTTTGTTTTGAGGGTGAAAGTTTTAGATTTGATGATTTTACTGTTTTTGATAATTTTGATGGTTTTAATTTTGATCATTTTCTAAACAAAAAATGATATATTAAATAAAATGCTTTAAATATATTCTATAAAATATAATAACTTTCTTAATACTTTTTAAAGTAGCTTTTTAGTAAACAAATTTTAATTTTTATATTAAAAAACTGTTATGAGAAACAATAAGAAAGTTGTCCCAAATGAAGCATTTGTTTTGAGGGTGAAGTTTTAGATTTGATGATTTTACTGTTTTTGATAATTTTGATGGTTTTGATTTTGATCATTTTCTAAACAAAAAATGATATATTAAATAAAATGCTTTAAATATATTCTATAAATTATAATAACCTTCTTAATGCTTTTTAAAGTAGCTTTTTAGTAAACAAATTTTAATTTTTGTATTAAAAAGCTATTTTGAGAAGCAGTAAGAAAGCCGTCCAAAGCCTTTGTTTTTTGGGGGGTGAAAGTTTTAGATTTGATGATTTTAATGTTTTTGATAATTTTGATGGTTTTGATTTTGATTAATTTCTAAATAAAAATGATATATATTAAATATAATGCTTTAAATATATTATATAAAATATATTATTATATAGAAATTATTTTAAAATTTATAAATAATATAAACCTATTATAAGAAAATGAAAATAAAAAATTATTTCATCATACAAGATTGCTAGGGTTTATTATGTATATTCTCTCACCTATAATGCCTTCATTTGAAACTATACTTATATTGTATCATTTTATTAAATCTTATACTTATATTATTCTGACCATTTTTTAATTTTTTTTTTTTCAAATCTTGCAAATATTTGCTCCGATGTCTTCTGCACATTATTTTTTTTTCTATTCATTATTACATAGAAAAAAATTGTCTCAAGATATTCACAAATAAATTATTTTAAAAAGAGCTAATAAGTTATTGTATTTACTTTGATATTTGTTCAATATAAGTTTGTCATGTCCAATATTAATCTCAAAATAAATTTTACAATTTATATGAGAATATTTAGAAATAAATTTATTTAAAAAATATATAAACAAGGAATCTTTTATTTATATGATATTTTTTATCAACTAGAAATTAAGTTATAATTGACTCCTCAACGATAATTAAAAAAAAAAAAAAGAAATCCTAACGCCAAAAAATGTAAATTTGGATTCAAAAAGCATTAACAATTATGAGGCTATTTGGTTGGTTGAAAAAAAAAAAAGTAAAATTGAATGAAATATATTTTAAATGTTTAAAGTTATTTGAATAAATGTAAAATAATTGCAAATGATTGTTTTTTTTTTTTTTTTTGAAACGGGGGTATCTAGTCGCTGTCACCCCCTTAGGAGGTGCTTGACAGCGTAACTAATCATTCGACAAGCCTACCAGCAATCAGCCCCACAGGTGAAAGACTCGTAGTTATTTTTTCCCCATTTACGTGCTGTGCCGTATGAGATGGGAATCAAATATGAATTTGGAGATTCCCAATCATGCACCCCCAGCAACCTAACTAAGCGTTGTGGAGCCACAATATGTTAGTAGTCGGTGACTAGCAAGGTACAAAAATGGGCGGTGGCTAGCAACATCAGTAGCAGCTGCCAGGGGTGGCAACAACCGTTGATAATAACATAATTTAATGTTTGTTTTAAAAATAATTCAAATCTAACATATTTTAAATATGCCAAAATTAAATTAAAAGGTATATTTTTAATACATTAAATTTTACTTTATATTTCTTTTATTACAAACTTTTACAATTAAAGTAGGCATCGAGATTGCACGAATCTCTATGTAGATTCAAGGGCTTAGAACTATCTTTAAGGTTTTTATGTGTGGGAAGCTGATGGGAGATGGGGAAAGGGTTGATGGCAGAAGGTGGAGGCAGAATGATGAAGGCAATGAAATTCAGCAGCCGTGTGCCCGTGACAGCTGGCGTGGCTTGTTTTTTATTTTATAAATTTTAGAATGAAATATTTTTATAAGAAATTGATGACAATAATTCTTTAAATTATTAAATTTAATTCAAGATGAATGTAATATATAATTATAAATCAAAATGTATATTATAGTTTTCCTATAAGATATAGTAAAATTAAAATATATTTTATTATGACCTATTTAATTTTTCTAGCTTATTCTATGCACAAATAGTAGGAAAAAATATCGGGAGAAAAATTAAGTTAGGATATAATGATTAAATTTTAGTTAGAGTAACTTTTAAAACCCTTGAGATTAATGTCATATATGAATAAATAATCAATTATTATATTAATCTCATCTCAATCTAAATTCAAAAGCTTCAAATAGGGGTTTAAGTGAGCTACATTACTTTGAAATCGACTTCTTAATGAGCTCAAGAGTAGAGCTTATCGGGCATCAAAATCAAGTTTGAGTTTAGATTACAGATTGTATAATGTATGGGCTTAAGTTTGAGCTTAATCCAACTTGGCTCGGGTGACTGCCGAGCCATCTCGATGAAATCATGATCACTTGTTATGGTTTTCGCTCAACTTCTGCCGTGACGTTCACTTCTACTCGACTAAGCCCCTGTTGAGACCGAGCCCCCGTTGCATACGAGCATGTAGATCCTTAATTATTGTTATCTTGTGTTTCACAATCTCTTCGAGCTCATAATAGGGACTTTGGTGGATTCTAATATGGTCAAATATGGTTCAAGAATGTGTTTCTTATATATATTGATGTTGACATATCAAACGATTATCCAAATCAACATGCTCAAACTTTTGGGTTGAAATTAATATTGACAATTGTTATGTCTAAACTAAGGCTTCGTTTGAGACACCTTTTTTATTGTTTTTAAAAGTAGTTTTTTAGTACAAAAATTTCTAATTCAAAAAAAAAAATTGTATTAAAAAACTGCATTAGAAAACAGTACTAAGAAAGTTGTCACAAATGAAGCCAAAATTTAGGCTTTGTTAGGCTTCATAAGGGACGACTTTCTTCTTGCTTCTTAAAAAGACTTTATAGTACAAATTTTTTTATTTTTTGTACTAAAAAATAGCTTTAAGAAGCAATATGAAAGGCATCCCAAACGAAGCCTTTGGTTCTCTTTAATTCACTTAAGAGCTACTACTCAGTAGTTCTTTATAAATATTTGATTTTTAATATATCATATTTCTATGTATTTGTTCATCTATATTGATAGTGTGCCTAAAAAAAAAATATTGATAGTGTTCCTATATCATCAAGTGAGAGTAATGACTACTTATAACAAAGCTCTTGCATTGGGTTTATACGGTTTTCTTCTGAAGCCAATAATTTTCTATTTCATTTATAAGTAATTATTTATAATAGATTTTAAGATACGTTATATATATGTAACAACTCGAGAGCTATCTTACTATGTATTGACAATATGGTGGTTACAAAAACTCAATTATGGCTTCATTTGGGACAGCTTTTTTACCGCTTTTTTAAATAATTTTTGAGCTAAATTTTTTTTATTAAAAAGCAGTAAGGTTTGGGATAGCTTTCTTATTGCTCAAACCTTAATGCTTTATGAAGCAGCTTTCTAATAAAAAACTTCCAAATTAAAAAAAAAAATGTACTAAGAAACCACTTCGTAAAGCGCTAAAAAACTATCTCAAAAAAAGACTCAAGGCATCTCAAACTGCTTCTAAAATTTTTGTGTTAGAAAGTTATTTTAATAAGCAGTGAAAAAACAGTCCCAAAAACTTAAATGTATACTGATGTTCAATAAAATGATTAGAAAAATTTTTAGAAGTAGCACCCAAATCTTGTATGCTAAAATGTCACCTGAAAGCTTATGTTTATTGTAATGCCAACTAAGGATTCGTTTGTGACGATTTTCTTACTACTTCTTAAAGCATCTTTCTAGTATAAAAATTTTAATTTTTAAACTAAAAAGCTATTTTAAAGAAATAATAAAAAAGCCGTCCCAGACAAAGGCTAAATTGAAAAGCATAACAAAATTTTCAACTTTCATTCTCAATGATTTATTAAAGTCTTAATCATTTGGTTGTTTCACGTACAAATATATAAATTTGGTAGCTCAATTTAAATACAAATATTCTTATTATATAAATAAAATTTAGAAGAGAGATAGTATGTAAAGGAAGAACTAGATCTAATGAGTAAAGCTTTTAATCAACTCTTGAAAATGCTTGTTTTTTTAATTCAATAAATTGACTTTTAATTTCCCTAAGTGCATGATTCCAAAAAAGTCTTAATGCAAGTCTTACGCTAATTTCGGTGGGGGTTTATTAAAAACCGTTGGTTAATATCGGCGGTCAAACTGCTAGCTAAACCGCCGGTAATACCGGCGGCTATAAGACCGCCGATAATAGCTAAATTTTCTGTAGTAAAACTAAAAAAAAAATTATAAATTTATCTATACAAAGGAGATCTTAATATCAAAATTTAGAAATAGAGTCTAGCATTTATCTATTTTCTTATTCCAAATTAAATATCTTTTATTTTTAATAATTTGTATTCTAATATTATGATTCAATAATTTCTCCAATGTGGGGAAAAGTTGTGCTTCTCTGAGGGAGCGAAAGGTGGAGAGTAGTGTGGGCGTTTGAGCTAATGGGAAATGCAATGATGGCGGCTTCAGATGGACGGCCAAAGTGGGGGCTGAAGGAGGAGGAAGCATCGTTGGCGATTTCATTGGGATTTTGAATGGTTACTCAAAAGGCACATTATGACCTCCTTTGAAATAGAAAAGTACTATGGTTTTTTTTTTTTTTTTTGGCATGGCTTTTCCAAAGGTGTAAATGAGTAGAGTTGAGTTTTAGGTTTTGTTTGAAACTGTTTTCTTATTTTTTTAAAGCAGTTTTGAAAACTGCTTCGATAAGAAAGCCGTCTCGAACGAAGCCTGAGAAAGAGAAAAATTGATTATGGTTCGAATAAATACTATAATAAAATGATATAAAGAATGAGAAAAAATATGAAAGTATTAGAGCTATAGAAATGGTGTATATTTAAAAAAAATAACAATCTTATTCCTATTGTATTATTATGTGAATTTTAATTTATTTATATATCAAAAGATTAATTTTTTAAATTTATATATATATATATATATATATATATATATATATATATATATATATGCCTGAAAAGAAATATTTCACTTTTAAAATTTATGTTCATAATAATAATTTTTTTTATATGATTTAAAATTTTGGATGTTATATAAGTAAATAGTAACAATAAGATGTCAGATATTATAAGAATTCTTCATCATTTATTTAAATTCCTCTAATATTTTTTAAATGACTTGACTCATGAGCTTCCACCTGAGTCTGGGCTCACAAATTTGACTCATTAGTTTATTGAGTTCTGCTCATCAGCCACTTATCGATAGGGGTGTCAATTTTTGACACGACCCGAATCCGACCCGGAAAAATCCAGATTCGGGTCAACCCGAACCCAAAACGGGTCGGGTTCGGGTTCAACAAATCAAACCGTTTTAAAAATCGGGTCGGGTTCGGGTTGACCTGAAATTGACACGAAAACTCATTTTTGACCCGATAACCCGAGATTGACCCATTTTTTACCCGAAAACTAGCAATTTTGGGTCAACCCCGGGTCATTCATGTAGGGTCTCGTTGACTCGGACTTGAATCGGGTCGGGTTCGGGTCCATAAACCTGACCCGTTTTTAAAAACGGGTAGGGTTCGGGTTGACCCGAATAGTGCCGGGTCAGTTCCTGGTTCGACCCGAACCCGACCCGTTGACCCGAATTGACACCCCTACTTATCGAGTTGAAGTTGGTGGCCTATTATTGATTTGATTCAATTATAACTCTAGGGCCCTCTACTCTCTCTCTATCTAAATTGAATACAACTAGCTTGTTGGCCATGGCAAGGACACTAGCACTTTATATTCTTGGAGAAATTTGAAGAGGAGAAGGATGGTTGCATAATAATGCTACTGATAACAAAGGCAGTGAATATCTATGATTGTATGCATCTTGGAGCTTCAATCATGGCAGAGACAATGACAATGACAATGAAAGTGACATCTCCAGTGAACCATCTCAGCCTTCACTCTCCAAAAAGCAACCTTGACTTCAAGTTTTGTTTTTTTTTTTTTTTTTATTCTCTTTTTTCTTCCATAACATAGAAAAAAATAATACTTTTTTTTCTTGCACATTTTATTCAATGATTAGAATGTCATATGTAGGATTAATTTTTTTTTGTGCGGACGTCGAACGTCATATGGAGATCAACCAGAATGTGTCATGTCATCATTTTGCTCGGTACCGTGGCTCGGTATTGCTCGGTACCGCTGACGTGACAAATTTTGGTTGGTCTCTGGACGATGTTCTACGTCTGATCTCCGCATAGAATAATTTCTCTAAATGTAGGGGTTTTTTAAAATTTCAGATATATGATTAGAGGAAAGATAAAATAGAAATAATTTATTTAGTGGCTGAAATTCATCTCGTAACTTATTTTTCTATATATTTGGAATTCCTTAGATTTGGTTGAATGGCAAGTACACAGCATTCACAACCTCAAGCATTCGGGACCGGCCTCTACTACCTAGCTTGACCTCATCGCCTCGTGGCTACTCATTGCATCATGACCCTCATGTGAGGCCTTGCATGATTGTTGTGAAGCCTCCACACATGATCATATCTAGGGATGCAAATGAATCGAGCCGAGTAGAATATGTGTGTGTTCCTGTTTGAGTTCATTTATTATCAGCTCGTAGCTTATTTTTCTATATATTTGGAATTCCTTAGATTTGGTTGAACGACAAGTACACCGCATTCACAACCTGATCAAGCATTCAGGACCGGCCTCTACTACCTAGCTTGACCTCGTCGCCTCGTGGCTACTCATTGCATCATGACCCTCATGTGAGGCCTTGTATGATTGTTGTGAAGCCTCCACACATGATCATATCTAGGGATGCAAATGAATCGAGACGAGTAGAATATGTGCGTGTTCATGTTTGAGTTCATTTATTATCAGCTTGATCAAATTCAATTCGAGTTTGAATCGAGCTTTTTTATTTGTGTTCAAACTTTATTCGTTTAAATTAATAGATGTTCATGTTCTATTCATTTCGTGCTTATCGAGCTTTAAACAAATGAGTCTTATCGTGCTATAAATGAGCTCTACTTTGGGTGTACATTTATTTAACAAACTAGCCTTATTGAGCCTTCTAACAAACAATTATATTGAGCCTAATCGTGAACATATCTAGCAAAGTTTTTTAAACTATCAAACAAGCTCGTTCACAAAACATATCTAACTAGTATTCTTGAGCTATCAAATAAGCTCATTCATGAACATATCTAATAATTAGTATTTTATAGCAAATATATATATTAAAACTATAATATGGTTCTAATCGAGCTTCTTAGTCGAGCTCTAATCGAGATTCTTAGCAAGTTTGTTCATGAGCGTTAAATGATACTGTTCATGAACATAAATAAATCGAACGCCAAATTATTCAAGCTCTTTATTTAGCTATCGAATATTTGTCAAAAGTGTTCAAACTCATTCATTTACCTTATCAAACGAACATAAACGAGCTATTATTGAGTCGAGTCACGAGTAGCTTGTTGAACGCCGATTCATTTGCAGCCCTAATCATATCGAGATTATGAACTCCACCCTCATTTATTTAAGGTAATCGAGCCAGTTTACTCCATCTTAACGAGCCGCTCTTTAACAAGTCATTTGAGCCGGCTCGTTAATTTGAGCAAATCCGTCGATATTTTCAACGAACAATATTCCACCATAAAATCCGCCGCAAATTGATGACTTTCCTGTAGTGCTTGCTCCACCTAATTGCTCGATAATAGACCATCCTTCTCCAATCAACTAAACATCAAACAACATCCACACTTACACACGCATCTCAAAGCATGCATTTCAAATTGGATTCGGTTAATCGATCAGCATCCTCACATGATACAACAGCAGTCTTCTATAGTGAATGCAGAGGCATCACGCATTTTTTTCTCTTTGTTCAATCAACTACCCATTTGTACCTCAGTTGTTCCTTAATGATTAAATAAGACAAACCCGGTTCCCTTTGTTTTATAAGCTAAAGAAATAAAAATATCATAATGTAGGAGATCATATAACTTTTTCCTAGCCTGCCAAAAACCTTTCTCTTCACCTACTTTTCATGTCTCACAAAGTTATTTTCCCTTTGAATATTTATTGGGCACACCTAATAAAATAAATTACCCTTTCATTGCTATTTGCTAGAGAGAAATGATTTGCTCACTAAATCAATCAACATATTTTGAGCATTTTGATTGGATTGTACAGCATAAAAATATATGATAATGACCTATCACCTCTTCTAATAATGAGTTTTTTTTGCTTGTGGAAAGCATATCACAAACATGTTTGTTAACTTGATAGATATTGTAAGCTTTGCTCTTTGCAATATTTGTTCAGAGGGTATCATAATGGCAGAATCGATCGTAGCCACTAAATTACAAGTGAATAAGATGAAATAGTATGAGATTTATATTGTTGGATCTAGCCAGCTAGCTAGCTTTTAATTTTATTAGAATAAGAAAGATCATCACTTAAAGTTGGTGTATCCTTAAGAGCTTCATGAGATTAGATTAGAAGAATTGTTTGATCAAATTGAGAGAAGTGGAATTGGGAAGGGACCTTTCGAGAGAATTTATGATGCTGATGAGAAGTTCTTGAGTAAGGAGTGTTGTAGCTAAGAGGAAGTGGGGTTGAAAAGCAGCTCAAGAAGAGGAGAAAGTATTATATGTGCGGAGTCTGGATCGATGTAGTTTTTTGTTCGAACTCCTATCACGTAATGGCATGTGAATTTTTTGTATGCAAGGTGTGTACAAGAAAGAGAAAAAGAAGTCCACATGTTTTCATGTGATTGGAGTCCGGACGACGTCCAAACTCTGCACGTAATAATTTTTCAAGAAGAGAGGGTTTTAAGAGAGTCACGTGTTGAGCACTAAGGTAGAGTTATGAGTTTTGAAATAACTCAAGATATGAGCCAAAGAAAAAATATGACTAAAAATTATAAAATCTTCACATACTAACACATTTATCATGAGTCATGCATGCTTTATACTCATAAACTTAACACATTTATTATGTGGTAGGTTAAATATATAAATAAAATGTAGTGTAATTAAGGAAAAAAAAAAGAGGATGAGCATATATATATATATATATATATATATATATATATATAACATTAAGCTTAATTGAGTGAATAAAGAATATTTGTCAATGGCACAACTAATTAAATTAAGCAAAAAATATATTTCTTTTACACTAAGCTTGCTCTAGGCCATATAGTAGCAGTACAAGAAAATTGCTCATTACCGGCTAGTTTTTTGCTTCCTACGCGGTTTAAACCGGCGGAAAAAAATTTATAGAAAAATGCTATTACAGAAGAAATTAGCCCAGTTCAAAAAAAAAAAAAAATGCATGCTAAGAAAATTTTTCAACATTAGTCTCCAATAGTGATAACAACAACAATAATATCAAACTTCTATCTCACTACATCGGACCGACTAGCTACAGTTATTTGAATGAAAAACTCTCTTACTTCCTGCGTGAATTTAAATTTTGTAATTTGTCTTGCGCCTAAGATATTTTAAATAAAATATGTGAGATATCCTAAAAAACAGAAATATATCAATTTATATCCTTAAAAAAAAAAAAATTAACTAGCACACAAAGCAAATTAAAAGACTGTTAATGAACTACAACCGTGCCTATTACAACAACAGCAACCAACAGGCAGCAGCTAAGTGCTATCCATTAACTTCCTATCACCAGTTCTGTTCATGTCTCCCATGAATAGCCACCACAAAAGACTTAGCTGCTAACTTTAACAATCCTGATCCGGCCTACCATTTTCCACCGGCATTTACCGGTCATGTACACCTCTCCAAAGCAAAACACATATATTATGAGCACAAGAAGATAGTCTCATTTATATGAAAAGACAATACTAAGTATCAATGGAAGGAAGACACCCAAGAGGAAACTCTGAGATCCATGCGATTGAGATCCCTCCATTACCAAGCCCTCAAGCTCTTCACCGTGTAGAATTTGGACAACCTGATGGTTTAAGCTTTGATGTCTCCTTCAATGGAGTTCACTTTCTTTCCTCTACTCACCTTCTAATTGGATTTGAAGCTCCTGATTCAGCTGGTGGCTTCAAGCCTTCAACTGGTAATGTTGAAGAGGTATATATATATAAGCTTGCATGTATATACATAGCTTTCTAGCTTCTTCTTGTTGTTTATTCACCTTAGTTTTTTACTATTGATATTGAAATTTGTGTGTATATATGGCTTATGATGATTAGGTTGGATCCTCAGATCCTAAAGTTGCTAATGATCAAAGCAGTAGTTCATGGTATATATGTCTTCATTTATATATAAATATTATTCTCTCATTATTGAATAGAATAATAAGAGAGAAGGTTTGATTAATTACCAGGTGGAAGATCTCTGAAAGGGGAAAGATAAAGATAAGGAGGAAGATGAGAGAGCCAAGGTTTTGCTTTCAAACAAGGAGTGATGTTGATGTACTAGATGATGGATATAAGTGGAGGAAATATGGACAGAAAGTTGTGAAAAATAGTCTACATCCAAGGTTTGCTTGGCTTTTCTCTTGCAAACCCTAATTTGCAACAAGTTGTTTTATTTTACTTATACTTATAGCACAAGTCATGAGCATTCTTTTATCTCAGTCTTAGTTAAATTAAGGACGTTTAGGCAACCACAATATAGAGTTGATGTGTGATTTGATTTTCTATATCTCAGGTTTGATTTGGGACAATTTTTTTGTTGCTTTTTAAAACAACTTTTCAGTATAAATTTTTTTTGAATTAGAAATTTTTGTACTAAAAAATAGTTTTAAAAAATATTAAAAAAACTGTCCCAAACGAAACCTCCGTCTTTAAATCAATCAGTTTTGCATCAGTTGTACTGCTAATATATATTACAGTACTACTGACAAAATTATTTCAGTATTAAGTAATTATATTTTAGCCGACTGCAAGGTTTAGAGAATGATAAGCACTTTAATGATAGGATTAATACTAAAACTTTGTTTTAAAACAATGCTTCTACAGCGTATATAGAATACTTAATTAAAACATTGTTTGAACCTCTAATTGGATTATGTTTTATGCTAATTACTTCTGTTTGGTTATTAGTGAGATAATTGTAGTACTAGAAAAATTAAGGATTGATCTGTTCTTTTACCACTCGAATATTATAGATTTTATATTACTGAACTGTTCTTATATTTTATTTTCTTAACAGTATTAGTCATAATCACCTTGCATTTTATTAACATTGATACTTTTCATTTTCTCGTACAGTTTCTATAGTTAAAATAGGAAACAACTTACATTTGTATATATGCTTCTCCTTCTCTCTCTCTAAAGATATATCTATGATTTAAGAAATAATGAGGAGAGCCTGACATGATTGATCAAAGTTTGTAAGTTCTTCTTCTTTTGTTTGACTTAATTCATGATAGTCAAAAAAACTTTCAATAATCTATTATTTTCAGTCTTTGATAACAAAAATTGGGATATAATTGCAAACCAGTTCAAGGTTGTTTTCAGTAATAGGATTCCAATAATTATTTTTTTGTGATATATATATATATATATATATATATATATATATATATATATATATAACCTTTATAACTCACTTTTTTATTTTTAATAAATATCCTCTTTGTTTCATACATTCAATGTATTTTTCTTAGAAATTTAGTGTCTATTTAGGATAGCTTTCTCTTGATTTTGCTTTTCAGACAAAAATCACAATTTTTATTTGATTATTATTTTTTTGTTGCCTTCTCGGTATTTTACAAAATTTTATGGAGGAAATGTTCTTTTTACTACCAAAATAGCTAACTTAATTACTTTTTATATAACAATTTTCACAACCTACTTTAAAAAACACCGAAGCAATCCCCAAGAGACTTAAAGTTTGTTTGGGATGGCTTTTTATTTCTTTCTAAAACAACTTTTTAATTCAAATATTTTTTGAATTAGAAATTTTTGTACTAAAAAGTTGCTTTAGAAAACAATAAGAAAATAGTCATAAATAAAACTTTAATGATAAAAAAATAATTGAAACTCATGAATTAAAAAAGCATTAAACTATCAAAAAGTATGAAAACTATATAATTTATGAAAAGATCAAAACCAAAATCCATTTAAATCTTCATTTCAAATGACTCATAATCAAACACAAGGATAATCTATCATATTTAGAATATATTAATGGATGATTTTAATTAGTAAAATATATATATATGAAAAGCTGGATTTTTAGAGAATTTCTATATGTTATTAGATAATTTGATTTGATTATATAGATATATATTCTCATATATTTATATCCAACTAATCCATTTCATAGATCGACTTTATACAATAAAATCATATTTTTATTCATATGCATGCAATTAGAGTCATTTATTAAGAAAAAAACGCCTATGCAACTTCTGATTGCTCATAAATAACTCTATAATGTTCTTGATGTTATGCATGCCGCTAATTAATTTTAATTTTGTTTAAGAAAATAAAGAATTTTAACCCACATTTGGAGTATATAATAATGAAATCCAACTTGAGAGAGAGTGGAGCTTATCTTCCTATGTTATATATTTTCATTTGGGATGAGATAAGTGGCTTTGTTTTTCATTAATATCACTTAAAAGGTACATTTTTATGGCATCATAACTTATAACTTATAGCATGTAATCATTTTTCTATGTTTGATATCTGACTATATCAACAAATATTATAATCATCATATATACTCTTTAAATAAAGATTAAATTAGTCTTTTTGCAGAATCATTTAACTATATATCTACTTAAGAAATCAAAGGATTAAAATGAAACTTTTAAATATTTCAGAATCATTTTAGTCTTTCATAAAAAATTAAGGACCAATTTGATCCTTATTTCTTTCAGTATATTAAAACATTCTCTATTAACAGTATAAATTCTTCAAATTGAATTTAAACCTCTCTCTATATATATCGTATTGACAGGAGTTACTATCGTTGCACCCATACTAATTGTCGAGTGAAGAAGAGAGTTGAGCGTTTATCAGAGGACTGTCGCATGGTGATCACAACTTATGAAGGAAGACACACACATTCTCCCAACGATGATCAGAACTCATCAGAGAATGAATGCTTCAAATCATTCTAATTAGTTATTAATCACTTCTGCAACATTGATTTTTCTTCTATGTTAATTTTCTTGAACTTATTGCACATTCTTTTAAGCCTATAATATCAAATATGAACTGTGCGATCTTCTCCAATGTGTGCCTTCTTCTGTATTTGCTTCACAGATTTCTGATCATCTGTAAGTAATCCTTGCTTCTCTTTTTCTATATTTAACTTTAGTTGTAAATTTCAGTAGATTTCAATGAGGTCTTTTAGCATGGACACAGACAACTTTTACGTCTATTGCACTGAAATTTTAACTGATTTATGAAAGTTTCCTTTTTTTTATGTAAGTCTTTTAATGGACAACATATTCAAAGTTATACTCTTTTATGACTCCTTATAAATTATCTATGAAGTGATTATGAATATTTTATTATAGATATTTCTTACCCTTTCCTCTAAAAAAAAAGTTTAAAGACTCCACAATCTGCAATGCTTTTCTCTCTCTCTCTCTATATATATATGAGATTTATTTTTTGTTTTAATATATAGATATATATAGATAATACATATGGACAATATCGATAGTCATATCTTTTATATTAATAAGAAGGAATGTAGCTTACATTGGTCTATTAGTTTGGAGCTTTGATTGTCCATTAAGATTTTGTTTGGGACTGTAGAATCTGTAGAACCTTTTGGTTCTTGCAGTGGAACCTTTCGGTTCTTGGAGTAAACAGGGAAAGAGATGAAAGGAAATAAAGATGTATTCGTATATACAAAACAACTAAGGTACAACCTATATATAAGCAAATTAAAAGCAGAGAAGACTACTAGCTAGCCACACGTATAATGCCAGCTCATTATTACATATTATTTAATTACATTTGGTTTATTCCCTAATATTTCCCCCGTAAACTAATGGATTGTGAATAACCGTTAGTTTGTTCCTAAGAGCTTGAAATCTTGAGGTATATAATGATTTGGTAAAGATATCAGCTGTTTGGTCGAGAGTATTGATAGGCAAAATCTGAATATTGTTGTGAAGAATGTGATCCCGGATGAACTTCTGATCAATCTTGATATGTTTGGTTCTGGCATGGAACACTGGGTTGTTGGTGAGTGCAATCGCCGACATGTTATCACAGAATATATTGGTTGGACTAGTTTGTGTTATGCCGAATTCTGCTAGTAATTTGCGAAGCCAGATAACATCGGCCGTAAGGGCGGCAAGGGCTCACTCAGACTCGGTGGATGAGCGCGCGACTGTATGTTGCTTCTTGACAGTCCACGAGATGAGGTTATCGCCAAGAAAAGAACAGAATCCGGAGGTAGACTTGCGGGTCACTGGATCTCCAGCCCAATCAACGCCTGAAAAAGAAGAAAGTTGAAGTTTATATTTGGAGATAGTTAACCCAAATTCTAACGTACCTTTGATATAGCTAAGTAACCGTTTGAGAAGAAACGTATGTTGCGGTAGTGGGTTTTGCATGTGTTGGGAGAGTGTATTGATTGTGTATGCGATATCGGGACGAGTAATTGTTAAATATTGTAGAGATCCCGTGATTTTCCTGTACAACGTAGGATCTGAGAGCATGGCATCTTGCTAGAGTTCTGTAGGTAGCTTGGTACAGGAAGGATTTGCGATGGGATTACACTGCTGGAGCTGAGCTTGGTGAAGAATTGATAAGGCATACTATTTTTGAGAGAGGAAGAATTGTTGCTGTTGTCGAGTGATCTGTATACCCAAGAAATTGTGCACCTCACCGAGATGTTTGAGAGTAAACCGTTTGCTGAGTTGAGTTATAATCTCAGAGATAAGAGAAGAGTTATTACCGGTAATTAAAATATCATCGACGTAAACAAGTAAAAATATTTGAGACTTTGATTGATTGAATATAAACAAGGAGGGATCGGATTTACTGTTAATGAAGCCAAGAAAGAGAAGTTGTTCAGTGAAAGTGTTATACCATTGGCGCGGAGCTTGTTTGAGCCCGTACAAGGTTTTATGTAATCGACAGACGTAATCCAGATGTGATTGATCTTCGAAACCGTGAGGTTGCTTCATGTGAACGAGTTCTTGAAGTTGGCCGTGCAAGAATGCGTTGGCGACGTCGAGCTGCTGGACCTGCCAATCATAATGCATAGCAATGGCAAGAAATATTCGGATGGTGGGTAATTTGGCAACAGGACTAAACGTTTCAGTATATTATGTACCAAATTATTGATTATTACCTAAAGCGACTAATCGAGCTTTGTATTTGGCTATAGAACCGTCAGCATGGTGCTTGGTCCTATACGTCCATTTACAACCCAAAACTGAAGAGTCCGGTGCCGGAACAAGTGTCCAAGTACCTTGTTTTTGCAACGCCAGAAATTCTTCCGCCATTGCTTTACGCCATTCAGGAATTTTGACCGCCTCTGTGTAACAAGTTGGTTCTGAATCTTGTATAGGAGTCTCGGTTTTGTGAAGCAGGTTAAGTCGGACAGTTGGTTTTGTAGATCCAGTTTTACTGCGAGTCACCATGGGATGCTTGGACAGAATAACTGGCTGGATGACTGAGTTGCAGCAGGGACTGGTAGAACAGGAAGTAGCATTGGGTTCTTGAGAGGGCTGTTGAGCAGATTTGGAGGATGCGGAGAAGCTGTGAGAAACCGGTTTGCTTTGATTGTGATGTTGCTGCACTGAGTGAGGAAGCAGAAGAGCTGGTGAAGTATGAGTGATGTTCTGAATCGGTGTAGTGGATTGCTTTGAAAACGAAAAATCCTGTTCATCAAATGTTAAGTGCCTGGATATAGTAATTTTGGAGGTAGATAAATCCAAACACTTGTAGCCTTTGTAAATATCAGAATAGCCTATGAATACACACGAGTTTGCTTTTGGTTTAAGTTTGTGACGAGCATGAGACGGTAATAATGGAAAACATGTGCAACCAAAAGTACGAAGGTGAGTATAACTCGGTTTAATTTTATGAAATAACTCGAATGGCGAAATGTTGTTAGTAGTAGGAGACGTCATCCGATTGATTAAGTACACAGCAGTCAATACAGCGTCTGTCCAATAGAGGTATGGGATGTTGGAAGTGGAGAGCAACGCATACGAGGTTTCGATGATGTGCCGGTGCTTACGTTCGGCAACGCCTTTTTGCTCGGGCGTATACGGGCACGACATTTGGTGACTTATGCCATGAGTTCTAAGAAAATTAGTGAATGTATGGTTGAAAAATTCACCGCCACCGTCGGTACGAATGCATTTTATATGTTTTGAGGTAAGTTTCTCAATCTGATTTTTGAAATTGATAAAGATTTGAGTTACATCAGACTTAAAACGCATCGGAAAAAGCCAAGTAAAACGTGTGAAATCATCGACAAAAATTACATAGTAAAGAAAGCCGTTAGTAGAAGCAACTGGAGCAGGACCCCAAACATCCGAATGTAAGAGATCTAACACCGATTTCGTTTGATGATCTGATCTTTCAAACGAAATCTTGTGACCTTAGATGTTTTACAGGAGTGACAAGTAGTATTGATACTGGGTATATGTAACGAAGGATTAGAAAGAGCTAATGAATGTAAAATCTTGTTATTCGGGTGGCCTAAACGATTGTGCCAAGAGAACTGCCGAGAGTAGCCAGCCATATTCGCTTGATGCTGAGAACTGCGTTCATTTCTGGGATTGATCTGATACAGACCTTGCGTACACGGGCCTTGGAGCAGTATCTCGTGAGTCTGTAAGTCCTTCAAAACAAAGCCAGTGGGGTTAAACGTAGCAGATAGATTATTATCTTTTGTGAGTTGAGAAATAGAAATAAGGTTATAATGAAGAGATGGAGTATGAAGAATTTTTGGCAATAACAACTTACGAGCAGGTGTTGGAAGAACACCTGAGCCGGAATGCGTTATTCCGACCGAACTACCGTCACCGATGGTTACCCCTTCAGAGCCATTGTAAGGTTGAGATATTGATAAGTTGTCCAGGGAATTGGTGAGGTGAGACGATGCGCCTGAATCCAGGTACCATTCGTCCGAGGGTCTCGAGTTTCCGGCAAGCAAAGCAATATTGGGTTGATGTGGCGCCGGAGGAACATATTCCATGTTAAGACGATGCCAGCAAGAATTTGCCAAATGGCCCCTTTTGTTGCAAATCTGACAGGTAATGCTTTGGTTGGAAGAGGATCTTGTTGAGTTGGTGGAAGATCGTCCCCTGGAGCGACGTCCTCGACTGCGGTTGGAAAATAACGTTGTTGTGGGATCGGCTGGCACGGTGCGAGCGGCGTCCGAAGCCAGATGGATTTCTTCACTAAGAAGAAGGGCATACAGATTATTAAGACTAATTGGAGATAACATAGTGCGAATGGAGGTCTTGAATGTTTGATATGAAGGAGGTAGCCCATTAAGAATGTGAAGAACTATGTCTTCGGTATCCAAGGTGGAACCGGCAGCATCAATTTGATCTACTAAAGATTTAATATCCGAGAGGTATTGGGTGATGGTAGAGTTCTTGAGAGAAATGTGATGAAGAGTATTCTTTAATTGAATAACCTTTGAGCGATTGGTAGATTGGAATCTAGTTTCAAGGGTATGCCAGATTTCGAATGTGGAGTTGAGGTGAATGATATAGGGCAAAATGGGAGAGGAAATAGTAACATAGATGGCAGCGGCTAAGTTTTGATCGGTGAGTAACCAAGTCGACTGGGTAGATGTATGCACAGACGAATCATTGGGATGATCAAGAAGAGGCGGGGAAGGAGAAGGCTGCAGATGTTGTTCGAAACCGTTTGCACGAAGAACCTTGGAAATTTGGGATCTCCAAATTGAATAGTTGTCCGGAGTGAGTTGAATCTGGACGATGGACTTGAGGTTGGAGACAACGAACTTCAGAGTTGAGGAAAGAACTGGAGGATCACGCGGCACGGTGACCTCGGATTCGTCAATAGGCGACGAAGAGGAAGTTGCCATGAATGCCCGGAAAGAACGAGCCTTCTGATACCATGTAGAATCTGTAGAACCTTTTGGTTCTTGCACTGGAACCTTTCGGTTCTTGGAGTAAACAGGGAAAGAGATGAAAGAAAATAAAGATGTATTCGTATATACAAAACAACTAAGGTACAGCCTATATATAAGCAAATTAAAAGCAGAGAAGACTACTAGCTAGCCACACGTATAATGCCAGCTCATTATTACATATTATTTAATTACATTTGGTTTATTCCCTAATAGGGACGACTTTCTTAATGCTTCTTAAAGCAGCTTTTTAGTATAAAAATTTTAATTTTTATAATATAAAGCTGCTTTAAGAAGCAATAAAAAAGCCGTCCCAAACAAAGCCTAAGAGGTCTTGAGTTCTGTGTGTGAATTTAACTTAATTGACCTACATGTCCCAAAAAAAAAAAAATCAAAAGAAGTAGCATTCAAATAAGCTTTTCTGGAACCTTGAATACTAAGAGAAGGAAACTCTGATTCAGTGTGGAAAATCAATGAGCAATACATATCTTTGCAAACAAGTGAACATTAGAGAAGGATGACTTGCCTTACCCTAAATCCTAAAGCATTAAATTATGTACTTTATGCGTTCTAAAAGCCAGATTTTTTTGACAGTGAAGATAAAGCTGTTTGAGAAAGAATAGTACTTTTTCCATCAAAGAGATGGAAAGTATCCATTGAGGATGATCAGGACTGATAGGGAGATGGAGTCCAGCTACTGTAAGATAATGGGAAAGGACTGGAAGATCTATAACGGGCAAGAGATATTGATTGCAATGAAGAATTGTTTTATAGAAGTAGAATGTTCTCCACCTTATAATTGTTTTCAACATTAATATCTTCAAAATAAGAAAGCATTCATATTATTCCTTTATAATAAAATGGTTAAAAAATTAGAAGAAAAATAATAAAAAAAACGTTTTAATATAAGAAAGTGAGGTGTAATTTATAAATATTTTTAACAACATTATACTTAAAATTCTGAATACAAATATCTGCTCAGTGCATTTTATATTCATATTTTTTAAATGAGCAAGCTCACGAGCTAACGAGTTAAGTCAGAGTTGGCTCAAGGTTGACTCGTTAGCTCATTGAGCTTGACACATGAGCCATTTATAGAGTCAGACTTGAGCTGATTGATGAGTCGAATTTACTTAACTTCTAAGCAAATATATATTGATTAGCACAAAAAGGTAGAATCATCTGATATATAACTCATTAATTAACTTTCAAAGGCTTTAATAAGAAAATCTAAGCAAGCCAATTTCATTCAAATTAGGCGACCTAACTCCACCATTCTTTCATTTGGTCACATGAACATCGCTCAATTAGATAGATATCACTAAGGCTTAGTTTGAGACTATATTTTTTTACTGCATCAAGAAATAACTTTTTAGTACAAAAATTATTTTTTTTGTACTAAAAAGCTGCTTCAAGAAATAGTAAGAAAGTTGTCCCAAATGAAATTTAAAGTTTCATTTAGAACAGCGGCTTTAAAACCGTCCCAAACGAAACTTAGAAGTAACCCAATGGACGAGCCTGGAGTACAGTCCAGTCATGTAGTGATAATGACCATTATAATTCCAAAGACATAATATCTACGCTGTGACATAGTGGAGAAGACAAGGCCAACGAAGTTTATGGATTCTTCTTCACATTTAAAAATAAATTAATTATTGACTATTATATTAAAAAATACAAGCCCTAGATATTTTTATTTTTTATTTTTGAGTCAATTATATTAAATTTATTTATGAATTTGAACTTAAAATCTTTTAATTGATAATTAAAACTCTGCATTTTTTTTTTTTTTTTCTGAAAAGTATTTAAAAATTTGTTGGTCAACCACCATGTTCTGATCAAAATAATCTATTACCGATTTGATTGACGTGTTCTATTAAATACATTTCTTAATAAGCTTGGAATAAAGAATGTTCATTGAACCTATAGATCGACAATCTGAACGTAACACGAATGGCCAAATGTGCTATTCTGGAATGATAATTTCAGTAAAAATCTTTGGAAGACAACTATAATGACATTTTAGAATGATTCTAAAAGTAAATTAAGGTTTTGTTTGTGACAGCTTTCTTTCTGTTTCATAAAGTTGCTTTCTAGTATAAAAATTAAAATTTTTATACTAGAAAGCCGCTTTAAGAAACAGTAAGAAAGTCGTCCCAAACATAGCCTAAATAGCATATGAAATGTTTAAATTGAAACTTATTTGCCCATGGAAAGAATAACTGGCTCGAATTTAGTTCATTATTAGTTAGCTCATTAGTCAAATTTATCGAGATACAATCTTGAACTCAGATTATGTACAACTTGCATAATGTGCAAGCACGAGTTTGAGCTTGACCTAGTTCGACTCGTTAGCTCACAGGCTGTTTCAATTAGCTCCTAACTTTTGATATCATGCATGAGTTCCCTCAGTGTGTTGCCTTCTCCAGCATTATCATCATGAGCAGTTCCTATCAAATTAAGGATTCGTCGAGGCTACTCTAATCCCTTAAGGTCACTCATCTTGATAAGGACCACTTATCCATAGCACCTATCTATAATCAAGGCTACAAGCCTATCACATATAACCCTAATCTAACTACAAGAAGCACACACCTCATAAGCCCTTAACTACGATTTACAAGGTTATGTTAGTTCTTGGGTCATGGCTAATTCCATCTGAGGGGACCCACCTCTCACATCCAAGGTAGGGTTGAAATAATGTCTTTATTGACTTGTCACCGCATCTAAAGGACCCGCTTACACAGACTCGTCTCATACACTAATTTGTGAACTCGCCCTCGAAGACTTGTTTAAGAGAATCACCTGGGAGAGGGAGTCATATAAGAGGTAGGGATATATGTGGCTATTGATCAAATAGGCCACTTGCCTATAATATCATAACAAATGTTTTATTTTATTTTTTCTGTGTATCATTTTATGCAATCCTCTAAGTCATGTAAATAAAAAATAGATACATCTTTTAGATCTTTCGCTTCATATTACTATATAACTTTGGAGTTTTCTTACAAACTCCAGAGTCTTTCTTCATACTTACTCAAATATAGACTAATTTTTCAGCTCTAATATTTCAGTCACCAATTAATCAGATCGGATGTCCTTCACAGATAAATTTGGATACAACAAATTTAAATTATGTGACTGTTTTTTTTATCAAAATTACCTACTTATTAATATTTGTTTATAAAGTGTTTCTATTATTGACACTTTGGGGCATGGTATGATTGTAACTATCATTCAATCTTTAAATACTGTTCATTTGCATTTTATTTTATTTTACTTCAACATTTTAAAACTCTACTTTTATTCCAATTTTGATTTCGTATTTTATTCTAAATGTTTCACTTATGATTATTCAGATAGTTTTCAGTACTTATTTTTGTTACTTTTAATTATTAAATGGTACAAAAATTCTGATATATTTTATATTTGTTAATTTTTTAAAAAATTGTATTAAATTAGTTTTATAGATGATATTCAAATTGATTTTAATTTTAATTTATTCTAAATCAACAAAAAATCATATTTTATTTTTCATATTCTAAATGCCCAATTTGACCCTTCTAGAATTTGCAGCAGTGTCAACACCATTGACATCCAGATCTGTACGATTGATAGCCAAATTTAAATTGATAGAACGTTAGTGGACCAAAAATTCTGAATTATTGACACTTTTTTTTTTTTTTTTTTTATTCCCCAAAAAAAAAGGCCCAAATATTATATTTGAGATATTATAATTTAAAAATTCAGAAAAGAAAATGCGTGCCTTAACGGCTTCGCAAAAATTAGTGCATCAAGAAATTGTTCGCGTGTTTTTTTTTAATTTTCTTAAAATAAGGTGCATTAATTATGTAGAGAAATACGCAATTAATGTATTAACTAATGGATTATAGCTTAATTAATCAGATTATTAATCTCAAATTAATAATAAAAAAACAAGTAAGTAACTAATTATTAAAAAATAATTTAATGAGCTTGAAGCAGATAACTAGAAATAAGAAACTCTTAAACAAGTGTGTAAAAATGAAGTAGATTTTATTTCATGCCAATATATTTTATTAGAGCCTCTTACATCTTTTTGTAGACAGGCCAATGAAAGCTCTAAGCATATTGCGGTAAAAAACATAAACTATACAAGGCTGCACAAAGAATTGCTTAAAAGAACATAAACTATACCTATTGCGGGCTAGAATATTCGCAGCGGTAAAGCAAAAAATCTTCACTCTTAGCTTTGCAAGAGTATCCAACATAGAAATTGACAAAAAGGAAAAACCTTGAAGGGAAAAATCACGGGGACACGCGCAGTTGAAATGGTTATATCAGTGTTTGAATAGATTACAAATGACCAATTCGTCCTTAAAATTAAGGATTCTTATATTACAACAGTCAACCATCATGTTGAAATCTTGTGACGAGCAGAAATCGGATAGAAATCCGATGATATTTGATGGTCGTACGAAAATCCGACGTCAATTGGCTACTGGGCGAAAGTTCGGTGTCAATTGGTGGCCAGTCGGAAGTCCGACGTTTGTTGGTGGCCGGGCTGAAGTCCGGCGTTAGTCAGTGGCCAGGAAGAAAAGTCCGATGTCAATTGGTGGCTGGACAGAAGTTCGACGATTATTGGTGGTCCAACGGTGATCGAGGAGGAGTCTGGTGGCAAGAGTACTCTAGTTTATCTCTCTTCCTTCTCTTCTTTGCTTGAGTCCCTTTTCAATGAATAATGAGAGGTATATTTATTATTTTTTTTAGTGGCATGACCAGTAAATTAAAATAAGAACGAGATCAAGGGTATATTGAGAGTGATTTAAATGGACGGCCGATATTATTGATGCCCTTGATCGTGGACCATTTATTGGGCATTTGAATATTTTAATGATATCAAAATCGACGATCTTGGGCTCGTTCGATTAGTGTCATCAAGCTGCTCGATTAAACTATAAGCATGTCATGTTTGGAAATCATTTGACCATCCAATTTATGGTTTGAACCTTTAATTCTAAAGATGCTTTGAATCTTTGATTTGGAACCATTTGGGCTTGGATTGAGTCGAATTTTATGAAGTTGGGTTCATCTTTTAGAGATGTTCAGCTTGATTGTAAGTTTGTTGAAATCGGAGTTCAGATAGTCTCTGATTTAATTCGGAAGTTTCCAATTTGATTTTGTCTCGAGATTCATACCCGATCATGATTAATTTGTAAGTATATATCAATACTTATTATAGATTTAATTCTAAAATAGAAAACAAGAAACTGAATAATATGTTTGGCTAACTTCATAATTATTAGAGTCCTTTTATTTTCGCGCATATGCTCATGCCGTCTTTGTGTTGGGCTAGGGCTTTGCCATAGCCCGCTCTCTACAGCGGTGCTGGGCTTCTTCCTTCGTGTGTCGAGGGAAGTTCTTTTCCCCTTTTTTTATTTTCTTTGTGATTTTGTCAGAATGGTAGTTTGTCTTTCTCCCGATCATGGTTTTCTGGATGGTTTGGCTAGATCCCGCTCGTTTTTGGAAGCTTTAGCGGGATCTTCTCTTGGTAGATTTCTTGAGCTTATACGATATTTTTTTCGTGGTGTTCTTGCTCTTGTGGTGTCAAAAGAGGAATTTTTTGCTCTTGCCGAACCTTTTAGGTTTTCACTTGTTGGCTTCTTCCCTTCGCGGCGGCCTCCGCTCGCGTCGATATGATTTTTTTTTCAATATTCGTTTAAATGGAACTGTCTCTATGACTGTGTTGGATTCATATCATGTTTTCATTAAGTTAGAGAATGATCTTAACTATAGTATGGTGTTTTTTCATAGGCCTTATCTGGTTTTCAATTGCTTCATGAAGGTGTCTAAATGATCTCCTTCCGGCGACATTGGGGATGAGTCTCACATTGTCCTGATATGGATCTCTTTCTCTAATTTGCGTCCTCATTTTTTCTCTCATCGTATCCTGCATGGATTGAGGCTTATCTTTGGTAACCCACTGAAGGTAGATAATGCCACGGATTTGGGGTCTCGCCCGTTTGTAGCCCGTGTACTGGTGGAAATTGATATCACGAAGAAATATTTGGACAAGATTTAGATCGGTCCAGAAAATCTTGGGTATTTCCAGCAAGTTTCTATGGAGGTCTTTCCTCTCTTTTGCCCCAAATGCAAGCATCTTGGTCACTCTTTTAGTGATTGTTGACCTACTATTGATGTTTGTTTGCCGGCTGATCCTTCTTTGCCTAAACCAAAATTTCAGGTTTATGATGATATTGATATTCATGCTGGCGTGGGGGATATTGGGGTTGTGGGGGTTATAGCTCTTTCTAGTCCTACTATTGATTATCTGTCTCCTATTGTTGATCTGCCTATGTGTCAGGATAGTTATGTGACTGTGTCTCCAATTGCTTTGCCCGTTATTGGTGATGTTGGGATTGAGTTAATTCCGTCTTGCAAATTTCAGTCTTCGGTTGTCCCTAATTATGTTATTGTGATTTATTCAGGTGGCTCTCCTGCTATTTTGTTGGAGTTGATTCCTGTGCTGGATTCCCTTATCCATGCTATAAATGACTGTGCTGTGGGTGTGTCTTTTGGCGGGCATGTGCTTTGCCCTGCTCTCTCCCAGACAACCCCTGCGCCTGTTGATGCTGTCTCTCCTAATGTGGCTCCTGCCCTTGTGATTGATTCTGATAGTAATTGTTATATTAATCTTAGTGATAGTCCGATCGTTGGTGATGGTACGACATTGTCTGATGATAATTCTGTTTACTTTGTTGATAGTGGTGAGGAAACCTTGGTTGTTGTTGGGGAGGAAGGTATTGTGACGTCGCTAGTGGATGTACTAATTTCTATCATTCCAAATGCTGATATGCTAGCCCATGTTGCTAGAGATGTTAGGTAACAATGAGATTGGTTACATGATGACATGACTATTGATAGTGGAGATGATTTTATTGATAACTCCCTAGATACGGGCTCGCTCGATAATTTGGTTAGGCAATGTAAACATAATTCCAAGAATAAATGATTATCTTCTTTTGGAAGTTTTGGGAGGAGTTATTTGGTTATTTTTCGATTTTTATTGCTTTCGTTGTGATGCTGGTTTTGATTCAGAATGGACGATGAGGAAGCAGCTTTGCTGCATGTGCCTTGGATGGCTAGGGTTGTTTGGCAACCTGGATGGCTCGATGAGGCTTTTCGGTTCAGATGTGTTGTTTGTCTTCCATGGATGGCCCCTCCCTGACAACTAGGTGTCGGTCTGAGTCCGGTATTCTTTCATTTTTGTCTTTCCTAATCTCATTTTGCTTTGCCAATGCGGTTTTTTTATTTTTATCTTTAATTGTAATTCTATTGATGTGATCCTTCTTGAGGTCTTGTGCTGTAATTTTCTTTTGTAATTAGATTTTTTGTTTGGTTAAAAAAAAAAAGAGAACAAGAAACTGAATTAACTTGGATCACAAAAAAAACTAATAATCTCCACCTTAATCCAAACTTAATGTGATTTAAAACTACACAGTTAACTAAATTCAAACAATTATAGAATTTAGCTATTTTCAAGCACTTTGTCAAGACATCGGATAAATTATTTTCTGATGCAATTTTCTTCACTTGAACCTCTACAGTTGAAATAATAGCTCTAAAGAAGTGTAGCTTTAGATCTATATGCTTTTGAAAGCAAATCATTGAAATTATTATAGATGTTGATTTACCGATGCTTACAAATTTTCATTTGATTTGAGTAGTCCTAATTCATGAAATTAAGACTATAATCTTGTTTTCAGATGTTTTGAAACTATGCCTAGAAGTGATTATTTTGATTAAATAGGCTGATTGGGCTAATTATGTTTTGATTATGCTAATTAGATATTAGAGAATAATTGGAGGTTAATTAGTTTTGTTATTAAAATCACTAAAGTTTAAGTTATAAACATTTAGTTTTCAAAAAAAAGTCATGGGATGTAGGGGTGTCAATTTCGGGTCACGGGTCGGGTTCGGTTCGAACCTAAAACTGACCCGATACTATTTGAGTCAACCCGAACTCGATACGTTTTTACAAACTGGTCGGTTTTCCGGACCCGAACCCGGCCCGAAGTGGGTGGCCACCGTGCCAACATGTGCAGATTGGACTCGGGTGTTGGCCTGGATGCGGCAGCCAGTGAGCCCTCACGCGGGCCTCGACGTGGGCGCTGGCCTGGACGCCACAGCCAGCAAGCCGCAAGCCCTCACGCTGGCGGTGGCTTGGACGCGACAGTCGGCGAGCCCTCATGCGGGCCTGGACATGGGCTCGGGTCCTCCTTGGGACATGCAGCCTGCCGCCCTGCCCTATTTTCACGTGATGGGGCAGCGGAATGTAAGCGGGGCAGGCCAGGCGGAATTTGCCACGGGCTGACAGGGAAGCGGCTGGCAAGCGAGGCAGGGCAGCGGGCAAGCGGGGCAGGAGCGAGATTTACCGCTGGTAGCTCGGTCAGCTGGTCAATTCGGGTCATTTTCGGGTTTCCGGGTCAACCCGAACCCGACACGATTTCTGAAACGGGTCGAAAACTCTAACCCGATCCCGAAATTTCCGAGTCGTGTTCGGCTCGGGTTTTCGGGTCTTGTCCAATATTGACACCCCTAATGGGATGAGTGGATGACTAATTAATTAATAACAAATTAAATTAATTCTAATAAACTATTTAGCAATATATATATTAATTAGAGAAAGACTTAAGATCTTTGTTTCAGCCAACTGCAATTAGTTAATTGATGAAGTGGCCAGAATAATTTTATACTATTTATTTAAATTAATTAGTGAGATTTTAATTAGAATCATTCTGATTTATTAATATTAAATATGGTAGTCAAGCTTATGAATAAATAATTATGGATTTATTAGTATTTCAATTAAGTGCCCCACATTTGTTGGGCAAATTATTGCATCCGGTCATCGGACGCGGAGAATAGGTTTGGACATCCAATAAAAATTTGCCACGTCACCTGTGCTTTTGACTTGCGCTTTAGGCTTCGTTTGGGACGGCTTTTTTATTGCTTTTTAAAACGGAGTTTTAGTACAAAAATAAAATTTTTTTTACTAAAACTCCGTTTTAGAAAGCAATAAAAAAGCCGTCCCAAACGAACCCTTAGTTGCGCTTAACCTGCGCTTTTGACTGCGCTTTGACCTGCGCTTTACCTTTACTTTACCTGTGCTTTTGATGTGCTTAATTTAAAATAATATTTTATTAATATCCGTACCTATCTCCGCGTCCGGTGTCCGGATGCAATAATTTGCCCACTTGTTGAGCTTGTGAAAATCAACAAGTAAAGAATAAGGTAGGCGTATGCTAAATGAGATCCCTTAAAGCATTCATTAAGGCTTCATTTGAGACGGCATTTTTATAGCTTCTTAAAATGATTTTTAGTATAAAAATTTTAATTTTTAAACTGAAAAGCTATTTTAAGAAGCAATTAAAAAACCGTCCCAAATAAAGCAAAGCTTAAGTGTTAAATGTTAAAAAACCCCTTTAATTTGATACTCCACAACTAGATGCTACTTCATTTACTATTTTGATTTTTGTAAAAAACCCCTTTGATTTCATCATCAAATTAAATGAATAACAATTTATTTTTATTAACTTATATTAAATTACAATCATAAATTGCTCAACATAGACATACTTAAATTATAACTTTAAAAATACTAAGTTTAATGATGCATCGAAAACTAAAAGATAAACAATAATTAAAAAAAAAAAAACATAAGCCTACATGAAAGAAAATGATTATTAGAGAGAGTTGAGGAGATGTAAGGTATAGGGGCTTCAACGAGCTCGAGTCACCCCTAGTTGTTTAAATAATCAATTGCGAGTGCGGCTCGAATTAGGCTTTATTAATGTACGATTTCTAGCCGGCTTGTTTATTATAAAAGAGAAAAATATATAATTATGATTAAAACAATTTTTCTAATAAAATGAAATAGAAAGAGAAATAAGAAGAAAAATTAAAAATAATCTCTTAATATAATAAAATGAGATATAATTTTTAAATATTTTAACCTACTATGTATTTAAAATCTCGAATGCAAATATATTTTATATTAATATTCTTTAAATGAGCCTGCTTGAGAGCTAACATGTTGAGTCATGACTTGCTCGAGCTTAACTTGTTAACTCAACAACTTGGTTCATTAGCAATCTATCAAGTTGAGCCCAAGTTGATTTATGAGTTGACTTGACTCTAGCGGTGTTAATTTCGAGTCACGGGTCGGGTTCGGGTCGAACCTGAAAATGACCTGGCACTATTCAGGTTCGGGTCAACCTGACCTTTTTTTGCAAATGGGTCGATTTTTCGGACCCGAACCCGACCGCTTCGGGTCAACCCAACCCGACTGCTTCGGGTTCGTTCCTCCGGAATTTTCCGCACGGCCGCACGCGATTCGGTCCTCCGACTGCCCAGCAGCGAGAGATGGCAGTGGCCGCTGGCGGGGCAGCGGCAGCGGTGCAGACAACGCGGGGCAGACACCAGGCGGCGACGAGACTCGCGCAGGCGGCGACGTGACTCAGGTTGTCGAGCATTTAACGTGCGTAACATGGGTAGGCGACGCGACTCCGTCTCGAGCAAGCGACGTGACTATCTCAGGCAGGCGATATGCAGTCACGTGGGCAGTCAGGGCAAGCAACGCAGGGCATCCGGTCAAATGAAATTTTTGGGCCATTCCGGGTCATTCTCGTGTTTCCGGGTTAACCCGAACCCGAAATTTTCGAATCAGGTTTTCGGGTCGGGTCCAATATTGGCACCCCTACTTGACTCACTTACACCCATAAGAAGGTGGGACTTAGGGATCTTTAAATAAGAAATTTGGGAAGGAGGACTACGTTGGAATTGCTTGCTTTGTAAAATTAAAATTTTTGTGCTTATTTGGGCGACAAATTTTTTTAAAGATGCTTTATATAAAAATTTAATTAGAATAGACCTATGTCCCATTTTTTCTTCATTTTCTTAAAAATGTTTTTACTACATAGAACTAATCCACAATAACTTAGCTAGCTCTAGTTCAGGATTTTAAAAAAAAATAAGAGGTGCAAATGAGACGTCTCGAGCTCGGGTTATCTTTGGCACAAGCTTAACTAATTAATCAAGTTCAAGTTTAAGCTTGGGCTTAATTCTACGTGTTCGAGTCAAATCTCGAGTCGGCTCACTTACTATAAAAAGTAAAATTCATTCTTATTCAAACAGTCACTATAACAATATTATAAAAAAATAAGAAATTAAATGAGCAATAATAAGAAAACGCTTGAAATAGTAAAGCAAGATATAATTAAAAAAAAAATAAAAATTTTATATTAAAATCATTAAGTTCTAAGATATTTAAACTGTTTTTTATATTAATAAATTTCAACCAAGCCAGCTCACGAGCCAACGAGTTGGCTCGGCACTTACTCAGCCTGACCTGTACCTTATTAAGCTCAGCTCGTGAGTCATTTATCAAATAAAAAAAAAAAATGAAAGTAATGTTGTTCCTTGCCCTAAGTTTTTTAGTACTCCAGCCTTCAAGCAATGTCTAGTGACACACCAAAAGCATACATTATTAATACCACAAACAATTAAAATAAAAAGTATACTATCCTCCTATGTAATAGGTCATATAGATATGATCAAAATTTTATTAGCTCACACATAATATAATAGGTGGGATAATTAGCACCAATATAATGTTGCCCAATGACCCCACTATGGGTCCCACTTAAAATATTTAAATAAAAAATAATTTATCAAATTCACACAGGCCAAATTCATTTTTAAAATTTTTTACACATTTGATGCCAATTAATTTGTGGATGAAAATTTAAAATTAATTTTAAAATTTTGAATGTAATTATGCTTATATTATTTTTTCACAAAAAGAATTAATTTATGTTATAATTTTAAATAAAGAAAAATTATGTTAGAATTTATTTAAAAGTTATAAAATAAAAAAGCATTAAATTTATTAATTTTCAAACAAATTTAATAGATTTAATGTAATTTTTATCAAGAATATTTTGATATAATTTTTTGTTTCATTTTAAATAAATAAAAAATTTAAAGAAAGGGGGAAGGCAAAAATTTGTGAAGTATCTTATTACAAATGGACCAGAACAAGAAGGAAGCCAGAAACCAAATATTAAAGAAATAAAAGAAGGCAGCCTCTCCTCAGTCCTCACCTCTTCACCTTCTCTACCTTTTTTCCTCCACCATTAATTTGATTCCGCAGTGGTCTTTTTCCTGTATTGGATTGTACTGATTCCCATCTAAAAAACCCATCTCAATATCTAATTTTTTTCCCTTTTAGAAGTTCTCCATTTTCTCTTCATCTTTCTCTTTTCTTCCCTCCTTTCCTATCTCCTTTTCGCTCTCTGGATTGGTTGAGCTTCAGCCCGAGCTTCTGGTTTTGCTTGCAGATAATTTATTCCCGGGTTTTTAGGCCGTCATGGTTTTTGCTTGAAGGTCTCTAATAATATTTCGTAGAAAATATACAATAAACTGCTTCAAAATTTTTCCTAATTTCGATAAAAAAATAGTACCTTTAAATTCTTTTAGTTTTTGAATTCTCTTGAAATCAATATAAGTGTGGTAGAGACAAGTTTGGAGGCATGGGAAAGCATGGACCTTGCCGTCATTGTGGAGTTACAAGTGAGCAATCGTTCATGACTTCTTAAATTTTTTTTTTTTTTTTTTTTTAATTTCTCATGCCCACGGATCTTTGTTTTATTTATTGTTGTTAATCTCCTTGTTAGTTGATTTGTGCAATGAGTTTAGAACGTTTGGAATTGCTTCTTTCTTATAATAGCAAGAGATTTGTGTAATGAATTTTGGTTTGACTTTGTGAATATTCTTCTTCTTCTCCCTTGTTTTAATTTCAATCTTTGCATGTTTGTGGAATTGGGTTGGGAATTGAATAAATACATTTAGAGATTGGAAGGGGTTTGTGGAGAATTTTTTTCTATTGTTTTCATTTTGCTTCATGGCGAAGAATTCAGTTCAGGGTAAGAGTATGGAAAAGCTTGCTTGTTTGAACCTTGGAACTTGTATTTGTGATCACTGAACTGCCTCTTGAAACCTTTCAAAACCCTATGGAAGTTTGCAATCTACCTCTTCTTTAAATGTTTATTGTCAAGGTTGTTGATGGGAATCTAGGGAAAGTTTAATGACTTACCTAACAATATACAGGTTTGACCTGACTGAATGTGTTTTGAAACACAGATAACCACATTAGCTGTTGAACTAAAACTATTGTTTGTACTACTCTGATTACTTTTCCTCAAACCATAATCTTTATTAAGAATCATGTCTTTTAGTGGCCTATACACACTTATAGCAGGTTCTTGTGCAATTTCAGCACTGAATCTTCCTTTATGCCGAGCTTTAGGTGTTGTTTGTAAGGCTCCTTAAGTATGTTGAAGCACAATTTTAAAATATCGAAGTGCTTTTTGTTGTAATGGTTAGAATTGCATTTGGAACTCTATTTGGAACTCCAAAGTTAAGCTTGTTCATGATAGAACATTCCTAGGAGGGGTGAACCCTGACAAGTTGTGCTAAGGGGCAAATCCGTGAGGGCTATTAGGCCAAATCAGATAATATTTCGATGAACGAGAGTTTGAGTTGTGTGTGATGCTATTCTTTGGCTTTGTAAGAGTTACTTTGTTGCATGTTTGACACTTAAAGCTCTATAGTGTTACCATATCATTATTTCTGGTGAATTATTCAGCTTCTGAATTCCCAATACTTGTTACTCATTGTTATGTTATTATTATAATCTCAATGCCTGAATTAGGCCATGTCAACTGTCAATTTGTGTCTTCATCAGTGGAGCTGTTATGGTTGCTAACTTCATTCATTAGTGCCAGAATTGTTCATTTTTTAACGCTCCTTCGCTTTCATCAATCTCGTAAATTGAAATTTCATCTTTTGTAATTGTTTCCCTGGATTCATCAGTGCAATATGTTTTATGCTTATTTCATTCTACTATATGAGTGAGAAACTAAGGCCTCGTTTGGTACAGTTTTTTAATTGCTTTCTAAAACAACTTTTTTGTACAAAAATTTCTTAAACTAAAATATTTTGTACTAAAAAGTGTTACAAAAAGAAGTAAAAAAGTCGTCCCAAACGAGCCAAAGTTTCTTTTCTTTTTTGATTTACAAGTCATGTATACTATCTGATAAATTTTGGTTAGATGAACAAGCATGGAATTCTTCATTGTCAATTTTTTATCTTTCTTCTTGACATATTAATATTGAGAAGCAAGTTTTGTTCATTCTAGATTTCAGTATTTGATAGTGAAATACTATTCTGCATAGTGAAGATAGCATTTAGTATTGATGTTCCGATCACATTTTTCTTATCTGGCTTCTAAGTTTAAATGATGCAACAGATACTCCTCTTTGGCGTAATGGGCCACCAGAAAAGCCAGTTTTATGTAATGCTTGTGGTTCAAGATGGAGGACTAAGGGGACTTTGGTGAACTACACTCCTTTGCATGCCCGTGAGCCAATTAATTGGGAAGAGCCCAAATTTGCTAAAGTGAAAAATTATATATAGCAAGCCTAAAGTGGAGAAATTGCAGAAAAGAAAGAAGATGATTGGTGTGGTGGAGAATAAGTATGAAATTTCATTATCTGAAACATTAGAAGAGGATGCTAGCTCTGGTCCAGCGATATCATATTCAGAAAGCTGTGCACATTTTGGCAACACTGACGCAAATGATTGGACAGGTTACATCCTACTTCTTGCATTTGGCATTTGGATAGTTGATGATGACATAATCAAGGTTGAACAATTCTTTCTTAATTTTCCTTTTAGAGATAATGTGTATGCTTGGAGTACATGAATTGCAAAAACTATAGAGAACATCCAGAGGTCAGACCAAAACTAATGACACTTGTCTTCCTGATTCCAATGAACTCATTTGATTACATATTTCAAGCACAAAATAATGTGTTAGTATCCGTTTTGCATAGTTCTTGATGCTGAAAATTTGAAGTGCATGAAAAGCACAAATAATGATTGATTGCATACGTTAAAGTTCAAAATGTTTAGTTTTCTTGATATATATAGGGAAAAAACCACGGGGCCTCGCCCAGTTGTAAAGTTTCACTAGTGTTTTTGTAGATTACAAATGGAGGATTCGTCCCACAAATTGGGATAATCCGAATACAATTTGTTTCTCCCAAGAAGTTTACAAAATTCTGCAGATTCTCTGCGTTTTCCGAAAATCCGGCAGAGTTCCGGCGTCTTCAGGCGGCAGGAAGAGCTTCGACGGTGGTCGAGGAGGTGAGGAATCTCCTTTTCCCCTTTCTCCTTCTTCTTCTGCGAATTCCTGGTGTTTCCCGAAAATCCGGCAGAGTTCCGGCGTCTTCAGGCGGCAGGAAGAGCTCCGGCGGCGGTGGTCGAGGAGGTGAGGAATCTCCTATTCCCCTTTCTCCTTCTCCTACTCTTCTTCTTCTCTCTCTTCACTTCCCCCCCCCTTGGTGTAGAATGAGGGCTCTATTTATAGTTTTTCTGGAGTGGCATAGCCCGTAAATAGGCGTGAGATCAAGGGCGAACAAGGAGTGGTTTGAATGGACGGCCGATATCGAATCCTTTGATCATGCACCGTTCGTTGGACATTTGATGGCCTTAATGATGTCGGAATTTGATAATCTTGGGCTCGTTGGATTCGTCTCGTCGAGCCCTTCGATTCGAGTATAAGCTCGTCAAAATCGGAGACCGTTTGGTAACTCAAATTGTGGTTTGAACCTTCCAACAGCGCTTTGAACCCTTGATTCAGACTCATTTGGGCTCGGATTGGGTTGATCTTGGTGTCGTTGGGTTCGTGTTTCCGAGACGCTTAGTTTGACTGTAAGCTTGCTGAAATCGGAGTTCATATGCTCTCGAAATTAATTTTTGAAGTTTCCAACTAGGTTTTTGCCTCGAGATTCGTGCCCGATCAAGATGATTTTGCGATGCCGTATCAGGTCCTAAATTCTGGATGAGAAACGTAGAGGGTTGCATTAGGTACTCAACAAGCAACATAAAACTTGTCAAATAATCATGACATAAATCTTTTAATACATTATGTTAATGTTAGGACATTCCTTGGAAGCAACACATTATATAGCCTGAATACAATAAAAAATGTGTAAGAACCGCTTCATGGATGCCTGGGTGCAGTGTTAAATAGGCAAGGTTTCCCGCATCATGGACGGATGTGGGCAAAAAAGCTAGTCCATGAATCTAAAATTTATGTTAGTAGATAAGTAGATGATTTTAAAAGTATTCATGTGCTATGTGTTTGGAGCGACTAATGAAGGTAGTAAGACTATATTAAATTTTATTATAACTTATGATTTTATAATTGCTAATACCTTATTTAAGAAAATAGATAATCATCTCATCACTTATAAGAATGGATATAGCAAAATATAGATTGATAATTTTTTTATAAAAAAAATACATCGTTTAGATTGTAAAAATTGTAAAGTTATTATGAGTGAAAGTTTCTGTATCCAATATCACTTATTAATTTTGAACTTTAAGATGAAGTGGCAGAATATGAAAAATATAGTAAAACTTTGTTCCAATATTAGATGGGGGCATTTAAAGAACACTAACAAAAATATTTTTGAGAATAAGATTCGAGATCTTAAGATTTTGTCTGTGTATGAGGAAGCGAATGTTATGTGGGAAAAGTAGCTAGTAATATTAAAAATGTTGCAAAGGATGTGCTTGGAGTTTCAAAAGGAAAAACTCCTACTAATAAAAATTGTTGGTGGTGGAATCAAAATGTGCAAGAAAAAAAAAAAGAAGCTTTGTTGTAATAATTGATTTAGATGTAAAAAATCTAAAAATTGGGAAAGACATAATGAGGCTTGTAAGGTGTTTAAAAAAACAATCTGCGATACAAAATTTTTAGTATTTAATGATTTATATAATAGATTAGATTCTAAAGAGTGAAATATATATGTATAAGTTAGCCAAACAAAGAAATTGGAGTAATAAGGATATAGTTCAGGTGAAGTGCATTAAGGATGCAAATCAAAAGTGTTTTTTTAGAAGAGAATATTCAACAAAGATGGATGAGATATTTTCTTAAGCTTTTTTATGAAGATTGTGATAATACATTTGACTTTAGTGATCTTAGCATAAATGAAAATATAAATTTTTATTTTTATCATTGTATTAGTAAATTTAAAGTTAAAAAGGCTTTAAAGAAAATGAAGTGTGGAAAAACTATTGGACCTGATGACATTCCAATAGAGGTCTGAAAAATGCTTAGTAGATGAACAAATTTCTTAGCTTACTAAAATTTTTAATATTATTTTGAAGACTTAAAAGATGTCAGATGTGTGGAGAATCAGTGTGTTGATTCCTATTTTTAAGAATAAAGGTGATGCACAAGATTATGCGAATTATAGAGGATGAACCCTGGTGTATATTTTTTGCTGATGATATTCTTCTTGTTGATAAGATTAGAGAGGGAGTTGAAGGTAAACTCGAATTATGTAGGTCAACCTTAGATTCTAAAGGTTTTCGTTTGAGTAGATCTAAAATCAAATACATGGAGTGTAATTTTAGTAGTAAAAGATCCAGTTGGGGGTTTGTGACTTTGAGCGATCAAGTTATTAATAAGTATACTCATTTTAGATATCGTGGATCTATTGTTCAAAGTGATGGTGAAAAAGATGAGGATATTATTAATAGAATTCAAGTTCGATGGTTGAAGTGGAGGAATGCTTCGGGTTTGTTGTGTGATAGAAAAGTACCACTGAAACTTAAGGGAAAATTTTATAAGATGGTGGCGAGACTTGCAATGCTTTATGGCGCAAAATGTTGGCCATTAATAAAGAAGCATAATATTAAGTTAAGCATTGCTGAGATGAGGATGCTCAGGTAGATGAGTGGATTTACTCTTAGAGTCAGGATACGAAACGAGCATATCCATAAAAAGGTTGGAGTAGCTCCAGTGAGAGATAAGATTAGAGAGATTCTCCTTAGTTGGTTTGGTCATGTAAAACGACGGCCCTCTGATGACCCTGTTCGGAGAGTAGATGTATTAGATTTGGCCTATGTTAAGAAAGGTAGATACAGATCTAAAAAGACTTGATTAGATAATATTAGAAATGACATATCTTTATTAGATTTAAATGAGAATTTGACTCTTAGTAGGACACGATGGAGAAAAAGGATTCATGTAGTCGACCCCATGTAGTGGGATAAAGGCTTGATGTTGTTGTTGTTATTGTATTCAAAGGTATTTGATATTTGTTGTATGCTTTATTGGAACATGTCTAGCATCAATGTACTTTATTAAAGTTTTGTTGTACTTCAGTCCGCTAGTGGTAAACCTATCAGATACATTTACAACAATCTTTCTTTTTTTTTTTTCATATTCATTTTGATCTTGAAATTCTATCTACCTTGCAATGCTCTTTTATCTTTTGGTATATCTCTCCTACTTGATATAATATTTATCCTATGCTATTCTTTTAGGTTCACTAGCATTTCCATCCATTGTTACTCTCAGTATCCAGGTATTTGATTTTATGTAAAGAATGTCATCTTTACTCCCACAACTTATCACCATAGCACTATTGCTCTCCTTCCAAGTATGAGTACGAAAGAGAGATATCCTTCTTTATCCATGTTGCGTGTTAGAAAATACGCGGCGGTAGAGTTTGTAAATTCGCGTCTGAGCGTTGTACGTAAGTTTAACACACAAACAGGAAAAATGAATGAACACCAAGAGTTTTTACGTGGAAAACCCAAAAATGGGAAAAACCACGGGGCCTCGCCCAGTTGCAAATTTCCACTAGTGTTTTCGTAGATTACAAATGGCGGATTTCTTCCCACAAGTCGGGATAATCCAGATACAACTTGTCTTTTCCACGAAATTCACAAAATCCTGCGAATTCCCTGAGTTTCCTGAAAATCCGGCAGAGTTCCGGCGTCTTCAAGCGGCAGGAAAAAACTCCGGCGGCGGTGGTCGAGGAGGTGAGGAATCTCCTATTCCCCTTTCTCCTTCTCCTTCTCTTCTTCCTCTCTTCCTTCACTTGAGCCCCCTTGGTGTAGAATGAGGGGGCTCTATTTATAGTTTTTCTGGAGTGGCATAGCCCGTAAATAGGCGTGAGATCAAGGGCGAACAGGGAGTGGTTTGAATGGACGGCCGATATCGAATCCTTTGATCATGCACCGTTCGTTGGACATTTGAAGGCCTTAATGTTGTCGGAATTCGATGATCTTGGGCTCGTTGGATTCGTCTCGTCGAGCCCTTCGATTCGAGTATAAGCTCGTCAAAATCGGAGACCGTTTGATAACTCAAATTGCGGTTTGGACCTTGCAACAGCGCTTTGAACCCTTGATTCGGACTCATTTGGGCTCGGATTGGGTTGATCTTGGTGTCGTTGGGTTCGTATTTCCGAGACGCTCAGTTTGACTGTAAGCTCGCTGAAATCGGAGTTCATATGCTCCCGAAATTATTTTTTGAAGTTTCCAACTAGCTTTTGCCTCGAGATTCGTGCCCGATCAAGCTAATTTTTGGAGTACGTATCAGTTGCCCCCCTATTTTCGGACGTCGAAACACCAGGAGTCCGAAAATACATGCGTCGACAATTTACGTTGGCCCAAACACCAAAAAATACGTTCCAAAAATTAACATCTTGCTCGAAGTTCGTCATAGAGAGATCCCGTTGAGTTCCGGAAGTATCAAAATTGAGTCCGGAACGTCGAAAAACGTGTCCGGGGACCCAAAAAACATCCGAATCGGACCGTCCGGCCCAAAAATGGGGCCCGAAAACGCGTAGGCGGCCGAACCGGCCGGACGTCCCGGGCCACCGCCCGCCGCCGCTCGCCGGCGGCGGCATCCGCGGAATCGCGCGGCGCGGAAGGAACCGCGCGAACCGCGCGGTCTTTTGGGCCGCGCGCTGTTCCGCGCGCGGAACAGATCCGCTGTCGCGGATCGCTGGCACCCGCGTGCCGCGGGCTGCCGTGGCCACGCGCGTGTGCCACGGCTGGCCAGCCGTGATCCGGCCGCGCTGGCCGCAGATCCGTGACCTGGCCGCGCGAAACGGTGCGGCCGGTTGGCCGCACGCACCGCCAATGTGGGCCCCACAAGCGCGAAATTTGTCCTTTTTTGTCATTTTTGGGTCCAAAAAAATTCCCAAAAAATCTCAAAAAAAAATCGAAAAAAATTCGAAAAAAAAATTTAGAAAAATAGGGAAATCCAAAAATTGCAATAACTTTCCCCCTTTTTCTCCAAAACCTATAAATAGGCCTCCTAGGCCCTTAGGAAACTTGCAACTCCTCCTTCTTTCTCCCTCCGGTTCTCTGGCGATAGTAACCTACGGGATTTCATCTTCTCCCTCCGGTTTTCTGGCGATAGAAACCAACGGGATTTAATCTTCTCCCTCCGGTTTACTGGCGATAGAAACCTACGGGATTTCTTTCTCCCCCTCCGGTTTTCTGGCGATAGAAACCAACGGGATTTCATCTTCTCCCTCCGGTTTACTGGCGATAGAAACCTACGGGATTTCTTTCTCCCCCTCCGGTTTTCTGGCGATAGAAACCAACGGGATTTCTTTCTCCCCCTCCGGTTTTCTGGCGATAGAAACCTACGGGATTTCATCTTCTCCCTCCGATTTTCTGGCGATAGAAACCAACGGGATTTCATCTTCTCCCTCCGGTTTACTGGCGATAGAAACCTACGGGATTTCTTCCTCCCCCTCAGGTTTTCTGGCGATAGAAACCTACGGGATTTCTTCCTCCCCCTCCGGTTTTCTGGCGATAGAAACCTACGGGATTTCTTCCTCCCCCTCCGGCTTACTGGTGGTTGAGGCTTCCGCTATTTGCGAGTTGGAATTTTTTCCTGCTCGACTTAGTGCCCCTCCTCGTGCGCAGAAGCCTACGGGATCTCTTTTCCATCTGAGTGGAGGTTTGTTGGCGATGGACGATCGAGTTGAAGCCCGTTAGTAGTCAACGATCGAGTGTGGAGTCAAAGGGGAGAGTTCGAGAATGCGTTGCGAGAAGCCGATGACGCGCAGTAGTCTGCCGACGAGCAGAAGTCCGACAACAGGAAGAAGTCTTACTTCGGGTAGAAGACCGACGAAAATTCGTCGACGAGCAGAAGTCCGACGTCGGGTAGAAGTCCGCTGACGAGCAGAAGTCCGACGTCGGGTAAGAGTCCGCTGACGAGCAGAAGTCCGACGTCGGGTAGGAGTCCGCTGACGAGCAGAAGTCCGACGTCGGGTAGGAGTCCGCTGACGAGCAGAAGTCCGACGTCGGGTAGGAGTCCGCTGACTAGCAGAAGTCCGACGTCGGGTAGGAATCCGCTGACGAGCAGAAGTCCGACGATGAGTAGGAATCCGCTGACGAGCAGAAGTCCGACGACGAGTAGGAGTCCGCTGACGAGCAGAAGTCCGACGACGAGTAGGAGTCCGCTGACGAGCAGAAGTCCGACGTCGGGTAGGAGTCCGCTGACGAGCAGAAGTCCGACGACGAGTAGGAGTCCGCTGACGAGCAGAAGTCCGACGTCGGGTAGGAGTCCGCTGACGAGCAGAAGTCCGACGACGAGTAGGAGTCCGCTGACGAGCAGAAGTCCGACGTCGGGTAGGAGTCCGCTGACGAGCAGAAGTCCGACGTCGGGTAGAAGTTTAACGTCGGGTAGAAGACCGAAGAGAATTCATCGACGAGCAGAAGTCCGACGTCGGGTAGAAGTCCGCTGACGAGCAGAAGTCCGACGTCGAGTAGGAGTCTGCTGACGAGCAGAAGTCCGACGTCGGGTAGGAGTCCGCTGACGAGCAGAAGTCCGACGTCGGGTAGGAGTCCGCTGACTAGCAGAAGTCCGACGACGAGTAGGAATCCGCTGACGAGCAGAAGTCCGACGACGAGTAGGAATCCGCTGACGAGCAGAAGTCCGACGATCAGTAGGAATCCGCTGACGAGCAGAAGTCCGACGACGAGTAGGAGTCCGCTGACGAGCAGAAGTCCGACGACGAGTAGGAGTCCGCTGACGAACAGAAGTCCGACGTCGGGTAGGAGTCCGCTGACGAGCAGAAGTCCGACGACGAGTAGGAGTCCGCTGACGAGCAGAAGTCCGACGTCAGGTAGGAGTCCGCTGACGAGCAGAAGTCCGACGACGAGTAGGAGTCCGCTGACGAGCAGAAGTCTGACGACGAGTAGGAGTCTTCCTACGAGCAGGAGTCTGACGACAGGGAGGAGTCCGACGTCGGGTAGAAATTCGATGTCGGGTAGAAGTCCTATCCGAGTTTGTATGTCAGAACATTTATTTGATGACATTAACCTGTGAGGAAGAGGTCGAGAGAATCCACCAAGGATGTAAGATCTATCCGAGGTTGTATGTCGGAGCTCTGCTCGACGACGTTAACCTGTGTGAATGAGGCCAGGAGAATCCACCAAGGATGTAAGACCTATCCGAGGTTGTATGTCAGAACATTTGTTCGATGACATTAACCTGTGTGGAAGAGGTCAGGAGAATCCACCAATGATGTAAGACATATCCGAGGTTGTATGTCAGAACATTTGTTCGATGACATTAACCTGTGTGGGTGAGGTCCGGAGAATCCACCAAGGATGTAAGACCTATCCGAGGTTGTATGTTAGAACATTTGTTCGATGACATTAACCTGTGTGGAAGAGGTCAGGAGAATCCACCAAGGATGTAAGACCTATCCGAGATTGTATGTCAGAACATTTATTCGATGGCATTAACCTGTGTGGAAGAGGTCGAGAAAATCCACCAAGAATGTAAGACCTATCCGAGGTTGTATGTCGGAGCCCTGCTCGACGACGTTAACCTGTGTGGAAGAGGTCAGGAGAATCCACCAAGGATGTAAGACCTATCCGAGGTTGTATGTCAGAACATTTATTCGATGACATTAACCTGTGTGGAAGAGGTCGAGAAAATCCACCAAGGATGTAAGACCTATCCGAGGTTGTATGTCGGAGCCCTGCTCGACGACGTTAACCTGTGTGGATGAGGTCAGGATCAAATCCCCCTGGGATTGATCGTCCGGTGATTGAGATACAATGTGGATTGTGTATTTCTCGAATCACGGAGATAGAGTTTGAGAAGTTTTTTCTTATCTTTCACAAGAGGAAAAATCATATCACAACAACATGAACATTCTATTACTGCATTACGTAAGATAGTACAATAGTTCCCTAGTACGACTTACAAATTACAAAGTACTCAACACGCAAGATCTACGCACGGTGACAATACAATAATATTTAACTTGGGAGAAGATATTAGAGATATCAAAGTGGCACTCAACTCAACATAAAAGAGACAACAAGACAAGTAATATTTGCTAATACAAATACACAAAGTGCGTGATCATTCAATCTCTCCAACCATTTGAACAGTATTCAATGGTTGTCTTTGTTGTTGATTCTGCCCCCCAGTTGGACCAACTTCATCTCGGGTTGGTGTATTCTTGATGAATTGTCGGAGATATCCCTGTCGGATCAGTCTCTCAACTTCTTCCTTGAGCTGCCAACATGCTTCAGTAGTGTGTCCACGGCTACGGTGGAAGTGACAATATTGCTCCTGGTTTCCGACATTGGGCTTTAAAGGGTGTGGCCATTTCACATTCTCCTGATCCCGGATGGCCATTAATACATTTGCTTGGGATGTATTAAGTGGTGTGTACTCCTTTTCTTGGCGAGGCTCTCGTCGTGGTGACGGGGACTTATGAGGTAGATTATTCTTCCCATATTTTTTCTGCTGTGAGAAAGAATTATCCATCCCAGGTGCACCTTTGCGCTTCCCACTGATTTGCTCAAACTGTTTCCTGTGAGAATTTATAGCTTCATCCGCAGAGATTTGTGCCTCCACGCGATGGATCAAGTCAGCGTACGAATGGACGGTGTCTCGCATAAGGGCCGAATAGAAGGGGCCAGGACGAAGACCTCCAAGAAAAGACCCCTCTGAGCAATTCAGGGTCTACTCCTGGAATCTGTCGTGCTTCAGTGGAAAATCGTTGAAAATACTCCTTCAACGATTCTCCCTCATTTTGGCGAATCCCGGAGAGGTGGGAAGAATCCTTAGCAATTCTTCGATTGGCCACAAATTGTTCGACGAATACTTTGGCCAATTTGACAAAAGAGGGGATCGTTCCAGGTGAAAGCGAGTAGAACCACGTTCGGGCCTGTCCTTTAAGGGTGGCGGGAAAGACCTGGCAGAGGAGCGCGTCTGATGCTTGTTGAATATGCATGATGGTTCTGTAGTAGTCGATATGCTCATATGGGTCGGTCGTCCCGTCATAGGACTCGATGCTAGGTAGCTTAAATCTTGCCGGAATTGGGTGTTGCAGTATGGCCTCAGTTAGAGGTGAAGATTCCTGAAAGTCTCTCTGTCGGAGAGTTTGTCTCGTATCTCCTTGGGGGAATTCTTCCCTTACTAATTTTCGCAGTTCGTGGCGCAGGGCGTCGTGAGGGAGTTCTGCTCCATGTGGTTGGGCAGAGTTTTCAGGGAGATCTGGGACGATGCGAGGCTGTCGAATCGAAGGTGGAGGATGTGTAGAACTTGCCGTATCTGCAAGTTCGTTATCCTGTCGAGACTGGGGAAATCTCCTAAGTGGGGGGAGATGAACTTCTGCTCGAGGATGTTCGAATTGGACATCCTCCACCCGTGGTGGATTTTGGGGGAGGAAGACTTCCTCCCTGCCGTGCTAATCCAGGCTGTCGATTCTCCCGGAGGAGTTGAAGAATTTCGTTCTGTGATTCTTCCATTTTCCGAATCCTTTCTTCCAAAGAAGGCCCTGACGTCCTTTCACCGGCAACATTTTGCCCCCCGGGGTGTAAAGATACTGAAATTGGTCGTCTATGGTTAATAGACGAGTTTCTGGATTGACGAGAGTTGGAGCGAGAAGCTCCAACCAAACGACTGCTGCGCCTATTCACCATCGTAGCAGTACTCGAAGTAGTAGGATTGTGTTCCCACAGACGGCGCCAAACTGTTGCGTGTTAGAAAATACGCGGCGGTAGAGTTTGTAAATTCGCGTCTGAGCGTTGTACGTAAGTTTAACACACAAACAGGAAAAATGAATGAACACCAAGAGTTTTTACGTGGAAAATTCAAAAATGGGAAAAACCATGGGGCCTCGCCCAGTTGTAAATTTCCACTAGTGTTTTCGTAGATTACAAATGGCGGATTTCTTCCCACAAGTCGGGATAATCCAGATACAACTTGTCTTTTCCACGAAATTCACAAAATCCTGCGAATTCCCTGAGTTTCCTGAAAATCCGGCAGAGTTCCGGCGTCTTCAAGCGGCAGGAAAAACTCCGGCGGCGGTGGTCGAGGAGGTGAGGAATCTCCTATTCCCCTTTCTCCTTCTCCTTCTCTTCTTCCTCTCTTCCTTCACTTGAGCCCCCTTGGTGTAGAATGAGGGCTCTATTTATAGTTTTTCTGGAGTGGCATAGCCCGTAAATAGGCGTGAGATCAAGGGCGAACAGGGAGTGGTTTGAATGGACGGCCGATATCGAATCCTTTGATCATGCACCGTTCGTTGGACATTTGAAGGCCTTAATGTTGTCGGAATTCGATGATCTTGGGCTCGTTGGATTCGTCTCGTCGAGCCCTTCGATTCGAGTATAAGCTCGTCAAAATCGGAGACCGTTTGATAACTCAAATTGTGGTTTGGACCTTGCAACAGCGCTTTGAACCCTTGATTCGGACTCATTTGGGCTCGGATTGGGTTGATCTTGGTGTCGTTGGGTTCGTATTTCCGAGACGCTCAGTTTGACTGTAAGCTCGCTGAAATCGGAGTTCATATGCTCCCGAAATTATTTTTTGAAGTTTCCAACTAGCTTTTGCCTCGAGATTTGTGCCCGATCAAGCTAATTTTTGGAGTACGTATCAATCCAGTTGCCCAATTGAGATCAAATTCCCATTCAATATAGGAATGTGCCTCACAGTGTGAAGTTTTTACAGAATCATTCGTTATTTTAATTTGCACATCACCACCATTAGCACAAAAACTCATGTAATCTTATATAAAATAGTTAAACTTGAATTATATATATGGAGTGGGTTAAACAGTGCACCTAAGTCAACATAAATGGAGTAGGTTATCACTCATCTTGATTCTTCAGAAATCAAAATTTTGTTAACCATTAAAATTTTCAATGAAAAATATTGTAGATAATTTTGAACTCATCTGTGTATGCCCTGATTAAAAAAAATTTGGCTTCTCCCCCACTTTTGCAACATAAATGAGATTTTGATGTGTCAAATACTGTCTTTTAGCGAAATATTGGGAGTTTCATCCATGATTCTAAGGCATAACAAAACCTATTATGCACAATTTTTTTTAATTGATTAGACCCTGAATTTTTATGCTGTTATGTCATCATTGTTGCAGTATTTTGCACATCTTACTTACATTTCATATACCTTTTTAGGCTCAGCACAATCAAATGCATGGGACTCACTAGTTCCATCAAAGAAGAGAAGTGTTATCCGCCCTAAACATTCTTCTGTTGAAAAGCTTACCAAAGACCTGTACTCCATTTGGCATGAACAACAATCATCAAACATATCTGGAACTTCAGATGATGATTTACTTTTTGAAGATGAAAATCCAATTGGTTCAGTTGAAATAGGGCATGGAGGTGTTCTGCTTAGACATCCATGGTCAAAAGCAGTAGAGGAGGAATCAGAAGCTAGTTCTCTTCCATTATATGATAAGTTAGTCTGTGATGCCTCAAGACCTTCATCCCTTCCTATAAATATTGAAACTAAAAGAACTAATTTCTCTAGCGCTTCCATGAACAAACTTAAGATTTCTACAGCACATTTGGCACAAGAAAATGCTACAAGGTGAATTTCATTTTATTTAACTTTTTATTCATATAAATCTATTTTATCACCTAGATTTGGCTGAGTTCTCACACTAGAAATCTATTAAATAACAGATATTACTTTTTATTCGGTTATAGGTGATAATAGTTAAGATTTGAAGTTCTAATCCATCTTTGCATGGTCAGATTTTCTCCGGATATCTTGAATATGCTGCAATCCAGAGATTCACTTCTGTGGTCTGCAAAACTTGAAGTAAGATCAAAGTTTATCTTGTGGCTTAGTGCCTTTTAAATATCTGTATTGACTTCATGAAGTTGTTAACTAAGGTTTCGTTTGGGACAACTTTTTTACTGCTTCTTGAAGCAGCTTTTTAGTATAAAAATTAAAATTTTTGTATTAGAAAGCTGCTTCAAGAAGTAGTAAAAAAGCCGTCCAAAATGAAGCCTAAGCTTGTTTAGATGGTTTGTCCTTGTAAAGTCTTAACAATTCTATATAATTTCCATCTTATTAGGGTGTTGTTAGCTTCGAGGTTTTCATGAAACATTTGACAAATGATGAGCAGCAGTATTTGATGAAATATCTACCTTCTATTGATACTGCTGAACCTACTGATAGGTTAGACTTATATTCATTCTCTAATTAACTCTCTCATATACCTCCAAACTATATTGAAATGTTCATTACATATTTGCAGCCTTAAAATCATGTTCTCCAGTCACCAATTCTTGGAATCCTTTTCTCATTTCAAACAACTTCTGCAAGAGGGGATTTTTGATCTCACCTTTTTACAAATGAGCGTTGAAGAATGTAGTACTTTGAAGAGGCTTGTGTTGCTCAATTTAACCCAATCTAGATGGGTGCAACTCTACAAGCAGCTAAAGGTATCAAAAATGAAAAAAAAAAGTATCTTATAGGAATGCATTTGCTCAAAACAAATAGATATTTAGTACAAACTACATGAAGTTTATGACTAACCAAAAGATTGGTCCCTAGTGGTCTTGTATTCCTATTATAATGTTTTGTTTTTTAGAATAAATTGCCCATGAACATAATTGTTCTTGCAGAAAATCTTCAGCTATTTACTCATTTTCATGCAAATAAGAACATCAAATGAACATCTCAAATGAACAAATACATGCTAATCAACCTATGTTTCTTTTACAATAGGAGAAAAAACAGAAACAAGTTACTGGTGCAAAAATTTATGAAAGGGGAAAGGATTTTTATGATCATTCCAATGTGACACCTACTAAGAGGCCTTGTGAGAGCGAGAATCAGCATTTACTAGGTTGGTTTACTTCCAGTTCTGGCATGTCTAATGTTGCTGTGCTTTCTGCTTATATGCTACTATCCTGCCTTCAGTGGCAATCATCTATTGCCACTTTTCTTAACTTTATTTTCCCTGTTATTAGAAGTTCTTATCAGTCTTTAATGGTGAAGCCAAGTTTTACTTGAAGTGGCAAGATAATTAGTTGTTTTTGCTAAAATGAAAAATATAGTGCTGTGCAAAGCAGTTTATGAGCCATGAAATGGACTAGTGCCAAATCATTCAGGCTTCCGTCTATTTTCATGCAATGCTTGCACTAAATTTCATAAATTGTATGGATGGGATGTTTATTTGACTGAAATTTAAAATATCATTTAATTATCACTGTTCAGCCATGTTTGGTTAATTATAATTTCAGTCGTCTGATTTAGGCTTCATTTGGGATGACTTTCTTGATGCTTCTTAAAGCAGCTTTCTTGTACAAAAATTTAAGAAGGTGCAAGAAAGCCGTCCCAAATGAAGTCTTAATTATAACGGAGGATTAAGACTATAATTTTATACTAGAAAGCTGCTTTAAGAAATAGTGAAAAAGACATCCAAAACAAAGCCTATATATAGCAACTTCTCCCTAGTCTTCATATGGGCAGGAACTGAAGCAACTTGGTCATGGTCTCTCTTTAAATGGAGAATTTTGGAATCAATAGCCGTTAGAATTGAACTATACAAATAAGTAGAAGAGTTATCAAAATTGGCCAACCCAAATGATAAGCTATTAAAGGCTCCCATGGCCAAAACGTTCCATATTATTAAAGGGCTGTTTGGCTACAAGTAGGATTTAATTCAATTAGAATTTAGTAAATATTGTAAATCCAAATTTAGTAAATCATGGAGGGTAAACTGTTTGGCATGATTTATATTAAATTTAGTTAAATTTTGATAAATTGTCAGACAAATATTTCAAAGATAAAGAATTCAAATGAAGAGAAAGAACAACAAAAATGAGGAGAAATGGTGTAAAAATCTTAATTCCTACTGTCTCTATAATTTACTAAGACGGTAGTAGGATTTATGTGAATAAAAAAAAAAACTTATTTGGCAGGATTTAGCCTAAATTATGAGAAAATCTTTCAATCGAACGTATCCTAAAGCTCAATAAACAAAGACCATAAGCCACGAAATTGGTGTATGCAGACTCTTTGTGATGCAAATACAACAACAACAACATCAAGTATTTTCCCCACTGTATGGGGTCGTCTACATGAATCCTTTTTCTCTATTGTGTACTATTAAAAGTCAAATTCTCGTTTAAATATAATGAAGAAAGATTATTTCTAATATTTTCTAACCAAGTCTTTTTAGGTCTACCTCTACCTTTTCGTAATATAAGTCAAATCTAATACCTCAAATTTCCTAACCGGGTCATTGGAAGGCTTCCGTTTTATATGACCAAACCATCTAAGACAACTCTCTCTAATCTTATCTTCCACTGGAGCTACTCCAACCTTTTCACGTATAAGCAAATAAGTAAATAAAATTCTTATTCTTCAGTTTTCTGACAGCTTAGGTGCTTTTTTCTATATGAAATGAATTTCAGAATCTAAGGTTACTACCATGAGGAGCCCTAAACAAGTACACAGATACATCAGCACCTCTCCTCCCTTCAGGAAATCATGGAAGTCAAGAGAAGAACCACCACAAGCTATTTATGACGCTGAAGACATTGTTGATAATGAGGGAACTTGCTTCAGTCCGAGAAGCCTCTTCACATCACCACCTGATAGAAGCTCCATTCTGCAATTGACAGACGAAAGTTCTGATCATGATTTGCTGATTAACGTGCGTTGCAAAAGTGCTTCCTGTCCTGAAGTAAATCATCATTGGAATCAGAAAATGGTATCAAATATCTCTCCAGCTGAAAGTGGAGTAGCTAATGAGGAAGAAATACTTTCTAACTTTCCTGCTTCTTGTTTCAGCTGCCAGCAGCTGAAGCAGCATAAAGTAGAATAGAAATATATAGCTTTTTTCTTCTTCTTCTTCTTCTTTTATTCCTGCCGGAAGACAAAAAATACTTTTTTTTTTGTTTTGAAAAAATAACTGTATCAGAATATCTTAATTATTTAGGAAAAAATGACATTTATTCAGAATAAGAAGACATGTGGTAGATATTACAAGATGTTTAGGAAATTATTAATGAAAAACAAATTAAGTAGTTTTAAAATTTATTTTGATCAATTTTGTATCATTGTTCTCTGATACAAAGTTTATTTCTAAGTTTTTATTAGATGACTTTTTATTTTGAAAAAGGGAAAATGGTCAAAATAGTTCATTGAATTTTTTCTAAGTTATATTAAAAGATTATTTTGGTTAATCAAGTCATTAAAACGGAGCTAAAGTAATTTCATGATGGAATTATCCCACATCAAGGACGGATGTGGGCAAAGAAACTAGTCCATGAAACTAAAATTAGGATAGAAACTTGGAATATAGGTTCCCTTACAGGAAAATTAATGGAATTAATAGATATTATGATTTATAGGAAGTTAAATATTTTGTGCATTCAGGAAATTAAATGGGTTGAAAATAAGGCTAAGGAAATTGATAGTTTAGGATTTAAACTTTGGTATTCGGGTAGGAGTCGTACTAGAAATGATATAGGTGTTATTATAGATAAGAGTTTAAAAGATAATGTTATAAAAATTAATAGGATTGGAGATAGAATTATAGCTTTAAAGATTGTTGTTGATGATAAGATTGTTAATATTATAAGTGCTTATGCTCCTCAAGTAGGTTTGGATATGAGTTCTAAATTAAATTTTTGGAATGACTTAGAAGAATTAATACAAAATATACCTCTTGAAGAAAGAGTTTTTATTGGAGGAGATTTAAATGGACATGTTGGTAGAGAGGTAGATGATTTTAAAAGCATTCATGATGGCCATGGATTTGGAACGACGAATGAAGGTGGCAAAGCCATATTGAATTTTTGTTTAGCTTATGATTTTTCAATTGCTAATACCTTATTTAAGAAAAGGAATGAGCATCTCATCACTTATAAAAATGGATATAATACAACCCAGATTGACTATTTTCTTATTAGAAAATTAAATCGTTTAGATTGCAAAGATTGTAAAGTTATTCCGAGTGAAAATTTATGTACCCAACATCGATTATTAGTTTTGGACTTTAAGATAAAGGGGCATAAAATAAAAAATAAAGCTAAATAATTTTCTAAGATTAAATGGGGGAATTTAAAGAATATTAACAAAAATATTTTTGAAAATAAGATTTTAGATCTTAAGATTTTGTCTGTGCATGAGGATGCTAATATTATGTGGGAAAAAGTGGCTAGTGATATTAAGAATATTGCAAAAGTGTCCTTGGAGTATCAAAGGAAAAAGCTCATAATAGTAAAAATAGTTGGTGGTGGAATCCTAATGTACAAGAAAAAATTAAAAATAAGAAGCTTTGTTATAAAAATTGATTTAATTTTAAAAATTATAATAATTGGTAAATATATAAAGTGACTCGTAAGGATGCTAAGAATGCAATATGCGATGCAAAGACATTAGCTTTTAGTGATTTATATAATAGATTAGATACTAAAGAAGGAGAAAGATATATGTATAAGTTAGCCAAATAAAGAGATAGGAGTAGTAAGGATTTAGTTCAAGTGAAGTGTATTAAAGATGAAGATAAAAAAATACTTTTCTTAGAAGATGATATTCAACAAAGATGGAAGAGATATTTTGCTAAATTTTTTAATGAAGTTTGTGAAAATAAGATTGACTATAGTGACCTTAACACCCTAAATGATAATAAAGATTTATGCTTTTACCGGCGTATTAGTAAAACTGAAGTTAGAGAGGCTTTAAAGAAAATGAAGGGTGGAAAAGCTGTTGGATCTGATGATATTCCAATAGAGGTGTGAAAATGCTTAGGAGATGAAGGAATTTCATGGCTTACTAAACTTTTTAATACTATTTTGAAGACTAAAAAGATGTCAAATGAGTGGAGAATGAATGTGTTAATTCCTATTTTTAAGAATAAAGGTGATGCACAAGATTGTGCGAATTATAGAGGTATTAAGTTAATGTGTCATACTTTAAAACTATGGGAGCGAGTTATGGAGCATAGGCTGCGGCGTGATACTAATGTTTCTCAAAATCAATTTGGATTCATGCTGGGTAGGTCGACTATGGAAGCCATACATTTATTAAGAGGTTTGATGGAGAAATATAGAGAAAATAACGAGGATCTACATATGATATTTATTGATTTAGAAAAAGCATATGATAAAGTTCCAAGAGAAGTGCTATGGAGAGTTCTTGAAAAGAAAGGAGTCAATAATGCTTATATTCAAATCATTAAAGATATGTATGCATGAGCAATTACTTGTGTTCAAACACAAGGTGGATTGACCAAGTATTTCCCTATTTCGGTTGGGTTACATCAAGGATCAGCCTTAAGCCCATATCTTTTTGCTTTAGTCTTGGATGTTCTCACTAGACATTTGCAAGAGGATGTACCTTGGTGTATGCTTTTTGTTGATGATATTCTTCTTGTTGATAAGACTAGAGAGGGACTAGAGAGGGAGTTGAAGGTAAACTTGAATTATGGAGGTCAACCTTAGAGTCTAAAGGTTTTCGCTTGAGTAGATCTAAAATGGAATATATGGAGTGTAATTGTAGTAGTAATAGACCTAGTGAGGGGATTGTGACTTTGGGCGATCAAGTCATTAATAAGAGTACACGTTTTAGATATTTTGGATCTATTGTTCAGAGTGATGGTAAATAGATGGGGATATTATCAGCAGAATTCAAGTTGGATGGTTGAAGTGGAGGAATGCATCAGGCTTGTTATGTGATAGAAATGTACCCCTTAAACTAAAGGGAAAATTCTATAAGATGGTAGTGAGGCCTGCAATGCTTTATGGTGCTGAATGTTGGCCATTAAAAGAGAAGCATAATACTAAGTTAAGTGTGGCAGAGATGAGGATGCTCAGGTGGATGAGTGGCTTTACCCTTAGAGATAGGATACGAAATGAGCATATACGTGAAAAGGTTGGAGTAGCTCCAGTAGAAGATAAGATTAGAGAGAGTCACCTTAGATGGTTTGGTCACATAAAACGGCGGCGTTGCGATGACCCGATTAGGAGAGTAGAGGTATTAGATTTGACTTATGTTAAGAAAGGTAGGGGTAGACCTAAAAAGACTTGGTTAGAAAATATTAGGAATGACCTTTCTTTATTAAATTTAAACGAGAATTTGACTTTTAATAGGACACAATTGAGAAAAAGGATTCATGTAGCCGACCCCACGTAGTGGGATAAAGGCCTGATGTTGTTGTTGTTGTTGTTTACAGCGTCGAGGGATCAAAATGATTATTTAATATAGTTAGGAATTATTTTGATGATTCATAAAAAATTAAGGGACCATTTTAGTCATTTTGTCTTTAAAAAAAATACATTTTTATCCTTAGATTTTTTTGTCTGATGATATCCTAATACAATTTTCGCCTGAAATGTTTACTTTTTTCTATCCTCATACTGTTTTTTGCTTAATATAATAGGCTTTCAGGACTGAAATTTTTCCAGATTTGCATAAACTGCAGTCCTGAAAACGTTCAACTGTTCTTAAGAAATGTTATGAAGATATATAGCTACAATAAAATTCTATAATAGTGGCAAAAAAAATTAATAATGAATTTTATCACAAAATTTACAAAGGTTATTATAAAATTCTACAGTAGTGATTAACATAAGAGTCTTAAATGAGGTTGATATTTAATGTTGAGAGATAAATTATTTATTATATAAACTCATATCATCCTCACCTAAAGATCATTATGCTAGTAATTTATGAAGCTCATAATAGTTTTTGTATGTGTGAGGATATTGAGAGAAATTCTAAATATTTTTCTTCTGGTTTATAATAAGTTATTGCCTCTCATGTCATCTGAGATAATTTAACTTTGATCTGAAAAGTTCATAGGATGCAAGATTTTCTGATTTTCTAAAATAAAAAGTCTCTCAATTATTATAATTTATGTTGATATAATATCAATTAGCAATATTAATCCGCATTCTTGTGTGTCGGAACCGTCACGATGATAGGGAGATGATGAGTTTAACGTCCTAGTTTTGTGCGAAGATTTAATACATATACAAATAAGGAAGAAGAGTGCAAGAGCCATAGGAGACACTATAATTTTTACGTGAATGATTTAAAAGGGGGAAAATCAAGAGGCCTTTTCCAATTAAAATGATTCCACTTCTGTTTATTTTTTGATACAAAGGATGCCCTTCATCGAGGGAAGGCGTTGACACAATGTGTAGCTAAACATCATGTAGAGCATATTATATGTTTAGAGTTTGAAGAATTAAATATCATGAGAATTGTTCTCAATATAACATTGGCTTGTTCATTTGACCGGTAGGATCATAGTGTCATACTCCATAATCTATATTGGAATAATTATATATGTCTTTTATTTTAACCATTTAACTAGAGCTTATTAATGAACAGTGGAAAGAAACATGATTACATTTTTATCTTTTCCAAAGCCTTTTATCATATGATACTTATCCTTTCCTAAAAATATATAAAACCACATAATGAGCACATAGCCTAGCAAGTAACTAAAATCTTACAACTGAAATCAATAAAAAATAAAATAGAAAAATATACTATAAATCATATAAAGAAATATATGCATCAATGTCTATACTAAGTATATGTATCAATTTATCCTTTTATAGTTCATCACATCTCAATCAATTACATCATTAATCGTATTATCAATAATAGTCAACAATATTAATGCAGTAACAATATTAATACCATAATTAATAATGATAAATAGTGTCACTGATAATAAACAGTATTACTATTAGTCACAATATCAATATAATATTCGTTGTAGTGTCGATATCAGTATTCAGATATTCAATGAGTGTATTTTAAGAGTATCTTGCTCTTGTACTTATAACTCCCAATCAATCGCCCCTTATAACTTTCAATCAATGTACTCCTTATAACTCACCTTGAATCACATGAATTAGTTGCCCCGACTCCTTATAACTCCCAATCAATCTCCAGCTCGTTACGACTCCTAATAAGTAAATCACGTGGATCAATATAGTATCATGTGGAGTTATCATATCATGATCTCATATCATTCAGTACTTCATTTAAAATGCAATTAAATCATATCAAATCGTTGAGAATGATCAAATATATAACATATCGTTAAATGGTGAAAGCTTACGAGATCAGGAGAATAAAATTTTGGCAAATTTAAGAGATAAAATCCATATAAATCAAAACCATTAAAAAAACATGAGTAAGAGATTACTTACTTACAATGAATAGAATAAAATCTGTAACAGGAATGACTGACAAATATGATCTAAAAACCTTTCTCTCTCCTCTTTCTTCTTCTCCCCTTTCATTTTCTTCATGGCCAAGTAATCTAAGTGAGGGAGTCAATAGGGCGAGACAATTATATATATATATATATATATATATATATATATATATATATATATATATATATATATATATATATATATATATATATATAACTGTTCATGTCCTAACACCATAGTGCTCATCAGATCAGCGTCAAAGTGCTCTACTTTAAAATTTCATATTTTTTAAGAAAATTTATTTCACATATTGGAGTTATTACACGTAGTTCTAAGACAGAGGCCAAAGGGACTGCAATCAACGGGTGATGGAGGTCAGAGGGATCGTAGTTGGCAGACGACATAGGTCAAAGGGATCATAGTAAGGTGACAGAAGTCAGATGGATCATAGTCGGGTGATTGAGGTTGGAGGGACTGTAGTCGATAGACGATAGAGATTGGAGTGACCATAGTCAATAGGAGACTGTTGTCAAAAGGAATATAGTCGACATGTGATAAAGGTTAGAGGGACCATTGTCGACTGACGACAGATATCAAAGGGACCATAGTCAGGAGATGGAGGTTGAAGGGACTGTGATCGACGGGCAAATTAGGTCAGAAGGACCATAGTGGGGTGGAGGAAGTGTAGGGATCGTAGTTTGTCAAAAGATTGAGAGATTTGATTATCAATGAAGATGTCATTAGTTCGAAGTTTGCGTATGTTATATGCGTTTGAGTTTATCTTAATTGACTAAAAAAATGATTTCATAACTCATTGAATGTTTCTCGGTGTAATGCACACTTTTTCATTCTTATAAGACAAAATATAAACACTGTTAGCAAAGCTACAGTTGTATTAATACCCTCCTTAAATTACTCGTGACTCTACTCAATTTGAGCTTATTTAAAACCATTTAATTAACTAATTAAAAAAAGTAAATATTTTATAAATCCTAGATTGATAAATGAATAAATTGATTAATGTATTGATCAGTTCATTCATCATAATAAATATCATTTAAAATTTATGAGCAAACCCATTTAAAACTCGATAGTTTTCCCATTTTAAACTCGATTATAAATTTATTAATATGTAATTAGTAGGAGCATTTTTCTTTTCTCTTTTAGTTTGTTTTGATCAAGAACATAATTAAGCTGTTAATTTATGCTAATTAAAACACATGCTTATTTATTAACTCTTTTAATTAAAGACTCATGGCTAAGCTTTGTAGACTATTAATAGTTTGCTCTAGGGATGTAAGTGAGCCGAGCCGGCTCGTGAGCCGGCTCGAACTCGACTTGTTAACGAGCTCGCGAGCCGAGCTTATCGAGCTTCGAGTTCGAGCTCGAGCCTACAATCGAGCTCGAATGCTTAACGAGCTCGAGTTCAAGCTCAGCCTGACTCGACTCGAAAGCTTATCAAGCTACTCGATATAATTATATATATAATTATATATATTATATTTATAATATTAATTATATATATAATAATACCCATCACATGCGTTGGTAATTCTCAAACGAGCTCGAGCTTTCGAGTCGAGCTCGAGCTTGATATTTTCTAAACGAGTCGAGCTCGAGCCTACTAATCGAACTCGATCTCGAGCTCGAGCTCGAGCTCGAGCTCATTAAGGACTAAACGAGCCAGGCTTGATAAGGCAAATACTCGACTCGACTCGACTCGTTTACACCCCTAGTTTGCTCTATAAGATTTATCCAACAAACTAACGAGCACTTTAACAGTATTGCTCAGTAGACCAGTGGGCGGGCCTCACACAAAATCTATCTCGATCGGCAATTAACGTAGTCCGCATAAGCTATCTCACAGTCCGCCGCCGTCGTCCTGCTCCCGCCGCGAATTGAGCCTCTCTACAATGCGCCTTCACGCGGCCATCTCGCCCACCCCTTCGCCGCCGCACCTCATCTGCCTTTCAACCCGCGGTTCTTCTTCGTGCTCTGGGATTTCTCTAGGGTTGCGTCTCGGCGCTCCGCATCTGATTGCGGGGAGGCGGCGTAGCAGTGAACTCGTCGCGATCCGATGCTCAATCTCGCAAGTCCACAGTTATGGAACAGTGGACTACGAGCAGAGGCCACCATTGAAGTGGAGCTCGCTGTACCGAAGAATCTCGATCACGGAGAACCCAAATGCCGATTCCGCTACTGTGCTTGAGCAATGGGAGGGTGCCGAGCGGAAGCTCTCGAAGTGGGATCTGTGCCGCGTCGTCAAGGAGCTGAGGAGGTTTGGTAGATTCAAGCGAGCCCTTGAGGCATGTTCATTGATGCTATCGTTCTCTTACCCGAATTATTTGTTTGAATTTCTTTTTCTTTTTATGTTCAGATTTATTAGTTTTTTTGGAGTTTGAAGGTATTTCTATGCTAATAATTGAGGAAAAAATTAGGATTTTTGGGTCAAACATAAATAATTTCAAGTAGTCTTGTACAGGGGATGGTAAGAAAGACAGAAATTGCAATTTTTGATGATTTTGTTACCAGATGAAGAGAAGAGAATTATTAAATTGTTAGGGCAAGAGATCAAATGACTAGATATTTTGATCGTGTTAGAGGAGTTAGAAGCAACAATACTTAGATCTTAGTTAAATATGAATAGATAAATAAACATTGAAATGTAAACTTATCTAGAATTTTAAGAAAAAATATTTTAAACACAATAATAAGTTATATTATATATTGATTTGAAAAAGTGAAATGGAGTAAACTCTAGATGCATAAAGGTAATGTTTAAGATCTTGATGAAATATTTATTGAGATTTGAAGAGGTATAAAGAGATATTGTAGTCGTTTGGTTGACTAATCTTTTTAATATAGTTTTGAAGATTGAGAGGATGCAAAATAATAGGAGAATGAGAATTTTAATCTCAAGATTTAGGAATAAAGGAGATGTTCGGTATTATGATAGTTATAGAATAATTAAACTTATGAGTCATATATGATATTATGGGAGAGAATAATGAAATATGGGCATTGAAAAATTACATTGACATTAGAGAATCATTTTGGTTTGATGCTAGGAAACCCATTATGTAAATGACTATATGTTGAAGGCAATTAATGAAAAAGTTATAAAATAGAGATGTTTTAAATGCTAGGAAGTTATAAAATATAGAATCATTTTAGTTTAATGCTAGGAAGCCCATTTGCATTTATTATCGAGATGTTTTAAATGATGACAAATGTTTTTAGTTGATGAAATTGTTCTAATGAATGACATCCTCTACTATAAGTAGAAAGTTATAAAATAGAAAAAAAATTGATTAAAAGATTAAGGGCTTGAGATCATCAAAACAAAAATTGAGTGCATGACATGTAATTTTAGTGGGTTTAATAATATCAATTAGCTGTCAATATTATTAGAAGCTCAATTGATATTTATGATATGTTTAAATATCTTTGATTTATCATTCAAATGAATAATGTTATATATGAGGATATCCATAACCACTTAGGTAAAAATGAGAAATTCCATCAAGAGTATCATGTGATTAGAGGATATCCATAGCTACTTAGGTTATGCTAATAAAGTACAATTAAACCCAATATGTTGTATTGATCTGAGTGTTGGATAGTAAGAAATCATTGATAATCAAGTTGAGTGTTACAAAAATATAATATTAAGATGAATGTCCAACAAAACTAAAAAGGATAATTTGTTGATTGATTACATTAGAGGTGCGGTCAGAGTAACATCTTTTAAATAAAAGATAAATAAAAATAAACAAGTGTTCTAGACATATTCAACAAAGAGTAGAAAAAAAATGCATAAGTTAGATAGGTAAATTAGATTAGTGTCGACCAAAGGACTCTAGTTCAAGTGGTATGCTCCCTGGTTCCTAGTATAGAGTTTACGGGTTTTGGTCTATAGCTTGTGGTAGCATTTAAAACTTAATACTCATTAGCTATTTGTGTCAATTGCAGTATATGTCTTGCCTTGTGCCCTCCTGTGCAATACACCTTGTGCCTACTTATTTATATGGGGGATTTACATAAATAACATTCTAAACTATTTCATTTATATATTTAACACCTAAACTTTACTATTTACATTCATAACATTCAAACTTTAGAAAGAGCAAAAATAACATCCCATCATTTGTCCCGTCACCCTTCACACGTTGCTAGTCTCTCTTTCCTTTTTCACATGTCATTGGTGGAGTGAATCATCCATCTTAACTTTCTCTTCAATCCCTCAGTCCCTTGTCGGTCTCATCGCCCCTCACATGTCCTCAGCATCTTTGTTTCTGAATCCTCTATCGGAACTTTCTCGCTAGTATGCTAGTTACATCAGCATGGTCTTCCATCACGACTTTCTCATTTATTTGTTGTCGGCATGCCACCCATCCCATTTTTTCTCATCCAAGTAGGATTCCTTCATGACTTCCTCCTCTCTTTGAATTCCGACAATGTCTAGCAAGGGTTTCATCTGAGCAAGAAATTTGGAAGAAAAAAAAAAATAAAAGTCAAGCCTCTTATTTGAACAAAGCAATAGACTCTAGCGGGATACTTCAAGTCTTTATATCTAATCAATGGCTAAAGTTTTGGAAGGATGAAGAAAACTTAGCATCTATATAACTGAAATTTATTTAGGCTAAAGTTGTTATTACTTGCTCTAGAATGCTCTTATTTATAGAATATTGCACTAGGCAATACATATTAGGCACAACACAAATAAGGAAAATCCATAGTAATTAACGCAGTCCAAAGAAATTGCAAGGAGTCACAGTCCTGTTAGAGTAAGAATGAATCACAAATCTATTATTGACCTGATCTTGTCATATAAAAAAGAAGGATAAAAAACCACTGCAATCTTGTTCCCATGGGAATAAGAAGTCATGAACAAGGATCAACAAATTTGTTATATGCCGAATAAGAATCTAGATAAGGAGCTATATAGTTTCCACCCAGCTTGTAAAAATTTGGTCCATACAAATTATTTGTATATGCTATTCTTCTAACATATCTAAGCATAAAAATCTGGGTGTGTTAAACTTGTTCTTGTTACTCTGGTTCATAATTTTCCTGCATTTTCTTGTTACTCAGGTTCATGATTTTCCTGTATTTTCATTTTTCTTTTCTTTCATATGTAACTTGGACAGCCTGCAATGTGATAGGAAATAAACATCCACAAGCAGAAAAACTGCTGTTTACAGCAGGAAAACAGCAACAAAGCAGCGAAAAACTTGATAAAATTGATGAAATCAGAGAGAAAACACTTGGATTCCACCAGTAGAAAGAGAAAAACAGCACACGCGATACATGTTTCTTCAATTTGAGATGAAGAAACAACTCTCCAAATCTCTAGCCAAAATACTAGAACACAAGCACTCAAAGAAGATCCCAAATTCATATTTCAAATTCAAAATGAAAAACAAACCCTAGCCAAAAAGACTAATTGAAGCAAAATGATAAAAGTTTAATCCCTAAACAGCCCTCCTAATTTAAATTTTTTCCCTCCAAAGAATTGATTAATTAGTGAATGGGCCCCCAACTTGTTCTGTCTGCCCCCCCTATTTGCCTCCGCCTGTAGACGTGAACCGGTCCACTAGGGACCAGTTCAGCCGGCCTAACACAATGTTTCAGGGAAATCATTATCCAATGTTGCTTGTTCTTTTGCTGACAAGATTGAAACAAATAATTTTCTATACTGTTTTTTGGATGTGGTGCTTCAGGTTTATGATTGGATGGCATCCCATGGAGACCGTTTTATACTTAACTCTAGTGACAATGCAATCCAATTGGATCTTATTGCAAAAGTGCGTGGCATTTCACATGCTGAAGGATACTTCTCCATTCTTCCTTGTATTTTCAAAGATAGGCGTACATATGGGGCTCTTCTAAATGCCTATGGCAAAGCAAAGATGAGAGACAAAGCTGAGGCAACTCTGGAGACAATGAAAGGCAAAGGATATACAGACGATGCACTTCCTTTCAATGTGATGATGACTCTTTATATGAATATCGCAGAGCATGGCAAAGTACATGCTATAATTAATGAAATGAAGGCGAAAAATGTGTCCTTCGACTTGTACTCCTACAACATCTTGATTACTAACTGTGCTACTATGGGAGATGTTGAGGAGATGGAGAGAGTGGTTCAAGAGATGATTGTCGATGCTCGTGTCAACGTGAACTGGACCACTTACACCACACTCGCCACCATGTACATCAGGCTCGGCAAATTCGACAAGGCGGAAAATTGCTTGAAGGAAGTTGAGCTTAGAATGACAGGTAGGGACAGAGCATCATTTAACTATCTCCTTGGGCTTTACAGCTCCATAGCCAAAAGGGATGAAGTCTATCGCGTTTGGAAACGCTACAAGTCAGCTTTTGGTGGTGGTATTTTGAATTCTGGATACCAATCAATGCTATCTTCGTTGGTTAAGCTGGGAGATATTGAAGGAACTGAGAAAATCTATGAAGAATGGTTGTCTAGTACTTCCAGATTGGACCCCAGGATTTGCAACGTTGTTATGAGAAGTTATGTGAGGAAAGGGGGTGTTGGTAATGCTAAGAGAATTCTTGACAGATTTGTAGAGAAAGGAGGGGTGCCAAAGCCCTTATCGTGGGAAATATTGGCAGAAGGTTATCTTAAGGAAAAAATGGTGTCAGAGGTTTTGTGGTGTATGGAAGGTGCGGCAGCTTATAAAGGTCTGGGGAAATGGAAGCCAAAGCAAGCTGCGGTGGCTGAGACTTTTGCACTTTGCAGGGGAGAGGATAGTGAGGAGAGTGTGCAATTGTTGATGGATGTGTTGAGAAGAACGGGTTGCCTTGAAAAGGAGGCATATAATATTACTGGTCGAGACATAATAAGGATCTGCGTACAGAAGAAGATGGTGGTGAAAATAACCTTATTTGTTTGGTGAAGCCATATTGTTTGTGTAAATTGAGTTCCTTAATGCCCCATATAGTTATGTTTGTTTAGCAAAATTAGATTGCATTAATGGTCAATAAAATCATTTCAGAAGGATTATAAGATAATTCCCAATTTTTTTTTTTTTTGCTTATCTGTATATAATAGTAGTTATGTCTTCTATGTTAAAGAAATTTAAATAAATAATTTTCTATGATTAGATGGTACACAAATTTTTAATTTTGTGATATTAAACACTAAACATAAAGGCTGAATTTATGAGTTAATCACCTCAATAATCGAAGAGTTAGAAGCATGCAACTAGGCAAAAGAGATGTTGGTACGCAATCTTTAAATTCATTATAGAAGTAATTAATAATATTTTTTTAATAATTTTATTTTATTTATTAAATTTAAATATTAAAAAAATAATAAGAATCAACAAAGTTTTATTTAAATGTTAGATATTGCATCTTTTTATCTAGATCTCGCTTAAGTTTTAAAAATCACGACCACGGCTTGCTCAAGCTCACTTATAATGGGACGGGCACAAGTTTGAGCTCATTTTCGACTGAGCGGAGCTAGATAGACTAGTTTACACCCATATGTCAACTTCATAGAAGAATTCAGTTCAACGGTTACATCCAATCACAAGTTGACATCTATTAATTTTAAGAATATACAATTAAAATTTTAAAAAATAAGTGTTAACCAATTAAATTTAATTAACAGCTAAATAAATATTGTTTAAATTAGTTAAAAATAAATTGAAAAACTATGTAAATATATATGATTTATGTATTTTAAAATAGGAAATTTCAACTAAAACATACATCACTTGATACTTTGTTTTACTTTTTTTTATACAACTTTTTTTAGTTTTATGCATTTGAAGCTCACATGAAATAATGGTTATGTGACCATGTGATCATACTATTTTTTTGGCTTAAATAATAAATAATTATTATATAGATTTAGGCTTATATATATATATATATATATATATATATATCATTTAAATTCATTTATTAATTATTAAATTTTTTCATTCAATTAATTAAATAGAATATCAATTTAAAGAGATTTCTTAAAAATCTGGACCGATTTAACAATTGATCAGTTAAATCAAACGATTCAAAGCGGTTTAATGCTGAGCTGATTTTAAGGCGGGCAGAATGAGCTATACGACCAGTTCACAGTTTTAATTAATTGAACCAATCGGTGATAAATTGGCCGAGATTACCTTATGAATATCAGTGATTCAACTTTATTACGACAAACATCTTTAAAGATTGCAAGATAATTGAGATTAGATCTCAAGTAATTTGATTAATTAGAGACAGTGGGATGTCAATTCTTATCAACAATGTATATTTGCAATCCAATCGGTTAGTATAGAGACAATTGAGAGAAACGATCAGCTGGGTTCATGGCTTCTCTGAAGCTTTATTTTGTGAATTTAAGAGTGAATGGGGCTTTCTCTACCCTTTTGATGTGATTGCTCGGAGAAATTGAAAGATGTATAGGCTTTGTTTTTTGTCTTCTTGCTCCTTTCAAAAAGCCTAATCATGTTATTGCTGTTAGAAAATGTATAGAAATAATACAAAAATGATTTAAAAACAACTCGCAAATCTCCAGTGATCCGTTAAAAATCAATCAAGCACAAAAGCAAATTCCTCCGTTTGGTCTAGAGCAAAATTCACAGCAAGGAACCGTGCCACAAAAGATATGACACAAAGGGACAAAACAGCATGGCCACACTATCATCAGTTTTAAAAAGAAATTTCTCATCCACAACTCATCTAGTTCCTAGTTGAGCTGTGTAGGAAGGTGTCCTAAGATTTAAATTCTATACTTTCATCATATGAAAAGATGGCCATAGCTAAAAGCATAAAAAAAAAAGTCTAAAAGCTTCCATTTAGAGTAGAAATTATTCTATAAGCAGACGACAAGAAATAGATGAGTGTAAGACAAACCAACGAAATCAAATTCAGATTCAATGTATTGGCGAGAAATTCCTCGTTCAAGTGTTATAGATTTTATGCTGAGAGTACTTCATCACAGCCCAATTAGTTGAATGTACCAAAAGCTTGAGATTCTGAATGTAAAAGAACTAAGAAGGAGAGAAAAAACGTTTTTGAAAATAAAAATGATTAGTTATGTAGAAGGCCCACTCAGTGATGGCGATAATAATAATTGGTTCGATTCTGCCAGCAAGAGTCCTCAATAACATCTCAGAAGAGGGAGCTTCTTTATCATCATAGTGGCCTTCGCACAAATGAAATTTAGAATAACTGATTCGAAGAAGCGTTAAAGCAGCGATGAAAAACAAACCCTAATCTAAAAATACGAAAGAAATTCAAAAGGAGAAAGCTCAATTCTGTTGAGTAGTCGACATACAGATCTCTCAAAGAGAGACTTGTAATACGGTCTGTTGAGCTTGAAATTTTTGAATCATCACAGCAATCCCCTTTCAAACGAGCTCAGGTAAATTTAAATTAAGCAATACGAATGAGAAACAATTATATTCATGAAAAGGTTGGAAATGCTCCAGACTCCATTGATGTTGTTGTTGTACGCTTAGGAATAAATTTAAAATGGAGCAGAAACAGAAAGAGAAAAAAAACAGGCTTTCCTCCTAATTCAATAATGGAACATCAAATGCAAGAATAAAAAACCTAAGGGCATTAGCTCCAATAACTGTGAGGTCCAATAATGTTAGTTATCTACCACTTTTCCCAAGGGATGTCCTATCAAGAGAAATTATTCTGTGCATAATCCTGACAGGAAAAACAGTCCGGATTTACTACATATTTTGTGAGTATTTATTGTATATTTTCAAATATGCAGTAAATACTCACAAAATACAAAGTTGTGGGTATTAGTGAGTATTTGCAGAATATTTTGTAATTATTTGCTACATATTTCGCTAAATATTTCCAAAATACAGAACAACCAGAACGATTCTTCCTGTCCAAACTAAGCACAGAATAGTTTCTCCTACCAAGAGAACAAAAAAAGGACACTTGATAAAACCTTTTTACCCCTATTTTAAAATGGATATCAGAACCACCCCATATGAGGGAGAAATTATTAGGTAAGACACTGAAAACAGAGAGAATCATCCAGATTGTCTACAATAAAAGCGAAATCAAAGTATAGTCAAAAACACAATTATTATAATAATTGCGCTTTGACTGTGCTTTAAATGCGCTTCTTTATTATAGACAAAACCTAATAATTTTTTCCATCCGAGGAGAACTAGTGCACATTATATTCAATATGCACAGCAAACCTCTGAATGTAATCACAAAAACGGCTCCATGGATCATCAATAATGAAATCCCAAAGATTCCTATAAAAATGTGAAACACAATAAAACAGTTCAGTATGTGCCCAATCATAGCATTACCAGTCAATGCACTAAGCTACAGATAACGTGGCATTGGGCAGTTCAAAATAAGGATGATGTATAATTTAGTAGAAAATGGCACTACAACAGGATAGAAAATAACTTGGAAACCCTCAGTGACCGTTTAAAATCAAGCACGCAGCCAGTCACTCTATACCAAAAACAACTCCTTCGCTGTACTGAATCAACTGCACCAATTCTACCTAAAATAAATTAGATTTATGAAGAGGTGGTTGAAGAAGATGAAGTGAAGAAGAGTTGGAAAGAAGATGACATGGCTGCATACAGTGTCATACGGCACTTCCTATCTGAGGTCTTTGCCTCCTCACAGGGATTCATTAAATTTACATAAGGAAAAAGGACCCACAAGAATTTATCAAGGAAATTGGACAAAACAGAATGGCCACACTATCATCAGAATTAAAAAGAATTCTCATCCACACAACTCTAGTTGAGATGTGTAGGAAGGTGTACTAAGATTAATTCTAAGCTTTCATCAAATGAAGATGGCCAAAGATGATAGCATCATAACCACAAAAAAACAACGTTAAAACGTTTTTTTCTACAAAGAAAAAGTAGAAAATAAGATAAGGTGTACCGATGAAATCGGATTCAGAAGCATTAGAAGGGATTCAGCACTTGGACATGAAGGTCCTCAGTTCAAGTGTTGGATTATGCTGAAATTAGTTCATCACCATCCGATTGATGAAATGTAAATTGATAGACCTAACTTAAATCTGACCTTCAAAACAGCTAAAAACGACGGAAATAAGGTTTTCGGAAAACAAGCGATGGAGAATTGTGGAGAATTGTGACGAAGGCTTACTCAGTGATGGCCATTTAAATAATTGGTTCGATTCTGCCAGCAAGAGTCCTCAACAAACATTCCAGAAGAGGGAGCTTTTTTTATCATAATATTAGCCTTCCCATAAATCAAACTTCGAAAAGATTAGAAGAAACGTAGAAGCAGCAATGGCAAGATAAACAAACTCTAATTGAGAAAATGTAAATTTTGCTAGTCGAAAGAAGGAGAAAGCTCAGTTCAGCGGGATAGTCGACATACAGATCCCTCTATGAGAGACATGTAATCCGGTCTGTTGAGCTTGAATTTCGCAGTCATCACAGCAATCCCCTATCGTTCGAAACAACGCCAATAACACGTAGATCCAAACGCTAAAATAATGGAAATATGATAATTATCAGCAGGCCAAACTCGAGCAGTTGACTAAGAGATGCTACAATATGAGCACGCTGATCTTTGGAGAAAAAAGGAGATCAAAATAGTCAACAAAGGGAAGTTCGTGTTGAGCACAATGCCTGTGGCCCGGGGCCGTGCGGCAGATTTCGAGAGCCACATAGCATGCTTGCAATCCGATCAGGTAGAGTTCTAGGATGGAGCAACTGGGTAAGCAGAAGCATGGAGGTTTTTTTGCTAAGTCTCTAAAGCAATTATGCTGCAACTTGAAAGTAATAGAGGGTGTGAGGTAGGTTGCTCATGAAAAAGCGATGAGAGGAAAGACGAACCTGGCGGCTAGGGCAATATAACGATATGTAGAATGCAGTGCATCCCAAACCCTAATCTTAAGTTCCTATTTATAGAGAGAACTTAGCAACGTTTACAAATAAGTTCGATTAAAATTATAAAATTGCGCTAGTATTAAAAAAAGCTTTACATACCTATTGGAAAAAATAAATTATCATAATTTTAAAAATACATAATAATTTCTAATAATTCTATCGATATATATACTATTCTATTATAAAATTACTTAAACTTTCTTCTATATAAAAATTCTGCTTTTTTTTATTTTATTTCTTTAAATATTATCTCATCTCTTTATTATATTATGACTAATTTTAAAAATACATAATAATTTCTAATAAATCTATCAATTCACTTCCCTTTTCTTCAAAAAATAATTAGGTGCAATGTCTGAACTTTATTGACAATAAGACAATTGTTTTTTTTTTTTAACATAGGATATACGAAAAAAAAAAAAAAAATTCCCCACACCTGACCCTGATTCCAGTCTAGTGACTGTACCAAATAATCGATGGGTCTGATTTGAGTCGAATCCGGGTTGACTCGGATCTAAACTAATTAACTCGAATCCGACCCGTTTTTACAAATAGGTTAGGTATTACAACATGGATCTTACATGCACCGGTTACCGGATTTACTCAACACGATATGCTAACCTGTTTGATTCAAAAAAAGAGGCGACAAGCGATGTTGGTGCAGTCTGCGGGTGTGGGGTCGACGTTGACCACGAACAGGCTGAATGGACTAAACACAATATGAGAGGACCTACGAAAATCGGGAAGTGTGGACTTGTTGGCTCGCACAAGAGCCATGAAATGAGGCACGGTGGGCTGACAACTGGACTAGACATTGTCACATGACACGTGAGCGCCAACGAACCAAACGACTAGACGTCCAGACGAGATCACGCTTATGGGTGTGAGTAAAAAATTTGATTCATTAACCTGCTCGCAAGCTGAGCTTATCGAGCTTTGAATTCGTATAATAAACAAACTCTAATTTGAGTTCAACCATACTCAACTCAAAAGCTTATCAAGCTTCTCAATTAAATTATTATAATATCATTATTTTTAAAATATTTGAAAACTTATTACAGGTTATACACCGAAAAACCCTACCCGCCCGCGGCACAGCCGCCCTAACTCTTTTCTTATCTTCTTCACCTCACTACTCAAAGCCGCATCGTGCCTTCGCCTTCCACTGCGATTCCGCGCCTGCAAAAAAGTTTCTGGTTGCAGCCTCCTCTCCTGTTTCTTCGATTCATTCCACCCCAGAGAAGCCGAACTCTCCTTCCTCCTTCTCACTCGCCTCTCTGTTCGCATAGCCCTGCTCACAATCGAAGCCCCTCCTGTCTCTCTTCTTCCTCGCTTGACCGAAACCCCAATTCCTCCGCCGTCCTCCCATCCGAGCCGGGACAGAGCTGCGCAAGACTCCTCCCAGGTCCGGCCCTCTCTCCGACGCCGAATCCCCTTTCGTTCCTCTCTCGCAAAGGTAATTTGTTCCCTTTCTTTTTATCATGCCTTTCTTGTTTCCTTGCAAGTCGATTGGATTCGGAACCACCTTACTGCATGACTTTTTTTTTTCCTTTTCACAAAATTTAGGCATGTGTCCACAATCAATGTGTTTAATTCAATCTTTCTTTATTTGTTATCATTATGTTAGCCAGTGTTTCTTTTTCTTTTGTGTGTGCCGCCAAATCGATTAATGCAGCATTTCATGTGGAAGGATTTTATTACTGTTGTAAAATTGATCTATGTCTCTTAAAGGGTGTTAGGGTTAAGTTATGCAAGCTTGTTCTTGATCTGGCTCGAGCATAGCTTGGTAATAAGCTTACGAGCTGTTTCGATTAGCTGTTCAATTTCCACTCTCCTTAAGAAAACCGTGTAACATTTTTTTCCATTAGCTGTTCCATGCTTTGCATTCTCTACATTTTCGGCTTCAAAACTTAGGTAATTAATTTATCTGTGCTGCTTTGTTTTTCTATATTTTTGGTAGCTGCAATATGATTACATGAAATCGAAGATTTCCGTCCTTCAAATTATAGCTTTTTAATTCAATCTTATATTTAACATCAGTTTCAGATTTTGCTTTACATTCTTATTAAGTCTCTCATTTTAGGTGCATTTTCAGAATATGGTGCAAATTCTAAGATAGGTTTTGATGTAGATAGTAGTGCAAGTTCAAATCTAAATTCAAAACTTATGTTAGATATAAAGTCTTTCTTCATTTTAATATCATCTTTTTAATTCCAAAAGGAGATTAATATATTTTATATATCAATAGCATTTTCAATTGGCTTAGACTTGATCTCATAAATAATTGGTTCTTATGTGAAAGTGGTTGATGAAGTGTTCCAAGCTTCTCCTTTAAAATACTATGCAAATGTTAATGCACTTTTCCCAAATGCTAATGCATTTTTTCCCTTCACAATTAATATCTTACTTTCCAAAAATTTACATTTTATTCCAAGAAACCATTAATAGATGGCAAACATCTCTCCACACCTTCCCTTTCCCAAACTATAATAAGAAATCATTCTTGATACAAATGCATAGAACGAACTACTATAACTCCCTCATACTTCAAATTGAACCCAACTTGTAAAGACAAGCTTCCAACTTATTTATTTACTCCTACTCAACACTTAAAATGTCAGCCTTCTGATGACCCTTTTAGTAGAGTAGATGTACTATATCCGACCTATGTTCTGAAAGGTACAATTAGACTTAAAAAACACTTGGTTAAAAAAGTATTAAAAAATAATATATTTTTTATTAGATTTAAATGAAGATTTGACTATTAATAGAACAAAATGGAGAAAAAGATTCAAGTAGCCAACCCAACGTAGTGGAATGAAGGCTTGTTTTGTCCCACTACATGGGGTCGGCTACATGAATCTTTTTTCGTCATTGTCCTGTGAAAAGTCAAATTCTCATTTAAATGTAATAAAAAAAAATATAATTTCTAATATATTTTCTACCCAAGTCTTGTTGTTGTTGTACAAGTTACAAATTTGATGCAGATGAAATTCGAACCTAAAAATCCTGACAATGATTTCAAGATCTTTACCTATTTTGTTAAGACACTTCATACATATTTTGTAGTTCTATGATCTTGGTAAAGTGGATAATACAAATCATACTTTATATATGCACCATTGTGATTCTTTGCCATTCTCCAGATGACAGAACACTTTCAAGATTCCATTTTTTCAGCACCCAGAGTGAAATTTACTTTTCTTCTTGGTTCGGAAGCTTTTTCTGTTGATTCAAAAAACAGGAAAACTATCTCAACAGTTGGCAGAAATGAAGGGAAGAGAGTATGAACATACTGAAGGAATACATCACGAAGCACAATGTACCAAATGATGTTCCTGATGAACCTATCGAGGCATCATCAGAGGAAGGTGAAGAAAATAATCCACCAAAGAAATCAAAGAAGCAGAAATGATCCCTTCTGAAATTTAGGGTTATAAATGTGCCTGTAAGATGGCTGCTTTCTTCCTTATTTGTCCAGTCTTTTAAAAGCTTTGAATGAGCAGCTTAACCTGTAACTTAGAACAATGAAACAATTGCCGTTATTTGTAGAATAAATTCTCTTTATCTTGCCTTTATTGCAGTGATGGAATACGCACTTTAAGTTTACTATGCAGTTTTTAGATGGCAGCAAGGAGCAACTCATCCATTGTATAGTATTATGATGAGGAAGTCCATCAGCTAAGAGCATAATGGTCATCTAATTGTTGCTTTGAGCTTATCTATTCTTTGATGAAGTCAAATTGGATCAATTTGAGCTCATGTGTAATTCACTTTGAATTATTCTTTAACATAAAAATTTGATAAATAATAATAATAATAATAATAATAATAATAATAATATTTATTATGTAATAGATTTAAGAGTCTTACCTTATTATTCAAATAATATTTAATTTCCATACCCAATTCTTCTATTCAACTCTCCATATACCTAGGTTTTCTTCTTCTTATCTACTTCATCTATGTATAGCTTTTTCGATTTTTTCACCCTCTTCAACTTGCAATAAGTGTTATTCCCTCTTTGACATATTAATTTTTTTTTTTAGTTCTCTTTCATAAGTGCTCCATTCATTCTTCTCGCAATCATTTAACAGTTAAGAAGAATATGATACCCTAGTGCTCAAGAAGCTATGTAGTAGTAGTAAAGTAGCTTCATGCTCTGCTAGGATTTTTCGCGAATCCTAGCTACCTTCATGCCTTCCTCTGGGAGGGACTTCCCCTCCTTCCCTTGTCCTAATGTCCTATACTGATTTCCCCCCACACTCATCCTCCCAACCTTCCCACCTCCTCCATTGGTGCTTCTCTTGATTGGAAGCTTCTTCTCGCTTCTCAAAGTCAAATCTCTAACGAGTTTTTCCTATGTCATGTTCCCAACTAAAAATGTCACTGCCCACTTTGCCATAGTTTTGATTTGATACTGGTGCCCTTGAATGATCTATTTATCTTGTGGGCTATTCCATTAGCTGGAGACCTTTCTACGAGGCCCTTATCTCCACCTTTAAGAAAGCCTGGCCCCTTAAAGGTATCCTCTCCTTGCATACCCTTGATGAAGGCTTCTTCCTTTTCAAATTTACTGTTGTTGAAGATTGCGAGATGGCATGGTCAGGCGCAGCATGGTTTTTCTTTGGTAAACCCTTTATCCTGCAGAAATGGTCAACTGATTTTGTTTTGAAAAGAGAAGAGTTCTCCTCCATCCCGCTTTGGACCAAAATCAAAAACCTCCCTCTTTCTTGCTAGACTCCTTAAGGAATTTACAAGGTAGCTAGTTGTTGGCTTCCCTTTAGCGGTAGAAGCTTTGAGAACGGCAAAAATCATGCTCACATTTGCTAGCGTGTGTGTTCAGGTGAATATCTCTTCTCCCATGCCCAATGAAATTTATATTTTTGTGGATAATAAGATCTCCCCTCTAAGAGTTCTTTACAATTGGAAACCCACCTCCTACTCCTAATGTGGCTCTATTGTTCATTAAATGATCCTCTGCCCCAAAAATCCTACTCACCCTCCTTAGAAGCCTAACTATCCATGAGGTAGAAATGCTAGCCGCAAGCCTCAAAATACCCCTCCCCCTCACCTAATCATTCCAAACCACCCTGCCGCCCACTACCCAACCTTCTTTTCCATAAACTCATCTATCAACCTCATTGCTCATAAACCCTTTACCTCCACTTCAAACCAAGTCTTGCTCCTGAACCTTAACTCACCCTCCGATGAGGCTCCTGCTCTCACTGACAATACCCCACCCCCTTCTTCCTAGGCCAGACCCCCTTTCTCTGAAACCTTCCCTTGTCACCAAAAATAAATATTATGCCATCTCTGAGCCACATAATAATGTTGATCTCTCTCTTATTAGTCATAATGACACAAATCAATAAAGAATACCAACCCTGGTACACATGTAAATCATTTTCTGCATGACCAAGATTGACCCACCAGTCAACAGTAAAGGTCAAAAGCCCTATCCTTCAACCCCAAGCACAGAACACTAAATCCATTGGACCTAAAAATGCCAAAAAGACATCCACCCCCACCTCTAAATCCAAATGACCCTTCCTCTCATGGAGGCCTGGAACATCCGTGGGTTTAACAACCCATATAAGGTCTTGTGTTGTAAGTAATTTGTTAGCAAAAATAATTTAGATTTGTTGTTTATTCTTAAAGCAAAAATTTCTTCCATGTCTATCTCCGACCACTAGTTCCTCTCTTCCCATAAAATATTTAGCCATGAAACTTCTTATGACAAAACTCTCTAGTCATGGTCATATCTAGATAAAATGGAATGCTCAAAAGGTTGATTTTAGGCCTTTGTTTACCTCTATAGTCAGCTGGTCCATGGTATTATTTATTTTAGCCCTTATGTTATTTGTTACATCTTTGTGGTTTATGCCTCAAATTTTTTTGAGGAAAGACATGTTCTTTGGAAACAGAACTCTGATCTGGTTGGAAAAATCTCTATTCTTTTAGGTTCAATTTTGATCTTAAGATGAAAGCACTTTGCATAGACTTAGGCTTCGTTTGGGACAGCTTTTTTATTGCTTTCTAAAATGGAGTTTAGTACAAAAAAAAAAAAAAAAAAAAAAAAATCGTACTAAAACTCTGTTTTAAAAAGCAATAAAAAAGCCGTCACAAACGAACCCTTAGTTGCGATTCAATGTAGAGCTCCCAAAAGCAAAAAGACATCCAAATTGCAAGATTATTTTATTGAGGTTGTTTCGAGGATTTTATTATATTTTCAGCGGCTTTAGGTTTTTGTTTACGAAGACTTAGGCATTAGGTTTTTGTTTCTCATGATAATATTCTTCTTCAAATATTGATAAAATTGATTTAAAACCAGAAGTTTGTGATGACAGCATTTTCTTATTATTTGATTTGGATATTATTTTTTTTATCATTTTTAAAGAATTTGTCCAAAAAAAATTTAATAGTAGTTTCAAAAACTGTAATTTTCTCTGTTAAAATTTTACAATTTTTTTTATAAAAAATTGTCGTCATCCAAATAGATCTTTTTTTTCGGGACATTTATCCAAATAGATCCTCAGATGTTAAAAATATAATCGAGCCTCTCATTTAATATTTTCCTATTATTGCTGTGAGGCTGCTGTTCAACATTTTTTGTCAGCCTTTATTTAGCACCAGCTAATTTACCAGTTTATGATTTCTCTAGCGCCAATTTATTAAATTTATTTTAAAAACATATATACTTAAAATGTGAAGAAATCATTAAAAATTATGTTAAATTTAATAATTTTAAATGTCATTAGAAACTTACCAATTTTTTTCCATTTTGTCGGTTAAGTTTTTTGCTTCATAGGAATCTGACGAATATTACATTATTTTCACTAATAATATAAATAGTGACTATAAAATTATAACGAACGCTAGGGTTAATAAACATAAAATTATAGCTCTAATAATAAATTTCTTAAGTATAATAATAAATGATAAATAGCTCTTAATCTTTATATTTTCCAAGTTTCGTTAGTTATAAGAAGCATACATCACTAAAATTAAGTATACATGCACACCTATATGAACTTGTCAATAAGATAGTTGTAGTATTTTTTAGTATATTATGGTGTATATTTAAGGTTTTATTTCGGATAAATTTTTTGCATCTTTCTAAAATGTTTTAGACCATCTCCAACCGTTCAGCAAACACCGAATGGAGGCCCTCATGGGTCACAATTGAACGCCTTTTCCTCCGACATTTGATCGCTGATTAACAGTGTAACGCTAATGTTGGTGTTGCACTGTTCATCTGCACCATTTTTTTTGATCTATACCGAACTTACGGAAGAAAGATGCGAATGAAAAGAGCGACAGTTAGGGAGCAAAATGACGTTCGATTGGAGATGAATCACAATAGTTTTTGGTTTCACTGCAATGTTCATACAAATATTGCATCTAATATTCATCTTACATTTAATATAGTATTTTCGAACTTAATTTTAAATTTTATTGTATCATCTCTTTTTAAAAAAAAAAAAAATTATCTGCATATACCACATTCAATGGAGATTATTTTATTAAAACTTATTTAAATATATTGAATATAATACAACTACGAAACTCTAAAGTCTCACATTTTAAAGTCTCTTTTAGGAGAGTAATATGTTTATACATAATTTTCGCTGTGATATTTTAATAATTTCACCATTATTTTAACACACTGCATGAAATTGCTCATTTTAACTCTATCATTGAACACTATTGAAGCACTTAAGTGTCTAATAACATTAAAATTGATTGATCTTGAGCCCCTTGAATTTCTACCATCGAGATGTATAAACATATGAAATTTAGAGATCAAAATATTCATTGCCAATAGATTTGCTAAATTTAAAGATCCAATGATCTTAACCTTTATCTAAAAAATCACAAGAGAAGCAATTTACGAATAGAGCTGAAGTAATTTCTCTACCACAGTAGGGAAAAAAGGTAAAGAGAATTTAAATTTTGAATATAATTTAAAATAACAGAAAAAATTGTCCCAAAGAGAAGAGTGCTGCTTAAATGACAAAAAATATGAGAATAAAATAATGGATAAATTGCTTAAGAACCTCCATTTCAGAGAGATTTGTACTGTTCGATCAAACGTGAAGCATGCAGACGTGAAGTAGGAGTGACAGTGCAACCCAAGTTTCGAAGAAACGCAATCTGTGAAATAAACAAAGATGATGATTGTGAGTTTTAAAAGCTAAAAAAAAAGAAAAAGAAAAAAATACAATATGTATTATCTGACAAATTAACGAGAATATAAAAACGTCTGCAGTTTCTTTTATACAAATGGCAGAACCTTGTTTTCTCTTTAAAAAAAAAACGCAGTTGCCATGGTAATTAGAGATTTATTACAAGTTAGGGGCATAAAAGAGTCGAGTTGAGCTCGAGTCAGAGGTGTTCGAGTTCGACTCGCGAGTCAAATATAGAGCTTGAGCTCAACTTGCGACACAAAAACGGGCTCATTGAGTAGCTCAAATTTGCCCGCCGTTCGTCAAACCAATGGTTTCCCACCCGGTTCTCATTTTCCCGCTCGCATGCGTTTGATGGGGATGAACTGAGGATTTCACCCGGTTTTTGTTTTTCCGCTTGCGTTCGATGGGGAAGAAACGGGGATCAAAGCGACAGATGGGCCCGAATCGAAGCGTCAAGCGACAAATGTGGGAGGGACTGAGGATCGCATGCAAGCCGGTTCACGAGTTCATGCTCGAATCCTGCCTTCGTTCATCCCGTTCGAAATCCCACATGCATTCACGCGCCCTTGCCCTAATCGAGCTGACTCGCGAGTCATCGAGCCGAACAATAACATGATCGAACTCGAGCTCGTTAACCGGCTCGGCTCACCAGCACCCCTACTTTAGCTCCAAAATGTTTAGTGATTTACCATCATTAAGTTGAAGAAATCATGTAAAAGGGTTGGACTTACTCGTAAAAACCGGAACACCATCCAAAAATTGTTACCTTCACTTCTGAAAATCAAACTTTCAAAACATTCCTATTCCGACGAGTGATTATTTACCTTCACTTCCCCAAGCGAAAAAAAAGAAAAGATAAGATAAACAGATTTTTCAACAAGTTAATGTCCAGCAAAATGGCTTTAATCTGATAAAATGTTAAGTACTGCCTGGTCGCATTGCAAAATAAGCATAAGCGGATCAAATATTGTCCAAAGATTTTCTTTGGAGAATACCTGACTGTTTACTTGATTAATTATAATAACATCTTGTGGCCAGTGGAGTAAAAGACAATGCATTAACACTAGAAAGAAAGACAAGTCATAAGAAAGGCTAAAACCTGCTTGGATGTTGCTTCTGCTGATCCCATTGAGTCCTCAATTCTTTGCTTCTGGAAATGTTCCTGAATGCACAAATTACAACATTAACAATTTTTTTCCATGAAGATCTTTAATATCTAACTATATGCATGACTGGTAGATACCCTCCGCCATAAAGTTTCGAAGAAATCTCGAATATCAGCCCTCAACAATCATTAAGGTTTCGTTTGGGACAGATTTCTTACTGCTTCTTAAAGTAACTTTTTAGCATAAAAATTAAAATTTTGTTACTAAAAAGCTGCTTTAAGAAGCAGTGAGAAAGCCGTCCCAAACGAATCCTTAATAGCCTATGCAACTATTGCATAACCAGAAGTCATCTAAAAATTTGTTAAAAAGTTAAAATTTGCGACTGCCACTACAGACAAATCACATGAAGGGAAGGAAAACGGGCAACCCCAACAGGGTTTATCAAGCGAAGAAACAACTTGGTCCAAATGGAGGTCAGCTAGATAATATCATCTCAACAATACATGCCTGCAATGCACTAAAGCACTTTATAGCAGTAACTGTAACAGATTTCGGTACAAAATGGCGACTATATTAAAAAGCCACATGCTGCTACTACTTAAAAGGTAAAAAGTTGGATATAACAAAATAAAAAATATAAAAAAACAAATATTTTCAAAGCTGATTAGCATTTGGTAATCGAACAAGCGCATAGAGATTACTTCTAAAAGGATCTTACAAGATTTTTACTTGGTTCAGTAACTGGGATTAAGGAATACTACTACTAAGCGATCTAATCCTCTATATAGCTCAAAAGAAAGGGAGTCATGAGTGTGGGTGTATCTGAGAGAAATTGAGAGAGAGAGGGAGAGAGAGAGAGAGAAGGTATGGAGTAGCTACCCGGCCATGTTTCTAACCAAATTATTTAATTCAATAACAACCAAGCACATAACCATAAAGAGTCTAGTGATAGGAAAAAGGCTGAAAGGATTGTAGGATCCGAAAATTCATGCTCCAACACTGCCGAGGGAGTTTCATGTGCCTTTTGAGTCAAATTTTTAAAATGCAGATTGAATTGCAAATACGACACAATCCAAAGATTTGGCCCACATTTAGTTAGGACCTTACGATTTGATTTCTAGTTTTACATATATGAAAGCCTTTACAATTAATTATCACTCTTAATGAGGGGGAGAACTTTCAATAAAAGCTAGTATTTAGAAGATAAGTGCTTAGCATATATTATCAACGTTTTGATAAAAAATAAGAAGATTTGTCATAAAAATTTAAAATTTGGTTTAAATGTACAAATTCTGATAATTGGGAAAGCTATAAAGATGCTCGTAAGGAAGCTAAAAAAGTTATTTGTGATGCAAAGAACTTAGCTTTTAATGATTTATATAATATATTAGATATCAAGGAGGGAGAAATATATATGTTAAGTTAGCCAAACAAAGAGATAGAAGTATTAAGGATTTAATTCAAGTAAAGTGTATTAAGGATGAAGATCAAAAAAATACTTTTCTTAGAAGATGATATTCAACAAAGGTGGATGAGGTATTTTGTTAAACTTTTTAATGAAGAATGTAAAAATACGATTGACTTTATCACCCTAAATGAAATTAAAGATTTTTGTTTTTATCGGCGTATAAGTAAAGCCGAAGTTAGAGAGGCTTTAAAGAAAATGAAGCGTGGAAAAGCTGTTGGACCTGATGATATTCCAATATAGATGTGGAAATGCTAAGGAGATGAAGGAATTTCTTGCTTACTAAACTTTTAATATTATTTTGAAGACTAAAAAGATGCCAGATCAGTGGAGAATGAGTGTGTTAATTCTTATTTTTAAGAATAAAGGTGATGCACAGGAGTGTGCGAATTATAGAGGAATTAAGTTAATGTGTCATACTTTAAGACTATGGGAGTGAGTTATGGAGCGTAGGTTGCGGCGTGATACTAATATTTCTCAAAATCAATTTGGATTCATGCCGGGTAGGTCTACTATGGAAGCCATACATTTATTGAGAGGTTTGATGGAGAAATATAGAGAAAATAAGGAGGATCTACATATGATATTTATTGATTTAGAGAAAGCATACGATAAAGTTCCAAGAGAAGTGCTATGGAGAGTTCTTGAAAAGAAATGAGTTAATAATGATTATATTTAAATCATTAAAGATATGTATGCAGGAACTATTACTTGTGTTCAAACACAAGGTGGTTTGACCAAGTATTTTCCTATTTCGATTAGATTACATCGAGGATTAGCCTTAAGTCCATATCTTTTTACTTTAGTCATGGATGTTCTCACTAGACATTTGCAAGAGGATGTACCTTGGTGTATGCTTTTTGCTGATGATGTTCTTCTTGTTGATAAGACTAAAGATGGAGTTGAAGGTAAGCTTGAATTATGGAGGTCAACTTTAGAGTCTAAAATTTTTCGCTTGAGTAGATCTAAAACTGAATATATGGAGTGTAATTTTGGTAGCAATAGACCTAGTGAGAAGATTGTAACTTAGGGCGATCAAGTCATTAATAAGAGTACACATTTTAGATACTTGGATCTATTGCTCAGAGTGATGGTGAAATTGAATTCAAGTTGGATGGTTGAAGTGGAGGAATGCATCGGACTTATTGTGCGATAGAAAAGTCCCCCTCAAACTTAAGGGAAAATTCTATAAGATGGTGGCGAGACCTGCAATGCTTTATGGTGCTGAATGTTGGCCATCAAAAGAGAAGCATAATACTAAGTTAAGTGTTGCAGAGATGAGGATGCTTAGGTGGATGAGTGGCTTGACCCTTACAGATATGATAGGAAATGAGCATATACGTGAAAAGGTTGGAGTAGCTCCAGTGGAAGATAAGATTAGAGAGAGTCGCCTTAGATGGTTTGGTCACATTAAACGAAGGCCTCCCAATGACCTGGTTAGGAAATTTGAGGTATTAGATTTGACTTATGTTAAGAAAGGTAGAGGTAGACTTAAAAAGACTTGGTTAGAAAATATTTGAAATGATATTTCTTTATTAGATTTAAATGATAATTTGACTTTTAACCGGACACAATGGCGAAAAAGGATTCATGTAGCCGATCCCACATAGTGGGACAAAGGCTTGATGTTGTTGTTTTGATGTTAAGTTGGAAATTTACCAACTTATCGACAGTTGGGGGAATACTGACAAGCCTGATTAAGATCCAATGAAACCATCATCCAGCTTGTCATTATCCCTACTCTACTTAGAGGAGAAGGTCAATCCAACTTGATCGAATCATCCTAGTCAGCAGCCATATGCTGCTTCTTTTAAAGGAATATTTGTTGCTGGAGGATTTTTTTAATTAACAAGAAGTCAACAGTGTTACATGAAAAATGTTTGCAAGTATGGTAATGATAAGAAGTCAACATTATGCCATAGCAAACACACTCCACTCGCCTTGCAAAGGAGAGAAAACAGTGAAAGGAGGAAGAAAACCACTGTCCAAGTGCTCCAAACGTCGTCACTGCTGTCACGAGCTCGCAAGAGTCCTCTCCCTTCCTCTCTTGTTTTGCTAGGTTGAATGCACGAAGGCAAACAACTGAAATCTAAGAGATTGAGGCCGTTGATTCCATTGCCTGATTTAGAAAGTTAAATGAGCCCAAATTTGACAAATTGGGCTGAAATTGAGCCCATATTTGACAAATTGGGCTTGATTTGGGTTAATTCAAGTCTGATTAGGTCCGATAGAGCCAATTCTATGAAATTGGCATTGAATTTGGTTTGACAAGACTCCACGAGGCTCAAATTGGGTTCGATGTGGACCAATTTTGGGTCGATTCAATCAATTTAAGTTTAATTTGATAAATTTATTTTAATTTAATTTAATTGAGGTCTGATTTGGATCAATTTTAATTTGACTGTGCTTGCTCGATCGAGCCTAGTCGGGCTCAAATCGGCTCGATCCAGGCTAATTCAATCTCTATACGAAAATATACGTCAACAATTATACTTCCTTATTTATGTAAGCAGGAATCGTATAATCATATGTACTTCACATCCCTGTATGCAATGCCTTAACTTGAGGACCTAGAGGAAAGCAAGAGATAGATTGTCAAATTAATATTAAAAAAATACCCTATCAACCAAAGAATTCCATCCATCTAGTTAAATTGACCTCTTTCGGCTAATCACTGGCCAGCTATTTATGCATAAGGCTAACGTTAGAATGTTTAAAATTGAGCTGCAAAAACATATCAAGTGATATTTCTGTTTACTAAATCCAAGCAGAAACCAAATTTGGACCCTAAACAAACCTGCTTTTCTCTCATCAAATGAGCACGCCTGTAAATAGGGATCTGCTCCCACCTCAAAACCTGAACCACGTACATGCTCATCCACTGATATTAGATGAAATAACATTTTGTTGAAATTCAGAAATATCTTACATATTGCGCATAGTGGAAAGCTTGATCATTACTTAAACAGGATTTTAAAACACGCAAGGTATCCTGCATTAACAAATTTCAATGGTAAAAACAAAGATTGCCGGCATCCAGTGAACAAAACAATAAGTAAAAGCTGAAATTATTGAAGAATATTATGAAAGTTGCTTGAATAATTATATATGAAAAATTTCTGCGCATAAGCATTAAACGTTTCAGCCTATATCCATGATAACAAGGAGTACTTGGAAAAGACCAAAGGTACCCGTCAATATATAATACTTCAGCAGATTGAAAACATGAAATATGATTTTATATTCAACATACTATAATTAAATTTCGCCCAAGGATGTTTACGAGTATTATCTACTTTCGTTTTTTTTATCTTTAAATGTTAAAAATGGAAAAGCTGGCGGTCTTTAGCAATGCTAGGTAATGAGCATATACTAATATTAACTAAACAAGACAAAAAACACTATTAACAAGCATAGCAAAAGGAAAGGTATTCGCACATGAGAAACCTATTTACTTTAGTCAATGTGATGATATTGAAATACCTTTTCAAATACCCATCAATCTTAAAAAAAAAAACATGCATTTAAAAACATTGGACGCAATGATAATAAGAAATTTACATCATCGAAATAATTACCCTTATCCCAATTACTTTTGGTTCAATGTATCTGGGAATTTAAAGCTTTTCAAAAAAAAAAAAAAAAATGTAGACCATTACATCAACAAGTTAGTCATACTAGAGAAAAGGTATAAAAGTTCCCAAAAGAATAACAATGTAGACCATTACATCAACAAGTTAGTCACAAAAGAAAAAAAAAAGTATAGAAGTTCCCAAAAGAATAGATAAATACACTGTTAAAAAAATCGGACTCGATTGGCCGATCCAACTGTGAACCGGTCTTATGACCGGTCCGGTTCATCCAAAAAACCATTTTTGTATTGAAACGGCCGGAACCGTTGGTTCAACCGACAAACCACTGAACCGGTCACGATTCTCTTGAACCAGCCGGTTCAATTTTTTGAATTATTTGAATAATTAAATAAATTATTTTAAAAGGTTCATTAGTCCAGTTTTTGTTAGGGAAGGCCAATAGTTGCTTAAGAACCTTGAGGTCACGTAGTTCTTTTGCAAGATTTCAAGTTCTCTAATCTTATTTTTATTTTATTTATCTCTGTCAAGCACCATGATGCCTTGGGTACTCCTTTTATAATATAAAACTTGATGAGGCCAATGTGCCATCGATTTCCAAGATCAGTACAAGAGATGACAGCATAAATAGAAAATTAACCTGCATACTACTTTGAGCATTGCCATGTAAAACTAAAGAAATTAGTGTAAGAATGGAAACAAACAAAAAGGAGTATGTAAACGCAAGACCTTATGTTTGTATGTTTTATTCCTCAGCCTTTCATCAATCACAAAGTTGACCTGTAGCCACAGATACATAGAAGTAAATTCATAGAGCCATATAAACAATAAAAATACACAGATAAATGTCAAGTGAACGTTAGCACATAAGAAATTCTTATAACTTCAAATATTAGCTGATTGAAACTATTAGATGCTTTTGTCCAAATCAAACAACAACAACAACAATCTTTTATCCCACTATGTGGGATCGGCTACACAAATTATTGTTCTCCATTGTGTCTTGTTAAAGAGTCAAATTCTCATTTAAATTTAATAAAAGAAAAGTCGTTACAAATATTTTCTAGCCAAGCCTTTTTGGGTCTACTTCTACGGTTCTACCTATGGTTGGAGAAATTTTGTCATCCATTCTTAAAATATTGAGATATTTTGTGATTGAGCATGACATATAAGATAATATATTAAACTTGTGATGCACCATAATCTAATTTATAAAAATTATTCTTTTATCTTTTAATATATAACAACCATAGATATCTAATTTTTTTCATTAATATAAATATTAGCGGAAATAAAACTATCGATCAAAACATCAATATATACATATGTATTTATTTCTCCAAAAACCATGTCCACTACTCAGGGTCTATATAATCATTTCACAACTACTCTGTCCAAAGTACAAAAGAATAACTAAAATAATAAAAACCTGAAATTGAAATATCTTGATCAATCTCATACCCCTGCTTCCTTGTCATGACTTGTAATCATATATAATGAGTTCAAGAGTCTAATAAGTGCTTAATTTTTACAACTAACTCAAAGGACTGTAAAGAAGCAATATACATATCGTCAGTCAATTCATAGCAATAACAATCATATGATTATGAATCGATATAGAACCAACAAAACACACATACAAAAGTAGTAAAGTCTGTAGCGTCACATTCCAACCCGAACAGGATTCCTACCGTGTTGAGTAGGGGAAGAAAATCAGTGGTTAATGGAGCATTCGAGAGAAGATGTGAGGGGAAGAGCAAACCGTGAACAAGGGGAAGGAGTTAATGGGGTTTAATGGTGCATTAAAGAAAATTAAGAGGGGGAGAGAGAGGAGGAGGAGGCCGGTGATAGGAAATAATTAAGTTCTCAAGTATTCCTAACTCAAATCAGTAAAAATACAGCAACTAACTGCTGTCCACAACGTTAAAACAGCAGGAATTCAGAGAGAAACGCACCAGAAAATAGGGAAAAAACAGGGAGAAAAACACAAGATCTTGCTTGTATTCTACTAGAATTCAAAGAAAGCAACAAAGATACAATTTGTTCTTCAATTAGAGAGGAAGAACAACTCTCCAACGTTCTCCGGCGAAGCCAATAGCCCAAGCACACAAACCCTAGATCTCAAAAGAGAATTCAAATTCAAGATGAGGAGCTAATTCCCCCAAACTCCTAATTATACAAAATTAATCATAAAGGACAATCATAAACTTCCTAAAACAGCCTCTCACGTTCAAATTTTTCCTCCTAAACTCCCCCCAAAAGCCCACGCGTAACCTCACGGTTCCGCTCCCCCCGTTTTTTCTCCGCCTGGAATAGAATTGGACCGGTCCCTGTTGGACCGGGTCCAGCCGGCCCAGGATGGGCCGGTCTAACAGTCGGCCATGTAAAAAAAAGGTGATGTGGCTTTAGGTTTTAGTAGGTGGGGACCACATAGGATTAAATTAATATAATTAAAATTCCGATTTTAATTTCAGAATTAATTATATTAAGTAACTCCCAACTCATATGACAATAGGAAGGAATTGAAATTTGAATTTCAAAAAGATTGTAACTCCCCGTAATTAATATCCTAATTTAATTTGACTTAATTAGGAAATTTATTAGGGGAGGAGAATTCAAAATTCGAATAGGTGGGCTAGAGGAAAACCGACAGCAAAGCTTCACGGGTGGCCGACGACAAGGCTGAGGGTGGCCGGCGGCAAGGACTCCACGGTGGACGGTGGGCCGCTGGGCGGTTTTCTGGCCGGCGGGAGGGCTTTGCAGACTGGCGGGATGGGGTGCTGGGTTGGTCGGCTGGAGGCTGGCCGGCGGTTGGCTAGGGGAAAGGGGCGGCGCCAAGGATCCAAGGAGGGAGGAAAAGGGAAATTCTAATAGGGATTACTATGCCACGGATTCACCTTGATTTGGTTTGGGATGTGGATCGACGTCCAGGGCATCACAAAACCTCCCCTGATACAGCAGCTTGTCTCCCTCCATGGAGTATCCCCGGGTGGCTATCTGGTTCCTTCAGTAACTCCGTCCTGATCTTTCCCAAACTCTCATCTCTAGCGCTTTCTTCTCTGATGGCCTCCCAATCAAGCATCCGAGGCTCTAGATAGAGCAACTGTCTGCAATTCCTTCATACATCTGGATAGGGCATCGGCCGCCTTGTTCACCACCCCTGACCTGTACTGAATCTCAAAATCGTACCCCAGTAACTTGGACAACCACCTCTAATGCTCTTCCGTCACCATCCGCTGTTCTAAGAGAAATTTCAGGGTCCGCTGATCAGTCCTGACAACGAAGTGTCCTTCCCAGTAGGTAAGGCCACCATTTCTGAATGGCCAACACGATGGCCATCAATTCCCTCTCATATACTGATTTCATCCTTGCTCGAGCCGTCAATACCTGGCTGAAATAAGCGATGGGGTCTCCGATTCTGCATAAGTACGGCACCCAATCCGTATCCCGATGCATCGGTCTCCACAATGAATGTCTGAGTAAAATCCGGCAAAGCTAGGGACCGGCACTGTAGTCATTGCTTTCTTCAGGCTCTTGAACGCGGATGTGGCTGCTTCTCCCCACAGGAAACCATCCTTCTTCAATTGCTCTGTAAGTGGCTATGCTATGGTGCTATATCCCATTACAAATCTTATGTAATAACCTGTCAATCCCAAAAATCTTGCTCAGCGCCTTTCAGATTCTTTGGTAGTGGCCACTTTAGCATTGCCTCAATTTTGGAGTGATCAGCTGCCACCCCTTCCTTGGACACCCACATGACCAAAGTACTTTACACTGGCTTGTGCAAAGCAGTATTTCTTTAAATTTGCCCTCAACTGGTGCTCCTGCAATACCTCTAACACTTTCTTCAAGTGTTCCCAATGTTCGACCTCTGACTTGCTGTTATACAGGATGTCGTCAAAAAATACTAACACAAACCGTCTGAGATAAAGTTTGAAGACCTTATTCATCAGGGCCTGTAAAGTAGCAGGTGCATTGGTGAGGCCCAAAGGGCATCACCAAGAACTCATAATGGCCTTCATGTGTTCTAAAAGCTGCTTTTTTGGGAACATCTTCCTTCCTCATTCGAATCTGGTTGTAGCCCGATTTCAAATCTATATTGCTGAATATCACGGTCCCACTTAATTCATCCAAGAGCTCATCGATAACTGGTATAGGAAACTTATCAGGTACAAATCTCCTTGTTGAGTGCTCTGTAATCTACACAGAATCGCCAGCTGCCGTCCCTTTTTCACCAACAGAACGGGACTAGAGAAAGGGCTTGATGCTGGGTCTGATGATCTCTGCCTCCAGCATCTCTCTAATCAACCGTTCTATTTCATCCTTCTGGAACTGAGGGTAGCGGTAAGAACGTACACTGATGGGTGATACTCCATCCCTCAACACAAATAGCATGCTCACGCTCCCTCTGCGGTGGAAATCCCTGAGGCGGCTGTAGCAGCCTCTGGGAACTGTTGAATCAACGTACAAGAACGGAGAGGGGTAATACCCTCCCTCCTCCACTTTGCACTGCCCCCAACCAAACATAATACAATTCCACCAGTAGCCTCCACCCTCCTGCTGATGGTTTGTGATTAGGGATTTGAGAGAAACCCCAGCCTTGGTCACCCAGCGTTTCCATTGAATCGTTCCACCTCTCACCCCTACAGCCAATTCCATCCTCAAAGTCCCCATAGTAAATCTATCGTTTCCCCAATGTACAAAACAACCTACGCAGCCACTTCATCCCTTAGTATGACGTCAGTTACTTCCAAGTTCACGGCGTATATGTACTCTGGGAAGTAAATTCGTGCATTCGATACTACATCACAGGTAGAGGAGTTACGTCAAGGAATTTCTCTATACGGATCGGGTTCACGGTCGGTCGGTG